>CM026323.1:6443883-7732660 GCA_014843725.1 Amphicarpaea edgeworthii | reverse complement strand
AAAAACTAAAGTACTAGTTGGAGGATTGATGTATAAACGTATCACTTAATTAAGTGATTTATGAAAGAGCAATTATTAGAAGTGCTTAATAAAGAAAGTGTGGTTGTGGATAATATGCTTTTAAAATTTTTCAGAGCGTGTTTTTCTGGTTGATGGACGTTGACGAAGACTTTGAATTATGATGACATACCCATGCACCAAAAAACTAATTACAGTAGAACAATTGGAAACGATGAAAAAGCAGCACTGTAATGTAGCTAGAAAGACTTTGAAGTTTGAACAAGCACCGTCAACCCACAATTACATTTCACACACTACTTTTTTTATTTTTAGAGGAATTGAAAAAACAACACTACTTGGAGTAACATATTAATTAGTTCTTGGCCCTACCTGCTATTTTAACCTTCTACTCGTGGATAAATTAATAGACAGTGGACTTAAGTATTTATAGTCCTGGCCAATTATGTGTCTTATATTATTCTTTTTATTTATAAAAAAATTATTAGTAATATTTAAGAATTTAATGATGGTCACTAAGTTACTATTCAAAGGATTTATAGAATAAAAAAGTTATCCTAAAAATTAACAAATTTACCATGATACCTAAAAATAAAACAAATTTATCATGATAAATTATGATTGATGATAAGATGGTATAAAATTATTTTACATAAAAATTTTAATTTTTTTAACGAAAATAATTATGATTGAATGAGAGTATAAAATTATTTTACATAAAAAAATGAATTTTTTTAGCAGAAAATAAGAAAAGTGTTAAGATTAAATATATATGAAAATCTTAGGTATTTCAAAATTATAACTCACTCCAATAACTATACATCGTATAATTAAATATTAATAAAAAAATCATGTATGTCACATTGAACCCACTTTTATTATCAACTTACTGAAATATATTAAAAATTATAATTTATATATTATGTAATGAACTCCACTCATACATTTATAGTTTTGATATATTTTTCCTAATAATAAAAGGCGTGTCCTGCAAATGTATTACTAACTCTCTTTTGTATGTATAATATTTGTTGGGCGTGCATGATATATAAACTAATGTATGAGTCTCCTTATTAAGGTTTTATAAATTTTACATTTTAAAAAAAAAAAAGTAGAATTATAATTTTATATATTATATTTTAAAATATTTATAAGGAACAGTCTTTTATATAATGATAATTAATTTCATATAAGTTCTTAAATTGAGTATTATATAATAATTCTTTTTTTTTTATTTATGGTAGCTTGCTCTATTTAATTTAAAATATACTTGGTCTACATTTTTTTACTCATTTTAATCAATTTTTTTAAATGCAAGAAATCTTAGTTTTGATTTATTATTAATTTTTTATATACTAAAACTTTAAATTTACATTTTTTTACACTTTTATTAATTGATTAGGTTGAAATGTTTTATTTATTTTTGCTAAATGTAATTAAACTAAAATATTAAATCTAACTCAAATTAAAAATAATTTTTTTACGTGAATCTAGATGAACAAAATCAAACTAAAAAAAAACATATTAAAGTCATATATAATATTTAGTAATTAGTTGTTGCGTTAGGAAAATCTTGAATTTTAAAAACTTTGCAATTCATTAAAAATATATATTCAAACAACACAATATAAAAGGTGAATGGCTGGAATAAGAAAATACTTTATGATTATCTACAAACATAAAATAAATAAGAAATTATTAAACATAAAATAAAACTTGATGGTATTTTTTATTATAAATGCATAAATAGATACTTTTCATAATATAAAAAATAAGTAAATACATTGATTATTGTATTTTTTTAAATATGTATAATATAAAATGAAAAAAATAAAGTAATAATATATAAGTATCATAAAATGTTGCATGTAAATATGTATATTATAAATTATAAGTATAAATAAACAGGATAATAAAAAAATTATTAACTGTACAATAAGTCTAATAAGTTTGAATGATATTAAAAGTGGATAGATAAATAATTTTCTATAATGTAAGAAAATAGGTAAAACATATATTGAAGATTGTAAAAATATTTTTCTTAAAAAAATAAAAAATGGGAAAATGTTGGTCAAAAAGGTGAAACGGGATAACGGATAAAAATTAAGGAAAAAATAGTTAAATTGTGCTATGTGTCCTTTGAAAAACAGAATGAAAAAATATTATTTAAAGATTTAACAAATAGACTGATAGATTAGATTTAAATAAAACTTTATTATAAATTGAACTTCATAATATAATATTATTCAACCCAAAAATTACGTATGAAATTATTTAAAATTATTTTATATGATTTATAAGTAATAATAATTTTATAGAATTTTAAAATAAATATTTTTTTGTTTAGTCAAGGATGATATTGTGTTAAGTACAAAAAAATAGATTGTTTTTTTTACCAATAATGATCATAAATATTTTTTTGTTTAGTCTCTATGGTCATATTAATTAATTAAATTTAAAATTAATTTTTAGTTTAAAATTTCAATTTATAATATAACTATTATACTCATAAAATAAAAATAAAAGTGTAACTACTGGCTTCAGTGCATTCCTCCGCGTGGTGTTGTGAAGAGAGTTGAGAATATCTGTAGAACGTTCCTATGGACGGGCAAAAACAAAATAAGTAGAAAGACGCCTATTTTATGGAGCAAAATTTGAGAACCAAAAAAACCAGGGTGGTATGAATGTTGTAAACATACAAATCTGGAATAAAGTATGCTTGATTAAATTATTATGGAATTTACAGGAAAGCTGATAGTCTGTGGGTTCGGTGGATCCATGCGTGCTACTGGCAAAAACGATCTGACATGAATGCTCCTCATGGAAACGTCAGGTTCTCGAATTCTCAAACACATCTTGAGTCACCCGTGATGTGGTGCATAATATGAATCAATGACATAAATTGAGCACAACAAGAGGTGAAATCAAAAACAAGGATTTTACTATGCATTACTTGATCGATGGAAAAAGTGCCTTGGAGGAAAATTCTATTTGACAACGAGGCAAGACCACGAGCGGTTCACCTTATGGATGGCGGTCATAATAGGGTTGGTTAGTGAAGTAGACTAAAAAATTCGGTATGATATGTGAAGACAAATGCGCCTTTGTAATGAGGAAGAAACGCAAAATCACCCACTACTATTTGAATGTGAAGACATGGGAAAATTTGGAGGGGTGTGTTCAATGGATAAATGTCACCATGAACTTCAAAGTGTTGGAACAATGAACTTATTTGATGACTCGGAACAAAGAAAGTGAAAAAATTGAGATCTATAATTCTAGAACGGCCTTTATGGGAGACTGGCCTATGCGTGTTGGATGTATAGGAATGATTTAGTATATAGTGACACTGAGAATAAAAAGCAAAGTTACGCATAGAAAGATATAGGAAAATTATAGATATAGTAGTGAATAGAGTTTGATAAAGCCTAAACTTCGAGAGCATATTGTTTGTAAGGATGATGATTTAGTGTTTATCTTTTTGTTGATTTGTTTTTCAGTCTGGACCTTCTAGTCGCTTATTGACACTGTTTTGATTTAATAAAATCTTATTTCTCCAAAAAAAAAAAAAAAGTGTAAAATATAAAAAGAAACATAAAAAGAATAAAAGAAAAAAGTAAAACATGTAAAAAAAGAAAGAGAAGAGACCTAAAAAAAAGAAGATATGGAAGAAAAGAAAGAGAAGAAAAAAAAAAAGAAAAGAAAAGAAAGGTAAAGACGAATAAAAGAAACAAAAGAGAAATAAAAAAAATAAAAATAAGGAAAAAACAGGAAGAGGAGTGGAATTGGGAATGCTGAGAGAGAGAGAAGTCATAAATTGAAAGGTAAAAAGCAGCGAAAAATCTAACTAATGATTCAGGACATAATCAGGGCAGGAAGAATAAGAAAAAAAGTGGATTCTGTTTTTTTTTTTGGGCTGAATTTTGAAATATTTTTAGGATTTTCTCTATTTTAACAACTTTACTTAGTAAATAAATAAAAAACAAACAAGAAAAACACAGAAGTTCAAAAAAAAAAAATCAAATTATCAAACGGAAAAGTGTCAAATAAAAAAGCCTCAAATATTATATACATATAAAATATATTTAATAATTAATTTTAATATAAATATTAAAATGCAATATATTAAATAACCAAATTTAAATTAATGTTTAGTTTATAAAATTCAACTTCATAATATAGTTATTACTCATAAAAAATGTAATATATATATATATATATATATATATATATATATAAACATAAAATAATAAAAGAAAAAATATGTAAAAAAAGAAAGAAATGAGATGTTTTAGACAAAAAGAATATACTGAATAAAAAAAAAAAAAGAAAGAAAATAAAAGACAAGAAAGGTAGAAACGGGAAGGAAGAAAGGAGAAAGAAGAGAGAAAAAGAAAAGAAAAGAAGAGGAAAGGAGGGTGAGAAACTGACCTCTGACATAAATAAAAGTTTGAAATATTATATAGATAGGAAGATAGATGCTTCACTGTTGCACCCTCATGCACGTGAAGATGAATAACCTTGATGAGTGATGACTTTTCAATAAAGTTCTAATTTTATGCTCCACTGCCTTCAATCAAAAACCTAAATTTGATTATAAGCTGGATGAATTATTCGTTAGGTTGAAAAGTTTTTGTTAAGGAGGATGCCACTTGAGTTACAGTGATTTATTTTTAATCTTCTGCCAGAATTAGAAGATGGTGACACTTTTCGGGTAGCTAACCATGCCGACGCATACCATACTAATAGTGTAAGTCCTTGAAATCGATTTCAAGAATTGTTAGAAGAACATATTCTCAGAAATTTCCTATCAAGGTGGAATATTGAAATTTTTAGGCGTGTATTCAATCAGAATTGAAAAAAAATTATTTTTACATAAAAAAATTCTTATCCATTTTTAAGATTTCGTAAAAATATAAAATTTTTAAGATTTTCTTAAAAGACTTATGTAATTATGATTTTATATTTTAGATTTCAATGAATTTATAATATTAAATTTAAAAAACTTAACAGAATTATAAGATTTGAAATGGTTAGTATACTTTGAAAAAAGAATGTGTTTGAAAATATCATTGAACATAGACTAGTTATAAGTTATCATGAGTCGAACTCTTTCATCTACTACAAATGTACATAGATTCCAAAATCAAAGTTTACATGCTATTAATATATTTTGAGATCGATAATATATTTATGACGGTTGCAATAGTTATTTACTTTTAATCATAAATTCTCATAATATTGCTAATATATTTTGAGATCTTTTTTTTTTTTTTTTATGACGGTTAAAGAATTATTTACTTTTAATCACAAATTCTCATAAAGTGTTTAGTGAAAAATAATAACAAAATATTAGTCCAAAAATATAAAATGCTTAATCCATAAAATCAATAATACCATCAAAATATAAACTAAATAATTCAACAAAAAGACATCTAAAAAATATATTTAAATAGAACATAAAATTTATTAAGAGATGATCAAAAATATTAATTATCTGCCTAATTTCATAACTTAAAAAAATATCCATGCTAAACATTGTTCTAGTGACATATGAACAAATAAGTCTAAATTTGAGATTTCTTTTATACTATACCAAACATTGCTTTCTGTTTTCTTTTTATTAAGTGGTGTATCTTTTTAAGATTGTGCAATAGTTTAGAAATATTTTTAAAGCTTTGACTTAGATTGTTTGTTCCTATTGAGTTAAAGCTTCTTTTTATTCTTGTATCTACTTCTCTCATTTTTTTTTAGATAGGAATTTATGAACCTAAAAGGAATGAGATGTGGTAGTGATGTAAACTTGTAAGGTGATTCATATTGATTTAGGATATGAAGGAAAAAAAATGCATGAGAGACTGGGTGAAAGATTATGCTAAAAAAGTCTTTGATGAAAAAGAAAAGTCTCTCAAAATTGAAAGATATTATTTGTTGGATTTGTATTTATATAATTACCTAAAAGGTCTATAAAATCTACCAAAATCCAATCTAGAAATAATTTTGTGAAATCTTTATAACTTTGAATATTTTTTAAATTATTTAAAATTTTAATAGAATATCATAAGATTTTATTGTCTTTTAAATTTTTTTTTATAAACTTGATTGAATACCATGAGATTTTTTTTTATCATTTAATAATTCCTCAAAATATTAAAAAAAAATTCTTTTAAAATATCAAATAATCCTAATTATACCACCTTAAACTCAATTATGGAAGAGCAAAACATATTCCACCAAGCTGACAACAAATATACATGCACAAAAAAATATATATAACTTGTATAAGGGATGTTAATCGATTTAAAATATTTTATTATTCACTTTGTTACCTAATTATTAATTTTTGCACCCTAGACGATGTGGTGGTGATGTGCTAAACTACCTAATAATACAGGATAAAACACTCATAGAAACAGAGGTGGAGATAGTATTAGTGAATGCTAATAATTACTGTGGTTCGTTATTTAGCATCCATCCAAACAGCCGAAATGTGACCCTATAAGAAGAGTACATGTTGATGCAAAACATTTTCTTTTGCAATAAGTCTAGCATGACACGCGCAACGAGCACTGTCTCAACTCTCACAAACAATATCAGAGCAGAGAGAGCACATGCACAACAAACTTGCATGCTCGTGAGGTTATTCATTTTTCTGAGAGAGCCATAATCAGCCATGGATGTAGCACAGTTGAAGATGCACATAGCTATGTATCCATGGTTTGCCATGGGGCACATATCAACTTATCTCAACCTAGCCAACAAACTAGCGAAGAGAGGACACAGAATCTCCTTCTTCATACCCAAAAGAACAAAGGCCAAATTTGAACACTTAAACCTTCATCCAGAGTTAATAACCTTCATCAACATCACTGTTCCTCAAGTTGATGGCCTTCCTCCTGATGCAGAAACCACTTTTAGATGTTCCCTCTACTTAGGCACACTTCTTATGACTGCAATGGATCACACAGAGAAGGACATTGAATTATTTTTAACTGATCTCAAACCCCACATTGTTTTCTTTTGATTTTTCATGTTGGATACCAAACTTGAGTCACGGCTTAGGCATCAAGTCTGTTCACTACATGACCACTAGCATGACAACAGCAGCGTATATGGAAAAGAATCTGATGCAAGAAGCAGGCCTAGATGGGTTCTCAGATTCTTCCATCAAGCTGCATGCTCATGAGGCTCGAGCATTGGCTTCATTTCTGAAATTTGAATATCATGGTGGTGTTCGCTTCTGTGGATTGCATTTCAGAACTGGCATCAGATTGTCTGATGCAGTGGGATTCAGAGGCTGTAAAGAAATTGAAGGACCATGTAATGAGTTTCTTGAAGGTTCTTTTGGGAAGTCTTTTTGTTTTCAGGGCCTGTCCTTCCAGAGCCACCAACCTCCCTTTGGAAGAAAAATAGGCTAAATGGCTTGCAGGATTCAAGCATGGCTCAGTGATATACTGTGCATTAGGAAGTGAATGGAGGTTGCAACATAATCAGTTCAAGGAACTGTTGCTGGGTCTTGAGTTAACAGGTTTTCCGTTTTCGCAGCACTTAAAGCACCTATTGGATGCGAGTCTATTGAAGAAGCTATGCCGGAGGGGTTCAAGAGAGGGTTCAAGGAAGAGGCATTGTACATGGGGGTTGGGTTCAGCAGACACTGATTCTTGACCACCCTTCTATAGGGTGCTTCATTACTCATTGTGGAGCCTCATCTTTACTAGAGGCACTTGTAAGCAAGTGTCAGATTGTGGTGTTACCTAATATTTTTGAGCAGGTTCTTAGTGCGAGGATGTTAAGCTGCAGCTTGAAGGCTGGGTGTTGAAGTGGAGAAAGGCGAAGAAGATGGTTCTTTCACAAAGGAGAGTGTCTGCAAAGCTGTGAAGACTGTGATGGACGATGAGAGTGAGGTTGGAAAACAGGTAAGAGCAAATCATTTGAAATTTAGAAACCTCTTACTCACCAAGGGTTTGGAGGATGCTTACATTGATAGGTTTTGTCACAAGCTGCAAGAATTACTTGGGTGATATCCAAGTTAAAAGTATTGCTGACAATTTAGCTTTGCTTCAGTGCTTCCAAGTAGTTATGTGCAAGTGTGCAACTGATATGCATTATAGTATGTAGAATAAGTTGAATGTTGTGACTTTGGTGAATCTCATCAAAGAGTCTTTTATGAACTTCATGATTACTTGTATGTATATTACCTGCTAGTGGTACTTTTTAATCCTATAGTATGTAGTTGACCTGTGTTGTAATGCACCATGAATCTCACTGAATTCCCAAAATGGTTCAAATTCCTGAACCTGCTGGTTGTTGTTGTTGCTTTCTTTTGCTTTGTTTATTTTTCCTTTTCAGGTCATACCATTTCAATAACAGCTCTGTTATAGAGACACATTTATAAAACTTTACCTATTTGTATCTCATTATCCTTCTTTTGTGTCTATCTTTTCTTCCTTTCTATCAACAGCCGTCATGTGAAACCATATAATTGCGAAACCATATAATTTATACAGATATAAGTGACTGTTTTTATTCTTTAATATGATGATAACATATGATTTACTACACAATTCTGAGTGAATGAATATAGACTCGTTGACATCATCTAAGTCTCAGGAATCAGGATTGCTTACACAATCTGCTTCTTGTTAATGTGTAAGGTTATCAGTCATATATACTGCATTTTGAAATCATATATACTGTTGCACTTTTTCTAGAAGTTTACATTTACATTTTATCCACTCGAGTCCAATGCAATTCTTATTTCATTTGGAATCAAAGCAGGTAACTGTGCTGTAAGTCCTGGGAGGAAAGCTTATAGTGTCTTTCAGACATTCTTAAACGTTTTACAGGACAAACAAAGAAAGTGTTCTTGGTTTATGTATACTACCAAAATAGACAAAATCTACCAGAGGATAAATTCTTGGTTTATGTCTAAAATAAATGCTGGAATCGGATTTGAGCAAGTATCATAAAATGGATTCCTGAATGCAAGATTCATAAGGCTTAAGTTTGAAGTCAAATAAATAAGTAGAAATTAAGAAAACTTATTGAACAATGATTGAAGAGGTTGCAATAAATGATCTTCTGTTGCTTGAGCAGATTGAATACAAATAATTTTCAACAATGCTCTCCAAGTAATACTATGTCTCTGCCCTAGGAAACACTTACCAAGAAAAGTTGCTTCAACATCATCCAGTACAAGAAGTGTTTTATAATATCATTTTTTCAGCATCAATACCATATGAACTTAATGAAATTATCTTTAATTGTTCAGTGGCTAAAATGATAACAGAGTAATCAATGATCAGTATATATTTTAAAGACTCTGGCTTCATTTTTGGTAGTCTTTCTAAGGTTCCTTAGCAATTTAAGTCTTGTCCTCAAATTGATTTTCTCCATAAGACCCCTTCACAAAAATGCAAACAAAGAATCACTAGTCTTCCCTGAAGCTTCTTTTTTGTAGAGGGTCTTATGGGAGAGTCAATTTTGCACCAAGAGCACGAAGTAAGACACTCAAGAAGTTTTGTGCAGTAAGCAGGACTAAAGAAATGACTCTGCAGTATACGGGTCTCCAATGAACTGGGGGTGAAAACTCTTATAACAGTTCAGTTTTATAATTCAAAACCAGTTAACTGAATTGTTATTAAGAACTTAACTGAACTTTTTTCTCCAGTGATTAGTTCAGCAGTTCAGTTACTATGAACTGGTTTTATAGTTTAGTTCAGTTTGGACAAAAACTGAACTGAACTTGACCACCCCAACATTCAACCATACCACATGGCATTAAGGACCAAAAATATATTCGAGAATCTATGACCTTTGTAAGAGGCTAGAAATTGTGCTACATATCCAAGAGACTATCATTATGATAAGCACTTATTTATATAAAAAGAAAATTGTTACTTCAAACAAACATTTGAGAAAAACACACATACCACATAAATCACATGACAGAAAACTAGAAAGGAAGAAAAGAAAGACAAAAGAAGGATGAGATTCATGATAAACTGCTAGTTTACTTATTTTATAAGTAAAATATGGGCCTGTTTTCTATCCTTTGGACTAAATAGAGAGTTGTTTACCTCATGATTGTTGTCATTTCATCAAATCTTCCTTTGATGGACAGCTTGAGTGAGCTTTTGGTTTTCTTTTACCCCTTTTCACCTTTATTGCAGGATAATGATGATAAAAGAGAGAAAATCGAGGAATTTGTGAGTGCACTGCCCCAAGAGTGAGCAGAGGGTCAACAATTGTTTAAAAGTCAAGTACGATTTTAGCTTGAAGCCAAAATTTGAACTACGATTTTGGCTCGGAGCCAAAATCGACTAACAATTGAACAAAGTGTCTTTTTCTGCTCTGAAAAGAAGTCTACTGTTGCATATTATTTTTCTCTGCTTTTTGAGGATGATAGGACAGAGCATTGTTGTATTGGACTGAGTAGAAGCGCTTCCCGATGTAATTTTAGGATTAAAAAAAAGAAACCCCATTCTAACATAAAAAAATCATCTACCATTGTACTCACTTCCCATTCTCTATTCTTAGAATCTAAGTTGCTACTGTCCATGGAACCGAGCAGCTAAGCTCTTCATTGCTGTAAGGGGATGAATGTAACTATTGCTACACTCTATTTGTATCTTTGATATTTTTAATGCATGAATTCCACTTTCTATATTTTGGGTTAGCATCTTTTTCCTTGCTTAATGCTTGCTGTAAACTCGATCACTTATAACATGATTTTAGGATAGTAACCTTGGTTGGAAAACAGGGATTATTTTCTTGAATTGAAAATAGATGTCCAATAAATTGGAGGTGCGAGGAATCGAAACTTGGTTTATTGGTAATCACGTGAGAGAATAAACCGGGCTACGAGGGATCGAAACTTATTTGTTTGAATCACATAGCCACTGTTGTTACTGCTGGTTTCTTTGTTAAGAGGTGAGAGTCTTAGGAAAGAAACTTAGTTTTTCTCGAAAGTGCGAGGGATCGACACAGAGAATAGAGTAGTTGGTTAATTTTGACTGATAAATATAGAGGGAATTTATGTAGAACGCTCATGCCACAAGAGTGTTAACTTTGGTGAAATTCAAACCCCCTTACAGCATCATTTTATAATATGTTATAACTATTACTATTGTTGCTTATTATTGCTGTTGTTAATGGTTTAATTATGCATTATAGATAGCATTTTTAATCCTGTTCTTGGCTGATAACATCAGCCTCTATTACACACAACTGGTTCATGTTTTTACTGCTTTCTATTCCTTTAATTATAGTTTAAAATAGTAGAAATACTTGGTTATTTATGTTGCTCTAGTCCCTGTGGAAAACGATACTTGGACTTGTCCACTTTACTACTTGATACGACTTGGTGCACTTGCCAACAATTTCTAATCAAGCAATTCACCAAAAAATCACAGCCTTCAACTTATTCTGCATACTATATATTGCATTTCAGTTGCACCTAACTAGTTGGAAGCAACTGAACCAAAGCTAAAACTTGAAACTTGGATATCACCCAAGTAATTCTTGCAGCTTGTGACAAAAGTTATCAATGTAAGTATCCTCCAAATCCTTGGAGAGTAAAAAGATTTCTTAATTTCAAATGATTTGCTCTGACCTCCCTTCCAACCTTGCTCTCATCATCCATCACAGTCTTCACAGCTTTGCATACACTCTCCTTTGTGAAAGAACCATCTTCTTCGCCTTTCTCCACTTCAACACCAGCTTTCAAGCTGCAGCTTAACATCCTCGCATTAAGTGTTGTGTTTTTGTATTTATTACAAAAGATGACCGTTACAAAAATTCATTGCACCTTAAATTCTTTTTGGTTCTTACAAGAAATTAATCTCCTTTTAAATTCATTTTATGGCCATTAATTTTGTGTCCCCTCCTTTAGTCTACGTACTCACTCATGACTACTATATATAGAGTTCTTTGGCTCATTGTTCAGACACACCTGAGAAGAACATATTCTCTTCATTTTCATTCTTTCCTCTTCCTAGGTTCTTGTTTGTTGCTAATTCTGTAGCCTCAGAAGTTCTTGTTGAATCCGGGAACTTGCGCGGGTAGTGCGGATAAGTTCTTAAGGACAGTGTATTGCATGCCTCAGGAAATTTCTGTTTTCAGCTATTATTACAACATTAAGGACCTGGTCAAAAATATTAGCTAACACCACAATCTGACACTTGCTAACAAGTGCCTCTAGTAAAGATGTTGCTCCACAATGAGTAATGAAGCCCCCCTATAGAAAAGGGTGATCAAGAATCAGTGTCTGCTGAACCCAACCCCCCATCCCCATGAACAGTTCCTCTTCCTTGAACCCTCTCTTTGAACCCCACCGGCATAGCTTCTTCAACAGACTCAAATCCAGTAGGTACTTTTAAGTGCTGCAAAAATGGAAAACCTGTTAACTCAAGACCCAGCAACAATTCCTTGAACTGATTATGTTGTAGCCTCCATTCACTTCCAAATGCACAGTATATCACTGAACCAGGCTTGAATCCTGCAAGCCATTTAGCCCATTTTTCTTCCAAAGTGGAAGTGGGTGGCTCTGGTAGGACAGGCCCTGAAACCAAAAAAAGGCTTTGCATAAACACTTTCAAGAAACTCAGCATATTGTCCTTCAATTTCTCTGCAACCTTTGTATGCCACTGCATCAGACAGATTGGTGCCAGTGCTGATATGATTAAAGAAACGAATACCGCCACCAAAATCTGATTTCAGGAATGAAGCCAATTCTCAAACCTCATGAGGATGCAGCTTGATGGAAGAATAGGAACCCATCTGGGGCTTGCATAAGATTCAGCTCATCTCTTTCTAAGTTATTTTCCAGACACATCTTCATGGATTCCACATAAGCTGCTGATACCATGCTAATGATTGTGTACTGAGCATACTTGATGCCTAAGCTGCGAGTCAAGGTGGGTATCCAACATGGAAATCAAAGAAAACAATGTGGGGTTTGAGCTCAAGTAAAAGTAGTTCAATGTCCTTATTTGTACAATCCATGGCAGTCATAAGAAGTGTTGCTAAGGAGATGGGAATATCTAAAGTTGTTTCTGCACCAGGAGGAAGGCCATCAACTGGGGGAATTGTGATGGAGACGAAGGTTATCAACTGTGGAAAAAGGTTGAAGTGTTCCAATTTGGCCTTTGTTTGTTTGGGTATGAAGAATGAGATTTTGTGTCCTCTCTATGCTAATTTGTTGGCTAGGTTGAGAAATGGTGATATGTGTCCCATAGCAATACATTGCTATGTGCATCTGCAACAACTGTCAAAAATATCAATAAGTTTATTAATTTGATGTGTGCTTTCTCTGTATATATCAGAGGCTATCGTATTATAACTACTTATTTGAAGTCTTTGCATTCGTTGTCAAACAAATTAATTCATGGCCCTTCTTTTCAACTAACGTGAACATGATTGAACTTTTGTCAACAAGATTGTCTGATGCAGTGGCATACAAATGTTGCAGAAAAGGATTGAACTGTGATCGAGACAGATATTAAGAAGAAGCAGATTAATTGTGTGAATTCTATTATTGATTCATCCAATTGTATCAAAATGTAATTTATAAGAGTATGCAGTGCAGTGAGTTATATTATTATATTAAGGAATAAAATCAGTTACATGTCTATATCTGAATTCGTAAATTTTATAACTGTTTCCCTTATCTGTGGGAGTAAAGAAAAGAGAAAGGCACAGAAAAGCACTTGCACGGCCAAATAATCACATGCATGTAATTCATATATAGGAATTGGAACGTAGATAAGGGAGAATTAAAAAAGCTTCAAATCATTCAAAGGGGTTGGTTAGGATGGATCTGCAGTAATGAAACTTAACATGTCAGCAGAAAAAGACTTAAAACCTGGCGGATTTTTATGAGTCATCTACTTCTGCTTTGGAGCAATAGGCTGAATGGCTTGCAAGATTAATTCTGATTTCATTAAAATTCCATTTGTTAAACCAGCTTTAACCATTGATAGGATTTCGGCAAGCATACTAAAAATCGCTCAAGTAAATAAAAATGCTAAGAAACCAAGTATTGAATACAAAGACTTACGTAACGTATTCAACTATGCAAGTTGTATTACTAAAACAGAGGGTGTGTGAAAGTGACTTTGAAATGCAATAGAAGTCAATCAAAAACTAGAATGTAAACAATGTAAATTTGGTTTAGAACTTATAACAAACATGTGGTGTGCAAAAATGGAGATGCAAATGATAGGAAGCAACTAGGGTTCGATTCCGCCCAATCATCCTCCCATATAAACCAACCAAGCAATTAACAAGATGAACTTACGAATTTATCATAAATCTACCAAATTACCCTAACCCTAATTCCTTAGATGGAGAGAGCCTAAGTTGCTTCATCAACTCATCAATCCCTTGATTCAATTGATGCACTGAGCTCAGAGATTAAAAGATGGCTAATGACCCTTATCCTATCCCTAGGCATAAGTGTCATTAGTTACTATCTCCATTTTTAGGTATAGAAAAGCTTCCCAAGCAATTAATACACCCAAGCAACAACCAAAGGTAGGCCACACCCAAGAAAGCATTAAGAGAAGAAGATAAAGTAATAAATTCAAATTCAAACTTGTATAAAACTCAAGAGAAGTTTACATGAGATTCAAATGGCTTCCTCAAATCCCAACTAGAGGAGTTTAGTTATACATGAAGGTGAAAGGAAGATCATGTGGGAGTTTAGCTATACATGAAGGTGGAAGGAAGATCATGGTGGATGGGTACATGAGTAATGGGGAAGAAGAAGCAAAATGAAAAATGCAATGGAATAGTATGACAACGCTTTGATCCCTAGGCTCCACCAATAATCAATAGAATAACCTAATCTGGCCCATTCGCACTTAAGAGCAGAGAATCCCACATTTGTCTTTTTCTGCATAAGTGGTGTCGTGCTAAGCGCCAAATGAGGCTTAGCGAGAATTGGGTCTCGTGCTTAGCACCAAATGAGGCTTAGCGAATTCTTCAATTTTTGTTCACAAAGAGGGAAATTTGCTAAGCCTTAAATCAGGCTTAGTGCATCTTGAATCTTCAACAATTGCTCTCAAGGCTTCAGCTTTCAAGCTTAGCGCCAAGTCTCCACAAGCATTCCTTGACTTCACTCAGGTGTTCTCGCTAAGCATGGAATCACGCTAAGCGAGCTCTCCAAAATGGCCAAACCTTCAATCTAGCTCAGAATGATGAAGTTCATCTACAAAACATGACATTTTTTCCTAATTCCTAGAGACTAACTATCTACTATTAGTTGACTATAAAACTCTAAAAATACTGAACAAATGAGTTCAAATAAAGCTATCAACAAAGAAAAAGAAGATAATCGCTAAGAATTGTGCTCAAAAAACTATATCCGTTACATCTCTCATTTCACCATTTTCTACAGCTTTTAAAATTCCATTTGTTAAACCAACTTTAAACTTTAATTAAAATCTAATTAAATCTTATGTCATCAGTTATTAGGCTCTCATTAAAAACAGTCTATACCATTCTCTCAACGCTCACTTTCTCCTCCTTCGCCTAACTTTCCTTATTGTATTAATTCTTCCTGATGTTTCTATAATATCTTTCATTCTTTCTCTATGATTTTTCCTTAGTATAGTCTGTCTCCATTTCATTGTTTTTCAAGTATTTTAGGATAGGCTTGGTGTAATTGGAAGTGTTGCTTACATTTGAGTATTTATTACTACTGATAAATTTATGCTACCGAGACAACCGTATTTACTGTATACGTATTCTAAATGACAGGTATTTTCTTAGATGAATATATTGGAGTGCATCATGGTGGGATGAATTAATGTCATGTTTTTTGAAGGGTTGTTTTTACTTTCAGTTCATATTTCTGGTTCTCAAGTGACAGATGAAGGATTATTACTGTTAGAGGATTGCTCAAATCTTCAAGCATTGACTTTCAATTCTAGTGTGTGTGAGTGTGTCACCAATTTTATGGTACTGATAGTTGAACTACAAAGAGAATGAAATAGATAAACAGAGAGTTTCCATAAAATTAAGAAAGAACTAGTACTCTTTTGCAAACCTTATTGAGAAAATGGTACTCTTTTGCATAACAAATTGAAGATGAAAGTGCAGCACCCGATTAATTTTTTTTTTTTTTTTTGACAGTATAGTAACTGATTTGTTTCATACTTTAAATTCTTGAAATATTGATATGAAAAAGTTTTAATGATAATGAGAGCTTGATAACAATTTAGATGAATTTAAGGCATTTAAACCGTGCATAGCAAATGGTGAAATGAAAAGAGTATGCCATGTTGCTGAAATGGAAAATGTGAGATGGCAATGTCGTGTCCTGCGTCTCAGAATTTATATATTATGAATAGATAGATAGTGATCCTTAACATGCATGACAAAGACGCAAATAACTAGATTTTTTAGGGTCATAATTAATGTGATCTCTTGTGGACAAATGTTCAATCATGTGCATATTGTTGAATAAGTTTTCTTAATTTTCACTTATTTATGAATTTTGCATTCAGGAATCCATTTTATGATACTTTCTCAAATCCGTTTCCAGCATCTATTTTAGACATAAACCAAGAATTTATCCTCTGGTAGGTTTTGTCTATTTTAGTAGTACACATAAACAAAGAACACTATCTTTGTCTGTCATGCAGAAGGTTTAAGAATGTCTGAAAAACTGGAAGCTTTCCTCCCTTCACTACTATTTCTAAGTGGGTTACAAGGCTCATATTAAAATCAGGTTCAACTTAAAACCAAATAAGAAGCTTTTTAGAAATATTAAAAGTTCAAAAGAGTTTTCAACTGAACCTACAAATAGTTCAATTTTAGTTTTCAAAAAAGTAGTTTAGTTTTAAACAGTTTAACTTAAAACCAGATAAGAAGCCTTCTTTTCAGAAATATTAAAAGTTCAAAATGGTTTTGCAACTGAACCTACTAGTAGTTCAGTTTTAGTTTTCAGATAAGTTTGAAATTGGGATAAGGCACACTCCTATGTGCCTTTTGATTCCTCCATCTACACCTCACATGAGTCGCACTTCATTCTTATTTTCCTCAACCACAGTATCTCTGCTCTCTCATGACTATAGAGTTTATCACATCCGAGAGACACACATTGTAGAAAGCACTTATTTATCTGAAGCATACACTACATGATTAAAGCAGCAAATTAAATAGCAATAATGAAGTTCATAAATAACTATTAGACGAGATTTACCATAGTCATAACATCCAACTTGTACTTAAATGGATAGTATATTGCATTTTAGTTACACCTGAATAATGAATGAAAGTCCAACTGCACATTAAGTAGATTCATATAAACTGAAGCATGCTTGTTAAGATTTTGGCAAGCGTACCAATTTCGCACAAGTAAATATAAAATGGGAAGTCCAAGTATCGAATCCACAGGGACTCGCGTAACACTCGACAAAAGGGCAATGTTTCACTAACTATGGCTTTCGGAACAAGTGGTTTTGAGTTTGAATGCGAGAATGTAAAATAAGAACATGAATAAACAGAAAATAAAAAGAGAAAAGAAACAAGAACTCTTTTTGGCATTTTCACAAACACTTAATATGCATAAACCAGTTTTTGCAAAATTAAGAAAACATTGGGGCTTGATTTCACTCCACCTTCCTCTCATGTATCAACAATGTTAAATATCCAAGTTCTAGCATTAACATCACTATCAACCAAATAAACTTTGACCCTAATTCCTTAGATGGAAAGATTCTAAATTCCTTGATTAAACTCTTAATTCCTTGAATAGTTTAGCCAAGTAACTTGTATTAAGAAAAGTGGTCATTAGATAGCTAAACAAACAATTAGTTATGTTTTCCAATTCAAGGTTCAAATGCACTTTCCAATGATCATTCAAACCCTAACATCAAGCAAAGGGTGATCAAGCCAAAGCAAGCATTAAGCATAGAAAAAGGTAATAACATTAAGCTAAACTAGAATAAAAATTTAGAGTATCACAAAAGAGAAAGACTTGAAAGTGATATCAATCCCAACAAAAGTTAAACAAATTACAAAACTAAAAGAAGAAGAAACCCCCCCACTCCATGATAAGGGATGCCTACAAATACCAGAGAAATATGCGTTTCGTCTTTTTCTACATAAGTGACTTCTCACTAAGTGCCAAATGAGGCTTAGCGAATTCTTCAATTTTTTCTCTTCACAATGAGGAAATTTGCTAAGCCTCAAATGAGGCTTAGCAAATTTCAATCTTTAGCAATTGTTCTTAAGGCTTCAGGCTTAGCCGCATTGCTGGTGCAGTAAAACTCCCTGAAATTTGTTACACTCTAATCATTGATTTCTTAACCAAAATAAACCGAAATTAGAAAAAAAAATCACATAATTAATAACTTCAAAGCTATTCTAATTTATTCACAAATTAATTATAAACAAGGTCAAACAAAACTTAGATGTATTGAAATATTAAGATAATTGCCTCTAAAATAGTGATTGAAACTATGCTTCCATGGCACTTATCAAAGCAAAAAGCTAAATTAATGAAACTTGTATATCAAATCACCCAAGTAATTCTTGCAGCTTGTGACAAAAGTGATCAATGTAAGTATCCTCCAAATCCTTGGTAAGTAAGAGGTTTCTTAATTTTAAACGATTTGCTCTAGCCTCCCTTCCAACCTCGCTCTCATCATCCATCGCAGTCTTCACAGCTTTGCAGACACTCTCCTTTGTGAAAGAACCATCTTTTCACCTTTCTCCACTTCAACACCAGCCTTCAAGCTGCAGCTTATCATCCTTGCATTAAGCATCTGGTCAATAATATTAGGTAACACCACAAGCTGACAGTTGCTTACAAGTGCCTCTAGTAAAGATGTTGCTCCACAGTGAGTAATGAAACACCCTATAGAAGGGTGATCAAGAATGAGTGTCTGCTGAACCCAACCCCCATGCACAATGCCTCTTCCTTGAACCCTCTCTTTGATCCCCTCCAGCATAGCTTCTTCAACAGACCCAAATCCAATAGGAGCTTTAAGTGCTGCCAGAAATGGAAAACCTGTTAATTCAAGACCCAGCAACAATTCCTTGAACTGATTATGTTGTAGCCTCCATTCACTTCCAAATGCACAGTATATCACTGAACCAGGCTTGAATCCTGAAAGACATTCAGCCCATTTTTCTTCCAAAGTGGAAGTGGGTGGCTCTGGTAGGACAGGCCCTGAAACCAAAAAAGGCTTCGCATAAACACTTTCAAGAAACTCAGCATATTGTCCTTCAATTTCTCTGCAACCTTTGAATGCCACTGCATCAGACAGTTTGGCACCAGTGCTGATGCGATCAAACAAACGAACACCGCCACCATAATCTAATTTCAGGAATGAAGCCAATTCTCAAACCTCATGAGGATGCAGCTTGACGGAAGAATCTGGGAACCCATCTGGGGCTTGCATAAGATTCACCTCATCTCTTTCTAAGTTCTTTTCCCGACACATCTTCTCCATGGATTCCACATAAGCTGCTGATACCATGCTAACGATTGTGAACTGAGCAGACTTGATGCCTAAGCTGCGAGTCAAGGTGGGTATCCAACATGCAAAATCAAAGAAAACAATGTGGGGTTTGAGCTCAAGTAAAAGTAGTTCAATGTCCTTCTTTGTACGATCCATGGCAGTCATAAGAAGTGTTGCTAAGGAGATGGGAACATCTAAAGTTGTTTCTGCACCAGGAGGAAGGCCATCAACTGGGGGAATGGTGATGGAGATGAAGGTTATCAACTGTGGAAAAAGGTTGAAGTGTTCCAATTTGGCCTTTGTTCTTTTGGGTATAAAGATGGAGATTGTGTCCTCTCTTTGCTATTTTGTTGGCTAGGTTGAGAAATGGTGATATGTGTCCCATAGCAAGCCATGGATACTTTGCTATGTGCATCTGCAACAACTGTCAAAAATATCAATAAGTTAATTAATTTGATGTCTCTTATTTATATATATATATATATGATTAGAGGATCGATGCCAATAAAAATTCCACCATAATTAATATATATATAATCAGAGGCTATCGTATGATAACTACTTATTTGAATATAAATTCATTCATGGCCCTTCCTTTCAACTAACGTGAACATGACTGAACATTTGTCACAACGGTATCACATCAGACTGTCTGATGCAATGGGATATATACAAAGGTTGCAGAAAAGGATTGAACTGTGATCTTACGACAATCACTGAAACCTCAAATGCATGCATGTTCATATATATGAATTGGAACGTACGTAGATAAGGGAGAATTAAAAAACTTCAAATTATTCAAAGGGTTGGGTAATTAGGTAGGGTCTGCAGCAAT
Source organism: Amphicarpaea edgeworthii (assembly GCA_014843725.1). Lineage (NCBI taxonomy): Eukaryota > Viridiplantae > Streptophyta > Magnoliopsida > Fabales > Fabaceae > Amphicarpaea > Amphicarpaea edgeworthii. The sequence goes on along the minus strand of CM026323.1, from coordinate 7,712,332 downwards.
GAAAGTATATATGAAACATAAATGTCAGCCCCTTATAGAAGAATAATAAACATAGAACCTGTTGATACCATTTCCGTCATTCACTTCCGCTTTGGAGGAATAATGGGATGAATGGCTTGCAGGATTCAACTTTCAAAGCTGCTTCAGTAATATATATATACTTTGCAAACACCTTATTTCTGAATTCGGTTACTAAAATCAGGTCCAGAACTTGCTGGTGCTGATCAAAGTGGTGATACACATCTAATTTCTTATCAACTGATCTAACGCTGTGTTTGGCAAAATACGTGAGGAAAGAAAAGAATAAAATAGAGTTCCACAGACGAATCACTGTGATAAATTTGTTGATTTTTATGATAATTATCATCTTTTATGTAATACAAACGGTCTTATGTAATTGGATGATTGTTTTATACGGGTAGGACATAACCAAATACTTTTTATTTATTTCATATTTTTGTTTTCACATTAACATAAATTTTGAAAACATTCTAAAGAACGACGATAAGCATCTTTCATGAAAATAATATCCTAAGCAATAACATTCCTAAGAATATAATCAAATTCATGAAACAAACAAAAGTTTCTAAGTTTTCTGAAATTACATAACCCATTTCCAGTTTTCCACAAGGCCCAACAGAGGACATCTCTTGTCTCACTTTCGAAGGTCCAATTCTTGCTTGGGCTGTAGATTGGCAACTATCACATTAAGGTAAGGAAGAAAAAATAAATTAGTATCTTTGGGTAATCATTTCAAAATCTAGTTTAAAAATGAATTTCAAAAACTATTTCTGTCATATATTTAGTTAGTTCAGAGTCATATTTTGCTTCATGCTTTGAAAACTGTTAGCAAAAATCTACTATTAAAAAAAAAAAAAAGGCTTTAACTGATTTTGCAGTGTTCTGCCAAAAATGGGAATCCTCTTACCTCAAGAAAAAGTAAAAAAAAATCATAAATTGAAACTATGTAAATAGTCTATGTCAAATAAATTAAAGTTTTCAAGCCAACATCTTAAATATAACTAAAAAAAAGACAAAATACAACTTAAAATTGCGTATTATGCACCTGTTTGGACACATTATTCCAAAAGGACTTTTAGGAGAGGAAAATATGAAGAAAAAAATGAAATTAGCTTCTCTATAAGTTAAAATTGTATTTTCCAATAATTAATTTGTAGAAATATCACATATTTTAGATGAAGTTATTTGAGAGAGTTTTTATTAATTGACTATTGAAAAAGACAATTTTAACTTATAGAGATGGTAATTTTTTTTCATATTTTCTTCTCCTAAAAATCCTTATGAAGTAGTGTGTCCAAATAGGCTCATAACTATATAATAAGTAGCCTTTTGTCAAAACCAAATATCAAAGTCTATGTGAATCAAATGATTTAAAGTCTAAGCCAATGAATAAGTAACTATTTTTAGTCTGTAAACTTCTCTTAATCTCATTTTCTCTAAACAAAATTTTAAAAGATAGAAGCAAGTAGCTCAAACCTGACTGGCTAGGCAGGCACGTATACAATCCTGATTATATTAATAAAATATATTTGAATCATTTCCTTTTTTCTTATTTGGCCAATTCTAATATACTATCTTTGTTTGCTTTATAATTCTAGGTATTCAATGTCAGCCCTAGCACTGAGTTTCTCAAAAACTTCTCTGCCCACCAAAGTAAATGAATTAATTATATATTCATTTATGACTTAAATAAATTTTTGGCATCTACAAAATACAATTTTTTCTACTTTGAGTGTCTATAAATTTTTTATTATGTTTTGAATTCCTATAAGATATTTTTTTTTTTTTTGGGTTCTTATCGATAACATATCATCATCTTAACTGTTGATATAAGTTGAAATAATGTCACGTCATCTCTTAACTAATGTTTGAAATGATGGAAAAAAAAAAATTGAGACCTTTCCTGTGTATTGTGACCTTATTTGTAGTTTGAAAAAGAGACCAATATATATTTGTTACAGAACCTTTCAAAACTAATTTGATTAATTTGTCAAATTTGGCAATTTGTTTCTGTGACCCTAATTTGCAATATGCAGTAGACATCATTAAAGAAGGTCTAAAAGGGTATGGACTGAAATACTGTAGCACACTACCTTGCCTTCTTTTAAATTCCTTGTATTCAATGTCAGCTCCCATTCTCTGAAAAACTTCTCTGTCCAGTAAAGCAAACAAATTATGTAATCAACATGTGTGGTTGTGGTTCTTCCATTCCATAGCTATCTATTGATGTCGAATATATCAATGAGACCAACCACCCCTCTGAATGGAATTTGAAGTTTTTTTTTTTTTTTTTCAATTAATGGTGCCGTACAAATAATTGCTGGACATTAATGGTCCCGAATATCAATGAGCCTAATTAGTTATAATGGGACCTACGTTTTTGGCAACAACTAACAATCTTATCAGCCATTATTGAATACACCATTTTGACATCTTACTACTACTGTTGCACCTTAATTAATTTGTCTTGAATTAGAACCAACAAAACACCATTACATTGCATTGCATGCACCAATTATATTATATCAATAGGACTAATTAGTTATTAAACAAGATCAATATATATATTTTCAATCTGAGACCTAAGTGAATATGTATAATTAATTGAGAAATGCAGATAACAAACTTTTTTAATACAGCTATTGGCAAATAATCTTCAATCACGTGTTGGTATGAATGAGCTGGATCAATTCAATTATTATGTCCATTGAAAAGAGAAGACTTTAAAATCTATTCAGAGGGTGATTGGATTTACATTAATTTACTGCAATGGAGTTTAAGATCGATGTTAGTCTCTGATTTACTGCAGAACTCTTTTTCTTTTTTTTTTTTTTGTACGTATGAATGAGCTGGATGAATTTTTAATGTCCAACAACTATTTGTAAGGCGCCATTAATTGAAAAAAAAAAAAGACTTCAAAGTCCATTCAGAGGGGTGGTTGGTCTCATTGATATTTTCGACATCGATAGATATCTATGGAATGGAAGAACCACAACCACACATGCTGATTATATAATTTGTTTGCTTTACTGGACAGAGAAGTTTTTCAGAGAATGGGAGCTGACATTGAATACAAGGAATTTAAAAGAAGGCAAGGTAGTGTGCTACAGTATTTTAGTCCATACCCTTTTGGACCTTCTTTAATGATGTCTACTGCATATTGCAAATTAGGGTCACAGAGACAAACTGCCAAATTTGACAAATTAATCAAATTAGTTTTGAAAGGTTCTGTAACAAATATATATTGGTCTCCTTTTCAAACTACAAATAAGGTCACAACACAATGAAAGGTAGTGAAAGTTTTTTTTTTTTTTTTTTTTTTTCATCATTTCAGTGATGACATGACACCATTTTAACATATATCAATGGTTGAGATGATGACACATGATCAATAGGGACAAAAAAAAAATCTTATAGGTATTGAAAACATAATAAAAAATCTTATAGGTATTGAAAACATAATAAAAAAATATTTTATAGGTAAAAAATTTATTTAAGCTATAAATAAATATATAATTAATTCATTTACTTTGGTGGGCAGAGAAGTCTTTGAGAGAGTCAGTGCTAGTGCTGACATTGAATACCTAGAATTATAAAGCAAACAAAGATAGTATATTAGAATTGGCCAAATAAGAAAAAAAGGAAATGATTCAAATATATTTTATTAATATAATCAGGCTTGTATACGTGCCTGCCTAGCCAGTCAGGTTTGAGCTACTTGCTTCTATCTTTTTAAATTTTGTTTAGAGAAAATGAGATAATTTTCCACGTACACGCTTGTCCTCCATATTCCACTGCTACACCTTGAGACCTGAGAGTACTATTTATTACATTACACATTAACTATATTAGGACATATAGGATAGGTTGTTTAACCTCATTTTTATATGGAGTTGTTTGGATAAACCCAAGAAAAAAAATAGGAAAGGATGAGATAGAAAATGTTAAGTGAGACTAGTAAAAAAAAAAAAAAAGATTCGATAGAAAACAAAAATATTTCAACAGAGTAGGAGAATTTGTAAAGTGATAATTAATTTGTAGGAATTATTAATATAATATATATTTATTAAGACGCTATACAGGCATAGCCCTCATACAGAGAAACCACACATCAAAATCAAATAGTTAACAAAGTTGATATTTTTGAGAGAGCCATCAACCATGGACGCAGCACAGTTGAAGATGCACATAGCTATGTACCCATGGTTCGCCATGGGACACATATCACCATATCTCAAACTTGCCAACAAATTAGCAAAGAGAGGACACAGAATCTCTTTCTTAATACCCAAAAGAACAAAGGCCAAATTTGAACACTTAAACCTTTATCCAGAGTTGATAACCTTCATCCCCATCACTGTTCCTCAAGTTGATGGCCTTCCTCCTGATGCAGAAACCACTTTAGATGTTCCCTTCTCCTTAGGCTCTCTTCTTAAGACCGCCATGGATCGTACAGAGAAGGACATTGAACTACTTTTACTTGAGCTCAAACCCCACATTGTTTTCTTTGATTTTGCATGTTGGATACCCACCTTGACTCGCAGCTTAGGCATCAAGTCTGTTCAGTTCACAATCGTTAGCATGGTATCAGCAGCTTATGTGGAAGCCATGGAGAAGATGTGTCAGGAAAAGAACTTGGTTCGAGATGAGGTGAATCTTATGCAAGCCCCAGATGAGTTCCCAGATTCTTCCATCAAGCTGCATCCTCATGAGGTTCGAGAATTGGCTTCGTCCCTCAAATTAGATTTTGGTGGTGGTGTTCGTTTGATTGATTGCATCAGCACTGGGGCTAGATTGGCAGATGCAGTGGGATTTAAAGGTTGCAGAGAAATTGAGGGACCATATGCTGAGTTTCTTGAAAGTTGTTTTGGGAAGCCTTTTTTGCTTTCAGGGCCTGTCCTACCAGAGCCACCCACTTCCACTTTGGAAGAAAAATTGTCTGAATGGCTTTCAGGATTCAAGCCTGGTTCAGTGATATACTGTGCATTTGGAAGTGAATGGAGGCTACAGCATAATCAGTTCAAGGAATTGTTGCTGGGTCTTGAGTTAACAGGTTTTCCATTTCTGGCAGCACTTAAAGCTCCTATTGGATTTGAGTCTGTTGAAGAAGCTATGCCGGAGGGGTTCAAAGAGAGGGTTCAAGGAAGAGGCATTGTGCATGGGGGGTTGGGTTCAGCAGACACTGATTCTTGACCACCCTTCTATAGGGTGCTTCATTACTCATTGTGGAGCCTCATCTTTACTAGAGGCACTTGTAAGCAAGTGTCAGATTGTGGTGTTACCTAATATTTTTGAGCAGGTTCTTAGTGCGAGGATGTTAAGCTGCAGCTTGAAGGCTGGTGTTGAAGTGGAGAAAGGCGAAGAAGATGGTTCTTTCACAAAGGAGAGTGTCTGCAAAGCTGTGAAGACTGTGATGGACGATGAGAGTGAGGTTGGAAAACAGGTAAGAGCAAATCATTTGAAATTTAGAAACCTCTTACTCACCAAGGGTTTGGAGGATGCTTACATTGATAGGTTTTGTCACAAGCTGCAAGAATTACTTGGGTGATATCCAAGTTAAAAGTATTGCTGACAATTTAGCTTTGCTTCAGTGCTTCCAAGTAGTTATGTGCAAGTGTGCAACTGATATGCATTATAGTATGTAGAATAAGTTGAATGCTGTGACTTTGGTGAATCTCATCAAAGAGTCTTTTATGAACTTCATGATTACTTGTATGTATATTACCTGCTAGTGGTACTTTAATCCTATAGTATGTAGTTGACCTGTGTTGTAATGCACCATGAATCTCACTCGAATTCCCAAAATGGTTCAAATTCCTGAACCTGCTGGTTGTTGTTGTTGCTTTCTTTTGCTTTGTTTATTTTTCCTTTTCAGGTCATACCATTTCAATAACAGCTCTGTTATAGAGACACATTTATAAAACTTTTACCTATTTGTATCTCATTATCCTTCTTTTGTGTCTATCTTTTCTTCCTTTCTATCAACAGCCGTCATGTGAAACCATATAATTGCGAAACCATATAATTTATACAGATATAAGTGACTGTTTTTATTCTTTAATATGATGATAACATATGATTTACTACACAATTCTGAGTGAATGAATATAGACTCGTTGACATCATCTAAGTCTCAGGAATCAGGATTGCTTACACAATCTGCTTCTTGTTAATGTGTAAGGTTATCAGTCATATATACTGCATTTTGAAATCATATATACTGTTGCACTTTTCTCTAGAAGTTTACATTTACATTTTATCCACTCGAGTCCAATGCAATTCTTATTTCATTTGGAATCAAAGCAGGTAACTGTGCTGTAAGTCCTGGGAGGAAAGCTTATAGTGTCTTTCAGACATTCTTAAACGTTTTACAGGACAAACAAAGAAAGTGTTCTTGGTTTATGTATACTACCAAAATAGACAAAATCTACCAGAGGATAAATTCTTGGTTTATGTCTAAAATAAATGCTGGAATCGGATTTGAGCAAGTATCATAAAATGGATTCCTGAATGCAAGATTCATAAGGCTTAAGTTTGAAGTCAAATAAATAAGTAGAAATTAAGAAAACTTATTGAACAATGATTGAAGAGGTTGCAATAAATGATCTTCTGTTGCTTGAGCAGATTGAATACAAATAATTTTCAACAATGCTCTCCAAGTAATACTATGTCTCTGCCCTAGGAAACACTTACCAAGAAAAGTTGCTTCAACATCATCCAGTACAAGAAGTGTTTTATAATATCATTTTTTCAGCATCAATACCATATGAACTTAATGAAATTATCTTTAATTGTTCAGTGGCGAAATGATAACAGAGTAATCAATGATCAGTATATATTTTAAAGACTCTGGCTTCATTTTTGGTAGTCTTTCTAAGGTTCCTTAGCAATTTAAGTCTTGTCCTCAAATTGATTTTCTCCATAAGACCCCTTCACAAAAATGCAAACAAAGAATCACTAGTCTTCCCTGAAGCTTCTTTTTTGTAGAGGGTCTTATGGGAGAGTCAATTTTGCACCAAGAGCACGAAGTAAGACACTCAAGAAGTTTTGTGCAGTAAGCAGGACTAAAGAAATGACTCTGCAGTATACGGGTCTCCAATGAACTGGGGGTGAAAACTCTTATAACAGTTCAGTTATATAATTCAAAACCAGTTAACTGAATTGTTATTAAGAACTTAACTGAACTTTTTTCTCCAGTGATTAGTTCAGCAGTTCAGTTACTATGAACTGGTTTTATAGTTTAGTTCAGTTTGGACAAAAACTGAACTGAACTTGACCACCCCAACATTCAACCATACCACATGGCATTAAGGACCAAAAATATATTCGAGAATCTATGACCTTTGTAAGAGGCTAGAAATTGTGCTACATATCCAAGAGACTATCATTATGATAAGCACTTATTTATATAAAAAGAAAATTGTTACTTCAAACAAACATTTGAGAAAACACACATACCACATAAATCACATGACAGAAAACTAGAAAGGAAGAAAAGAAAGACAAAAGAAGGATGAGATTCATGATAAACTGCTAGTTTACTTATTTTATAAGTAAAATATGGGCCTGTTTTCTATCCTTTGGACTAAATAGAGAGTTGTTTACCTCATGATTGTTGTCATTTCATCAAATCTTCCTTTGATGGACAGCTTGAGTGAGCTTTTGGTTTTCTTTTACCCCTTTTTTTTTAATTGAAGATCCCGAACTACTCCATAAATATTATAGTGGTAAAGTTATTGGCACAATTCTTTGAAGATAGGTGATGAAAAATATTTCAATTTATTCTTAATTATATAGTAAATTAGAGTTTAGTCCTTTAAGATTAAGTTCAATATATATATTTCTCACTTTACTTGTTCTATAAAAAACATGTTATTGTTAAATTATTTAGTTTTTAATTTGAAATTTAAAAAATTCTAAATCAACTAATAAGTAAATCATGCCTTGTATATTTTTTGTTGTTGAATTAGGTAATATTTTAATAACAATTAAAAATATTTAATAAAAAAATTAAATAATAAAAAATGTACACAATTAGTTTAAATAAATAAGAAAAAATATGAGTAGTCCATGGATAAAATTAAATAGCAAGTTTAAACAAAATAAAGAAATTTATTTGAGGGTATAAGTACTAAATAAGATTCAAGACCAGAAATTTTTTTTTAATATAAAAATGAAATATTTTAAAATGACTACTAAAATGTAATTAAGAACTTTTAAAGATGTGAAAAGTGTTAAATTATAGTAGTAATAAAGTCAAGTATATTTTAATATAAAGAAAATATGATAGGCCTACAGGGAGACTAAATTCCAGTATTCCACTGTTATACAAATCAAGAATTTGAACACTGGAAGATGACATTCACATTAATAATAATATAGTAGACATGGCCACCTTCAAAGTTGAAATGCCACACCTCCATACATCTCTCTCTTCAAGTCTTGAGTGAACTCAATCAATTATGAGAAATTGATCAGAATGATCATATATAAGTTACCTATGCTATCTGCTGCCACGAACACGATCACTAAAAACAATGACAGAATACAAACATAAAAGGATGAACACAAATTAGGTTCAATCCTTCAAGCCCCAAGGCCATGGAGGATGATGAACTGGCTGAGAATCTGAATGATTCCTTGAAAGTTTCTTCAGAGAACCAAGAAGAATTGCAACACCAAACAGAGGTTCCTGCTGCTGACCGAGCTGTTCCTACTGATCTGGTGCATAGTACAGCTAAATCCCCTAACAGAGATAATGCTTCAGCTCACCATATAGAAAACCACACTGAGGCATGTTTGCAAAATACTGAGGCTGTGGTTTCTAGGACTAAATCTACAAATGAAAATTCTGACTCAGAAATGGTTGGTGATACTCAAAGCTCTGCCCAACCTTTACAACAAATTGATAAGGACATGAGGGTATTTACCAAATTTTGGGCTGAAAGATCTGGTGATATATCATACCCTGAAACCCCAAGCATGCAGCAGCAGGCTTCTGAAGATAATGACTTTGAAACAGTCATATCAAAATACAAAAAGAAGAAATTGAAAAAGAAAAACAGTGCTGAGAAAGGAAAAGACACAACAGGAATGCAGATAAAGGGCAAGAGAGGAAATATAATCTCAGAGATAAAGCTTCACAATTGCAATGATTATTCTGTTCTGGAATGTTAGAGGCCTTGGTAATATGGCTACCAAGAAGTTCCTCTTAAAACTGTGCTATTTACACCAACCAGGTTTACTGATCCTATCTGAACCTATGATTAGACTTGATTAACTTTCTGCAAAATTTCTGTTTAAATTGGGTATGACTTTGGTAAATATTAATTCTAATCACCCTAAGCCTAACCTCTGGTGTTTATATGAAAGTAATATGTCCCTTACTGTCATTCTGTCTACTGATCAATTTATCTGTGTTAGAATTTCTTTTGGTGGCAGATTTATTTTTGTAGTAGATGTTTATGCTTTTACTTCATACATAATTAGAAGAATTTTATGGCGAAAGCTGAGCGAATCTGAAGCAGCTAATCCAATTAATTCACTTTGAGTGGTTGATATGGCAGCCACTGATTGTCATTTTCCTGTTAATATAGATGTGATAGCTTTGTTATATATGTTATGGTTGGATGGATTCTTTGTTGAAATTGTGGATTCTGCAGGGTGTGTGTGCACAGGTTTAACCTTGTCCTTTCAAATAGCTAAAAGGACTTGAACTGTGAGTTGTTAATCAAAGCATTTTTGTGATGTGGCAGCAGTTTTATTGTTGCTGTTAACCTTGCTAAAGTTGTTTGATGCTGTAAAAAAATTTATGCTTTTGGTGTTAAAGTTTTTGGATACGGAATTTGGTTAATCTGTGGCTTGTTTCAGTCAATGTGATAGCTGGAACTGAGTGCCTTGGTTTGCATTATTCTGTTGTATTGGCTGAATTAACAGTGATCTATATGGACTGTGTATCTATGTCTTCACTGGTTCAATACTGATAAGGGTTGTAACATTCTCCCTGTTTTATAGCTATATATACTGTTGCATTGGTAAAGCTGCAAAAGCTTTGTCTCTTGAACTCAATTTTCTTGACTTGCAGGCTTGTACTTCTGATCATCCTGTCTTGTGCAGGGGCTCCTGCAGCTAATTATGGATGTACTGATAGCATTGGCAGCCTCTGTCTGTCATCTACCAATTCATAAAATTCTAGTTGTTTATATTAGAAATTTAATAATGTCTAATTCTTTGTGAGAATTATGTATGATTGCAGATTTTCTGTTATGGGTACACTATCTAGATGCGGCTGGCATATAGGCAGAGCTGCTGTAAGCTTTTCCTGGCTGCAGGCTCTAGTACTGATTGCAGGACCCTGAACTGCTGCTTTTAAGCTGGAAAATCCTGCCTGCATCATCAAGGCGCTGTCTATTGGCTTTGGAGATAAAGTTGTTGGCTATTGAATCTGAATCATTGGATTCAGTTTGATGGCTGCTGAATTGTAGATTTTGGAATTGCTGGATGCCTCGGCTTGGGTGGCTGCTGCAGTATATAGCAGTTGACCTTTGCATTGACACTTATTGAATTTGGATTATATTGCTCGGTTTTGATTAAGCTAAATTAGGCTTATGTTAGTTTCTTTTATAGCCTGAATGTATGGCCAAATTATAAATTTGGTAAACCTGATCTAGTTTCATGTTAGCTATATATTGGATTTTGGCATTATGTATCCCAATGGTTTAAAACTATTCATGTATCTTTTATTTATTTTTATATTAATGTAATTTAGTTTGGGGTGGGTAGCTTGTTTGGGTATTTCATCTTAATTGGAATACTCTAACTTCGTATTTTCCTTTGGATTCCAATTAAATAAAAAAAATAGATGGAATAAGTATTCTCCCCCAAATGGGAAATCTTTTAGCTCAAGACTAAGTAAAAATTCATAGAACTGATATTACTGTATTGTCGGGTAGCACAAACCCTGAAAATAGAAAGGGTTCCAGAGACCCTTTTATATGGATAATTATTTTTAGTAAAAAAAAAAAAAAAAATATATATATATATATATATATTATTTATATATTAATAATCTTTTAAATAATATATGTTGGTATATAATTTAATTTATTTGCAAAAAAAAAAAAAAAAAAATCTAACTTAAAAATATATAATATACTAATTAATAAATATGATTATAATCTGGGATGGATTTACGGAGGATACAAATAATCGGTTTTTAAGTTAGTATGTATTTAATTTTTTTTATTAGTAGATTATATCTTAATTTTATATCTAATAAATAGTTGATTTCATTACATTTTTTTTCGACAAGTTTTATTTTTAATAAATTAATTTGACACTTTTAATCTATAATTTTTTAAAATCTTATAAATTTTATTTTATTATTTTACTCTCACATCACATTATTGCAGATTTTACTTTTAATTTTTTTTTAAAATGACAAATTTTATAGTCATTTTTTTATATAAATTTTACATTAATTTTTTTTTTCAAAATTTTATCTTCAATTTTTTAAAAAAAATTCTAACTTTTCCTACTTAAATTCCTATATCGCTGGTTCCATATAAGATTTAAGTTGATCACCATAGGTTCATTCAATTTCTCTACCACCTCCTCAATTCTTTATTTTATTTTTTTCATAGGAAAATTGTTATTTTTGAAAGGTCTACTACAACCAATATATTCTTGGTCTCTTTTGCGAGTTATTTATCATTTTTTTAAAGGCTGAGATATGTTTTTGTCTTTAATAAATGAACGAATTTTATTTTAGGTCCCTAGTAAAAATAAGTTTTGTTTTGAATTTTTTATATATAAAAATATTTATTTTTGATCATTGATATTTTTCTTTAGTCCCCTAAAACTCTAATATATATAAATAATTTACTATTAGTCCCTACCAAATATTTTTCAAACGAAGTAAATCAAAATAAACACAATTTATTACGAACTAAAAACAATTTTTTCTAATTTATTTGGGTTTAAAACAAAATATCAAAAACTCATAATATATATTTTGATATATCAATTTTTTTATTACTTACCTAAAACAAAAATTACTAACATACTAGGTACCTATAATGCATATTTTAGCTGTTTTTTTTTTTTTTTTTCAAATTGTCAATTTGTTTTACCTTGCTGTCAAATAGTGTTATGAATGTGTTTTGGTTTGATACAAATGTTAAAGAGAAAGAGTTGTATGGTGATAGAAGATGGTGAAAGAACACACTTGCACATATTATAATATACACATAATACATGTAAATAAGTAAATAACTAATATATATGCAACCTTATCTCATGTCTAATATTTTGTTTTTGCTTTTTTAGCTTTTGATCACATTACACATTTTTGTCTGAAAGTTGTGAATGAAATATAGAATAATTCACTAGTAAACTGATGAAAGGAATTAGATTCCTTCAATTCTTAAAGCATAAAAAGGATCATTGTTAAATTTCTACTTTTTTTTTCTTGAAATCTTGACAACTAGCTAAGGCTAATAGTTTACGTTACAGTACAGCTCATGACAATCCACTAGCAAATATATTTAGAAGATATAAGTTAGAAGTACTTTTTTATATTTATAGTAGAGACTAGTAAAAAACACTTTTAACTTTATATTCAAAGGTTTTTATTATCACTTTTAACACTGTTCTCAAGTAATATTGACCATACTGGAAATGTGTAAACTAGTTTTAGTGTATGAGCATTTTCCTCTTATCAATAATTATAAAATTGATAATAATAACTGTGCCTTTCTGTATTAAATCAATCTTACCTCAAATGGCTTAGAAATATTTCTTTGATGGAATTGTGTTTAATCGCTTGTTAAACGCTTCCGCTTCCGAGATGAAGAATTTCCACTGCACATCATGTTTGATTTGAATTGTTGAATATCCTCCCCAAATATCCAACGATACCCACAATTTTTCACCTCCAAATGCAAACCAAGAGGGTCATAAACGAGGGGTGCGAATTCCATTGAATCAAGATCACTCATTTCATTTGAACACTCACTTACAAGAGGAATGAAAAGTGAAGAACATTACTAACAAGTGATGGTATTCAACTGTGACCAAATCTCTCTTGAAAAGTATGGGAACTGTAAAATAAGTCTCACACCCAAGCTGTTTATTTTGAACACCAAATCCAAAACATGGACAATCACGTGGTTGACATCTTGATCTATCACCCAAATTAGAAGGATCATCATGTGTCACAAATAGTACACAACATGCAACACCTATCAGATTTGGATCTTCAATAACATGAGATGGGTCCATGCTTATTGAACTACTTGCATTTTGTTTAGTGAACCACATTGGAATTTGAGTTCCAGGAATAACAATATCCATCTTACCTAAGGTAATAGAGGGTTGTTGCAAGGAAACCTGACACCAGAAAAATTAGTTATGTATAACTAGTGTACACATAAAAAGCAAGATAGGAAAGGAATAACTTGTACCTCAAGGTTATGCATCATCCAAGAAAAAACCATGCTATAACAGTGTTCCATCTCACTCATCTCGGGGCAATCAAAGATGTATAGTCCCTGAAGACAATTTCCTTTTGCTTTTGTTGTTGGAAGCTCGGGCAAAGACTTCAACTGCTTGCAGTGTTCCAAGTTCAAGATTCGAAGTTTGGAAAGATCTTTGATGGTGTTAGGTAGTGTCACAAATTTGTTTCCACCCAAATTTAAGCTTACTAAAGAATGTAAATTCCCAATAGCATCAGGAATTTGAAGTAGATTGCAAAAGCTCAGATCAAGATAAAGTAAACATGGGAAACGGGAAAAGCAAGGCAACCACAAACCTAATGAATCTAAATGTTTTCGAGAGGAAAGAAAATAGAAAGGCAACATTAGAATTTCATATACAGAGGATGTTGATAATTGGATGGCACTAATGTTTTTATCAACTTTCTCCAAATGTTCTGTCTCTCTTAGTTTTTTCAATACCTCGTTGTTAAGTATTTTGGAACATCCTGAGAGCTCTAACACCTCGAGAGAATTGAGCCCAAAAATGATATTCAGATTAAGGACAAGATTCTTACAATATTTCAAATTCAACAAAGTAAGCTCTTTTAGAATACTAATGGATGGATCAATTTGCACAATTTTTATACGTCCTTCAAGAGTAAGTTTCTCAAGATGGGGAACACCACTTAAATCTGGCATCTCAATAAGATTTTTGGAGTGTCTCAGATCTAGAGTTCCCAAATTAGGTAAACACTAAAAAAAAAAAACAAAAAGTAAGAAAAATCACTATCAGTTACTAGTAAGAGATTTTAGAAAATAAAATATACGATGAAATGATGAAATCAGTTTCTTTATAAGTTAAAATTAATTAATTAATTTGTAAAAATTTTCTTATATAACTTTTTTTAAAATATGTGAGATTCCTATAAATTAGTTTATTTAATAGTTAATTTGTAGAAATTTTTGGAAATTAATTTCATTTTTTCTTCATATTTTTTTCTATATATATATATATATATTTTTTTTAGAGAAATTTACCCTAGTAAGACGAAAAATTAATGAACTTCTTATGTTTATTTAATTAAGTTAGAGAAAGTTAAAAACTATGAGATGGCTTATCTTTTTTATGTACTCATTTAAAGACAATGAAAATTGTAAAAGAACAATATAATACCTTAGCACCTTTCCACAATTGTTTGATATTGCTACAAGGAAGAATCAATTCTACAAGTTGCACCGGATGAAAACTTAACGGCAAAGACTTGAAAGGATATTCATCCCAAGATAAATATCTCAATTCATTAGAAAGATAATTAAGAGTTCCTGAAAAAGTCACATTCTCATGTATAAGCAATTTAAGATGATTCATTTTTGATATAGCATCAACTTTCAGTGTTGTTTCCATGGACTCTTTTGGGTATTGTTTAATAGCTATGGCTTCAAGAAATTTGGCTTCCTAAAACATAGAAAAAAAAAGGAAAGAAAAATGTTAGAATATTTTTCTAATTTATTTACTTTTAAAAAAATAGAACATAAGATTTTATATAAAAAAATATATTTTTACCTTATTTTCTATCATGGCATTATGCAAATCCTTATAGTCAGCCTGCTCCATTTCCTTGACTCCATAGGTGATTTTTGTCGAACAATGTTTCTACCCAATTCTTTTAACAATCATGCATTTGAATCATACCAGCGAGACTACAACTTATAAGTGATTTCTCAATAAGAACTTCATACCAATGTCAGGATAAAATCTATGGTAAGCTAGAAATTCTCACATCTTCTTCAAAGTATCCATTAGGAAAGAAACCAGCAATATCTAGAAATATTTCTTTTTCCATTTCCTCCAATCCGTTATTTGTAAAACATCCATGATATTTTGCTTTGATTTTCTTTCAATCTTGTCAATGCACTTCTCCACTCAAAAACATTTTTATCAAACAAAAATGATCCCAGTACTTTGATTGCTAATGGAAGGCCATTGGCATATTGTAGTACATCACATGTCAACTGTTTATAATCTTTCACATTATCAATAGATTTGAAAACTTTTTTGCAAAATAAATGAAGAGCTTTACTCTTATTCAAGAGTTGAACATTGTAAACTTCATCTACTCCGTAACTTCTTAAAATATGACTATCTCTAGATATTATGATGATTCTACTCCCCACACCTAGATATTTAGCATGCAAAGCCAATTTCTCCAATTGGTTAACTTGATCAACATTATCTAGGACAATAAGTGTCTTTGCATTGTATAACCTAGTTCTTACCAACATGGTTCCATGAGAAAGATTGTTTATCTCAATGTATTCTTGGTTTAGAGCTTGATAAAGAAGTTGTTTTTGTGCACCTTTAGGTCCAAAATCCTTATAAATTTTGCTTAAATCATCAATGAAACAACAAGCATCATATTGGGGAGAGATTTTATTAAGCAAAGCAATAGCAAGTGTTGTTTTTCCTATTCCTCCCATCCCACAAATTCCCACAATTTGAATGACTTCATTTGCATCCAGATCTAGAAGCTCTTCCAATTGTTTTGCACGAGAGTGCAAATCAACTAAATCATCCTCAAAACTCAAAATTTGATTATGACCTAATATGTTGCTTACCTCTTTAACAATTTTTTCAATTTCTTCATGTTGTAACCTGAACCACCAAAGTAGAGAAAAAATACAAAATCATTTCAAAAACAAAATTATATATACAACACACAAATTATATCCAAAGTACTTACTTATTTTGTACATCCCATCCACAACGATTGGTAATTGATTTTAGAGCTTCCCTTCATTTTTGTATGATTTCCAAATTATCTTTGAACATTTTTTCATGTTCAACAAAAGCTTTTTCAAACTTTCCACTCTGTTTTCGGACCTCAGAAGGAGTGACATCATAGAAAACAGGGAGCACATGGCGACCTGTTTCTTCAACCCAATCAACGATCTTTGTCAACTCTTTCATGCACCATGTGGATGATGCATAGTCTTTTGAGAAGACAACAATGAAAACACGAGATCCTTCGATAGCCTGCAAGAGTTCAAACTCCAAGAGTTCCCCTTTCTTAATTGTTTGGTCATCTCTGAAGGCAACAATACCTTTCCTCTGAAGAGCTGCAAAAAGATGACCAGTGAAGCCATTGCGAGTATCCGCACCTCTAAAACTTACAAACACATCAAAATTTCTTGTGTGTGATGAAGAGCTACTTTGGTTGCTATTACTACAAGCCATTACAGAAGGTGAAAGCCTCACACACGCTGATGATGTGTACTGTGTTTTTGGCTCTGAAACTAACACATCCTTTGAATTCTCCTGCATTATCAGTAACAAATATGGAAGTTAATAACGCGTAATTGCTGAGTCATGTAGATGACTTTTATACAACTTTTATTTTGATAAATAGAGAATTGGGTTAACTATTTTTAAATTTCACCGATCTTATCATCCGGGTCAACTGATAAAATAAACTTCCACTGTTCTTAATTAATTTAAGTGCGACTTTTATAGCTTTTTTTTACAAGACTTCCACCGCTCCTAATTAATCAAGTACTCAATAGAGATGATTTTTTTTTTTTTTTTTTTATAGAGGTTTCTGTTTCGATTGTATTGATAAAATTATCCAAGTTAAGTTAATTCTCTTGGTAATTTTGAGAGCTTGGTTTCTTTTCTAGTTTACATTTCCAATTCTTCTTGCTAGTTTTTGTCATTTCACCCTTTATTTTTTTATTTTTTTTTTAAATTTCCATCTCAAGTTATGACCATTAGAGACCGCCATATTTATTCTACTCACCAAATTCGTACCTAACGCTGACAAGTTGATTGCAAAGAAATTAGAAAATTGTAATAATGCCACTGGAATTGAATTTTGTAAGGCAAGTTAGATGTAATTTAGTATTACTGTTTTCTGTTTTTATTCATAAAAGAAAATAGAAAATGCTCATGAAATTGTGTTTGTTTTAATTTTTAAAAATAATTTTAGTGAAAATATTTTTTAAAAATACTGAAAAATAAAAATAAATATGTGACGTTTTTAACATTTTTACTTTTGTAAATATTTTTATCCTTTAATAATTTTATTTTCACTTTCATAAATTCTAATTAATATTTAAAAATTTGAAAATAAAAACATTTTCGGATAATAAAAATGAAAAATGAAAATATGTATGAAAGCAAACGCCACGTTAGTATTTCCTTTTAGCTTTCATTTGTAACTCTAATAGTGTTAAACAAAAGAGGTTCTTTAAGGTTGCTGAAAATGAACAGATGAGTGCCTGAATTTGTAATAACCAACCTCTTCTTCTAATAATGAATCGAAATGTGTTAAATCTAGCCATATACATGTTAGAAAAAATAAACCAGGATAAGCAGAAAAGATAGAATTAGGAAAAAAAAACAGGCAGAAATTAAAATGTATTGATAATGGAAATAGGTGAGTACAAAGTGAATTACTCTGGTCTTTATATAGGCTTCAACTAACTATACTTCTAATAATACAATGGAAAATCAGCCTCAGTGACAAGTTTGTTCATAGAAGTAATAATTGAATGGGAAATTGCAAAAACACCTATCAGACACACTGCCAACAAATATATATAAAAGAAGGGATTGAGTTACATAAAAATTAATTCTAGTAGAATTACACTCCATTCATACTCTTCGTTTTCTAAAAATCTAATGATGGTAATAAATCACTAATCTTAATCCATAGATCTTAAGAAATAAATGGCAAGAATGAAGTGTAATTCTTCTATAATTATTCTTGATAAAACTTTATCTTTTATATATATGGAAGAAGATAGAAGCCATTCTGACTAGTTAGTTTCCCGCAACTAAAGACAGGGTTGAACCACCGTTCACAAAATCATCATCATCAACTGGACTGTTGTTGTTGTTGTTGTGTCCTCTACGCATTATTGTTGGGTTTAGGTTTTGCAGATTGTCCTTAAATACCCATTGATATCCACAACTGCACACCTCCAAGTGCAAACCTTTGGAGCGATCAACCATGATTAGCATTTTGATGCCATTAAGATCAATCATTGTTTCTATTTTAAAATAAGAAATAAATTCTGCCCTAGTCAAATAGAGTAGCCACATGTGATGCGATTCGAGGGTTACATGATCCCTATCAAGAAGTATTGGCATATACAGCGGGGAAGAAGCCCGGGATGAATAAGATTTCATCTCAAAATCAATGCATATAGAGGAATTCAAAGCATGATCATCCAAACTAGTTGGATCACCAGCTGCCACAAATACCACGCTGCAAGCAATGCCAATCCAGTTATTAATGTCAAGCATAATGGGAGATGGGTCTAGGCTTATTGAAGTTCCAACATTTTGATTGCTGAACCACCTTGGTATTTGATTTCCAGGAACAACAATATCAATCCAACCAATAGGGGTAGTTGTTTCTTGGCCCACCTGGTACAAGAAACATAGACAGGTCTTAGTTCCTAGTTCCTGTATAAATGGAAGGGCAAATGACTATTTTGATCCCTGAATGTATTAACTAGTAACAATTTATAGTACTTGAAAAACCAAAAGTTATGATTTCGTACTCTTTCAGAAAATTTTGATCCTGTACATATTCATAAACTAAATCAGAATCTCCACTGTTTCAGAAAATAAATTGTCACTTATTTACGCATTCAAGAAGAAAAATAGTCATTTAACCTAAATGAAAAAGAGATAATTACAAGGATGTAGCTAGGGAAGAATAAAGTACCTGAAGGATTTGTAACAACCATGCAAAAGTCATGCTACGACAACCTTCAATATCAACTATTTTAGGACAGTTGAAAATAAATAATCCCCTTGGGTAATGAGCAAAACTGTAGGTTCCTCTTATCAAAGGCAAGGAAGTAGGTGATTGCATTTCAGGAAAAAATCTCAACTGCTTGCAATGTTGCAAGTTTAAATGTACAAGTTTGGAAAGCTTGCTGATGCTAGAAGGGAGGCTAATAAAATTGTTTCCCCCAATATTTAAGGTTTCTAAAGAATGCATGGATCCAATAGCATCAGGGATTTGACTTAGATTGCAGAAACTTAGATCAAGGTCATGCAAACAAAAGAAGCTGGGCAAGGAAGGCAACAAACAAGTAGCTGAATGTTTAGACCTTCTAGAATAAGGGAAATGAAAAGGTAGCACAAATCTCTTGATGATGGAGGAAGATGTTGTTTGGGATTGCATGGTAGTTTCACTAACATCAAGCATATTAGAATGCTCTTCATGTATTGGTTTCTCTAACAAATAATTACTAAATACTTTTGGACAACCAGAGATATTTAGATATTCAAGAGAACTCAAACCCAATATATTGCTTGGTAGACTTACTAGATTAATGCAGTTTCCCAAATTCAAGAAAGCAAGCTTTCTTAAAAGACCAACTGATGGATGGATCCATGCAAGTTTTGTGCATCCTTCAAGAATTATGCACTCAAGATTAGGGACCCCTCTAAAGTCTGGAACCTTAATCAGGTTCTCGGAGTAACTGAGATCCAAAACTCTTAAACTTGGCAGATACTGTAAAGTACAAACAAGAAGAGATAGTTAGTACCAGCTAGTCACATTTTTTTATACATCCTAGAAATTGGTGGGAATAAATTGAGATAATAGTATTCTATTTTAATTAATGCTGCAAAATGTAAAATTAAGAAGATAGTTTCCAATACCTTTATGTCTTTCCAGAGTTTTTTGATGTTGCTTCGTTGCAAGATCAATTCAACCAGTTTGTTCGGCTGAAAACTTGAAGGTAAATATGAGAAAGGATAGTTATACCACTGAAGAAATTGTAGTTTATTGGAGAGGCAATTAAGGCTTCCCATAAACTTCACATCATGAAATATAAGCAATCTAAGGTTACTCATTTTGGACAACGCTTCAGCATCAACCATCAGTTTTTCCCTCTCTCTGGATATGTCTAAAACAATGGCTTCATTGATTGCCGTTTCCTACGGTATTATTGCAAAATGATTCATAAACTGCTGTATATATACATAAAACTTGTAATAAAAGGGAAAATATAAAATGAATTATTTATTTTGTATTTTCAATCAATATATTATATTATTATCAACAACTACCAAATTGTTACTTTCTTTTCATTTTATTTCCTACTTTCGTGATTTTGTGAAGGAATTGTCATCGTTTCCATAACAGAATAAAAATGAAAAGAAAGTGATCCATATTATCAATTTTTTTAACAAAAAGATGAGATTAAAATCCTAAATTCTTGTATTTTCTGACAACTACGTACCGTTGCCTTTGACATATTGTAGAAATCCTTATAGAGCCAAACCCTGCTCCACTTTTCTGGCTCTCTTGGTGAATTGCCTTTAACAATTTTTCTGCCCAAAACTTTCAACAAACCATGCATTTGAATGTCTCCATGTGAATTGTCTATGAGTGATTTATCAAGGAGGACTCTTATTCCAATTTCAGCATGAAATCCACAGCAATCTAGAACTTTCTTCACATATAACTCCTCGTACCCGCTGAAGAAACAAGCAATATTTAAAAATATTTGCTTTTCCAATTCTTGTAGCCCATCATAACTTATCTGAAGCACATCCATAATATCTTTGTGTGGATTCTCTTCGAGTCTAACTAAGGCACTTCTCCACTCTGAGACACTTCGACCAGACAAAAACGAACCTAGTACTTTAATTGCTAGTGGTAGGTTATTAGTAAATTTCAGCACATCATATGTCAACTCTTTGTAACCTCCCACAATATCCTCACAGTTGAAAGCCTTTTTACAAAACAATTTAAGAGAATTAGCACCATTTAAGAGTTGAGCTTTGTAGACTGCAGTCACACCGTACTCTTTTAAGATATGCATGTCTTTAGAAATTATGATGATTCTACTTCCGGCACCTAACCATTCTGGATTCACAACTAATTTCTCTGGTTGTTCAACTTCATCAACATTGTCAAGAACTATTAGGGTCTTCACGTAATGTAGCCTACTTTGTATCAACTTGGCTGCATTATAAAGATTGCATATCTGCAAGTTTTCTTCATTCAATGTTTGATGGAGTAGTTGCTTTACTAAACCAATTGGGCCACAATCTTTATAAACTTTGCTTACATCAATAAAACAGCAAGCGTCATATTGATTAGAGATTCTATCATATAAAATAGAAGCAAGAGTTGTCTTTCCTATTCCGCTCATTCCACAAATTCCTACGGTGCGAACATCATCAACTGGGTCAAAAAGTAAAAGTTTTTCTAGTTCTTCAACCGGAGATTCCATCCCAACTAGATCATTTGGAAGACTTGAAAAATTGTGACGCAGTTTACTTATTATCTCTTGAACAATTTTTTCAATTTCAGCATATTGTGATCTGAAAGTTTAAAGAATACCAAAAGCACCACCAAATCATGACCTAATAAGAAAACCAAACAAAAAGTACATGTATAGAACAAGGTAACAATATTATCTTTTCATTTTGATAAAAACCCCCCCCTAAGCATGTAATAAATTAAGACCAAATTTACCTGTTAAATGGTTCTAAATTGCGGACCACAACTTTGTGGCCGCAATAATGTGGTGGTAAAGCTACCCACAACAACAATAGACTGCAATTGTGGTGGAAATTTAAATAACATGAAATGGCGCAACACAATTGCAATGGAACCACGCAACTGACCAAAAGAACCTAACATAACTAGAATTGCTTTTTGTAAAAAAAATAAAAAATAAAAATTCAATTTTCTGTTCAAAGAGTCAATATGGTCAAATGAGTGAGGTGAAATGTTGGGATCCAGGTCCATGTAGGGTGTAATGTTGCATGGTATACCACGAGTTTTTATTTATTTTGTTTTTTTATTTAAACACATTACAAATGAATGGTGGATGTTGAAACTGCATGGCCTTCAATGAGAAACCCATTACAGGAGATCCATGATGTTGGGGGAAATGCAAGAGACATATGTTTAAAGAATAGCTTTCTTCACCCCTTTATTGTTTCATACACTTCCTTTTTACGTCTTGCACTTTTTTTTTTTTTTTTGCCTACATCACCATAAAACCTAAACAATCCAGAAGTGAACAATGAACTTTAAGTGGGGTTTTGATGAAGGCACAAAGAATAAGAGATTTATGGTTTCAGTTCTTTTTTCACGAATCTAAACAAAAGAAAAACACAAAAATTTGAGAATAATTTGAGGTGTTGGGTTGCAGTGGTGGTATTGGTTGTTTGGATGGAGGTGGGGAAGAGTGGTCCCTTCCTCTTACATTAAACAACTGGCAAGCCTCCATAACCGCCACACCCCACTTGCACCCATCCACCCAATACTACCATCGCAAGTCTATAATCGAACACCCCAAGCCATTTTCACTTTATAATTTGATGTTTTTCTTCTTCTCGATTCAATTTATAAAAGAAGAATCGAAATTATGAAGCTCTCATTCTATGTGCTTTTATCAAAATCCCATTTGAAGTTCATTTGTTTTCCGTTTGGGTTTTATAGGGGTGTAGGCAACAAAAAGAGGTGTTGGAAGCAAAGAGGAGTGTATGAAGCAATAAAAAGAGTGCAGGAAGTAATTCTTGAATATTGCTTGTACCAATCTAATCAAAATGATCTAATATAATAAAATTTAGGTTTAATGGTAAAATTTATGATTTTGGTTTTCAAATTGCAAATTGATAATTTTTTTCATTTAGTTTTAAAAATTGGTAATTTGGGTCTTCCTGATAGATTACTAACTAATAATTTTGATTAATAGATTTAATGAGTTATTTAAATATCATTAAAACTGTAATAATTTATTACATGAATAAAATAATTAAAAAATATAAAAAAATCACTTTTAACGTTAAAAAAACATTAATTACCAATCCCTTTGAATAATTAATTATTTTTAGTTAATTTATAATTAATTTAATAATTTTATTAATCATAATTATTACTTAATAATCAAATTAGAGACCAAAATTGTTAATTTTTAAAATTAGAATACCAAAATTATATTAAAAAAAATAGAAAATCAAAATTATAATTTAACCTAAAATTTAAATAAAACTATATAAATAAATTAAATGATAAAATTAGATATTAAACGATCATATAATTTCACACCGCAATGGAGATCAAAATTGCCACCACAATCGCAATTTAGAACTATCCATGATGTTTCATGAACTCATGTCTAATTTGAGAAATGAAAATGAATATTGGTGAATTTTTTCATTAGTATTAGAGAAAATTACTTACTTATTTGTCACATCCCAACCAGAGAGATCGGCTACTCGTGTGAGATTTTCTCTCCATCTTTTCACTTCCTCCATCTTCTCTTTATCATCTTTGAATCTCTCTTCGTGTTTGGTGAAAGCTTTCTCATAATCCCCCGTTTGTCTTCGAATCTCAGATGGATCAACATCATAGAAAACAGGCAAGACATGTTTACCCGAGACTTGAACACAATGAAGGATCTTTTCAAGCTCTCTCAAGCACCATGATGAAGAAGCATAGTTCTTTGAGAAGACAATAACAAAAATCTGAGACCCCTCAATTGCTTGCATGAGGTTAGAGAGTATACGCTCCCCTTTGTTGAGCTTTGTGTCATCCCTAAAGGTAAGTATTCCTTTTCTGTGTAAAGCACCAAAAAGATGATCCGTGAAATTGTTGCGTGTGTCCTTACCTCGGAAGCTCACAAACACATCATAAATATGTTTCTTTATCATCCTAGATGAAGTGTTGCTGCATTGGACGATGCTGCTGTTGGAAGCCATAGCAATTGTTGCAACAGCAAAAACTAAGTACTAGTTGAGGATTGATGTATAAACGTGTATCACTTAATTATGATTTATGAAAGAGCAATTATTAGAAGTGCTTAATAAAGAAAGTGTGGGTTGTAATAATATGCTTTTAAAATTCTTTCAGAGCGTGTTTTTTTCGGTTGATGGGCGTTGACGAAGACTTCGAATTATGATGACATACTCATGCACCAAAAACTAATTACAGTAGAATAATTGGAACGATGAAAGCAGCACTGTACGTAGCTAGAAAGACTTTGAAGTTTGAACAAGCACGCGTCAACGCATAATTACATTTCACACTACTTTTTTATTTTTAGAGGAATTGAAAAAACAACACTACTTGGAGTAACATATTAATTAGTTCTTGGCCCTACCTGCTATTTTAACTTTCTACTCGTGGATAAATTAATAGACAGTGTGGACTTAAGTATTTATAGCCCCGGCCAATTATGTGTCTTATATTATTCTTTTTTATTTATAAAAAAAATTATTAGTAATATTTAAGAATTTAATGATGGTCATCAAAGTCACTATTCATATGATTTATAGAATAAAATAGTTATCCTAAAAATTAACAAATTTACCATGATACCTAAAAAATAAAAACAAATTTATTATGATAAATTATGATTGAGTGATATGATGGTATAAAATTATTTTACATGAAAATTTTAATTTTTTTTTAATGAAAAACGAAAAATAATTATGATTGAATGAGAGTATAAAATTATTTTACATAAAAAATTTAATTTTTTTTAGCGAGAAAATAAGAAAAGTGTTAAGATTAAATATATATGAAATTCTTAGGTATTTCAAATTATTATAATCTCATCTAATAACTATACATCGTATAATTAAATATTAATAAAAAAATCATGTATGTCACATTGAACCCACTTTTATTATCAACTTATTGAAATATATTAAAAATTATAATTTTATATATTATGTAATGAACTCGACTCATACATTTATAGTTTTGGATATATTTTCCTAATAATAAAAGGCGCGTCATAAAAATGTATTACTAACTCTCTTTGTATGTATAATATTTGTTGGGCGTGCATGATATATAACTAATGTATGAGTCTCCTTTATTAAGGTTTTATAAATTTTATATCTTTTACCAAAAAATAATGTAGAATTATAATTTTATATATTATATTTTAAATATTTATAAAGAATAGTCTTTATATAATGATAATTAATTAATTTCATATAAGTTCTTAAATTGTGTATTATATAACAATTTTTTTTATTTCAATGGTAGCTTGCTCTATTTAATTTAAAATATAGTTGGTCTACATTTTTTTTACTCACTTTAATCAATTGTTTTTTTAAATCAAGAAATCTTAGTCTTGATTTATTATTAATTTTTTTTATATACTAAAATTCTTAAATTTACATTTTTTACACATGTTTTATTAATTGATTAGGTTGAAATTTTTTATTTATTTTTGTTTAAATGTAATTAACTAAAATATTAAATCTAACTCAAATTAAAAAATGATTTTTTTTACGTAATCTAGATGAACAAAATCAAACTAAAAAAAAACACATTAAAGTCATATATATTATTTAGTAATTAGTTGTTGCGTTAGAAAATCTTGAATTTTAAAAACTTTGCCATTCATTAAAATATATATTCCAAACAATAGAATGGCTGGTATAAGAAAATACTTTATGATTATCTATCAACATAAAATAAATAAGAAATTATTAAATGTAAAATAAACCTTGATGGTATTTTTTATTATAAATACATAAATAGATACTTTTTCATAATATAAAAAAATAAGTAACACATTGATTATTGTATTTTTTTTTAAATGTATAATATAAAATGAGAAGATAAAGTAAATAATATATAAGTATCATGAAATGTTGCATGTAAATATATGTATATTATAAATTATAAGTATAAATAAACAGGATAATAATAAAAAATTATTAACTGTAAAATAAGTCTAATAAGTTTGGAATGATATTGCAAGTGAATAGATAAATAATTTTCATAATGTAAGAAAATAGGTAAAACATATATTGAAGATTGTAAAAAATATTTTTCTTAAAAAAATAAAAAATAAAAAATAAAATGGGAGAAAAATGTTGGTCAAAAGGTGAAACGGATAAATTTGACAAAAATTATGTGAAAAAATAGTTAAATTGTATTATGTGTCCTTTAAAAAAAAAAACAGAATGAAAAATATTACTTAAAGATTTAACAAATAGACTGATAGATTAGATTTAAATAAAACTTTATTATAAATTGAACTTCATAATATAAATATTATTCAACCCAAAAAATTACGTATGAAATTATTTAAAATTATTTTATATGATTTATAAGTAATAATAATTTTATAGAATTTTAAAATAAATATTTATTTGTTTAGTCAAGGATGATATTGTGTTAAGTAAAAAAAAATAGATTGTTTTTTTACCAATAATGATCATAAATATTTTTTTGTTTAGTCTTAAGGGTCATATTAATTAATTAAAGTTAAATTAATTTTTAGTTTAAAAATTTCAATTTCATAATATAACTATTATACTCATAAAATTAAAATAAAAGTGTAAATATAAAAAGAAACATAAAAAGAATAAAAGAAAAAAGTAAAACATGTAAAAAAAAGAAAGAGAAGAGACCTAAAAAAAAGAAGATATGGAAGAAAAGAAAGAGAAGAGAAAAAAATAAAAATAAAAGAAAGGTAAAGACGAATAAAAGAAACAAAAGAGAAATAAAAAAAAATAAAAAAAAGGAAAACAGGAAAAGGAGTGGAATTGGGAATGCTGAGAGAGAGAAGTCATAAATTTAAAGGTAAAAAAGCAGCGAAAATCTAACTAACGATTCAGGACGTAATCAGGGCGTGAAGAATAAGAAAAATAAAGTGGATTCTGTGGTTTTTTTTTTGGCTGAATTTTGAAATATTTTTACGGAAAAGTGTCAAATAAAAAAGCCTCAAATATTATATACATATAAATATATTTAATAATTAATTTTAATATAAATATTAAAATGCAATATATTAAATAATCAAATTTAAAATAATGTTTAGTTTATAAAATTCAACTTCATAATATAGTTATTATTCTCATAAAAAAAATGTAAATATATATATATATATAAACATAAAATAATAAAAGAAAAAATATGTAAAAAAAAAGAAAGAAATGAGACGTTTTAAACAAAAAGAATATACTGAAAAAGAAAAAGAAAAGAAAGAAAATAAAAAGACAAGAAAGATAGAAACGGATGGAAGAAAGGAGAAAGAAGAGAAAAAAAAAAGAAAAGAAAAGAAAAGAAGAGGAAAGGAGGGTGAGTAACTGACCTGTGACATAAATAAAAGTTTAAAATATTATATAGATAGGAAGATAGATGCTTCACTGTTGCACCTCATGCACGTGAAGATGAATAATTCTGATGAGTGATGACTTTTCAATAAAATTCTAATTTTATGCTCCACTACCTTTCAATCAAAAACCTAAATTTGATTATAAAGCTGGATGTGAATTATTCGTTAGGTTGAAAAGTTTTTGTTAAGGAGGATGCCACTTGAGTTACAGTGATTTATTTTTAATCTTCTGGCCAGCAATTAGAAGATGGTGACACTTTTTCGGGTAGCTAACCATGCCGACGCATACCACACAATAGTGTAAGTCCTTGAAATCGATTTCAAGAATTGTTAGAAGAACATATTCTCAGAAATTTCCTATCAAGGTGGAATATTGAATTTTCTTAGGCGTGTATTCAATTAGAATTGAAAAAAATTATTTTTACATAAAAAAATTCTTATCCATTTTTAAGATTTCGTAAAAATATAAAAATTTTAAGATTTTTTTAAAAACTTATATAATTACTATTTTATAGTTTAGATTTCAATAAATTTATAATATTAGATTTAAAAGGACTTAACGAAATTATAAAATTTGAAAGGGTTAGTATGCTTAAAAATAATGTGTTTGAAAAATATAATTGAAAATACAGTTATTATGAGCTGAACTTTCTCATCTATTAAAAATGTACATAGATTCCAAAATCAAAATTATATGCTACTAATATATTTTGAGATTTTTTTATGACGGTTACAATAATTATTTACTTTTAATTACAAATTCTCATAAAGTGCTTAGTGAAAAATAATAACAAAATATTAATCCAAAAATATAAAATGCTTAATCCATAAAATCAATAATATCATCAAAATATAAACCAAATAATTCAACAAAAAAGACATCTAAAAAATATATTTAAATAGAACATAAAATTTATTAAGAGATGATCAAAACATTAATTATCTGTCTAATTTCATAACTTAAGAATATCCATGATAAATATTATTCCGAGTGACACATGAACAAATAAGTCTAGATTTGAGATTTCTTTTATACTATACCAAACATTACTTTCTGTTTTCTTTATTAAGTTGTATATCTTTTTTTAAGATTGTGCAATAGTTTAGAAATATTTTAAAAACTTTTACTTAGATTGTTTGTTCTTATTGAGTTAAAGCTTCTTTTATCCTCATATCTATTTCTTTTATTACTTTTTTTTAGATAGGAATTTATGAACTTAAAGGGGAATGAGATGGTGGAGTACGTGATGTAAACTTATAAGATGATTTATATTAATTTAGGATATGAAGAAAAAAACATGCATCAGAGACTGGGTGAAAGATTATGCTAAGAAAGTCTTTGATGAAAAAGAAAAGTCTCTCAAAATTGAAAGAGATTATTTGTTGGATTTGGTATTTATATAATTACTTAAAAGATCCATAAAATCTACCAAAATCCAATCAAAAAATAATTTTTCGAAATCTTTATAACTTTGAACATTTTTTAAATTATTCAAAATTTTAATAAAATACCATAAAATTTTGTTATCTTTTAAATTTTTTTTATATAAACTTGATTGAATACCATAAGATTTTTTTTTATCATTTAATAATCTTGATTGAATTTCTCAAAATATTAAAAAAAATTCTTTTAAAATCTCAAATAATCCTAATTCAATATACCACCTTAAACTCAATTATGGAAGAGCAAAACATATTCCACCAAGCTGACAACAAATATATATGCACAAAAAAAAAATATTAACTTGTATAAGGGATATATATTAACTTGTATAAGGGATGCTAATCGATTTAAAATATTTTATTATTCACTTTGTTACCTAATTATTAATTTTTGCACCCTAGAAGATGTGGTGGTGATGTGCTGAACTACCTAATAATACAGGATAAAACACTCATAGAAACAGAGGTGGAGATAGTATTAGTGAATGCTAATAATTACTGTGGTTCGTTATTTAGCATCCATCCAAACATAGCCGAAATGTGACCCTATAAGAAGAGTACATGTTGATGCAAAACATTTTCTTTTGCAATAAGTCTAGCATGACACGCGCAACGAGCACTGTCTCAACTCTCACAAACAATATCAGAGCAGAGAGAGCACATGCACAACAAACTTGCATGCTCGTGAGGTTATTCATTTTTCTGAGAGAGCCATAATCAGCCATGGATGCAGCACAGTTGAAGATGCACATAGCTATGTATCCATGGTTTGCCATGGGGCACATATCAACTTATCTCAACCTAGCCAACAAACTAGCGAAGAGAGGACACAGAATCTCCTTCTTCATACCCAAAAGAACAAAGGCCAAATTTGAACACTTAAACCTTCATCCAGAGTTAATAACCTTCATCAACATCACTGTTCCTCAAGTTGATGGCCTTCCTCCTGATGCAGAAACCACTTTAGATGTTCCCTTCTACTTAGGCACACTTCTTATGACTGCAATGGATCACACAGAGAAGGACATTGAACTATTTTTAACTGATCTCAAGCCCCACATTGTTTTCTTTGATTTTTCATGTTGGATACCAAACTTGAGTCGCGGCTTAGGCATCAAGTCTGTTCACTACATGACCACTAGCATGACAACAGCAGCGTATATGGAAAAGAATCTGATGCAAGAAGCAGGCCTAGATGGGTTCTCAGATTCTTCCATCAAGCTGCATGCTCATGAGGCTCGAGCATTGGCTTCATTTCTGAAATTTGAATATCGCGGCGGTGTTCGTTTCGTGGATTGCATCAGAACTGGCATCAGATTGTCTGATGCAGTGGGATTCAGAGGCTGTAGAGAAATTGAAGGACCATGTAATGAGTTTCTTGAAGGTTCTTTTGGGAAGTCTTTTTTGTTTTCAGGGCCTGTCCTTCCAGAGCCACCAACCTCCCCTTTGGAAGAAAAATGGGCTAAATGGCTTGCAGGATTCAAGCATGGCTCAGTGATATACTGCGCATTAGGAAGTGAATGGAGGCTGCAACATAATCAGTTCAAGGAACTGTTGCTGGGTCTTGAGTTAACAGGTTTTCCGTTTCTCGCAGCACTTAAAGCACCTATTGGATTCGAGTCTGTTGAAGAAGCTATGCCGGAGGGGTTCGAAGAGAGGGTTCAAGGAAGAGGCATTGTACATGGGGGTTGGGTTCAGCAGACACTGATTCTTGACCACCCTTCTATAGGGTGCTTCATTAATCATTGTGGAGCCTCATCTTTACTAGAGGCACTTGTAAACAAGTGTCAGATTGTGGTGTTACCTAATATTTTTGAGCAGGTTCTTAGTGCGAGGATGTTAAGCTGCAGCTTGAAGGCTGGTGTTGAAGTGGAGAAAGGCGAAGAAGATGGTTCTTTCACAAAGGAGAGTGTCTGCAAAGCTGTGAAGACTGTGATGGACGATGAGAGTGAGGTTGGAAAAGAGGTCAGAGCAAATCATTTGAAATTTAGAAACCTCTTACTCACCAAGGGTTTGGAGGATGGTTACATTGATAGGTTTTGTCACAAGCTGCAAGAATTACTTGGGTGATATAATATCCAAGTTTCTATTACTACTTTTTAATTTAGCTTTGGTTCAGTTGCTTCCAACTAGTTAGGTGCAACTGAAATGCAATATATATTATGCAGAGTAAGTTGAAGGCTGTGATTTTTTTGTGAATCTCATCCTTCTTTTGTCTTTCTTTTCTTCCTTTCTAGTTTTCTGTCATATGATTTTTGTGGTATCTGTGTTCTCAAATGTTTGTTTGAAGTATCAATTTTCTATTACTATAAAATATATGTTGATTAGTGATTACTGTTTTTCTTTCACCACTGAATAATTAAAGGTAATTTCATTAAGTTCATATCATACTAATGCTGGAAAAATGGTATTATAACACACTTCTTGTGCATGATGATGTTGAACTTGAAGCAACTTTTCTTAGTAAGTGTTTCCTATGGCAGAGACATAGTATTAATTACTTGGAGAGTATTGTTGAAAATTATTTGTATTCAATAACAGCAGGTCATTTATTGTAACCTCTTTTGTCATTCTTGAATAAGTTTTCTTAATTTCCACTTATTTATTCGTTCAGGAATCAATTTTATGATACTTGCTCAAATCTGTTTCCCGCATCTATTTTAGTAGAAATTATTCTGGTAGATTTTGTCTATTTTTGTAGTATACATAACCCAAGAACACTATATTGAACGTTTCTTTGTCTGTCATGCAGAAGGTTTAAGAATGTCTGAAAAACACTGAAAGCTTTCCTCCCTTCACTACTATTTCTAACTGGGTTTCAAGGCTCATTTTAAAATCAGGTTCAACTGAAAACCAAATAAGAAGCTTTTCAGAAATATTAAAAATTCGAATCAGTTTGCAACTGAACCTACAAGTAGTTCAATTTTAGTTTTCAAAAAAGTAGTTTAGTTTTAAACAGTTTAACTGAAAACCAGAGAAGAAGCTTTTCAGAAATATTAAAAGTTCAAAACGGTTTGCAACTGAACCTACTAGTAGTTCAGTTTGAAACTGGGAAAAGGCACATTCCTATGTGCCTTTTGATTCCTCCATCTACACCTCACATGAGTCGCACTTCATTCTTATTTTCCTCAACTGAAAATGATAAACATCTAACACACTGAAATATCATATCGAGAATCTATAATCTGCCAGAGACTAGAAATTGTGCCACATCCGAGAGACTAACATCATGGAAAGCACTTACTTATCTGAAGCATACACTATAGATGCAATCATATGTAGAAAGGACTATTGCATTGAACCACGTATCTAAAAGAAAGCAACAACAACCGGCTGGTTCAAAAATTACAACACAGCTCCACTGCTTAATACTATACTATATGATTAAAGCAGAAAATCGTATCCATTTTAGCAATAATGAAGTTCATAAATAACTGTTAGACGAGATTTACCATAGTCATAACATCCAACTTGTACTTTCTTAATATGTTGCACCTAAATAATGAATGAAAGTCCAAATGCTCGTAAAGTAGAATCAGGGAAGAACACATCTGGTGCTTGCGTCAGATTCATCTAATCACTAACTAACTTTTTCTTACACTGCGCTACTGAATTTACCGAAGCTGCTGATAGGAGCTAGGCTTAAGATCATGTACTGAACATACTTGATGCCTAAGCTGTGAGTCAAGTTTGGTATCCAACATGCAAAATCAAAGAAAACAAAGTTGGGTTTGAGATCAGTTAAAAGTAGTTCAATGTATTTCTCGGTACGATCCACGGCAGTCATAAGAAGTGTGCCTAAGGATAAGGGAACATCTGAAGTAGTTTCTGCATCAGGAGGAAGGCCATCAACTGGGGGAATAGTGATGGAGACGAAGGTCATTAACTCTTGATAAAGGTTTAAGTGTTCCAATTTGGCCTTTGTTCTTTTGGGTATGAAGACAGAGATTCTGTTGAGATATGGTATTATGTGTCCCATGGCGAACCATGGATACATAGCTATGTGCATCTTCAAGTGTGCTGCATCCATTGCTCTCTCAAAATGTAGTATTTCATGAACACCATGTATGTTTATTGTACTTACTTTCTAAAAACTGACTGATTTGTCAAATTTGACAAGTTGTCTCTGTTACTTTATCTTTAAATATGCAGTAGACATCATTAAGGAAGGTCTCAATGGGTTGGATTATAATACTAACTAAATAAATACTCACGGGATGCACCGTTTTATAAATAATTAATAAATATATATTATATAATTTTAAAATATTAGAAAAAAAATTAAATGTATAAAATTATTATTTAATAAAATATATTAATATGTATGTGAAAAAAAATTAAGATAATTTCTTTATTTCTTTGAGAAGCAATTTTAATCTTTATTATTTTTATTGAAATGTCAATAGCATAAAATATATCAATAATATTTGAAATAAAAAATTAAATATATATCATTTATTTGATTTTTTTTATGTTAAAGTGATATTATTTTAATATACTTTATTATAAATCTATTTTCATACCTACTAATCTAGTATGATATATTTATCATCCTATTAAGAAAAAAAAAATCTATATCATATGAAACATAATAAAATAGAATTTATATATATAATTTTTATACTAGAAATATGTTTATAAAGTAACGTAACAAAATAATATAATGAGTAATATCTTTAATAAAATTTAATATTAAGATTTAATTAAAAGTAATTATTTAATTTTTTTTATTGTCAAGATGTTATTTTATTAAATTATATTTGAAATTAAAGTATATTTTATATTGATGTATATTTTAAATTTATAAAATTAAAATAAGTATATATATAGAGAGAGAATGTAGATGTTTCAAAAAATAATAATGATTTTTTTTTACAGCAAAATGATAATGAAATTGCATATTGTATTAAATATTTTAGTAACCTATTATCAATGCATAATATAATTATAAATTTAATTTAATTATAGACTAATTTAGTGTAAAATTTAATTGATAACATATTTTAAATACATTTATATATAACAACTGATTTAATACATATTTAATTTAAATAATGATGCATAACTTATAATGAGTAAGAAAAATAATGAATATGGGAAATTATAAAGAAGACTGCTTAAATTAAAAGTTAAAATTGATATAATTTTTAATATAAAAAATTATGTTTGACATAAAAATGAATAATTCTTGGTCCAAATAAATTTTAAAAAATAATTGATATTTGATTGTAATTTTTATATGAGCATTGGTTGATCAAATTTTACTTTACTAATAATAAATTCTATGTAAAACTTTTATAAACTAATTTTGCTGAAAAAATACTTTAAAAAAATTGCAAATTGAATTAAAATTGTAATAAAAGAAAACAATATTGTATCAAAACTAAAAAAAAAAAGTAAATCACGAAATATACGAGCACAAAAATATCTTTGAAATAAAAAATAAGTGTGAATATTACAATATCATATCAAAACAATTGAGGGCAAAAGAAACCAGTGTCATATCAAAACTAAAAAGAAATAGTAAATCATGCAATATACCAACATAAAATATCTTTGAAATAAAAAATAAGTGCAAACATTACATTACATCAATTTGTATTCTCCCGCACTCTTCAACATTAGGCACAAACATAGAATTTCTACAATGTGGGATATTAAAGACCATAAGAAATTAAAACAATACATCAATTTGATTTATATGGTGATGAAAACTGTAATTAGCATGGTAGCAGTGCCCTAAGCATGCATTCAATGAGTGTCACACATAAGATTTTTTCCATTAACATTTGATTTTTGGAATTTTCTCATTATTTCATAATTTGTCAATTTCACTCCTTTGTCAATATTGTAATGACACCATTTCATCATCGTAGTTCTTATCTTGTTACAGCAAACTCAAACAAAGCATGTGTTAATAATGAATATAGTTTGAGATTTATAAATAAAATAAAAATAAAATGAAGGAGAAGGAGAAGGACTATTGTGAGAAAGAATAGTGACCAAGAAAGAGGAAGATACCATATTAAATTAGATTAATGAATTTTAGAACACCGAAATAAAAATAAAATGAATGAGAAGAAGAATGTGATGATTATTATTGTTTCAATTTAATGTTGTGTTAAAAAAAAATTCAAGAGAAATGGTAAAATTGTAGAATGAATGACACATTAACATATTTGATGAAATGACAAAATTTGAGAGACTGATGTGACAACTTATGATGGTGTATCTTCACAATTATATTATATATAGATATAGATAGATTACTTGTAATCAGTGCCAACTCCCATTCTCTTAAAAACTTCACTGGCCAAGAAACAAATTATACATATTAGGTACAAAATATCTCATATTCAACATATTGATCATAGATCTTTCAATTCTAGTTTAAAAATGAATTGTATTGATATGACTGGTGTAATGGTGTTTTTTTTTTTTTTATCTCCATTGCATGGTGGAAGAAGTACTAAGTTTCAAGTAGCTGTTTTGTGTAGAGTAGAAAGTTCCTTTAACATAGCATGTTGCCAAAGGAGATCAAAAATAGCCTCTTTATATGAAGAAGGCTCAGACAAAATATGAATGGAGGTTAGAAAAGAAGAAAAAGCAGAAGAATATGTGGAATAAACAAAGTTAGGAAGTTAAGTGGACTTACAGTTGCGAGTAGGATAACGAGGAGAATGAGGATCAACAACCATAGGAGATTCTTGATTAGCCATGGGGACATGTGGATCTGCAGAAGGAGTAGTGTCAGCCCTGCAACTATCATCAAATTCATAGGAGTCACCACCATCCATGGGAAATGGATTAAAGAGAGTAAGATCAGACATTTTATAGGTGTGAGGCTTAGAAGAGAGAGAATAAAAAGGTATATGTTCAAGAAAAATAACATGACGAGAAATATATAGTTTATGGGTTATAGGATCATAACAACGATAACCCTTCTAACCAGCCTCATAACCAAGGAAAACACAGATGGAGGAACGAGAAGACAATTTAGTACATACTACATGAGGACGAAGAACAAAACAAGTGGAGCTAAAAACCCTTAGAGAAGAATAATCAGGAACATAACTATACAATTTTTGAAAAGGAGACAAACCTAAGGTAACATAGGATGAAATTTTGTTAATAGAATGAACAGTAGTAAGAACAGCTTCACCCTAAAATTCACTAGGAACAGAGGCAAACAACAAAAGGGAACGAGTTGTTCAAACAATATGGCAATGTTTTCTTTCAGCAACACCATTTTGTTGAGGAGTATTTGTATAAGAGGTTTGATGAAGAGTACCACCATAAGCAAGTAATTCAGAGAATTTATTAGAAGTGTACTCACCACCCAAATCATATAAAAAACATTTAATAAAATAATTATGTTGAGTTTTAACCAAAGCGCAAAACATACAGTAAATATAAAAAAATTCAGAACGATGTTTCATAAGGTAAACCCAACAAAAACGAGTATGATCATCAATAAACGAAACGTAATACTAAGATCCACCTTTGGTAAGAATTAGTGATGGACCCCACACATCGAAATGAACCAAGTCAAAGGATGCATTAGAAGTTGACATACTTCTACTAAAAGGCAAAGTAGTAAATTTAGCAAGTTTACAACCACAACAATCATAAATATCATTGGTTTGCAACTTTCCTAAAGCTCCAGTAGAAGCCAAGTATTTTAATCTAGAGGAAGAAACATGTATAAGGCGAGAATGCCATAAATAGAAACTAGATAAGGAAGACTGCAAATAAAAAGATGACAAGTCAATAGTGGAAGCAACAACATTTGGAACCTTCAGCTCATTCAACATGTATAATCCCCATTTTCTATGGCTTGTCCCAATCATCCTCCTGGATTGAGAATCCTACACAAAATAATGAGTAGGGGAGAACAAGACTGAGTAACCTAAATCACATAATTGACCAACAGACGCGAGATTCAAAGTAAGATTTGGAATATAGTAAACATCTGAAAGAGACAAAGTAGAGGTGGAGATAGATCTAGTGCCTACTAATGACATTGGGGTGCCATTAGCAGTCATAATAGATATAAAGGAGAGAGATTTTAAAGACACAAAAGATTTAGGATCAAATGACATATGATAAGACACTTCATAATCAAGGATCCATGGGGGAGAAGATATACCTGATGCACTCGAAGAAGACAAACTTTAAAGGAGGATAGACATGGCATGAGACTGAGATTGAGAATTCAAAAAATTTTAGAACTACTCTACAGGATCAATTACTTGGGGTACTTGAGACACATCCTCACTAGGGACCGCAACAACATGAGAAGAGGAGAGGGGGCTTTAAAATGCCATTTAGATGACTTGTTAAAGGGAGGGCACCATTGAGACTATTGCTGTGACTTTAGTAATTTTGGGCATTGTGATTTCCAATGACCCTTCTCCTTGCAATAACTACATTCATCATAACCAACCTTCTCTTGGGACTTACTTTTGTTAAATGGAGCAACAAACACAGATGAAGGGGTAAAGAGAATTCCTTTTTCAACGCCAAGAGTTGGACTTAAGTCGTATTTCTTCTACTACTAGCTCATTGACAACATCAACACTTGGAAAAGGGTCATGATGTAATATCATCCCACAAAGCCCCTCAAAATCATCTCGAAGGGCCATAAAAAATTGAACCAAACGTTGTTGTTCTCAAAAGTCAAGATATAGTTGGAGTGTTAACAAATCTGTAGGTTCATTGAGAGCAAGTTGGTCCCATAAATTAAACATAGCAGAAAAGAATTCTTGGATACTCATTGTTTTGTTTAAGGGCCATAATATCAATTTTCAACTAATATTGTTTTGCAAAATTATTTTGTACATACAACTTATTCAAGTGATCCCAAACCCCTTTAGTCAAATCATATTTTGCAAGTTGCATCCTTGTTGATTGAGATACAGAGTTATTGATCCAAGAAATAATTTTTGAGTTGTTTACTTCCCATGTTTTCAATTCCTATGCATATTTTTCAAATTTTCTCTCTTTGAGGATGAGATAAACTTCCATCAACATAACTCCACATTTGCTTGACTTTAAGAAAAATTTTCATAACATAACTCTAATAAGGATAATTTTGCACACTCAATTGTACGCTAATTGATTGAAGAGAATCATCTCTTGAACCAGTCATACTTAACAGACATAACAGTAATAACACAATCACAGAGGATAGTAACCAAACAAATAAAGCACAATAGAAGTACAATCAAAATGTAGTGGAACATAAGCAAATTACCAAACAGAGCTAAGATTGTGAAAGCTCCAAGACAAAAGATTGTTAACTGCGAAAGCTTCTTCTTCCTCTACAAACTTCTTTTGGATGATCTAACTCTAAGAATGTATAATTATGTATTCCAAACTGTGTCTCCAAAAATTAGCCCGATCCAACGATTAATGAATCAGTAATAGCAAAAAGAAAAACATACAAAGTTGAGATTGTAGAAGCCCCAAAACATAAACGAATGCAAATAGAGCTGAGATTGTGTAAGCCCCAAAATGAAGAAATCAACATAAGCAGACGGCATGAATCGAACCTCCTCTAATACCATGTTAACACAGAACATCCAAAAATAGAGAAGAAGAAAAGGGAGGCTAGGGTTTCATTAATATAATACCAATGATCGCACAGAACATTCAAAAATAGAGAAGAAGAAAAGGGGGGCTAAGGTTTCATTAATATAATATCAATGAACGCAGTACAGTAAAGAGAAATACCTATTTATATATATAGGCAAAATACTAAATTATCCATAACTAATATTAAACTGAGTGAAATAGAACATTTATATGACATGGTTTTTTCTTGGATCATACAAACTATTAAGGTAAGAAATCCATCCTTCATCTCTTTATCTTACTTCGATGTCTACACAAGTTATATGTAACGTATTACTTTTGTATATACCAGGCATACTGGGAATCCTCTCTTTCCTTCGAGTATCTGAATATTGTTATTCCTCGAGCTCAAATTCCAAGGTGGTTTAGTAAACAAAAAGTGGGTGATTCAATAAGCATGGACCCATCTCCTATTATGGAAGACCCAAATTGGATAGGTGTTGCCTGTTGTGCATTATTAGTGGCACATGACGATCCCACTAATTTGGGTGAGAGATGGAGTCTTCATCATGATGATTATAGTATTGTATACAGTTTTCAAAATGAGCAGGTTTTGAATAGAACGCACAGTTTAGTTCCTATACATTTTGAGAATGATCTGGTCCAGGTGAATTAGATCACTTGTTTATATTTTTTTCCTCTTGGGAACATTTCCTTCATTTTCCAAGTAAATACAACGAAGCTGAAATGCATGGTCTTGAAACAAGGGAATTCTCAGCTCGCATATTTAGTGGCCACCCTAAAGGTTTGCATTTGGAGGTGAAAAAATGTGGGTATAGTTGGGTATTTAAGGAAGATCTTCAACAATTAAACCCATATATGATGTTCAGAGGAAATTCTTTATCAAGGAAGCTCAACCTTTTATCAAGTGAATAGCCAGACCTCGTTCAGTTCATGCACAGAAAGCATAGTAATTTCTTTTCATCCACAATTCCATCTAAGATATAATACAGAAAGACACAAATTACTTTTTAAACTTTAATAATCTTTAATAGATGCTCTGTTTTTCATATCTTCTTACTTCTATTTATGATATAATGGTGGTTATTTTTCTATTATATTTCCAAACTAAAGTCAATATTATTTCATAGCATTGTTAAAAAGTGATAAACTATTAGCCTTAGCAACTAGCTAGTATTGTGATCAAGATTTCATGGAAAATAACGTACTGAATCATTTTGGATATAGCTACCTTAAAGTAGAAGTTTCTAACAATGATCTGATTTTTTTGCTTGAAATAAATGTGAAAGTCTAACTCCATTCTTCAATTTGCCAAAGTGAATTACTATTTGATATTTCATATAAAAACATTAGACAAAAGAGTGTGTGAAACATGAAGTAAAATAAATAAATAAGATAATATCAGACATGATGTTAGATACCTTGATAACCCTTCACTATGGTGATTATGTTAAAAACTTATATGGGAAGCCTTTACTGTTTCCAGGGCCAGAGAAGCAATCTCCACTTCGGAGGAAAAAAGGTGATTTGTAGATCAGTAAGTTACTGTTAATTTGGAACTGAATGGACATTACAGAAAAATCAATTCCATGAATTTTTACATGATCTTTTACTAACAAATTTCCCATTTTTGGCTAAACTTTTTCCATCTATTGGATTTTTTCAGTTGAATCTGCTCTGCTGAAGTATTCAATAAAGAATGTCCAAGAATGAGGAGCATGGAACAGTAGAGGCAATTGTGGATTTGGATTTTAGCCAAGGGTAATTGGTATTATAGATGATCAAATATGAACACTAATGTTTTCACATTCAATTATGTCATTTATGATTAGCTACATCAGCAAGGTGACATCATTAAAGAAGATAGTGTGGTACAAACAGCAGTTGCCAACCTGAAACCCCACACTTGTATCAATCTTAACTGTGTGGCTCTACTGATTCATCCACAATCCAATACAATTGGTTGAATGTCTTGTAGGGATCATTCAAGGATGGTTCATTAATATACTGTGCAGTTGGAAATGAATGGTTATTTGATTAAAATCAGTTCCAGCACTCAGTGTTAAAAGCAGCAATACACCTAATTAATTTCTGGTACTCTTGTTAACATAATTATGAGAACACCTTATGCTTTTCTTGATAGGAGTGCAGTAGAACCTCTTGCTAACAGTTTTCAAAGCATGAAACAAACTTGACTCTGAACTGACTATAGGCAGAAAAACTAGTTTTAACAATTTTGAACCAATTCAAAACAAGTTATCTGGTTCCCTAAATCGCTATTGTAAATCAAATTCCTCATTTTAAAACTTGACGGTGTCTTCCAATTTGTTGCTTATGCCTCCTGTATACCTTTTTTGTAATTTAATATTTAATGGGACAGGTGGTGTCCTAATTAGTAAAGTAACTTTTAAAACTTACCAATTCCCCTGCTGCATGGTGATAACAAATCAAAAGTGGACGATAATTGAGGACATGATATGATTAAGATAACTGATCAGAAGAATAATATGAACCACAACTTCATAGTGGGAAACCCACGCAAAGAAAGGTCCACACTGGTCGTGTAAAATTAATTGATTTCAGTTGACGCTTGCTGGTTCAAAGTCTTTCTGATTATTTCCTTCATAGGAAAAAAAAAAAAAAAAAACAGAGTAATTTATACCCATTGATTAAAGTTAATAGTAAACTTTATTTAATTTTTTCAATCTCATAACAATTTGTTTGTTTTAAAAAGATCTTGTCTACATTTCTATAGAATGTCTCATGTTTTTCAGTAATTTACATTTCTATAACATATCTCACGTTTTAAGAAGCCTTTGATCTCATCCAACTTAATAGCTTACACCTTCTGCAATGGCTTGTAGTAGCATCCAAACAAGCTCTTCCTCACGCGCAAGAAATTCTGATGTCTTTGTAAGCTTTCGAGGTAAAGATACTCGTTATGGTTTTACTGACGTTGATATGAAAGTTCTTATTGAAAAATCATTAATAATCTGTGAGGAAGGTGGATTCATATGCATGATTGTTGAAAGAGTTGGGTAAAAATATTGTTAGAGAAAAATCACCTAATAAGCCAAGAAATTGGAGCATGCTATGGAACTGGAAAGATCTCCATTATGTCATGATGGAAAATAAGGTAACATCAAATCTTAAACTTTTCTTTTTTTTTCTTTTTAAAAAAAATGTACAATTTATTTTTAAAAATATAACATTTTTCTTTATATTTTGTGATAATTTAAGAAGCCAAATTTTTTGAAGCCATAGTTATTAATCAGTAGCCAACTGAGTTCAGATCAACATTGAGAGTTGATGCTCTATCAAAAATGAACAATATGAATTTTCTCATACTTAGAATCATTACAAGAAAATCATGATTCATCGATCGAAAATTAAGTATATCTATTGCTATTAAAAATAACAATAAAAAATATCCGTCGCAAAATCCTAAGTTGTTAAATTAATACTTTGAAGATTGAATTTTACATTTTTGTTTTCTGTGACTAATTCAATTGTTATATAATATTTATTGTATTTGGTGGCTAATTTTTATTGCTATCAATCATCAATTATTTTTTATTGTTAATTTTGATCGCTATTAATCACCAATAATTCGGTTATTAAATTATGATTTTCTAATAATGAATCTATAATATATGTTGAGACAGTGTTATGTTATAACTTAACTAACGATTAAAATGATGTCACGTTATCCCTCTCAATAGAACTCAAATCAAAATTAAAAAAATTTCAAAAGACTCAAATTAAAAAGTGAATGTTTTAAGATCCAAAACTTATTTAAATTTGATTTTATTTGGGACACTATTTCCTTTTGAAATTTTTGTTTAGTTGTTAATATACTATCATTTGATGGATACTAGCTTAAAACTAGCATATTACAAGTTAAATATCAGATTTATTTTTCTAAAAAATAAATATGATAAGTTATGTTTGACAGTAACATTTTGCATATGAAGTCTCCCATTTTGCTTTTCACAATGGCATTCTTAAGAAATTTCAATCCAACTTCACAGTTATTATTTGAAATCGATTTCAAAGACTCGCACTTCCTTATGTGGGACAGACATGAGATGTGATTGGAAGCTACCACGAAGGTGAAGGACAATAAAATGGATATATAATATAGGTGAATATTCCCTCTAGCTAATTGCTGGCCTGAAAAATTAATTATTAAATCACTTTCACCCTTTTATTTTTAATTTTGTTGAGGGACAGGCGATGTCCTTAACAAATTATTATATAACTTATAAACTTAATAAAGTCATCACCTGTTTTATATATAATCAAAAGTGGACTGTTATAAAATAAGGATTTGATTGAAAGATTAAAATAATATAAACTAACCTTCTCCAGATCAGATGTGCACTCCAATCAAACATTCTATTATAGTGAGGAAACGGCCAACCAGTAGCTAGGTGTTCAAAGTCTTTCTAAAATCTATCTATACCTTTCGATCTGAAATTATGACAATATCATAATAATATTTTAAATCCCAAAATTCAAAGGATTTGTCTTGAATATTAGTTAATTTTGTCGTTACTAACAACTCCTAGACCACAAGGCACGTAGGAATTAGGATTATTGCAGGATTAAAATATGTTTTAAATTTTTGATATATATATATCTCAATTTTATATTTTTAATAAAAAATTTCTCGGTAGTTGGTTCCTGTATATAAAAAATTTAGTTTTAAATATTTTAAAACACGATTTATGACGGATGGTTCATACTACCATATTCGGTTAAAAATTACCATAATTTATAATTAATTAGTTGTGTTAGTAAGGTTATTATTCGCATCTTTTAGTGTACTGATACCTGATTCAGATCTGTCATTGCCTCATTGGCATTGGATGATCTTAAAAGTTTTCATTGACTCTCACTTAGTCTTTTTAGTTATGCCTTGTTTGCTAGAATTTCTTTTTCCCCAACCAAATCCTCTTCCTAAAGGACTGATTGCCTGTGCTTGATTTCTGCCCATCCTCTAACAGTTGGGGATAAGAACTCAGCGTGGTCATTTTATAATATTTTAATATTTTAAATTGGAAATTTAAAAATTAGAAACTTTTAAGAGTAGTCTACGTATTACTCTTTTTCAGCAAAAAAAAAATAAAAAATAAAAATAT
This sequence comes from Amphicarpaea edgeworthii, assembly GCA_014843725.1. NCBI lineage: Eukaryota > Viridiplantae > Streptophyta > Magnoliopsida > Fabales > Fabaceae > Amphicarpaea > Amphicarpaea edgeworthii. Next base: position 7,668,525 of record CM026323.1, on the reverse strand, counting down.
TACTCTTTATTTTCTTCAATTCATTGCTCTTTTATGTTTCTTCTTGCGAAACAACACCTTTGTTTGTTGATTTGTTTTTTTCGTTGGACAAAGTTTTCATCGTACATTTCGGTCTAGATTGAATATCATAGAAAATTTAGTTATTCTCTTCAATATCTCATTTGATAAAGTTATTAATATAATTTAAAATTGAGTATTTATTTACATGCTATCCTTATTGCCACTTTCAACATTAAATATAAATTTTTATCTTTAAAAACAAAAAATTGCATCATATATGATTTTTTTTTAGACTTAAATAAGTTTTGGATTATTAAAAAATATTATTTTTTTAGTTTGAGTCCTTATAAATTTTAACATTTTTTGGATCTTTGAATTTTTTTTAATTTTGTTTTGAGCCTTATCGATTACATGACATCCTCTCAACCGTTGATATATATTGAGATCATGCACATAATCAGTTAATTAACGATTGAGATGATGTTACGTCATTGGTTGAAACTTAAAACAAAATTAAAAAATTTTCAACGACCCAAAACAATACACAAAAATTTCAGGAATCAAACTAAAAAATTGATATTTTTTAATAACTTAAAACTTATTTAATCCTTTTTTATGTAATTTTTTTTATTAACATATCCAGACATGTCATATCTTTAATTTTTCAATTTTTATCATATTTACGGATACATGTCGTAACCGTGTTGTATATCTTATCAAGGCTTCTTAGCAAAAAATGTTCTCCATCGATCTCCTTACTTCCTTCATTTCCCAATTTGATGCATCTTGATGTGGATTTGGGAATTTATAAGGATTTCACAAGTGAAGTATTGATGGAGATTCTCCAAAACTCCTACACTGGAAATTCTTGATATTAGAGAGGTCATGGGACAGGCATATGGTTAGAAGCTACCACGAAGCTGACTCCTTCTGGTCGATCGTGTGTAATTTATTGCCTTTGAACCTGACTCCTCTATAGTCTTTTCAACAATATCGGCTTTTTTTTTTTTTCAGGGTTGAAACTCGAATGCCAATTTCTTATACAGGGGAATTTATAATTATTAATTCCAGCCAAAATAAAATTACAGTTTAAATTACAAAGGAAACAGAGATAAAATGCATTATGAACAGTATCTAAAAAATACAGTTATACTTAGCTAGAATTTGAACTCAACCTGATTAAGAAGTTATAACAATAACAATTTAGTAGTATTAAACAAAATCTATATTATTATAACAGATATGGTCCCAACGAATAGAAAATGTCTAACATATATGTCGTCATTTCCATCTCCCATTCCACGCAGAAATTGCGTTGCAATAGCATTGTTGGTCCCAAATCTCATCATTTATTAATTACTAAAATATGTTTTTGTTAATTCATATATACTTCCATTTGTATCTGATTCCTAATAATTTTTTTTTCTTTTGTGCTTCCTTCCTCATATATCAAAATTGTTTTTGATTCTTTATAATTTTTTTTTTTGTTGATAGCCTTTATATTTTATTTTAGTCTCTCATAGATTAATAAATTTTGTTTTGAATCTATAATATATGCAAATAATTTGTTATTTATCATTGTCAAAAAAATTTAAAAGGATCTAAAACAAAATGAACAAAATTATTTGGGACCTAACACAATTTTTTAATTTATGAGATACTAAAACAAAATATGAAGGATCAAAACAAATATTGTGATATATTAGGGACTAACCACAAAGAAAAATTATTAGAGAGTAAATGCAAAATTGGAACTAATTGAGCATGTTATCAAGTTGGGGGTTTAAAAAAATGCTAAATTGCATTGTTTGTTACCCCAAACTTTTTAATTTTTGACAGATATTACCCTCAATAAATTAATTGAGCACATTTTATCTCAAACTTTTTAAATTTTGAAAAATTTTACCTTACAATCATTTCTCCATTAATAACCATAAAAGTTTGACTAAAATTTGCCCAAAAAAAAGTTTGAAGTAAATTTTGGATTAAATGTGACTTTTAATCCTTTATGTTTGAACTTTACCAAAATTTATTCTAATTTTGAAAAATTGGAATTAAGCAGCGTTGCTTTCTCTTTTTCCCATCCTTTTTGATATTTTTTGGTCATTCTTTGAAGAATTGAAGGAATGACGGTGAAGAATTGAAGGACCGATACATTGGATGGATGGAAGAGATAATTTAGGAAGTGTTAAAAGGCTGGAAGTATATATTCTGTGCATTAATTGAAGAAAACTTCACCATGCCCATGAGATGTTCGATTAAATGATCCACAAAGACACATGGGTAATTTAGTATAAAAGGCGGTGATGCTCACTCTCTCTTAGCGGTGATGCTTGTTCTCCCTGTTAATGGTGACGATTTCATGCTCTTATGCTCCATGGTTGCTCAGCCATTCATTCTCCCCTGGAAGTGCCTTGTTCAAGATGACTCCTCTCCCTTTGCCCCAGAGATGCCCCCCGGACTACCCCTGATCCGGTCCCTCCTAAAAAGTCTTTTGCAGCCACGCTCAAGCACACCTACAATGTGCCTCTCAGCCAACTTCCGACTCCATGTCTAAAGGGCTCCACAATTTCAACCATTATTCCTAAAGAGGAATATCGTGTTGGTTTAGACATGTGCAAGACCCACCTCCATAAATGCTTGATGAACGCTTCTCCCAAAACTCATGAATTGAAAGAAAAATTGGATCGCATATGGCAGCTCCCAAGTACATGGAAATTGATTTCCTTAGGGAAAGGATTTTTCGAATTTTTGTTTGCCCGAGTAGAAGACATGCGTAAGGTCCTAGCCAATAGGTCTTGGAATCTTGCTCATGATGTGCTTCACTTATTTGCTTGGTCTCCCGATTTTAATCCTAGATTGGTGAAACAAACGAATGCACAATGGTGGGTGCGTATATATGGCTTGCCTCAGGAATATTGACGTCTTAAAATCCTCTTTGCTATTGCTTGTGCTATTGGTGCTCCATTGGCTATTGATGAAGCCACATCTTCTCACTCTTTTGGGCACTTTGCAAGAGTACTCGTTGATTTGGACATGAAAGAAGAGCTTCGGGAGTGTATAATGGTTGAACGACAGGGATTTGCTTTTTATGTTGATTTGTTTTACAAAAAAATATCTTAATTTTGTGATAACTGCAAGATTGTTGCAGGCATGTTGCACATGAAGCTAATTTGGCTCGATCTAAAACAAAGCCTTCATTTGTCCCAAAAAATGGACTTGCTACTGTTCCTATCACTAATCCTATAGCTAAGAATAATTCTATTCGGCCTTATCCACCTACAACCACTACAGCAACTCCGAATGCCATTAATTCTACTCATACAACAGCCCATTCTTCAACTCAGCCGCAGCCAATCTCTACTATAGCCAATTTTGCTGCCAATTTTGTTCCACAGACGTCCCCTGTGCCAACCAATGTTGAAGCTAATCCTGATCATTCTTAGCTTTCCCCTGTTGCAAATAAGGTTGTTGTTAATGCAGAGCACCCTATTTCTACAGTAGTCAATATTGCAGTGCATACTAACCAGTCAAATTCTCCCCCTGCAACAGCTAATCATGCTACTTAGCACCAACCAATAGATAATATTGCAGCCAATTCTATAAGATCCCAATCTTCTAATGCAACTAAACAGCCTTCTGTAGCTGTCCCTCATTTTATTGCGAATACTGCACACTCGGATGACCAAAAGGAAGAGAATTTTTTCTCAGATGAAGAGTTCATTGCTAAAACAATTATCCCTATGATTGATGATAACACCCCTTCTGTTGTGAAAAAAGATATGCACATTGTATCAAAACTTTGGGCAGACCAAGTGGATGATGAAGACTCAGCTGTGGATGAAACAGACTCAGAGCAGATTATTTTCCAACCAGTTATTTCTAAATCAGCAAAAAGGAAGTTAAAGAAAAAGCAAAACTTGTAGAGGACTTACTACCTTCGTGGTGATAAGGGCCATAGTGATCAATGAATGCACTGTATTGGAATGCACGGGGCCTAGCTAATGTTAATACTAGGCATGTTTTATACCAAATGTGTCATGCTCATAAACCAGATATACTAATGCTGGCTAAACCAATGGTGTTACTTGATAAAATGCCTAAATCTTTTCTTTCCAAATTTTAGTTAAAGCTCTTGACAGTTAATTCTCGACCCCCTCTTATCCCTAATATTTGGTGCTATTGTAGAGATGTTTTATCCCCTTCTATATTGGCAATTGGGGATCAATTTGTTGCATTTTCGATTACTATTGTTAATCAACTCTTGTTTGTTGTGGCAATTTATGGTGCCACTAGTTATATCAAAAGAAGATTTATTTGGAAGGAGCTATCTCAGCTACAAGCAAACTTCCTTGGCCCTTGGTTCTTCATTGGTGATTTTAATGTCATTTTGGGAGTTCATGAAAAAAAAGGCGGTCTTCTTCCTTCCTTGGCCTCATGTAATGATTTTTTGAATTGGACTAATTTTAATAATCTTATTCATTTACCTTCTAGAGGTCATAACTTTACTTGGTCTAATGGGAGGATTGGATCTCATCACATTGCTCTTAGACTTAATAGAGCCATTTGTAATACTGATTTCTTGAATTATTGTGATGCTGTCACTTGCATTGTTCTTCCTAAAAGCAAGTTGGACCATCATCCATTATTATTGAATGTGAAGAAGGGCTTGGCTAGACCTCTGGGTTCCTTTAAATTCCTTTCTATGTGGTTGGAGTATGAAGATTGTAGGAGATTAGTGCATGAAACTTGGAGTGCTCCAATCTCTGGCTGCCCCATGCCTGTGCTGAAACAAAAGTTAAAAAACACCAAAGCTACTCTTAAGGTATGGAACAAAGAGGTTTTTGGTAATATTCAATTAAAGATTCAACAGTGTTCCAATCATTGTACTGCAATACAAGGTGAAATTGATCGTCAAGGGCCGGATTCGGTCTCAATCCACTCTACAGCAAGTTCTCACTTTTGAAGAGGCTTTTTGGAAAGAGAAATCTCGGATCAAGTGGAATTTACAGGGAGATAGAAACACAACCTGTTTTCATCAATTGGCAAAGCATAGAAACTCCACGAGGCAGCTCACATCCTTGAAAGTCAATGATGAACTTCTCACTTGCCCTTCTGCAATTAAAGCTCAAGTGATCCAATATTTTGAAAACATATATGGAGCCGATAATCATTGTATTCCGAATGCCCTTGTTTCTTCTGTCATTCCCTCTCTAGTGACTACAAAAGATAATGTTATATTAACTAATGTTCCTTTTCTCTCTGAAGTAAAGCAAGTTATTTTTGCTCTTAGTAACTTGGGTGCTCCAAGTCCGAATGGTTTTGGAGGTAATTTTTATCATGCATTCTGGGACATCATTGGTCTAGATGTCCATGCTGCCACGCTACAATTTTTCACTCAAAGTTGGCTCCTTCTAGGTCTAAACTCCAACAATGTGGTGCTTATTCCAAAAATTCTTAATGTTGATAATCTTGATAATTTTTGGCCCATCGCGATGAGAAATTTTCAGTTTAAAATTATAACCAAAGTGCTTGCTGATAGATTGGCAACCATTGCTAACAAGATTATTTCTCCGGACAAAGAGGATTTATTCCTGACCGCCAGATCCTTGAATGCATTACCACTACATCAAAAGCGATCAATGTTCTCAACACCAAGTGCCCCAATGCTAATATGGTTATCAAATTTGATATCTGAAAAGCTTTTGATACTCTTGATTGGTCCTTTCTCTTGGAAGTGCTTCACCAATTTGGCTTTAATTCCACTTTGTGTAATTGGATTCATATTATTTTGCATTCAGCTACACTGTCCTTTTTGGTGAATGGTGAATCAATTGGATACATTGGCTACAAACAAGGGGTAAGGCAAGGAGATCCCCTTTCTCCTTTACTTTTTTGTTTGGCAGCTGATGCTCTGAGTCATGGAATCTTTCATTTCATGGCTAATGGTTATTTGCAACCTCTTATGGGGACAAATAGTTGTACTCTTCTTTCTCATGTTTTTTATGCAGATGATGTTATGGTTTTTTGTGATGCTGCCCCTAAGAGTCTTTCAAATCTTCAGTTGTTGTTCAAGTACTATGGAGAAGCCTCGGGTCAATGAACCAATCTGATGAAATGTCATTATTATACTAGCACTCTATCTCCCTCTCGGCATGCAGCAATTAAAAATGTGTTAGGTTTTGGCTCTAGATCCCTCCCATTTACTTATCTAGGAGTGCCAATCTTTATGGGTAAGCTTCGTTCTAGACATCTCCATCCCATTGCTGATCGCATCAAATCTAAACTCTCTTCTTGGAAAAGTAATTTACTATCTTTTATCGGTCATGTTTAACTTCTGAACTCCGTAATTTTGGGCATGGTTCTCTATAGCTTTCAGATATATATCTAGCCTGCTGACCTTCTTAAACAAGTGGAATCTTGGATGCGTAATTTTCTTTGGTCTAGGAACATTGATGTTCGTAAGCTATCTACGGTAGCATGGCATACTGTTTGCAAACCTGTTATAAAGGGGGGATGGGTGTTAAATCTCTCTTAAAGCTTAATCAAACTGCAATTCTAAAACTTTGTTGCCACCTCCGCTAGTCGAACTCTCAATGGGCTGTCTTGATGAGATCTCACTTCACGAGAAATAGGCATGTCATTACCACCTATAAGCTTTCCTCTATTTGGTCTTTGGTGAGGCATCATTGGAATACTTGTGCTATGCATGTAGGATGGATTATTAATAATGGTAGTCAGATTAATTTCTAGATGGATAATTGGTACTCAGATTCCTCTTTAGTGGATATTGTAGATATTCCCTATAGCTTTAGCATTCATTTGACGGCTACGCTTGATAAGTTTGTGCTGAATAACTCTTGGCATCTCCCCTCGATGCTTCTCCTTCACATGCCGCAACTATCACTTGTTCTGGCCTCTACTCCCCCTCTCCATGTCATGGACCCTGACCCTGACCAAGTTGTTTGGAAGCCTTCTCAAACTGGAACCCTCTCGTTTAAAGAGGGCTTTAATTTTCTCATTCTAGCAGCTCCTCATTTGTCTTGGACCAAGCAGGTTTGGACCAAGCAGGTTTGGACTAAGACCATTCCCCCTTCTAGGAGTTTTATGCTGTGGCATTTGTTACATAATAAAATTCCCTTGGATGATGTTTTGTGGCATCAAGGTTGTGTCATTATATCTATGTGCAGTTTTTGTGGTGCAACTACGGAATCTTCGAAACATATTTTCTTGCACTATTACTTTGTTCTTTCATTATGGAATTGACTGCAATCCTCCTTTCAAATTCAGATTAACTCTTCAAGTTATCTATCTATTTTGCAATCGCTTAAGCATTGTAAAAGCCAAGTTCATGATCTGCTATTATTCACACCTTTTGGATGATTTGACGGGCTCGCAATAGTCCCAAATTCTATAACTCCAGACTCCGTCTTCATCATGTTAAGGCCTTGATTGCATCCTCGGCTACCTTCTTGGGTCATGTCACTCGAGCTCGTGCTTCCAATCCCTTGGAAGATCTCTCTCGTCTTCATCATTTTGGGGTTCCGCTCCACCCTCCTACTCCGCCTCAAATCATCCAAGTTGATTGGCATCCTCCGCTTGCTAGATTCATCAAATGTAACATAGATGACGCAACTCATGGTCATCCTGGTCATGCTGCTACTGGTGGAATATTTTGGAATCATTTTGGCCTCTTCCAGGGAGGTTTTTTTTGTATATATTGGCATCCAAACCTCTCTCTATGCTGAAATCTTTGTAGTTCTTTGTGCGATTGAGCAAGCAACTAGTCTTGGTTGGTCAAGACTCTAGATTGAATGTGACTCTCAGTTGGCTATCAAGGCCTTTACTCATCCGATGGTTATTCCTTGGCAACTCAAGGCTTGCTGGAACCATGCTTTCTCTTCCTTTAACAATATGCATATAATCTCTTCACACATTTTTAGGGAGGGTAATCAAAGTGCAAATAGTCTAGCTAATTTTTGTGTAAATGAGCATGTAGAGTTTATGTGATAGTCTAGCTTACCTAGTTTTATTTTTGTTATCTTTGCCCGTAATTGTTGTGGGCTGCCTAACTTTCATTTTTACTAATGATTCTTTGGGTTTGGTTTGGTAAAAAAAATATAAAAGTCGTGGACAAAAGAACTATTTCATTAAATTCACTTACATGAGAATTATGAAACTCAACTAATGTTTGAATAAAAAAAGATAATAAACATAGTGTAAATTTCATGAAAAGTGTATCTAACAAACAACTGAATTAATGAAAAATATAATATTAATTTTTTTTTAATTATTCATGAAACTCATTTTTTCACACAATTTTCATTAGATAACATTTAGCCTAAATTTTGCTAAAAAATATAAAAGTTGGCACAAAATTTGCCAAAAAAATATAAAAGTTTGGGAGTAAAATGTCCAATAATGTGAGGAGAAAAATTATAGAGAGCCATTTTAAAAAAAATTATATACGGTAAAATTTGTAAGATTTTAAAAAGTTAGAAATAAAATGTCCCAAATTAATATGTTAGGGATAAAATTCACCAATAATTAAAAAGTTAAAAATAAAAAATGTAATTAAACCTTTTGAAAAAAAATGGGTGATGTGAAGTAATAAATTAGAAAGTGTTTTAGAGGGTGTAAGGATAACATTCCTCTTAAAAGAAGTTATTAACAAAAGCAATTTATTAAACAGGTTCTATATAATTAAATATAATATATATGGTCCCAACGACTCTCCTACACCTTAAAACTCACTTTTCTAATGATTTACAGGCTTTAAATTTTCCACGCGCTTTATCACTTGTTCTAAAAAGACACTTGTCCTCCATATTCCACTGGTACACCTTGAGACTTGAGAGTACTATTCATTACATTACACATTATCTTCAGCAACTGAGTTTTCACCTTATGCAATGGCTTCCACTAAATTCCAAAGCAGCTCTTCCTCAAACACAAGGAAGTATGATGTGTTTGTGAGTTTTAGAGGTGCGGACACTCGTAATAGTTTCACGGATCATCTTTTTGCTGCTCTTCAAAGGAAAGGCGTTGTTGCTTTCAGGGATAATCATAATATCAATAAAGGGAAACTCTTGGAACCTGAGCTCTTCCAAGCAATCAAACAATCACGAGTTTTTATTGTTGTCTTCTCAAAGAATTATGCATCATCCACATGGTGCATGAAGGAACTAATGATGATTTTCGATTGGGTTGAAGGAACTGGCCAAAGTGTTCTCCCTATTTTCTATGATGTCACTCCTTCGGAAGTTCGAAAACAAGGTGGAGAGTTCGAAAATGCTTTTGCTAGACACGAAGAGAGATTCAAAGACAACTTGGAAATGGTAAAAAATTGGAGGGAAGCTCTCAAAGTAATTGGAAATCGTAGTGGTTGGGATGTACCAAATAAGTAAGTACTTAGCCATATTTTTTATATTATACATGTGATTTTGGTTTTGAAAGTCTTAATGATCTTACAGATGATTTTTGTGTGTTTGCTCTACTTTGGTGCATTTTAGGCCAGAACATGAGGAAATTGAAAATATTGTTCAGGAGGTAATCAACATATTGGCTGGTTATAATCAAATTTTGAGTTTTCGAGATGACTTAGTTGATATGCATTCTCGTGTGAAACAAATGGAAGAGCTTCTAGATCTAGATGCAAATGAAGTTGTCCGAGTTGTAGGAATTTGTGGGATGGGCGGAATAGGAAAGACGACACTTGTTACCGCTTTGTTTGAAAAAATCTCTCATCAATATGATGCTTGTTGTTTCATTGATGATTTAAGCAAAATTTATGAAGATTTTGGAGCGATGGGGGCACAAAAACAACTTCTTTCTCAAGCTCTAAATGAAGGAAATATAGAGATAGCCAATGTTTTCCGAGGAACAATGATGATAAGAAGTAGGCTCCATCACTTAAAGACACTTATTGTTCTGGATAATGTTGTTCAGATTGAACAATTGGAGAAATTGGCTTTGCATCCTCAATATCTTGGTGTAGGTAGTAGAATCATCATAATCTCTAGAGATAGTCATATTTTAAGAAATTATGGAGTAAATGAAGTTTACAATGTTCAACTCCTTGATAAGGACAAAGCTCTTCAATTATTTTGCAAAAATGCTTTCAAATATGATGATATTGTCAAAGGGTATGAAAAGTTGACATATGATATACTGAAGTATGTCAATGGCCTTCCGTTGGCAATTAAAGTATTGGGTTCATTTTTGTTTAATCGAGATGTTTCTGATTGGAGATGTGCATTGTCTAGAATGAAGCAAGATCCAAGAAAAGATATTATGGATGTATTGCAAATAAGTTTTGATGGATTGGAGAAGATGGAAAAAGAAATATTTTTAGACATTGCTTGTTTCATTTCTAGTTATAATCCATATTTTATTGGGAACTTAAATGTGAAGCGATTTCTAGATTATCGGGGATTTTATCCTGACATTGGTTTGAAAGTTCTTGTTGAGAAATCACTTATAAGTTATGATCGTAAGAAGATTCAAATGCATGACTTGTTAAAAGAGCTGGGCAAGAGTATTGTCCGAGAAAAAACACCTAAGGAACCAAGGAAGTGGAGCAGGTTATGGGATTACAAAGATCTAAACAATGTTATGATAATAAATAAGGTAAAATAAATTTTGAATGAAAAATCTTAACTTGTCATTTTTCAAAAATTTATAAATTATTAAAAAATCTAATATTTTTCTTTCCTTTTTACAATGCTTTAGGAAGCGAAAAATCTGGAAGCCATTGTTGTTGATCAACACCAAGAAGAGTTTCTAAAAAGTACACTGAGGGTGGATGCTCTATCAAAAATGGATCATCTTAAGTTGCTCATACTTAGGAATGTCAATTTTTCTGGAACGTTCAATTTGAATCATCTTTCTAATGAATTGAGATATCTATATTGGGATAAGTATCCTTTCATGTCTTTGCCGCCGAGTTTTCATCCAAATCAACTTGTAGAATTGGTCCTGTCTTATAGCAATATCAAAAAATTATGGGAAGGCACAAAGGTACTATATAGTTCATATTGAAAGATACTTTATCTCACATGCATTTTTTAAAACTTTCTTTAACATAGTGTTATTGGTTTTTTCTCCTATAGACAAAGTAAATAAATAGGATTATCATTATTTCTTTTAAATGAATATTAACAATTAATGGATAGTAACTCCGGTTACATGTATTTGTTTCTTTTGTAGTATCTGCCTAATTTGAGAAATCTAGATCTCAGTCACTCCCAAAATCTTATTGAGATGCCAGACTTAAGTGGAGTCCCACATCTTAGGAAACTCACTCTCGAAGGATGTACAAAAATTGTGTGCATAGATCCATCCATTGGAATTCTAAGAGAGCTTCATTACTTGAATTTGAAAAACTGTATAAATCTTTTCCTTAATCTTAGTATCATTTTTGGGCTTGGTTCTCTCAAGATGCTTAATCTCTCAGGCTGTTCAAAATTACTTAATAATAGGCTGTTACAAAAATCAAGGGAGACCGATCATTTTGAAAAAGATGATGAAAATAGAAGTGTCATTCAATTATCAACATCCTCTGTATACGGAATGTTAAGGCTGCCTATCTATTATTTTTCCTCTTGGAAATATGCAGATTCACTTGGTTTGTTGGTTCCTTATTTGTCCCGTTTCCCATGTTTGTTTCTTCTTGATCTGAGCTTCTGCAATCTATTTCAAATCCCTGATGCTATTGGGAACTTACATTCTTTATCAATCTTAAATTTGGGGGGAAACAAATTTGTGACACTTCCTACTACCATCAAGCAACTTTCCAAACTTCAAACTTTGAATTTGGAGCATTGCAAGCAGCTGAAATATTTCCCTGAGCTTCCAACACCCAAAGAAAAAAGATGTGGCGTATATTACTGGGGATTATATATTTATAATTGCCCCAATTTGAGTGAATTAGAACAGTTCTATCACATGGTTTTTTCTTGGATCATACAAACCATTAAGGTAACAAAACCATCTTTCATTTCTTTATCATACTTCTTCGATGTCTACACAAGTTATATGTAACTTATTATTTTTGTATATATCAGGTATACTGGGAATCCTCTCTTTCTTTCAGGTGTCTGATTATTGTTATTCCTGGAGTTCAAATTCCAAGGTGGTTCAATAAACAAAAAGTGGGTGATTCAATAAGCATGGACCCGTCTCCTATTATGGAAGACCCAAATTGGATAGGTGTTGCCTGTTGTGCATTATTAGTGGCACATGACGATCCCACTAATTTGGGTGAGAGATGGAGTCTTCATCATGATCGTCATAGTATTGGATACAGTTTTCAAAATGAGCAGGCTTCGAATAGAACATACATTTTAGTTCCAATACATTTGGAGAATGATCTGGTCACAGGTGAATTAGATCACTTGTTGATATGTTTTATCTCTCGGGAAGAATTCCTTCATTTTCCATGGGAATACGAAGATGAAATGCAAGGTCTTGATACAAGGGGATTCTCAGCTGGCATATCTTGTGGCCACCCTAAAGGTTTGCATTTGGAGGTGAAAAATTGTGGGTATCGTTGGGTATTTAAGGAAGATCTTCAACAATTAAACCCAGATACGATGTTCAGAGGAAATTCTTCATCAAGGAAGCTCAAGCTTTTATCAAGTGATTAGCCAGACCTCGTTCAGTTCATGCACAGAAAGCATAGTAATTTCTTTTCAACCACAATTGCATCTAAGATTTAATACAGAAAGACACAAATTACTCTTTTTAAAGTTTTATAATCTTTAACAGATACTCTGTTTTTTTTATCTTCTTACTTCTATTTATGATATAATGGTGGTTATTTTTCTATTATATTTCCAAACTAAAGTCAATATTATTTCATAGCATTGTTAAAAAGTGATAAACTATTAGCCTTAGCAACTAGCTAGTATTTTGATCAAGATTTCATGGAAAAGAATGTATTGAATCATTTTGGATATAGCTATCTTAAAGTAGAAGTTTCTAACAATGATCTGATTTTTTCTCTTGAAATAAATGTTGAAGTCTAACTCCATTCTTCAATATGCCAAAGTGAATTACTATTTGATATTTCATATAAAACATTAGACAAAAGAGTGTGTAAAACATGAAGTAAAAGAAAATAATAATAAATAAATAAATAAGATAATATTAGACATGATGTTAGATACCTTGATAACTCTTCACGATGGTGATTATGTTAAAAACTTATATGGGAAGCCTTTACTGTTTCCAGGGCCAGAGAAACCAATCTCCACTTCAGAGAAAAAAAAGCTAGCTGGATGATATGTAGATCAGTAAGTTACTTTTAATTTGGAACTGAATGGACATTACAGCAAAATCAATTCCATGAATTGTTACATAGTCTTTAACTAACAAATTTCCCATTTTTGGCTGAACTTTTTGCACCTATTGGATTTTTTTCAGTTAAATCTGCTCTGCTGAAGTATTCAATAAAGAATGTCCAAGAATGAGGAGCATGGAACAGTAGAGGCAATTGTGGTTTTGGATTTTAGCAAATATGAACACTAATGTTTTCACATTCAATTATTTCATTTATGATTAGCTACATCAGTAAGGTGATTATTTGTATCTTTTAGATTTTACTCATTCATGATTCAAAACTGCTGGCATTAGATGATTTAAAGTTCTTCATTCAATTTCAAATAGTCTTTTCAGTTATAACTTGTTTGTTAGAGTTTCTTTTTCCCTACAGAAATCCTCATCCTGAAGGGCCTATTTCTGGTATTGCTTGTGCTTGCTTTTCTGCCTATCCTGACACAGATAGAGCTAAGGCCTCTCTTGATCCAATGGAAAAATTGATCAATGATATTACCATATACAGTTAGATCTAATGATTTAACCATTTATGCCACCTCAACTGATCATGTAAGTGTTCTTTTACTCACTAAATACAGATTGATTTATCAAATTTTACATTTTGTGTCTCAGTTCTTTTATTTTTCACTATGTGACCTTGATTACAATTTGCAGTAGACGTCATTAAAGAAGGTATCAAAGGGTTGGACTACAATACCATAGCACACTTGTCCAGCAGTTACATTCAGATTTGGATATACTACATTGTCAGCTGAGTCTCTGAAAACTTGAAGACAAAGTGCAATGGTAAGATGTGAAGATGTTCAATGACTCAAAATGTTATTGTGAAGATAGTGTGGTACAAACAGCAGTTGCCAATCTGAAACCCCACACTTGTATCAACCATTACTCTGTGGCTCTACTGATTCATCAACAATCCAACACGATTGGTTGAATGTCTTGTAGGGATCATTCAAGGATGGTTCATTAATATACTGTGCAGTTGGAAGTGAATGGATATTTGATTAAAATCAGTTCCACTACTCAGTGTTAAAAGCAGCTATACACAATTAATTTATGATACTCCTGTTAACATAATTATGAGAAAGCCTTGTGTTTTTCTTGATAGGAGTGCAGCGTAGAACCTCTTGCTAACAGTTTTCAAAGCATGAAACAAACTTGATTCTGAACTGACTATAGGGAAAGAAAACTAGTTTAACAATTTTGAACCAATTCAAAACAAGTTAATTGGTTCACTAAAATAATATTTTAGCCTTTTGATTTTGCTATTTCAATTTTCACATTTGAGTTGTGTTTTTTCATAAGTATTGTCACCATTTTTTTGTATTTTTATGGGGGACAAGTGGTGTCCTGATTATTAAACAAAGTAACTTTTAAAAGTAACCATTAATTCCCCTGCTGCAGCTTTGTGATAAAAAAAAATGGACAATAATTGAAGAAATGATTGAGATGGGAGATAAGAAGAAGAAGAATATGAACCACAACTTCACAACTCACAAATCTAACATTTTTCCTTATATTTTGTTATAATTTAGGAAGCCAAGATTCTTGATGACATAGTTATTAAACAACAGCCAGACGAGTTTTTCAGATCAACACTCGAAGTTGATGCTCTATCAAAAATGAACAATCTGAAGTTTCACATACTTGAATATGTAAATTTTTCAGGGGTTCTAAATCATCTCTCTAATAAATTAAGATACATATCATGGAATGAATATCCTTTCACGTCTTTACCATCATACTTTCATCCAGATCAACTTGTAGAATTGATCATGACTTACAGCAATATCAAACAACTATATATGGGATGGTACAGAGGTACTATGTTGTTCTTTTCCATTTTTCTTTATCTCTGGAATGAAAAAGATAAAAAAAGATAAATTATCTTCTTTTTTTTTGTTAATTTTGACCATATTGAAAAAACAAATGGTTTTTTTTAAAGAAAAATAAAAAATAATTGACAATTTTTTTTCTTACTTTTTTTTTTCAGGATTTTTCTAATTTGAGACCTGTAGATCTAGCTACTCCAAAAATCTTATTGAGTTACTAGACTTTAGAGGGACCCCGCATCTTCAAAGACTTCATCTTCAAGGATGTGTAGAAATTTTGCAGATTGATCCATCTATTGGATATTTAAAAGAGCTTACTTATTTAAATTTAAAAAATTGTAAGAATCTTCTTATTGATCTGAGTGTTATTTTTCATCTCAATTCTCTTGAGGAGCTAAATCTCTCAGGCTGTTCAAAATTACAAAATAGCCATCTATTAAAGAAAACAAGGGAGACAGGACATTTGGAGAAAGATGATAAAAGTAGAAGTGTCATCCAATTATCAACATCCTCTGCATTCAAAGTTTTGATGTTGCCTTTCCATTTCCTTTCCCCTCGAAAATCGGAAGAATCACTTGGTTTGTTGCTGCCTTATTTGCCTTGTTTTCCATGATTGTTAGAACTTGATCTTAGCTTCTGCAATCTTCTTCAAATCCCTGATGCTATTGGAAACTTACATTCTTTAATTAGCTTAAATTTGTGAGGAAACAAATTTGTAACACTACCTACTACCATCAAGCAACTTTCCAAGCTTCAGTATTTGAACTTGGAGCACTGCAAGCAACTGAAATATTTGCCCGAGCTTCCAACAACAAAAGAAAGATCATTTAGCAAACGTTTATCTTGGCGTGGAGTATACATTTTTGATTGTCTCCAGTTGAGTGAGCTGGAACGTTGTTATAGAATGGTTTTTTCATGGATGATGCAACGCCTTGAAGTAACGACTCAGTCCTTTCTTTGCTTATCTCGTTTTTGTTTTTGTAAACTGATTATACATGACTGATTTTTCTGGTGTCAGGTATACGTGAGATCCCATTATTCCTTGGCTATGAGTATTGTTATTCAAGGAACTCAAATTCCAAGATGGTTCATTAATCAAAATGAGGGTAGTTCAATAAGGATGGGGCTGTCTTCCGTCATGGATGACCCAAATTTGATAGGCGTTGCTGCTTGTGCAGTATTCGTGGCACATGAAGATTCAACTCATCATTATGCTGATTTTCATCATCCTCCTATTATTGTTGGTGTTGGAAATGGACATTGTTGCAGCTTCCTTTTCGTGATTCCAATTCTTATCAAGAGAGAGTTGGTAACAGTAGAACTCGATCACTTGTTAATGATATTTTTCCCTCGAGCATTACTCATGCATAACCTAAGGGGATGTGAAAGTGAAATGCATGATTCTGATAAAGTGGAATATTTCTTATCCAGGATTAGCCACCCTCCAGGTTTGCGTTTGGAGGTGAAAAGATGTGGGTATCGTTTGCTATTTGAGGAGGATCTTCAACAATTCAAATCAAACATGACGTGCATTGGAAATTCTTCATCTAGGAAGCGCAAACTATTAACAAGTGATTAGCATTTAGCAACGCATCATTCATCTTCTTATGGAAAGTGTAGCAATTTCATTTCAGCCAGAATTCCATCAAAGAAATTCTAATCCATTTGAGTCAAGATTTAAAACAGTAAATTAAGCACAGGTATCATAAATTTATAGTCATTTATAACTACTCTGTTTTTTTGCATCTTATATTGATCATACAGTTTTATTTCTATTATCTTTCCAGGGTAATATTACTCGTGATGCAAACATTGTTAAAAGAGATAAGAAGCTTACCTGGTCATGGATTGGCCTGAGTTGTAAGCAAAGATTCATTGCCAATTGTCAAAATTTCAAGAATAATCATGTACAGTATCAATTTGATTATAGAAGTAGAAATTCTAACTATATGATTGGAAGAACATCAAG
The DNA here is from genome assembly GCA_014843725.1 of Amphicarpaea edgeworthii. Classification (NCBI taxonomy): domain Eukaryota; kingdom Viridiplantae; phylum Streptophyta; class Magnoliopsida; order Fabales; family Fabaceae; genus Amphicarpaea; species Amphicarpaea edgeworthii. Next base: position 7,651,386 of record CM026323.1, on the reverse strand, counting down.
AAGATAAGCCTTAAAATTTCCACATTAAGAATATTAAAAATCTATTATGACCCTTTTATTCCAGATTATTAATTTGCTCAATTGTACAGTATCTTATATCTGTCAGTGCATAAGCTGTCTGCCAGTGGATTATGACTCACTATCTATCAATGCCACAAAATGTTGCTCACCGTGCACTTAAACTACTGGGTGGATTTGGTAAAGTATCTCAAACTGTTAAATACAATACTCTTGAGGTATGTTTGCCTGTTTATTAATCTTCATTTTTTTTTTAACATTATATGTTGCCTTTAATTATGAGTTCCTTATAATCATTGCATATCACAATAATGAATTTGTTTTTAGGTTTAATTATTCATTTGGAGCCTATATATATTCTTATCTTTCATAATCTAGATATACCTTATGGTCTAATATACAAATTCCAAACTACTGATTGTAACTATACTAGTTCCCTTCTAAAATTCCCACCTCTCATTTTATTCCTTTTTGTTTTATTTAGGAGCCGTTTCCGTCTTCAAACTTTTAATAAGAATCATATTAATAAAGCATCCATCAACACATGAGAATAAGATTCTTCCCTGATTTCATTTCCTTAATTTCTGAGCAGCAGCTACTAGAGCATCTTCAACATGGAGTGAGAATCAGGCTTTGAATCAGAATAGAAAATGAAGAAACTCAAAAAGTAAGAGTAGAAGTGACACCACTATTACTAAGAATATATTCCTGCTTACACCCAAATGAACAGAACAGAGTTCCCAAAGTTGACATATGAAGCAACATTTGCACCCCAAAAAAGAAAAGTAGCATTTTACATGATCAATTGAAGAGGAAGGTGAAACCATGAGCCGCAACATGAACAATTTCACACCTTTGCCAGGGCATTCTTGGCAAAGAGGTTTTGGATCCTTTGATGAGTCCAATGAGGTGCCTGTGTTTTACAGATCTCACTCTACTCGTGCCACCGTAAGTTTATTCTATTATTGTTTTAGTGCCAAGTTTTTTAAGGACATGATGTCATATAAAAAAAAGAGAAATTAAATCTATGTTCATGGAAGCAGAGAATGGAACTAAACTATCATATTCATTGTTTGAGGATGATGGCTTGTATATAATTTTGGTTCATAATATTAGCAGGATGACAGAAATTCAGGTGTGTTAGCTCGACAATGGTTTTGGGACTTCAGAAATCCTTTAGGATTCCACAGTATACCAAAGTAAGGCCGAATTGCATACTAATTTTTGCTTATGTGTTTAGACTTCTCAAAAATGGTAATCAGTGAGAACTGAGAAGATGTACTCAATAATTTATCAAATGCATTGATGATTGACTTATGGATGCATGATTCAATTGCTAGAAACTTCAGAGTTAAAAAGTGTTTTGCTTTGATGTGACACTTGAGGAGAAATCTAGTTAAAAATATTTCCTACAAATTCAGGATTTCAATTGGTAAATGAGTTAGCAATCAAATACTATTCTCAAGATTGAAAAAAGAAGGCACAAGAGTCTAATTGTTGATAGGAGAAATGATACCAACACACTCTCTAACACTTTCTTTTAGACGCTCTTCCATGATCGATTAAAATTTAATCAAAATTATCAATTTTTATAGATTTCACATATCATTTAAGAATATTCTTTCCTGATTTAGCTAATACTTACATAAATTTATAATTTTTAATAAATTTCAATCAATCATGTAGAGAGTATTAGAAAGAGAGTGCTAGAGAGTGTGGCTAACTCTCCTCTTGTTGGTAGTAATAATGAAATTCTCTTTTTTTAGCAGGGAAGACAATGAACACTATGATTTGAAATATGCTGTTTAGTCACATGAACTTGTAATTTTTAGGCTTAAGGGTGGAAGAAAAGTCTATCTGATTTACCAATTTGTAAGCAATTTGCAGTTTTCCAGCACCACCACCAAGAAGACAACACATTCATGTTCACAATGCGGATATGGGGAGGCTCAGAGAGATTTTCTTTCAGCCACCTCAAAGATCCACATTCCAAACAAGCACACAAGAAGTTCCACCACCAGTGGTAGAAATTTCCAAAACAACAGCTTTAAGCAAGCTTAAGAAAGTAGTCCATGACCCTCCACCAAAGAGGTATGCTAGGAGGGTGAGCTTATACTACAGAAACAATGTAGCAACATCTTCGAAAGAGAAGGAGAGGGAAAAGGATGAAGATGGAAAGGGGTGTGCTATTTGCTTGGAAGATTTTGAGCCTAGTGAAGAGGTGATGCTAACTCCATGCAACCACATGTTTCATGAGGATTGCATAGTACCTTGGCTAACAAGTAAGGGCCAGTGCCCAGTTTGTAGGTTTGTGATTTGTGAGATTGGAAGGGGGAATGATCAGAATCCTAATTCATCTTTCAATAACAACAATGGCATTGCCAATTTGGAACATGGCAACCTTGTTAATGGAGAGGTTTTGTCAATTTTGAGGGCCATGGAAGAGGCTTTTCAATTGGGCAGTGTGACTTACTAATGTTGCTTCCAACATATATATACTACGATGTTTTTCTTTTTTGACTCAACATATATATACTATGAAATTTGGTGGGCAGAACTTGTGAGTGATAATAGAAATGAGACAGATTGGTAGTAATTTGAGTTCTGCTAAGGACACCAGCTTTGTTTTTCACTGCTTGATCCATAAAGCTTTGTTGTTGATTTAAAAAAAAATATACATCTAAAAACAATTTGTTGATTAAATAACTACATACAAATGCAATCATATTGATTAGAAATACAAGTTTAATCAAATCAGGCAAGCGATGCACTTTCAACTTATACATATGGATGGATTATGTACATTTACCATTAAAAAAAAAAAAACTATGTAGAAAATGAATAATAGTGTCAAAATGAGCATAACCCAAATATATGGTGTGGGTTTGGTTTTAAAAAATCAAAACTTCATTTCACTTTTTTTTTTTTTTATCATTAACTTCATTTTAATTTCATTCAACTCGGACCAAATTTTGATTAGTCCATCTAAGCTAGGTGGACAACTAAATTTTATTATATATTTATTAAAAAAATTATAAATTTTTATACTTGTTTATTTATATTAAAATTATATTAAGGTAGATTCTTATGTTAAAAATAATATACAAAAAGATATAAATATACACCTTGCTAGAATTTTATCTATAACTTTATTAAATTTGATATATTATATGCTATTGTAAATAATATTAGTATATATAACACATACTGACCATGCAATATTGATAATATATTTATAATGATATACAATATGCTAAAACATGACAACTAATCATTATATTGATAATTTATAATTGATAATATGAATATAAATCAACAAAATTTCAATTCGTAACACGACCCAGCTTATCTTAATTAAGAAAACAATTGGGCCTTTGCAGTGAGTCCAAATGATTCCCTCTGACCCAATTTTACACCAACCCAATTCATACGACGTCGTCGTTTTGATTCTCCTTTATAATACCAAATCCCTCAACGTTTTGTTTGGGTTTTTCTCTCATTAACTCTTTCTTCTCTTTCACTCCGCCGCCGCAACGGTGCAACCTAGCAGCCTTCAAATCCAATGGTAAACCCTTGTCCCTTTACTCTCTCCTCTTCTTTCAAAACCAAATCAACTCTTTTCACAAACTCGAATAAGCTTTAATTTTTTTAATTTATGGTTTTGTTGTGAATTTGAATGAACATGAATTTCAGGCATCAGAGAAGAAACTGTCGAACCCAATGAGGGAGATTAAGGTGCAGAAGCTCGTCCTCAATATCTCTGTTGGCGAGAGTGGAGATCGTCTCACCAGAGCCGCCAAGGTTCACTTTACTCTCTTCATTGCTTCCACTTTTTTTTTTAAAGTTGCAAATTTTAAGTTTTAATTTTGATTTTTCTTCTTGCAGGTGTTGGAACAACTTAGTGGCCAAACCCCGGTGTTTTCCAAAGGTTAGTTTTTTAAATAGGTAGTTCAGTCATGCTGCTAATCGGCATAGATCTCAAATCTCTGTTCAGTGGAAGTTTTTGTTTTTTAATCATTTTAATTATTTTTTCAATTCTATCATTTTTTTTAATATAGATTGGTGGCAAAGTGGTTTCGAAGATTCTTTCCCTCTAGATCTAGGGTAGTCCACTTTAGGGTTTGTAATATTTTTTATTAATTACAATGTCAAGCCTCAAAAGCCTAATAGTAGGGTGGTAATGGTAGTTTGACCTTTGTAATTTTTGGTAATCATAATAATTGTGACTCTGTTCTGTGGTTAAAGTCAGAGTATTGGTGGGCTTATTGAAAGAATTAAAATGTCAAATTTTCTTCAGAAACTTGATTCAGAGATTATTAGAGGAACTGAAAATGAGGACTATGGTGTCCCTTGAGTTACTGGCTTTTTTCTGCTTACTATATCTTAAACCATGTTTTCAAGTTCAAATGACGGAAAGAATAATCTATTGCTCTGTGAAGAATAATCTATAAATATGGTTATTGTGTATGTGTGGCTGTTTTTCACTGTTAATTGGAAAGAAATGTTTTCCTCTTTGTTTTCACAGCAAGGTACACTGTTCGATCCTTTGGGATTAGAAGAAATGAGAAGATTGCATGCTATGTGACTGTTAGAGGTGACAAGGCTATGCAACTTTTGGAGAGTGGTTTGAAGGTGAAGGAATATGAACTTCTCAGAAGGAACTTCAGCGACACTGGCTGCTTCGGCTTTGGTATTCAGGAGCATATTGATTTGGGAATCAAGTAAGTTGAAGAACACTTGTATTTTCATGCTATTGTTTTTACTTTTGCCCATGATAAACATTTTAGGACTGAAGGGAAGTTGATAATTTGATATGGGTTGTGCTATGCACAATGCTTATTCAAAATTTTGGATATGACATAACATATCTCTTCCTCTTTATGCTGCATTCAACTTTTGACATAAACCAAATGCTAACTGGTTTTAAAATATGGGAGTTTCAGAATTTTCTTTTGTTGTTTGTTTCGGTGCTTGCATTAAAGTTGTTTTCTGTGGCTTGATGATTTTGAGGAAGTGGGATTTCATAAATTAGGTTGATTTATTAGTTTTTAGTCATGGTGTTATGTCTAACTGATTGACTGATTTTGCACATTGCATGCTGTCTTTAAATGACATTGTAATTTCTTTCACCTTTTTTTATCATTCTCTTTCATTAATGTGTACTAACTTGTGGTTCATTTTCCTGCATACGCTTGATTATGCTTTCTATTTCCTTGGTTATGAAAATTTCAATATATACATTATCTGTATTGACCCTTGACTTTGCTTCAGGTATGATCCATCAACCGGTATTTACGGAATGGATTTCTTTGTTGTTCTGGAGCGCCCTGGCTACCGTGTGGGACGTCGCCGAAGGTGCAAGTCCCGTGTTGGAATTCAGCACCGTGTCACAAAGGAAGATTCTATGAAGTGGTTCCAGGTGAAATATGAGGGAGTGATCCTTAACAAGTCCCAGGCAATTGTTTAGTTAGATTGAGTTTACTTTAGGATTGTGTTACTTATCAGAGTTGTCAACTATAGCTTGATCTTTATGTGATAGTATCTTAATTTTGAGGCAGGTTTTGAATTAATGTTGTCATATTTCAGTTTTGTGATGAAAAACATATGGATTATTAATAGCCTTGTTTAAATGACACTTTTATTTTCAAGAACTTGTGAACCCCTCGTTATGCAGTTATGCTTAGCAAAAACTTAACTGTTTCTGTGCAACCAAATGATAGAAGCATGTGCAAAACATTTTATTTGCGAGGGCCCGAATTAACAAAATATACCTAAATAATTTAACCGGGGGGAAATCTGATAAATTGTGGCAATAATATTTTGTTAACAATATTACTCAAATGTATCTCAAGCCTCACGTTATTGTGATTCTATAATAGCATATCTGAAAGGCTTTGTCACCTACGTGGCTAATTGATTTAATACGTGTTTGGTTTAACTTATTTTGAGAAAATAAGTGATTATTTTAATAGTGTGATAAAGGTTTAATAGTTATTATCCTCCATTTTGGGACAGTTATTTTTTGTTTTTGGGATATAAATCGTCTAAATTTAACTTAAACCTGAACATATGCATTTGCACAATATTTCTGACCACACCAAAATGTCTAGGAACTTTATCTCAGAAGTAAAGCATTATAGAGGTGAACTATATCAGTGACATGTTTGACTTTGCAAAACTGAATAAAACTAAAACAAAGGATCTTCTGTCATTTGAAACAATGCCCCCTTGTGTGTATTGTGTTGGTTGGTCGTTATTTTGTTTTCTAACGTAGCGAACAAAACATTAGTCATTAACCTATTGAATTTTGACCATGTAGTAACGCATCTTAAACGAAACAGAAACTACTCTGTTCATCAAATCAAATAATAATAATCATAATAAAATAACAACATAAACTGCCACTCTACCAGTCTAAATGAGTAAATTGAATGTAATTTGCCGGGGCAGGGATCTTCAATCAGAAAGCAACATTGCATAGATATTCAGATTATTAATTCCATAACATACAGTCTATGATCTCTACATAAACCACCAGAGTCTTTCTCATCAATGCATACCAATTAACATTTCTCTCTACAACAGAATCTCACTACACCCTCTTTTCCAAAACTCACTAAACTTTTGCTGATAAATAGAAATGGCTTCCACCAGCCAAAAACAGAAGATCTTCTTAGCCCTATTCCTTCTTCTTGCGGTTGGAATTTCCCAAGTGATGTCCCGAAAGCTGCATGAGACATCCATGAGAGAAAGACATGAAAATTGGATGACAGAATATGGCAAAGTGTACAATGATGCTGCAGAAATGGAAAAACGTTACTTGATATTCAAGGACAATGTTGAGTTCATTGAATCATTCAATGCTGCTGCCAACAAACCTTACAAGCTTGGAGTAAACCACTTAGCTGACCTCACAGTTGAAGAATTCAAGGCTTCCCGTAATGGACTCAAGAGGCCATACGAGTTCAGCACAACACCGTTTAAGTATGAAAACGTGACTGCTATTCCTGCAGCCATAGACTGGAGGGTTAAAGGAGCTGTTACTCCAATCAAAGACCAAGGTCAATGTGGTAAGTTTCAAAATAATCATCATATCATAAAGTACTTACTTTATTATGCTCCAACTAACAATTTTATTTCCTGATTTAATTCTTTCAATATAAATTTATATTTTTCAATAAATTTAAAGTAATTGTTTACATTAATTAATTTTGTTGTTTCAAAATTATAGGGAGCTGCTGGGCATTTTCAACTGTGGCTGCAACTGAGGGAATCCACCAAATAAGAACAGGAAAACTGGTTTCACTCTCAGAGCAAGAGATAGTGGATTGTGACACAAAAGGAGTAGACCAAGGTTGTGAAGGTGGTTACATGGAAGACGGTTTTGAATTCATTATCAAAAACGGTGGAATCACAACTGAGGCTAACTACCCCTACAAGGCAGTTGATGGAATCTGCAACAAGGCAACCTCACCAGTGGCTCAAATCAAGGGCTATGAGAAGGTTCCTCCCAACAGCGAGACGGCACTCCAGAACGCCGTGGCGAACCAACCCGTGTCGGTTTCAATAGATGCAAATGGTGCAGGCTTCATGTTTTACTCAAGTGGAGTTTACAATGGAGAATGTGGAACCGAACTGGACCATGGTGTTACTGCAGTTGGTTATGGCAGTACAGCTAATGGAACTGAGTATTGGATAGTGAAGAATTCATGGGGCACTCAATGGGGAGAGAAAGGATACGTAAGGATGCAACGAGGTATAGCTGCTAAGCATGGTTTATGTGGAATTGCCTTGGATTCTTCTTATCCAACTGCTTAAATTAATATTACTTCAGTTATGTATATTGTAATTTCAACTTGCTTTTTAATTTATGCATGTGAAAAAAAAAAAAACATATATATATATAGAGGTTTCTCTATTACAAACACCTCAATGGCTTCCATCATTGCACATAACTAATTTTCATTTTATACAACTTAAAAGGAAATTTTTTTTTTCTAACCCAATAACTTGAGAATATTTTTTACTAAATGAGGTGCACAAAAATAAGCTATGTCCTTACATTTTATCATATTAATACCAGCGCGTTTACATTTCTCAGTTTATAACAGTGTCAGAATTTTCATTTCTAACCGTTTCTATCCGTCATAAATTACAATTTTAACTACCCCAGAAATTGTAGTTTTTTTTCTTCTCTTGTAGTAACTGATACCGATATGGCTTCTTTGATCAGTATTTTGTTATTTTATTATGGATTAGCAATAACATATATATTGATTGACCAAACAGGAGTTAATAATTTTTTTTTATTAATTACAATAATAGTGTATAGAATATATATATATTCGACAGAAATAAGAGAAAAAAAATATTAAAAACATTTAATTAAAATAATATTAGAAAATTTAATTATTTAAAAAATATAATTTTGGTCTGTGTAACACAAGCTTGCATGGACAATATATATGGATCTTCTTTGTATAATAAATTAAAATTCTTTGTATATATAATATTTCATCAAACATTTTGTTTTATGCGAATTAAACAAAATATATATTGTAACATATTTTGCCAGGCTTCATATATATCTTGTTGACACATGAAGAACAAAGATTGTACGTTGTTGACATCAAGATAAAAGACATAGCCTCATAGGTGCATGCTAATCATAATCATATATTGCATCGAAAAGTGAGGGTGGGAAAAGGCAATGAAAGGACAAAAAGTGTTCTCAAAAGTCAAAATGCAACACATTGTAATTATACTACTATTAGTCTTTAATTTTTGTTTGTTTTTGTTGGTTTGGATGATTTCAAGGACTATTGTCTCCAACCTGAGATGCATTACTAGTTGTCTAATTGTAAAAACTACAAGATTGTTATTGACATCAATATTCAAAGACATATAATCGGTACAGTATAGTAGGTAGCAATGTGCTATGCTTATTATAATCTTATGACAAATACTAACCAACATTTTTAGGCCATTGGTTAAGAAATTTAAAATAGAAATATTTTATTAGAAAACTAAAATTTACGTTATTCATGATTTTTTTTATGCATTCTAATAATTTAACACTTTTTTTAGTTCTTTAACTAATGTTCTAAGAACACTGATTAGTCAGACTCTAATATATCTTATATTGCATTCTTAGCACTAAAATTTTTCTTGTACATTTAACATTGAAAAGTAAGACGCTTTGACCAATTGGTGAAGACGTGGGAACAGAAATGAAATGACAAAAGTAACCTCAAAAGTCAACAGGCAACACATTACTATTAGTCTTGTGTTTGTTTGTAGTTTGGTTGAGATGATTTCAAGGCTTGCCTTGTCTCCAACCTTAGATGCAATATTGGTAGTATTACAATGAACAAACACCATTATACAGGCAATACTATAGTTGTCTAATAGTACAATACGTATCTTCTAAAATAACAACAAACAAATAATGACTAAATCAAATGCATATTTGACAAGGCAAGGAAACTTGATCAGAATGCAACCAAGCATAAATATTCACGTCAATAATTCCATAACATAAGGTCTATGATCTCTATATATACCAATTCACATTACTCTCTTAACACACAATATCACCACCAATTAACCCTTCTATTCCAAAACTCATTGCTGATAACTAGAAATGGCTTCCACCAACCAAAAACAGCACAATATCTTAGCCCTATTCCTTCTCTTAGCAGTTGGGATTTCCCAAGTGATGTCCCGAAAGCTGCATGAGGAGACATCCATGAGAGAAAGACATGAAAATTGGATGGCAGAATATGGCAAAGTGTATAATGATGCTGCAGAGATGGAAAAACGTTACCTGATATTCAAGGACAATGTTGAGTTCATTGAAACATTCAATGCTGCTGCAAACAAACCTTACAAGCTTGGTGTTAATCACCTTACTGACCTCACACTTGAGGAATTCAAGTCTTCTCGTAATGGACTCAAGAGGCCACATGAGTTTAGCACAACACCATTTAAGTATGAAAATGTGACTGATATGCCTGCAGCCATAGATTGGAGGAGAAGAGGAGCTGTTACTCCAATCAAAGACCAAGGTCAATGTGGTAAGATACAAAAAAAAACATCATATAATAACTACTTTATCATGCTCCATCATTACTCTCTCATTTTAACGTGTTACTTTTTGAAATATTCATTTATCAATTTAGGATATAATTAAGTATTTATTAATTAATTTTTGTCAATAATACTCCTATATGTTTATAAGTATTTTGTTGTTGTTGTGAATATCGATATAAAATTACACTTGTAATGTATATAACCCATCTTCTCTAAAACTACTGCTATCTCACTAAAAAAAATTATTAATAACAAATCAATTTACATGTTTTTAAACTTTTTTATTAAAACATCAATCATATAAATATTAACAATAAAAATTAGTATTAATGATAAAATTATTATCACTAATACTTTAATTTCTTATAAATTTCATTTAATTTCTTATAAGTTTCATATAGTTAGTCCCCTCACATACCACTAAAAACTCAGGAATTTATAATTTTTTAGAAACAAACAAATAGAATTTAAAGAGAGAAAAATTTCAAAAGAATAATCCAAATTTTCAATAAATAAAAAAATATTTAAACTTTATAATTATTACATTGGGTAATGATTTTTTTATAACTCAATATTAATAAACACCTATTTATCAGACATCTTTTTTCCTTTATCTTTGTGTTAAATTATATTTTTTTTTTATCATATTTATATTTCACTCTTTTTTTCTCGCGGTGTATATTAATACAAGAGTGTCGAGTGTGAGTGTTAAAGAATTTTATTTCTATTATTTTGCATGTGACTCAATACCAATGTATTGAGAAGATCCATATGGATATTAGTCAGTTAACATTGTTTGAAAAACTAGGGAGTTGTTGGGCATTTTCGGTGGTGGGTGCAACCGAGGGTATCCACCAAATAACCACAGGTAACCTAGTCTCCCTCTCAGAGCAAGAGATAGTGGATTGTGACACAAAAGGAAGAGACCTAGGGTGTGGTGGGGGTTACATGGAAGATGGGTTTGAATTCATCATCCAAAACGGTGGAATCACAGGTGAGGCTAACTACACCTACAAGGGAGTTGATGGAACTTGCAACACAACAAAATCAGCATTCCCAGTGGCTCAAATCAAAGGGTATGAGATAGTTCCTTCCTATAGTGAGGAGGCACTTCAGAAAGCTGTGGCCAACCAACCAGTGTCAGTTTCAATTGATGCTGGTAGTGAAACTTTCATGCATTATTCTGGTGGGATTTACACAGGAGAATGTGGAACTGTGCTGGACCATGGTGTTACTGCGGTTGGTTATGGCACAGAGAATGGAACTGACTATTGGCTGTTGAAGAATTCTTGGGGCACGTGGTGGGGTGAGAATGGATACATGAGGTTGCAGAGAGGTGTAGCTGCTAAGCATGGCTTATGTGGAATTGCCATGGATTCCTCCTTTCCAATTGCTTAGAGTTTTGGATACAAGCTAGAAGAGCTTATGAGTTTTTTTCTATAAATATTCATCTAAGTTTGTATCCAAACATATATATAATTCAGTTATGCAAATTGTGTATCTTTCATGCTTCCTTTATCTATAGTTTTGAAATATGTTAGATTGTGAGTTGGAGTACATGTGTTACGTCCTCACACAATAATATCCAGTTAAAACTCTTTGTTTTTCATATTATATTTTTCTTATCTCATGACATTATCAACCTATTCAATCTTATCGATCACTTTTCTTTCAACTTTTCTTGTCTTTTTTCTAGTTGTCTACCCTCTTAGCTGTCAATAAATCATTTTTCATTGTTAAATAAGTGGTGGACATACTTTTAGATTTTTCATGATATATAACAGATTAATATATGAATAAACCAAAATTATTAGATGCATTTATCATCTGATTGTCACATTAACAAATAGTTCATGTGACAAAAGTTGTAGAGGTAGTCCAGATTCTCCATTAGAATAATGAGTCATACACAACACTAAAGGATAAAACTGAAAGAATAGAAAAACCACTGTAAAGCTCATATCTTGCATAGATTTACTAATATATAACGTAAATCAATGCTTGAAAAAATAAAAATATGACATGCACAGATGACAGTGCAAAATAAAGCAAATTCGAAGCAGAATTTATCATTACAATGCCTTCTAAGCATGGATATGAGGCATCCATGGCAATGCCACACATGCCTTCTGGGGCATCTATGCCTCGTTCCATTCTTATGTACCCTTCTTCACCCCACTGTGTGCCCCATGAATTCTTCACTATCCAATACTCAGTACCATCATCAGTGCTACCATAACCAACTGCAGTAACACCATGGTCTAGTTGAGTCCCACATTGTCCTGTGAAAACCCCACTTGAGTAGAATTGGAAAGCAGGTCCTCCAGCATCAATGGAAACTGATACTGGTTGGTTTGCAACAGCTTGTTGCAGTGCTTCCTCGTTGTTAGCAGGTACTGTTTCATAGCCGGTTATTTTAGCTGCAGGAGGATAAGCCTCTTTGCTTGCATCGCAAGTTTCGTCAACTGCTGTGTAGGGGTAGTTTTCCTCGGTGGTGATTCCGCCGTTTTTGATAATGAATTCGAATCCATCTTCCATGAGACCTCCGCCACAGCCATTATCGACACTGTCGCAGTCAACTAACTCTTGTTCTGAGAGGGACACTAGGTTTCCTGTGGCTATTTTGTAGATGCCTTCTGTTGCAGCAACTGTTGAAAATGCCCAGCAGCAACCTGTTTATACCAAAAAAATGTTTGATGACAAGGTAGTGTTAAACGGAAAACACGCACGTGCACACACCTACAAATATAAGAATGATGAAATGATATTGGTATAACTTACATCAAGTGTGACACTATTCAATAACTTTCAAAATTATTGAATAGTGTAACACTTAGTGTAAGCACACACCAGTGTTATTTGATCCTTCCATATATATTTGATACTTCAAGAATCAAGAGTAACTTTAATTTCAAAGAGTTACTCATCATTCATTTTCTTGTGATCTAATTAATAGTTGTAATGAGTGATCAATCTTACTATCTTAAAAAAATGAATGTTAAGAATGAAGAATAACTTAACGACTAGATAGTGTTAAAAAATGGAACATATATCATTTAATTTGTATGGTTTTCTTTGTGTTACTCACCACAACTGCCTTGGTTCTTGACAGGAGTAACAGCTCCATTTTGCCGCCAATCCACTGCAGAAGGAATATCAGTAACATTTTCATACTTGAATGGTGTTTGTGTTGTTACTCTCAACCCATGTGAATGTGATCCCTTGTATTTGTATCCATTATGGGAAGACATGAATTCCTCATTGGTTTGGTCAGCTAGGTGATTGATGCTAAGCTTGTAAGATTTGTTCCCAGCAGCATTGAAGGATTCAATGAACTCAACATTGTCCTTGAATATCATGAAACGTTTTTGCATCTCAGCAGAATCCTTGTATACTTTATCATATTTTTCCATCCACTGCTCATGCATTTCGTAGAGGGATACATCATGGAGGTTGCGGGACATTACTTGGGAACTGAAAATCGAGAGAATGAGCATTAATAGAGCTAAAACATGCTGATTTTTGCTAACTGAAGTCATCTCTTTGTTAACAATTAATAGCACTATTGATTAATTGTTTGTGTATAGAGAAGCTCTGATGAGTTTTGTATTTGGAGATGTGTAAATTGGTATGTTCAAAAGGCAATGTTTCGATTAGTATATATAGGATTATTAATCTTAGTCAGAACGAAACTGTATTCTGACTTATGTGATGACCCTGTATGGTAAATTGCTTTAAATTTGATATAGAAATTGGATCTCTCAGAAAACAAAAGATGGGCAAAGTTAAGTTCCAAAATCCAAATAGTAGAATAAGTCTAAATAACAAAAGGGAAATATAAAACTACAAAACAACATCCGAAATAACCCAATAAGCCTTATGTATAATTAAAATAAAAAGAGAAATTAAAAAAAGACTGGCTAGGGTTCTGTGTTGAACAGTGGATTAACTTATTGGGATGCCACAAGTTTGTATAATTCTGAGGGCGAATTTTACGATGGATTTGCTATGACCTGAGGTCAGAAGAATCATTACTACACGCTGATGCTTGTGATTCCAATTTGCACTGTGACTAGTTCCTCATGTTAAATGAATAATCTCAGCCATTAGTTGCATGGTTGAGTATTATATCCAATGGTGCCTGTTAAAGAATACGATGGACCCTAATTTCAAACGTCCATTTTACACATTAGATTCTATTTTGTCTTTACTTCCCTCCGAACTTTTCAATGTGTTTAATGCATTAGAACAATGAAAGTGTTGAGTAATTTGTGCAGACAAGTGAGGTACGGGTCCAACTACTTTTCCTAAGTACGTAATGCAAGATCCAGGGAAGGGAATAGGCCAACATGTCAAGCACCTCACGCACAAGTGAACATGCAGCCCAAACAATACACATTCCTGCAAATGTAAACATGGTTTCGGACCCTGCGAAATGGATATTGCTATTCCACCAAACTATGCTCTGCATAAAGGAAATAACATAAAGGAAATAACGTAGGTGACTTGGCTATGGTCATGCAAGGGGTTGGTTTGACCCACCCTTACCCATCTCATATTGTTTATCATGAATTGCTTTAATGATTTTACCATTATTGCATGGAACGTGCGAGGTGCTAGTAGGTGCGATAGGAAACATCATATACGTCAACTTGTAAGGATGCAGCAACCTTCCCTTCTCATCCTTCTTGAGACCGATACTTTATTTGCTAACACTGTTAAGTTTTGGGATTCCCTTGGTTATTCATCTTGTTCTATTCAGGATGCTCAAGGTCACTCGGGGTTATTTGGATTCTCTCCAACAGATTTGATATTGGCTACACTGTGATTGATTCTACTTCTCAAGCTATTACTTTCTCCATCAATAAGAATAATTTTAGTTGAGTTTGTACTGTTGTTTATGTCTCTCCTAACCTCACCACATGTACTACTTTCTGGAACTACCTTATTGGCCTTAGTAATGTCATTAAGGGTCCTTGGATGATGGTGGGGGACCTTAATGATATCATCAATTTTCATCCGAATTGAGCCTTGGCTTTGGCCAATGTTTTCACTCAGTGTAGTATGCTTGATTTGCAAACCATTGGTGGCACTTTCACTTAGCACAAGAACACTCAAAATAGGGGGCATGTGCACAAGAAGTTAGGCAGGTGTCTATCTAACTCATAATGGCACATCATCTTCCTTCACGGCCTTGTTGAGATTCTAAATCCTCATGGCTCCAATCACAACCCTTTGCTGGTCCATTGCCATAAGTCTCCTAGCACTAAAGATGGGTCGTTTCACTTCTAGGCTGCTTGGACTACCCATTCTAAGTTTAGGAACATTGTGCTCATGCTTGGTCTTCCACTCACGGGGATGCACTTTTGAAGCTTGACGGAGTGAGGAAGCAAGTTCTTGTTTTCAATAAAGAGACCTTTGGGAACATCTTTAGAAGAAAAAGAGAGCTTGAAGCCAGGATCAAGGGGGTTCAAGGTATTTTAGAGAATTCTACTACCTCAGATATGATTCAACTGGAGCAGTCTCTTAAAAAAGACTATAACCTTGTGCTGGCCCAAGAAGAAATGCTTTGGTTTCAAAAATCTAGAGAGAACTGGGTTAAATTTGGTAATAAGAATACTCATTTCTTCCATACTCAGACTATCATTACAAGGAGGAACAATAAGATTATAGGCTTGTTCATGGGTGGTACTTGGGTCATAGATTCAAAGACCTTGAAAGGGGAGGCACAAAACTTTTTCAAGAACCTATTTACCTCTGCGGATCAATGCTCACCCAACTGTTTGCAATTGCAGAACATGCCTCACATTAGTGTAGAGTTAATGAACTCTCTTCTTTAGTCAATTTCTATGAGGGAGGTAAAAATAGAAGTTTTCTCCATGGACCCTTATAAGGCACCTGGGCCTGATGGTTTTCAACTAGTGTTCTTTTAGACATACTGGGACATCATTGGTAAAGAAGTTTGGAACTTGGTCCGAACAACTTTCACTACTGGCACCTTCCCTCAACACTTGGCCCATACGCGGATTATCCCTATTCCTAAGGTTGACACCTCAACAACAATGAAGGACTTTCAACCCATAAGTTTGTGCAAAGTTCTATTCAAGGTTATCTCCAAGGTGTTGGTTCATAGATTTCGCCCTCATATTGATTCTTTTATTAGCCCTTTCCAAAGTAGCTTTGTCCCTAATAGAGGTACTGTAGACAATACCCTCATCATCTAGGAAATTGTTCATCACATGCACAATAAGAAAGACAAGACAAGGTATATTCTCTTCAAAATTGATTTTAAGAAGGCATATGATAGTGTCTTGGGATTTTCTTCGTTCTACTCTAATGGATTTTGGATTTTCCTCTTAAGCAATTAATTTGATTATGAACTGCACGTGTTCCACGTCATTGTCTTTGAAGTGGAATAACGAGAACCTGGACAACTTTAAACCCAATAAAGGCCTTAGGCAAGGTGCCCCATGTCTCCTTACCTCCTTCTCCTTTGTATGGAGAAGCTGGCTATTCTCATCCAAGAGAAAGTGACAAATGACGAGTGGAAGTCAGTGAAGATCTCTAAGGATGGGTTGACAATTTCCCATCTTTTCTTTGCGGATGACTACCTCCTCTTCACCGAAGCTTCTTGTGAATAGGTTTGTATGGTTAAGAATATTCTTGACACCTTATGCAAAGCCTTTGGTCTAAAAGTGAACCTTTAAAAGTCAAGATTCTTTGCCTCTAAGAATGTACCTGCGAGGAAGCTCTCCAAATTTCATTCTATTGCACTATTTCAACACACTACCAATTTGGGTAGATATTTGGGTTTTTCAATTCTATCTAGTTGTGTGCAGAATAGTGACTTTGCTCATGTTATTGATAGAATCAACAATAAGCTTGAGGGGTGGAAGAGCAAAACCTTGAATAGGGCCAGGAAATTTATGTTGGTTAAGGCGGTCTTATCCTCCCTTCCAACCTATACCATGCAGAACTTATGGTTCCCAAAGGGAGTGTACAACAAAATTGATGCTTTTATCAAGTCATTTATATGGGATAAACCATCGACACATTAGGTGGCTTGGGACAAAATGACATAGCCAAAGAGCCATGGGGGCCTTGGCATTAAGCCGACACGAGAGACCAATGTTGCAATACTCGGGAAGCACGTTTGGTTGCTCCTGCATTGGGACGATAACAAGTTGTGAGTATTCATGTTAACTGACAAATACTCCAAAGACAAGGATATCTCCAATGCTGGCATCCCTGTTGGGGCATCCTACACTTGGCATTCGATCATGAATGCTTATGATAGGTTGGAGGAAGGTTTCAAAGTGAGAATTGGTCATGAGAATGTATCCTTATTCTATGATAAATGGATGGAGGAGGGTCCATTATGCCAACAGTTGGACTACGTGCATATTAGTGACATTTGCCTTAAGGTTAACGATGTTCTCATTGACAGGAACTGGAGGTGGAACTTGTTGTCCACACCGATCTTTGTCGGCATCAAGCAAAAAATGATAAGTGTCATCTTGGATGCTAACACACTTGATACTAATATTTGGAGCCCATCTCCATCAAGAACCTATACTGCCAAGTCCGCTTTCAAGTGGCTTATTAAAGAGCTCGTTAGTCGTACTTACTCTTTAGGGAACTAGTCATGCGTTTAGAAGCCTCCCTTTGTTGGAAAATAAACGTAACTCACAGAACGAAGGGAGCTAAAATGTTCATCTTTTATTAAATAATAATCTGTTTAAATAGAAATTTTTGTAACTGAAAGAAATCATAAAAGCAATAACTAACTTCCTA
This sequence comes from Amphicarpaea edgeworthii, assembly GCA_014843725.1. Classification (NCBI taxonomy): domain Eukaryota; kingdom Viridiplantae; phylum Streptophyta; class Magnoliopsida; order Fabales; family Fabaceae; genus Amphicarpaea; species Amphicarpaea edgeworthii. The sequence continues at coordinate 7,633,482 of CM026323.1, read as the reverse complement.
AATAATAACCACTAACATAACAGCTATTAAGTAACAAGAAAATAAAATAACAGTCCTAAAGATTTGGTCTAATAGTTAACAGAAAACAAATTAATAGGCAACTGCTAATACACACATTCAACACTCCTCCTTGTATCAGTGGTTGGCAAGTCCAAGTTTCTCTCTCAGTAACTCAAATCTGTTTCTTGGAAGAGCTTTGGTGAAGATATCTGACAGCTGGTCTTCAGTCTTGCAGTACTTCAAGCACACTGCACCATCCCTCTGTACATCTCTAAGAAAAAATAATTTAATGCTAAAATGCTTTGTTTTTCCATGAAAAATTGGATTTTTAGAGATGGCTATGGTTGCCTAGTTGTCTACCATTACTTCAGTAGTTGTATCTTGCTCCAAGTGCAAATCAGTTAGCATTTTCCTTAGCCATAAGGCTTGATTAACAGCTGCTATGGCTGCTATAAATTCTGCTTCAGTGGTTGACTGTGCGACAATTTCTTGTTTTTTGGAACACCAAGAGAACATTCCTGATCCAAAACTAAAATAGTAGCCTGAGGTGCTTTTCATGTCATCTAAAGACCCTGCCCAATCACTATCAGAATAGCCTTGCAACTTGAAATCTTGTGATTGAATGAACTTCATTCCATAATTTAAAGTTTCCTTGACATACCTCAACACTCTTTTTACTGCTTTAAAATGAGATTCTTTAGCACAATTCATGAATCTTGAAAGTACACTTATAGCATACAAGATATTTGGTCTTGTTGTTGTGAGGTACATTAAGCAACCAATTAAGCTTATGTAGAGTGCTTCTTCCACTTGTTCTGAACCATCATCCTTGCATAACTTCTCCTTTTGACACATAGGAGTGTTCATGCCTTTACAGTTCTCCATGTTGAATTTCTTCAGGATCTCCTTTGCATACTTTCTTTGACAGATAAAGATATCACCTTCATTCTGCTTAACCTCCATACCAAGGAAATAGGACATTTCTCCTAAGTCTGTCATCTCAAAGACTTGCATCATATCATCCTTGAACTGCTGAATAAGTTCAACATTGCTGCCAGTGACTAAGAGATCATCAACATACAAAGAGATCACAATGAAGTTAGCTTGATCACCTTTGATGTATAAAGTGGATTCACTAAGACTTTTAACAAAGCCTAGTTTTGATAAGTACTCATCAATCCTGCTGTACCAGGCTCTTGGGGCCTATTTCAAACCATACAAAGCCTTCTTTAAAAGATAGACTTTGTCCTCATGTCCTTTCACAAGGAAACCTTCAGGTTGCTCAACATAGATTTCTTCCTCCAGAAATCCATTTAAGAAAGCTGACTTGACATCAAGTTGGCAGATTTTCCATCCCTTCTGTGCTGCAATAGCTAGCAACATCCTAATGGTATCCTGCCTTGCAACCGGAGTAAAAGTATCAAAGAAATCTACTCCAAAAATTTGAGCATACCCCTTTACTACTAACCTTGCTTTATGTTTGTTGATTGAGCCATCTGCATTTAGCTTTGTTCTAAACACCCACTTCACACCTATGACCTTTTTGTGTTCAGGCCTTTTGACAAGTTCCCAAGTCTGATTTTTATCAATCATGACAAGCTCCTCCTCCATTGCAGCACTCCATTTTGGATCCTCCTTTGCATCCCAATATCCTGCAGGTTCTAGAACTGCTACATTGCATCTTTCATAAATATCTGAGAGCAATCTGGTGCCTCTCACGGGTGCATCATCAATTAACTCATCTTGATTTTGCAAAGAGTCTGTTATCAGCATCTTTTTAGTATCATTCCAGCTTTATTTCTCATTCTCCATGAAGTACACATCCCTGCTTATCAGAATTTTCCTTGTGTGAGGTTGGAAAACTCTATAAGCTTTAGATACTGAACTATATCCCATAAAGATACCAGGTTCAACTTTCTTGTCTAGCTTGTCTCTTTTAATCTATGGCACATAAGTAAAACACAAGCATCCAAATACTTTAAAATTTTTCAAGGAAGGTTTATAACCATACCAAGTCTCAAAAGGAGTCTTCCCGTTTACTGCTTTGGTGGGAAGTCGATTTAGCAAGAATACTACAGTGTGCAGCTTCTGCCCAATATTCCTTAGGTAACCCTTTCTCATGAAGCATACATTTGACCATTTCCATTATTGTCTAATTCTTTCTTTCACTAACCCCATTTTGTTGAGGGGTGTAAGGAGTTGTTAATTGATGCTCAATGCCTACTTCCTCACAAAACATGGTGAATTGTGCTGAAGTGTACTCCTTGCCGTTGTCAAACCTCAAAGCTTGAATCATGCAGCCACTTTGCTTTTCAATCCACTGCCTAAATCTCCAAAATACATCTACAACCTCTAACTTAGACTTGAGAAAGTAAATCCAGCACATTCTAGTGAAATCATCTATAAAGATGATGTAATATTTACTCTCTTTAAGCGAAGCAGTCCTTTGAGGTCCAGCCAAATCTGTGTGAATCAACTACAGCTTCTCTGTTGCTCTACAGGTTAATTGTTTGAAAGGTAATCTTGCTTGCTTGCCATATTGACATGCTTCACAACTTGGTAATTTAGAATCTAAGTGAGGTAAGCCATGAACCAACTCCTTTCGTTGCATATTCAGCACAGCTGCATGATGAAAATGGCCTAACCTTTTGTGCCAAGCCTCTGTACTGTTTACCTAGCTGGATAGGCTGCTTGCTCCTCCTTCAATGGGTCAAATGAGAAACTTTTGCCTCTCATTTTGATACTGAAAATTTCCTTGTCATTGACATCTTTAATCAAACAGTGCTTATTTTCAAAGATGACTTTAAACCCCTTCTCAACCAATTGTCCCATACTTAGCAAGTTTTGATCAATCTCAAGGTACATACAAAACATCATAAATTAATTTTGTACCTGTGCAACTTTCAATGGCTACAGTTCCCTTTCCTTCAACAATGATAAGATCACCATTTTCGATTCTAACTTTTGATACCTGTGATCTGTCCAACTCTCTGAAAAGCTCTTGATCGTGGGTCATGTGGTTGGTACAACCACTATCCACTAGCCAACATTCAGTTGAGCTATTGCTTGTAAAACAAGTTGTTACAAACAATTGCTCTTCCTCTTGTTAATCTGCAACTTGAGCCTCATTCTTTTGTTGAAGATTGCTTTTGCAAATTCTCACATGATGCCCCAACTTTTTGCACTTTTCACACTTAACATCGGGTCTTCTCCAACATTTGAAAGGAGGATGACCCATTTTGCCACAGTGCTTGCAAGGAGGAAATTCTTTGTTGTTGTCTCCATTATTGTTGCTAGTGTTAACCACTGCTTCTTGTGTGTTGAAATTCTTCTTCTTGTATTTCTTCCACTTGCTTTTCTCTCCTTGATTAATTTGCAATTTAGCTTGCAATGCTCCTTCCACAGAACCATCAGCCCTCATTCTTCTTCTTTGCTCTTGGGCTTGCAAAGCATTTACAAGTTCTGCCAAGGTAAGTTTTGACAGATCCTTAGTATTCTCCAAGGATGTAATAGTAGCCTCAAATCTTTCAGGGACAGTCACTAGTATTTTTTCAACTATTCTTGAATCGGAAAATTCAGAACCAAGCAATCTTACTTTGTTGGCAATGCTAAGAAGCTTGTTAGCATACTCTTTAATTGTTTCGGACTCCTTCATTTTCTGCATCTCAAATTCTCTAACCAGATTCAGGGCTTGCATTCCCTCAATCCTTTCATCTCCTTTGTATTCATTCTTGAGGAAACTCCAAATTTCACATGCTGATTTGATGGTCATTATTCTAGTGAAAATTTCTTTTGAGACAACAGCAAACAAAGAAGCTCTTACCTTTGACTTTCTTATTTTCCTCTCCTTTTGATTTTTTATCTGAGCCATTGTTGGATTGGTTGGTAAAGGAAGAACTTCGCAGACTTCCTCAACAGCTTCCCAGAGATCATTTGCCTCCATATGTGCCTCCATTCTTGCTGCCCAGATTTGATAATTATCACCATCAAACACAGGTGGTGCTAGTGCTGTGTACGGTGTTTCAGAATCCATCTATTTAATGAATTGAAGCAAGGTGTTTTGGCTTTTTGTGATGGGTATCACTCGGTTCACTCACAAGTCCCTCTTAAAAACCAGGCTCTGATACCAATTTGTTGGAAAATAAACATAACTCACAGAATGAAGGGAGATAAAATGCTCATCTTTTATTGAATAATAATCTGTTTAAATAGAGATTTTTGTAACTGAAAAAAATCATAAAAGCAATAACTAACTTCCTAAATAATAGCCACTAACATAACAACTATTAAGTAACAAGAAAATAAAATAAACAGTCCTAAAGATTTGGTCTAACAGCTAACAGAAAACAAATTAATAGGCAACTGCTGATACACACGTTCAACACCCTTGCCTAAAAACATTCAATTCTTCCTTTGGCTTGTCTTCTATGAAAGCCTACCCACAAACTCTTTTCACTTTTGGCAGCATTTATCTACTGACGTGTCTTGTTGTAGGTGCGGCACAATAGAGGAAACTATTATTCATTTACTTAGAGATTGTCCAAGTGCTCAATGGATTTGGAACAGTATGCAGTTGGATCCGATTCTTTCAGCTAGGATTTCAACTAAGGAGTGGCTATAGTCTCATATTCAAGGCCAACATGGGGTGTTAGTAACTTGTATAAGGTGGTTCATTTGGCAAGTTCGGAACATGGAAGCCTTCGAGGATGTGAAGTGGTCCGAGTGGTACACTACCAACCAAATTAAGACCATTCATGCAATTATTAAGGGAGGGACAAATGCAACAGATACAATGCAAGCTCATCCAAGGAATGTTACTTGGATTCTGTCGAGAGAAGAGTTCGTGAAGTTCAACATCGACGGAAGCTCTAAGGGTAACCCAAGGGCATCTGATATTGGTGGTTTATTGAGGAACTCAATCGATGAATGGGTTATGGGTTTTTCAACTTCAATGGGATATGCTACTAATTTTTTTGCAGAGTTAGCAGCTATCCTCTAGGGCCTAAAGTTAGTTTGGAATGCAAGTTTTTGCTTTGTTACATGTGAGTCAGATTCAATGACAACTATCAATCTCATAGCTTATAACAACAACATTTATCATCCTTATCCAGTTATTATTAACTTGATTAAAGAATTTCAAGATCGTGTTTGAACTTTGGAGTTCAACCATACTCTTCGCGAAAGTAATCAATATGTGGACATGTTAGCTAAAATGGGATTCTCTACGGATAGGACGCTAGTTACATGGGACATGTGCCCTATTAAGCTCCGCTCTATGTTGTTGGTTGATGCCCCGGGAATTTCTTATCCTAAGTTGTAATCTTTCTATTATTTTCTTTCATCATAAAAAAATGAATATATTTATAATTTTGTAATAAAAAAAGGATATATTTATAAAATTTATATATTACCTAGATTGACATAAGACAAGACTTCAATAAAGATGGTTAACCAAATATTTTAACAAAAAATAATCATGAACAAAACTGCAAAAACTTTTATATATATGTATTAATAACATTAAAAGGTGCATATATATATACTAGCTGGAAAAGAAAATGATGATTAGAGATACAAATTAAACTCTACTTAATTAAGATTTATCTATATGAACTAATAGCAGCAATATCAAGCAGTTGGATATAAGGCACTGGTAGCAATTCCACATAAACCTTCCTTTGCACGTGTGTCCCTCTTCATCCTTATATACCCTTTCTCACCCCATTCAGTTCCCCACGAATTTTTCACAAGCCAATACTTTTTGCCACCACGAGCTTTTCCATAACCAACTACAGTAAAAGAATGATCTATATCAGTTCCACACTTTCCTATAAAAATCCCACTTGAGTAAAATTGGAAAGCATATCCTCCAGCTTCAACATAAGCTGACACAGGTTGATGTGCCACAGCTTTTAGGAGTGCCTTTTCATTATTAGAAGGAACTTTCTCATACCCTTTTATCTCAGCTACTACACCTAATTGATCAGTTTCATTCTTAACCTTACAAGTCTTGTTATTTCCTTTGTAGGGGTAGTGTGTTTCACTTGCTATTCCTCCTTTCTTGGCAATGAATTCAAAGGCATCTTCCACATATCCACCATAGCATCCTTCGCTATCTCCTTTCACACAATCTACTAGTTCTTGCTCTGAGAGTGACACTAATTCACCTTTAGTTATTTGGTTGAGACCCTCAATTGTAGCCACAGTTGAAAATGCCCAACAACTTCCTGTTTTCACAAACAAATTTAACCCAAGTTGATATTAATTAATAATTAGCATTTTTTTTTAATGAAAACACCAATTAATGAAATAATAGGTGATGTAACGATGTAACAGTAAATCACCATTAAACTCATAATATAATTGAATTGGTGAAGGTGGGAAACAGAATCTTACGACATGTGCCTTGGTCCTTGACAGGAGTAACGGCACCTTTTTTCCTCCAATCCATGCTAGCAGGAATCATAGTTACACTGTCATACCTAAACGATGTTGTTTCTGTTGCTGATGTCCACACGCTATGTGCCTTCTTCTGACCATTAATTAGTAAAGCCTTAAATTCATGATTATGAAGGTCAGCAAATTGGTTAATGCTAAGGTTGAAAGGTTTGTCCCCAGCAGCGTTGAATGACTCAATGAACTGCACATTGTTTTTGAATATTTCGAAACGTTTTTCCTTCTCAGCATCATCATTGTAAGCCTTACCATACTGTGCCATCCACTTCTCATGTCTCTCTGATGAGTACACCTCAGACAACCTGCGAGACATTACTTGGGATGATGTTAAGACAGTACTGAGAATGAGGAACCAAACTAAAACATAGTTGTTTTGGCTAAAGGAACACATGTTTATAATCAGAGCTATTGGATTTAAGAAAAGAGGTTAAGATGATTTGCAGCAAAGGCAGTGACAAGTGCAGTTAATTTATAGTGGTGAGAGGCTATTCAAAAGTTGTTTCATAATTCATAGTGCGTCAAATAGTTGGTACCACAAACTTGAGCAATGACGTTCTCCTCAGATTCTCGACCGCACTGAATAACGTGTGTCATGCCAATTTGTTGAGTCATTTATTCATTCAACGTATTGTTTGAGACGAAAGATCCTTTTTTAGTCCAATTGATTTAGAACTATACAATCGACCATGCACACGTGCTAATCCCTCTAGCAAGAACGTGCATGTTGCAATGTAAGAATAATCTAACAAAAACAAATCATATATATCATTCATATGTTGAAAAACTAGGGTTTAATTTATTGTGAGAGTTTTTGCTTACGCCAGCCCTGAATGGTGCCAGTTATGTATAAAATTATGGAAATATTGACAAATATTGCATTATCTAGTTAGGAATTAGGATAACCATGCTTCAAAAACATCATGAGTTCAACAAATTTCTTCCTAACAAGTAATTACGGATTATTAATTATTTTTTCGTAAATTAATAATAATAATATAATATATGCACATTGAATAAAAAAGAGCAGAATAATTATCTCTTCCTTTAAAGTACCTAGTTTATTTTGTTTTTCCTCGGGTATATTGTAATGTTTGCAATATTAAAATTTGTGAATGGGATTTAAAAACACAGAATATATGCGGATAAGGAACACGTCATAAATGAGACAATATGCGGCTACAATGTTAGAGTCTGATGTTAATGGAGTATTCTATAGATGAAAAGATATAGCTTTATAACAAATTCCATGTTCCAAATAATTCCATAAGGTCCTACGTAGTATACCAGTCAACGAATAATAGTGACGCTACCTAGCTTTTCTGGGCGAAACACAAACGCATTATATTCCAAAACAAAACAGTATCTTGTAATTCTTTTTACTAATTAAAAATAAAATTGAAGATGTGTCTTTCAATACAACAAAAACAGACTAATTAATGGTCAAACAGAAATAAATTAATAATGCGTGTGATGCTAAATATATAACCAATAATCAAATACAAATTGGTGAAATTATGTATATGCTAATTAACGGCCAAGCTGTCTAACAGCAACTCCAATACATGGTTACTTAAGTTTGCTGTTTATCTTAATATTATGTAATCTATAATACCACATAAGTTTAAGTACTTTATCTAAAACTTTACTCAAATGGATAGTTATTTATGTGAGTATTTAACTTAATTATAGAGGTTTATTTATAACATAATTTTATATTTATAAAATAATTTGACTAAGCAACAGTTATTTATATAAACATTATATAAACAATCGTCACATCATATGCTTGATAAAAACAAGTTAAGCAACATTGTTTAAACTTAACCTATCCATATCTCTATTGGAGATGCTCTTAACATACATGAACTTAGTTTTATGGTCCCATAAAGTGGAGCATTCGTGCCTTATATGCCAAGCTTATTATTAGTACAAACAAATTTGACAAAATTACAAATATAAAACAATTACTAATTAACTTATAATGTTTTACTTTTTGTATTTTATTTTGTTAACAAGCATTCGTTGAAATATACTCTAGCAGTCTTTTAAAATAAAAATGAGGTTTCTTTTTTTTAAAAAAATATGATTTTTTTATTCTAATTCTTAATAGGTTTTAAAAAAAAAACTATTTATAGCAGCACGTACAGCACCAAGTTCTCTGTAATGTCATGAACCTTTTTAAATAAGTGGTCTAATTCAATAGGTGTCATACATCAACTATTACTTTGGATTTCTACTCCACGTGCACCATGATTGACCTAAGTCAACTATTTAGCTTATTATTTATTTATTTATATGCGCGCGCGGAAGATTCGTTTCCAATCCAATTGATGTTTTTTTCTAATGCTCCAATCCAATTGATTTATTGGATATAGATGGTCTCATGCATATCCAATATACATATGAATCTAAAAAGTTTACTTTAATAAATGCACCTATGTAGTGTTTCAATAAGCTGTTTCTATGTAAAAGTTGAATTTCTACCAAATAATGAAATAAGTTGCTACGTGTGCCTGTTATGCAACTTGATGTTGAACTTTTTCTATACCAATTTAAATCAACTTAAACATTAGAAAAGTTAAATAAAAAATAGTTGCTTTAAAAGTTAATTAATTACTATTATTGAATAAGATTAATTGATTAGCGTATAATCTTACTATCCAAGTGATACACAAATCTCTCAACCTCAAACACACGAAGAGATTAGGGTTATGGCTCAACATTCAATTCATTTTACCATTATATTTTCTTCTCGTATGAGAAGTTAATCAAAACATGACATGTAAGTTCACATTTAGAGATATCATATGTTCAAACTAAAAAGCAAGCTTGAAACACAAATTTACATAATTGAATACTTAAGCAGTTGGATAAGAAGAATCCAAGGCAATTCCACATAAACCATGCTTAGCAGCTACACCTCGTTGCATCTTACGTATCCTTTCTCACCCCATTGAGTGCCCCATGAATTCTTCACTATCCAATACTCAGTTCCATTAGTTGTAGTGCCCTAACCAACTGCAGTAACACTATGGTCAAGCTCAGTCCCACATTCTCCATTGTAAACTCCACTTGAGTAAAACATGAAGCCTGCACCATTTGCATCTATTGAAACCGACACGGATTGGTTTACCACGACGTTCTGGAGTGCCATCTCGCTGTTGGGAGGAACCTTCTCATTGTTGGAATGTAACTTTATTAGTGAAGGAATATTTGAGAATAAAAGGTTTAAAAATATGAAGGAAGAGGTTATTTATACAAGATAATACTTTTTGTTTTTGGCTTAATGATGTGTGTTACAAACTTTAAGATATCACTCCTATTTATATTAGTGGCTCCCCTAAACCAATGGTTAGGATTTTTTCAATACACGTTTAATCTAATAACTAGAAATAAATCTCTAGAACTTTCTATATAGTTACAAACATACTTTTACATTCTAGATAATTCAACATTCTATTATAGAATTATCATCTAAAAGAACCCTCTAAAATATGCTTCTAGACTTTTAACTAAAGATGTTTTTAGATATTGGGCTATGTTTAGACAAATATGGCCCAAAATCAAGTTTATATTTTAACATTCATGGCCATTGATTTGAGCCACTAGTGAGGTTGCCTTGTTGCAAGTCCCATCAACTACCTTGTAGGGGTAGTTAGCCCTTGATTTAAGAACTCGTCACAATACACAGTGAAAAATAGTTGCAAGAGAAATTGTGTTTGTACAACATAGAGGAGTGAAAACAAGTTGCAACACAATGTGAATTGGTGATTGCTCAGCCAAAAATAGTGGTAAATATTTAAATCTATTGCTCAGCAAACTGACTTTCATGTACAAGTTTCGTCTGAAACTTTGGTAATTTAGCACCACTCATGTCAGTGTTGTATATTGGAAATAGCAACAGCATCTGCACTGCTTCTTGAACCATAAGCTGGAAAAACCATAATTCATTACATATATTTACAAGCTATTCTCCTTTACTTCCCCATCAGTTTCAACTTTCAATTCATATGATCTTTTATAACTTACCCTTTCCCTTTGTAATTCAGCATCCAAAATATTAGTCTAAAAGATATATAGACTAGACAACTTTTGGAGACAAAATACAATAGATAAATAACACTGATGATTATTAGGTTGTGAGGTGCAAAAAAGTGCAAGTTGTCAAGAATAAGCCTGTCACCATAAGGAACACCGAGAAAACATGATTACTAGTTCTTGATTCGCTAACTTTTGTTCATTAGTTTGCTCCCGTGCCTTATTACAAAGCTCTGATGTCTCAGCATGGCTAGGATCAAGACAAAGGGCCGCTTCACAGTCTCAGACAGTAGAATCACAATCACCTATTGAATCATGAAATGTTGCTCGGAGATGTAATAGTTGCAGATTTGGCTTAAAATTGATGGCCCTTGAAAGTTCTGATATTGCTTCATCTTCCTTATGATCATCCATTAAAACTGCTAGAGAGACACTCCATGTCAGAACTTGATAATTTATGTGCATACCAAGGAGCCTAACATACATTTCATAAATATGTTTCAAGAATTCAAGACTAAATCATGATTGCATTATTCTATGATTCTATCACAGTGAATCAGGATTCAAAACAAAATATATTTGCATGAATGAAGACCAAAATCAAAACAACAATAGCATACAAGACAAATGAGGCTAATAAATTTGGTTATCAAACTAGAATAGGCTCAATCTCAACTGTTGCTGGTGGAGTTAAGATGAAGTAAAGCCCAAAGGATGGCATCCTAAAGAATGTGTAATTACTAATTTGATAAGCATGTTATCAACATAAAGTCACAAACTATCTAAACTACTATGGTAGGATACTTCTCTCGATGTCTAAATCTCATTTTAAATTCAATAAATGTGCAAAATACACGTGTTATTTCTCATAATCTTTCACCATTATGATGTTACGAGAGTAATGGACTACTAATACAAGTTTAGATAAGGAGCATGGATGGAAGCTAGCATTTATGCAATATTTAATTTAGACAACTTAAACAAGTGAAGTTAGGGTATATAAACAAGTAAATGAAAGCAACTGAAGAATAGAAAACCATGCTTAAATGCATGTATTCTTTCTTCAATTGATCAAGTGGTACTAAAACCCAGAACTAAGGAAAAGGGCCGTTTAAAACACACAATGAAAGATTACAGCATCTCTAACATCCACTCAATGCCAAAACCATTATAGCTATAACTGACAATGATCCGCATCAGCCACAACAAATGTTTGAAATGCAAAAATGGCTTACAATCGCAAGTTACCTCAAATAGTCCTATCTCACCCCGTACCCACAAAAAAATAATAATAATGAAGACAAGAATAGAGAATAATATATCTAGTTGAATGGAAATTACCTGCTGCCCTGTATCTGTAAGGATAAGTCCTTAAGGGATCCAATTGCGTTGCCAAACTAAGATCGCTCTTCGCCATGTCAAAGTAAGGGATCCAATTACCCGTGCGTTTTATTCACGAAAAAAAAGTATTAGTAGGCTATGTGATTTGATTAAAAAAAGTAAAGTTGGCTGAAAGGATATAATTGTTTTGTTGAGACATGGTTTAATGTCAAAGATCTAGATAAGAATATAATTGTCAAAAAAATGAGTTGTATTTTCTTTTAAAACATATACAATAAATAAATATAAGGATAATTTAGAAATTAATTTAAAAGATTGAGGTATATAATTAGGGAGAAAATTAGTGAAGTGAGGTATATAATTAGAGAAAATTATATAAAATAAATTAGGAAAAAAATTAAAAAATGGAAGTATATAATTATATAGGGGAGATAAAAATAACATTTGTTATTAGTAAATTTCTTATGATGAAGTTATATAAATTAGATAAATATTCACGCGTTGTGCAATTTTATAGATAAATATATTATATAATTTGAAAATATTAGATTTTTTTTTTGAAATGTATAAAATTATTATTTAATAAAATATATTAATTTGTACTTGGGAAAAATTAAGATAGTTTCTTTATTCCTTGAGAAATAATTTCCATCTTATTATTTTTATTGAAATGGGTACATCTTCAAATTTAAGTGCATAAAATATATCAATAATATTTGAAATAAAATTTAAATATATATCATTTTATTTGGACTTTTATGTTAAAATTATATTATTTTAGGTTAAAATATATTTTTAGTCCTTATAAAGTGGTAAGATATAGTTTTATTTTTTACAAAATTTTTAGTATCTTTTTCATCCTTATAAATTTGAAATGTTAGTTATTGTCTCAGAGTTAAATTTGACTATTCTAGAAAATTTTGACAAAATTGAGATTTAAACCCAAATCTCTTTAGTTTTTAAATGTCAAAAGGTAATCATCAACTCAATGATCTAATTAATAATAATTGTAAAATATTGATATATATATATATATATATATATATATATTTCACATAAATTTTATTTATTATCATATATTTATTTATTGTTTCTTGTGTTTTCAACAATAATTTAGTATTTTGAATAAAAGTAAAATAAAGGGAGTGATTTATAAAATAATAAAAAAAATTACAACTAATAATAGGAGATGTTAAAAAATAAATAAAGAATAAATTAAATAACTTTAAATAATATTAAAGATTAATTAAATAAACTTTTATAAATTTAAAATTTTATATAATAAATATTTTTTATTTTTTTCAATATAAGTTGAGTCATGCGAGTCAACTACCTACCTATTGGTTCAAATAATAACCTAGTAACCTAATGTCTTAACCGATTTGATCACTTGTCACATAGAGATGTATGAGATATTAAAGTTATTTAAATTATTTTTTGTTTATTTTTTAACATCTTCTATTATTAACTATAATTTTTTTATATATATTTCACTTTTTATTTTATACCTCACTTATTTTATTTAATTTTATTCAAATTATTAAAGTTTTATTAAGAATACAAAAAACAATAATAAATATACGATAATAAATAACATTTATTTATTTATTTATTTATTATATATATATATATATATATATATAATTTTTACAATTATTATTAATTAGACCATTAATTTAATAATTACCTTAGTATTTAAAAATTAAAAAGACGGGAGTTGAAATCCTAACTTTACAATTGTCTTACTTCAACTATTTTAAGTAACAAAAATTAATTGAGATAATTTGTAATAGTGAAATGTAATAATTATATTAGAATTTGTTAGTAACTCATGTTTTAAAATTTAATTTTTTTTTTAGAGTAAAGTATGAAATTAATCCCTTAACTTTTTTACATTTTTTGTTTTGGTCCTCAACTTTTTGTTGATTGGTTTTGGTCCTTAAACTTTCATTCTGTTTGGGTTTTAGTCCTTCCGTCTAAATGTTTCGTAAAATGTTGATATGACACATAATTTTTTGGATAAAGTATGAAATTGGTTCCTCAACTTTTTTATATTTCTAGTTTTGGTCCCTCAACTTTTTGTTAACTGGTCTTAGTCCTTCAACTTTCATTTCGTTTGAATTTTAGTCCTTCAATCCAAATGTTCTATTAAGTGTTTATATGCCACGTAAATTTTATTTTTTTCCTAAATCCCTAATTTTCATACTATCCCTCCTCCATTGATTTTGGACACCCTTGATTTTGGACACCCTTTGTAAGTCGATTTTGACGTTTTCAAATTGCTCTTTCATTGTTCAATGACCTTCAAAATTGAATGAGGAGAGGTCTCTGATGGTAAGGATATTCGATGAAAGGAGGAGGCTCAATGGAGAGGATGAACTGACTTGACAAAGAAGATGAACTTAACGAAACATACGATGGAAAGATCAAAACCCGAAATGAAATAAAAATTGAAGAACCAAGACCAATCAACAAAAAGTTAAGGAACCAAAATCAGAAATGTGAAAAAATTGAGGAACTAATTTGATATTTTATCATTTTTTTAATACATTTTGTAGGATATTAAGGCATAATTGATATTCTTTTTATTTTTACTTAATCTTCTTTCTAAAATTTTGTTAAAGTGTATCAAAAAAAAAATTTCATTAAAAATATTTTTTTTACTAAAAACTGCATTGAAAATTAAAATACATACAGGATTTATTAAAACTTAAAAATAATATATTTTAATGGGATAAGATATAATAGTTTATTTTATTTTAAATAATAATTTTACTGTGAATTTTTAATTTTTATTTCAAACAATAACTTTATAATTTTAAGACCTTTAACTACTGTAAAACTTATCAATTAAAATTGAATTATTTAAAATCAACATCTTTTAATTTTTAATTACAGTAATAAAATTATTATTTAAAATAAAATAAACAGCCAAAATATATTATTTTAAAATTTGAATATTTTATGTATTTAATACACTTTTCAATTATTTTTAAATAAAATATTACACCTATTAAGTAATAAATAAATACTACACAAATATGTGAACAGATATTTAGAAGTTGACTTTTTTCTATTAGTAATTTTTTTTAATTTGTTTTATTAAAAATATAACATTTATTATTTTTAAATTCTTGCTATATATATATATATATATATATATATATATATATATATATATATATATCTTTAGATATTATGAATTGAAATAATTCATATAAATTAAACAATAAATAAATACTATGCAATTATATATGAGGACATATATTTGTATCCTTCTAACTTGTACACATTTTTTTAATTTGTTTTGTTTGAAAACATATTTATTTTTTTACCAACAGAAACATATTTTCATGAAATATTGTATTCAATTATAATTAATATTATACTATTGAATATTGGTTAAAGAAAAATCACCCAATCCTTCATTTATAAATAATATTATACTTTTGAAACAATCACTCTAAGACGAAGTCTTGGGTCTCCTTAGCAGCTATCTCAAAATTCTGGCTAATGATACATCCAATGACACAAGATTTATCAAAGCATTTTGAAGAACATTGCTTGTTAAGATCTAATATTGGCAATACTAAGAGAATTGACTTTCATTGAGATGAAAAACCTTGTAAATCTATGCTTTCCTCCAGTTCTAACCAAACCCCCCATTCTTCATCAATTTTTCCCCGATTCATCTGGGTAAAGGCAAAAAAGACATACATAAATTTCACCCTAACCAGCTAGGACCATATAAAGATCCAAAAATGAAAAGTAACAAAAATGGAGAGGAAGTATAAGACAAAAAAGGCAGACCAAAGACCAATAATAAAACTTGGCTATAAATTCAATTTAAAATGCAAAAGTATAAACAGGTAAAAGTAATTTAATATGGACTTTTCATAGTGGCCTACAAAAAACTTAAATGCACATGTAAATTCATCAGAGAAGTTTAAAGTTAATGTTACTTATTTAGATATTGAAACCAAACAATTAGATTATAAAGATGTTGTGCTAAACATCAACGTGAATTAAACTACACTACTAGATGCATTCATAGCATATAGAATCTTTCAAAAGGCTCCTCAGTTCAGGTCTCCAATATTTTTCCGCATGGTAACAGCTCAGAAGAATGACAGTTTTTTTTTTTGTTCATCCTCGGAGGCAATGTGAACAATTAACAATCTTGACTGAAAATACCTTCTGCGACACATAATAACCCTCCATTTAATTGGTAACTCTAACCCCATATCACAATTTTACATAATACCTAACAACTTTCAGTCTTTCACATAAGAAAATAATCAAAAGCTTAGAAAATCAGAATAGAAAATCACAACATGCAATCTGAAGAATACAGAAAGATCTTTCACAAAGCCTCCTCAGTTCAGGTCTCCAATAATTTTCCACATGGAAACAGCTCAGAAGAACGGAAGTATATTTTTCTGTTCATTCTCAGAGGCAAAGTGAACAGTTAACAGTATCAACTGAAAACACTTTTTTTTGTGCACAGAATTACCCCCCATTGAATTGGTAACGCTTAACTCCATACCACAATTTTACATATTCCTAACAACTTTCAGTCTTTCCCATAAGAAAATATTCAAAAGCATAGAAGATCAGAATCAAAATCACAACATGTAATCTGAACAAAGACCAGCAAAGTAGCATAGAGAATACACAAGGATCTTTTACAAAGCCTCCTCAGTTCAGGTCTCCAATATTTTTTTCCGCATGGAAACAACTCAGAAGAACGAAAGTATTTTTTGTTCATCCTCGGAGGCAATGTGAACAGTTAACAATCTCAACAGAAAACACCTCTTGCGACGCATATTAACCCTCCATTGGATTGGTAATTCTAACTCCACATCATAATTTTAAATAATACCTAACAGCATACAGTCTTTAACATAAGAAAACAATCAAAAGCAACAATCATAACTTTATTTACAACACTTTCCACACTCTGCAATAGGAAAAAAACCGTGATTCGAAAAAATAAAAGCCCTAAAAAAACCAATTGATGGGGAAAAAAATTGCAACTAAAAATCGATCATTTCCAAAATCGCAACCATAAAGAAAGAGATAAACGGTATATTAATCCCAGTGATAGGACCCAAAATCAGGAGAAAAAAATCAAATAGAACTCGAAATCATCTCAATCACAAAACCATCACACGCATGGATGAGAAACCGATATAACCAGTAATTAACATAAATCAAACAAGGTACAACGCAAGGGAAATAAAATTGGGTGATTGAATAGAAGAGCAATAAAGACGGTACCTTTGTGTTTGTTAAGCTCGGTTAAGCTCAGTGCTGGGAGCAAAAGGTAACACTAACTAAGAAAACCTAACAATGCGAGGAGATAAGGACTCCCCTGCAATAACCCTAAACTTTTTATTCATTTTTTTTTTATAATAAAACCAAACCCCTATATTGTTGGGTTGGCCCGAATAATAAAAGCCCATTTCCTGTGGAATGTGAAATGAAATAAGATGCAAGAAATGGGTTGATTAAGAGTTAGACTTAGATTTTCCAACAAAAAAAAAAAAAAGGAGTCAAGATTTAGGCTTTAAATAATTATTAAGGCTTAATAGATTATTTTTATATAATATTATTTATAAATGATTACACATCCAAATTTTGTATTAAATTAGTATAGTTACTAACAAAACTCTCTGAGCTTTTTTATAAACAAATCCTTTTAAACGAGTATTTTAGATTAAATTATACTTTTTAAGTTTTAAGGAAAACTTCAATGAATAATAGGCTTAACTCCCTGAGGTGTCAACATATTTCATCGTTCATCAAATATTATTTATATATTTTGGATAAATATATTTTATTCTTTAATCTTTTTGAAATACTTATTTTTAGTTTCTAAATTAAATATTTATTAGTATTGGTCATTCATCTTTAAATAAATAAAAATAAAAGATAAATAGTGAAATAAAAGATGAAGAACTAAAATTAGTGAATATTTAATTGTCACATAATGTTTTCTCATGCCAAATCCTTTCATCAATTGGAAATTTGATGCGACTTGAATCCTTGGATTTGTCAAATAACAATTTGAGTAGAGAGATCCTCTTGAGCTTGCTAGTTTAGTGCAGAAACATAGCTTCAACTTAGTGTTGTAAAGTTCAAACACATTTTTGAGAAGAAAACGATGGAAAGAGAAAAACAAAACAAAAGAAAGCTAGTGTACACTGATTTCATATAATCTCATTTTGTTTTTCACTTACCATTAACAATACTTAAACCTTTTTTTTATCCATGGATCAGAAATGCTTTTACTATAGATAATCATAGACACAAATGACTACTTTCATTATCAATGTTGTATTCAGTTATTTATAAGAGGGGCAGGCACAAGCCACTGCAATTTATAAGCACCAATGTACAAGCAAGAGTATATATGGAGTTGCACTCAATACTGAATAAACAAGAACTACAAGTGTTACCATAAACCAACCAAAATAATATTAGAAAATAAGAAAAAAAAAAAAAAGAACACTAACTAAA
This sequence comes from Amphicarpaea edgeworthii, assembly GCA_014843725.1. Classification (NCBI taxonomy): domain Eukaryota; kingdom Viridiplantae; phylum Streptophyta; class Magnoliopsida; order Fabales; family Fabaceae; genus Amphicarpaea; species Amphicarpaea edgeworthii. Next base: position 7,615,125 of record CM026323.1, on the reverse strand, counting down.
TAATAAATACAGACGGTGCAAAATTAATAATCCTTGTTGGTTGGTGTAGTGTGAGTTGAAGAATTCCTCTGCTTAGTCACGAACAAGAGAGTTAATTAAAAAAGTGGCCTCGTCTGCTGTGGGAACCGCACCATCTGCTCAAACACAAGGCGGTGTTAAAAAGAAAAAAAAAAAATGTAGCTAGCTACATTATGTTCTCTTAATAAAATATATTCAGAATTAAAAAATAGTGTATGAATTGAAAAAATAAAAGGTTTTGTTAATTAAAAAAGTGGTTAGCTACAATAATAAGAATGCTAGAATGATAGAGATTATGTTGTTTTACCTGGGATTGAAGCAGGTAAATGAGAAACAATGTTGTGAATGATGCCTCCATTCTCTGTCTTTAACCGTTTGATTTTTTCACCACCCATGATTTCCTCCTCTTCTTCACCTTCTTCACTCTGATGGAAGAAATTGGAAACCATTTTACCGATGATCCCTCCTCCTCCTTGTTCTTCACAATCATCATGAAACACTCCCTTTTCTCCATCAGCAGTAGTTTCATCACGCTCAGAGGCTTTTCCATTATTGCTTTTTGGACTCAAAGGTGTGACCAGGGTGGATATTAAATTGTTAATAATCCCCCCACCAAGATCCTCTTCTTTCTTTACCTTCTCTGAGGTTGTTGTATCTTCTCTTTTAGATCCATCTCCTTCTTCTGAATTGCGATTCGGAGGACGAGGAACCAAGCTCTCATCGTTTGTTACACCGTCTTCCATTATTGACTATGGTTTCTGAATTTCTCTTAATCTTAAGTTTAAGGAAATAGATAAACATCAAAGGATTAGGATACTTATATTTATAGGTGGAGAATGTGTCCTATTGTCTCTTTCAACAACTTCTAACCAATTAAGTTATTAAAAAATCAAGACAAGTGGTGCTTCATTCAGCCATCCACGACAATGGAAATTAAGTCGGTGGAGTGAATTAGTCCTTGGATTTTGTAGCCCCCCTCATCTTATTTATTTTTTAATATTTAATAGTACTTTAACATAATCAAATAGGTAAGGACAAAAAAGGTAGACATTTTCTACTTAGTACAAAATAAATTTAATAATAAAAAGGTAACATAATCTGTTGTCTTTCTACTTATTTAATAATAAATTTATTTCAAGTAGAAGTAAATGAGGCATTATATGCAAAAGAAATGTTTTTACAAGCTCTAGATAAACTCCATAAAACAAAGCTGACATCCTCCAAAACTATTCTATACTTGAAACAAAAATGTATTTTCTTTTTCATATACATTTGAATATATAAAATCAATTAAAAAAATCTTCCATTTATGCTCCAAGGTTTCACAGATCATTCCTAGGCATTATTTAACAGCAAGTGGGTATTCAGAAACTGCATCGGTATGGTAAACACACGCATTAATATAAAAACTGGAACAGCAGCAAGCAATGTTACAACAAACTTGAAACTGAGTATGTAAAAAAACATAGATCAAATAAGGTCCATGGTAATTCACTTAATCCCCCTTTCTACCAGAATCTTACAAGGGGAAATACATAAAGTATAATATAAAAAATGTGGGAGGGTAAGTGTCTACAAGTCATTGTACTAATTGAAGAGTATCCTACAAGCCTCTTTTGTCCCCAAATAAAACAGAAAGTACATATAAATATGACATTGTTGAAGAATTTAAATAAGGAAAAATTGTATGACCCATAAAAAGGGAGAAAGGAAAGAAGAGACACAATTTTGCTATTCTTTCAACTTGATATTCATATAGGGCCATATGTCCATATCCTCATGAAAAAATTCAACTCTAAAAGGGTAGGGTGGGCAGTGTATGTTTCACTCTCTGTTCCATCCTTGACTTTTTCTTAAAATTTATATTAGCTATTATTCAAGCTCAAGTATACATCTCCAACTTTGGTCACTGATACTGGGATAAACCTTAAAGTGAAATCCCAAAACTCTCTCACACACATTTGTATTCCAAGCAGCATATCCAAACAAAATACAATTAAGTAAATAAAAACATATTTTTCATTAATTAAACCTGAAATATAATCATGCATATAGTCCCCTTTTACTCTCACATTGACCATTGTGCCTACCTAAAACACATAACAAGCTGTTAGGGACTCAGGTATTTGAAACCAACATTATACATCAACTCATGTTGTCAAATTAAAATATACCACAAAAATACGACTCAAATCATTGCTCCAAAGTGAGGACATATTCCTCTATGTCAACCGATTTTTCTGAAGTATAGGAAAGACCTGCATCCCATGATTGATTCAAAAACCACAACAGGATAAAATAAAATAAAAATAACACCAAAAATCTTTCAAGAGTTTCAAACGTATAACCCACCTACTGTGTAAGAGTTGACAGGCAAGTGGCATGTTATAGGTTCCTCAACAAGGCGAAGAAGAACTTCATTAGTATCTTTGGCCCGCACCGAATATTTTTTAAGCAACTCCACTACGGTACAACACAAGAATAAGTTTCATTATGCATAAAGAAGTTTCATAAACTACAACATAATAGTTGGGAATAGAGGAAGTGTTTAATGATAATGTATTGATAGTGTAAAATAGTTTTATAAAAGTCAACAAATTTATCATAAATAAATGATTGTGTTTACCCTATAAGTGCATCACCATTAAACTCAAAGAGGAAAAGGAGAAGGAAATCATAAGAGAGCTTACTTATGACACCACAGAATCGACTGCATGTTTGTGGTATACCAACATGAGGCTTGACTTCAAACATTACTCCTTGATCAATTTTAACATATATTGCCTCTACTATGCCAGCTTTATTAAGAGGGCTATCTACTATCTAGTGCAACGGAGAGCCTGAAGAAGTCACAAAGGGTTAATTCTAATTCTAAAAGATACTTATGCAAATCTATACAATGTATAAGGAACAACATTAATTGGTCACAAGTGATAACACCATTTGTAATAATCCATAATCTATTTTACCTACTCTGCTCACTACAGTTGAAAAATTGTTATATAACACTTGAAAGGTAAGTTCAGAAGCTAATACCAACAACCAACCTCGTGAATTATGTCAGGCCTATAATCATTTAGATTCTTCTTTTGCTTTAGCAGAAACTGTGCATTCTCATCTGAGTTTAGAATTTTCCATTTCTAAACCATAATAAAAAAAAAAAGGCATAAATAAATTAATAATAATGACACATGCTATTGCTAAGCTAAGTATATTTTCATATTCCAAAGTAAAAGCCTCACATGATAATTATTAACCTGTAAAATATACCTTCTTAACAAGACCCTTTTTCAGAGAAGCATTGTCAAGGATGAATATGGCAGGAGATCTCACATTCTATGGAGAATAGGCCAACGGGGTAACTAAAAATCCATCCTTTGAGGTGATTTCTTCCTTCTTAACATATTTCTCTTCATCTTCGCAAATTGTCAAGTTCGGGCTTTGTTTCTCAGCCCTCTTCCTCTTCAGCTTACTATTTGCACAAGGATTAATCATACCTGATTCTCTAAGTTGTGAGCAACAGACAATACACTCCTCAAAAACAAAACGTACCCTGCAAGCAAAAACACATATTTGTCACCACCTGAATAGGCTACATTCAAAGGATAAACAGAGATACCTGAGTGGAAAAAACTTAGTACTAGTAGTTCATCAATAGGAAAGATCACTATATATCATATAAGCAGACAAGCTCCTTAGACAAAAAATCACTCAATCAGAAGATGGTACCTAGAAATGTTGATCCAGACAGAACAACATTAGAAATCAATTTGTAAACAAGTACTAAGAACAGTGAGTTCATCTTATAGATGTAAAGGACTCATCATAGCGTACCTTGAAAGCATTAAAAAAATTGCAGTGTGGTGGTGACACTGGACTTGAACACTAAAATAAATATTAAAACATAATATTTTGTTTGTTGATGAACAGTTGAAGAAGATTTCAATTAGAGAGATGTCTTGCGAAGATAACTCGATAAGCTCGAAGGGCTCTAGACAAAGAGTAGCTGTGCTATAAAAAACGAGATCTCTTCATCTCAACTCAAGGCATTGGTCGAGTGGAGCAAGAGAGAGTCTTGTAGTTGTATCTTGTATAGGTCAAGACTGGTAACCTAAATTAATCATAGATCATAAGGTTATTCCTTTTAAATAATTTTTAAAATTCTAATATAGTGTGGGATAGGAAGAGATTATTCTTATTTCTCATACTAAAATTAAAATTTATAATAATACTATATTTTTAATTATTATTTTTTTGGTATAGAAATTTTAAATAAGGTAAGTCTCGGGACTCACCAGAAATTTATAAAAAAATAAAAACGTTCAAATACATTTTTTATTCTAATTTATACACAGGTGAAATATATTTTTTATTCCTCTAATTTTTTTCAAATTCAATTTTAGAACTCTTAAAAAAATTGCCCTGTTTCAGTTTTTACTTCATATTTGCTCCTCAAAGTGTATTTACTGGCCGTTTATCCTTGTAATTAAACATTAATTATAATGATTAAAAAAAAATAATTATAACTATTTTAAGGATGTGAAATATTTTAAAAGATGAAAATAGGACAAAAAAAAATTAGAGGGCTAAAATTTAGTTTGAAAATTTTAGAGAGATCAAAATCATACTTTTAACATTTATTCAATAGCATTGCTTGAATAACTTTGAACTTTAAACACCTCATTTTTCACGGAATACTCTGCAATGTTCACTTTGCCATTTTTTTCTTCTCTTGACAACAATGATCTGCTTACTAACTTTGGTGCATGCAGAAAACGTACCAAAACTAAAATTGAATCCGAAAAAGCTTGTTACAAACGTGCATATCCAGAACTAATTCGTTAAACAGTTTTACTTATAGACCAATTAAAATGGAAATTTTAAACCAAAAAAATAGAGTACAGAAAGTAAACACTATCTAGCATCACACAAAAAATGCCACGGTCACACTTGGAATAAAATCAAACTGATATGAATTAAGAAATGTTCCATTTTATCTCCATTTCTGAAATGACCTCACGCAAGCATTGACTGGTAACTAGAGCATTGTCAGAAACTGCAAATAAAATAAATTAAACATTAGATAGTGTAAAAATCTGGTTTCCTTGTATTTTGAAGTTGTTCTACAGAACCAAAATCACTAAAATCATATGTAACTTAGAGACTAAGTTGGAAGAGACAAATGAGTGTCATACCTTTCACAAAATCATCAATGTACTCATGCATCAGAGTGTTAATTGGACCAACCTGAAAAATTTAAGATTAAAGCATAATATTTATACCTGTGGTTACTTTCTGTACAAATTACTACTAAATAATATTTCTTTGACATTTACCTCTTTAACAGACATACCATTGATTAATGTTAAAAAAGAATTATACAAGGTGGAAAGAGTCAATTCTTAAATAGATACACACCACAAACACATAAACTTGTTCATCAGAAGCAGCTCTGATGTAGTCTCTAAAGTTCATGAACAGTTGGGAGATGGAACCAGCTCCATGCATGCAGCCTAAATTCATAATTTCGCATCATGCCAATTAGTCACTCCAATCAAATTTGATAACCTAAAAAAATGTAAACAACATTTAATATTTCTAACCTATTTTTATACAGTTTTCAGGTAGAGCGGACACTACGCTTGAGAAGTTAGTTAGGTTTTGCGAAGCCACTTCACCAGTGACACGGTTAGATATTGTTCCATTTTGGTGCAACTTACCTGCAAAAGTTTTTGTAAAAACCTTAACATTTAACATTGAAAAAAGGGTAAAATCTTGTGATAACTCAAATTGTCCATAGCAACAAGACTTTTCATTTGTGTGCCTAAAAAGACTAGAGTACACAAATGAAAATGAAAAAAATTACTCACGTAGTTGCTCGTCAAATTCTGCGGGTTGAGTGATTGGCCATTCATTGGGGTTGAGCTTATAGTAACCCATTGGTCCAAAATTGACATAGATAGCACGTATAAAGCCAGTAGCACAAAGTCCGCTTAATAAAATTTGTTTCAACGGCTGAAAACAGAACCACAGTAACTTAGAAAGGCAAGTGAAGATGCTATAAGAGCCTCCTAGAAGACAAATTTGAGAACTTGGATACCAACATAAAAAGCAATTAAGCAGTCAAATATTGTGGTTAGCCATAAACTCCAATGCTTTAACAGAAAAATTAGGACATGTTAAAGGACAGAAGATAACTCTATTATTATATATGTTATTAAAGAATGCATGCATACATACATTCTTTTCAATGATTATTTTGCAGGTAAAGAACAAGAATAAGGAAATTTGCAATTCACTAACCCAGATATGAGTTGCAGCATGGTGAGTAGGCACCTGTTAGGCAGGAAACAGAACCACAGTAACTTAGAAAAGCAAGTGAAGATGGTATAAGAGCCTCTTAGAAGACAAATTTGAGAACTTGGATACCAACATAAAAAGCAATTAAGCAGTAAAATATTGTGGTTAACCAAACACTCCAATGCTTTAACAGAGTAATTAGGGTTGGAATCGGATTACTGACGTGTGAAAGTACAGAAGACAACTTTATTATTATATGTTATTAAAGAATGTATGCATACATGCATTCTTTTCAATGATTATTTTGCAGGTAAAGAACAAGAATAAGGAAATTTGCAATTCACTAACCAATAACTGAGTTGCAGCAACATTTTCACGACGGGCACGAGGGGAATGAGGCACCTGCAAGGGCACAGTGCAACTGATTAGTATAAAAATATATGAACATTTGAACACCTTTCTCAAGAAGTTATTGAAATGTCCTCTATAGATGATTTTTGTACCCAGAAATGCTACATTAATTTCAACTGTTTAATTGCTTATTGCTCATTTGTTTGCAAAACAAATTAAACTTACATTGTGTAATTCATCCCAAATTGAAACAGCTAGCTAGCCCTATTTTAGGAAAGTATATATACATTGCTGATTATTGTATTTCTCATTATACCACTTACTATTGGTGTTTCTTGTAATGTGTAAATAAAAGAAAGGAGGAAGAAAGAACATGCAAGGTCGGTGTTTCTTGTAATGCACGTAAAAGAAAGGGAGAAGAAGAAAGAAGCATTGCATCACCTCAGCATCTCCAGTGTCTGCATCATCTTCAAAGAGGTCAAAATCAATTGAAAGAACTGGAGGAACCCGAGGAACTGCTGGAGGAACCTGAGGAACCCGAGGAACTGCTGGAGGAACCCGAGGAACCTGAGCTGGAGGAACCTGAGGAACCCGAGGAACTGCTGGAGGAACCCGAGGAACTGCTCGAGGAACCTGAGGAACCCGAGGAACTGCTGGAGGAACCCGAGGAACCCGAGGAACTGGAAGAGGTGGAAGGTCATTGAGCAGGAAGATGACTCCTCTACTGTTGGAAGAACTGGAAGAAGATTGCATTGTTGAGTTGAGAGTGACTGTGAGAGTACTAAACGGTGGAAAAGACGCAGTGGGTTAAACGATTTCACAGTAATGCAATCTTCTTGTTAGTATTTATATGCAGTTGAGAGTGTGACGGTGAGTGTTGGGATTGTCTTAGGCGTATTTGCATTGCATTAGAGAGAAATTGGAAGATCCAATGAATTTAATTTTTCTTTCATTTTCTATTTGTAAGTACCTTACTAAGGCAGTTTGCAATGGTTTACTTGAGATTTTTTTGGGTTACAATGAAATTTTGAGATTTTTTTTGTTCTATTGCATTTCTTAATTAATAGTAGATCTTATGTTAAATTCATTTAATAATAAAATTTGTCTTGCAACATTTAAGTTATCTTATTTTGATTTTAGATGCTTTCGATTGTATAAACTAAATCTTAAAAGAATAAATTTATTGTAACGGTGATATTTTTAAAATTTCGTTTACACAGCCAAAAATTCTTAAGTAAAGCAACATTTTTCATAGATTAGATTATTTATTTATTCAATACATTTAAAAATCAAAGAAAAAAGAAAATAAAAATTCAACAATGAGTTTTGTACTATGTAGACGGTAGAGGTGATAAAGATAAAGCAGGGTTAGGGAAGAAGACGTTAGAGTGGACAAAAGAAGGATACACAAGAAATAGAGACGTAAAAATGTCAACTTTAATAGTTTGAACATTTCTTTCTTATCATTCATGAAGTTATAGAAAGCAAGTTTTACCAAAAACAAGAAGAAATTAAATAATAAAAGTAGTGTATCGATAATTTAACAAAAATTTACTGTAAAATAATTATAATTTTATATTTATGATAAATTAATGGAATTTTATAAAAATGTATGAATATGTAACCGTGTAACAATTTTATCATACAAAAATACAAAGTTTTCATTGTTTCTTTTTTTTTTTACCTATTATTTACTTAGGAAATTAAATTAAATAGAGAAAAAGATTTTATTTTGGTCATACCAAAATTAAATGTGAAATTTGATTTATCAACGTAAGACAAAAGAATATCTTATTATATTAGTATGAAAAAAACTTTACCGTGAGGTTTTCCATAAAGCCGTATACAAACAAAGAAACTCAATGTACTAATTTAGCTACTAGTAGTAATTAGTAGTTGGTACCGTAGGTCAATGACTTAGTTGTCTTTTTCTGCACAAACACTCATGTTGTTTTAAACACTTTTTTTAAAACACGTTTTTAGTCTTTCAAAATATTTTCTCAAAATTTGATTTTAGTCCTATAAATTTTTCGTATAGTTTAACAGAAATGCATATTTATAATAATGAAAATTAAAGTTACATCACTTTTGATAAATATATAACCAAATTTTGAGATATTCTAAAAACAAAAAAAAATATTTTACTTTTTTGGTTTGTACTTTATGATACCATGAATGAGTTATTTATTATAGTCAGTGCAATATTCATTACACCCTGAACCAGAAACACAGCAAGGAAAGATCTCCTAGTTTTGCAGATTCTGAAGAAGAAAAATGGTTTTTCCAAAACTAGCTATCATCATCATCACTGCACTAGCATTAGTCCCTTTGATTTTCATCAATGAATCTGATGGTGCTTCTTATTACCCTTCTGATTTACATGCTGGTAGTGCTGCTGAGGTTACACCCTTTGCCTCTCAGAAAGTGAATCTTTCAGTGTACTATGCAAGCCTAAGCCAACCTTGTGCAACTTTCATTGTTAAGAATCTGGAGGAAATTTTCCACAGTGATCTCATCAACATTGTCAACCTCCAGCTAGTTCCTTGGGCCAATGCTTATGTTGATATCACTAACCATTCCATAATATGTCAGGTTTTATTCTTTCCTATTATCTTTCTTATGCTTGAAAGAATTAGAAGTTTGATTATGTAAGGTTGTGCTATAATAAGATTAAGATAAAAATTTATTGATTTGATGGAATTCAAAGAATTAAAAGTTTCCGAAATTAAATTTTTTCTGTCACTGACAAGACTTAGTCTGATATCAATTCGGTTCAAGGGTCTGAGAGAAAATTGAGGGTAGACACTAGATAAGCTTATTGCTTCTGAGTTCTGGTGATAAAAGATGTAGAGTGATGTATATTTCCGGGAAATAAACAATAATCGAACATTAAAATAGTACATCATGTATTCCTCCAACTGCTATGACTTTGGCTGAGTTGTACATATTATTCATTTGCTTTAAAATACTATTTTATTTATGGGATCCATTAATTTGCTTTTTATGAGCACCTTTTTCCTATGATTTTCTTGTCACCTTTTTTTTTATTATCAGTCATTTTCTTGTCACCTTAATAGTTCAATTTTTATTTGATAAATGTTTTGGCCGATGACCATTAGTATTATAGTCAAAATCAAAACCATTGTAATTCCTAACAAATTTTGAACTCAGAATTCCCCACTTGATGAGTTATGTTATACATGGACAAACCATGACAGTAGAGAAAAATTGAAAAAGAGAAATCACATTTCTAAAGGGTCTATAGTTTTTTTTTACAACAATGAGAGATAAAAAGAGAAAAGAAAGAAGAGTGGCATAATGTTGTAAAAAATGTATGAATAATAAAATTCCTTGAAAAACTTTCCATGATTATAATATTGTTATCTTTATTCACTATAATGTCGTTTTTTTAGTTTTCACTGCTATTAGTAACGAATATTTGATGATTATCTTCAAAATTAAGCTTGTATTTCAATATAAATTTGCAGAATGGCCCTGATGAATGCGAGCTAAATTCATTGGAAGCCTGTGCTCTCAATGTTTTGGATGATATAGTAAGTGTGATGTACATTCCCTAGTTCATTAGGCAACCTCACCTCAGATGGTTATAAACTTAAAAAATTTCAAAGAAAGCATTCTTTCTGCTGAATCTCTGATATCTACAATCAATATATGATGCAGAACAAACATTATGCTTTGATTTACTGCTTTGAGTTTCTTGCAATTGAGGGCAGGCACAAGAATTGGGAGGACTGTTTCAGCCAATTGGACTTGCCCAAGGAACCTATTTTGAACTGCTACAACAGAGGAAACGGAACAGAGGTTAGTTACTGCACAATTCTATAATCATAATCTAATCCTAATAGCAAGGAAATGTTTTTTTATTTTTACCGTTGGTGAAGTCAATGTGCTAAAAATTCATGGTTAATCATAGTAGAACCTAATAATAACTATAGTGCTATGCAAAATTATGGATGTTAAATTAACCTTATAAAAACAACCTTGCATTTTTAATTGATTTTCTACTGTATGAACTGTGCTTTATGGTCTTTAACATGGAGCTTTAATCACTTTGCAGCTTGGACAAAAATATGTTAATCAAACAGATTTCCTTTACACACCCCACGAATTTCTGCCTTGGGTGGTGGTAAACAATCAATCTATTGGAAAGGTTTGTTCTTTCTCTCATTTAAGAGAAATTATTGTATAGTCTGAGATCATCACACATGTCTATGATCTCAGTTAATCTTCATGTGACATATAACTGAATTTTTCAATTCATATGAAAGAGATAATATAACTTGATACATGAATTTTTCAATTCATATGTAAGAGATTGGTCAGAACCATAGACACACAGTAGTCCTCCAATTTCTTTTCATTTATGCACACTTGACCACACACAAAATACATATCACTAGTACATTTTCCACATTAACAAAGAGTTAAAGATTAACATCATTTGTGTTCATTCAGGAATATGAAAATTTTACACGCTATGTTTGTGAGGCTTATAGAGGTATTCCAGCTCCAGCAGCATGCAACCTTCATTAGGAATTGATGGAGTCCAAATAAAGCATGGCTTTAAAAACATGAGAAGAAAATTTTGGTGAGAGCTCTTCAGGAAAAGCACAGAACATTAGTAGAACAACAACTTACAATTACGGTAATCATCAAGGCAGTGATAAGCCACCTTATATGTACATGATTCACAAAAGAAAAGAATATAAAAGAAGCAAATACCCAAATAATAATATTAATACATATGTTGCTATATGCACGCTTTATGATGTTATGCCTAATGACATTGTCCTCCAAATTCTCTACACAACTTGAGCACGTCAGAATACATGCCAGATAGTTTAATTATTCCATACCTCAGGCCTGCCACACAGTGAAAGCTGCATATATACTTTATACTAATACTAATTAACATTGAGAACCATAATACAGAACACGTTGTTTTTTCATCATTATGTATTTATGTTCGTTTGAAAAATGACCATTTACCCCCTTACCCTTAGCCTTGGAAAGATGAAACAATTTATATTAATATGCCATTTCTTTAAAAAAAAAGCAACTCATGACCTTACAATAAAATTATTTAATAGTATAACAGTTTGTAGTTCGTGTAAATCATATCGATGTTATTTAATCTCTTCTCATATATTTATATATATAAAAAAATTACATTATGGTCCAATTATTAATTGTTGTTTCTAATAACATTATTAACTTTTTTTAACAATTACTTTAAAAGTCAATTTTGAATTTTGAATTTTGAATTAATCTAACATTGCAAAACTATTTATATTAACAATGTATAGAAATTAAACTTAAAACAATAAATAAAAAAAAATGATAAATTTTCACTCATTCATTTTCATTCCTTACAAAATCACCTCAACTAAACACACTATAAAAGTATTAGTCATGTTTCCACAAACAAGATAACCATCAGTGTCCGCGTCAAGTATAATTGGTAACCAACGTCTTGTCTAGAGTAATGTTATCTGTTTCTATTTGAACATTGCCACTATATTTCTACCCACCTCACATTACCCAAGTTGAAATGGTCAAGTTGGAAATGGACACGAGTAATCGAGCTAATCAATGGATGAAGTTTCTATAAACTTGGATGACAGTGTTGTTAGTTGCAAATGCATGGTAATAATGTCAAGGACTGCCCTTAATAGCACTTGAGAGTATGGCAAATGAAGTAGTACCTATTTTGCTGAGGTCAAAATGATTCTTGTAAATGATCCTCATTTTTAGAATTAATCCTTCTATGAAAAAAATCCACAAGTTTTAATCCCTAATTATATGTCTTTATTAATACACATTGGTACTTGTTAATGTGCTTATGAAGCATTAGTCCCTGAAAAAACTTAAATTTTAAATCTTGATTCACTTTTATAGGAATCAAAACTTGATTTTTGTTTTAAAAAACTAATTTTCAAATGAGTGTCACCTATAAGAATCAAATGATTAACTTTTTGGTGCTCAACAATCAATATCAATGTTTAGGAAATGCATTCAATTGGAGATGGTTTGCTTGATTGACAACTGCATAGAGCATTTTTGTCTAGAGAATCAAATCATTTTAAGATCCCTTATCCTTTCTGATTAGTACAAAATGTTTGATAATTCACTATGTCGACACTAAGATTTTGAATTACAAAATGTAGCTATATTGCCCCCTCTCGGTAGCAATATCAACATTGCAAGATTTTCATTCATAATAAATTAAGACATTGAATTCTTACATCAATAAGTGAATTGTAAGATCACTAAGATGCCACACAAAATTGAGAAATAATACATTGTTGCCAGTATCAACCTATCTGGTTGACATGCATCACTCACTCATTATTTTTCCAAATACCATTACATACATCAAGTGGAGTCATATTCAAAGTTCTTAACAGAGTCTTTATCCTTTTCCACAATATCTGCAATCAAGGGTTAAGGAGCAACCAAATTTGTTTTTTTTGAAGAAGATCAACAGATAATACATATATAAAATACCAGAAGAAACAGAGAATAGTAAATTCATCAAAAGGATACGGCCTGAAATTTTGGACTGTTCTTCCAAGTTAGGCATAATATTTGTGACAGAAGCATACACTGAAAGTACCCTCCTGAAACAGAAGGGAAGAGTGCATTTATGTTATACTTTATGAAGAATATGTTAAAGTCAAACCACTGTAGTTTACAACAAGTAATTGAGAGATTCTAGCATGAAAGAAAACGTGAATAACAAGAAAATCATATGTGCGTGGCATTTGTACTATCTTAGATCCAAATTCTGTAATTTACATACTGTCTCTTGAGCTTATTTTTCTCAATTTTCTGTAAGGTCTTCCTTTGCTCTTGGACAGAAATCCATTGCTGTTCTAGATCATTAAAGTCATCGCTGATAGCTGTGTTGACGAGAAATAGATGGTAAGATATACCAAGCTGGAAAACTAATAACCCAAAATGAGCATACAATTGAGAAGACAGAAACCACAAGAGACTTATCTAAACTCCTCTTTCAACAAGCGTTCTTTCTCAAGTTCTTCCTCCAGTTCTCTCTGTAGAAGATCCAGGTCTGCATCAGCAGCTGTTTCAGATCTAGCTTCCTCTGTTTTCTGCTTGCATGTATCTACTTTTTTCTGATAGTCTGATTCATACAAAGCACAGTCAAAAGCATAATACAATCAAGAAGATCCACACTGCAGACAACAGACAACAATAATATGTGTTGGAATGTAACTTTACTAGTGAAGGAATATTTGAAAATAAAAGGTTTAGAAATATGGAGGAAGAGGTTATTTGTACAAGATAATACTTTTTGTTTTAGCTTGATGATATGTTACAAACTCTAAGATATCACTCCTATTTATATTAGTGGCTCTTCCTAAACCAATGGCTAGGATTTTGCCAACACATGATTAATCTAATGGCTATAAATAAATCTCTAGAACTTTCTACATAGTTACAAACATTTTCCCACATTCTAGATAATTTTACATTTTACTCTAGAATTATCAGCTAAAGATGTTTCTAGATATTGGGCTATGTTTTGACACATATGGCCCAAAATCAAGTTTATATGTCAACACCCCCTCTTAAACTTGATTTTATTACTCCAATCAAACTTCTCAATCTTATGAAGTCTTCCTTCTTAAGTGGCTTGGTGAAAATATCGACTACTTGATCATGAGTCTTCACGTACTTCAAATGCACATCCTTTCTCGTGATGCATTCTCTAATGTAATGGTAGCGTGCATCAATGTGCTTACTTCAATCATGGAAAACTGAATTCTTAGCTAAAGCTATTGCTGATTTGTTATCCACACAAATCTTGGTTGGCTGATCTTGTAACAAACCCAACTCCTTAAGTAGATTTCGTAACCAAATTGCATGGCAAACACATGAGGTAGCAGCTACATACTCTGCTTCACATGTAGAAAGAGTAACAATCGGTTGCTTCTTTGACATCCATGTGAATGCAGTGTCTCCCATGTAGAACACAAAGCCAGTTGTGCTCTTACGATTATTCACATCTCCACTCCAATCACTATCACTATATCCAACAAGCTTATAATCATCAGAAATAGAATAATACAAGCCGAAATTTATGGTACCTTTGATGTATCGAAGAATTCTCTTTGCTGCCTTCAAATGAGTGGTTGTTGGATTCTCCATGTAGCAACTAACAACTCCAATCGCGTAAAGAATATCAGGCCTTGTGCATGTTAAATACTGTAAACTACCAACCAAGCTTTTAAAGAGTGTTGGATCTATTCTTTCTCCTTCCTCATGCTTTGATAGCTTGTTTTCACATTCCAATGGTATGTCAACCGGATTAGAGTCATCCATCTTGAACTCCTTAATCACCTCTATAGCATAGCCTTCTTGAGTGATGAAGATGCCTTTGTCTTCTTGCTTCACTTCAATGCCGAGGTAGTAAGATATGAGACCAATATTGGTCATCTCAAACTCTTTTGTCCTCTCTTTCTTAAACTCATCGAATATGCTTGGATTGCTACATGTAAAGATCAAGTTATCTACATACAAGCACACAATCAAAACATCATTGTTTTGAGCTTTCATCTTCTTGAGAAGTTGTAATTGGTGAAGCTTGTGCGGTAATAGGATCATCTCTTGTTGGTTCTGTTCTTGATTTCTCTATGCCATCTTCTTCAAGACATGGAAAGAAGTTGTAGTTTTCATCATGTTGTCCCCAATCCCATTCTCCTTCTTCATTAAAATGACGTCTCGACTAATGATTGTTTTTCCTGTATTAGGATTGTATAACTTGTAACCTTTTGAATTTGAGTCATAACCAATTAAGATGTATTTCTTACTTTTGTCATCCAACTTTCTTCTTTTCTCATTCGGTATGTGCACATGGGCAATGCTTCCAAAGACTCTTAGATGAGAAATCCCAAGCTTCCTTCCACTCTATGCTTCTTGTGGTATTTTTCCCAATACACTTCTTGTTGAAGACCGGTTGGAAAGGTAAACTGCACAAACTACTACTTCTGCCCAAAACTCCTTTGGAAGTCTCTTGCTCTTAAGAATGCTCCTCGCTATGTTTAAGATTGCTCTATTCTTCCTTTTTGTCACTTCATTTTGCTGGGGGGATCTTGGTACCGTTAAGGGTCGTCGAATTCCATAATCTTCACAATACTTGTAGAATTCATTTGATGTAAACTCTCCTCCACAATCGGATCTCATGGCTTTAATCTTAAGGCCACTTTCTTTCTCAATAAGGGCTTTAAACTTCTTGAAATTCTCAAACACCTTCGATTTATGTTTCAAAAAATACACCTATGCTTTTTTTGAAAAATCATCAATGAAGAGAAGGAAGTAATTACTCTTACCAAATGAGCTCAGCTTGATTGGACCGCATACATTCGTATGTATGAGTTCCAACGGCTTTTTAGCTCTTGAGTTAGACTTCTTTGAAAAACTCTTCCTGAATTGTTTTCCAAGTAAACACCCTTCACACACTTGATCGAGGTGATTAATGTAAGGTAATCCTCTCACCATTTCTTTCTTAGAGAGCAACTCTAATCATGCAAAATTGAGATGCCTAAATCGAAGATGTCAAAGCCAAGATGCATCCTTTAACACATCTTGAGACATTTTGCAACATCGTTTTGAATGTTAAGTACAAACATTTTATTTCTTGACATCGACACCTTAGCAATCAAGTTACTTCCATTATCTATAATAAAAAGGTTATTGTCTTTTAGGCGAATATCATAACCTTTCTCTAGGAATTGCCCCAAGCTCAGGATATTACTTTTCATATTTGGCACATAATAGACATTTGAGATAAATTGATGCTCACCATTCTTCAAATGGATAAGAATGTTACCTTTTCCTTTCACTTCTACCTTGGATTCGTCTCTAAAAGCCACATTGCCACTCACTGATTCATCAAGCTCCACAAACATGCTCTTTTTTCCACACATATGATTGCTTGCACCAATATCTAGGTACCATCTACTATCTTCACTTCTTTCATTAGTTATGCAAGCCATCAATAATGTGTCACCTTCTTTACTTCTTTCTTCAATGTAGTTAGCCTTCTCTTCAACTTTATTGTTGTTAAGAGCTCTACATTCATAAGTATAATGACCAAACTTCTCACAATTATAGCACTTAATATTTGACTTGTCATACCTTGATCTTGAGTTGCCTTGTCCACAACCTCTTGTTGAACTTCCTTCTCTTTGAAAGTTGTTGTTGTCCTCAAAGGACCTCCAACCTCATCCTTGTCCACGATCACATCCTCTCCCTCAATCTCCACCACAACTTCGTCTTTGTTGGCTTCAAGTATTGCGACTTCTTTCTTTGTTGGTCAAATCAACTTGTGTCTTGAATAGTTGTTCCATGATCCCTTCATTTTTCTTTTTCTTTTCTTCATAAACCTGTAATGAGTCCAACAGTTGCTCAATGGTCATAACCTCTATCTTTTGTTTCTTCAATGATGTCGACAATATGTTCAAACTTTGGATCTAAGGATGTAAGAATTTTCTCCATAATTTTTACATCATTAAGTTTTTCACAATTTCTTTTAAGTTGATTGATAATTGCCAAAACTCTAGAGAAATAGTCAGAGATGACTTCACCTTCTTTCATATGCAAAGTTTCAAACTCAGCTCTTAGAGTTTGAAGACGTACCTTCTTGACCGAATCTGCTCCCTTAAATGAGGTTTGAAGCTTCTTCCATGCTTCTTGCGTTGACTTTGCTTCTGAAATCTTCTCCTAAACCAATGGTTAGGATTTTGCCAACACATGATTAATCTAATGGCTATAAATAAGTCTCTAGAACTTTCTACATAATTACAAACATTCTCCCACATTCTAGATAATTCTACATTCTACTCTAGAATTATTATCTAGAAGAACCTTCTAGAACATGCTTCTAGACTTTTAGTTATATTGGGCTATATTTTAACACATATGACCTAAAATCAAGTTTATATTTCAACAATATAAACTACTCAAAAAATAGTAAAATTTCTAGAGGAATTTGTAATCAAGGTTTTAAAAAGCAATCTGCAGCCAAAATTTCAGCTGCAAAATTAAGGTTTTTCAGGTGTTTGCAACTGCAATTTTGGCCACAATTTCAAAGGTAAAACCATAACCAAGAGAAGGGGATATACAAACATCAAAACACTTAATATTACTCATTACTCAAGTATTCATAATGTTAACAAAGACTTGTTTGCAATAAAAAAGTTAGTGATCAAAAGCTAAAACCTTTACACCAAATTCACAACATCTTAAATAGAAAAATAATAATTCATCAAAAAAAAAATTGAAAAATAATAAGTACGGTGAAAAAAACACTAATGAAAACAAACCCTACTACCACAAGCATTGGCACTAGAACCCCAAGTGAAAATATTTGCATTGACATTCTACATAAAATCAATTTGTCTCCTTTAAACTGAGTAAAGGTAAAGTAAGTAATATCAGAAATGCACATCTCTACACCAGCCAAAGACACGTGGCTAACAGCAGCAAAAAATCACTTTCCTTTTTATCCTCAACTACTCAAGGCTTGGTTAGTACAACAACCATTATCACAAAAAGGAAAACTCATATCTAAAGCCTCAAACTTCCACATTATTTAACCACTGGATAAGACCCCAAATGTATTCCACAAATTTTGAATTATACCCATAAGGTCAAACTCCCACATTTAATCTTATTTTACTGTTTCCGCTTGCAAAATTGGAAAACTAAACCTATGAACAAGACATGAAAGAGCGAAAGTGAAAAATGGATTGACCTTGGAGGAAGGAGCGAACCTCGTTGAGGTCGAAGTCGCAGGAGGAAGAAAGGGAGAGTTTCTGCTGGAGACAGTGGGAGAGGTTGTTGAGGTCGCGCGGACCCTGCGACAGAAAATTGACGAGGTCGTCGCTGTACGAGATTAACTTCTCCGCGTCGATGTTTTTCCAAGGTTCCGCCGCCATCACTCCTCAGAGATCGGAGACAAGAAAATTTGAAAATTTGGTTCGTTTGGGTTGCGGGTTTTCTGAACGGAACTCTTTTCTGTGAAGGGGTTTCGACTTTCAACTTTGAATCTTGTTCTTTACCTTTCCAAGGAGGGAAACATCTAAGAAGCGTTGCTTGGTAAGGTTGGCAAAACGAGTTGCGGCCCATGATCGGCCCTCGCGTCCTCGCCGTACCAGGTACTTTTTCTCCATCACTTTCTTCTCATATCTCACGGTGGGATAAGTAATCGGGTTGGCCTTTCTTACCTGTGTGTCAGGTATAGGTGGTTGGTTCGTTCTACCTCATTTTTGATAATTTGACAGGTTGATCAGTTTTGCTCACTGTTACTTGGATTATAATTTTTTTTTTTCTTTTTTTTTTGAAGTGGGGGTTATAGTCTTGTAGATTTGTATCCTTTTTAGAGCTACCAACAAAATAAAAAAGTTTTTTTTTTAATTTGATTCATTTATTATTCTTCCTTTTTGATGGTAAATGTAAAGATAACAACCACTAGTAATATTTTTATAAAAAATAATAATAATAAAAAGTTTCATATTTAGGTTAGAAATAAAATTGAAAAAAAGCAAACTTACATGACTAAATGTGAACAGAAAAACTTAAATGGAACAAAATAAAATAAATAAAACACTAATTTTCAAGAAAAAAAAGTAAGCTTTTATAAAATACATATTTAATACCTAAACTACTCTAAAGAAAAATTTGTAGAACTAGTACATAATATAACTTGTAAGATTTAAGATTTGATTACTTTCATGTGTAACAAAAATAATCTATTTAATAGAAAAAAAAAATGTACTCAATTACTATCATATATAAAAATTTTGGGGATAACAAAAATCGTAAATAAGATTAGTTTTTAAATCATGTAGGAAAAAAAAAAACTACTCTAAAATACCTAAGACTACCATTAAAGAAAGTAAAGATAAAGTTTAATGTTTTTCATTGATAAAAATTAATATATATATATATATATATATATATATATATATATATATATATATATATATATTTCTACGTGATAATAATTATCCAAATGTCAACATTATATTATTTTAAAACGAGTAAATAAAAATTATAATTGATAAAAATGCATATTTAATTTCATCCAATATATATTGTTTGACCATTTATTTTTGGATAGAAATCATCTGTCATAATATTTGTCTTTTTCACCAATCAAATTAAGCCATATCAATTAAGTAAAATATATGTGAGTCTTTCTAATTGATTGATATCCCGATCCAAATTTATATTCATTTTTAGTTTTATTTGGCAAATAGAGGTAGAGGATATGATTATCCTGAATGTGTTTTTATTGCTTGACAAAAATCCAATCCAGAAGTAAAACTTTCTTTTTATTTCTATTTCCATTCACTTTATTTAATTAAGTTGCAAGAAACAATAAAAGAAAACTATGTGATATATCACGGAAAAAAAGAATATATGGTCTTTATATAACTTTGGGGGTACATAATACAGATGACTGATATGAGCATGAATCTGTACAAATCAAATTATAATAACTACCACCATCTGATTGTGTAATTTTGATTAGTATACAAACACACAAAAAGTATTGTCAATTCCTTAGTCCTTAACCATTTAGCTTTAGTTTTTCCAAGTTGAAAATTTCAAGAGTTGAGTTCCTTTGTACTCCAAAACTAGTTCATTCTCATTTTGTCCTTCAATCCTGGCCTGATATGAACCTGCACTTCCTCTCAACACTTCTCTGATTTCCATTAAAATATTTTTGCTCAATTGGCAACCCTCTAAGCTAATAATCTCTGCCTCAAGATGGCAGCCACCACTTTTCATCTCCTCCCATGTTTGTAACCAATCAAGAGAAGAGATGCAAGGTTGCAAAAACAATTGCTCCATGGCAATTCTTGCTTCTGAGAAACGGGTTGGGAAGTGTGACTCAATTGCTTCTAACAAGGATTGGTAATGCACCAAGTGCCCATCAAAAAATGAACTGAAATTCATGTTGTTTTTCACTTTCTCATAAGCACCTCCATCCCCAAAAGTGATGATTCCCCTGTTACCAGAGGTGTTGATCAAATCCTCTGCCACCTTTAGAAACTCTAAGTCATGTTTCTTGCTCCTTACTTTTCCCATATGTGCGAGATCAATCATGTGTGAACAAGTGAATATGATAAATCCACTTTTGTGGATTGTGTAGGTTAAAAGTCCACAAAGGAAACACCATCCCTAAGTTGGCTAAACATAGGATATGGCTGAAGGGTAGAAAAACTTTCTATGCATTTAATGCATCCAATGCAACTCTTGTCTATAAATAACATTCCATTTCACTTCATTTGCATCCAATTGCAAATTCTTATTACACTTATAATAACTACTTAGAGAGTTAAGAACATAATAGTAAGTGTATTTTTCTATTTGTCACTTTAGTACCTAACATCATGCAGGTAAAGGCCAAAAACTCTCCTCTCCCACCCCTTTTGTTCATTCTTTTAATCTCAGTAACAAGTCCCCCCACTCCTTTTTCCTCCACTTTCAACTTCAAACCAAGATTTGGCATGCTCATGTAGTTCCTCAAAATTGGATAGACTAGAGACAATTTTCATTTTCAATAATTTCAAGAATGAGAAATGGTAGGTAGTAACAAAGGATGTTTTGCATCTCATAAAAAGGAAATAAATATGCTTTTCATCTTTGAATTTTAAATCAAACTTGATTTTAGTTTATATAATTTCAAATCAATAAAATCAATCGGTTAATTTTTAAAAATATATGAATTCTGTTCCTCTCCTAATTTAACTGTGGGTATGATAGTATAAAAAATAGTAGGAATTTTAGTTATTCATAGCTTGTTATTTGAAATAATGTTAATTTTACTTCTTTTTTTCCAAAAATTTTATTTTTTGCAATTTTGGTTTAAAAAAAATTTCATCACCTTTTCTGTCTCAAAATTATTTTTTAGTAGTTTTTTATATATCTGTTAACGAAATAATATAAAACTATTTCCCAAATAAAATAATATAAAATTATTTCTTAATTGAGTTTAAAAAATAATTCAACTCCATTTGTTGTTATTTTATTTTAAAATTATATCTCAAAATCATAAACTAAAATCTAACAACTATCTCAAATACAACTTTAATTAATACATTGTTTTTATCATTCATCATCACCAGGCTCACTAGCATCTCTATCCGCATCACATATTTTTCATACGTCGTCAAATCCTAACTTATATGTTATAAATTTCAAAGTTTCTATGAATCCACAATCAGTTTCATCTGTTTAGCCAAAAACTCGCTTTCAATGAAGTTTTCCATTTGAGGGTAATTGTTGTAATAGCATAAATCTTCAACTGATTAGTCTTAACTAATAATTTCTGAGTTTCTCATAAAAATATTTTATTTGATAATTAAATTAGAGAATTTAAATCAAATAAATATTTAGTAAAATATTATTAAAAAAATTTACTAGAACAAAATATATAAATAATATAAATATAAATAAAATAAAATAACTAGAATTTGATAGAAATAAGATAAATATATTATTTTGAACTGTGTTTGAAAATAAAAGATACGATCATATAAAGATAGATAAGATCAAATTAGTACTCCTTTCTAACATTTGCCTGCAAACAGTTTCAATCCTTGAATATCTCTCGTTTTCTTGACACCTCTAGTCTTTTGACGACAATGAATTATTGGTGATGAAAATTTTTGTGTCAGCACCTCCTGTAGTCCTTTCTGATGGGCTAGTGATGGAAACTCTGTTGTGACTTTCGGTGAAATTCCTAGTGCAATTCATGTGTGTATGAAAGCCTTTTCAGTTCTCCATCATCCTAATCCAGGTTTTGTTAAACTCCACCTTCAAAGATCACCCAAAGCCACCAACATCCTGATATGGTACACCAACGATGTCACTGATCTGAATCACTCTTTGCATTCAATCCCTCTTCATTCTTTCTTAGAGAGCCCCTCATCCCTTGCTGTAGCCTGTGATCTTAGTCCTAGATTTGACTTGATGCAGATGTTCATTAAGGCCTGCCTAGTCATAGGCTCCTGCAATGGCTTGATATGTTTCAAACATATGGTTCGAAGCCTCAACAATGACCTCGAAACCGTATACACGTTTTACCTATGGAACCCTGCCACCACCAGAAAAACAACATCATCTCAAGATTCGCAATCTACTTTACTCATGCCCACAGGCAATCTTGTTGGAGTGCATAATCTAAGTGACACCTACAAGCTTGTATTAGTCTACCTTCCCAATGATTCACTCATTCACTCAGAGCCTTTGAAACCAAAGTTTGCAGCATAAGTGACAATAATAATAGTTGGAGAAAGATTCAAAGTTCTCCTGTTGAGCCCATTAAACGCAAAGGTTGGGAAACATATCTAAATGACACTCTTAATTGGATTGTATATGAAGTACGCGTGAATTGTTGATTGTTTCACTTGATCTTGGAAAAGAGAGCTACACAAGATTGTTGTTGCCTTGTGGGCTTCATAGACTCCTCCCGAGTGATTTTTGTTTTGGCTGCAGACTCCAAGACAAGGGTCGTCTTCATAAACCTTTCACTATTGGGGTTTTAAAGGATTTCTTGAATTTTTTTTTCTCACAATCCGGGACAAACCTTTTTGCCATAAGACAAATGAAGGAGTTTAGAAATCAAAATTCTTAGACTCTATTGTTCAACATTTCTTATCAAGATCTTCAAATCGATTCCAAGTGGCCATATTATTTTTTAAAACGCTTGTATATGTTTGAGAATGACCGTGTCCTCCTAATTCACAAAACATCTCATGCTGAGGAGAATCCCAGACGCACAGGGAAAGCGTTTTACAACGGGAGGGCAAGATGGTTAAACATTTTGATTTGGCCTAGAAGATACTAGGTTTTCTTTTAGGCATTAATGAATAATGAGTTTTGGATTATTTTAATTTGTAGTGCCTAGTTTTGCTATGTCATTGGGTCATCAAAATTAAAAATTAAAAACATGCAAAAAGCAAAGTAAAAGTAAGAGGTTTGTTTTTATTTTTGAAATGCATCAAACACATATGAAGTTTATTTTTATTTTTGAAATAGAGGAGATTATATATTTTTTTATTATTATTTATATACACTAATAAAAAAAAATCTAATGTCTCTCTGAAATTGAGGCTCGGGCGGTCACCACATACCAGCAATATTTTACAGTAGATCAAAATGCAATATTTTATTGTAGATTAAAATGAATAATTCTTAACAAATTTCCTTAACATTGTAAAGCAAACAATTTATCATAAACACTATCATACCAAATAAATTTGTTAAGCACTTGGTTAAAAAAAATATACCAAATCATTGTATTTCTCAAAGATCTTTTATATTTCTCACTATGTTTATTATGTTTTGAACCATGTCTATGCTTATGCACATTTGTAAATGAGGGTAGGATAGGGCTCTTTATAGCACAAATCTTATTATTCTTCTTAAACCAAGAGAATAGAAATTCAAAATCACAGCCTTTTAGAGTAGAAGCATATGAGTTCCTAGTGGAACCTTTGAGATAACCGTCGTGACTACAAATATCACAAACTTTGAAACTATTGGAAAAATGAGCAGATGCAACCAATGCATTAGTATAAGGGAGAAAATGATTGATTATATAAGTTGGAAAAATTATCCAATAAAATATTTTTTATAAATAAAATGACTTAATTGAATTGAATAACCAACTAATAAGAAAACCTAGGTGAACATGAAAAATAAATAAATAGATCTATTTAGATAATAAGTCTATTATTTAATCTTAGTTTCAATTATTTAATCATATTGTTGTAAGAAAAATGTTCAATAATATTTAATAATAGGAGCACAAAACTTTAAATAAATAAAAAATTACTTTGGGGAGTACGGTACACAAACTTATTTGACTTTTTGAAGGATTCTGTTGTATTTCCCTTTTCTGCTTTATTTTTTATTTTTATTTTTTTTTAGGCTTAACACTTAAAACCATTATCCTTCTCTTCCAGTTGTGCTCCTCCAAAAACTGCAATGGAATTGGAAGCTCAATCACAGCACCAACTCAATGTAATTTTTCTTCCATATCCAGCACCAGGCCATATGAACCCTATGGTAGACACAGCAAGGCTATTTGCGAAGCATGGTGTTAGTGTCACCATTATCACTACCCCTGCTAATGCTTTAACATTCCAAAAGGCCATAGACAGTGACTTCAGCTGTGGAAACCACATCAGAACTCAACTGGTTCCATTCCCTTCAGCCCAACTCGGTCTCCCTGATGAAGTTGAAAATGTCAAAGATGCCACTTCCCTAGAAATTCACAGTAAAATCTTCCATGGATTATCAATGATCCAAGATCAAATTGAGCTTCTGTTTCAGGATCTGAAACCGGATTGTCTAGTCACGGATATGTCCTATCCTTGGACAGTGGCGTCTGCTGCAAAACTATGCATTCCAAGGCTTTACTTTTACAGCTCAAGCTACTTCTCCTCCTGTGTCAACCATTTTATGAGGAACCATAAGCCTTGTGAGAGGTTGGCTTCTGATACTCACAAGTTTACAATTCCTGGTTTGCCTCAGAGAATAGAGATAACCCCTCTGCAGCTAGCAGAGTGGGAGAGGACTGACAATTCCTGGAATGAACTCAGAGGCTTATTTGAGGCAATCCTTGAATCAGAGAGAAAAAGCTATGGGGCACTGTATAATAGTTTCCATGAACTTGAAAGCGAGTATGAGCAACTTCATAAGACTACATTGGGGATCAAATCTTGGAACATTGGACCAGTTTCAGCCTGGGTTAACAAGGATGATGAACAAAAGGCCAATAGGGGACACAAGGAGGTACTTGCAAAAGAGCCAGAGTGGCTAAATTGGCTTAACTCTAAGCAAAATGAGTCTGTGCTTTATGTAAGTTTTGGAAGCATCACCAGGCTCTATCATTCTCAGATT
This sequence comes from Amphicarpaea edgeworthii, assembly GCA_014843725.1. Lineage (NCBI taxonomy): Eukaryota > Viridiplantae > Streptophyta > Magnoliopsida > Fabales > Fabaceae > Amphicarpaea > Amphicarpaea edgeworthii. The sequence goes on along the minus strand of CM026323.1, from coordinate 7,589,490 downwards.
GTTGAAATTGCTCATGGACTTGAAAATTCTGGTCATAGTTTCATCTGGGTTGTACGAAAAAAGGATGAAAACGAGAATGGAGATAGTTTTCTTCAAGAGTTTGAGGAGAAGATGAAAGAAAGCAAGAAGGGTTATATCATATGGAACTGGGCACCACAGCTTCTGATATTGGACCACCCTTCCATAGGAGGAATTGTGACTCACTGTGGTTGGAATTCCACTCTTGAAAGTGTGAGTGCTGGTTTGCCAATGATCACATGGCCAATGTTTTCTGAGCAATTCTACAATGAGAAGTTGGTAATTGATGTGTTGAAGATTGGGGTCCCGGTGGGAGTGAAAGAAAACAAGTTTTGGACGAGCTTGGGTGATGAGGCAATGGTGGGAAGGGAAGAGATTGCAGAGGCTGTGGTACAATTGATGGGAAAAGAAGAGAGCAGAGAAATGAGGAGGAGAGCAAGAAAACTTAGTGATGCTGCCAAGAAGAGTATTGAGGAGGGTGGATCCTCTTACCTCAGCTTGATGCAGTTATTAGATGAGCTCAAATTTTTGAAGATAACAAGAGCACTTGAGAGAACAAATTAGATAATTCAAGTAGAGGACTGATCTTGGTGCTTTTGGAGGTGTAGCTGATGAAGGTTTTAGATTAAATAAAACAGCATCCAACTATGTTTTCCTTCCTGCTAAATTTTAAGTTCAGTTAGCTAATTAATTACTTGTGCATTGTTTTGCTATGAAAAGATTTGTTTTTTTCATGCCATTTGCATGTCTCTTGAATAGAATATGTAGCTAATCAAATGAAACTTCACTGCAACAATAGAGAACATGGAATCATGCGAGAAAACAAAAAGAATCCATGTCTCTAAGATAAGACCTACATCTACTCAACAGCAAAGGATACTATACGTTTCGGAAAAAAAGTTCTTGTAGTTTATCTCTCAAATATATCATGGTTTAATCAATCACAAAAACTAATTTACAGCTATAGTCCAATTTGGCAAAAAAAAGGAGATAAATAATAACTACAGAATCACAACTAGAGACAGAGTACATGAAAACTATATACAATTTGTGAACCAATGGGGTGTGCGTTTCCAATGCAAAATGGAAATTAATTTTGGTTTTGTATAGTAAACAATTTGGTATGGATTCTAATACATAGTCAATTTATAACACAAATTCATATTTGAAACCTATTTTCTCCATTGAAATGATGTGAAGAAAAAAAAAAAACATGAAGGAAAGTTGTAACAATGTGAAAACGGATTAAAATAAGATTATAATCATTTTACATCCATGATTTAATAGGATTTTAAAATATTTTTAACTTGAATAAAGATGTTTTAGACATATATGCTTTTAACATATAATATTGCTAAGGTGAATATGGTTGGCAATATAAAAGTTACATAGAGTAACTTTTTTTTTCTTTTTTTTTCATGTTGGATTTAGAAATATCCCTCATGCATTTCAAAATCAAAAGCAAATACATATTTATATCACTTTTTCAATTGATTTTACCATCATTTGATTTTGAAAAATATGGATAATGTTTAAGATGAGTTAAACAAATTATTGTAATCTTTTACAAGTAATTGTGTTTGCAGATTTACTAATTATATATAACATGAATAAAATAGTTAATTCGGAATATCAATAGATGTTTGTTTAAAATTAAAAAAAAAAGTTTATAAAATAAATAATTTTTGAATAAATGATTATTTTATAAATAAATAAATTTTTATTTATTTAAATAAGTGAGAAATTACTCATTATTTTAAACAGAAACAGCTCATACAAACATATTACAAATAAATAATAATATTTATTAGCCACTCATAATATTCTACGAGAGATAAAAAAGAGAAAATGACAAAATACATAATATGATATGATACAAGAAAAAGATAGAAAGTATTAAGCGGTATTAGTAGGCTATTTAAAAAAATGAGATATTAAAATATCATCATTCAAAAATAAAATTAGTACAAAATATGTATCAATTATGCTGATTACTAATCTTTCTTTAGTAAATTTATCTCCTTCCAAGCCCCTTTTTTCAACAATACTAAAATCAAACATATTTCTTTTCAACCAAACTTAAACTTGAAAGCTTATTAGCTTATTACAATACCATCCACCCATACTACCACACTATTGGCATCCTTTTTACAATGAGTATATAGTATCTTATCCATAAACTTCCATTAGAAGGCATTTATCTTCTAGCACGATGTCACTTTGACAAACTTCTCGTGTGTTATCATGAACTCTACATGAGTTGAGGTCGGATTTTCTTGCGACAAATATTTTTATGAAGTGAGAAAAAATATTTATTGCTCCGGAAACATTTTAATTCTTAATATCATATTCTCTTTGATTTTTATTATAAGATATCATTAACTAATTTACATCAATTAAAAAATTTGATTAACTTAATTGAAAGTATTTATTTTTTTCTTAAATTAGTATTTTTTGGCTTAAATACTTAATTTAATCATTTAATTTATTTTATATTGTTGATTAATTTATATGCTCGTTATTATAAATGATTTTATATTTTTTATTAATTATAAATTTTAAAGGATTTAAATTTTTACACGTTACCTCACAATTCACTAAATGACTTTTAATGTAAATTTATAAAAGTCAACAAAAAAAAAATCAATAGATTTACCGTTAATAGGAAATTGTGAAATATTGAATACATAAAACTAATTTACAGAACATTTATTGAAGATTTACCGTTAATAGGAAATTGCCATTGAATACATAGAACTAATTTACAGAACATTTATTGATGATAAATTTATTGGATGAGAGTATATAATCATTAAATTCTTTAAAGTTAATATAAGTTAATAGAAATAAATAAATAAGTCAATAAAAAAACATGACTTTTGAGATTGAAGCCCTTTTCACCATTTTAACAGTTCTAGTTAGTTATTAAATACTCTATTGAACACAACACAACAAGTTAGGTTTTCATAGAAGATTAATGATAAACAAAATCGATAAATTTTTCACACTTATAACATAGTAAAAAAAAGAAAAGAATATTGTATATATTTGATTAAGTTTGAACTTAAACTAAAAATATTATATAACCAAATATAATCGATATATAATTAAACATCATAAACAAATAATCTAGAAGCAATAAGATATATACCAGTATGGGTTGGAAAAATGAAAATTTGTGTTACATTGCTTTGACTATGTGCGATATACAGTGAAGTTTCTTAATTCTTATAAAGTACTAGTACAAAGTTACAAAGGAAAAACAACTATATATGTATAAAGATGAGAATGAGATATTGAGATGATGAGTTGTTTTGGTTTCCTTTTGTTACAATGTGATTGACCCACTCTTCTTATTTCTTAACCCTCACTTAATTATATAGTTTCTTAATTCTTATTCTATGTTTTCTTTTCCCTCTGAATTAATAATGTGCATCGATTTTTAAGGCAACCCTCTATTTTGCACACAAACTAGTTATAATGATTTCGATATTAGATACCGACACGTGTAGATCATTCAACAAAAAAATATGAAAGAATATTCAGCTACGCTTTGCAAACTAGGAAGAAAATTGATGGTTTGGTTATCATTTTTTTAGTTATTGTTGCTTTTTTTATTAATTAAAAAACAAAAAAATATGTTATGTACCAATAGTAAGTATAAAATAATTTTATATTATTATTTCACAACTATATATATAAAATAAGTTTATTAACTTTTCTAATATAATTATCCTAAAAATCATATCAATAGTAATGGAAAGATACTGTAGAATTATTTTCTACTATTAATATAATATAATCGTTAAATTCAAAATTTTATTTATTTTTCTTAATAATATTTAGTGAACAAACTTTTTTTTGAATAATTTGGCTGGTGGAAGCCATTTCTAGTTATCAGCAATGAGTTTTGGAATAGAAGGGTTAATTGGTGGTGAGATTGTGTTAAGAGAGTAATGTGAGTTGGTATATATAGAGATCATAGACCTTTTGTTATGGAATTATTAACGTGAATATTTATGCTTGGTTGCTTTCTGATTAAGTTTCCTTGCCTTGTCAACTATGCATTTGATTTAGTCATTATTTGTTTGTTGTTATTTTAGAAGACACGTATTGTACTATTAGACAACTATAGTATTGCCTGTATAATGGTGTTTGTTCATTGTAATACTACCAATATTGCATCTAAGGTTGGAGACAAGGCAAGCCTAGAAATCATCTCAACCAAACTACAAACAAACACAAAAGACTAATAGTAGTGTGCTGCCTGTTGACTTCTGAGGTTACTTTTGTCATTTCATTTCTGTTCCCACGTCTTCACCAATTGATCAAAGCGTCTTACTTTTCAATGTTAAATGTACAAGAAAAAATTTAGAGCTAAGAATGCAATATAAGATATATTAGAGTCTGACTAATCAGTGTTCTTAGAACATTAGTTAAAGAACTAAAAAAATGTTAAATTATTAGAGTGCATAAAAAAAATCATGAATAACGTAATTTTTAGTTTTCTAATAAAATATTTATATTTTAAATTTCTTAACCAATGGCCTAAAAATGTTGGTTAGTATTTGTCATAAGATTATAGTAAGCATAGCACATTGCTACCTACTATACTGTACTGATTATATGTCTTTGAATATTGATGTCAACAACAATCTTGTAGTTTTTACAATTAGACAAATTGTAATACATCTCAGGTTGGAGACAATAGTCCTTGAAATCATCCAAACCAACAAAAACAAACAAAAATTAAAGAGTAATAGTAGTATAATTACAATGTGTTGCATTTTGACTTTTGAGAACATTTTTTGTCCTTTCATTGCCGTTCCCACCCTCACTTTTCGATGCAATATATGATTATGGTTAGCATGCACCTATGAGGCTATGTCTTTTATCTTGATCTCAACAACGTACAATCTTTGTTCTTCATGTGTCAACAAGATATATAAATGAAGCCTGGCAAATATGTTACAATATATATCTCGTGTAATTCGCATAAAACAAAATGTTTGATGAAATATTATATATACAAAGAAAATTCATATATATTGTCCATGCATGCTTGTGTTACACAGACCAAAATTATATTTTTTAAATAATTAAAATTTCTAATATTATTTTAATTAAATGCTTTTAATATTTTTTTTCTCTTGTTTCTGTGGAATATATATATTCTATACACTATCATTGTAATTAATCAAATAAATAAATAAATTACTAACTCCTGTTTGGTCAATCAAAATATATATATATATATATATATATATATATATATATATTATATTATGTAATAGAGAAACCTATATAGGGTGCAAGAGAATTGCGTTTTTATGTAAGAATGAGAATAGACATTTTCATTGCGTCCACCCGGATCAGTTCCTGGCTGAATCGACCAATCCAAATTTAAAAACATTGGAAAAAATTATGGAAAAGTACAAATCATTTTAGCATGTTACGGTGGGGGTAAGCTTTGGTATGCTAAAAGTGTCATGCAATGGATCCCTGGGAAAGGCGTAAATAATACTATTTTTGAATTGGAATTCATTATTTCTCCGTGTAAATACTTTAGGCTCAAAGTTTTTGATCCTAGTTGTATTTGAAATTTGGATCGAGGAAATATCATTGTTACGAGAGAGGTGAAAATTTGTTTGTATAATTTAAGACCTTTATGAAAAAAATATGTGAGAGAAAGAGAGTGAAATAATATATTTTTTTTTAATATTTTAATTTTGAAAAGGTTTTTATTTTTTAAAATTTTAAATGTAAAGTGATCAAATAAAATAGATGTATGTTAATTTTTAAAAAAACACATTATCTAATTTAATAGTTTTTCTATGAGTCACTCATTTTTTATATATATATACGTGTGTGTTTTTTATTTTTTCACATAGATAAATTAAAAAGCAAGTTGAAAGTACAATATACATAACTGAAGTAATATTAATTTAAGCAGTTGGATAAGAAGAATCCAAGGCAATTCCACATAAACCATGCTTAGCAGCTATACCTCGTTGCATCCTTACGTATCCTTTCTCTCCCCATTGAGTGCCCCATGAATTCTTCACTATCCAATACTCAGTTCCATTAGCTGTACTGCCATAACCAACTGCAGTAACACCATGGTCCAGTTCGGTTCCACATTCTCCATTGTAAACTCCACTTGAGTAAAACATGAAGCCTGCACCATTTGCATCTATTGAAACCGACACGGGTTGGTTCGCCACGGCGTTCTGGAGTGCCGTCTCGCTGTTGGGAGGAACCTTCTCATAGCCCTTGATTTGAGCCACTGGTGAGGTTGCCTTGTTGCAGGTTCCATCAACTGCCTTGTAGGGGTAGTTAGCCTCAGTTGTGATTCCACCGTTTTTGATAATGAATTCAAAACCGTCTTCCATGTAACCACCTTCACAACCTTGGTCTACTCCTTTTGTGTCACAATCCACTATCTCTTGCTCTGAGAGTGAAACCAGTTTTCCTGTTCTTATTTGGTGGATTCCCTCAGTTGCAGCCACAGTTGAAAATGCCCAGCAGCTCCCTATAATTTTGAAACAACAAAATTAATTAATGTAAACAATTACTTTAAATTTATTGAAAAATATAAATTTATATTGAAACCAGTTAAATCAGGAAATAAAATTGTAAGTTGGAGCATAATAAAGTAAGTACTTTATGATATGATGATTATTTGAAACTTACCACATTGACCTTGGTCTTTGATTGGAGTAACAGCTCCTTTAACCCTCCAGTCTATGGCTGCAGGAATAGCAGTCACGTTTTCATACTTAAACGGTGTTGTGCTGAACTCGTATGGCCTCTTGAGTCCATTACGGGAAGCCTTGAATTCTTCAACTGTGAGGTCAGCTAAGTGATTTACTCCAAGCTTGTAAGGTTTGTTGGCAGCAGCATTGAATGATTCAATGAACTCAACATTATCCTTGAATATCAAGTAACGTTTTTCCATTTCTGCAGCATCATTGTACACTTTGCCATATTCTGTCATCCAATTTTCATGTCTTTCTCTCATGGATGTCTCATGCAGCTTTCGGGACATCACTTGGGAAATTCCAACCGCAAGAAGAAGGAATAGGGCTAAGAAGATCTTCTGTTTTTGGCTGGTGGAAGCCATTTCTTAATCTGCAATTAATGGTTTCTGAGTTGTTGTGTTATAGAGAAATGTATAAATAATTGGTATGCATTAAAGGGAGTGACTATGGTTATTTATATATAGAGATCATATATACGGTTAATTTATGTTGTGGAATTCTTAATCTGAATATATCTATGGATGGTTGCTTTCTGATTGAATTCAATTTAGTCATTTAATTAGACGTGTAGTTTACCTTCTTCTTGTTATTTTCTTATTATTAGTTATTTATGAACAGAATGGTGTCTTTTTTCTTTTTTTTCTTTTTTTATCATTGAACAGAATAGTGTCTGTTTCCACTCAGATGCGTTGCTACATACGTACGTAGTAAAATGTCATTAAGCTAATGACTAAAGTTTCGTCCGCTACGTTAGAAACAACAGAACGATCAACCAGCACAATATATACACATAAAAGAGCACTATTTCTAATATACTCTTTATCCCTTAAAATGTTTTAAAATTAATGTTTTTCTTTTTTATATTTTAACATAAACTCTCATTTTAAATATCCGATGAATGACTAAAATTATAATGTTTTTAATATATATATATATATATAGTGAAAGAGAGAGGAGGTAACTCATACGAGAATTGTTACATTTTTATATAAGAATTCTTATTCTTATTTTATTATGTCTTAAAATATTTAAAATTTATCATCATTACCACTAAGAATTGTCATCATGGTCACCGTCATTGCCACCATGATTATCGCTGTCAAGGTCATTATCACCGTTACCGCCACCATCATGATTATCGTCCTTGTGATGACAAGAATGACGATCGTAACCATGTTGGTGATAGTGACAATAACCTTGACAGTAACAACGAGAACGACGACCATAATGATAGTCGTAGAGGTGGTGATCATGGTGATTGGACAACTCTTAATGGCGGTAATGATAAATCTTTAATAATATTTTAAAATATGATAAAATAATTCTTTTAAATATTTGATAATTTTTTTTTAATTTTAGATACACTAAAAAGGAAAGCATAGATATCAAATAAAATAAGCGTATATTAATTTTTAAATTATTGCATTAATGCTAATTAATCCAACTAATAAGAATGTTCATATAAAAACACTGTTTTGATAAAAGTTGTCCTATAAATTTCATAAATATTGTATAATCTTTTTTTAAAGGTAGATATTGTATAATCTAAAACAAACATTTTGATGAAAATTAATATAATGATCACATCACATACTCATTTAAAGATCAATTCGTTGGATCTTATAGTAAGTCAATTATTTTAGTTTTAAGAATTTTCTATATATTTCTTAAAAAAATATTTTTTTATATATAAAAAAAACATTATTTTATTCACAAATTATTCAAATGAATTTTAAAATAGAAAGTTATTTTTGAATTTTTTAAAATAGAAAATCATTTTTTAATTTATTTTTTTTAATCTCAATATGGTGCATCTTGCAGGATATAATTCTATAATTGCGACAGTAATTAACATCCTTTGAATCACCTATTAGTACACAATAGCTTTTATAAATTAACAGTCTAAATTAACAACAATAAATTAAAGAACAAAGATAATACTAGTCATAAAACTTATTTTTCATTAATTATTTGATAGAAATTAAACGTTTACACAAACATATGCCACGTCATAAGATAAATAAAAACAAGCAACTTATTAGGAACAGCACACGTAGTACGCACATAGGTGCATATAGTAGCCAGAAAAGAAAACTACTATTGGAGATACAACATGCATAGGGTCATATATATAGCAGCACTCAAGCAATTGGATAAGAAGCATTCGTAGCAATTCCACATAAACCTTCCTTAGCAGTTATATCTCGTTGCATCCTCATATACCCTTTCTCACCCCATTCAGTTCCCCATGAATTCTTCACCAACCAATACTTAGTACCATCATCACCAACTTTCCCATAACCAACTACTGCAACAGCATGGTTTGGATCAGTTCCACACTTTCCTGTAAAAACCCCACTTGAGTAAAATTAGAATGCATGTCCTCCAGCTTCAATGTAAACTGACACAGGTTGATTTGCCACAGCTTTTAGGAGTGCCTTTTCGCTATTAGAAGGAACTTTCTCATACCCTTTAATCTCAGCTGCTACACCTAATTGATCATCAGTTTCATTCTTAACCCTACAAGTCTTGTTATTTCCTTTGTAGGGGTAGTATGATTCACTTGCTATTCCTCCTTTCTTTGCAACGAATTCAAAGGCATCTTCCATATAACCACCATTGCATCCTTTGCTATCACCTTCAACACAATCCACCAATTCTTGCTCTGAGAGTGACACCAATTCACTTGTAGTGATTTGGTGGATACTTTCTATCGCAGCCACAGCTGAAAATGCCCAGCAACTACCTGTTTTTTTCACAAACAAAACCTTAACATTAGCAGTATTGAATGAAAGGTTTGAGCATGAAAAGAAAAATCACAAAATTACTTGCACTACTACAAAAATTGGCTTCACGGCGGTTTCGTCCAACCGTCATAAAAATAGACGCAGTGACATTTTTTTAAATAAATGAAATAAATTCATGACGGTTAATCATAATATGAAAAAACAAATTATATTGTATATAATATATAATATATAATATATATACCACATCTGCCTTGGTCCTTGATTGGAGTAACAGCACCTATTTTTCTCCAGTCCATGGTAGCAGGAATGTCAGTGACATTGTCATACCTAAATGATGTTGTTTCTATTGCTGTCCCCATCCCATTATCCTTTTTCTGACCATTAATTAGTAAAGCCTTAAATTCATGATTATGAAGGTCAGCAAATTGGTTAATGCGAAGGTTGAAAGGTTTGTCCCCAGCAGCATTGAATGACTCAATGAACTGCACATTGTTTTTGAATATTTCGAAACGTTTTTCTTTCTCAGCAGAATCCTTGTAAACCTTACCATACTGTGCCATCCACTTTTCATGTCTCTCAGAAGTGCTGGCCACAGACAACCTGCGAGACATTACTTGGGATGTTAGCACAGTCAGGATAAGGAACAGGACTAAAACATAGTGGTTTTGGCTAAATGAACTCATGTTGTAATAATCAGAGGTATTTGGTTTAGAGAAGCTTTATTGAAGTGTTGCAGCAAAGGAAGTGGCAAATGCAACTAATTTATAGTGGTCATGAGAGGCTCTTACATCAGTTGTTTCTCGTAGTGAACTTGAGCTTTCACTTTCTACTCATATTCGGACCGCACTGAACGACGCACGTGTGATCGATCATGCTGATTTTGTTGACTCGCCTATTCAACATGCATGTTGCTTTCAAAGACAGATATCCATTTCCTGTCCAATTGATTAGTATTAGACCACCACACGTGTGCTAATCTCTCTAAACAGAATGTGTCACTGTCACAATAATGTAATCTAATAAATATCATACCATAATTCATATGCTAAAAAAAAACACGAGAGTTTTATTTATGACAGCCTTTGCCTACGCCAGCCCTCAATGATGCCAGTTATGTGAGGAATTGTCGCGCTAGTTATAGTGTGTTGAAATTATTAGGTTCTATGGAATTATTATGGTCCATCTCTATTAAAATTTACATAACATCCAATCAAATGTTTTTAATAAATGAAAAAACTTATATATAAGTTACATAAAAACTAATTTTACATATATATATATATATGATAGTCATGAACCACTTAATATTTTTTTTTATAGTAAAACCTGTGTGATCACATAAGATTAAAAGATAGCACGTGCATTGTGCACACACTAATGAAAAAGATAAAATTAATTAATGAAATCAGGTGTCAATTATAATAGTATAACACAATAATACCTATAATAATTTTTTATATAAAATAATATATTTTTTATGTAAATTGATAAATAGATATGCGAAAAAGTATTTTTTAAACGTCAAATTGTGTGTTTGTGTGTGCATGTGACTATAAATTAATATAGGTAAAAAAAAAAAAGAATAATTATTTAGTGCTCATGCACATGACTGTTTCAAAAAGTTGTATGCATTTGTCTTTTAATATTAATCATTCAAATATGCTCTAATTATTTATATTTATAATTTTCGTTTCATGCAATTATACATGGATATGATCAAGATTAATAGTTATTAATAACCACTTAAAAATTCTTGTATATTTTTCTTTTAATATCGGCCATTCAAATATTATCTAATAGTGTATATTTATATAGTTTTAGTTTCTCATAATAAGATGTTCGATCTCATTAATTTGAGACGCTCTCATATACACATACGTGTGCACGAACTCTCACACTCATATAATATAGTGGTTTATCAAATGAGAACATTTTTCACTTTAAGGATGTGAGAACTTTAAGTCTAGGTCATACAAACCATATATAAATGGTCAAAATTAAAAATTATTTAGTAATTACATAGCCATTTAATTAGAAAAATCACGTAATTTTTTTAAAAATTTTGATTTTTTTAAATAAGATCTAAAGGATTACTTCTCACAATAAGAAGTGATTTTTATATACACTCTCGATGCATAATGAAAACAATTCTAATTTAAGAGATTATATGAAGCCTATAAATTTAGACCATATATACAGTTATACATAAGCTAAGGGTCAGCATTATTAATTGGTTATATATAACCATTAAATAAGGTTTACATGCATATCATTTAAGCTAATCTAAAAAGTTAGATTTATTAATTGTTCTCATTACTTACAATAACTAAGTGTTCTAGCTTATACACAGAGTAAATGCATGCACTTACAAGATTGATTGTAGTATACCAGCCAACGAATAGTAGCTAGTACTTACGCAAGTGCGTTATTCTTCCAGAACGGATTGATTGTCGTTTCCATAATGGAATCTCAACCATGGAAAAGGTGGCTAGCTTTTTTTAATACAGTGTTATACTTGATAATTGGTAACAATAACATGATTAATATTACAAAAAGATTAGAATTATGTCTTATTTTAAAGCACCTAGGTAGTTAATTACATATTATTTCCTCGTGTATATATCTGGTAATATTGTTGGATGCAACTAATTAAAATGGCCAATTAACTTAAAGAACAAACATATATGCGGATAAGAAACTCGCCATATATATCAGACAGTTCTATGTGGCTACAATATTAATGTTCTACTCTTGATGAAAAGATAGCTTTTTTCTACAAGTTTCGTGTTTGAAATGATTCCATAGGTGACTACAGATTCATTTGTAATACCAGTCAACGAATAATTGTTACGCTGGCTAGCTTTTCTGGGTGCATGAAACGCAAGTGCTTTAATTATTTCACAACGGAATCTTGTAATTTTTTTACTAGTGGATATATATAATATACATATACCTTTCAAAATAAGGAAAAAGAAATAAAGAACAAATAAAATGCGCGTGGTCAAACATGTATATAGTGCCTTACCCCTTTTTTTCATGATTTTATGATGTTTCAATCAACTAGTAGATGCTATTTATCATCTTCTATATTCTTCGATCTGCATTTCTACCTTTGAAAATATAGAAATTGTAGGAATTGTGTGTCTAATCAGTAATCAGTCTAACAAGCATATATACATTATATCCTGTGTACAACATTAATACAATAGAAACTAATGTAATGCTAAATATCTAACAACCATGCACACCAAATTCTTAACAATAAAGACATTTGTAATTAAATAATATTATAATCGACACCAAGAAATATTTACTGAGAAGTAATGTGTTTCATTTTTAATCAGCTACCATCACAGCATCACCAGAGAGTAGGATTAATATTTGGTCATATGTACTGAAGGATCCCGTTAATCCTTTGAAATTAATATTGTTGAATCTTTCTATTAAATATTGCTTATTTGTATGTGTCTCTTTAAAAATTATTCTGTAAGTTTCTTTGGATTCTTCTTTAAGGCTGTTTTTGGGTGAGTATCATTTTACTCTCTATCAATAATAATAATAATAATAATATAACCTTTTTTTTAAAAAAAAATTATAAATAAATCCTTCGAAATTAACAATGTTAAATCTCTATTATTAATTGCTAACATGCTTAAAAGAAAATCCAATTTCTCTATTTGTCACTTTCTTTTAAAAATAGCATTATAATTAAGAGATTAATTAATGATCGTCCAATATAAAATAATTTTATATCATAACTTATCATTTTAATAATTTTTTTGAAATAATTTTATAAAAATCATATATCTTCTTATCATAAATGGAGGGTAATAATTAAAAAACAGTATAAAATAATTTTACCAATACATCATCCTTTTTCTCTATAATTAACTATCCCAATTTTTTTCCAATCTCAACCTTCTTTTAGCTTACACCTACATTAAATAACACTTTTGTTCCTTGATTTAATATTTATGTTTTAAAAGTTTTGTTGGTCATTTATGTTTTTAAAATGAGTTAAAATTATTAATATAAAATAAAGATTATTTTTTATTTGTGACATTATTATAAATTATTTTTTAACGAATTTGATATATAAAATTTATTTTATTAAATTTATTTGTATGAAAATTATAAAATTTAATTAATATACAAATCAAAACAAAGTCAAATATAATCATATTAAAAACTAGTTTGATAAACAATTAAAAATGAATTTAATACTAAATTTTTCATGCAATTTTTATTATCTTAATTATTATTTTTTTATTTAAATATTAATTAAATTTTATGATATTATAGAAGTGTGTCTAATAAAATAATTTTATATTTTAAATTAAATAAAATATTTAAATCATTTCACAAAATCATAAATTATCTTTATTTTTATAAAATAATTTTAATTCATTTTATAAACATAAATTATCAAAATAAAATTTTTGAAATATAATGCATCAAACTGAATAACTACTGAAACATACAATACAACTTTAATCATTGTATCATGACAAATACTAGTCATACTTCACGTGTGGCATGATTGACCAGTCAACTAGTTAGCTTACTAGTACTCCTGTTATTTTCCATGGCAGATTCTTTTCCAATCCAATTAACCTATTGGATATGGATGCTTTTTGGACCATCTAGAATGTGAGACATCATAGCGGATGTTGTCTTTCATTAAACAAAATTGGGGTTAACCACTAATGATAAGTATCGCTGACGCCAGCCCTATGTAGCTAGGTTTGAATGAGAAGTTAACGTTTCGTTCGGTTGATTGAAATGAAAATGAATAAAAAGCAATTGAAATGAAATTAAAATAAAATAAAGTGTAAAAGTGTAAATATTATTTAGTATCAATTTATATAATTAATTGTTAAACTATCTTCGATCATGTTAACAATCGATTTATCTAGGGGTACTGGTAGCTGGTGAGGGTTTGAATGGATCTGGGTTGTAGAAAGTAGGGTATTTTGGGAAAGCAAGTGAAAAAAGAGAGTAAAATATAACCTTAATATTACATGTATCATCAGATCCCATGTTAATTCATAGTTGTGTGGAACCGATGTAGGATCAGAAGATTCTCAATCCTATATACAACGTGGTTGGATATTACAGACCTATACTTAATACTTGGACATAATGATATTTAGTCATTGTATTAATAACTTTATTCTCTGCATGGAGTCAGGTCGGTCATAACATTTTGGAGGTTCTGTGCGAAATAATTAGCGTAGGACCCTTTGTTATAAAGACATTTATGGTCTTTAATTTAAATCTAGGTTACTATTACTTTTCGTTTACAAGATTAAAATTTTCCTCTTTTAATTTCTTAATTTAAAAAAAATAGACATTCCTAGATTAAAAAAAAAAAATCAAACTATACCTCCAAATCACTATAAATCAATTTAAATTTATAAGAGAAAATACAACAATAACCTAAATTTGAAGGATAAAAAACATTTAAATTTATTGTAAGATATAGGTTTAAATACAATTTTGATCATCCTATTTTATTAAATTTACAATTTTGATCTTATACTTTGAAATAGAGACATTTGGTTCTCCTAATTTAAAAAATCCACAAATTTAATTTGTTCACATCCTCAATTTTGTCTACATTTATTTCTCATAGGTCTATAATTCAATTGAACCAAAATAAAACATATGCCTAAAAAGGAAGCAAAATTCCTCTATGTTAAAATGAATGACCAGACACGCAAAATAGATAGACAAAAATTGTAATTAAGTCTAAAACATAAACATAAGTTTCATTAAAAAAAATACATATAATTTTAGAAATTTGATATATTTTGTTATATAAAAAATATTTTCTATAAAAAAAAAATGTATAATCACCCTATTCCTTTTTAATAGTTAGATTTTGGGATAAATTTTGTTACTATTTATTTGTCATATGCGAAGTTTAAAATTACATTAATTATCTTTTTATCACTTATACCTTGTTTGTTTTTTAATTTTTAATTAACTTATACATGTATTTATTGTCAACTAAAAAGAAAAAAAATGATAAAATAGTAAACTTAATCATTATTATATTAGAATCAAGAAAATTTATTATATTTTTTTTATTTCTATAAAACACCCTAAAACAACTATTAAAAATAAACGGAGGGGGTATAATTCTTTTGACGATCGCACAGACATATGGAGTAGTCCATAGTCGAAACAAGGCTTAATAGTTAAAAAGGTCCTCTTTTTTTTTTTTTTCGTATTCAACTGGGCATTTTATTATTTTGGTATTTAATTAATTAATTTTATTTATAAAAATTATCTATTTAAATACTTTTATTTTTAAAAATTATTCAATTAGGTCATTTTATTTATATAAACGATCCAATATAATTGATTTTTTCCTTAACTAAAGTTGTATAAAACTTTTAATTGACTAAAATGATTCAATTAAGTAATTTTTACAAATAAAAAACCTAATTAAATAATAGGAGGATTCAATTGAATAAAAAAATAAATAAAATCACTTATTTTCCTATTAAGCCTAGAAACAATAATTATAATTTTAGTCGTTGATATCAAACTCTCAAGTTAACTAGTAAAAGTATGAGTTTCTTAAATCATACACGTGGAGAGAAAATAACATAATTGTGTACAGATAAATATTCTGAAAACACTAAGACATTTTCTTTTGTGATTGATTTAATTTTATTAAAATTCATCAATTTGAATAGATTTTACATTTCATTTAAGGATTTTTTTTTCTTGATTTAACTGATACCTATTTGATATTTTTAATAAATTTTGATAAATTACATAAAAAAATATTTAAAAAAAAAAGTGTCGTTAGCAATAATTTTGTCTATATCTCCGCCTTGTTGAAGCCCACAGTTCAATTGTCTGTATATATTCGTGGATTGAATTTAAGCTGTTTTAAAGTTAATTTTAAAGAGATAATTTATTTATTCTAATTATTTCAGTTTTCTTAATTTATTATTTAATATATTTTTTTAATTTCCAATCCAACGTAAAGAAAATTTGGATGTGATTGATTTTCAATTTTTTTTGTAATTTTATTTCTTTAAAAAGAAAATATTATCTTAATGATAAATTATATACTAAGTTTTAGATTCATGATAAAATCAACGAATTTTGTTTTCTAATAAGAAAATTGTTTTGGATCTATGATATATCAAATAATTTGTTTATGATCCTTGATATTATTTTGTTTTAGTTCATAATAAATTAGCGAATTTTATTTTAAATTTTGTTCAATTTTGTGTTAATCTCTTTGAAAAACATTTGATATAGACTAATAAAAAATTATTTACCTATTATAAAGATCAATACAAAATTCACTAATTAGAGACTAAAACAAAATATTAATGAAAAAAATACTTTAATATATAAAATTCCAAAGCAAAAAAAAAAAAAAAACAACTAACAAGGACCAACAATAAAATCCAATGATATACTAGAGACTATAAGTTATATAATAAACATAGTAAAAAATAATTCAAAATATTAAATATATCACAATATATAATTTCTTTAGTTAATGGTAGTATGACGCTTCAAATTCATTTGATAGATAATTTCCCTTATCATCATAGATATTTTTATAGATATCCATTGAATACACGTCGAAATGCCATCTTCAACAATGTATACACTTTATGACAATTAAATTTCAAGGATACCTTTAATTTTCTTCAAACTTCATGTTTCAAATAATTCCATATATGACTACTGATCGTAGACCAGTCAACTAAAAATTTTATCTGGGCTCGATCGCAACTGTATTATTTGAGAACGGAATATTGTTATTTTGACTCATATATATGTCTTTGAAAAAAAAAAGCAAATAGATCGACAAAATAAAGAACAAAATCTATGGATAAACATTTAAACTTTTAAAGACGTGTAAACAAAAAATAATATTTTCAGGATAAAATTAATATCGAAGAATAAATCGCATATATATTAATTTTGGTTTTCATTTTGGATTTTAAAAACAAAACCGATGCCTAAGAACCTATATGCAATGTCTAAAACCAATATTTTGGAGGACAAACTAGATATGCTTTATGTTATATGACGATTGTTGTGTCAAATTATTAAACTTATTAAATAAAATAATAAAAAAAATTAACGAGGTTTACCAACAACTTATTAAAATCAATTAATATATTTATAAGAATCGTAAATCATTTCAACTCAAAGAATTAAGTTTTATATAACTTCTTTCAAAAACGTAACCCTTATACGTAATAAAGTGATATTGAAGCTTTGGTATAAAACCGAAATTAATGTTGAAATTCTTTTTGTTCATAATGGAGCTGGACCAGTTTTAAGTGCTCCCAATTTGCTTTGACGTCGATGATGGACAGAACACACGACCCACACCATTGTATATTAATATGAAGAGTAGATTTTGAGATTTACTTCAATTATAAAAAGCAACCCATTCTATTTTTATTCCTATATAAAATTCTTTAACTTTTAATATTCCTATACATCTTTCATTAAAAATGAAGTTAATTCTATTAACTTTTTATGTTATACATGATTTTTATCCTATTTCTTTTTTCTCAACAATGTTTTTATCTTCTTTTTTCAAACATAAGAGTGTGTGTAATGTATTAAAAAATTGAAGGTACATGTGTAATGCGTTTTAAACATTAAGGGATACATAATGTATTTAAAATTTAAGGGATATATGTGTGATGGGTTAAAAGGTCAAGGAATACATAAGTGATAAGTTTAAAAGATTCATGAATTCATGTGTTAGAATGTTAAAAATATCATTTACACTAGATGAGATCATCATCGCTATGAATAGGGTTGTTGTTAGGTTGAAAGTCGCCATGAACGATATTGTTGTGTCGAGAGTCGCATCGGTGGACATGGTCATCAAGAACGAAACAAAAACCTCACGTATAAGAAAAATATTTTTCCTTTAGATGAATAGTAACACGAAATAGAGGATGAGTGATAAAATAGTAGCAAAAAATAAAGAAGAATAATAATTCTCTTTCATTTGAAAGAACAGTAACATAAAACAAAGGAAAATAAATTCTATTTGGGCCACTTAAATATTTTAAATAAATCAATTAAAATTAAATATAAATTTATTTAAAAAACTAACAACAACTTAAAATAAAAGTGTTAAAGTAATGGTATAAAAAAGAAAAGGTATATGTCTAATTGAAACAAACTTCAAGCAATATTGTTGTAATTTATTCTAATATTAATAATATTATTTTTTGAATACACGTGCCTCTTGACTGAAAATGAAAGAGTAATATTTCAAAATACTAAAATTCATTAAAGAAAATAATATAATATGTTTTTAATAGATAATTTTCCGTATACACAACTTTGATAATAAAAAAAAATCACGATATATATAAGGATTAATTACATTTTGGTCCCTTTATTTTTATAAATTTACAATTTTAATCTCTTAATTTATAATTCTTAATTTTGTTACTTTATTTTTAAAATGTTGTAATTTTGATTCATATGTTAAATTATAATGATTGAACGTCAAATTTAATGTTGATTTTTTTTTAATTTTTAAAATTTATCTATTTTTTATTAATCGCAAAATTAACTAATTAAATTTAATTACCTAATTCTTTTACTAATCATAAAAAAAGCTAGTCAATTTTAAATTAAAAATAATATTTTTTTATTAGTAAAAAATAGATAATTTTTTTTTCAAAAAAGTTTACCTATTTTCTTCCTAATAAAAAAATTTAACTTAATTAAATTAAACTAATTACCTAATTATAAATTAAAATAATTAAAAAATATAAAATTATAATAGCTGAGTAAATTAAACTAATTACAAAATAAAAATTTATAATAACTGAGTAAATTTTAAATTAAAAAAATTGTGACTAGTAAAAAAAAAAAGATATTTAAAAAAAAAAATCAACATTAAATTTCACAGTCAATCATTATAATTTAATAGTTGAACTAAAATTATAATATTTTAAAAATAAGAAACTAAAATTATGAATTAAAAATTTAAAGAAATCAAAATCATAAATTTATCAAAAGAAAAAGAAAAAAATATTGATGAATCATGTCACGTGACACTATATTTATTGTATATCAATAATGTTGACTAATAAATAAAGGAAAAGACTATATAAAAACTAATGAGATAATAAATAAAGGAAAAGACTATATAAAAACTAATGAGAAAGGGTGTGTAGTGTGTACAAATATATTCTTTATTTATATCGAAGGATGCCATATATAGTTGAGTTTAACCCTATATATTGATAGTACACTCTTTATTTCACGTCGATCGATCTGTATGCTTTTTTGAAAGACATGCATACATACATTAGTCAAAAAAATTACTAGATTCCATTCTGAAATAATTAATACTGCACTTGCATTTTGTCGAGAACAGCTAGCGTAACTATTACTAGTTGACTAATGACTAGCTAGATACCATGATCATTGATCAATCTGTAGTCCAGTTGAAAATTGTTTGAAACATGAAATCAATTAATTATCAGAACAAACTATCTTTTCATCTATAGAATGCTCCATTAATTAAAATCAAGACTATAACGTTGTAGCCACATATTACTGATGTGGCGAGTTTCTTATCCGTATATGCCGTGTCTCAATAAAATTGCATCAAAATTAATACATATATACCTGAAGAAATAAATTATTGTTTAGGTGATGTTTTATTAAAGGAAGAGATAGTTCTTCTCTCTTTATTATTATTTAATGTGCATATCCCTTCAGTTAAAATTATTTTTTTTTATAGAAAAAAAAAACATTTTTTAAGGAAAACAAAAGTCTGTTTTTTAAAAAATAGATAAAATTTGTTTCTTAAAAAAATATAAATCTATTTTAATTTTAAGAAAAGCAGTTTAAATAAACATTCTAAAAAAACATAAAACTACTTATTTTATTTATAAAAAAAATGGTTTTTTGACAAATAAATTTATACAAGATAAGTATATGATTAATTAATTACTAGCACCACGTTTTCCATACACATGCACTAGGCGTCATTCCGAGCTGTCGTAAGCAAAAATTGTCATAAACCCCATTTTGTGTTTATTTTTTTGGAAAAATAAAAAATATCATCGCACACCTCAAAATTAAGAAAAATAAGAGATGAATAAAAAAAATAAAAGGAAAAGAAAATAATACACATGACAAATATGAATTAAAAGATAAAAATAAAAGATGAAAATAAAATAGGAGAAAAAGTAATAATTTGTTTTTTTTTTTAATATATGAATGGTGGTAAGATTTATTTATTGTTGGATTACGTTTGCAGCACATTCTGGCTTCAACAAATTAGCATAGCACACGTTGTCCAGTGGTGGCAATTAAGAATCTGATTAGGAAACCAAAGTTCGTGTGTTTGTGCTAATAACTATTTCATGCACTATATATGAAATAAAGAGCTAGTCCCTCACCCCTCACCACTATAAATTAGTTCTAGTTGCCACTGTCTATTTTATATGTAACAAACACTTCAACAATATACTACTCTAAACCCAATTTACAAGATGAAACAACATTCCTTTAGCCAAAACCACTATATTTTAATTTTGTTCCTTATTCTCACTGTGTTAACTTCCCAAGTAATGTCTCGCAGGTTCTCTGAGGCATACTCATCAGAGAGACATGAAAAGTGGATGGCACAGTATGGTAAGGTTTACAAGGATGCTGCAGAGAAAGAAAAACGTTTCGAAATATTCAAAAACAATGTGCAGTTCATTGAGTCATTCAATGCTGCTGGGGACAAACCTTTCAACCTTAGCATTAACCAATTTGCTGACCTTCATAATCATGAATTTAAGACTTTGCTAACTAATGGTAACAAGAAGGAACATAGCGTGTGGACATCAGCAACAGAAACAGAAACAAAAACATCGTTTAGGTATGAGAGTGTTACTAAGATTCCTGCTACCATGGACTGGAGGAAAAGAGGTGCTGTCACTCCAGTCAAGGACCAAGGCAAATGTGGTATATATTCCTCTACTCATTTTTTTTTTTATCACTTTTGGAATATTTATGTCACTCGTACTATTTGTTACTTCACATATAAAATAAAAGTATTAATTACTTCTTTTTTTCTAATAATACTCTTATAAATAAATTTATAACTCTCTGATTCTTCTTTTCCATCTTAGCTTAATCCTTTAATAATAGCAAAATTTAATAGTGATATAATGATATAATATTAATATAAAATTATTTTACATTGTTTGTAATTATTTATTTATATAATTTTTAAAATAATTTTATAAGAGTATCTTAATAATATTTCAGTATTATTTCCATTAGAAATTAACTGAGATAAAGTATAAACTCTTTTTGTTTGTGAAAACAGGTAGTTGTTGGGCATTTTCAGCAGTGGCTGCAACCGAGGGTATCCACCAAATCACAACAGGCAAATTAGTGTCCCTATCAGAGCAAGAACTAGTAGACTGTGTCAAAGGTGATAGCGAAGGATGCATTGGTGGCTACGTGGATGATGCCTTTAAATTCATTGCAAAGAAAGGAGGAATAGCAAGTGAAACACACTACCCCTACAAAGGAGTTAACAACACTTGTAAGGTAGTAATTAAGAAGGAAAAAAAAACTCATCAAGGTGTAGCAGCTGAGATAAAAGGGTATGAGAAAGTTCCTTCTAATAACGAAAAGGCACTCCTAAAAGCCGTGGCACATCAACCTGTCTCGGTTTATATTGATGTTGGAGCAGATGCTTTCAAGTTTTACTCAAGTGGGATTTTTAGTGCAAGAAACTGTGGAACTGGTTCACATGCTGTTACTATAGTAGGTTATGGGAAATCCCGTGGTGATGGTACTAAGTATTGGTTGGTGAAGAATTCATGGGGCAGTGAATGGGGTGAGAAAGGGTATATAAGGATGAAGAGAGATATAACGGCCAAGGAAGGTTTATGTGGAATGGCTAAGTTTCCCTATTATCCAACTGCTTGAGATTTTGTTTTTTTATTAGTAGGAATCCAACACAAACACATTATCAATGATTTACAACATTTATGTATCAACTAAGTTACACACCGTTGATTTCCAACTGCTTGAGTTGGAGTGGTACTGCTATATATCAATCCATGTATAATAAGGTGCTTGTGTTTGATCTTATTTATGATGCATATGTAAACGTTTAGTTTCTACTAAATAGTATAATGAAAATAAGTTGTTATTATTATACCTAGGTAATATTCTGTTCTTTTATTGTTGTTTTAGTATATTTATAAATGTTATTGATGATCATTTTTCAAATGCACTAATACATCAATTGCAAAACTTGGAAGGGAACTAAGGAAGAAAAGACAAAAACAGAGTTTAACGTCTAACACATGGAATCATGGACTCTGCAAACAATAAATGGATGATAAAAAATATGTTTGATTTGAATTGATTTTCTTGTTAAATTTGAAGTACTTGGTCTATTTATTGACTAAAAACTCAAATCCTTCACTAAATCACATTTTCCCCCACTAATTCATCAGGATCAATTAAAATAGTTAGATTAATTAATTTTTAATTTTAATTAATAATATCCTAAAGTTAAATTTTATTTCAGAAAGTCATTGACCAATAAAATAGATTATTTTTTTAGTACCACCAATAACACTTAAACCAAGTTCAAATTAAGGATACAGACACGGGGCAAAAATCTAAATAAAAAAAATATCCGTGGCATTGATCTTGTGTAAATGGCAACAAGATGCAGCATATGTGCACAAGATGACACGTGCCACTCTCATGTAAAACCCACTTTGCCTCGTTTTCCTCACTCTCCTAGATTCATTCATCTTACGTTCGTCCAGATTCTTTGGATGTCATTGGTTGTCGCGCCACCACGTCATCAGAACCGCCTTTGATATTCTCGGCCGAAATTTCTTCCTCCTTAAAAATTTGAATCTTACTATCTTCCATTCAATACATTATCAACAATTTTATTTTATTTTTCTTTATTTATGTTATTTCATTTCTCAATTCAACTTTCACCTAGACAAGTTTCTTTCATTTGAATGGCACAGTTACTGTCTCCAGTGTTCACAGAACCTCTCAGACTCCACAACACATCACAGAATTTATGTTCATGGAGGATGCTACCAAAGACTGCAACAACTCCTTTGAACTTTGTAACACACAATGGCAAACGAAGAGGGTGTGGAAGGGTAAGAGTTGCTGCTGAGGAAAAATCATTTTCAATGAGTGAGACTGTTGCAGATGACTACTATGCAGTTTTGGGCCTGGTAATGTATCACTCTGATTTTTTTTTCTCTCTGTTTACTTCCCGTTAAAACTATTCATACATGGTAAAAAAAAAAAAAAAAGAGTAAGTTGAAGTCTTGTGGAATGAATAAAAACATGCGTTTTATTAGTTTTATACAACTTTAGAACTTCTTTTCATCCATGGTTTGATTGATATTCTAAAGGGTAAGTTATATTTATGGTGGGCTTTTCTCATTTGAGTAACTTTAGAGACAATAGGGAAATCCCAGATGATAAACTACATGTGATGTATAAGCCATGATATTTATTCTGTATTGCAATGAAACTTAGGATATTGTGAAAAGAAAAAACTACTCAAATTTTCCACTATTGACACTTACTATTTTCACACTATTCTCTCACTAATGACTCTAATGTAAATATGAAGAATTTAGGTAAAATTTAATGGTGATACACTGACATACATTGTCAGTTAATCTTAACACATCTTTCTTAATACATTATTTGCATGAGTCTTAAGATATAGTTTTATAAAAGTTAATTAACTTACTATTATCACCATTAAGTTCATTTAGTTATACTGTATGTCTAATGATTGGTTGATCCATTTTACCAGCTTCCAGATGCTACTCCAGGGCAGATCAAGAAGGCCTATTACAATTGCATGAAATCTTGCCACCCAGACTTGAGTGACAATGATCCTGAGGCAACCAATTTCTGCATGTTCATCAATGAAGTCTATGGGGTGGGGTTCCATTTTGAGTATCATCAATTTTAAAACTTAGGAGAAAAGTTCTTCAAGTTTTATTGTGTTTTTCTTTTTAGTAAATTGACTATTACAGTGCAGGTGCTCAGTGATCCCATTCAGCGCATGATTTATGATGAAATTCATGGGTATTCTTTGACTTCAATCAATCCTTTTCTGGATGATTCTAGTCCAAAGGATCATGTTTTTGTTGATGAATTTAGCTGCATAGGTACTTCCTCTCACTCTAATGAAAACTATGATGTTATCTTATAATATGTTCTTGTCAAGCACTCTTGATGTCACCAATTTTCACCTCTTTTGGAAAAAAAAAGAATGATGGCTCTATCTAATAACACTTCCTTTATAGAGAAACAGTTATGAATCTACCAAGAGTTGGTAATGCCCAAGTGACAACATTGACATCTAAAATTTGCAATGCTATGTAGTTAATTGATGTGTTTTGTGTCTTGATAGGCCATACATGTTGCTTAAATATTTTTATTAGATCCTCAACTAGAACAATTTTCCAAGGTATGTTATGTTATGTAATTGTACTTCAAATCCTTGACCAGGCTGCAAAAACTGTGCCAATGTAGCCTGTGATGTGTTTGGAATAGAGGAAGAGTTTGGCAGAGCCAGAGCGTACAGCCAATGTGGGAAGCCTCAATTAGTTCAACAAGCTATTGATAGTTGGTATATCTATAAGCATCACTCTAATCACCCCTTTTGGAATAAGCCTTCTTTGTTCAATACAATATAGTATATTTTTAACTGGAGCTGTTGGACACTTGAGTTTTTGAACCAATGGCAGGCATTGTCTGTGAAGTGAATAGACCAATGGAGATTTCACAAATTAATTTGACTAACTTTTGTAATTTAGCCCTGTTGACTGCATTCATTGGACATCAGCTGCACAACTATCATTGCTTGAAGACGAAATGCGCCGTGTAGAAAGAGTCAATGTAAGGCCAAAGTTGCAAAAGTCTATTTCTTCTGGATCTTCTTTCCTTTGTAATCTCTATTCCTACTATAATGTGGTCACTTAATTTTATTTTTTTTCTGTTAAATGGCTACTGATATATGAGAAACAGTTTTAACCAAGCAGCATATGATTTTAAGTTTTCAAACTGTAATATTTCTTGATTGTTTCTGATCATTTTTAGTATAGCCTCAATTTAACTACATATGATTTTTTTATTTTAAACGTGAAGTTTGTTTCTCATAGTAATGATCTTTCTCTTTTTTTTTAAAATAAAGTTTTAGTCTTTGAGATTAGCAATGGGCTAAAGTAAGGTTCTATACATTATAATTCTAGCTAGTTGAGCTTTTTAATGTGTTTGTTTAAAATACTTTTGTTTAAAATAAATAGTTTATGAAATAATCACTTATTTAAAAATTATTTATTTTATAAACACTTATTTTAATTTTAAACAAAGTAAATTATATCTACTGAGCATCTTAAATATGAGCAGGTTGCCCTAATGCTTTCTGGAATGGGATCAGGATCGACTGATGTTTTCAGAATGGTAAGAATAACTCATAGACTACTGGGTTATTTAAATGTTAAGAGATCTTATTCCAACTTTTTAACTACATTTGTGTACATTTTGGGGGTTGATGCGCATTCCTTGGTATAAAATATGGTTGATATCATCATATTCTGCATGTCCTACAACATGGCTGAAAGACCTTGAATTTGGAAACATTTCTTTTTGACTCTGGAAATAATGGTTAAAAAGTGATGATAACATGGATTAAGCAAGCACTTCAAAAATGTTTCATAGTAGCACTGTGATTGTTCCATTCTAGTGTTCTTGCCACATAAGTTTCAGGCTTATT
This sequence comes from Amphicarpaea edgeworthii, assembly GCA_014843725.1. NCBI lineage: Eukaryota > Viridiplantae > Streptophyta > Magnoliopsida > Fabales > Fabaceae > Amphicarpaea > Amphicarpaea edgeworthii. Next base: position 7,563,139 of record CM026323.1, on the reverse strand, counting down.
TCAGAGAAAAACTTTTAATTACCATGCCCAAAATTTTAATGCTTTAGCATGTGTACTATTTATGTGTTGTCTCTAACATGATCCAACCATACTAACAATGACAGGCAAGTTCCCGATGGGAAAAGAGGCAGGCAAAAGTCTTGGTAACAACTCTTACATTCTGTGACTGTTTCAAACTACTATGAATCTTCATTTGACAAAAAATTTAACACCGGCTTCAATGTCTCTTTATATTGGGTAGAAAATTGTGATTGCTTGTTAGTTTCACGGCATAAAACATGTTATGTGTATGACTAGTCATTGATGAATGATGAGTGTCTTGCAGGAACAAGCAAAATTGAGAATGATGAAGGAGAAAGGTTCTGTTCAAACAGATATGTTCTGGAACAATCTTTGGGGCAAACCAAAAGACTTAAGTTCAGGTATTGGATGTGAAAATACAAAAGGTTTCTACAAATTGTGGGATGTTATAGTTTTCATCTGCCAATGTTTTCCTTTTTCAGTTGTTCTGCTTTAGAACTTTATTTCAGCAATTCCTTTTTATAGAGGATTTAAATTTGCAATTTCTAAACTCCAGTAGCTATCAGCAAAATTTGACTCCACATCAAGAGTATGCTTCAGTAAGCCTGATTATTTGGTTGTGGTAATTATTAAAAGTTCAAAAAGATTTATACACTATCAATCAATCAGAAATTACATTGGATAAAACTTTTAAAGTAATTATTAAAAAAAATAACCATTTTTAACTAGTTTTATAGTCAATCACAATCCACCATTTATATGACTTTTATGATAATTTTGTAAAAGTCAATTGATTTATTAAAAATAGAGAATTGTGATTGACTAATAGTGTAAACAGACTAGTTTACATTAAACATTAAACTCATTTAACTATATGACAATCTATGATTAGATGACAATGTAAAAAACATTTGCATTATATATTGTTTATGCCAATTACAATCTTTCAAATGATAACACCATTATGCAGAGGAGGAAATCAAAGAAAGAGCAAAGAGAGCTGCTGCTGCTGCTAGAAGATGGAGGGAATACTCAAGAAGAGGTGTTGATAAGCCTCCCACATTTAAACTTCCAGAAGCAGCCTCCATCAAGGACTAGTGACCACTATTTTCTTCACAGTCCTTCCTATACCTTCTATAACTATAGCATCCAGTTCCATGTAATTAATTCATCCATAGCCTCTCAATGAATCTCATAAGTTTATTTTTCATTTAACAATCCATCATTGTATATGCTGCAACACTAATTATTACTGTAAAAAAAAAATACAGATGATATATGGTAAATACAGGGATAAATAAAAGAAAGCTAAGTTCAATGTGATGGAATTTCTATGTTTTAGCTATTTCCATTTAACTCAGATATTAAACAAAAGACCAAAAAATGTTTAACTGGTGCACACAGCCCATGGACTATATTTTAATAGCAAATCTTTAAAAGGTTAAGGATTGTTGGAGTCTTTTATATATTATTTTTTTGATACAATGGATTGTTTCTGAGGCATCAAAGGTATCTGCCATTTTTAATAATCTTTTATATGAGAATCTTGAATCATGATACTAGCATATTCTTCCTTCGATAAGTAACACAACTTACGCATTGTCTTCATCCAAATCATCACAAAATGGTTTTTGCTACAAATTCGTTGGAAATACAAGGAGCAGTGCAAGACCATCACAATCTTTTTTTATATTGCACGTGACTCAATCCTCTTATTGTATATTAAAAATTCCCTTAATTTATTAATTAATAATGATTCTTTAGCAGACACAATAGTACAAGTAAACACTTCAGAGGACCCAGTATTCTAGCAATGCTTAAAAATATTAATATAATTAGTCATTAGTCAACAAACAATGATGCTCATATGGTAGATTTTTATGATACATTGTTTGAAAAGTAATCACTGAACAAATTGGCTAGGTGTCCAGTGTCAAATTTCCATTAGAGAACTCTATTATTAAGTTAACATGGACATGCAGGTCATCATCATGCATGATAGTCTTTGGTCAAAGATTTGACATACGTACATGCTGTACTGTACAGCATATCCAAAAACTGAAATTTCACCTTAGCTTCATCCCATTGACTCTGGTGTAATATATCAAAATAATTTTAAGAAAATTTTCAAAAGCAATTACTTAGTTTACTCAATTTGGTGTGATCCAACAATTTGTACTTTAACATCTTAGAATTGAATTCTTTTTTTTTATTGATTATTATTTATTGGTAAGTCCTCTCTAATAACAGGAGTGTCTATACGATGGAGAAAACATGATTAAGAATTCTTTTTTTACTAAAAGTAATAAGTTAGACCTTCATTCCTTAAAAGATTAGTTATTCTAAAAGTGATAAGTTAGATCTTCATTCCTTAAAAGGTTAGTTATTGATAAAATCAGTAAATACTTCATAATTAATAACAAAAAAAAAATCCCATGCTTAACCAAAAAATAGTGTCTTTCTATAATAAAATACCAAAATAAAGAATTTTCATCTAAAAATGATGAAAGATCATTATTAGTTAATTTTGAATTTAATCATTTTATAAATATTTTGGCTTTTAGAATTGCCTCATACATGTATGATTTTAACTTTTGCTAATATAGAACATGATGCAAAAGGAGACAAGCCTTCACAATTTATGAAAACAATTAATTATTCATGGGTCGGATTCTCTCTTTTCTGTGTCTCTTTCACTTGAGCCCCACCATTCATGTTATTCACTAAGCAACATTATTTAAGTCACTTGGGTTGGTTTAACCCTCGTGTCAACTACACCAATAAAAGACTAAAGTTCAGCAAATTGTATTGAATATTTGCATTGCTCAATTATTGAGAGCAGAGAAGACAAATTAATGGAAAAGTGTGTCTTTATGCAATTGCAGCTTCCTAAAGCACTTGGAATAAATTAATCAAGATTCTCAGAGGAAGAAACAAATCATCCTATGTAGATGGTAAATTCAACCAATACCACAACAACAATCAGAACACAAACCAAGGCTTTTACACTACTATTCATTGGTATCTTTTTTCAGAAGTTACATTTTGCAGGGAGATTGACAGAATTCTAATAGAGAGAATGGAGACAGAATGAAAAGCTTGCAAAATATGTACATTTATTATTATAGCTAGAACCTAATCTAATATCTACAATCACTGCTTTGCATAAGACATAAGAAAACTTTTACTTTTTTTTTTTTTTTTTCTAATTGTTATTCAGACAAATTTAGATACAGTTCTGTAAGTACTTTTTCGTGTTATTCTCTTATTAGAATTGGAGTTTTATCTCGATAAATTAGACAATATAACTTTACATTAAATTTTAACACAAATTATTGAGGTGAAACTCCAATTCTGTTAAGAAAATCGCATCATAAGTATCTAAGAAACTGTATCTAAATTTTTTAACTCTTATCTTACAATGGATGCAACAGTGTGAGCCCAGAACCTAAGATTGTCTTTCATGTCAATTTCATTGCCCCTAGCTGGCACCCTCCAATTCTTCAGCAAAGGATTTCTCATCTCCCTTTGGTCCAAAACATCCCAAGCCTCAGACAAATAAGGCTTATTATGATGATCATCACCACCATGCCCTTCATCCCCTTCATCTTCTTGATCTCTTCCAAGTCTCTGCAAGCCGGGTATTAGAGAAGCCAATTTTTCCGAGTCCTTGTCCTCCTCAGAGAACACAAACCCCAAATCCATAAACCCTTTTAGCTCCTTAAACTCAAGCTCGGAGAGGCTCCTGCTGATGATTCTCTCTTTCCTACTAAGCCTTCTTCTTCCATGATGACCAAAGCTTTTTTGTCTTCTCTTAATGCTCATGACACCTTCTTTTCCATGATTTCCACTAGAGAACTCTCTGATTTCCCTCTCAGAAGGGATTGTCCTAAGCCTTTGAGGGGTTAACACAGAATTTGGCGAAGGAGAGTAATCACACATAACACATGTTGTTGAGTTCAAGTTTTGGTCACTATAGGACCTAACTTCAAGGGTTGGAGTTGGAACTAGTAGAAGCTTTGAATCAACAAGAGAAAGCACTTCCTCCTCCACCTTGTGATGATTAGAGATAGCATTTGTTGGAGGGATTTTTGTGTTGGAGAGAATTGAAGACTCAAACCAGAAGGAATCCAACAACCTCAAAACTTGTTCTGCAACAGCCATTATTATTATTACTACTACTTGTGTCACAAAATAATGAATGGCTTAACTTCAATTGAAATTGAATGCTACAAAGATGTGATGAGGATTGAAGAGGCTTTAGAGATAAGATTAGAGGATGTGTCTCTTATGTGGCTATTTATATGGAAAGTGGCATTTCTTAATTGCCACTGGCTCTATATGCCTTTGTTTTATTCGAATATATGCAATTTGGGAAATTTCAGGAAGCTTTTTTCTTGTACTTGTCGGGTTCTGAGAAAAATGGTGAAATTAATATCTCAACCCATGATTGTGAAATGCGTTACGTAATAAATAGTATTAAATATTTTGGGATTTTCTTTCACCATTATGGTGAATAATCAGATAAGGTTGGAAATTAATTTTGAATTAAGTGCTAGAAGTTTCTAGTAAGGGAAATTAATTAAGTATGGATTTGCACTGTTTGAATAATTTGAGTGCCAATATTAATTTACTATAATAAATAAATAATCAAACAAATGGTGTTTATTTTTTTGGATTTGCTAATTAGAATGAGATGTTGTTGTTCTAAACTTTTTATATATTTTTTGTATGTGCTAAAAGTTGCTCAAAATATTTTGTGTTGTTTCTAGTTTTATATTTATGGAACGTATTGAAAAAATAATGAAGCAATTTTGATTGCTAGACTTGTAATTTTGTATAGTGAAATTGACTTTTCAATCAGATATTAAGCGGATCAGTGCAAAGATAACTTACTAGGATCGACAATTATAAGTGAAATCCAAATGGTCATGTTTGTTTAACCAATCATGTTCGGTAGCTTATAAAATATTTAACTAACTTATCAATTTATTTAGTGATTTTATTCCACAAGTTTATAAATTTGTTTGAAATATTACTTTTCGAATCTTGAATTTATAGTTGATACATTTTTTATTTGTACTAAATATTTTAATAAAATTCTTCCTTTTCTCTTTTTAAGTTTAAGAAAAAAAAAACATTACCCTTACCTTTATCTACAATACACTTTTTTTTTTTTTATCAAGCTAGCAGTTCCCCTGTACCTCTGTTCCTTACTCAGGCATCTTACATCGGCATCGATTTTTTTTAAAATTAAAAATTATATTTTTCAAAAACTAAGAGAAAATAATATTATTTACAAAACATAAAATATTTATAGAAAAAATTTAAATATATTTTTCACGTCATTTTCCATAAGTTACATGCAAATCAACAAGAACCCATCAACCTAAAAACATCTGGCTTTGGTCCATCCAACCAAAACATCCTTAAAAGATAGAACTGCACGATATGGGTCGATAAGAGTGGGTCCTGTCTGGGACAGTTGGACATGCTGATAAGAAACATTGGGCTGTTGCTTCCTGCACCTTCAAACGGCTTCTTGCACCTCTTGTTTGATCCATCCAGAAAAATCCCTCCAGATTTTGGCTTCTTGAATGTTCAATCCGAAAGAGATATTCATGTTTAATAATTTTAACCTTATAATTCATAATGTAAGATATATTCATGTTTAAGCAAATCTTACTAATGTTGTAAAAAAAAACAAAACAAACTTTATTAATATGTGTGCAATCCTAAAGCCTAAACTCACGACCTATCTTAAAGTCATGACCGATGCATAAACTATACTTCTCTTAGCCTGGTCAGCCTAACAACCAAAACTTCACTAAAACATAATTTAAAATAAATATAAAAGGGCTACTAAAAATCTAGTAGAACCTGTCCTATAAATAAGACAAATACATTAGAATCTCCCCTATTTCATATATGAATCATTTACAAAATATTCAAAGTTTCTCAAAACATGATAAATGTGTCACTTACATACTATGCAAAAGAACCCCTTACAATTCAAAAATGAAATGATTCACTAACAACACATCACTGATCTTAACTCTATTTATAACTACAACTGCATCATGGAGTTATCAAAACATATTCTCCATTATAGATAATGGAAGCCTACCAAAAAAGACGAACAATTCCCAAATGAATTGGTAAATCTGAGGAAATAAACAACCATGATAGGAATTTTGCATTTAAATAATTTAAATGATTTAGAGTAAAAGAGAAAAGAAATCATAATTCACTTTTGAAGACTAACATTTATACTAACATTCAATTTATTATATGCACATAAACCACATTTTCTCTTCATTGCAATAAACGATAGCTATTCTGCATTATCTATTCGTTGTAGTGAATGCTAACTATACTGTATTATCTCTTCATTGTATAAGGACCGAATGAAGACTGTCAAAAAGAACAACACAATATTTGTCACAGAATCTAAATATAAAAAAAATATAAGATAATCACTTATTAGACAAAAAATCACATATCTAACTCCTCCTACAGGACCCTTTACTAATCTTTAATATAATTACACTAATTTATTCTAATGAATTACTAAAAATTTACCAAAAAAATACAAACACTTAAATCACGTGCTCCACCGTTCGAATACTTCAAAGTGACACTAAAGAGAATGAGGAATAAAGGGGGGGAGGGGGAGAGAATGGAAGAAAGAAAAAGAAAAAGAAAACGAGGGGTTACGGGGGTGGGGGGCTCGGTGAGTGACAAAGAGAGGGGGGAGAAAGAGAGTTTTTATTTATTTTCTTTATTTGAATTTTATATCATTATTATTTTTTTCTAAAACAGTGCGTTTCATAAACCAAGTAGAATATCGTATTTTCAAAGTGAGAAATATGATGATCTTCTAACATTTTAAAATAGTTTTATATTTTAATGGTTAATAGTTATGATCTTTTATAATAAAATTTTTGAATTTTATAAAATACTCTTTAAAATTATAATAATAAGTTGTAATGGAGTGATAATGTAAAATTATTTCAATTCTTTTTTTTTAAATATGTTAATAAAAATACTCATCGCTCATATTATCTTGAACTTAGATAAAGTTCTCAAGTCTCAACTTTTATAATGATTAAGACGGATTGAATTTAGGTTTAATATATGTTTATTACATGATAAAACTAAAAGATACTTTTTTTTTTATACTTTTTTATTTTTTATTTTATAATGAAATTGTATACATAAATTCATCAAATATGAATTTAGTAGGTATCAAAATAAATTTTGACATTAAATTCTTTCTATTTTTTATTTAATTCAAAAGTTAATATTAATCCCAAATTTTTATGCAATTTAGTATCACCATTATGTTATTGAAGTTATTGACTTATTTGTCATCGCCGTTATCATTCTTGTGTGGTGATTTTTTTTCATTTTAAATTTTTTCTTATGATAATGTTAATCTATTTTCGTAAAATAAAACAGTGTTTAGTCGTGAATTAAAACAGTGCACAATAGCAATCTCTTTGCAGAAAAAAGTACGTCTACATATTCCAAGAACACGTGAGATTTTTTTCTGCATAATTCATGGTTTAGCAATCTTTTTTGCTGTGTTACTTCTAAATTACGTTGTTGTGTTGGCACGCAATATTTCATTGTCAATGGCAATGCTTTTGCCCCCTCCCTTTTTCGTTTTTATATGACAGGATGATAAGGCATTTTATATTTATCTAAGTCAAGTTATTTTATTCCTATGTCATTTACGAACAAATAATAGGTTTCAATGTGACATGTTTGTCTAGAATAAGCAAAGTAGAAGGATCTTATACTTCATGTTTCTTCCTTTTGTTGACTTTGACTTGCATGTTATTTTCCATAGAGTATAGACTTACGTCACCCCTCCTTTTTTCACATTTAACAAAAGTGTTCAGGGGCACACAATTATAAATTTAGGTCTTGAATAAGCATATTGGAAGGGTCATTGGGTCAAAGCTCCTTTTTTTTTTTTATTAATAAAATTCTATGTAACTTTGATCAATTCTACATATCATAAATATTATAAATAGTATAGCTTTTAAAGTTAAAATTGAGTTTAACAATAATATATTGAGAATATAAAATAGTTTTATAGTGTAAATAAATTATAATTCAGTATTTAAATTTAAATGATTTTTAATATAATTTTATAAAATAAATAAAAAATACAGTGTATTTTTATAGTGTTAATTCATTAACATGAAACTCGTTAAAATTTTGAGTAGGAAGAGGAAAAAAAGTTGTATAATCCGAATTCAACTTGGGTGTTTTGGACTAATTAATGCAAGATGGTAAAATTAATAGATCATTGGGACCTTCAATTTATTGTTTTAAGTTGTAGAAGTACTAACTTAACCAATTTTGCACGTTTAGAAATTAGAATGGCAAGATATTTGATTCGTACAACTATCTTTCAGAGCATGTGCAATTTAAAGTTGAGCTATCACATTTCGTTGGTCAAGACAAGTTTAATGATACTTAACCATTTCTGAAACATGTCAAATGGTAGAGCCATTTTTTAGTAAAGTTTTCTGGTGTATAATGGCAATAAAGAGGTTTAAATTCAAGACTTTCTATAAAGTATTCAAAATTTCTCACCATTATTGATTTTAGTGGCGATGTACTGCTATATAAATGGAACTTAATACTATGGTATTAATACAATGGAGTACTTGATATAAGTAAGTTTTCATTGTTGATGAATCAATTTTGGTTTGTTTTGTTAACTGCATTTTTTATGGGATATTTAAATAATTTTATAAACAACTTTTTATCTTATTTTCTATTCAATTAAATATTTTTCCATTTTATGTTTTCATTCATAGCAAATAACTATCAAATATACTATTAAAAGACTCAAAATTGGTTAATATAAATTATAACATTTGTGGTTAAAAAAATTATTCTTAAAGTTTAAAGATGATTGACGGGACATATTTAATTATGAGTAGTATTAGCTACACTCTATATAATTTTTTTTTATATAAGATTCATGATGTTTTTGGTTAGAAATTCTCATCATAATTGATTGAAAATCATAAATTATGATGAATTTTATGTATTATTTAAAATTATTTATTTATTAATTTATCTTATTTCAATAAAAATAATAATTTTTAAATAATATCTTAAAAAAAAAAGGAAAGAGTGTCCGAGAAAAAAAAATTGTCAATAACAATTCTCGTTTAATCATGTTTATTAATTTACGATAAATTTGTTCAAAAAAAAATTTACGATAAAATTATTAAAGATTATTATGATTTATTAGATTTAGATCGCCTTTAAACTCTAATTTTTACGGTAATAAATTTACTGAAATTTGTTTGTTTTTATTGTATAAATCTGAAATGGATAACTTGTACTAATATAATGAGTAGTGTGAACCACAATGATTATGTTTGAGATTTTCATGTCATCTATCTCTCACTTCACTCTTTCCAAGTAGAATAGCATTTCACTTTTTCCCCCCTCTGCGGTGATTTTCCACTTCTCACTTCTCACAAAAACCAAATTTAATTTCCCTTTCTACCCCTGTCCGCGTGGTGGGTGCAACACAGTGACGCACCAACGTACTCCACCAGTAGTACCACTACTAGAACGTGTTAGGTTCGCAGCACGTGCCGAGCGCGTGGTCAATGCTCTCTCCGGGTGTTGCCAGCTGGCAACCTGCGTCGACTCACTCGCCTAGCCAACCTTATCCAATTTCTTATAAAGTTCCCCTAACCTCACCCTCGGTCACACTCTCCCTCCCTCACCCTCACCCCCATTGGTCACATTGCACCACCACCAAATCACTCAAAATTACGGTTTCATCCTCACGCGGGCGAAATCGGCCTGCCATTGGTCCGTGGCGCAAACGCGCTGCACCCCCGGCGGCACCGTACGGCATTGTAGATAAGAGGCCACGATTAACTTGTGCTTTAAAAAATTAAAAGAGAGAGAGACAAATAACTATTTAAAAGAGAAAAAAAAGAGAAATTGGAAATATTTGATTATTTTGCGTCCACCTCAATTCCTATGAATATGTGTTAATGAATGAATTAATAAATAATCGGTCTGAGAAATATTATATTAATTCTGTGAATCTGCGTTTCTATATTTTCGTTTCTCACTATAACGCTTTTCCTAATTCGTAATTCATTTTGTGTTGAAAGAAGAGAAGAAAGAAAGACGAACAAGAGGAGGTAGAGAAAAAAGAGTTTGGGGGAGATCTTGTAAATAAGGAAACCCTAGTTTTTCCTTTTTTGGGTTATTTTTCTAAATTTTCCCATTAATTTTCAGCTCCAACCTGCTACTCTTACCAATAAGGAATCTCTTGTCATTGCTTCAATCGAACAAGGTCTGTTTTCAATTTCACGGTTTCTCAATTTTCCCCTCTGCTGTGACCTTTTTTTGGGGGGGAATAAAAAAGGTGTCTTTTATGTTTTCCCGTGTCTGTTTTTCAATTGGGTTTTCATTTCTATCGATCCTTTTGTGACGGGTAATCGCTGAAGTTTTTGTTTGAATAATGGTTTTTTTTTTAATTATTTTTGAAACCCTTGTAGAGGGTGTTTGTTCCTATGCTCAATGTGATGTAACCTATGTTGGGGGTCAAGAATTTGGGGCTTTTGCATAGTGTCTAAGATTGGAATATGTCTTACCGAATTACCATGTGCGTGTGTGTGATGTGTCTGCATTTTGGTATAGTGGTAACTATTTGGCACCAGGAAAGTATGTATGTGCCGTTACACAGTGTGTTTGGTTATCACTTAATGAATCCAGCTCTCACATGTTGATGTTTGAAAATGTGTGTTTGAGGTATTGAGTTAGGTTGTTTTGTCTCTTCAATGATTAATGAGATCGTGTTTACTGCTCTTTTTGTCGATTTCTCAGAGTGAACGAGTTTTGTGGGATTGTGTATTGTTAGAAAGCCACAAAGATGATGTCCAGGTCGTATACGAATCTTTTAGATTTGGCCTCCGGGAATTTCCCAGCAATGGGGAGGGAGACCAGGGAGCGGAGGCGGCTGCCAAGGGTTATGAGTGTCCCAGGATTTGTCACTGAGGTAGATGATGATCAGGCAGTTAGTGTTTCCTCTGATAATCCGTCGACTGTTACTACGGATAGAATGATCATTGTGGCTAACCAGCTACCATTGAAGGCAAAGCGGAAAGAGGACAACAAAGGGTGGAGTTTCAGTTGGAATGAGGATTCGTTGCTTTTACAACTTAAGGATGGGCTCCCAGATGACATGGAGGTTCTTTATGTTGGTTCGTTACGTGTTGACATCGATCCAGCGGAACAGGATGACGTATCACAGTATTTATTGGATAAATTCAAATGTGTGCCGACTTTTCTACCCGCTGACGTTTTGGCTAAATTTTATGATGGCTTCTGTAAACGACAGTTGTGGCCACTTTTTCATTACATGTTACCATTTTCAACAGATAAAAGCCACCGATTTGATCGCTCTTTGTGGGAAGCTTATGTGCTGGCAAACAAGCTATTTTTTCAGAAGGTAGTTGAAATAATAAACCCAGAAGATGATTACATTTGGATTCATGATTATCATTTAATGGTGCTGCCAACTTTTATTAGAAGGCGTTTTAACAGGGTTAAGATGGGATTTTTCCTGCATAGCCCCTTTCCATCATCAGAGATATATAGGACTCTTCCAGTCAGGGAAGAGATACTGAAAGCTTTACTAAACTCTGATATTATTGGATTCCATACCTTTGACTATGCTCGTCATTTCCTGTCCTGTTGCAGTCGTATGTTGGGTCTGGAGTATCAGTCAAAGAGGGGCTATTTAGGATTGGAGTATTATGGAAGGACAATCAGTATTAAGATTATGCCTGTTGGGATTCACATGGGTCGGATTGAGTCAGTTATGAGAATGGCAGATGAGGAATGCAAGGTAAGGGAGCTCAAACTGCAATTTGAAGGAAAAACCATCTTGCTTGGTATTGACGATATGGACATTTTTAAAGGCATAAATTTAAAGATTTTGGCTATGGAGCAGATGCTCAGACAACACCCCAAATGGCAAGGAAGAGCTGTTCTGGTCCAGATAGTTAATCCTGCTAGAGGTAATGGGATACATCTGGAGGAGATACACACTGAAATACAGGAAAGCTGCAACAGGATCAACAGAGTATATGGGAGACCTGGTTATGATCCTATTGTTTTTATTGATAGAGCAGTTCCTATTGCTGAAAAAATTGCCTATCACAGCATTGCTGAGTGCGTTATTGTCACAGCTGTAAGGGATGGAATGAACCTAACTCCTTATGAATATATTGCATGTAGACAAGGAATATCTGGTTCTGAATCATGTTCTGATGTCAGTGATCCAAAGAAGAGTATGCTTGTAATCTCAGAATTTATTGGGTGTTCTCCATCACTTAGTGGGGCAATCCGTGTCAATCCATGGAATGTTGAAGCAACTTCAGAGGCAATGAATGAGGCCATCTCAATGAGTGATGGAGAGAAACAGTTGCGGCATGAGAAGCATTACCGGTATGTCAGCACTCATGATGTAGCTTACTGGGCACGTAGTTTCTTGCAAGACATGGAGCGGGCTTGCACAGACCTTCTAAGGAAAAGATGTTGGGGAATAGGTCTTAGCTTTGGATTTAGAGTTGTGGCACTTGACCCTAATTTTAAAAAGCTCTCAATTGATGCTATGGTTTCAGCTTACAAGAGGGCAAAGAGTAGGGCCATTTTGTTGGACTATGATGGTACTGTGATGCCACAGAACTCCATTAATAAGAGTCCAAGCAAGGAGGTCTTGTCTATTTTGGAATCACTTAGTGCAGACCCCAAAAATGTTGTTTTCATTGTTAGTGGACGGGGGAGGAATAGCTTAAGTGATTGGTTTGATCCCTGCAAAAATCTTGGAATTGCTGCAGAACATGGGTACTTCTTGAGGTCTGATCTCTCTCTCTCTCTCTCTGACATGTCATCTCTATTTTCTGTTTTGCTTAATATTAATTGTTCACATATTACTTATTGTATGTGTCAATATGAAACCTATTTTAGGCACCTTCATACAATGAATGCTATAAAGTTGGAAAGTGCCATTTCTTTTTGTCTGAATAAATCAGATTACAGTGATTTCCTTTTATTCTCAGTTTGACCAGGGTCCATTTGGTGGGGAGATCAATGTGACCTTAAAGTCTAATTTGATTGTATCCAATATAATATAATAATTTGAAATGTTTATCTCTGGTTTTGCAAGTGCTGTTAGTAGGTCATACTACTTTGTAGTTTAAATCATTGTTGAGACCCCCGACATTGGCCTCTGACTGTCATGCCAGTAAGAAATTCCTGTTGAATGGTATTTTATTTCTGAAAATGTTTTTCACTACCTCCTGTATTCAGATGGTCCAACAATGGAGAATGGGAGATTTGTGGTAAGAACTGCGACTTTGGATGGATGCAGATTGCTGAACCTGTAATGAAACTATATACAGAGGCGACTGATGGTTCCTCAATTGAAAGAAAAGAAAGTGCTTTGGTCTGGCAATACCGTGATGCAGACCTTGGTTTTGGATCTGCTCAGGCTAAGGAAATGTTAGATCATCTAGAAAGTGTTTTGGCCAATGAGCCTGTTGCTGTGAAGAGTGGCCAGTTTATTGTTGAAGTAAAACCCCAGGTATATATAATTTCTCTATTTGATTTATCTAAGAAGAAAATGGGCCTTCCTACTTACTATTGATTAATACAGAATTCTCCTTTCAAAAATGCTTTCCTGAGTTTGGATTTCTAAGTTATATCATCCTCTAAAAAAAACCATATGTACCAAGCTTTAGTTTTAATATATTTTTAATTATGTGGTGCATTATATTTGTTCATTCTGCTTTCATATTTTTTTCTGGTGGCAAATATAAAGCTATAGATAGCATTCAGTAAACTATGTCAACGTTTTCTATATTGATCCGGCTTCTGAAGTAGGAATCAACCTTAAGATTCTGTCTTAATATATATGGTTTGTATGAGCTGCTGAGAGCTCATTAAATCTTCTGCATTTTTATCATTGTAATGTTATTTCTCCCTTTAATTTGTTAAAAAAAGGTGGTATAGGTAGGGTGGAACTTTTTGTTACCAAATAAGAAAAAGATATGGAGGAACTTACAAAGAATATTATGTATGTGTTCTTTTAATTCTATTTGGTTATACTAAAAGCACATAATAAGAGAACTTTCCATCCACTTGACTACTTGAGTACTTGACCAAAGAAAACCTGGGACCTATCTTATCCTAGTCTCATATATTGTCTTTCATACTTCTGATGTCGTTCTGGTTTGACAAAGCCTCCTGTTCTCTTGGATACAATTGATGCTTCTGAAAGGGTTCTTTCCTGATGGTTGCTGCTATTTGACTCTGGCCTGAACTTTATAACTGATTTGACATGCTAAACAACTCTGAAAACTCATCTGATTCCATTTGGCCTGTCTGTGTGTGTGTGTGTGTTTGCAGGATGTGAGCAAAGGGTTGGTTGCGGAAAAGATATTCTCGTCGATGCACGGGAAGGGCAAGCTGGCAGACTTTGTGCTGTGTGTTGGTGATGACAGATCAGACGAGGACATGTTTGAAATAGTTAGCAGTGCCATCTCAAGGAATATTCTTGCCACCAGTGCATCTGTGTTTGCTTGCACAGTTGGACAAAAACCAAGCAAAGCAAAGTATTATCTGGATGATACAACTGAGGTAACAAGCATGCTAGAATCTTTGGCTGAAGAATCAGATGCTTCACCACCCTGCATAGAAGAAACTGTGGATTTTCCTCTTGGAGGCAAGTGTGAGAGTTGTTGAGGCTTCTCTGATTTTAGGTGATGATTTTTTTTTTTTTACTTTTTTAATTGGGATGTAATATTTGTGGTGATATTTGGGGCGTTTGCATGGTATGTTTTCATAATAATTTTTCTTTTTCTTTTTCTTTTTTTGCTTTTCTTTCTTCTATTATATATTATTACATATATTTTTGGGAGAATCCCGTCATTATTCTTATGTTGCCTTCATTGGTAGTTTTATTATTTTAGTTGTGGTGTAGCGGATGACAACGATGTTAATTATGGATTTTTATATCCTATAACAGAGGAAGAAAAGAGTGAAAGCTCTTGCTTGGCACCAACAGCAACCTTTCCAAAAGCTTATACTTATTGATAGGATATGGTAAAATTACATTTTCAATTTTGAAAATAAATAAATTATTAATAGAATATTCCTAAAAGTAGACTATATTAAGTTAAACTACAACAGTGAAAAAGTCTTATCTTACTAACTGAGGTCTTACCATATCAAGAGAAAGAAAGAATTTTGTTTTGTTTTTATTTTTTAATTATAAAGCTGTCACTTGTTTTTATTTTATTTTCTCTGTTTTTAAGATTTGTACAAAAAATATTGAAAACAACTTTTCAGAAGCATATTCTTTTGAAAATAACCTTGTTCGAGACAAGTTGAACATTAAATGTGGTCACTTATTTTTAGTTTTTAGTGGAGATTTGAACCTTTTTTAAATTGAAATTCTGTCCAAGTGTCCAATGTTTGGTACTTGGCAGGTTCTATAAGAAAGAATCATCACGTTTTGTACAGGCGGTGCCTTCTAATTTGGATTTCCAAAATGGTCCATTAAATGGCACGTTGATGTTTCATGGAACAGCAATTAGGTGAGATCAACAATAAAGGTTTTTCACAACCTTTGGTGGTGTCTACATCTCTGATGAAGAAAAATGTAAAAGATGCTTAAAAAAGTGACATGTAATGTGAAAGTTAGTTGCATCTAAATTTTGTCCGTAAAAAGAACAAAGATCAAAAAATAAAAAACATGCTATTAAGTGATAAGGTCGTGTGGCTGAATGAAGTGGTCCTTTCCACGATCTCATGTTTTTCAAGATTTTGTCTGCTTGCAATTCTTGTTTTTTCAAGTTTCACCTGTTACAATCTGAATCAGAAGTTACGTACTGGAATTAATCAACTTTCAATTTGTTTTTTCATTCTTGTATTTTTTATATGTTCTGCTGCTGAGGAAGCAACCATAATTGTCTCAGTTTATTCTATGATATATCTTGCCGTGTCTCATTAAACTCCTGCTATTTTATTTTATATCAATTTTTTTCTAGGCCAATAAATGTATATAAAAGGTGATTTTATGTAGCTTATGGGTGCTAAAAAAATAGAAAATTCTTTTTTTATATATCATATTCGATTCTTTTTTTTAAAGGCATTTTTTTTATGATCAAACAAATCATAATTAAATAATAGTATAAAACTATTTTATTCTAATAATGTATAATCATTGAATTCTAATTTTTTGTATTTGAGTTAGAAATCACATATGTCCCTCGATTTATTGGGACTAATTTTGGTTGTGATAAGTAACTTTTGTGTGTTCAACAAAATTTTGTACACAATTTTGTTAATATATTGTATGGAATCAACCTAACTTTTATATCTCTCATGCTATCTCAAACTCTTCAAACTAAGCAAAATTGTTTTACAAAATTTAATTTCAAATATATTTTTAGTTTGTATAAGTTTGTCTTTTTTTATTATTATTTTGGACCTATTGTGTTCACATGTGTGAAAACAATTTATTTAATAAGAGGTCTTATGTTCAATTCACATTATGTGCAAAATTTTATTAGACTAGTAATAATCACACACATCATGAATGAGATTAGTTTCTAACTAATGAGTTATGGAACAGTATGTGTCTCCGGTATTAAAAAAAATATTATTAAAGTAAATGATACAAGGATACTAACCAATTTTAATTTTAAATATTAAAAAATATATTTTTTATATCCATTTAATCAACTCATTTAATATTTATCAATGAAAGTAATAATAATAAAAGCCTTAGATATGAAGTAGAGTGTATGACCACATAAAAAGTTCTTTAAGCAACTCAAAAATGAGTAATTATGCTATATGTTATGTGATACTCTTAATAGTGTAATACTATGTGTTAGATTTGGTAAAAGATATTGGAATGATTTGTTTAAATTTATTTTATGAAATAATCATTTATTTTAATAAAGTAAGTAATTGTTTATATTTTTAATATATTTGTTAGAATTATTTCTTCTTGAGATAAATTATTTTCTGTTTATTTCAAGAAACAAATTCTATCTGCTTATGAAATAATCATTTATTTATCTGATAATCACTTATTTTATAAATACTTATTATAATTTTAAACAAATTATCCCATTAAACCATATGATCATGTAGCTTATATTTAATGTTTAAAAACTTAATTGTAAATCTATATTTATAAACTTAACTGTAAACCAATAATGTTAGAAAACCCTGTCCTTTATTTATTGACAAGAGTTCGATTATTAGTTACGTGTATTAAAAAGTTTTTGTTAACGGAGACTAAAATTACATTGATTATCTATAAATATTGTTTAGTTGTCTTCTCTTATAGGTTGTCTCCAAAGTCGATTCAAAGTGTTACGATATTCTATTTCAAACAAGGACAACTCTACTTGTTGTAGGAAGGGCTTGCCTCTAATTGGTAGTGTGTAATTTTTTTTCTTATAAAATATATATTTTTTATAATCTTTATTGTGAGATGATTGGATTTTTTTGTTCTTTTAAGATAAATATTTGAGATTATTTGTGTTTTTCTAATATGTTTTTTTTTTTAAAGTTACCACTGATTATATATATTTGTAGTCAAATAAATTTGTTAGTTTTTTCTTTATATATATTAATTAATATGATGATAATTAATTTAAGAAGTGAATGATATTTATAAATATATGTCAATGGAGTTAATAAACTTATGAACATTAAATAATAAGGATATTTATCAACCATTCTTCCTATAGATTCTCTTTTTGCTTTCAGACCGGTAGCTTTTGCTTTCAAAATGTAAACTTATTGAGTTTAAATTTACAAGCATGTCAATAAGTGCTTAGCTCTTTGTCACGAGAGGTGGGCTATGAATATGATAATTATGTCTAGAACAAATATTGAAAAAAAATTAATCCCTGCCTATTGACTATTTGTTGAGAGATATTTTATAATATATAGAAAAAGTACACTTAATTTTAAATGGTTTTAATTTTATAAATTTTTTTTTATTAAGATTTAAAATTTGAAGTAAAAGGATTTATTCGAAAAAAAAAATGATCTTAAAATTAAGTTAAAATATTTTTTTAACTCAATATAAAAATATTACTTATGTTAGAATTACTTATAGTACATCAATTTACTGTGTAAAAGTCTAATGTCGTTCACAATGCTTAATTTTGTTTATCCAAAAATATTTTACACACCAAAAAAAATCAAACATAGTTTCTCATACTAAGAAAATCACATTTTCTTACGTATGAATGGATTGATATCTTAATCACGGCGTCAACTAGCTGAGTCATATTTAAAGTTGTTTGAAAAAACTTTTTGAATAAAAATATTATAAAAGTCAGATATTTTGCTGTTAACGTAATATAAGTACTAGAGGAATTATATATGAGGAACCTCAAAAGTAATTGACATGATATTGAATAATTCTTCCGATGGTTGCTTTATCAGTTGTCAAAATAGGCCTTTAATTATTTAATACTATAGTAATCCACACCATTCATCTATTTTGATTTTTAAAACTTGAAAAATGGTTTCCTAACGCGTGGGGACGCTATCATTCAATTTATAATTCAAATTGCTTGATATTTTCGACCTTCATTGATGTTTCTTGGGACCTTATGTCACAATCATTCAACTTATATATAAAACAACCTAGTTAAATGCTAATGTGACACATTAAAAATCACTGTGTATAGTTCTAAAAAAAAAAAGAGTCACCTGTGTATATACTTATTGAGTTATTTCGTCTTGAAATAAGCGTTGTCTTAAATTATTCTACATATATAAAAAAAAAAAATACATAAAAAGAAATAATAATTTTACGAATTTAACCTTGAAAAGTTGAAATGATATTTATGTTGGATATTAATAAAAAAAAATACTTTCTTCATTTCAAATTAAAATGACGTTTTAGAAAATAAATTGTTCTAAAATAGATGTCAGTTTTTCAAATACCAAATCATAATACAAAATGTTAATTTAACATTTTTACAAAAAACACTTTATCTCACATTTAATACATGCGAGACAAAATATAAGTACGTACGAAATAAGATGAGGTTAATTACGAAATAGATAATTATGATATCAATCATAAATTATTATTTTTATAATAATCACTTTAAAATTTATAGTTTGTTGATACCTGAGTGTGTGACTTTTACACTAATAAGTATATTTTATTAAACTATTATTAAGTGTACTGTGTTGACTGTTGGCGTAAATGTACTCTTATAATAGTATTATAAAGAATTAAAGACGCAATTACTTAATCATTTTCCAGAATCTTGATTCAGTGAATTCAGCAAATGAAATCACAGTGAAAACGATTTGGCTTCAAAGAAGGGTCAAATTACAAATATAAAAAAACACAAGAACTAAACTATAATAAAGACAAAAGAGAATACTCAGAATTAAGATAAAAAAAAAAAAACAGTGGGACCCACTGGCATTCAATATATATTAACTGAAACGACGAGACACATACCGTTTTTTCAGTCAACCCTCTCTGTTCTTGCTCTGCACTCTTCTCTTCTCCCCTGTTTTTTAGCCATGGCGATTCGCAACTCGCTCACCGCTAGAATCCTCCGTCGCAGCTCCGTTGCCGGAGAAAGACTCTTGTCCTCCTCGTCGTGGTTTCGGAGCATTGAGCCCGCTCCCAAGGACCCGATCCTCGGAGTGACCGAAGCGTTTCTCGCCGATAAGAGTCCGAACAAAGTCAACGTCGGAGTGGTGAGTTTCTCATTGCTCTCTCCCCTTTCGTTGGATTTTCACGCCTTTTCTTTTTGATGTTGTGAGAATTTGAATCAGCTGAGAAAGTGAAATGATCGAATCCGATCCGATCAACTACGAAGAAGCAGAAGAAGCACTGTTATATTCATGGCATGCAAAGCAATAGGAGTTTATTGTTCTCTCTGTTTATTTTTTATTAGATTTGTTTTATTTATCTTTTTCTTTAAGAGTTCTGATTGGAGGATTGATTTTGTGAGAAACAGTTTATGTGTTAAGTGAAATTTATTTTGAGTCAATCACTGTGTAACTTTATTTATTTATTTTTTGTTTTATTTACTTTCAAAAGGGTGCGTATCGTGATGATGACGGAAAACCTGTGGTTTTGAACAGTGTTAGAGAAGCAGAGAGGAGGATTGCCGGAAGTCAATTCATGTAAGTATGCTGTTGATTTAAGTGGAATTGATTTTGGAATTTTAAATAAAGTCTTGAGTTTGAGCTAATAGATGTGGTAAATCTTAATCAGAAAAAAAAATGTGGTCAATCAGTTTTTCTTTTTTAAATAATAGATGTGGAACTGATGTTGGATTTTTTTTTACATAAATTACTCATTGATGGAACTTAATAAAATCTTGTATATCATTAACGTGATAACAAAAACACAACTTAAAATATCAATGAGGCACTCACTTAACATTACCTGATTTTGTTTTAAAGAGAATGCTAATAAGTGTTTTCAAATGCTGGTTTAAAGATCTGTTTTTTACACGAAAGTATTGTTAATATATCCCGTGTTAGATTTTTAATATTTTTTTTAAAGAGATTTTTAATATGTTGTTACCGTATTTTTTTAATAATTCTTGTTTTGTTTATTCATTTCTTAACGAGTGTCGGCAATCATTATTAATTTATTATATGAATGAATGTACCCACCAAAAAACCATTATATGAATGAATGGAAATTTTAATTGCTTCCACGTGCCAATTTCTGGATGTCGCGTAAAGTTTACCCACTAGCTGTTTGTGCCTTTTGGGTGTGTATGGACTGCGTAACGCAGTTTTGAGAATATGATGCTATTAGTTCTTGATTCGTCCTTTGATAACTACGATTCCTTGCACTGTTATTCTTTAGGTGTTTTGGGACGATGATGTTGGGAATACTGCTTCTGCTTTTTTGGTGTGAAAGCTGGAAATTTTTAGAAATCCCATCTGGAATCTAAAACTGACTATAAAGAAGATGCTTTCTGTAGGTTTTGAGTGATCGAATTTATGTATGAGCAACTTTAGAAATACAATGTTGATGTAATTGGTTTTGTAGAATGTAGGAGTGATTGAAAATTTTCAAATTTATGGTGTCTAAATCTTAAAATGGTAAAGCTCTAATGCCACAAAGTTCAATCATTTTAGATGCTCTTTTCATGATATAAAGATTTGATCGTTAAAAACTAATTTGGCCTGTGTCCTATGCTGGCATGGCATCTAAAACCATCTTAACTATGCCTCTCTATTCAACTGAATGTCTCCTCTGCTGTCAAAATATTTCTGAAAGACACATGAACTTGAAGATATTTTTGAAGTGTCAATTAAGGATGGCAATTTTTTCTGTTTGTTAAGGAGGGAAAAAAAGTACCACGAAAATCAAGTTTAATTGAATTGGTTTTATTGCCTTTGGTTATAAAATTATTTTTGAGGAAGCAATAAATAAATTAAAGTTGAATTCTCAAGGTTCATAGAACCACATGTTCCAACAGATTCAGACCTGCATTCCGGGACAAACTTCTAAGGAAAACCCAGCTAAGCCGCTAGCAATATTCTCTAGAAACAGTTTTTTATTTTAAGTATTTTTATCACATTACCTAGCAATAAAACAAGGGTCTTACTCTTATCTGTCAGCTTTGGGCATCACTTGCTTATACTATTTTATTGAGTTTATGCAATTACATTGCACTGATGCAAATGTTTGACCAGGGAGTATCTTCCCATGGGTGGAAGCATAAAAATGATAGACGAATCGCTGAAGCTGGCATATGGAGACAACTCTGAGTTCATCAAGGATAAGAGAATAGCTGCAGTGCAGGCTTTATCTGGGACTGGTGCATGTCGACTTTTTGCTGCATTTCAGCAGAGATTTCATCCTAATACTCAAGTCTATATACCAGTGCCTACCTGGGCTAAGTAAGTATTTAGGAGAAATCTTCCTTTAAATTTTAATGTACTACCTATCAACTTGATGAGCCTTCAATTTTTTATATTTTTAGTCATGAATTTTCTGTTTGTCCTATGTCTTGTCTGGATGTTTAATTCTAATTTGAGAAATTACAGCCACCATAACATTTGGAGAGATGCTGGAGTGCCTATTAAGACATTCCGTTACTATCACCCTGAGTCTAGAGGATTGGATTTTGAAGGACTGGTGGATGACATAAAGGTATATTGCTCTCTTTCCTAACATTTTTCAGACTTGCTTTATTGGTCAATTTCTACAGAGGAAACTTTGCTTGTACTCCATACTCTTCTTACTTCTTAAATTAATTATTACATATACAGAATGCACCAGATGGTTCTTTCTTTCTGCTTCATGCTTGTGCTCATAATCCTACTGGAGTAGATCCTTCAGAAGAACAGTGGAGAGAGATCTCTTCCCAGATAAAGGTAACAATTTATGGAATAATACAATAACAAAATCACTGGATTTTGTTATTCCTGTTTCAGTTCTTGACTCTTGTTCATTGTTATGATTGTTTCCAGGCTAAGGGTCATTTCCCTCTCTTTGACATGGCATATCAAGGTTTTGCTAGTGGTGATCCAGAGAAAGATGCAAAAGCCATTAATATTTTTCTCGAGGATGGTCATTTAATAGGACTTGCTCAGTCATATGCAAAAAATATGGGACTGTATGGCCAACGAGCAGGATGCCTGAGGTAAGTAGACTATTTTAAACTATAACTCAGGTTCAGAATGCTATATTGCTGATTGTATTATCATGTTAAATTATATGATATTTTATTATTGAATATAAATTTAAAAGTCAAATAGATTTTGTTACCATATTCCATTAAGTCTGTTTATTGAGGGTATAAAAGTGCGGAGTTGGAAAATCCAATATTCTAAAGTGATTTTTGTAATTATCTGTAGCTTCTTCAATCAACTTCAAATTATCTCCGGATGAATCCTAGAGACTTATTAGAATATTGTCATTTCAAGATTAGAATAACTATGTGCTCACAATTTTAAGTTCCTTGCAGTGTGCTTTGCGAAGATGAGAAACAAGCTGTGGCTGTAAAAAGTCAGTTGCAGCTGATTGCTAGACCCATGTACAGTAACCCACCTCTCCATGGAGCGCTTATAGTTTCCACTGTCCTTGGTGATCCAGATTTGAAGAAGTTATGGCTTAAAGAAGTCAAGGTAAAGTGCCATTATTTTTTAAAGAGTCCCCTCCTCCCTCTCCCCGGATATGGAACAGGCCCAGATTCCTGGTAGAAAATAGGGCGATAGAACTAGAGCTACATAGTTACTATTCTCATTTGTCTTATCATGCAAATACTTAAACATAATTAGTAGAATAGAAACATGCGTATTGTTATTTCACAAGTATTTTAAAAAAAAATTGACGATATAACAAAGTTTTATATGGTAGATAATCACAATTTTTTATTTATGATAAGTCAATTAATTCTTATAAAATTGTTTCAAAAGTCATATAAATAGAGGATATTGATTGTGTGGCAGTGTAAAACTTTATTACATTGTCAGTGCATTATTTTTATTCTCTTTTTTAATGTCATCTGTATTTGTCGTTGTTACTATTGTACTATACTTGGTTTTGTTACCAATCGTGTTATTTTATGCTAATATATTTCAAATTGCAATTTAAAAGGACAGTATTATTAAATCTTAATAAATAATCAATATAAATTTGCGAACATAAGCGTAATAGATTGAAATTGGACTTACAGTTACATGGATGATATCTTTACAGGTTATGGCAGACCGCATCATCGGAATGAGGACTACACTGCGAGAAAACTTAGAAAAGAGGGGGTCTACTTTGCCATGGCAGCATATAACCAATCAGGTTCAGTTGAATTTGTTTAATGCAGAACCGTTTCAGCCACTGCCTTCTTTTTCTTTGCTTATTTTAGTACCTTGAGCTTTTCTTTTATCCTTCATTTTTCCCGTTACATTGGTAAGGCAGAGGGATAGATAGCCCAGTCAAGTATTTAGAATTAGGATTGAACTTCCAACATCATATTCATCATCATACCCAAGTATTATTGCCATTTGAACTACAAGCTAGTTGGCTAGCTAGTTGCTTTTCTCACACATTTCTTTGTTATTTATGCAGATTGGTATGTTCTGCTACAGTGGGTTGACTCCAGAACAGGTTGATCGCATGACAAACGAGTTCCATATTTACATGACCCGTAACGGTCGTATCAGGTAATTATACACCTCATCTTCTTTCCTTACATTGTTGAGTTCCTTTGATGAAGATAGAAACTTCACTGTTTTCTTACATAAATGTGATTATATTACAGTATGGCTGGTCTTAATACGGGCAACGTTGGATATATTGCTGACGCTATCCATGAGGTTACAAAATCATCCTAGATCATTCAATCACACAACAGGTGACCAATTTTTTGTCTTTGGAGACAAACACCCCAGAAGTAGTACTCTTATCCAGGGGACCAAAATCAATTTAATAAACTCTGACAACTTTTCAACTTGTTTTGGGGTTAGATAGACATCTTTAAGAGCATTATATCCATTTTTATAGACAACTTTTTTAGCACTTTAATGAGCATCATCTCTATCATCATTTTTTTGATAAAATAATTTGAGTAGTAGATTGAATAAGGGCTTTATTTATGATGAAGAGCCACAGTAGCTTCATTCTTACTACACTGTGACATGTTATTCTTGTTAGTGAACCTTTGCGATGGTTGAAGCTAGGAATGGATATTGAAATGCTAATTTATTTTATACCATGTGTAAGCTTGATATTGAGATTGATGACCGTGGCTATTTTAGTGTGTTTTGGGTTTATTTTGATGCCGTACCTATATTTTGGCTTATTGTGTTGGAATAATAACCATGTGTTTGCAAACGTTCTAAAAATGTGGATGCTTTGTTGACATCGTTGCTCTAAATAGTGTGTTTGATACCTCCTACAATCAGATTTTAAAAACCAAAATTTTAAAAAATGAAAAAACAAGAGTGTAATATCTTTAAAATTTTGAAAGCATTAAATGCATTTTTTTAAAAATGAAATTAAAAAAAAACAAGGATAGTAATGTCTTAAAATTTGAAAGCACCAAATGTAAATAAATGAAAATTTTAAGAATAGGAAAAAGCTAAGAGTAACTTGAAAATTTTAAAAGCATTGGATGAAAAAAATGATTTTTTTTTTAAATATGAAAAAACAAAAATAATGTCTTAAAAATTTTAAAAGCTTTGGATGAGAAAAGAATTTGAAAAAAAAATAAAAACTTTTTAAAATATGAAAAAACAAGAGTAATATTTTAAAAATTTTGAAAGCATCAAATTTGAAATATTAAAATATATGAAAAAAATGATAATTTTAAAAAATAAGAGTTATGTCTTAAAAAAATAAGATTGTGTTGAAAATTTGAAAAAAATGTCAATATTAAAAATACGAAAAACCTAAGAGAATTGTCTTGAAAACTTACAAAAATGAATTTTTTAAAAAACTTGAAAACACATGAGTTATGCCTTAAAAATTAAAATAAAAATTGAAAAAAAAAACAAGAGTAATGTGTGAAAATTTGAAAAATCAAGAGAAATGTCTTAATTAAAAAAAATAAGAGTAATATCTTGAAAATTAAAAAAAACATGTCTTGAAAATATGAAAAAAAATATAATAATGTCTTAAAAAATTTTATACAATAAAAATTTAAATTCTTTTAACAAGAGGAATATCTTAAAAATTTTAAAAAAATGAAAATTTTAAAATATGAAAAATAGAGGAATATTTTAAAAATTTGAATAAAAGATATGAAAAATCAAGAAGAATGTCTTGAAAATTTGAATTAGAATATGACAAAACAAGAGAAATGTATGGTAAATTTTAAAATAAATGATAATTTTAAAATAATGAAAAAAAGCATGAGTATGCCGAAATTTTGAAAAAATAACGAAAATTTAAAAATATGAAAAAACAACAGTAATTTCTTGAAAAAAATGAAAATTTTTAAAATGTGAAAAAAATTGGATGTCTTGAAAAATTTAAAATTTTTAAAAACAAGATGAATTACTTTAAATTTTTTTTAAAAATAAAATATGAAAAAACAAGAGGAATGTCTTCATTTTTATTTTAAAAATTGAAAAAATTTAAAATATTGAAAGACAATTGCAACGTCTTGAAAACTTCAACAAATATGAAAACTTTTAAAATTTGAAAAATAAGGAGGAATGTCTTGGAAAATTTGAAAGAAAAATGAAAATTTTAAAAATATGATAAAATAAGAATAATGTCTTGAAAAGCAAAAAAAAAAATTAAAATTAAAAAATAAAAGTGTTTTGTGTTGAAAATTTGAAAAATCAAGATAAATGTCTTGAGTTTTTGTAAAAAATAAAAAAATGAAAATTTGAAAAAGAAAATTAATGTCTTGATAATAATTTTTTTTAAAAAAACAAGAGTTACTATTGTTTTTTTATATTTAGGGTTTAAAATTTCAATGTTTCGGGTTCATTGTTTTAAGATTTTAGGGTTTTAGGTTTAGTATTTTGTCATAAATGAAACCCTAATCATTTAGAGATTCAATAATGAAATCCTAAATATTTAGGATATCATAAATAAAATCCTAAATATTTAAGGTTTCATATATTTAACCATAAATCAAAATCCTAAGTATTTAGGGTTTTATTATGAAACCCTAATTATGTATTTAGGATTTCATTATGAAACCCTAATTATGTATTGAAACCATCAATATTCAAGATTTCATAAAAGAAATCCTAAATATTTAGTGTGTCATTATTGAAACCCTAAATGTTTAAAGTTTCATATTTGAAATAGTAAATCGAAGCCCTATGTATTGAAACTTTAATTATTTTTTATTTCATAAATAAAACTCTAAATTAAAACCTTAAATATTGAATTTCGTAAATAAAACTCAACATTGAAACCTTAAATATGTATTGAAATCCTAATTATTTTTTGTTTTATAAATAAAACTTTAAATTGAAATCTTAAATATTGAATTTTGTAATTAAAACTCAACATTGAAACCTAAATATATGTGCTTTCCTAATTAAAACTCTAAATTGAAACGGTAAATAATTAGGTTTTCATAAATAAAAATTTAAATTGAAGCTCTGAATACTTAAGGTTTTATAAATGAAATTTTAAATTGAAACCCTAAATATTTAGGGTTTCATAAATGAAAACCTAATTATTTAATGTGGCATTAATGAAACCCTAAATGTTTAGGGTTTTAGATTTGAAACCATAAGTCAAAACCCTAAGTATATAGGGTTTCATATTGAAACCCTACTTATGCATTAAAACCCCAACTATTTTTGGTTTCATAAATAAAATTATAAATTGAAACCCTAAATATTTTAGGATTTGATAAATAAAACTCTAAATTAAATCCTACATATTTAAGGTTTCATAAATAAAAATCTAATTATTTATTATTTCATTAATGAAATCCTAAATATTTAGGGTATCATAGATAAAACTTCAAATGTTTAAGATTTTATAAATAGAACCATAAATCAAAACCCTAAGTATTTAGGATTTCATGAATGAAATAGTAATTACGTATTGAAACCTTAAATCTTCAGGGTTTCACAAATGAAACACTAAATATTTATGGTTTCATAATTAAAACTCTAAATTGAAATGCTAAATATTTAGTGTGTCATTAATGAAATCTTAAATGTTTAAGGTTTCATATTTGAAACCAAAATTTGAAACTCTAGGTATATAGGGTGTCAAGAATGAAACCCTAATTATGTATTGAAACCATAAATATTTATGGTTTCATAAATAAGACTCTACTAAAACCCTAAATATTTTTTATTTTCTAAATAAAACTCTAAATTGAAATCCTAAATATTTAAGGTTTCATGCATGAAAATATAATTATTTATTGTTTCATTAATGAAACCTTAAATATTTAGGGTATCATAGATAAAAACATCATTTGAAATGCTAAGTATATAGGGTTTTAAGAATGAAACCCTAATTACGTATTAGAACCCTAAATATTTGTGGTTTTAGGAATAAAATTCTAAATTAAAACCATAAATATTTAGGATTTCATAAGTAAAACTCTAAATTGAAACCCTAAATATTTAAGATTTCATAAATGAAAATCTAATTATTAATTGTTTCATTAATGAAACCCAAAATATTTAGAATTTCATAAATTAAACCATAAATCAAAACCTTAAGTATTTAGAGTTTCATGAATGAAACCCTAATTATGTATCAAATTCCTAAACATTCAGGGAATTATCCATAAAACCTTAAATATTTATGGTTTTATAAATAAAACTCTACAATAAAGCTCTTCATAATTAGGGTTTCATAAATGAAAATCTAATTATTTATTATGTCATTAAAGAAACTCTAAATGTTTTGGGTTTCATATTTGAAATCATATGTTGAAACGCTAGATATAAAGGGTTTCCCTGATTGTGTATTGAAATACTAACTATTTATGATTTCATAAATAAAATTCATAATTAAAACTCTAAATATTTATAATTTTATAAATAAAACTCTAAATAGAAATAATTAATATTTAGGGTTTTATAAATGAAGACCTAATTATTTATTGTGTTATTAATGAAACGCTAAATGTTTAGGATTTCATATTTGAAACCATAAGTTTAAATCCTAAGTATATAAGGTTTCAAGAATGAAACCCTAATTATGCATTGAAGCTCTAATTATTTTTGGTTTCATAAATAAAACTCTAAATTGAAATCCTAAATATTTAAGATTTCATAAATGATAACCTAATTATTTAGTGTTTCATTAATGAAACCCTAGATGTTTAGGATTTCATCCATGAAACCATAAATCAAAACCCTAAGTATATAAGGTTTCAAAGAATTAAACCATCATTATGTATTACAACTTTAAATATTTATGGTTTCATAAATAAAACTCTAAATTGAAATCTAAAATATTTTGAGTTTCATAAATAAAACTCTAAATTGAAACCCTAAATATATGTGCTTTCCTAATTAAAACTATAAATTGAAACCCCAAATATTTTATATTTCATTAATAAAACTTTAAATTGAAACCCTAAATATTTAAGGTTTTATAAACGAAAATCTAATTATTTATTATTTCATTAATGAAACCCTAAATATTTAGGATGTCATAAATAAAACCTTAAATGTTTAGGATTTCATAAATGAAATCATAAATCGAAACCTTAAGTATTTGTAGTTTCTTGAATGAAACCTTAAGTATGTATCGAATTCCTAAATATTTAAAGTTTCATCCTTGAAACCTTAAATATTTTTGGTTTCATAAATAAAATTCTAAATTCAAACCCTAAATATTTAGGGTTTCATATATGAAACCATAATTATGTGTTGAATCCCTAAATATTTAGGTTTCATAAATAAAAATCTAAATTGAAACCCTAAATATTTTGGATTTCATAAACAAAAACTCTAGATTTAAACCCTAAATATTTAAGGTTTCATAAATAAAAATCTTATTATTTATTGTTTCATTAATGAAACCTAAAATATTTAAGGTCTAATGGATAAAACCTTAAATGTTTAAAGTTTCATAAATAAAACCATAAATCGAAATAAAGTATTTAGACTTGCATGAATGAAATCCTAATTATGTATTAAAATCCTAAATATTTATGATTTCGTAAATAAAACTATAAATTAAAACCCTAAATGGTTAAGGTTTCATAAATGAAACTTTAAATTGAAGTCTTAAATATTTAGGGTTTCATAAATAAAAACCTAATTATTTAGTTTCATTAATGAAACCCTACATTTTTTTGGGTTTTATATTTGAAACCATAAGTCCAAACCTTAAGTATATAGGGTTTCAAGAATGAAACCCTAATTATGTATTGAAATCCTAACTATTTATGGTTTCATAAATAAAAACTCTTAAAAGACTCTAAATATTTTGAGTTCATAAATAAAATTCTTAAAAGAAATCCTAAATATTTAAGATTACATAAATAAAAATATAATTATTTATTTTTTTATTAATGAAATCTTAAATATTTAGGATGTTATAGATAAAATTATAAATGTTAGGGTTTCATAAATGAAACCTTTAATCGAAACTCGAAGTATTTATAGTTTCATAAATGAAACTTTAATTATGTATTAAAATCCTAAATATTTATGATTTCTTAAATAAAACTATAAATTGAAACCTTAAATAATTAAGATTTCATAAATAAAACTCTAAATTGAAACTCAAAATATTTAAAATTTTATAAATGAAACTCTAAATTAAAACCCTAATTAAGGTTTGCTAAATAAAAACCTAATTATTCATTATTTCATTAATAAAACCTTAAATGGTTAGAGGTTTCAAATATGAAACCCTAAATATATAAGATTTTTAGAATGAAACTCTAATTATGTATTGAAACAATAAACTAAAAGAAATTTCTTGAAAATTTGAAAAGAAATGAAATCTTAAAAATATGTAAAGCATGGTGGAATACCATGAAAATTTTGGGAAAATATGAAAAAAAAAAAAAAAAGTAGAATATCTTAAAAATTTGAAATCAATGAATACCTTAAAATGATATAAAAATAAGAGGAATATCTTGAATATTTTTTAAAAAAATAAAAAATAAAAAATATACTAAAAAATAAACAAAAGGAATGATATGAATTTTTCAAAAATTAAAGAACAAGAATGATGCCTTCAAAATTGAAAAAAAAAATAAATAATATTAAAAAACAAGGAATAATGTCTTAAAGTTTTTTTTAAATGTGACTTTTAAAATAATAAAAATATTAGAAAACAAGACGAAATGACTTTAAAATTTAGAAAATAAAAATGAAACAAAGAGGAATGTCCTAAAATATTTAAAAATATGAAAATCTTAAAAATATGTTAAAACAAAATTAATGTATTAACATTTTAAAATAAAAAAAAATTTTAAAAATAGACTTTTTAAGGAGTAAACCAAAATGAGAAAAAATGTATGTACTAAACTTAATAAACCCAAAATTCAAATTAAAATATCATATTTCCATCAAATCTCTAAGAATTCATATTTTTTCTTCCTTGATCAACTTTTTGATTGAATCCATTCTTATTATTGTCCACAATCTGGTGACTCTTTTCGGAGAACAGCCTAAAAGCACACTCAAATCTGGTCACACGTGACCAACAAAATCTTTGCAAAAAGGAAGAAGGTTACCATAGTATTAAAACAATGAGGAAATTTCACGTTTTGAATCAAGAGATTGTCATAAGCATATTATAAACGACATCTTAAATATGCTGATCTCATAAAAAAGCAAGCCAACCTACTATAAGGGGCCCCTCAATTCTGGTGGGTCCCCTCTTCTACCTATGAAGACAAGATTGCTATCATTTTATACTCCTAGCTTTCTGAAATGTGACCAAAACAATATACAGATGCAGGGATAACTAGAATGAAATACTAGACAGAAACAGAATCACCAACTTTCATGCTTTGCCGAGCAGCCAGCATATGTATACATCTTCACAAGGGGGATGAAAAACTGCAGATTAGGCTGGGACCCCCAGTTATATATAAAGGCCACAAACAGCCTGTCTATTGATTCACATAGATCGCTATATCAGTTGATTCGTACTTTCATTATCCCTTTACATCTATGTACCGGCAGAATGAGGGAAGCTGAGACCAATCTGCCTCTTAATATGCTCTGGGATGAGCCTATTGATCAGTTCAGGTGATGCTCCAGCTAACTGTAGTCAGTTTTCATTGCAGAATGATTAAGATATTATTTGGGCGTTAAATACTATTCACAATTTAGACATACAAGAAATCGTTAATTGGATCCCTTTTGTTTTTGGTTTGGATCATGCAGAACAGCCTTGACATGTCATATTTAACAAAAAAAACAACTTAGATATATACCTCATGATTAAAGTTGAAAAGTGGGGGCAGTGGACGACCATTTGGTAGACGGGCATTTGGCTCGCGAAGCTCATCAAAGAAAGGATGTGCACATGCTTCCAGCTGAAATAATAAAAGCCATTTGTGAAAACTATGCCAACTGAATGAACTTAAATAAAAAAAATGTCATGAGGAATATAGATATAATATCACAGCAGCAAGGTTAAAATAAGCAAACTTCTTCCTGTTTATGTTTTCCATTTATTTAGAGGGAACAAGTGAAGGGAGGTATATCATGGGTCATCCTACTCACCGCAGTGCAGCGTAGACTAGGTGAATATTGGAGAAGCCTTGATGCAAGGTCAATTGCTTCAGGAGGCATTCGCTTGTGAAAAACCTGAAACATAAAGTATCAAAGTAAATGTGTCATTCACTAGCCAATGACTACTGATCAACAATCAGGCTTTATCCCACTAGGTGAGGTACTAGATTACATCAAAAAATGCTATCAAGCTCATCAATTACAGAACAAAGAAAATGGAAAGCAAGCTATTGAATTTGACTTTGACACGATTTTTGCATCCTTTTAATCCACATTTTAATGTCCAATTGCAAGTGTTGAATATCAAAAGGAGGATGGATGAGAAATGCCATTACCTTGTGCCAAGGATGAGCTTTAACCTGAGGGAATCTAAAATCTGTATAATTTGGGTTCATGCAACGGATTTCCTCTCGAGTTGGAGTACCAAGAACCTACAAGAAGACACCTAAATAATGATCTCTGCAGATAGATTCTGCAATTCATGGGGACAATAATATAGAAGAGACATCACCTTAATAATTTCCACAAGTTGGTCCACCTGATTTTCTCCAGGAAATAATGGCTAAACAAACATTTGAAACTATGCAAAGTCAATATAACATATCCCATACAGAAGGCAGAAAAATCTTCAAGTACGAGCAATATTAATGCATAGATTGCCAGAAAGTATAACCTGTCCTAGAAGAAGCTCAGCAAGAACACAGCCAGCTGACCAGATATCAATAGAAGATGTGTATTCTGTTGCACCAAATATTAGTTCTGGAGCCCGATAGTAACGTGAACATATGTATGAAATGTTTGATTCACCCTTGACCTGATATAAATTTTGTGGAAAAATAATATCATAACTATATCCTAGCAAGTTGTGAACATGAGAAGCTCCATGAAATTGATAATTGAATAAAAAAATCCATATGTTATCTCAATTGATAACTTCTCTTCCATTTATTTTTCATATAATAGGAAAAATGGTCAGAGTCAAGATTCTTGACATCATTATCATTTTAATTGCTATTTACTAATAACAAATCATCACATAAGCAGGTTAAATCAATATTGCATTTATGAAAAGATCTTATAAGAGTTTTAGCATAGCTATGTCCACTGGGAAGTATGTGATTTTAGTATTCCTCCATTATCATGGTGGCATATGTGCATGAAGCAATGATATGTACAAGAACAACACAGATCAACATACCAGAACTTTGGCACTCCCAAAATCACATAGCTTAACTTGGTGAGTAAGAGGATGAACCTGTAGTCATATATGCACAAGGTTCAGAATAAATGAATACAACTCAAAGAGGAAAAACATTGAAAGAAAACGTACCAAAAGATTTTGAGGCTTCACATCCCTATGGCAAACATCCAGTGCGGAATGGATATATGCTAATCCCCTAAAGATCTAAACATCATATCCAAACTCAATTGTTACAAAGTTATTAAACAACACATGAACTAAATTTCAAACATAGAATAGAAGAGTTCATACTTGATATGTATACAGTTTCACATAGATGAGAGGCATTCTCTGGTGCATAGTACTGTAGTGCTTTATAACTCCGTACATTGAATCAGGGACATATTCCATCACCAAGTTTAGAAAAAGTTCATCTCTGCTTGTTGTGGAGAAGAAACAGTGCTGCAGGGAAACTACATTTGGGTGATCCATTAAGCGCATTAACTGCAATTCACGATTTTTGTACCGCCTGTCTTGCAAGACCTTTTTAATAGCCACTGCCTCTCCAGTCTCCAAGCACTTTGCCTATGTTTTAGATAAAAGAAAAACACCATCCAGCAGTGGAAAAAAATGAGATACTTGACAGCAGAGGAAGTTTAATAGGAATAGTTGTCACCTTGGTGATTGTTCATCCATACCTGGAAAACAACTCCAAACGATCCAGTGCCAACAACACGTTCTGCCATGTAACTGATGGTCTGCAATCACAGAGGGAATCATAACAAATAAGTTATGTATGAAGAGAATAAATAACGAAACTCAAATAATATCACCAATTTTAAGCATAAAGTTATTGAACCATCCTAATTAAATTATTCCAAATTATACATCTTGTAAGACCTAACTTATAGTTGGTGAATAAAAATTATCAGATGAGATAGGCACTGGGGAAATAAGCCAACCTCTGATTGGTAACCAGTATTATATTTTTGGAAAGCCTTAAATATAATGGGCAAACTATTCATTTTGATTCCCAACCACTAACTCTACTTCCAATCTATCCCCATAAGGAAGTGAATTGTTATCTAAACGGTAACCATTACATACAACATGTACAATTTAAGAGGGGATGAATTTTCACTGAAATTGTAAGTTCAGAAGGAAAGGGGTTAGAAGTTAGAACACATTCGCACCTGTTTAGGTTCCCCATTTTTGCCTCCAATTGTGGTGGAGATTATGTGGCCAGTGACGGCATCATTCCCCTCAATGACAGTAGCTGACATATCCTGCAACTTATAACATGAGATAGATATTTAATGCAGTAAAGCAAATCTCCCAATACAGTACTTGAACGTTGAACTTTTAATTGATACAAATATCAATAGTAACTCGGTTAAGAAACTTTTAAATTTAGCTTTATGAAATGGAAATTATCATCAACAATTTTGTTTAGAAACATCCACAAAATATGGCAACATCATGTGCCTGTCAAGAATCAAATGCATGTAGTGCCAGACATGCCAACAAACATGCATATAGACAGTGAAGTTAATTTGAGAAGCTGCAAAAATAAGACAAGTGCTATATGAGAAGAACATTACACAGCAATGGAACATATGCACCAGAGGGTTAACAGAAGAAATCAGGCAAAGTTCAGAATGTGAAGTTGAAGAAAGGCAAAGTGTAAAGAGCTCAAAGAGCACACACATCAGCTAAAGTTAAATCAGGTAACCGCAGCTCACAAGAAAGCATAAAGAAAAACTTTAATATAACTCAAGACACCATACAGACAGAATCTAAGGACACTAATTCCCTGAAGCAAAGCGAAATATAACCGTTTGAACTTTTGAACAGAAACCCACCACAAGGGAAGAAAAGAGAAATCATACACACAAAAAAACTATACCCCAATAATAGACCAGATAATAATACAGAATTAACATAGCTAAACACAATTAACAGTAGATTAGAGATAAGTGAAAGAAACATGACCTAAAAACAAAATTATCAGTGGAAAATGCTAGAATGTGAAATAAGAATGTTTGCTAAGGTCAGCTAAGTCCACGTAATCAGAATCTCTCTCCTTGAATTAAAGGAAACAAAAAATCAAGGCACAGGATTCCACATTTTCACTTCCATCGATTCCTTTCCTTTTCTCCAACACCTAAAACAGGTAATCTTCTTAGCTTCAATTTTCTTCAGCATTAAGATCCCTAACATAAAAGCATCAACCAAAAACACACTCCAAAAAAGTAAAACCTAATTTTCTTTTCTATTTTTGGAATTCGTCAACGAGAGTAAACATCGCTCTCGGAGAAAACAACAAAACCGCTCCGATCAGCGGCGTCACCGGGGATTTTCTCCGGTGAGCACGGAAAACCGGTAGATCGCTCGAAACTCCGGCGACGACGGAGCTTCCGAGGCGAATCGAGCGATCGGAGCTACGGCAAGTCGGAAACCACTCAAAACCACTCCAAGGAAACAATAAAATCATTCCAAGGGTTCGCGATGAGTGCAATGAGCGGAAGTACCTTATCGGTCTCCATATCGGAACTCCGGCGAGGCACTTCGGGCTGCGGCTGAGACTGCGGTGGTTGAGACGGCTGCGTAGTCGCCGGTGGTTGGTGGAGGTGGTGGTGGTGCCCCGAGGGCAAGGAGGCCATTACATGTGATAAACACTCTTCTTCTTCGTTTCTCTCTCTCTCTCTCTCTCTCTCTCTGTGTGTGTATTCCCTTTCTTCGTTTTTCTTCTCTCTCTCTTGCTCTGTCTATTTTGTTCAAGGAGAGAGAAAAGAGAGTGAGCTCACGCGAGTTTCAGGGAAGTGGTGACACGCGCGAATCAGGGCCCCCCTGCTTCTGCGTTCGGTGATAGTGTCATAGTGATGACAGGGAGCTGTGATCTGGTGCGGTGAGGAGCAGGGGAACGGAAGCAAATTCGATGTTAGTAAAGTTTATATCATTCACACGCGCTGTGCCCTCTGCTGCTAGAGCCCTTGGTAAATGTTACGCTAGTATCTACTTGTAATACAAACGTAATAAAACTCATACATATTTTTTTAATTAATTAATCGTTTCAATTTTTATTGGGGAAATACTTTGAAAAAAAAATTAAAAAAAATTACAACTCCTCATATCATAAGTACTTTCCAATGGGTTTATTCAATCGGTGTGTATTCATTAAACATTTAAACTGAGGAAAATAAATGGCTTCCCCATCTTTAATTTTAAGGTATCATGACATATCATGTTTTCCTTTTAGCCTAAAAAGGAAGAGAATGCACCTTCAATTAAATTTAAATGCGTATTTGGATTAGCCGCAACAACACGCATATATACATATTTTTACGTCAAATTCTTTAAAACGATGCAGAAGATAAAACTAAATACATTTGAAAGACATGAATTCAAGTAATCCAACGTCAAAATAAATAAGTACTAAATTTCTTTCACTTTACATAAGTCCCAAAATACCGTAACATTTGGCAATCATAAATAGTCAGTAGAAAAGTTGGGAATTCCATCAACCCGATAACTATTTTTGCTAATTCTATCTAACAAAAAATTCTTTATGGACTATTGTTAGTTGAGAGCTTTGGACAAGAATTATAAAATTCACTTGGTTGTAGAAAGAGATGAGAATGAGAGATAAGTGATGGATTCTAATCCTTCCACTAACAAAAATAAAAATTAACAACTAATAATTTTAAAGTAATCTTTACTCCCCTCCTCCCCATCACCTTATCACTCTTGTATGGTAACTTATTAGTTTTGTGACCGTATCAAATTATAATGTATTGTATGTGCCGTATTGAAGTGAATGTCATTAACTTTATACTTGGATGATATATAAGACTTTTGTTTGCTTAAGTTTATTTATTTTAATAAAATAAATATTTATTTATATTTTTAAGTATATTTAATTGAACTGTTTCGACTTAAAGTAAGTAATTATTAGAAAATAATTAAGTTAAAGCTGTAGTTATAAGTATGAAAAATGGTCTAACAAAGAGAATGGAAGCGATTGATACATGAACTTTCTAAATGTTCCAATAGGTGAAGCTCTAAGAAAAATCTTAAATTATATATTAAATTATCCATTTTTGAAACAAGAATAAAAATAGTAGATTTTTTAGTTTCTTATCGTCGTGGAGGAAAAATAGAATTATTTTGTATTTATTTTAAAAAATAAATTTTATTTATGAAATAATCAATTATTTTATAAATAATTATTATAATTTTAAATAAACTAATCACCTGATATAAAAAGCTTTTCAAAATGAAAAGTGAAATTAAGAAATTAGTTTATACTTTGACATCTGCTAGAGAAAAGAAAGAGAATTAAAAGATTATAGATTATAGAACTTTCAGACCTTTGAAGACGGATTTTATACATATTGAGATAACTCTTATCTGGAAATTGATACAGAAAATACAAAATGAGAAATACTAACATTAATATAACCGAAGATCTAGTCAAGCTTATGACCATAACTATACCAACAGCTGATGTGGTCCTCTTGTTATTGCCATCACCAGCTCCACAACACAAACATGAATTAAATGCCAATGCATCATCATTATTATTACTACAATTATCATCAATGATGCATGATCAATTGACAAGCCTGCAATTCTTTCTGATCTCCCCTCTGGAGCCAGTGAGGGGACTAATATTCCCCAGCTTCACCATAGCAGCAGCAAAGTCCCTGAAGAAAGCAACACTGTTTCTGCTGTAGGACCTCACAAGAGCGTCCTGGGACCCGCCATTGAAGAGCACCTGGTCGGAGTGGAAGAGGCCGCGGCGGTTGACGAGGTCGGCGTAGTAGTTGTTGTCAAAGCGGACCGGGGTGAGCGTGTCGAGAGGGGCGAGGTTGGCATCCCCGCCGGTGGGAGGGCAGTTGGCCTGTCTCGTGGCGGCGAAGCTGGGGTCGATATTGGTCTCGTTGTAGATACGGGGTCTGAAGAACCGGCATTGGCCTTGGCCTATTGTGTGGCCTCCTGAGAGAACGGTTAGGTCGCTTGCACTCAAGCCTTTGGCTGCGAACATTGATATGAGGGTGGAGAGGTCGGAGGTGGGTCCTGGGATTTGGTTGTTTGCTGCGCTCTGGCTTGCTGTTCTTGCATCCCTTCTTCCAAGTGGGACTGTCCATGACCGCCCTCCTAGCTGCATTGCAATTCATCATACCATGGATTAACAAAATTTCAGCCATCAAGTAATCAAAAGAAGACATAATCATTGTACTATTGATGATTATTTGATGAAGGTTTTCTACGTTTCAAATAATTGATTCTATTTACATGTTTAATTTTGTGCTTGAGAAAGAATTAAAATTAATATGGAATCCAAAATCGGTCAAGTTAAATTACTCCAACATCGAATGCTCGACACTTCAATTTAAAACTTTTTAAGAATTATAGTGGTATTCAAAGAAATTTAATTAAAGATTTTAGTATGGGTCAACAATTAAATGAGTTTGAATACATTAAAAGATATAATTTTTCGTTTAACAAATTTTTTAGGGTACCACAAAATTTCTATTATTTTATTTGTTTTGCCGAGATGATAATGTGGAAATTTTCTTCATAAAGAGATAAGATAAGATAGGCACGTGTCCCGTACATGAACTTGGTGTGTTTAATGTGTGTGTTTTTCCTTTTTCGGGGATATTATTGGATTGGATGCCCCACAACATTGCATGTCGACAATAATGCTAGACAGCAGAAAAGTGAAACCGAAAGTGGGAGACAATGTTTGAAAATAGGTCCATGCTGAAGAAAATGGAAAAAAGCCTACACAGTGCATGCTACTTGTGAGAATGACCTCACGTTGAAATCAATTCGATGAGATCAGCAAAGTCTCAACAAAAAGAAAGAAAAAAAAGCATGCATACTACTTATTATGTTTTACTTTCTAAACTTTATGTGGATAGTAAAAGTGGATCATTCGCTAATTACTGATGTTAAAAGCATTATATTCTAATTGACTATGTCCTTACTCAGTGTTAAAACCTAGAAGTTTTATACATCCTAAAATGCCCTTCTTAATTATTAATATATCGACACTCTCCCTAAAATTTTGGGCCTAACTTTTCCAAACTGAGATCTACTTTCACATGGGAAAGTCAGATAAGTTGTGGGACGTGACTTTATATCTATTTATTATTGATTAAAATTATAATATAAAAAATGTGACTAAATGAATAAGAAGTAAAATTGTGATGAGTTTGCGAAATAAATAAATTATGGAGAACGAGTTGGCTCACCAGAACTACTCCGTCTCTTGTGGCAAGTGCTAGAATATCTGCACAAGACACAGTGGCATTGCAAGAAGCCTCAACGTTGGTTTTAATGGTATCAATAACTTCGAAGCCCCTCGCTGTGTTTATGTTAGGTCCTGCATTTTTCTCTCCAGTGAATGTGG
The DNA here is from genome assembly GCA_014843725.1 of Amphicarpaea edgeworthii. Classification (NCBI taxonomy): domain Eukaryota; kingdom Viridiplantae; phylum Streptophyta; class Magnoliopsida; order Fabales; family Fabaceae; genus Amphicarpaea; species Amphicarpaea edgeworthii. Next base: position 7,523,276 of record CM026323.1, on the reverse strand, counting down.
CCGTGTCGTCCAACAAGATTGATCCATCACACCCCTGCATATACACAAACAAATTAATAAATAATTAAAAATTAAAAATCTAAAACTAAAACTAAAACCCTTTGTGCAAATTGTTAAGATCCCATATTGGCTTAGTTATAGTAACTTAATACAAACTTGCATTAATTTTACAATGTCATGAAGAATGTCTTTCATTGAAAACCCAGAGGATAAAAGTGTAAATTTGGTTTTTATTATATGAAAAAAAAGTGAGGTTATTAGCTTAATTTAGTAGCTAATTAAGAATTTGGTGAGCCATGCATATATAGATGCAAATTAAGAAGGGTACCCATAAGAAATTATAAAATTGATTAGATAGTTAAAATGAATAAGAGAAAGGAGAAGTTAGTGAATTCAACTTTCTCACGTTGATATTAATATTTGTCATAAAAAAAAAAAAAATAGATAGAGAATTTACATTGACGAAACAATCATGAAAGAACAAGCGAAGAATAGAGGCAGCCATCCTGGCTTCTTTAGCAACAGCTTGCTGCATTCCGTTGCGAACTATGGTTTGAAGGTTGGGGCAAGTTTTGGCATAGAAGGTGGGAGATAGTTGTGCATTGCTGGAAAAAGCTAAGAGAAGAGAAAGAATAGAAACTACGACAAACAAGTTAAGTGAAGAAACCATATCTATGGCTAGATAAGACTTTTGTTGTGTGTGTTGAGTAGTAGTGGATGTGTGAGCTGTGTTTAGAAGAGTTGAAGATGCATATGGTATTTATAGAGGATCGAGTAGGCAAAGCAAAGATTCTTAATTATGCATGCAGACAGTTGGACATAAGAAAGAAAAGTGTAGAAAACTATATTGGCTATTAGCTACGTACAATTTGAATTTTCAAACTTGTCTGCTCCTACCTTAACGCGCTTTGCTTTTCTTTTTGGGATGCAAAGTTTGCAAAATAAAAGACAAAAATCACCAGTGTTGACTTCTTTAAGGGGGGAAAAGCTTGGTTTTTCAGAATAACTAACATTCAGATGGCATCTCTCTTAATCAAGAGTATTTGTTAAAAAAGGTCAGTTCTTTAAATGAATTAGTTTCTATTTCAAAATAAAATTCTTACTCTTGATTAGAAAATACTCTGAATCAAAAAAGAAAAGACAAAACTTACATTCAGTTTTATTAGTGTTGTATGTGTTGTTCTCATATTATTAGAATTGGAATTTCATCTCAATAATAATTTTGCATTAAAAGATTATGCATATTATTAAGATGAAAATCTAATTCTAATTGACAACAACACTTATATAACTATATGTGAGTTTTTTTCTAACAAAAATACATAACATCATTTGACTTGGCTAAGAGGATCGATTTAATGTGATTCTAACTTTCTAAGCATTAGATAATGTGGTGTTATCTACTTAATGTTGATGTATATACAATTTAACAGTTAAGGAATTGTAACTATACAATTTAATAGTAATTATTTATTTATGTTTTAAATATCATATTATACATTAAAATATATAAACTGATATAATAAAATATTAATTAATTTTAAAATGTTATGATTTGTTTATAAATACTTTAAATTTAATATATTTATAAAATTTATTTTCTTAAAATATCAATAAAGTTGTAATTTTATGCTAATCTTATTTTAGTTCTTGGTTTAACACGCAACCTGTCTCATTAATTGAGGAGTTAGATTACGTGCTATTTCAAGTGTCTATAGGAAGCAGATTCGTGTTCAACTACTATTTAAGCTGCAATCTAGCTTTATTAATATATATAAGCAAAGGGGTATACTATCACTGACATGAAGATATAAGGTTGGTGTAATTAGAAAAGAGGGGAATTAATGAGAGAAATTATTACGTGATCTAGCAACACCACGGTATTTATAATTCCAATCATATGTTCATTAACAATTTAACAAAAAAATAATGATATTATTTTTTAATTTATAAATTTTTAATCAATATAAAATATTTAATTATTCACATATTATATAATGTTATATAATTATTTATCGGATCATAAAAGACTTCCTAATAATTTTTCCCATAAGGGTGAAGGGAGACACTTAACTCAATAGTAATACGTATTATTCACACACATAGTAACGTTAACCTAGAGATGGATATTTTCATAATATCTTAAAAGCAGTCGTTTTCATTTAGTCTAAATAGATTGACTTGGTAGAATGTGCATGTTAATGTTAGGGAGTGGATAGCATAGTGTATAATATGCGATAATTTTGCTTCCGAATCTGCGGATCCAACTTGATTTGATTGAATTGGTTTAGTCAAAGACATAGTTGTCTTAAGCAGTTGCCTAAAAAGTTTGCTGTGTCTTTTTTTCTTTCATCATAAATTTGATTCGATGAGAATTGCACTATCCACGTTCTTTGAATTGTTCGTGACCCGACAAAAGAATGGGTGAAAATTTGATATTTGATTCTTTAGATCTTATATTTAATTTTATCTTAAATAATTGCCATTACAAAATTATAGGCAAGAAAACAAAAAATTATCAAATATTTCCTCAATCTTAAAAACTAATAAATAGATGAAAGAGAGCAGTAATTTTATAAAGTTAACTTAGGTATAAATATTACATTAAATAAGAGGCTAAAGTGATATTTATTAGAAGTATTGATGAAAAAAAATTAAATATGACATCTATTTTATAATATATATATATATATATATATATATATATATATATATATAAAAGAGAGAGAGAGAGTATTTCTCTAGTATCTTTTATGAATTTAAAGGTAATGAATTGAAGGGTTATGATTAACCAAAAAAAAATGCTATAAATCACTTTTAAGTTTTGAAAAAAAAAAATCCCTTGCCAGCTTGCCATGTTAGTTAATGTACCAAAAATGAATAAAGCTAGAAAAAAAATATTTTTAAAAATTTTCAATAATAATAAAATAAATTATAGATTCAAATGCGATAGATATTTTTAAAAAAAGGATTATATGTTTTTTTAATATGAAATAAGAGTATTATATCTCATGCAAAAACTAGTTCTTCCAAAATATAAAAATCACCAAAATAGATTTATCGCTCTTAATATATCCTTCTTTATATACATAGCTAAAAATTAAGCTATTGTTGACATATATATTTGAAGAATTCAATTATCTATCAAGTGTCTCGAGATTTTATTGATAGAGGATTACATGATTTGACAAAAATCTTGCAACCAACGTTTTAGTGGTTGATACTAAAGCAACATGTTAGCACTTGGATAAGGATATGTCATCGTCGTGGCTCCCATGCATGCCTTGGATTATTAATTTAGCCAATGGCATATATTCAAATTGCAAATTAATGCCTTTGGAGACTTGATTTGATGACAAAAAGAAAAAGAAAAATGTACTACACACACAAAGAAAAATCTTAGTAAAGCTTTGATCCAGAAGTAGCTCATTACTATAATACAAGTATATAACAACATGATTTATTAATGGGAAATGCTAACTAGTGTCCTTAGGACATTAGTTAAGAAAATTAAAGTAAAAATATTTTTATTCTATGATCTTTCTTACACACTCTTATAATTTATATGATAAATATTTTTCCCTTTATTAATAAAACATATATAGTATTTCGTTAGGTACTCTCTGTATCCATGAAAACAAGCTCAATGATTGACGTTTTATTTTTTGTTAGTATATGATTTTTTCTTGGGGAACATGTATGAACTTGTCAGCAGCGGCTGAATGCGATAAAGTAACAGTTGAAATTTGAAACAATGCATGGATTTTCATTGACTTGCTTGAATTAGAAATGGGAACCATATTTAAGATTATCACACATTTTTCCATTAAATTTCACCGATCATATATATTTGCGTAATTATTTAACCAAACTTTGTAGCTAATCTTCATATCTCGAAGGTAGAATGAATCTTGCGCGTTTTGTTCTGTCGCGAACCTGTAATGTGCTGTAATGTAATAGTAAGGCTGGGTCGTTGACTAGTTAACAATATGAACCTCGCAGAGTAAAATATATATGCGCCGACAAAAAACTGAAAGGAAATAAATAGTCTAATGTCAGTATAAAATCATTTTTTTTCTATCATAATTCAATATTTCCATACATTATTTTTAAAATAATTTTATAAAATTTAATAATGTATCTAATTGGTTTTTTGCCTGATTTTTTTTTTCTCTCATTTTCCTTGAGAATACAATTATTGAATTTTCAGAACCGTAATTGCTGCATGTGGTGAGGTGTGGACTTGGTGTTGTGCATGTTTTCTTTATTTTTAATTTTTGAAATTAGAACTCGAAGTTATCAACACACCTCAATAAGTCTCTTTAAAGTCTTATTCCACCTTGCATGTTTTCCAACCTAATCTTACAATCAAGTCGCTTTGATAGTTTCAACTTTTAACAAACCTAATCTTACAATCATCAACTCACTTTGATAGTTTCAACTAACCAAATCTAAAAAGATATTAATCAAGTCAAATGAGTCCAATACTAATTAAACATAGAGTAAATTAATTACTCTAAAAGCCTCATGAAATTTGGTCAAATTTTTCTTTACTTCTTTTTTTGTTTTACTCATCTATTGACCTCGTCAAACATTTGAAAGAAAAATATTATACTAGTCTTTATGCATTACATTAACCCCTCTATGGTTAAAAAAACATTATACCATGTATCCCTATAAGAAATAAGAAATGTTGCTATAAATTTATAGAGAATTATTTTAAGAAAAATTTGTCGATAGTTATTGATTGATTGTAGATAATTATCAATAAAGATTTATTGATGGTTAATCTATTGATTATTTTATTGATAATTACCGACAATTAATTTGTCACTAATTATTGACAAATATAAATTTCATTCATCAAGTTTTCAATACTCATATTATCGACAAATATTGGATTATCAAAAATCTGTCAAAAAAAAATTGATTATCAATGACTATTGGCTATTATTGATAGATTTTGGTCGTCTATTATTGGATATATGATCAAATTAACCGAAACTGATTAGTTGTATTTGTGTTTATATATATTCATCTCAAAATCAACAAATTCTAATCTTAAATATCTATTAGTAATTACATGTAAATGAAACAAGTTCCACTGGTTTATTTTCTTTGCGTATTAAAATCGAAGACATAATTGTTTTTCACAATTTTTTTTAAACTTCTTCACGAGTTAAAAATAAAAATGCACTCATCCATACAAAAATATCTACACAAAGTAGCAACCTTAAAAAGCATTGCCATACACATATCAACCCCAAAAGTTTATTGTCGTATAAATAAATGATATGTTTAGATACACTACTTTATCAAAATTTATAAGAGAATAAAATATAAAAAAAATGAAATTAATTTTTATAAAAGTTAAAATTATATTTTTTAATAATTAATTTGTAAAAATCTAGTATGTTTTAAAAAAAAAGTATAAGTAAAAGTTTCTATTAATTAACTATTAAAAAAAATTTAACTTTTAAATAAATTAATTTTATACTTTTAGAGTAGTACATTTAAATAAATATGTCCAAAATTAGTTTACAGATGATCAATAAAACAAACTTTAAAGAGAAACAATAAGAATTTAATATTCATGTACGGTCACTGAAAAATAATTTTACATTGTCAATCAATTAAAACTTATAATTTTAATGACTTTTAAGATAATTTTATAAAAAATCAACTAATTTGTATTAAATGAAGGATTATAATCAAGTAACACTTTAAAATTAGGTGATACCTCACCCTTTTTGTTATAGTTAAACTTATTTTCTAATAACTTGTTTTTTTTTATAACTTATTTATTAAATACTAAAAAATAAAAACTAGTTATATCTGATTATTTATCTATAATTAATTATATAACTTATTTTAAATATAACAATTGCTTATTTATTTATAACCGTTATTAAAAATAATAACTAATTTTATAAAATTAGTTATAGTTTTTTTTTGGGTGCAAATTAGTTATAGTTATAATAACTATTTTTAATCCAGTTATTTATTAGTTATGATTATTAAAATAATTAGCAACCCAACATTTAACACATAAATTGTTTAAAAAGAAAAAAACTTCATATGAGTGTTTAAAAAAGTAATCCCATCCCTTGTAAACTTACCACAGCAAAATATATACACATAAGCAATCGCAAAAAACATTGCCGTACACATATTTTACACATCAAATTTTGACCTAATCTTAAATTGTTGATTAAAATTTAAAATGTTGATTGTTTTAGAATAGATGGGAAACATAATCAACTATGACAAAAATAAACATTTGTTAATTATTACGATTTATTTTTTCAAATATATGAAAGTCAATTTTCCTTCTAAAATAATTTCTCTCCTTAAACAATTGTTTTTCCCCACACATACTCATTCCTTAATATGATTGATTGAAAAATCATTCATACTACTTTTCCTAATGAAAAGTCCTTTTTATCATACATTAGATATGGCAGAATGTGTCGGTGGATCCGTCTGCTAACTGAAAAAAGCATAAGATTGGATCCGTCAGAAATAAATTTTATATGAAACTTATTCTTGGACCGTTATTATTTTTATCTCCCTCATTTGATAATATACCTCATTTTGTTTATTTGTTTCCAAAAAAAAATCCTTTAATAATTTATATTTCCTTTAGTCTCTCTCCAACGGCCCTGGTTACACAGCTTTATAAAAAAAAGACAAATTAAATTGATTTTTTTAAACATTTTTACTTAAAATCATGACTTAACATAACTTAAAGAAACAAAATCACACTCTTAAAATATTTTTGACCAAAATGCAAAATATAAAAAATTCAATGAAATAAAAGTAATATTAAACTTTTATACCTCCTTAAGTGTATCTCCAATGACCCTCATTTATTCTACCTTCTCCATCATAGGTTTTTTCTCACCTCATTAATTACTCAAAACATCTCAACCCTTAAAAGAATTGTCCAAAGCAAAATTGGTAGGAGAATGTTGCCACATGAATTATACCTAAGGATTGAATTTTGAATACTTTTCTTAACACAGAAGCAATCGTTGTTCTCTAAATTATATTGGTAAGGAGAATAATCCAAGGTTTTCACAACCCGTTTATCAAACTACACAATAAAAAATTTTCCCTTTCTATTTATTAATCGGCAATATTATAAAATTGTAATTGATGCATATATAATATTTGATTTGATGAAATTATGATGAACAACAATTAACAGTTTATTAATTGACAGCCCTGCAATTCCTTCTTATCTCCCCATTACTCTTAGTGAGAGGACTAATATCACCCATCTTCTGCATAGCGTCAGCAAAGTTAGTGAAAAAGGCCTCAATAGTGAGACTATAAGCAGACACGAAGATATCTGTGAGTAGAGAGCCTTGACCAAAAAGCTCTTTGTCAGAGTGGAGAAGGCCACGATTATTCACAAGGTTAATGTAGTAACTATTGTCGAATTGGTTTGGTATGAGGGTGTCAAGAGGGACCAAGTTGGAGTCAGAAGAGCAATTAGCCTCTCCAGTGGCTGCAAAGTTGGCATCAATTTTGGTATCATTGTCTATGCGGTCACTAAAGAATCGACACTGGGCTTGGCCTATGGTGTGGGCTCCTGAGAGCACCGTCAAGTCATGCCAGCTTAGGCCCTTGGCTGCAAACTTCTATATGAGGGTCCAGATGTTAGAGGATGCTGAAGGGATGTCACTGTTGGCTGCATCTCTTCTTCCAAGTCGAACCGATCCTCCTAACTTGATAGATGATAAATGATATGATTTGATAAAGATAAGAGTTTCTCTCGTAAGAGAATAATATTTTTAAAACATAATGGACTAAAAGTGATATTAATCTTTGTAACAATCTTATTAGTTTAGATGAAGAATTTAGAAGTTATGAAGAATTGGCTCACCATCTATACTCCATCTCTTGCTGCAAGTGCTAGAATATCCGCACAAGACACGGTTCCAGGGCAAGCATTTTCAACAATGGTTTTAACAGTATCAATAACTTCAAAGCCCCTCGCTGAATTAAAGTTAAGTTTTGCATTTTTCTCGCCGGTGAAGGTTTGCGTGTCGTCCAATAAGATTGATGCATCACAGCCCTGCAATTGCAAAGTGCAGACAAAGAAATACTTATTGTTAACACAGAACATTCAAAATAGAGAAGAAGAAAAGAGGAGCTAAGGTTTCATTAACGTAATATCAAAAGAACTGTACAATGAATAAAAGAAAATACCTATTTATATATATAGGCAAAATACTAAATTATACCTAACTAATATTAAATTGAATATTATTTAACATCCCTTCTCAAACTCACAATGCATTATTGAGAAGCATAGAGAGTTTGTCAAATAAAAAATGAAAACTTTTAATAGAATGCAATTTTGTAAATAAGTTAGCAATTTGCATAGTAGAGGAGACAAAAGGCAAAGTAATGGTGCCATGTAGAAGATGATGGCGAGTGAGATGACAATCAATCTCAATATGCTTTGTGCGCTCATGAAAGACTGAGTTGTGAGCGATTTGAATGACATTTTTGTTATCACAAAACATAGGAGTGGGTCCAGAGAGAGAAACACTTATATCAGAAAGTAGCCAGCGCAACCAAACTATCTCTACAGTGGTAGAAACCATAGCATGATACTCGGCTTCTGTAGAAGACTGGGAGACAATGTCCTGTTTCTTATTCTTCCAAGAGATAAGTGAGTCTCCTAGGAAGATGCAAAAACCTGTGGTCGACTTACGGTCAGTGGGATCACCAGGCCCAATCAGCATTAGAGTAAGGACGCAGCTCCAAGGAGGAGGATGAGGGAAATAGAAGACTTTGTAATTGAGTGCCACAAAGATATCTGAGAATGCGAAGAACAGCTCCCCAATGTATTGTAGTCGGAGAAACAACAAATTGATTAACAACATGCACAACATAGGCAATATCAAGTCTAGTGATAGTGAGATATACCAAGTTTCCAACTAATGCATGATATAAAGTGGGATCAAGTAAAGGAACACCATCAAAGGAAACATATTTTGCAATAAGCTCAAGAGGAGTCTCTGCTACTCTAGTGTTAGTAAGATGAGCTTGTTCAAGAATGTTGGCAATATACTTAGATTGAGAAAGAAGATAACCTTTACGAAAATAGGCAACTTCAATTCCTAAAAAATAATGAAGATGCCCTATGTCCTTCATCTCAAACTATTTTGCTAATTGCAATTTTAACTCTGCAATCCCATCAACATCATCCCCTGTAATAATCATGTCATCAACGTATAATGAAAGTACAATATGACCATGAAAGGAGGTTTTCACAAACAACGCAGAATCATAGTCACTAGAGTGAAAGCCAAGAGATGTAAGTACAGTGGAGAACTTCTCAAACCAAGCCCGTGGAGCTTGTTTGAGACCATAAAGAGCCTTCTTTAACTTACACATCTCCCCTTGATTATGAGAAACTCTCAGTGGTGGCATCATGTAGACCTCTTCTTGGAGATCACCGTTTAAGAACGCATTTTTAACATCCATCTGAAAAATATGCCACTGACGAATGGAGGCCACTGCAATAAGGGTACGAATGGTAGTCATCTTGACAACTGGAACAAAAGTTTCTTCATAATTCATACCATATTTCTGCAAGAAACCTTTAGCAACTAGACGAGCTTTGTAACGCTTAACTGACCCATCAGACTTCATTTTGATTTTGTAAACCCACCTAGACCTAATAGTATGTTTCCCTGGTGGAAGAGGTACTAACTCACAAGTAGTTGTTTTGTGTAGAGTAGAAAGTTCCTTTGACATAGCATGTTGCCAAAAGGGATCAAGAATAACCTCCTTATACGATGAAGGCTCAAACAAACTATGAATGGAGGTTATAAAAAAAGAAAAAATAGGAGAATATGTGGAATAAACAAAGTTAGGTAGTTGAGTAGATTTATGGTTGTGAGTAGGATAACGAGGAGAAGGAGGATTAACAACCACATGAGGTTCTTGGGTAGTCGTGGGGACATGTGGATCTGCAGAAGGAGTAATGTCAACCTTGCAATTGTCATCAAATTCATTAAAGTCACCACCATCCATGGGAAATGGATCAAGGAGAGGAAGATCAAACATTTTATGGGTGTGAGGCTTATAAGAGAGAGAATAAAAAGGTATATGTTCAAGAAAAACATGACAGGAAACATATAGTTTATGGGTTGTAGGATCATAGCAACGATAACCCTTTTGACCAGTCCCACATCCAAGAAAAACACAGATAGAGGAACAAGAAGACAATTTACTACATTTTACGTGAGGACGAAGAACAAAACAAGTGGAGCCAAAAACCTTCAAAGAAGAATAATCAGGAACATAACCATACAATTTTTGGAAAGGAGACAAACTGAAGGTAACAAAGGATGAGATTCTATTAATAGCATGAACAGCAGTAAGAATAGTTTCGCCCCAAAATTCACTAGGAACAGAGGTAGACAACAAAAGGGAACGAGCTGTTTCAACAATATGACGATGTTTTCTTTCAGCAACACCATTTTGTTGAGGACTATTTGTACAAGAGGTTTGATAAAGAGTACCATCAGAAGCAAACAATTCAGAGAATTTGTTAGAAGTGTACTCACCACCCAAATCACATCGAAAACATTTAATAATATGTTGAGTTTTAACCAAAGCGCGAAACATACAATAAATAAAAAAAAATTCAAAACGATATTTCATAAAGTAAACCCAACAAAAACGAGTATGATAATCAATAAATGAAACGTAATACCGAGATCCACCTTTGGTAAGAACTGGTGATGAACCACATACATCAGAATGAACTAAGTTAAAGGGTGCATTAGAAGTTGACACACTTCTACTAAAAGGCAAAGCAGTAAACTTAGCAAGTTTGCAACCACAACAATCAGAAATATCATTGATTTGCAACTTTCCTAAAGCTCTAGTAGAAGCCAAGTATTTTAATCTAGAGGAAGAAACATGTCCAAGGCAAGAATGCCATAAATAGAAACTAGATGAAGAAGACTGCAAATGAAAAGATGACAAGTCAACAGTGGAAGCAACAACATTTGGAACCTTCAACTCATCCAACATGTATAATCCCCCTTGTCTATGGCATGTCCCAATCATCCTCCCGGATTGAGAATCTTGCACAAAACAATGAGTAGGAGAGAAGAAAACTGAGTAACCTAAATCACATAATTGACCAACAGACACAAGATTCAAAGTAAGATTTGGAATATAGTAAATATTTGAAAGAGACAAAGTAGAGGTGGAGATAGATCTAGTGCTTGCTAATGGCATTGGGGTACCATTAGCAGTCATGACAGATATAAAGGAGACATATTTTAAAAACATAAAAGACCTAGGATCAAATGACATATGATAAGACGCTCCAGAATCAAGGATCCATGGGGGAGAAGATATACCTGATGTACTCGAAGAAGGCAAACCTGTAAAGGAGGAGACAGACATGGCATGAGACTGAGACTGAGATTGAGAATTCAAAAATTTTGAAATTGCTCTGCAGGATTAGCTACTTAAGGTACTTGAGACACATCCTCACCAGGGAGCACAACATGAGAAGAGGGGGCTTTAAAATGTCGTTTAGATGACTGATTAAAGGGAGGATGCCATTGAGATTGCTGCTGTGACTTCAGTAATTTTGGACACTGTGATTTCCAATGGCCCTTCTCCTTGCAATAACTACATTCATCATAACCAACCTTCCCTTGAGACTTACTTTTGTTAATGGGAGCAGCAAACACGAATGGAGGGGCAGAGAATTCCTTTTTCAACACCAGAGTTGGACTTAAGTCGTAGTTCTTCTGCCAATAACTCATTGACAATAGCATCAACACTTGGAAGAGAGTCACAATGTAATATCATCCCACGAAGTCCTTCAAAATCATCCTGAAGGGCCATAAAAAACTGAACCAAATGTTGTTGTTCTCGAAAGTCAGTATACAGTTGGAGTGCTTGCAAATCCAGGTTCATTGAGAGCAAGTTGGTCTCATAAATTAGACATAATAGAAAAGAATTCTTGGATGCTCATACTATTTTGTTTAAGGGCCTTGATATCAATTTCCAACTGATACTGTTCTGCAAAATTATTCTATACGTACAGCTTCTTCAAGTGATCCTAAACCCCTTTAACCAAATCATATTTTGCAAGTTGCATCCCTATTGACTGAGAAACAGAGTTATTGATCCAAGTAATGATTTTTAAGTTGTTTACTTCCCATGTGTCCAACTCCTGTGCATATTTTTTAGATTTGTCCTCTTAGGGCTGTAATAAACTTCCATCAACATAACCCCACATTCGCTTGCGTTTAAGAAAATTTTTCATAACATAACTCCAATAAGGATAATTTTGCCTATTCAATTGTACGTTAATTGATTGAAGAGAATCATCTCTTGAACCAACCATACTTAATGGATATAAAGGAATAACACAACACAAGGGATAGTCACCAAACAAATAGAGCACAATCAAAATGTAATGGAACAGAAGCAGATTACCAAATAGGACTGAGATTGCGAAAGCCCCAAAAATGATTGAGTTTGCAAAAGTTCCAAAACAAAGAATGAACAAAAAATTGTCAATTGCGAATGCTTCTTCTTCTTCCACAGACTTCTTCTTGATGATCTAACCATACAGAATTTATAAATATGTCTTCCAAACCTTGTATCCAAAAATCAATCTGATCCAATGGTTAACGAATCAAGAATTGCAAAAATAAAAATGTATAGAGCTGAGATTGCGAAAGCCCCAAAACAAATAACTGTCAATTGCGAATGCTTCTTCTTCCTCCACATACTTCTTCTAGGTGATCTAATCGTATAGAGTTTATAACTATGTCTTCCAAAAAATTTCTCCAAAAATCAGTCCGATCCAATGGTTAACTAATTAAAAATTGCAAAAATAAAAATGTATACAGTTGAAATTGCGGAAGCCCCAAAACAAAGGGCTGTCAATTGTGAACGCTTCTTCTTCCTCTACAGACTTCTTCTGGATGATCTAATGGTACATAATGTATAACTATATCTTCCAAACTGTGTCTCCAAAAATCAACCCGATCCAACGGTTAATGAATCGAAAATTGCAAAAAGAAAAACGTACAAAGCTTAGATTACGAAAACCCCAAAATGAAAACAAATACAAATAAAGTTGAGATTGTGAAAGTCCCAAAACAAAGAAATCAACATAAGCAGACGACATGAATCGAACTTGTTCTTGATACCATATTAACACAAAACATCCAAAATAGAGAAAAAGAAAAGAAGGGCTAGGATTTTATTAACGTAATATCAAAAGAAATGTACAATGAATAAAAGGAAATACCTATTATATATATAGGCAAGATACTAAATTACTCCTAACTAATATTAAATTAAATATTATCTAACACTTACGACTACAATTATATGGGACTATGAGATATAAGTTAGTTAGTTGGTTGTTAAGAAGGTGAAGAGAGAAGTGAGGAGGAATATTTATTAAAAATATTTATTCATTGATAAAAATTAAAAATATTTATTATATATAAATTTTAAATTTATAAAATTTTATTTTATCAATATTTAATATTATTAAAAGTTATTTAAATTTTTTTATTTTTTTTTAATATTTTTTATTATTAGTTGTAATTTTTTTTATATATATTTTACTTTTTATTTTATAAATCACTTCCTTTATTTAATTTTATTTAAATTATTAAATTCTAGTTAAGAATACAATAAATAATAAATAAAATTAATAAAATATGAATGTTTCATAATTATTATCAACTAGATTATTAGTTAGTGGTTGTTTTAACATTTGAAAAAAAAAATCAAATTTAAAAATAACAATTAACACCTCTATATTAAAGGTTGAACAAAAAATACTTAATTTTAAAAGTAATGATGAAAATTGCGAATTATTGTAAAATATATATAGTTGGTCATGTAAGATAAATTTATTTATATGATAGTACATATTTATTAAACTTTTGTAACAATATTACAAAATAATCTAGATGAAATTCATATTTTAATATTGTATTAAAAAGTTTTGAGATGAAACCAAACAACTTAAAAAGGAAAAGAAAAAAAGGACAAGGGATTGAAAATTCCGAGCATAAGTGTAAATATATGGTTGTATTTGGTCATGGTGGATCCTAGCTAAGCTGTACATGAAACAAAATGTAAGCTTATTAGCTTAAGAAAAAAAATAAGGGTGTGTACCGACCACCATCGTTATGATGAGGGTTTACATTTACAAAACAATCGAGAAAGAACAAGCGAAGAATAGAGGCAGCCATCCTGGCTTCTTTAGTAACAGCTTACTGCATTCCGCCGCGAACTATGGTTTAAAGGTTGGGGCAAGAGTTGTCATAGAAGGTTAGAAGGTGGGAGATAGTTGTGCATTGCTGGAAAAGACTAAGAGAGAAAGAATAGAAACTACAACAAACAAGTGGTTATTAAGGGAAGCCATATCTAAACAAATTGCAACTACCTAGCTAAGACTTTTTGTGTGTGTTGAGTAGTGGATGTTTGAGTTGTGATGTCGCTTTTAATTAGAAGAGCTGAACATGCATGGTATTTATATATAGAGAGGGTCAACTAGGCAAAGGTTCTCGTGCATGCAAAGGTTCTCATTATTTTATTTTTTTAATATTTAATTAATTAATTATATAGATGTGTGGTTGACATGGAAACTTTACTCTAAGATCATTTAGATAAATTGTTTTAGTTTGTTTCTTATAAACAAATATTAGTGATTAATGGTTAATTGTCATTAAGAGATTCAAACTCACCACCTATCACATGTAATAAGTGTATGTGAGGATTTTCCTCCAAGATCTTTGATCCAACTTGATTAGATTGAATTAGTTTAGAGTGAAAGACATAGTTGTCTTAAACAGTTGCTTAAATGTTTTGTTGCGTGCATTCATTTGATGAGTATTGCAATGTCCAAATCTTTGAATTTCATATAAAAACTGCAACCCACGCTATAACATTAATTTGCTATATATAGCAGATAAGGATATATCTCAAATAGCAAATTAATGCTGTATTTGTGTTTTGTTTATGTACCATCTCATCATAACTCGAGCGGCTGACGACTTTAGTTTAGGTAGTGATTAGGTACATCTGCTAACATGTCGTGGATATCTTTAGTGAAAAAAAATTATATTCGATTATTTATTGTGTGAAAATTCTCTAGGGTTTGGATTAGTAACCATTAAAATACCACGAAGAAGATTAATTTTGACTAGGTAAACTTAAAGATATTAGTAATATATATATAATCTAAAAAATTTAATTTAAATTCACATGATCTCTAATGTTTTCTGTATGTAAAAATTATTTAATTAAATAAATATATCCAATGAACAATTAAAATAATAAAAAATCTAATATTATAGACTTTTTTAAATTTTTCATGAGATTTAATTTTATTTTTTCACATGATTTATATTTATTTATTTTTCTCTTTTTTTATTTGTATCTTAGTTAAGTTTCATGGTTTTCAAGCAAACAAATCTAAAAATAATTTTTATATCTCAAATTAATAAAAAAAATATTCAAAATTAAATTAGTAAAAAAAAATATTTAAAATCGTATCACAAGATTTATCTTTATTTTGAAATAATCATTTTAACTCATTTTAAAAATATAAAGAATCAAAATCATTCTTTTAAAATATAATAAAATATAAATGATCATGTTACAAAAACTAAGATATAAAGAATAAAAATAACATTTAACCCATAAATTATTTTTAAAAAAAAGACTTCAATATATTTTTAATTCCTTAAATATGTCAATTTTTTTTAGTCCTCCAAATAAAAAGTTATTTTTTTCCCTCAAAATTGAAAAATGATTATTTTAGTCATCCTCACACAATAGATACCGAACAAAAAAAAATATTTATAATTTGTGACAACTTTTTAGCCACAAAAAATATACAAAAATATCATAAATCAAATTGTATATGCTAAAAAATTACCACAAATTATAAAATTGTGTTTTTTGTTTGATATCTTTTGTAAAAAAGACTAAAAAATATTTTCCAAGGATTAAAAAAATGACTTTTCATTTGAAGGACAAAAAAAACTAAAATAGACATACCAAGTTTTTTGCTAATAAACATGAAAAAAAAAAAAAACACATTTCATTAAGTATAAATGAAATTATCATTCTGTATATCAAATTAAAATCAAGTGAGTGAATTATTATCAACATCAACATTAGGACACATGCGCATGAAAAAATAAATCTCACCTCCGGGGCTTCGATCATTTAAAGAGTACTAACAAAACATTCATTGTAATACTCTTCTATTAATTAAAAATTATTAAAAACTAAAAATTCATTGGTTAAACCCACAAAATTGTGACTTTTAATCAATTTCAGCCAATGGCAGTAGGTTAAAGAGTTACTAGCATGTCTCATTGTATATTCACTTCTAAGGATTAAAAACTAAGTTAATCCTTCCCCAAAGGATTAAATAAAAAGTCAATGTCGTATAAAATCGGTTTGGAGATGGTCAATAAAACATAGTTTAAAGAGAAACAATAAACCACGAAATCCAAATATCAAAGGGTTAGCAGGTATTGCTTTAAAAGAATAAATTTAGTAACACATACTTTTCTGTGTTGCGATGAGGAACATGATACACCATTAGACGACCTGGAAATTCAACAAGCTCAGAAAAAAAAAGTCAAAATTTTCACTTATTGCCACATATATCACTGGACAAAGCTTAAGTAATCAATGGTAATGAACAGAAACCTAGAACAACATATATGTTCATCTAAACTTGGATTCATGTTGAAAGCCCACATGATTCATACCACATGCGTTTTCTTGTAGTTATCTGCTGCTTTGGATATTGATTGTATTGATACAGGTAATCCTGGGCCCATCTGCATCAATCAATAGGATACCACTAAATAACTTTAAAAGCTACAAGAATGAGATAAAATGCACCATCACTGCAAATTAATGACACTGGTAAATTTAAGTCTTCACTTCTCCCATTTTATAACTCACTCTCTGTTGTTTTCACTTGACCTTTCATTGTTCACTCTTCATTCCCCAAGTTGATTCTCCTATCTTAATCACTAATGGTCACTTTTATATCCCAACACTAGCAAGTGAAATCATGAAATTTTATGAACATGTATTCTAGGGAAATATAATTTTGTATAAGAAATTTATAAGATCTGAGCACAAGTCTGATATCACAGATAAGGAGCTTTTATTATGATTATGTGAAATGCAAGAATGAAATGGTAAATTTTATTAATATATGAGCACAAATCTCACACCCTTATTTCAGTATCATTATGTGAAATGCATGAATGAAATGGTAACTTTCAATCTTAAATACATAAAGTGGACATAAAAGAATGAAACAAGAATGAGATGTAAGAGCTTACCGTGCTGCTTATATGGACAGACAGTACATACCCAGCATATTTGGAAGCTGAAGAACAAAGAAGAGAATTATAAGATAATAGAAGTAACCTTAACACATAAAATTTGTGATCATGTTACACCAAGTTAAAGCAGAAATTGAGCCCCCAAAATTGCACCTCTAAGGCTTTTGTTATAAACAAGAATTTGTGCTATAGTATTTGAAGTAAATAAGAATTTGTGCATAAGGACATGTGTGCTACTTACTCTTCTTTAAACCCGCAGGCTTTGCAAGCAACACCGCATTCATAAATGCACTAATATTCTCCCGTAGAGCCTCTTCTTTATAGCTTATCTGTGGATATTATTGAAAGCATAGAACATCTCATGCAACTCACCTATTACTTTTGTAAGGAAGTCTATAAAGAATTGGAAGAGAAGACCACCGTACCTTTCCAAGTCCCGCATGCAAAATTGATTTACTTTCCATTTTAAACTCAACACGGCCTTGTCTTAGCTCTTTCAACTGGCCAGCAATATCACTAGTAAGAGTACCTAGCTGTAAGCATTTAAATTCAACATACAAGGGTTACATACAATCCACTTATGCCCAGGCTTTGAAAAAGAATGCCAACAAATGTTGATAAACTAACTTTCTTATCTGGCATCAGTCTGCGCTTTCTAAGGTATTGTGCTATCTGCATAACAGTTCATATAAGCTTTAGAAGAATAATCTATTAATTCAGTTGATCTACCAATATAATACCAATTAAATTAAAAAGGAAAATTACCTTTCCAAGATGAGGTGCCATTCCAGGAGTTGAGAAGCATTTGTCGACTTTGAGCTTATTTTTACCACCTATAAGCATATATAAGATATATCAGGTGTGGATAACATAGTTTAGAAATTTTATTTTCTTGGCATGAATAGGGAATATTATAGTTGCTAAGGCATCAAAGACATGTTTAGAATGTCCCCTGCACATTTGAGTGACACTCAAAGTTCTCATAACTTAAAATTGATGTTACATGTTTGCCTAAATGAAAACATTAGTTTAGATTTGTGCACATACAACAAAGGAGAAAAATAACTGCAGGTAAGCAAGCATATACTATGAAGTGAGCATGCACATACAGAAGGATAAGAATATGAAGCTAACAAAAATAAGAAAAGCAAGAATAAAACCAACAAGACAAGGGACAATATGTATCTGCACATTTGCTTTTTACAAATATTTAGTATAGGAAAATCTACTAACATGATGTTCAAAATTACTTGGAGAAAGAGATTAGTTCATTACTAGCAATCTCCTCAATAAGCTCTTTACCACCAACTATATCAGCTCCTGCAGCTTTCGCTTCCTCTGCATCAGCTCCTTCTGCAAAAACAGCCACACTGACGGCCTGGAAGGTATGAATAATTAGAAGACAAACCTACCATTATATCAATTGCTTAACATTCACAAGTTACCTTGGGAGCACCATGAGGCAGAATCACAGTACCACGAACTGCCTGCCAGAGTTGAAATCATCATCTTTTAAAGCAAAGCATTTATGAAACAGCTTATTACATTTTATCCAGAACAAGGCCATATAACAGTGATATGGGATGTATAAGCACAAAAAGTTTACAGAAAACAATTACAAAAGTTTTCTAGATTCTGTTTGGTAGTCTTTAAAGAAATTTTCCAAGATAATAATAATAATAATAATTATTATTATTATTATTTCACAGCATGCAATGCTTAGGAAACTTAAAAAAGATGTTATTTTTAATGATATTATTAAATTATTATATATTCATAGAAAAACATTTCCTTAGCAAAATTAATAGTATTCAGCATGTTTCAAGAAAGAACATAGAAATGTTCATATCTGATTTTGCTGAATATATTAAACAACAGGCCTATTTCTCTAACCATCAATTCAAAGCACATATATATAAAATATACAGGATAGATCCCAAAGAATCAATTTGTTCAGTCAGCAGAAATAACTGGACATTCATCTTCGAAAAACATATGCCTCCAAGGATTAAGACTAAAGTGTCAATTATGCAACTTGTTGAACATGACAAACCTACTGAGAGCCTTAAGTCAACATTCAAATTCAAAATCTACATGATGTTTAAATAATCACTCAAGCACACAAACACATCCAAGACAAGGAAAAAAATTGATACATACCATTTCTGTTCGCTTTGAATCAACACCCAATCTTATATGTGCTTCAACAGTTTCATCAAACTTTGCCTTGGCATTGGCCTGAACAGTAAGTAGCTATATTAAATGACAGCAATTGATGGAACATTCAAGGTAAAATGTGAGGATCTTACTTTGGAGGAAGGATGTACTAATCCAATTAATAGCACCAAATTTAGATATAATGGAATATATTTAGCAAATTACCTATCCTAACAATTCGTTAATTTAGCCCTGCTTATTAGTGAGAAAATGGTTCAGGTTGGAGAGTGTATGTGCCACTTTGAAATAAAAACCCAACAGGGGGATGGTGCTATACAGAATACTTCTGTCACACATATCAGTACATACTGCATGCAACCACATTTACAGCTATGAGTACACAGATAGTCAAATACAGAATCACACACAAAATAAAACAGCTGGTATTATTAAATTTAAAATCCCATCACAATTTGTATACTCTCTAAATTGGTCTCCCTAACAAGGAACAAAGTAGCATAAACAACACATAGTTTTCTGTCTACTTATATAAAATTTGAGGCCGTAGCTTGTAGAAACTTATTGCAATAGGTACTCAATTTTTTTTCCAAGACAGTCATGTGTGTATTATACATATACTGATATACCTAATAATAGACATCAAGTAGTATCAGTTTCAGTCCCCTAAAACATATAATTTAAGTGTCAATTGCTGTATAGCAAGGCACTATAACTTACTGAGAGCAAAAATGGCCAACTAGGACCAGGGCATAACCAATTTTGTGTGTAGCTTCTCAATGGAGGATCAGAGACTCCATGTTTCACATATAATTTCTCATACAGTATTACCCAAAGCTCTAACAAAACTCCTACACAGTATACACATATTGTCTACAAATTAAGCTAGCAAGAATTATCAGCAAAAAATAGTCAAAATACAACAACAAAGTCTTATTCTACTAGGGCCCTGATGGCCCTGATTGGATAAGTTTATCCATAAGCACTTATAAAAGAAGACAAAATGAAATAAGCTTCTTTTATAAGCTAAAAATAGCTTATGCATAAGTTAAAGGGCTGGTTTGTTTAAACTTATTTCATGATATAAGCAATTAAGCACTTATTTGAATAAAATATGCAGTTTTCTGTTTTTCTAGTGTATTTGTCTAAACTACTTCCGCTTAAAATAAGCAGTTTTCTGCTTATTTAAAAAAAAAATCCTATCTGCTTATGAAATAATCATTTATTTTATAAACATTTTTTTTTTTAAAACAAACTCACCCAAAATCTACTTTTTGGAGAAGCTAAACCTATTTTTAGCTAATAAGAGAAGCTTATTTCATTTTATTTTTTTTCATAGATAAGCTTATCTAGGCAGAAATAGCTACATGAATCATATGACAACATTCATCTCAGTTAAAGACCAAAGTTTCAGGTATGTTATTTACCACAAGATCCTTGATTAATTGTAGGTTAGTCAAAAAGCAACTAAAACAAATAAAAATAAATTAGCACCAACAACCTAATCCTAAATTATTGCCCTGAACAAACCATTTCATTCTAGCGGACAAAAATGAGCAACACAAGCCAACAACCACCACTGAATTCAGTAAGGTCCGAGGGTCTGTTTGGATAAACTTATCCATGAGCAGTTATAAGAGAAAAAAAATAATAAATAAGAAGAAAAAAATGAAATGAGCTTCTGGATAAGCTAATTATTAGCTTATGCATAAGTTAAAAATCATATTTTAGAAAAGCTATAAGAGAGACTTTTAGAGATCATCATTAACCTAATACTAAATTTGGTCCCTGAACTAAACTAACTGTGTCATTCCAGTGAAGAAAAATGAGGATCTCTTCATAAGTTAAAACTAACTCTGTATGGGCTAATTTGTAGAAATTCTCTCATTTTT
Organism: Amphicarpaea edgeworthii; assembly: GCA_014843725.1. NCBI lineage: Eukaryota > Viridiplantae > Streptophyta > Magnoliopsida > Fabales > Fabaceae > Amphicarpaea > Amphicarpaea edgeworthii. The sequence goes on along the minus strand of CM026323.1, from coordinate 7,501,804 downwards.
TCTTCTTACTTTCATCTCCTAGAAGTCATTCTGGATAAGCCTAACCAAACAGGCTGTGAATTTCATGGAAACCAAAAAATAACAAACTCTAAACAATCGATAGTGTGAAGTGTTTTTTTGGTTTTTTTTTTTTTGCACCTTAACTTGGCGAATGACTTCGGCCAAATCAAGCGGAGGCGGCTTCTCGTTCTTCTTGGGCTTAATCAGCAGCGGAAACGGCACCTTCATCCGTTCCTCTTCGACGGCCTTCGTCATTCTTAGCCTCATTTCATTCTCCGCCTCGATCATCCTCCTCTCGCTCTCCGCCTCCGCCTCCGCCGCAGCCGCTGGGGCCCTGTCGTCGGGGAGCGGCGCCACGCTGCGCGCGGTGTACGACACCGGCGCGATCGACGGCGCGTCCTTCACGTAGCGGATGTCCTCGCGCGTCAACGCGCGCTGTTGCGTGTCCGACTGCGGAGGGCGGAGGGATTGTTGTTCGCGTGAAGGCTCAGGTTCGGGTTGAGGTTCGGGTTTTGGTTTGACGGGGTAGGAGACGGGTTGGATTGGGATTGGTTCGGGGAATCTTCGGGGAGGGTTTGAGTTTGATTCGGAAGAAGAGCAGAGGGATCTGTGAGAGATGAGAGAGAGAGGAGAGTGGAAGTGAGAAGCGCTTTTAGGGAAGGAATGGCTGCGAGCTTGGGAGAGGAGAAGCTTCAGTGCCGCCATGGTGTGACAGTGTGAGACTGAGACTGAGACCGAGAGAGAGGGGTTTTGGGAAATGGGGTTTTAGTGGCCACGTTGGTTTTAAAAATTAAATAAACCGGAACTTTAATACGGGTTGTGAAACGGGTTCGGTCAATTGATGCATCCCAAAATGCTTATGAATCTCCCTGATGTGTGTTTGGTTTTGAGTTTTTTTTTTGGTACAGATTAATTAAACAAAAAATGCATTTGGTTCTGAATTTGGTGCATGTGATATTTGTATTTGGCATGATGTAGAACATATCCAATAGAGTGCTTAACGAGTTACTTAAATTCAAGTAAAATTGTCTAATTTATTTTTATTATTTAGAGCTTAACATTGAAGTTAATTTTTTTTTAGAATGTTTTAAATCCATATAAAATTATAAGAACTACCAAAATAACATATATAATTCATATAAACAACAATACATTAAAAACACTCTTAGTTGTGACACATAACATCTCTATTTGCAACATTTCAAGTAAATATTCAAATATATCTTTAACAATTGAATTGTATTTTAGAATTATGTAGCTAGAAACACAAATTTCTTATTTTCTCTCATTATTCTTCTCACTTTCTCTAATCAATAAATTATTTTGTATGCGTTGTTGTCAATTTAATAATATTAGCAGTGTTGTTAAATGAAAGTGAGAATAGTAGAAAAGATAAAATGGAAAAGAATAGAAGTACTAAGATTTTTTCTTAGTTTGAAATAATAATATTTTACAAATATAGATTTTTGGATAGAATTTTGTAAAACTTTGCACTATCCTTATTCTCTTAATCTAAAAGTTCATACACATCATATGATCCATCAGCTTTTTTACTGAATTTAACCAAGTAGCAAACCGTGTCCACATCATGTCTTATCATGCAAGTGATTAACACTGTCTACACATTCATAATACGCTTGCCCTTTTGCAATATTCATTGATGCTTGCTTCCTTGAATGGCAACTCATCCAACTTCTTGAACTGAGATTTATATTTTTGAAAGGCAATTTTGACTGTAAAAGAAAATTATTATTTTCTCTCTATTTGAACAGCTTATACAACAGTTAAAAGTTAAAACGTACAGGATTTAGGAAAACAAATTCAATTTAATTTCTATCTCCTCCTACTTTTTCTAATTGATGAACCATGAACGAATTAAATGTAACTTGAGTCCCCTAGCAGTAAATCGAGCATGTCATTGGAAGTAAGAAGAGTTGTTCCACCAAGAAGCAACTCTATATCAGGTCTTCCACTTTCAGCCAATGCCTCATGAGCTTCGCGCACCTATGTTACAATGACAGGAGTAAAAAACTTGTGTCAGGTTACACTTCCATACCAATCAAGGAGCAGGTTTTAAATTAAACACAAAGCGTTATGTATATAGAAAAAAGACAACCAATGTCTCATCATTTATAAAACATGTATCATGTTTATAAAACTTTCATGGCAATACCATGTTCATATTGTTATTCACAAAGGGGAATTATAAGAGGGATAGAGGAAACAGAGGTATTCAAGAATTTCATTCACCTCGAGTCCATTAATGCCCCCAATAATAAACACCAAAATGACATTCTGATCGGCAAGACTTGGTTTGGCCTGCAGCATTCGTATTGAGAGGAAGTGAGAGGAAGAATAGACCAAAGGTTAAAAAAAATGAATGATTAGCATATTTGAACTGGACTACTAAAGCAATGTCCTGCATAGCCATAGGTTAAGAAACCATAATTACCTGACCAAGGCCAAATCTTCCAAACCCACTCTTAAACAAGCGCCCCACAGTGGAAGAATGATATTCTAACCCAGGCACATCGTACTTGCCCAACACCCTCGTTAGTAGCTTATAAAGTAATCCTTTTCTATCCTCATCAAAATTAGCTTCCGTAGTCAATGATCCATCCCTCAATGATTTATTCTTTCTTTTCAGATCAGATAACTTATGAAGAAATTTGAAAAGGTTATCCACCCTATCACGCAAATCCAACTTCAGTTGCACGTCACTATACACTTTTTCATTTTTATTGTCATCATCACCATCTTCGTCACCCCATTTTCCCCACTGATCATCATCAAAATCATCAATATCTAGTTTTGAAAGTTCTTCAGCTACTTCGTCTGATTTTGACTTGCTTACATTAGCTTCAAGCTCTTCCCTTAGTCCATCTAGAAACTTGAGATTTCCTGTTGATGGATTTTCAAAAAGAGCATCTACAACAGCTTCTTTTAACAAATGTTCCTCTTGCCAAGAAAATGGCCCATCAGAACCAGATGTTGGAAAATTCTCACCAGCTAATATATATCCAATGATCATCAACAGCAAAGCATCTTGCAAAGAAAGTAACCCCTTTGAGATCTCCCTTTTCCCTTCATTTACATGTGATCCCAACAGAGCACTCTTATTGATGAGATCACCAATTTGAATGGCAAGACTTTGACTAGTTTCTCCAGAACTTACACCCAGAATTTTCTCAGCACTGCTAATTGCATCCCATTTAGCATAATTTGATTCCTCAAGGGCAAACAACGTGGCTGAAGCTAATTGGATAATTCCTTTGTTCCTTAGCAAAGATGATTGGTTCTTGGACAAAGTTTTGATCATAGCTTGCAACTCTGGCTTTTTAACAAGACCAGGACGAGACTTCACATTCACAGTAACATTTTCCCTGCGTAGAGCTTCTTGTAGCCATTTCTTTACCAGTAAGGCCCCATCTTTTGTTCTTCTATCTAGAATAGCCTCCAATAATGGCATTCCACGGAAATTTTCAGAGGAGACAAATGACCCAGTAAGTATCTCTACATCTGATTGACTAGGCTTGTCATGAATTTTCTGGCTTAAGTTAATCAAGCCTTCAATCTGAGAATCAGAATTAGCAGAATTCCACCCACACATAAAAGCTTCAACACTTTCTAAAAGCCGAAAGTTGTCTATTTGCCAATCTTCTTCATTCAGTATCTTTGCAAGTGGTATCTGAACATCTAATGGAGCACGTTGCAGGTAGGAAGAACCAAGATTGAGTTGGCTTCCTAAACCTTTACCTTGGGCATTTCTATTTCTACGAGGCAAAGAAGAAAACATACGGTCAACAAGTGAGTCCCCATGACAGCAAGGAGTGAGAAGATCAAGTGTACGATCAATGAGTAACAGCCCTGCTGATCGTTTATGGCGGCCTACGTCATAAAGACTTGACATGTCTGTCAAAATTTTCCCCACAGTTTTTGATATATCACCAATGGAGAAAATTTCCATTTTCAAGTCCATCTATATCATCAACAAAATAATTAATGGTCAAGGAAGCACTGGAAAATCAAATATAATATCAATAAAACAACAAAGCCTTTTTCCCCCTTAAGTGGGGTTGGCTACATGAATCAAACAACACTTTTGTGTTCTATTAAATACCAAGTTTTTTTTTGAAAAGGACATTCAGAGCAAGATCTATTTTAATGGGGAACATTCTTACTAGCAAAGTTTTGTTCAAGTAATCTTTTTCAAAAATTGAATTATGTGCACCCTAGTAAAACAGTATGATTTTGCATGCAGCAGTTCTATCACAGATCTATTAGATGTTCGAGATTGAACCCTGACATTTAAATATATGAAGTACACATACAAGAATCCTGAGAAATTAAAAAAAAAGAAACTGAAATAAAATCACCAGAAGTATGCACACATTTCAGCTAAAGAATGCATGTTACTTGTTACCTTGGCAGCCAAATGGTAGAGAAAGTGAGCCGTAAGCGTAGCCCCTGGAGGCACATCATCAGCATCAGAGAGCATGCCAGTACTTAAGGGGGGCAAACCAGGACTGATGGAATCTTCATGCTCAGCTGATAAGTATGCTTCAGCCACCAACCCTTCTGAAGGTAGAACAAATACTCGTGGTGAAATGGGGCATAAAATCATGGGAAAATGATGAACAGAAACAACCAATTTCAGCACTGCATCTTCAATGTAGTCTAATGGATTGTGCTCGTAAAAATCTCTTCCACTTGAACTAGCTTCAAGATTAAGAACATCCTCTCCACTGGAAGAAAACTCTGAACGTCCTCCATCTTGAATGTTAAGTTTTGCCTGTCCAGGTTTTGTCCCTGACTTCTTAACTAGTTCTTCATAATCTTGAACCAGTAAGGATTCATATTCATGATATGCATCTGGTCCCAGAGGTGAATCAGGATATGCTGAGTGTGCTGTCTGCATTTTGATTATTATTAGAAAATCCCAAACAAAAGGATAAAAAGAAAGAAAATCATGAAGGAAATAGGTATTGGAATGAAATAACTGTAAACTTGCTACCACAATTCATATTTATAGAAAAATAATTTCATCCTTATGTTGATCATAGGTGATAAATAATGACTTCATCCCTTTACTCTAACAAAAATAACTCTACTATCCAAATTGACATAATTTTAGAAGAACTGAAGAATTTTTTGCTAATTAAATAAGTCATCTCATCTGCTTTTGACTTATTGGTTTATTCCTTTAAGACATTTTATAAGTCAAAATGAACCAGAGTAGAGACAGCCTAAACTATTTTGCAATAGCTGATATATATATATATATAAAGAGAGAGCCAAGCAGGGAAATTAGAAAAAGACGAGATATAATTACAAATAAGCACCTCTGAGATAGATGTAAATATAATGCAATGACGAACAACTTGATGTGTGCTCAGGCAACGTAAAATATACCGATGTGCATCACTTAGTAGACTTGATGTGATAACCACAAGTTTACTTGCAGGATCAGACTTTGAGTTCCAATCAACCACCTAGACAAGGAACCATCAGTAAAAGTAGAATATGATACATGTGACTTACCTAAAGGAAGTCATAGACTGTTATAGTACAAACACATTGGAAACATGCAGATATATATATGCCCTCACTCTATTCACTGATATATAACATACTTAGCAATTAATGGGCTACAAACTTTGGCTAGAGGGAAGTATCCATAAAGTGAAAATCTAAATTCGGATCACCAACAAATATTCATTCCATGTCATAGCATGTGATATTATCTTTTTCAAAAACAGAAAATTAGTAATATCCTCAAAAACTTTAATAAGCAAATCACTCATTGAGATGATAATCAAATATTGGTAACTTACTGAAACCACAGAAAGACAACTTGAGCAACAATCTAATATGAAACCAGCACTTACCACATCAAGTGCACACATGTTTTCCAAACTGCAAATAGCCCGTGCTCCAAGTTCAAGAAGTACTTGATATGCCCCAATAAATTGGAAACTTTCTGTAGATCCAGCATCTAAATAAATAATAGCATCTTGAATATGCTCTGACATCTGAAAAAAAAAAAAAAAAAAAGAGCACGACTACTATTCATGAAAGTTTTAAATGAGGGGGTCACATTAACAAGTATAACTAGGTAATGTTTTCAGAAGAAAATTCAAATTCATAGGTGCAGATAAAATGCCTAACTGCAACTATATTATAAGTGCTACTCCATCATAAGTACAAAATTAAAAAAATAAATAAACATAGATTCAGATGGAACACGACAGTAAAGCATTCTAGAAGCTATCTTCCCTGGAGATATACAAACATAACAAAATATCACCTCTTCCAATCCTAACAATTCTTGCCTTTTGGGCTGCAAATTCTCGCTAAAAAAGCATCCACCGATACAGCTCCCAAACAAGGTTTTAAGAATCTACTAGTGACCATGATTTCGGCGGCAACGTCAGGGTCTTAGCGATCACCGCAACCACAATGCAACCTCAATTGTGTCCGCAATATCAAGGATAGCAACAAAACCACAAACGCAACTTAAAACCATGCTCCCAAACTCATACCATAACTCTCAAGGCCAAAATAACTTGTTAAATCGCATTACACCGAACTAGATTCATAGCTCTTCATCTAAAAAAGGTTGCTCAAGTTTTAATCTAGGATTCCATGGACACTAATATAGACCAAAACACATCCAATCTCTCTCATTGCTGAAATTAGCTAATAAACTACAGAAAGCTTCCCATTAGAAACGATACATGCATCAAAACATGTGTTTAAATATTCCTTTACTGTACCTATATCCAATTGATTCTTAATTTTGCCAAATTAAGAGAATTAAAAGTATGGAATCATTCCGTGAATGCAGAAACAGACATAAAACTGAACTTAATCGAGCATTCTACTTGAGAAGGATTGCGCTACCTGTCTAATGGAATCGATGCAGGACTTGATAACATCAACCGTAGCCATTTCCTTTATTCGCTTCGGCGGAAGAAGATGCAAACGACGTGATTTTCTTCGAACGCAAATCCAGAATCCCGAGGGAGCGAGCGTTGAATTGAGCTAAAAATTCATTTGTTTCGAACGAATCGCGCACGTTTTGTTCGCAATCAGAAATTGCGATTAGAGGCGAATCTTTTTACTGCTTCCTCACTCTTCAACTTCTTCCCCCTCCCTCCCCCACGCATTCACCTGCTTTTTTTGTTTTTCAATTTCGGTCCCGTTAATTTTTAATTTTTGATTTGCTATTTTTTGCAATTTTAACTTTTTTTTCTCTAGGGGAACTATTTTTTTTTTATTTTACAAAACTCACAATTTTGATCTAATATTTAACTTAATTGAACCTTAAATCTAATATTCATATGAGATATCATTAAAAAAAAATAAAGAGATCAAAATAATAGTTAGTAGAATAAATTTAATTAAAATTTCCTTAATTTTAAACTGTGTATATTATATTTTTAGTCCTTAAATCTTTTAAAATTTATATTTTTAGTTCCTCAATTTTTATTTTTATTTTTAGTTCTTTATCATATTTTATGTAGGTTTAGAGACTAGAAGTAAGGATAAAAAAAAAGTTAAAGAACTAAAAATAACCAAAAAAAAAAAGTTAAAAAAGACTAAAAATAACAATAAAAATATATTAGGAACCCAGAATAAAATTTAAAAAAGTTTAGAAAATAAAATAAATAACAGTAAACGCTTTCAAATACTAATGTCACAATATTTTATATTTTTCAAGAGCAAAATGGAATTTTTACCCAATATTGTATTTTCAAAAAATTTACTTTCGGATACTTAAATATGTTTAAAATTTCCTTTAAGAAAATTATATTTAAAATTTTAAATCAAAGTTTAAAATTAATTGAGTATATTATATTTTTTTCTCATTTAAGTAATGTTTAAAAGGAAATATATATTCACAAATTTGACATTTTATTCCCTCCACTTAAAAATCATTTATTTTAGTCTTTATATAAACATTTTAAGTTCCATTTTTCTTCTTGTTTAAGAATAACTCCAATGCCTTTCAAACTCTTCAAGAGTAACACTGGTCTCACACCAATCATCAACAAGATCACTTAGCTAGGGATTCAACATATGTTTTAATATTAATCACATAATAACATTTCAACTCGAAATCTTGCTTAAGAAATTGACTAGACTAATGACTTGTTGCTCAGTGATCCTTTGAGACCAAGATTTCCCTCTCGAACAATCAATTGAACTAAGGATGCACCTCAAAAGAAAGTCGAGGTTTTTCTTTGTTCGACTAAGGATGTACCTCCTCTAAGATTGAGTTTTCCCTTTCGAACAATCACTTCAATTAAGGATGCACCATTTAAAAAAGTTGAGGTTTCCCTCTCAAACCACCAATTTGACTAAGGATATACCTCTAAAGAAAATTCAAGACTCTTCCTCTCAAACAATCAAATCAACGTAAAAGGGAGAAAATCACGAGGTTAAAGCATAAAATGAGAAGTCAAAGTTGAACACCGAGACAAGTCAAAAATTGGAAAGGTAAGATCATAAACGAAAACTCTTAATCATTCATTGATAGGGAAACATTGTTCTTACAGTCCAAAAACAAAAAGAAAATTACATGAAAAACATAAACTAATCCCCATCACGGGGGGTTGGGAACATCTTTAGCTTAAGGAGAACCTTCATCTTCATCTTGAGCCATCTCTTCCTCATCTTCCTCAACCTCAAAGTCATTAGCAACTGATGATCTCGAGGTGGGAGGAAGCAGTGCCTCGGCAGCCGAGGCGACAACTATGTCATCAAGAGTTTTAAGCTCCCCATTATGAACATCCAAGTTCATATCGAACCCAACATCCTTCGGCCCCCTTATAGGAAAATAAGGCTTACCGTATAGCATATTCAAATATAGCCTCATAGGTAGTTTTGAGTTCTCACAAAGTTGTTTGGGAATCAATAAGAGCCACCTTCAAGTGAACGCTTTTTGCTTCCGAAAGACTTAGAGGCTGATGATGTCTCGGATAAGGATGTCTCCAAACTCTTAACCTAATCCTCCAAAGTCTTCAAGAGATTTTGCATATTAGCATTTTCAAATGAGAGCAAGTGAATAATTTTTATGGCTTTGTGAAGAGCCTCACAAAAAGCTTGCAAGTCATTACAAACCATGTTCAATTTAGGAGGAGGACTGAGGTTCAAGTGTTGAGCCAATGTAGTGGACCGAGCGTGGAATTCCCAGAAGTGAGCTCAATTGGTTACATGATCGACATTTTCTATCATCACGTGCCAATAAGATGAGATCATATTCAAACCAATTAAGGTTTGTAGATCAAAACCTTCAACAAAAAATCACTTCCCAACAGAGGTTGAGAAGTCCGAGGAGGAGTGAGGTTAGGAGATTGATCAAACATCACAACAAAAGGGCTGACATCAGCATAAGGCTTAGGACTACTAATGGAAGTATTAAAAGAATTGACTGAGGATTCATCAAAAAAATCTGAAAGGTCAAACATCCTTTGGACATTCCACCCTTCGTTACTATCATTACGGCCAAACAAACCCTCACAAGACCGCCCCCCCCCCCCCCCCCCCCCGCATACCAATTATCACACAAATAGTTTAAAAGGGAAGACCCCAGTATCAAATCCATAGGGATTTGTCCGTATTGGCTACTAGTAAAGTTATCAATTCCTAAAAATTAATTTGGATTTAAAAGTTGGTTTGTATTGCATAACATAAGTAACACCAGAAAGTAAGCTAAACATTACAAAGATAACAAGTAAAAGTAAATAATAAAACAAGAAATTTGATTCAGAACAGTGATCGAACAGTTGAAGTGCATGAATGTGAAACGATGATAATGAATATATTGAGGGTTAGGTTCAACCAGGTTGTTTCCCATGTAAACATACAAACATATTATCCATTCAAAGTAATATTTCATATTTACCTTCGACCTAGAAGTGCTCGAAACATGATGTCTTATTAAATCAAGCCTAAACTGCTTAACCTCATTTTTGATATTTCGATAAGTTCAGTTGAATGGTTTGATGAAGCTTGAAGATCTTTACAAAGCTAATAAAGTCTATCTTATGTCTAGAAATATATTCCATTAGATTCCAAACTCAATTCTGAGTTTGAAAACATATGTCTATGACATTCAAACCCCGCAACATGCATATATAACAGGCCAATCATATAATAGATAATAAAAATAAAGAAATAATGGATTTTACCCTTTTTTTTACAGCAAATGGATTTTACCATATGTTTAGTGATATATTCCTTCCTAATCTCAGTTCCAAGTTTGAAAGCATATGTCTATGACAGTTAAACTCCACAACATGCATATATAACAAACTGAATCATATAACAAGTGATAAAAATAGAGAAGTGGACTTTAAACTGGATATTCATTGAATAAATATAAAGGAAAGAGTTTACATGTTAGCACCCAAGCCCTTAACACAAATGGACTAGCCTCTCATTGACATAAGAAGCATACAAAATGGGTTACAATGGAGGGAGAAGATAAAATGAAAGAAGCAGCTCTATAGAATAGTGACCTAAAAGCTTAAAAAATTCTGAATACATTTAAATTATAAAGTGAAGCTTTTATACTATAATTGAAAGTTCGCTTAACACGCATATGCACTAAGCGTAACATCACGATTCTGCAGATCTTCACTTCAAATATAGGACTCTCGCTCAGCGCAACTAAGCGCTTAGCGAATTCTTCAAGTCAAAGAAAATAATTCGCTTAGCACAAACTTGAGCTTAGCGCTTCATAAATTGTTTGTCGCGCTTAGCGCGAGGTGGCGCTAAGCACGAATTGGTCACAATTCTTCTATCTTTCCTTGTTGTTGAATATAGTCTTGCAAAATATGAAATTGAGTATATTTCTTACAACTAACTTCCTGTAGTTAGAATTAGCAAAAGTATAAAAATCTAGATTAAATGAATCCAAACTAAGCTAAAAATCTTAAAAATATTGGATAATCGCTACAAAATATGATTCAATGTTTACGTATATAAAGTGATTATCAACTCACTAGCATAGGAAAGGCCTCTCCACCAAAACATCACAATACTACTCTCAACCATCATATCCTTTACAACGAGATAACTATGTTGTCATATCCTTTACAAAATCCTCTAGGTGACAGTTACACTTGACATCATGAAAACTATTATACTTATCATTTACAACGATCATATTTTGAAAGAAAACAATGAAGGCATTAAACACGAGATAACGGTAACACTTTCAAAAACTTGTGATCATAAGAAAAGCATATTTTAGACTTTAAAAAAACCAAAATGTTAACATAGTTACCAAGAGAGAATCTCAACAAAAGGATGCACAAAAGCCTCTTCGCAAACAATTATTACTCAAGGCTTAAGGGCTTATTATCAGACAATGATTTGGCTGAGACCTAATTACAAAGCGATATTACAAGCAAGTTACAACATCAGACAAATCCACATCAAAACACAAAAGTCAAAGTTAAAGATAAAATGTTTAACCTAAATTACCAAGTTCATTAAATATGTTAATCAAGATTAATCATGACAATAATCAACTTTCAAGCCCATTTAATAAAACGTGACATGTATAAATAGTGTTATTGTTTTCAAAGACAAGTAGTATTTATTGATTTTTTGATATTTTGGACATGAGTTCCGAATATCAAACTCTTACTTGAATGTTGAAGTGTCTTTTGCAAATATCAACTCTCTCGTTAGAATCAAAATCAAGAGAAGATTAAAAATTTCATAAAAAAAAAATAAAAGACTTTGAATATGAATTGAAATGAATTTATCATTTGAATAAAAACATGAAACATCTTAAATAAGTTACTAATTACTTACATTAATAACCGTACAATAGACTAGACGCTAATCACTAATTAATCAATACAGAATACGGACAAGACATTAGCTATACTGCACCCTGATCAAGGATTAAAATGGTACAGTGTACAAATTATGCTTTTAGTTATTATTATTATTATTATCTATCTCTTGCGGTCTTCTCGATAAGCTTCATCATCTTCTTTTTAGTTTTTAGAGTATAAACTATGAAGATCCTTTTTCTATTTATGGCCCACAAATTAAAATTCTATCCACTAGTGTTTAGTGATAAGGAATTCATTTTGTCTTAACTAGGATAAAAATAAAGTATCTATGTCTTATTTATCTTGATATAGAAAAAATGTTAAGGAATATAAAAAATTTATACTATGAAGCCTTTTTCCACAAACTGGGTAATGAATATAATCTTGTTGACGCTAACATTGAGAAGAAAACACACACATGAAAATGATGAATGATTGAGTGAGAAAAAATAATTGTTAATTTTTATTTTGTAAGGCATTGTTTAAAATGTATTAAATAAAAAATAAATATATTTAATAGTTTAATTTTCATGCACGTAAAATAATTTTTTTTTAATCATTGATACGAAATATTATTAACTTCGTGTATCACTAATATCATATAATATCAACCTTTCTTTCTTATTAACCTCTTCTTTTTTTTTATCCAACCAACTGAACATGAACATGGATCAACTCAAATTACTAATACTTGAATTAGAATGTAAATAAATGGTTATTGTAATTCTTTAATAATTGAAGGAGACAGAAAAGAGCACATATGAAAAATGAAATAGAACACAGCCATGCATCTAGACACTATATAGTCCATGAATGGTGGGTCAAGCACATCCATATGCATGACAATTAAGTAATACCCTTTTGCCTTTCCTTTCATAAACCAGCCATATCTCTATCTATCTAAATATCTCCCTCTCATTCTCAATTCCTCATATCTCACACACACACACTCCCTTCTTCCAATGGCCACAGCCACCGCAACCGAGCCCACGTGGGCCGAGCTTCTGGGCCGCGACAACTGGGCCGGGCTACTAGACCCTCTCCACCCCTCCCTCCGCGCCCTGATCCTCCGGTGCGGCGACCTCATCCAGGCCACCTACGACGCCTTCATCAACGACAAGAACTCACCGTACTGCGGCGCGAGCCGCTACGGCAAGGCGTCGTTCTTCCGCAAGGTGATGCTGGACGACCCCGAGCACTACGACGTGGCGGCGTTCCTCTACGCCACGGCGAGGATCTCGGTGCCGGAGGCCTTCATCCTCCACTCGCTCTCACGCGAGGCCTGGGACCGCGAGTCCAACTGGATCGGCTACGTGGCGGTCACGTCAGACGCGCGGTCCCAAGAGCTCGGGAGGAGGGAGATCTACGTGGTGTGGAGAGGCACCACCAGAGACCTGGAGTGGATCAACGTGTTCGGAGCCAAGCAGGCGGACGCTTCAGGTTTGCTCAGTGACAAGAGCGTCCAAGAGTTGAAAGGTACTGCAGCAAACAAGGACGGTAAGTAAGGGCGTGAAACTCGTTCGTTATGTTGCAAAAGTTATGTGACCATGACACGTAACAATGAGTCAATGACTTACACTAATTTTAGAAGACAAATCTATGATTAGGTAAAGAATAATAATTCTTGACAATTACTTTAACGTATTAAAAAATTTATCTTACAATTGCTCGAATTTGTTCTAAAGAGATATGTTACTTCACTCACTCTAACACTTACTCTGACTCTTTGAGACACTCTCTTATAATGATGGATAAAATTTAATCAAAATTATTAATGCCTCCCTAACTTGATAGTGTTACCTATATTCCATTCATCTACTCATGATTAGTACAGGTAGTAGTAGTAGCGACGAGGACGAAAACGGGTCTCAAAAACTGAGGGTGATGAGGGGTTGGCTGACAATCTACACCTCGGACAACCCGAAATCCCCATTCACAAAAACCAGCGCTCGAACGCAGCTTCAAGCGCAAGTGAAATGCCTCTTAAAGCGCTACAGGTCGGAGAATCCGAGCGTGGTGATCGTGGGGCACAGCCTGGGCGCAACCCTATCGATCGTGAGCGCATTCGACCTCGTGGAGAACGGCGTAACGGACATATCAGTCACCGCCGTGGTGTTCGGATCCCCGCAGGTCGGTAACAAAGCCTTCAACGATAAGTTCAACAGTTATCCGAAGTTGAAGGTTCTCCACGTGAGAAACGTGATCGACCTGATCCCGCACTACCCGGGGAAGCTGCTGGGGTACCAGTACACGGGGACGGAGCTGGAGATAGACACGAGGAAGTCGGGGAGCCTGAAGAACTCGTTGAACCCCGGCGACTGGCACAACCTCCAGGCCATGCTGCACGTGGTGGCGGGGTGGAACGGGGTGAACGGCGCGTTTGAGTTGAAGGTGAAGAGGAGCGTGGCTCTGGTGAACAAGTCGTGTGAGTTTTTGAAGGAGGAGTATGGCATCCCTGGGTCGTGGTGGGTGGAGAAGAATACAGGGATGGTGAAGAGGGAGGATGGAGAGTGGGTTTTGGACGCGCCGGATAAGGAGGATGTGCCCGTGCCCGAAGATGATATTATTGATTGAACACTCATGACAAGATTTATGATAACTAATGTAAGTTGTCTTTTAGGTTGAATCAGGGGATGAGTTATTCTAGATTCAAATTTAAAACAGAGACTTGTTCATACGTCTAATGTTAGTTTTTGTTTTTTAATTTAACTTGTTAATTAACATCATCTTTTTTTTTTGTGGTGTGTTGTTACTCTTTATTCTTCTTAGATGTCGTAATTATGATGCATATTTCATTAAGTGGGTCATACTTTGTGTGATTCATAATGTTTTGACTTTGAATACTTAATTATCTTTTTGGAAGTAATTTAAGTGTGCATCCTATTTTTAAAAGAAATGTTAAACAATCCCTTTTTGAAAAAATAAAATAATATATATATTTATATATAGTTGAGGCACGGGAGTGGAACCATAGTTATTAGTTATTGCAGTGGATGTAATTCAATCAAACACTCACCTAGGTTAATTTGGAACAAGATTATCATCATTAATTTTGTCACCGAAAGTTTAATTAATTATCAGAGATCAAATTCCGTTTGTCAAAGGTAGGGACAAATGTTGGAAAAGTAAAAGAAGTGATTCCCTTCTATCCTTATGGAATACAGTAGATCGTTATTCTTTAAGTAGGTTATGCTTATAAAAAAAAGTAGGTTATGAATATTTAGGTTCCATAACAATGTATCATATCTTTTTAGTAAAAATAACTTGAAGACTATTGACCAATTTAATGATAGGTCTATTAACACAGAAATCAGACGCGACGATGGTCAATAGACTATTCCAACAAACAAAGTTATTATAATTGTTTCGTAGAATTATTCCTTTGAAATAATTCATTAAAATGATAATAAAAAACTTATTTGATGAACTTCAATCCAAAAAATAACATAGAACTTAAAAATACTGTTTAGCTGTGACTTGTGAGGCTGTGACAACAAACGCAATTTAAAGAAAAACTATCAAATCAAATACATAAAAGTATAAAAAAAAAAAAAATTAACATATCTCAAATTCCTTTTCTTTCTGTTTTTTTGGAGAAAAACATAACTCAAATTTCTACTATAAAACTTGTAACAATCAAATGAAAAATGCGCCCAAACATTTTTTTTTATACATTTCATAAAAGCAAAATCACCTTTAAATTTATCGTGAACGCCCGTTTTTTCAAAGCTCCAAAGCATAACTTTGAGATGAAAATGCATTGTAAATATGTAATGGGCATTTGAAAAGCTTATTCAAACACAGCTGTATAGTAGTTAATTCTACAATTTTTGTTCTCAACTTCTCATGAATAAATACTTTAAAAAAAAGCTCCAAATTAAGCCAATGCACACATACACTTCATCCGAAAATCCAATAACGCCTCCACAATCGCTGATAAAAGTAGGGTTTATAGTGAAAATGCAACTTTATTTATTCTATCAGGTGAAAACCACAGGTCCTTGCAAGTCGCAACCGTATATATATCTGTCTTACACATTACACAATTAGCGAGCAAACACAAAACATTGCCATAATTAGTTAGTGACATGCAAACCAAACAACATGCACAACCATAACATTAGTTTTTCCTTATTTCTTGCCACGCAATTTAGCTCCAAGAGCTCTTTCCAACTTGCCAATGATCTGCTGGTTTGGAATGGCCTTCCCTGACTCGTACTCCTGGATCACTTGAGGCTTCTCATTGATCACCTGCAAGTAACAATGCACAGCATTGATATTGCCTAAATACTAATAAGGTAAATGAAAAAAAGCTTAATGGTGATGCCCTAACAATGAAATATAGTTTTATACTATTGTTCAGTTACAACCCACCATTTATGTAACTTTTAATATAGATTTATGAAAGTCAACAAACTTACCATAAATGGTAAGTTGTGATTGAATGACAATGTAAAACTATTTTATATTAGTAGTATATCACTATTAAACTCAATAAAGAGACCAATACTATATTCAAAAAAAAAAATCTGGTGAGGGGAGAGGAATACTTGAGCAAGCTGAGCCTGAGTAAGCTTCTTGTCCATCCTAGCTTGCATTATAGCCTTCTTAAGTTCAGTGGGTACCTTCTCATCTGCACACAAAAGTACAATTACATCATTTGTGCACCAAGGTAGGAAGAGAAGCCATTAAAGAATATTTGATATTAAAGGATAAAAACAAGATCTTCAAGGTAAGACAGAGGAAATTCAGATGCTTTAATTTAGGTTTAACAAATCTAAAACTGGAATAACAAGCGCTACTGCTTGAAAATTTCTCCCATCTACTAAACAAAGTATGATACTATTATATGAAGGGTTAATTAGTCACTTGGTCCCTATACCTGCACCAACTTTCTGTCTGTTTTAGTCCCTAATCCCTATACCTAAAAATAGTACACTTTAGTCCCTATATGAGCAATGTTTTTTATGTTTTAGCCCTTGTTAGTTTTGTGGTAGTGTAAAAGTGCCACTAAATGGAATCTTGAGGACTAAAACATAAAACATTTGTTTGTATAGGGACTAAAACAGAGTTTAGGTATAAAGACTATAACAAAATGTTGGCACAAGTATAAACCTTATACGAATCCAAAATATGCACAATCAGTAAACAAATAAAAACCAAGAGAGCATTAGGTTCAATCATGTTTTATGCTCATGAAGCCTGCAGATTTTCCCCCCCAAAACCTAGAATTGATCTGGTGACCTAGAGAAGTTCCACATCATATCAAACAGGTAAAAGATAAGAAACAGATTTATGTACCCAAAATACATATATGGTCATATCCATTCAAACTTACATGATAAACATGTGAAACAGATTGTATACAGGGCACAACTTTATATTGGCAAAAATTGAAAAAATAGTATCATTCAACTAAGAAACTGCATATAGGGCAATAAAGCAGCGAATCACTTTGCAGAAAAATATTTATTTTGGTTGGGCAAGGGGGTTAAAATTTTCCCATATTTGAATTTATTTCACCAACCCATTTCCACCAATTCTTAAGAAAGGACTTTGAAATAAGTTATAATTCTTAAATCTAAATTACACATGCATTTTTTTTTTGTGCTTCAAACAAAGAATTAGCATTGCTTCACATAAATGGTTTTATACCATATCTCTAACAAACCCCCTCATGGGTCTCCCTTTGAGTTTCTAGCATGAAAAATTGAAAAGCAGGACAAAGAAGTCATTTCAGGGAATATCCCCAAACAGCAAACACCCCTTATAACATTGTTTACATAATTCACCTCTGATGATTCTTCACATATAGCTGTATATTCAAACGTAGTAGATTCACTGAGGTTGTTTAAATGGTAGGAAACATGAAAAAATAAACACAGTGCATATATCTATATGTTGTAATAATACTCACGAGCTAGACTCTCGGTATCATCATCCAGCCTCTTAGTGTTCAATGAAGTGCTGCTAGATGCTGCTTTGTTTGTCCCAGCATTATCTGTATAAACAACAACAACAACAACAACTGAACAATCAAAATTCAAAACATCCAAATAAAAAAAGCTCATCAAAAAAATAATAATATAAAAAAACACAAACACATAAGACACATCAACAACCACTCTATAAGGAACTATTCTATCAATTTTTTTTCCCAAACCCTATTCGAAACTAAATAATTATCAAAATTCAATTTTTTTCCTAACCCTTAAAAACACGAAATCATCAAAAGCAGCTGCAATAATCACAAGAAAAAACGTACAGATCCGAGAATAGGAGAGAAAAAAAAAAAGACAATAAGGTGATGATCATGAAATAGAGTAGGGTTTAGGGAAGGAACGTTTTTTTAGGGTCTCGATGTCGGCGCCGGAGCGGCGGGCGGCGTTGACGGCTTTCTCGTCCTTTTTTGCAGCGGCGGTGGGAGCTTTCTTACGGAGGACGACGGGTTCCCAATCCTGAGAAAGAGGGCCAACACCTGACATGTTTGTTTCTCGGTTTCTGTGCTGTGAATGAATGGAACGGTGGTTCTGCTCTACGTAGCGTAACGTAGGGTTCTTAGTTTTGGTTCGCGAAGCTTCTTCTCAATGAGAAGAAAAAAAAGCAATACTTTGAAGATGGAAAC
Source organism: Amphicarpaea edgeworthii (assembly GCA_014843725.1). Classification (NCBI taxonomy): domain Eukaryota; kingdom Viridiplantae; phylum Streptophyta; class Magnoliopsida; order Fabales; family Fabaceae; genus Amphicarpaea; species Amphicarpaea edgeworthii. The sequence continues at coordinate 7,483,321 of CM026323.1, read as the reverse complement.
GGAAAAGATGAGATTGCCTCGGAAAATGATAGATAATTTTGCTTTTCAATAATTTATATCGAATTGTTTTTTGAAACTAAAGTACTCCTCGGTCCAAGATAAAAATGATTAAGTCTAGGATTGTTTAAGATTGATATTTTTGAAAGTTTAAGATTGTTTCACATCTATTAAGAAAAATAAATGTTTAATAAAAAATAATATTTATTAGAAGATAATATTACTCAAATATATTTCTTTTAATTTCATGAAATGTATTATTAATTTTTTCAAGACAGAAATATTTATTAGAAAACAAAATTAACATTTTTTTTTGTCTCTCAAAGTTTAATTAATTAATTAGTGACTTAAATACAACTTTGATTTTTTTTTAATTTGTTGGGGATCAGTAATTTTGATACTTTTATTTTAAAATAGAGATATTTGATGTGTCCTATTTTAGAAAATTCCTTTTTTTTTTGTCTACTTTTTTTTCTCTTGTATTTAAGTCTTAATCATTAGAGATCAAATTCTGTTTGTTAAAGGTAGGAACAAATATATGTTGGAAAAGTAAAAGAAGTGGTTCAATTTCATTCTTTAATTTATGGAATATATGCGTATTCTTTATATATCGTCCCATTCTATGTAATGAAATATTATGATTCTTTATTGGTTTCATCATGTTATGAACTTTGTCATTACATCATTCTCTTATTGAGAGTGGAAATTAGTCAAGCCATATGTTGGATGCATTTTTCATTTGTTTGTTACAAGTGTTAAAAATTGAGGTCACGTTTTATTTTTAATTTGATTTAATAGATTTCTTTGATTTTCTCTCTTCATTAAAAAGAATGATCCTGAGCTATTATATATCAAATCAAAATAGAATAAGTCGCAAAGAACTAAGTGTAAATCTCTATATCTATAATAAAGTAAATTTTAAAAACTTCAAATTTTGAACTTGATGAAACCACACAGATTACTAAATTGTACAAATTGAAATTACAAATTAGAAACATACTTAAGCCTGTGTATAAGAAAAATGTTATTCATGACAATCAAGTCAAACAAACCAACCTTATGGTGAATTTTATACCTTATTAACAACTTGATACTTCAAACAATATGACAATAATATATACACATCCTGCATCAAAAGAAGAGAAGAAAACCAACACATTTATAAGAACATCCCTAATTTTCTCTTCCATTCGTTAACTGGCCCGAGAAATTAATTACAATTTGTTTAAATTAATAACTTATCAAAGAAATTCAAATATTCAATCAGAATACAGGATCAGAAAACACAGAAGCACCATCATCTGCCTATATCTAAACTTGGACCATGATAAATTACCCAAAGGTTATTAACATACCCTGAGAGGAATCAAAGTGGACAGATGAACATACATTAAACCCTTTGCAATCAGTGCAGTCACTCTTTCAAACTAAGTCTTGCATTTTGGACCTTTACAGATAGCTTTAACTTCTGTTCTTCCATATCCTTTAGCACAGCCAGCAAGTTTGCTCTATAAACTTCACATCGTTGATTTGTGACCTCTAACTCAGCAGTCAACTCTCGGATTTTCTTTTGTTTCTCCACCTGTTGCGTAGGATCCTGAGGGAAATTTTTATAATACCACAAGTATTAACAAAAATACAGGCAACAATATAAGAAGGGGTTGTGAGTTCTTACTCTAATGTGTACACTTATGTGCAAATGCAAATACACATAATTTTTGTGCCATAATTCTACAAAATAATTAGTAAAAGAGAGACTTCATATTTATAGCATAATGTTAAAAGCTTAACAAGATAAGCACAAATACAATGTGGCATCAAGACCATGTCCCATTCTCATGTCAGACCCAAGTCCATGGCAACAGCCTCAAAGAGGTTCAATTTAATCTTACAGGCAAAGCAATATTAAGATGAGATGGAAACACGAAAAAAGATCACTGGAGTCATGGAATATAAGAAGTTGAAGAAGTCCATCACAGTCACAGACCAACAAGCATGTTATAACCAAAAACATATGCAATACAGATTCTTCACAGAGAACCATATAAATAGCACATATATTTCTAGGGAAAATTACAATCAGCCTCCCTAAACTTTGACCTTTTGCAAAATGGCACCACCAACTTTAAATTCGTCTCAATCTATTAACTTTACAAAATATTACAATAGACTTTCTGCTTGGCTACCATTTTACTCAATAAGGGAAGAGCCTACGTGGCATCTAATCCATTCATTTGTGGAAAATCTTTTTGACCATTTATGAGGTTTTTAAATCATCAACAATTTAAAAAATAGTAAGAGGCAAAGAAATCTATAATTCATCAAAGAAACTAACCACAGATTGATAGCTTGGAACATCTTCATCAGCTGCAAGCAAATCACGCCTGCTTCCACTGTTTACTGAAGCTCCCTCTGCGGTTCCAGAACTCTGACTTTTTATGGCACAAACCTTCTTAGCAGCTTCTTGCAAAGCTCTCATGGCAACATGATATACTTGGATAGATTTTGCACCTTCTTCCACATATTTGATTGCTTCTTGACGCAAATTGTTATGACGAACTGTTACAGACTCACGAGAAGTACTTGGCAATTCAGATGCATGTTCATCCAACAAAGTACCAGTTTTAGCATCCCTTGTCCAGCGTGTCAACAGATACTGAGATGGAAGAGTGAGAACGTTTTTAGCTCTGAAGACTGTCAGTATATGCCTGCAAATAATTCCTGAATATTCAAACATCTGACAGCTGCAACTAGCTTTTATCTCAAATGAATTAAAAGTCACAACATGAGATTTTTGGTTTTGCCCAAATTTGGCAACTCGATATGTAGTGATTGTTCCTGAATCATCAATTTTTGTAGCAGGATTTGCAAGAGTCTCTACTAACTCCTCTTGGAATTTCGTGAATATCTTTCTTGTGTAAAGACCCGCAGCTTGTTTTTCCATAGGAGATGGTGTTTTTAAAACTGCACTAGTACTAGTAGTGTCATAATCTGCTTTTAATTCTCTTTCATGCCAACTTGACACAGCTTTCTCGTATTGTCTAACCAATACCTGTAGAGTGGTGGATGAATTCACATGTCCATCAAAGAAAAAATTCGAACATTCATTTCCCTCATTCAAATATATCTCCCCAAAGAAAGTGTCCCGCAAGTACACAGGAACCCAATGTTGCCGTGCATTGTACATTGACTGAAGCCATTCATTATCCATGACAAAGAATCTTTCCAAGAGTGAGTGCCAATAAGACTCAAATTCATCAATAGACTCACTCTCATAAACGCATTTCTTGAATTCAGTTTCAAAAGCAGGATGTGACTGACATAAATGAGCCAGTTTGCCTTGGGTTTCTCTGAATATGCTCAATTTACAAAACCGATGGCGAGTTGAAGGGAGAACTTGGGCAACAGTAACTTGTATGAAAGGGTCCAAATCTGTTGTGATAGAGATGGGTTGGCGGTCAGACATGGCATGAAGCCAAGTCCTGAATAGCCATATAAACGACGACTCAGATTCATTGAAAATCAATGCACAACCAAATAACACAGGTTGCCCATGATGATTCAACCCAGTGAAAGAGGCAAACGGCACCCGGTATCGATTAGTCTTGTAGGTTGTGTCCAATATAACAGCATCTCCAAAATAAGAGTAGTTTGTTCTAGATGTTGCATCAGCCCAAAATATATTCCCACACGAGAGATCATTGTCATCCTGGACTGCGTAAAAGAAAGCAGGATTCTCTGCCTGCATGCGCTTCAAGTAATCCAATACATGATGACCCCCACCACCGAAGGGACGCTGTCTAGTGATACTCATTTATGCTGTAGGGACAAGGGGAATTATGATCAGGATTATACAAAAAATGATGGGTTGACATGTAACAGAATCAACCTGCCTAAATTAATGCAGAAAAGGTAATCAATTTAGTGCATGTTTGGTTTTCAAATGGAAAAACATGTTTGTTTTTACTTTCATTTTGTTTTTATCAGTTGGATTTGGCGCTAACAGCACTTCCAACTTTAAACAAAATGCACTTAGAATTTCAAACTCAATGAAATGGCAAAGATTCTATGACCCTGCTATGTCTAACTAATCCCAATACATCAGAGACAAATGTGAAGAATAATACTATATTCTTAATGATTAATGAGTAATGATATTACTTATTACTATATAAAGCAGATTACCAACTTATATAGAACTCACATAGATAACACAATCAGCAATACATACATAAGACCAATATAAAGCTCAGACTCATATTTTCTTAAACAAAATACAGTTATAAACTTAAAATCCAACGCATGTGATATACAAATGAAGCTTACAACTCCTTTCTATCATTCTATGAACACGAAAACTCTAATATACTAAAGAATCAACAACATAAATAATTTTGTGAAATTTTGCTTCTGTACGCGAACAACAAATAAAACATGAGCTTAAGAATCACAAGAAAACACGTACAGATCCGAGATTAAGAAAGAAAGAAAAAAAAAAAGACAACGAAGTGATAATAAATTCGAGGAGGGTTTGGGGAAGGAACATTTTTATAGAGTTTCGATGTAGGCGGCGGAGCGGCAGGCGGCGTTGACGGCGGCGGAGCGGCAGGCGGCGTTGACGGCGGCGGTGGGAGGTTTCTTGCGGAGGGCGACGGGTTCCCAGTCCTGAGAAAGAGGGGCAACAGCCGATATGTTTGTTTCTGGCGCTCTGGCTGTGGAATGGTTCTGTAGGGCTCTCAGTGTGAAGAATATGAAGATACAAATTAAAATCATATGATACTTCTGTTTTCTTAAATTAGTTTTTGAAATTATTAGATATTTTAGTTCTTCAGATTAGAAAGAGAAAATATTAACCCACAAATGCGAGGTAGGTTTTTATATCTAATTCATCTGAACTTTTATATATATATATATATAAAACATTTTCCATGCACAGAAGATGGAGTATTTTTTATTTTCTAATTATATATTTTATTCAACTACTATCATTTCACGTATTTTATCACTTAAATTTTTCATTTGGGGTGTATTTTTCATTTGTTTGTTGCGAATGTTATAGTAGAAAATTGAGGACATGTTTAATTTTAATTTGATTTGACAAGTTTCTTTATTTTAAAGGCTTAATTATATTTTTTATCTAATTATTTTTTAAATTTAACTAGACTAGTACCCAACTAGACTGACTACAATCCATGGGTTTAACTATTATTATTTTTTAATATTTTTTTAATTTTAACATTTTATATGAATTTAATGGTCATATATTAATAATATAAAATAATGTTAAAGTATTGTTTAATCACAATTTATTATGGGTGAGTTTTTAAATAATTTTAAATTTAATTAATTTAGAGTTTAATGTTTATACATTGTAAAATAATAATAAAATATTCTCTCATCTTTTGGTATGAATATAACATTAATGGTATTATTTGTCTCAATTGTATAGGTTTCACTATTTTTTATAATAAGTTGATGATTTCTATTTTTTCTATTGACATGTCCAACTCAATATAAGATTTTGTCTTTGGAAAAAATAAGTTTTAAATGTTTGTACATCCTAGAAAAGTTCAAGTCAATTAGATGTTTTTTTCTCCCTTAACTTAAACATAACATTGATGGTACTATTTGTCTAAATCTTGATCATTTGTGAAGATTTTTATCAAGATTAAGATTGCAAAGACAACCAATTGTAACATTTTTTGCTTGAAACAAATTCATTTTTACTTGTAAGAACTTTCCATCCTAATAGCATGTCCTGATATATATATATATATACAATCTATTGTAGTCAAGCTAACAAGTTAGTGGTATCTATCTCATTTATTGTCATATTCAATTCAATACAAGTAGATTAATTGAATGTTTTCTACTCTCTTAACTTTGAAAGTAAATTGATTGTAATATTTGTCTCAATCTTGTTGGTCCTCATAATATTTTTGTTGGTCCTCATAATATTTTTTATTGATAGTAAATGATCATTTGTGGGAGATTTTGCTAAAAACATTAGATCACGACTGTAATGTTTTGCTTGAGATAGATTCATTTTTTCTTATTAGATTTACATCCTAATAACTTGCCTTGGTTAATTTGTGTTCACAAACCTAGCAATGTCTATCTCTTTTACTATACTATACTTATGAAAGGATTATTTGTGGGAGCTTTTGCTAAGAACATTGTTACGATCGTCAATAAATTTAATATATAATGTAGAATAGGTCATATTATTTCACTTTTAACCTGCTCAATTAAATTCTTTATTTTTTTAAAATAGATTCAGTTTGATCCTATTTAAAATTAATCTTAATCTTATTATATAAAATTTCAGAGCAAATGAAAAAAAAAAAGTGATCTTTCATTAAAAACAAAAAATCTAATTGAACCTTTTAAAAGGAAAGAAACAGCCATTTAAAAAAAAAAGCCACAATGTAATTGAACCTTTAAATAATAAAAGAACCAAATTGAACCTAAAAACTAAATTAAAAGACCAAAAAGTAACTGAATCTTAAAATAAAGGAACCTATAAAATCAAATAAAATGTCCTCAATTTCCTGCTATAAAAATTGTAACAATCAAATGATAATGCACCCAAAAATTATTTTGGTTCATTTCAGAAAATAAAATTCGGTTTTAAGAAACAGTAGTCAAACAATCCACAATTATTTTGTAGTCAAAACTTATCGAGAAAATATTTAAAGAAAAAGATAAGTCCAAATTAAGCCAATACACACTCGTCTCAAAACCAGTAACACCCCCACAATCTCTTGTGAAGGTAAAAGTAGGATTTACACTGAATGTGGAACTTAATTTTTCCGAACAGGTGAAAGTCACAGGTCCTCAGCCATTTTTATGTGTCTTACATATGCACAATTAGCGCGCGAACACAAAGCACTCCCATAGTGGCATGCATAGCAAAATACATGCACAACCATGACATTAAGTTACTTATTTCTTGCCACGCAGTTTAGCACTAAGGGCTCTTTCCAACTTGCCAATGATCTGCTGGTTTGGAATGGCCTTCCCTGATTCGTACTCCTGGATCACTTGAGGCTTCTCATTGATCAGCTGCAAGTAACAATGCACATCATTGATAATGCATAAATACAAATAAGGTAAATAAAGAAGAGTTTACTGGTAATACACCGATAGTGTAAAATAGTTTTACACTGTCTTTCAATCATAAACTCATTGTTCACATGACTTTTAAGATAATTCTTTAAATTGAATGGCAGTGTAAAACTATTTATCATCTTTAAACTCAATAAAGAGACTGATAATATATTTTAAACAAAAATTCTGGTGAGGGGAGAGAAATACCTGGGCTAGCTGAGCCTGTGTAAGTTTCTTGTCCATCCTAGCTTGCATTATAGCCTTCTTAAGTTCAGTTGGTACCTTGTCATCTGCACACAGAAGTCATTTTTGCATCAAGGTGCATAGAGAAGCCATTAAAGAGTATTTGATATTAAAGGACAAAAACAAGATCGACAATGCAAGACAGAGAAAATGCATCAGAGGCGTTAATTATGGTTTAAGAAATCTAAAACTTGAAAAACAGTGCCTCTGCTCACAATACTCGCCATAATTCTCCTGTCTATTAGGCAGAGCACGATATCATATGAATCCAAAATAAACATAATAATCAGTAAACCATAAAACAAAGAGAACAACAGGTTCAAGTTTCAACTATCTTTTATGCCCATCAAGCTCGGGAATTAACTTTTATCAAAACCTAGAATTAAGGATCCCAGAGCTGCTCCACATCTCATCAAGTATAAAACAGATTTATGTAACCAAAATACAAAGGGGTGTATCAAGTGAATGTATGAGAGGAGTAAATTGTTAACCATTCAATCTTACATGATACACCTTGAAAGCATGTGAAACAAACTGTATGCAGGACACAAATATATAATGGCAAAGTTCAAAAAGAAAAAAAAAAGTTTCATTCAACTTAGAAACTGCATATATAGCACAATAAAGCAATAAATCACCTTGCAGAAAAATATTTATTTTGGTTGGGGGAGGGGGTTACTACTTACTATCATGAAATTTTTCTTCATGTCTGAATCTATGTCATCATCTCTACCATGTTAGACATACATTTTCTTATTTGTGCTTAGGATAATCAATTAACATTGATTTCTATAACTTCAATTTGAGTGACAAAATAAAACTAAAAACCTGCCAAAAAGATTAATGAATTTCCTAGCAATTATGTTAAACTAAAACTCAATATTTAATATTCATGAACTAACTATCTCAAAAGCTTAAGCTATTAGGTGAAGATACATGATGGTTTTATATCACATTTATAAGACACCCCAAACATCACTTTGAGTTTTAAGTATTATTAATTCTCAGGTTCCCCTTACCTTGAGCAGAGATTCAACTTTTTATCTGAATAATAAGAACAGAGAATCAAACTTTAGAATTGAGATCACTTGGTCACATATGCTCTAATACCATGTCATGAACCAATTACCTGAAAATCTTGTATTGTTTGGTGAAGATAAATGAATGATCCTATGAAACATCTCTAATAATTATACCACCAAACACTTTGATGTGAGTCAGAATAAGGAGAACAGCCTCATTGATGATACTGCTGATCATGGGCCAATGGTAGTGGAGGAGCCCATTGAGGGAAGGCCCAAGCGCACTATCAAATTGCCTGCCTGGATGGAGGATTATGTTTGATCTCCTTACCAACAAATAATACTTAGTTTGTAATTGCTGCTGCATTTCCCTTTGGGTTCTGAATAGGACAAATTGCATAGAAGCTTCTATAGACTGTTAGGAGTAGTGTTGATCATGGACGCGTGTCAATTGATCTGCTATCCTTGTACTGAGCATTTTTGCTATTTGTATGCGATTTGTCATGAAGGAAAGATGAGAAAAATTTCAGCAAAAAGATTCTTACTTTACGTTTTATTTGTTCTCGGTGCAGAGCCCTCCTTTCAAAAGGGGTTCTCATCACACTTTGCACGACACTCCAAAACAAAAGTTAGCCATAGTAAACAACATTTCTAGCTAATGTGACGGTGAGACAGTGGTGTACCTCCAGCTTAAATTACATGCTTCAATCTAACTACCACATAATTACAAAACAGAACATGCTCCAAGCAAAATTTTGTAGTTGAAAAATAGAAAAGCACAACAAATAAGTAATTTCAGGGAATATCCCCATACTGCAAACACCCCTAATAGCATTGTTTAAATAATTCACCTCTTGATTCTTCACATATAACTGTATATTCAATCAAAATTAGATGCACTGAGGTTCTTTAAATGATAGAAAACATGAAAAAATAAACAGTGTATATATCTATATGTCGTAATAATACTCACGAGCTAGACTCTCGGTATCATCATCCAACCTCTTAGTGTTAAATGAAGTGCTGCTAGATGCTGCTTTGTTTGTCCCAGCATTATCTGTAATAACAACAATTCACAGTTCAAACCATACAAATATAAAAGCTTAACAGCAAAAGAATAATAAAAAATGAGAATAAAGGTACTGTCAACTGTCAATCATTGAAGGTGTAACAAAATTTTAAGCTGTCCGACTATCACAGTAGTCAAGCCAATTGATTTTTATAAAGTTATTTTAAAAGTATGTAAAATGAGAGTTGTGCGTAACACTTTGTTTCGCTGTCGTGCATTACCTTATTCTCATAAAAAATATTTAAGGGAAAAAAAAACACAAACACATAAGACACATCCACAACCACTCTATAAGAAATTATTCTACACTTTTTTCCTAACCCTTTAAAACACCAAATCATCAAAGCCAGCTGCAGTAATAACAAGTAAGCACGTTGATATACGATAATTAAAATGAAAAATAAAAGAGACAATAAACTGATTGATTCGATGAGGTTTTGGGAACGAACATTTTTTTAGGGTTTCGATGTCGGCGCCGGCGCGGCGGGCGGCGTTGACGGCTTTCTCGTCCTTTTTGGCGGCGGCATTGGGAGCTTTCTTGCGGAGGACGACGGGTTCCCAATCCTGAGACAGAGGGCCAACACCCGACATGTCTGTTTCTCAAACTCTGGCTATGAAATGGTTCTGTGTAGGGTTTTTTGTTTTCGTTCGCGAAGGCTACTCAACGAGAAGAAAACGATGATGAATTCGGATTCGTGGCTTTAGTAACCTTCCTTCTTTTTTGGACCATTAGATTAATATAGGGCTGGTTTATTTTTAAATATATTTGATAAAATAAGTAATTATTTTAATAAAATAAATAATTATTTATTTTTTAATATATTTATTTTAAATAAATAAATTTTATTTATTTAAATAAGTAAATTTTATTTATTTATAAAATAATCATATGATGATTATTTGTTTATAAAATAATTAATTATCTAATGATTATTTATTTTATAAATATTTATTTTAATTTTAAATAAATTAACCTAAAAATTCGTAAAAAAAAACATTTCTTAAAATAAAAAATGCTAACCGCGGAGAATAAATGGTCAGTTTACCTTGGAAAATCTTTTTTTTTTAGGAATACCTTAGAAAATCTTCGTTCTTGTTCATCTGATTTGATATAATATTATTGTTGTTTTTTTTTACGACGGTTTTGTTGTTTACAGTGAATATTATATTATACAGTGTCAGTTTAAATTTATTTATGAAAAAAATATTTATTTTAATAAAATAATAATTATTTATTTTTTAATAGGTTTTTCTAAACTGGTTTTTTAAATAATTATATTCTTATTTAAGAAAACAAATCATATATTTATGAAATAATTATTTATTTAAAATTCATTTTTATATATTTTTTATTTTAAACAATCTGAGCCATAGCAATAAAACACTAATTGACCAAAGGAGGGCCTAGTTGTCGATTGATAAAGTGAATTTAATTAAAAAAATATATATAAACTTCATTTCATTTTACTGTTCATTTTATTTTTTTACAATTTTTTCACTACAAACAAATAGAGGGTACGTCTAAACTAAATAAGACGAGTTTCATTCTTGCGGAAATTTGACTTAGAGATAAAAGACACAAAACAATGTTGCAATCCATCTTCTTTTTAGAATACGAATCTATCTCAGGTATTTAATTATCTGTGTTGAAAAAAGGATTTAATAGCTTGTGTAAGTCAAAAAACGAAAGTAATAATTAAAGTCTTAAATGAGATTAAATTTAATAAATATTTTAAGCAGAGGATTAAAATGGCACACCAATTTTAATAATAATAAAAAAACTACAATCAATCAATTTTTTTTATAAAAGATAAAATATCTATCTAATCCTTAAAGAAAAAAACATAACGTCATATATTATTTGTCCATTCCTTTATCTAACTATCTATGTTCTTAAATGCTGCTTTATTTTGTTTTGTTTGTTTCACTTAAAATGGCATGGTTTTGAGTGACCAAAAACACACCATTTTTTTTATTATGAGTGAGAAGATGGCCCAGCACACAGTCTTCATTATTGGTCAGCGGTATCACATGATATTTAATGTTCACATTATCAATTTTGTCACGAGTTGCTTTGTGTATTCATGGAAATATCAATTATGAATATGAACCCTTTTTTTGTCATTAGGACTAGATTAATTGAAGAATGAACTAGCATTTATTTCAAAATTGATTAGATCATAATATACTAGATGCATGCTTGTGTAGATGATTGCAAAATCAACTATAACCATAGTTAACTATGTCAATACTTATCAAAATATATGCACGTAGAAGACTCGAATTTGTTAGTTATTTGAGTTTTATTCATGAAAAATAGTAAAAATTGATAAAAACAAACATACTTAAATTAAATATTTTTAGATGAAGTTAACCACTTTAAAATTAATTTACAAGGGCATAAAATCACATATGTTTTATTAAGATTGAAAGTCATTCCATTTTGGCTACTAAATATGATTTTATATTTTTATACACTAAACAAAAAATTTATTCCCCTATATCATTAAATAAAGCTTTTATTTTGTTGTACATTTTTTTTTAAGAATTTTTTTGTTGTACATTTAAATTAGTCAAGTCTAATTAATAAATGATTGATTTGAGGCGACAAAGAATTCATATTTCTTAAATAAGTGGTTAGAAAATTGAATCTCAATTAGTGTGTACAGAAAAAAAAAAAGCATTATTGCGAGAGGATAATCTATCTTTCAATGCTTGTGCATGTTTTTACAGTCTGCAGTGATAATTTTTTTCTTTTTTTTATTATTAAATAATATATTTTTGTCTTTTGCCCCTATTGTTCTCTTTTGGACAACTAAGTGTATTAATGGGGATTTTAATTCATCATGTTTGAATAATTAATTCTTTTTACTAGGCCAACTCCCATTTTGCATTGTTATCTAATAAATAATATATGTGATATATTATAAAATTATTGATTTTTTAATAATTATTTTTAAAATTATATTAATGATAATTTTGTATATATTTTTTTGGTATACATTTGGTGTAAAACTCTCTTCATTTTCTTTCAATTCATTTCACTTCTTTCTTTTTATTTTTCTATTTTCATTTTTTCCTCAAATAAAAAATACATAAGCTTTTAACATACGAAATGAGATTTTTTTTTTTATTAGCGTGTCTCTTGGCTGACGGAATTTATCAGCAAAATATTAAATGAAAGAGCCAACTCGATCTTGTCTTAAGTTCTACGATGATTATTTCGTCAAAAATAAATATTATAATTATGCGATTATGATTATTTTGATTAATAATGAATATGAATATATCATTATATGATCATGACATTTTAGCATAATTATACTTTTCATAAAATCTCAACATTCCACATTCCATAAATAAAATAATAATGATACTATACTATATAATTTTACAGTTTTACACCAAAAAAAATACTATATAATTTTACAGTAAATTATAATGGTTTGTTTTTTCATGAAATGAGAACTACATCCCCTTATTCTGAAAAAAAGAAGAAATTATTTACCGTTACATTGTTTTCATAAATCTCAAATTGTTTCCACAACTATTATTCATTGATATGTAAATATCTCATTAATGTTGATGGAAAAAAAAATTGGAAACAAATGAAGAAAGTAAGATTTTTCTTTTACTAAAAAGTAATATTTGATATTAAAGTTAAAAGGACATATATCATACAGTAAAAAAAAATGACATATATCGAAAAACAAAACAAGACGTGTCATAGCGTACGAAATAAAATATTTATGAAGGTTATCTGACTTTTGGAATAAGGATTTAAATTTATTATAAAAGAATAAGGATAAATTCCTTAGTATGATGTGGTTCGATGTAAAGTTAGGTCTGTATGCTTAACACGAAATCTAATAGAATATTTTATTCTGCACACATCCATTAAAATAGTAAATATTGTTTTGAAATATCAATTATTATATTATAAAAAACATATTTATGGTATTTGAGGTGATTGTTTAACCTTAAAATATTAATTATGGTGATCAATTATGATTAGAACATTATAATTAATAATAAAATTATATATTTTGATTCAAATTAATTAATAATATATATTTTTATATATTAGTTTTAGTTTTAAAAATATTTTAATCTTCACGAGTTAAAATATATTCTTGCTTCGGTAAAAAAAAAAAATTATAATGTTATCCTTATTAGATTATTTATTGTGATTCCTAAAGTTACAAATTTTGTGTTCCTTTGTAGCGAATTATTTCTGTTGGTTTAGACCGTGAATATATTTGACCTATTCGAGCCAAATATAACTATAAATGAAAAACTATCTCTCTAAATATTTAACAGCTACTGCATATTCAGAATCTCATGGGAGTAGACAGGAAATGAGACACATGTTTGTCATTTTCCTTTTACCAGCTGTGGAAAACTTAGGAAAGAAAAAAAGGTAGTCGGGCACAGCTGGAGTTCGAAAAACGGCTCACAAAATCACACAAAAGGCAAGGTGCAATGCAATTTGCTTTCCTCAACATTTTTTTATTTAATCAAATAAAAGAAAAAACACACGGTGATGACGTGTCCAGGATCTTCCTTGGGCCTTTTTCTTTTCACCTCCTACCCTTTCTGTTCCTCACAACACAACACACCACACTGAGATCCCTCGCTCGCTTCATTCTTCTTCTATGCACTCTCATTCATCTTCCTTCTTCTTATTCTCTCATTCCACCATGTTCAGCTACACTCTCTCCTTCTAATGATGGGTCTCTCAGGTACTTCTTCCACCCCTCCCTTGTATCGGAATCTCATTTGCCCCATTTCGGATTTTCATTCAAAATCTCCTTTTTATGTGTTTTCTCGCCTTTTCAACTTGCCCCTTTTGTTGGGTCACTCTCTATTTTTCGTTCTCGGAACTCTTCTCAGCTTTGCTTAATCAACACTGCTTGTGTTATTTATATGAGATAAATGAAATAAATAAATAAAATGTGTGTTTTGTTCTCGGAATGTTACATTAGATTCTGTGAGGTTTGCTTTTTTTTAGTGGAAATGATGAAAGGATTGAGAGACTGACTTGAGTTTTATCTGTGGTTGAGTTGAGTTTACTTAATTTTGATCTAGAAGTGAATTTATTTTTTTGTGAAAGCTTATAATAATTGAAGAGGAAACAGTGTATGCACTGACTGATCCAATCACAAACCGCCGTGTAAGGTTGTTAACTTTTACAAGGTTGACAATGTTAACAAGACTGTTTGGTTTCATGGTGGGAATAACGAGAATTGATTTTGACTGCCGTCAAACTTGATTTTATAAAAATATAGTGCACGTTTAGATTTCTGTTAGGAGAGCTCTAAAATACTTTTTTTTCCCCCGAAGTGACAAATTCTTCCTTCATTTTGTGCATTGGAATTTTCAAAAGCTCTTTCCCAACTCTAATCCAAACATAGGTCTAGATGTTATTATTGCTAGGTAAAATTGTTTTTGCTTCAAAACCTCAGTTTGACTAAAAGTGGTAAAAAGTAGCTTTTGTCTTGAATTTAGAAAACTCACTAAGTTTTATAGCAAACTTGCTTTCAAGCAGTAAAAGCATTCAAACATAAATCACTGCACTTGAAAATAAATTCTTATAAAAGCAATTTCATTCAAAATCAATTTTGAAAACACTCACCCGAACACACACTAAGTTTCTATACATTGATAGTGCATAAAGCAAAATGCAATTGACTGTTAATGCTTTTGGATAAATTGATGGGAATGGTATTGCTTAGTGATTTACCGTTACACTTGCTGTCATATGTCTATATTTGTAGTAAAGGTCATTGATTTTTGGCTCTGCTATTGCTCTTTCCTTGTTCAATAGATCTGTTATTTGCATAGTTGCAAATCAAACGAATACGACCATGAAGATTCACTACCGTTGGTTTGATTCTGAGGCTAAAATACGGTTGTTATCTAATTGTATATTCAGTCCCTATTGCAACCGATAAGCCACTTTCAAGGTGTTATCAGCTTGCTGACCCTGGGGATTTTGGTCTGAGTGAATAGATAAGTTGGTCACAAGTTTGCAAGATGCCATATTATATACAGAGACTTTATAGGCTATGCAATGCATCCTTTTCATCTGATGGACCTGTCTCAGAAGAGGCCATTGAGAAAGTTCGCGAGAAGTTAGGTATATTTCCCTTTTGCCTTCTTTATCTTGCTTATAAATTCATTTTCATCGTGAACTCCATAGAATGCTTGATGCCTAATGAAGAATGAAAACTGTGAAGGCTTATGAGAATAAATAGAGCTGGATCATTGATTGTTCTATACTCTGTCAAAATAACTTCAGATTTTCTTTCTTTTTCTCCTTTTTCCCTCCTGATCACATATCTCTATGCTTTCATTGAAACCAGTATGAGGTATTTGTCTTTTTGAAGGAGTCACAGGCTCAAGGTTAAATTTGGAGCAACAGTACAGTGAGCCTGCTTCTGATCTTTTTTATTCTTCCTTCTTTTTAAGGGTAGAATATGTGTGACACTTTTCTCTTTAAATTTGATGTTGAATTATAAGACTTGAAGCTCTTGTGGCAAACCTCATTTTTATCTGTCATTTATAATTTTACTTGCTGATTATCTGTTAATGGTTCATGGATCAGATCATCCTTTTGAAATATATTCCTTCTTATGCCTGTCACCTGTTAACCCATAATTTTTGTGTAAAATTTGGTTTACTTGTCAATTTAGATAATGGATTGTACAGATGCGGACCTATGTTTTTGAGCTGAAGGAAAGGAAAGAAGGATTTATAATAAGTTGTATATTCAAATTGTGTATTTTCAAGCCTGTTCTATTTTCCTTCATCAAGAGATATGGCTGAATGCTTTATAGTAAATGATAAATTGTCACTTCATACTTCCAATACCTTTATGATTTTCTATCTTAGATGACTTTGATCATGCCACCTGATTGTTTTTATGTCTAACTGATATTTTATTAATAACCTAACATAATGTTTCTATAGAAAGAATCAAGCCATCAGATGTAGGTCTTGAACAAGAGGCACAAGTGGTTCAGAATTGGTCTGGTCCAATGCTTGAACGTAATGGGAGCCATCCATCTTTGCCAACTATCAAATATTTGCATTTGCACGAATGTGACTCCTTCTCTGTAAGTAAAGTCTCAAAATTCCAGATCATGTTTATTCATTTTTATAAATTTGGTCCTTAAATTTGCTATACCAACTGAAGTTTGATTTACTTCATCTTCTGCAGATAGGAATTTTTTGCATGCCCCCCTCATCTATCATTCCTCTCCATAATCATCCTGGAATGACAGTCTTGAGCAAGCTATTATATGGCTCAATGTATGTTAAATCCTATGATTGGATTGATGCACCTGGCTCCACTGATCCATCTGAAGGTCTGTTTTCTACAACTTAATATATTTTAATGTTGTTCAATCGATTTTTTAATCCTCTGTATTTACATGGGAGTGAGTTGCCCTTCCTTGCCTTTACCTTTTCAAAGAACAGTAACCCCATTCTCATTGAGGTAGATGAGATGGTAGCAACAATAATGTTCTATTAGTAATGGATACAAAATATGCTATCCAATTATGCAGGTCAGGTTTTTCTCTTTGTTGACGGTCTTCTAACTACTAGGAATTTTCATTTAGATCAACCCAAATGAACTTGAAAACCAAACCAAACTGAACCAATAACCTAAACTAATCAACCTGAATGAATAATCTATTTCTTCAGGCCTATTTCTACAATATGACATCATTTTTGGTTTAAATGGTTGGTGATCCAAATCAGTCAACATGAACCCCCTCATCCCCCCTTTATTCACAATACAACATTATTGTTGCCATAAGGGATTGTTATAACTAAACCAAATATGTTATAACTAAATCATTTCTGCTGTTAAGTCATACTTTTGGTTTACTTAGTAAATTGTAATGAAGATTCTCTGAACATACAATGGCTTTACAAATTTGTTACAAGTAACAAAGTTAATTTTTTATGCTATATCGTTGAAACTGTCTCAAAAAGGTAAAAGAAAATGAAGGTTCATCCCTAATTGCTGGTGCATTTCCATGGAATAGTTTCAGCAGCTATATGTCTGTGCTAGTGCACTGAAACTCATGCGACTTAGTGTGTTTTGATCTTGACCATCCAGTGAATTTTTTCAAGATTAAGAAGTAGCTAAATGTCCATATGAATAAACCCTAGTGCTATGTAAGAGTTTAATTAACTGAGTTTGAATCTAGTAGGAGCTAGTCTATTACAAATTAGTGGCCATATATTTCTACCTCTACACCAGAGAATATGTTACTGCTTAATTTTTTATACGACTGTGTTTATGAAAATGTTTGATGTGATTGCTTCAGCAGTGGAGCCAATTTGTAGGTTTTAAGTTCAGTATTGTAAAATTCAATTTTATGTTGTGCTGAGGAGAAACTAGTTCTCCCCAATTCTCCATTCAGACAAATACAGTTGTGGCTGTAGATTATAGAATGACCAATAATAGTAAGAAAACCGTGCACTTTACAATTTGTAAAGTGCATAGTTCTAATGACAAATACATTTTGCATGTGTATTGTAATTGAATTTGTAAAGTGCACGGTTTCTTATATATTTACAAATTCAATTACACTACACATGCAAAATTGCAAATGCAAAGTGAAACGTCTCTTTAACTCTATACACCAGGCAGAATTATATTGTGCACCATGCTCTGCATATGTTCTGCATTGCGGAATGCTGTCTTTTTTTGTTTAAATCAAATTTTGTTAATTTTGAACTTCCTATCTCTCTCCTTTGTTTGCAAATTGGTAAGGATTAGTAACTTTTCTCTTTACTCTCCTGACACCATAAATCATGAATCTGTGATTGACAGCTAGACCTGCAAAGCTTGTCAAAGATACCGAGATGACAGCGCCAAGTCCCACAACGGTTCTCTATCCCACCAGCGGAGGAAACATCCATTGTTTCAGAGCTATAACTCCCTGTGCAATCTTTGACATACTGTCTCCTCCTTACTCTTCAGACCATGAAAGACACTGCACCTACTTCCGGAGATCCCAACGGAGAGATCTTCCAGGTAATCCAATTTATTTTCATTGCCGATTCATACTCCACTTGTGAAATTCTGTTCTGTTAGTGTTAAGTGTTAACCAAGCACATCATTGCTCATTCATTCATTTCCACTGCAGTTAGTGTTCAGTTGAATGGAGCCGCAGTTTCTGAAGTGACTTGGTTGGAAGAGTTTCAACCTCCTGACGAATTTGTGATCCGGAGAGGGCAGTACAGAGGTCCTGTTATTAGAACTTGAAAATTTTCTTGTCTGATGTGTCTGTCTTACACCAAAAGGAAATTGAAATTGGCTTATCTTTAGGTTACAACAAAAAGAGAACTGTGGAATGCGGAATAATAGTTATATTCTTTGTCTATGCCCTTTAGGCATTGGAGTATGTACATAATAATGCACTAGTGTAAGTCAGTAAGTGTATTCTATTTACAGACCTCAGCTTAATCCATTAGAATAGTTACCGTATGGTGAAATAGTATTTGTCAGTGGCCAGTGGCCATATAAAAAATTTGTTTTCGTGGAGAATAAGAGGGTATTGTGACTTGGTCATGAGTTCTTTTACGTTGTATTATTTTCAGGCTCCACATAATATGAAAAATGTTTCTATACATTAGCTTATAGGAAAAACTTGTTTTTTTTAAAGTGTTTTTATAAAAGTTTATTCAAATACGACTTAAATCATTACGGATATGTTTATGATAGATTATTTTAAGCGGTATGGAATCAAGCTAAAATCCAACATAGTACTTATTTTATTGTCATCTTTTTCTAGCGTGTTTGATTGAGCGTCACGTTTATAAAATTTGTTTCTAAACACTACATCCAATTTTCTCGTTGAAGCCAAAGTTATTATATATTGTTTTTAATTTTCACATCTTGGATTCACGTTTTTGGGGTTTGGATGCCAATCCTACTACCACTTCATTACTCAAGATTTCATAAACATAGTTAGGAATATGTATCTAATTTTATTCTCCTAAATTGTTTGTAAAATTTAAAAAACTAGAAAAAAAAAACTTGTTTCATAGATAAACATTAGATTTAAAAAAAGGTCAAGAATGACCAAAAAACAAAATATTCCACTAACAATCTTCACCATAAACTCAAATCCAATGAAAATTTGAATCCTACATGAACTTGCATAAAGTATACAAAAGAATTTTATTATTGGAAAAATTAATTTTAATTTTTAAAAAAATAATTTCATTTTTTTTCTATATGTGTTAATGCGAAAATATACGTGTCAAATTATTTAGATTAATGTTGTGAATTGACTTGTGTTTGTCAATAAAGAACTATTCAATTTAAAAACTCTATGAAAATTGTCAAATTATATAAATTTGTCAAAAAATTATAAATTTACTACTAATTTATTTTTATTTTTTAATTATAATAAAAAATTCCAAACATAAACTCATAACTTCCAAAATCTAAACATATTTACGAATAACTTCCCAAATCTAAACATAGTTAGGAATATGCATCTAATTTTATTCTCCAAAATTGTTTGTAAAATTTTAAAAACTAGAAGAAAAAAAAACTTATTTGATGGATAAATATTAGATTTAAAAAAGGTCAAGAATGATCGAAAAACAAAATATTCTACCAATAATCTTCGCCATAAACTCAAATCCATTGAATATTTGAATCTTATATGGACTAGCGTAAAGTATATGAAAGGACTTCATTATTAAAAATATTAATTTTAATTTTAAAAAAAGTAATTTTTTCCTATGTTAATGCAAAAACATATATGTTGACTTATTTGGATTAACGTTGTAAATAAGCCTGTCAATCATTGTCAATGAATAACTATTCAACTTAAAAATTTTATGAAAATTGTCGAATTATATAAATTTATCAAAAAAAATTATAATAAATTTTACTACTAATTTATTTATATTTTTTAATTATAATAAAAATTTCCAAACATAAATTCATAACTTCCAAAATCTAAACTAGAGGTTAAATTAATCCACCAATTCCTATAGGATTTGACAATTTTGAATTAAGTTATTGGATTTTTTTAATTGGATATTTAAGCCTATATTTATTTATTTAATTCGATTATTTTCATTTTATTAACAACATAAACCTAATTGACACACGCCTACACACAAGGCGGACCGATGTTAGGCTTGAGGGAGCATGATCCCCTCGACATTTTTTTTTAACATAGGTACGTAGATTGTATTTAATAATTATAGGAATGTGTTTAGTAATTTAGTTATTGGAAGGGTGTGTTAAGTAATTTCATAGTATATTTTACTTTTTTTCCTTTTTTCAAACTGCTGTGTTAATGTTTTTTTTTTTGTTACTTTTTAATTTTATAAAAATAACTTATATAAATATTATATTTGATTAAATTGATTATTAATATTATGTAATTTTTTTTCTTAATTATCAAATTGATATTAATCTTATTTAAATATTAAATTTTAATTATTATATAATCAATTTTATCTTTAATTTTTTAATTGATTCCTATCATACAATTCTGGGTCCACCTTGTATATGATTTTTTTATTTATATAGTTGGAACTTGGAGTAGTTGCTATCTCATTAGTGTTTGAAGTTTCAACCGTATTTTGTGGACGTTTGGAACAATGCATGCATATAGGAAAGTTATTTGTAAATATTAAGATGAGACAATAAAAAGTTGTTTCTATTAGGCGGAAGTTCTGATTGGGAATTCCTGTGTGTCCCAAAAACGATTCGTTTCACATTGGAATGGTTGGACTGAATATTGAAGTAAACTTCGGGGAACAAGTGTTGGCCAATGCCTAGCTAGGTCAATGCTATGTTTCCAAATAACATTAGTGACTACTGAGCGATGTTAAGTTCAAAAATATTAATAAAAGACAATATCAACCTCAATATTTATGATAAGTTATTGGATTTTTATAAAATTAATGTAAAAATTATGTAAATGAGAGTTGTAATTATTTAATAATATAAAATTAATTTACACTGCTTATACATTATCTCTAATCTCTTACTAAAATACCACACGAAGTGGTTTATTGTGAACTTTTCAGCTTGTATTGAATAATGCTTGTTCCTATCATTAGCTCATTTATCTACCTATATCATCATTATATAAAGAGACTACAACTTTAAATAACTGTTTTTGCTTTTGAATATGGCCTTTTGTTAGATAAATTTATCCACACATTAGTTTTTAAACTTTTACATAAAAAGGCACGAAATCACTTCATTTACCCGAGTAAGTATCATAGTAAACAACAGGAGAAGTGTTTAGCCATTTTTTAATTAACTGCTACCTAAACTTTGTTTAGTCAAATAAATATTTATATAAATAGCTAGATCACACTTTAGATGTAATCATAATGACATGGTATCTGCTTGTTGACAAAGTTATTTCGAGATGTAATATTCGCAAACTAGAGCAATATTATTACTCGTCTAAATATATATATATCTATATATCTAAACACTTGTAGCATAAAATTACTTTTAAAATCATATTATAAAAATTAATATCTTACTATAAATAGAAGTTCTAGCAATAAGGACGGAAAATAATTTTGATAGAAAATTAGGAAGGAGTAATGGCTCTTGCATGATCATTGTTCGACAGGTTCATTAGTATTACATGTCTTTATTTTCGTTTTTTTTCTCTCCATATTCTTTATCTTCTTTTTCATTAGTTTAATTGGTTACTCTCAATGTTTTTAGGAAAATGATAATCGTGAATTGCTACGCCTCACATGCACAAGAATATGTGGTTAATTATGTATATAAACTAGTTTTTAATCCGGGTAAAATTAGATTTTTAGGTTTTCTTTTGTTATAGTTTATCAAATATAATTAGTGTATTCAAGCATGAATGTTTAGATAGATATAAAAAAAAAGAGACTATTTTATAAAATAATATAGAATTAAATAACCAACAAAGCAATAATTTATTTTACTTAATTGATGTATAACATAAAAATTAAAAGTTCAACCTCCCTAGTTGCAGAAATCCCATAATAAATATCACATCCTACTACATTTAGTGAAAACTACTAGCTTAATCCTAAATATATATATGGTTTCAGTACCGATTCTTATAGTACTGTTCGGAATTGAATCATATTTTTCTTCATTGTCATTTTTTTAAAAAGCAAATATTAATTCATCATCTTTGTGAAAATAATTATTCCTAAGAAATTCTTTTCACAACAGTCTTTTTGTACTACATAATTATTTCCAATGTAAATAAAAGTACAGCAGCATTCACATATTTCATCAATACATGTGAGAAATCCTCCACGTTATTGTACTGACCCAATAAACTTAAAAATATGGTATAGTTTACATCTCAACTATTATTTCTACCCTAGCTAGCTAGCTTTATCAGAAAGGGAAAAACTCCCGACACATATTTTATACACTGCAGGTTTATTTGTCTCATATATATTCCTTGCACTTAGTATATGCATGCTTGCTTCCTAACATCCTCCGCCGCCGCCGCCGCCTCCACATCCACCACCGCCGCCTCCACATCCACCGCCACCGCCACATCCTCCACCGCCACCGCCACCGCCACCGCCCTTGGTACTTTTTTTGTCATCACCACAGGCAAATATGATCATTGAAATAATAGAAAGGGACGCCACAATCATGAGAAACAAAAATATAGGTCCAGAGTGAAAAACCAAACCCGCTTCAGCTTCATAATTTGTTGTCTGAGCAGCAGTAGCATCATGAACCAGAAGAAAGTGCCTGGCCATAATCTTCTCTTACCACTGGTACCTGCAATATTACTTGTTTCAGTTCATTACAATTCTCTCTATTTAAGTACAAACACGTTATCGTAAATTAACCAATGACATATCTTATCTTTGCGTGTTGGCTAAGTTTTTTCAAGGTTGAATATTCTCCAACTACACTGCTACAACTTACAAGTAAGATTGTGACAGAAAAGAAAAAAAAAAACAAATAGGAAGAATATTATGCATGTACACATACATTCTCTGTTGGGAATAATTTTCTATGCCCAAGTTTCAATTTATCATGTAGTCAAATTCTATTTTCAAATAATAAAGTATTATTTCATTTCTTTATCATTTTATACTAGTTTGATAAATTGATGAAGTCCTTGGTTAAAATTGAAGACTGTTATCATAATAGAGATTATGATAAATGAGAAACAAGTCTCTTGAAATTTTAATCTAAAGTGTTCTTGATCATAGGATTATTTTGAATAGAATATTAATAATCCGGATAGATTAATATATGTGTAATAGTATTCATTGGATGAATATTAATAGATCTCATTTATTAATTTACACATATAGATGATGCACATAGGGATGTGATCATTGAACTAACTCGATATTGAGATTTTTCTAATGGTTAATATTACTTTAATTTGTCAATAGAAAAACTCTCAAGAAGAAATATAACATTTCCTTTGACCTGAGATTATCATAGTAATTAACAAGTCATTTGTTATATTTTAATTTCGGATACCTAATGCTCTAGAGCACTAGTTGAATGGATATTTGATATAATTAAATACTTATAGAATTAATGATTATTCAAGAAGGAATCCATTAACTCTAGGTAATGAGTTTGAACTCTATAAATCAAGACCTTGGCCAGGGCAATTGAATGAATGAAGAAATGAGTTTTTTAAAGTCATTCATTGATTAACGTGATTGAATTTGACAATAATACCATATTCTAAAGTTAATCTAGAGTTGGAAATGATGGAAGGAAATATTATATATTACTCTTCTAGTGGTTCTTGAAAGTAACAACAAATTGCTTCATGCTATCTGGACGTTGAGGAGTGTTGCTAGACGCCTACCTTGATTAGTAAAATTAATTTGATTAATTTGCTACCAGCTTAGTATTGAACCTACGGGGTCACACACAAACGAGTGTGTTAATCTTTACTAGAGAATAATCAATTTGATTGACAAAATCTCTATGTGGAATATTATTATATTCTTTGCTAGCACCAAGAATATAATTAATATGTATACTAAAGATAGACATCTTTTTATTATTGTGACATTTATGCATAATAATATTTTAATGAGTAATAGAAAATGATGAGAGTATCTTATTAAGAGAATATATTATTTCTGTTAATAAGTTTGAATTAATTTGAATATGTCAATGAGTTGACTGATTAAATTCAAATTTGAAATATCTTATTAAGATAATATATTATCTCTGTTAATAAGTTTGAATTAATTTGAATATGTCGATAGACTAACTGATTAAATTCAAATTTGAAATATATTATTAAGATAATATATTATCTCTGTTAATAAGTTTGAATTAATTTGAATATGTCGATAGACTGACAGATTAAATTCAAATTTAAAATATATTATTAAGATAATATATTATTTCAATTTGAATTAATTTGAATATATATTCATGGGCTGGGCTATGGGATAGCATCAGTATTCCTATAAATAGGAGCTCTCACCACGTCTATTATGCATCAAATTACTAAAGAGAATTCTTTAGTAAAAGTATACAGTTCCATATTCAAGTCTTCACATTATTGAAGAACATTTGCGCCTCAGAGACGGTGGTACGTGTGTTTTGAACACCAGAATGAACTAACATTCTCTTCATATATTACAAATTTACAATAGTAAAAAAAAAAGAAAAAAAAGCATGTAGTTCTCATGAACACTCGTTAATTTCCTAAAAAGAAATGAACACACGTTAATTACACAAATAGGAGTAAAGTTATATAACATACATTTATATATTGTAGGTTTAATTATTTATGGTTGGATATTTTAGGGGCTATGGAGTTATATATAGAACGACAAAAATTCTAGAAGCTTATTTGAAGTTTCAACCCGACCTAATCTAGTTATTTGTTTTCCTATAAGCACATTTATTGTATTAAAAAATTGCAGCATATCCTAATAAGTAAAAATACAAAGACATATTTGTTCATGTGTTGACCTTTTGGATCTATATATAAAGGGAAATAATAATATTTTATAAAGTTGTAACTAGCTACCATCTACCGTTTGAACTACGCGCAAATTCCTAGAAGCTTCAGTATTTAATTTTTTAAGTTTCAACCGCACCTTATCAAGCTATGAATTTGTTGATGTTGACTTGTTGAACTTTTGAATTTAATATAATAAAAAGTGACTTGTATATATTAAAATGTGACGATAAAGAAAATAGGTATATAAAGGATATTTTTTTTATTAGTAGAGTACAAAGGACATATATATATATATATATATTCCAACCCAGTTACACGGTGTTAATTAATATTTTTTTAACATAATACAGTGACACCCTTGATATTTACCCGAGCAAGTAACGTATCTGTATCATAAACAACAGGAAGTGTTTAGTCATTTTTTAATTAACTGCTTCATAAATTTTGTTTGGTAAAATAAATCTCTATATAAGTAGACACATTTTAGATGTGTAATCATACTAATGAAAAGTTATTTTGAGGCGTAATATTTACAAACTAGAGTAATATTATTATTCGTCTAAATATATATATACACATTATATCTAGATATATATGACAGTAGACAGAAAAATTATAGGTGGATATTGTAATTCTCACGAAATCCAAGCTATATTGTAATTTTTAAGTTAACATACTCTAATAGAGAATTAGGAAGGAGATTCACTCTTAGAATTGGTTAATGAAATGGGGAAGCCCTCTTCCATCTCTCTTCACCATTCACCTTTCTCATATTTCATCAGTACATCTCAGAAATTCACGTTCTAGTAAATTACCAAGAAAATTACGAAGAAAATAAAGCTAGGGAAAGTAGTAAATGGTAGTTTACATCTCATCTATTATTCCTAACCACAACAACTGCCGTCGCTGCCACGGGCAACAACAACGCCAGCTATAACTTCAACGCCCTGCTTGGTGCCTTTGTTGTCATTATCACCACATGCAAATATGATCATTGAGATAACAAAAAGGGACACAACCAGCTCCGATTTTGACATTTTGGATTTTGGGGACGAAATTATGATTAAGGAGTTCTTATATATAAATATTATAATAAAATTTAAATATGTATTTAATAAAAGATAAAAAATAATTAATAAAAAAAGAGGAATAATATGTTTCTAATCATTAAAGCCTTCACTAATAAATTTTTTTTATTATCAGTTTTAAACAACTTACAACAAAAACATGATTATCCAATTTCTAAGATCATAAATATCTAAAGGAATTCTTTGTCAATATGAAAAGTTTCCATATTAAATTCATTTGTCACATAATTAGGTTCACTTGAATTATTAACCTCATCATTCTCACTTATTTGATTTTCAGTATATAAATTTTTGGTTTTCAGTATATAAATTTTTATTTGATTGATTCAAATTTTCATGATAACTTACTTTAAAAATAAATTTATCAAGAGTTCCTTACTATGATTTTATTAATTCTTTTTCTCGTTTTCTCTTATTTCTTTTTTCACTTCCAGATAAATGTTTTCTAGGAAAACATATTATAAAAGATAAATTAAATAGTTAATTAACACAAGATAAAAACACTGTAAACATATAAATTAATAAATATTGAATTTGATTCATTTAGTTTCATTCCAATAACAAATTAATTCCAAACAAATTGAGTTGTTGTACTTCAAACCTTCTTACTTCCTCTTGGAAAAATTCAGAATGTAGTAGAAAGAAAGAAAAAATTTATAAATGTATACTACGTAAAGTAATTTAATGTAATCTTCTTTTAATTTTTATCATCTCTTTATATAGATATAAATGTTATAAGTTGTTAGTCTTTTAAAAATAAAATATTTTGTTTTAATATTTTAGAGATACTATTCTCATTTAAATTGTTGATGTGTTAGAGATAATTAAAGATAAATGGAAGAATAATAAATAAAAAATCAGATTATATTTTTTTTAAATAAAACTAATTAAAAAATATTTTTTTACTAAAATATTAAAAAAAAATAAAATTTGAAACCCCAAAATTAGTGGACCCTCAACAGTGTCCCTTCCCGCCCACCCCAAAGCCGGCCCTGGACGCAACAATCATAAGAAACAAAAATATAGGTACAGAGTGAATCACCAAACCCGCCTCAGCTTCATTTGTTGTCTGAGCAGCAGCAGCATCATGAACCAGAAGGAAGTGCCTAGCCATGATCTTCTCTCACTGCAATATTAGTTGTTTGTTTGAGTTCATTACATTACATATTTTTCTCTGTTTAAGTAGACACACGTTATCATAAATAAATTAATGACATATCATATATATCTTATCTCTCTGGGCGTTGCCTAAGTTATTTTAAGGTTGAATATTAGCCAACTACCCTGTTACAACTTACAAGTAGGGGTGACAAACCAGACAAAAAAAAAAATAAAAATAGGGTCAGTACATTTTTAAGTTTATTGGGTCCCGGCAAGTCTCGGCGAAGACGAGGCGTCCTAGTGGTGAGGTCGTGGCGTCGTCGTGAGGGAGAAGCAGATCGATCGCGCGAGGGAGAAGAAGAAGAAGCAGATTGATCGTGCGAGGAGAAGAGGGAGAAGCAGATCGATTGCACGAGGGAGAAGAAGGAGTAGATCGATTGCGCGAGGGAGAAGAAAGAGAAGCAGATCAAGTACTGCCGTCCCGACAAGGTCCCGATGGGGTTCTGACGAGGTCCCGACAAGGTCTCGGTGGGGTTTTGACAGTTTGGTGGTGAGCTTTGTGGAGGAAAGGGAGAACGCGAGGGAGAAGGAGAAGAGCATTTCTATTTGGATTTTTGGTTATGTTTTTAAATATTTCTATTTTGACGGGCTGCGGCTGGCCCGACGGGTTGGCGGGCTGGCAGGCTGACACCCCCATCCCGCCCCGTCATTTTTTTTGGGCCGGTCCGACAGACCCAGACCGTTTTGACACCCCTAAAGTACATACATAGATGTTATATAAATTTAGAAACCTTTTAAGCTTCTTTTATGCATTATTTTTTTTTTCTCATTCTAGTTCCTCTTTCCTTCTTCTAAGCTGTTTTTTTTTTTCTTTCTCTTTATCTTTCTTTTGTCACTCTTACATTCTTCTTCACTCTTTTTTTCTTTTATGTTTATTCTTTTCTATCTTTGCTATTCAATTTTTTTTTATTATATATATATATAAAAGTTTTCCTTTATTATTTGTCAAACTCAACATTTTTCTTTCTTCCTTTTCAGTTTTTTTTTCTTTAATATTTTTTTTCATTTTATGTTTTTCTTTCTATTTTGCATTTCCTTTTTTTTTTTTAATAATTTAGTTGGGATGATTTTACCCTAAATCTATTTCTTGTCATTTTTTGAAATAATTTTATTTTAAATTAAATTATATTTTCGGGATAACTATATTATTATTATATTTAATAGTGATACACTCTTGTTATAAAATAATTTTACTCTCTTAATAAATTACCATTTTAAAACAATTTTTTAAAATTCAATTAAAAAGCAAAACTTTATATATTCAACATCATTATGTGAGTAATATCTACCTTTACCTGTGCCTCTAATTATTATGGTATCGCAGGCAGAGAAGCACTTGCAAGTTCGCCAGGATGCAGAGCGGAGATACATTAGCGTGCAAGATGTTGGCCAATCAATTATGGACAGCCAAAAATTTCAAGGGCTGGAAAGCAAAACATCCAGAAGTTCCCTAGTTGATCATGTTGGCCTTTTCCCCCATCATGTGCTGAGGTAGGTAGAATGCATGTTTCAGAAGTACCACCTATTCTCCAACCTCAAGGGGCTGACTGTTCCACTGAAAGTTGCCTAACATCACTCGAGAGTTTGGGAGGGTTGACTCTAGAGGATCTCCGGGCAGATCAAAGAAGAGGATGCTGAACTTAGATTCAATGGTAGTGAAGCCAACACCAGAACTCAAGGAATCCATTTAACTCAAGTCAATCCTCCAGAAATGACTAGGTATGGCATGTAGGTAGGGTAGAGAATGTTAGTTCCTCATTAAGAGAGTTGAGGACATTGTACTCTTCTGTTCCAAGCTTTCAGGATTAAGTACTGAGTTAGATTCTTATCTGTTCTTGTCCACCAAGTTGGTGTTTATCAACTTGTCTCACATCATTGTGTAAATTGAAAATACTATGTGGCTTAACTTGGAGTTGGACCATCACAAAATGTTGGCGCTGACCATTTACAATCATTGCGTTGTTTTCCTTTTGCTTTATACGAGTTATAGCATTGGATTCAAAAATATTAATACATTTTGTTAATTGACATCCATCACAATTCAAAACTAATTGATTCCTAATCCTAATCCAAACCTGATTATGAGCACCGCTACCCTTGCTTCCCCATAATAAGAAACTTAAAATACAATTTAGTTCACATTTGTTACTTTAGGCATTGGTCTGTGCTCTGAACTGATAATCTAATAATTTATAATAAACAAGTACTTCGATAATCTATCTGGATAAAAATTATTTTATCACCCCAAATGTCAGTAGTGATGTTTTGAGACAATTTATAAAGCACATAATTGGTGATGCAAAGTATGCTCTCCACGAGAAACTCAACAAAGTGACTCATGTTTGCATCTGAGGATCATCTGCAGAAAAAAAAAATCCATTTTTAAAAGGGAGGACATCTAGGGTAGTTCAAGAAACATATTTCAGAGCTAATGGAAATTGAATGGCATTACCAGTTTGTTTCAATAAGGCATGGCACCACTTGCTTTGTTGAGTAATACTAAGCTCTCAGAATAATAATCAGAATCAATGAGCGATGAGTCTAGTTCAATTTGAAGATCCTTTATGTTTTGTGTCTCCATGTCCAGCAAATAAAGCGAGCATCTCTTTCCTCTGACATGAATCCCCAGCAACATCTCTCCGCTATTCATACGAAGGAATGCTACTGGTGGACTTAAGACACGAGAGAGCATGGTCGTGGCCGAAGACGGTTCTTCCAAATAACATCCCCTCAGATTAAAAGAAAAGAGCTTATACCAAGACTCGACCACACCATACTCTTTCATCGCCCAAATGCAGCAGGAGAATGGAGAATCATAACCAGTGACATGGTACAAAT
Organism: Amphicarpaea edgeworthii; assembly: GCA_014843725.1. NCBI lineage: Eukaryota > Viridiplantae > Streptophyta > Magnoliopsida > Fabales > Fabaceae > Amphicarpaea > Amphicarpaea edgeworthii. Next base: position 7,452,810 of record CM026323.1, on the reverse strand, counting down.
AAAGAGTGTTCCCAGCTGAGCCATCTCCGATAAGATCAATCCGCAGTGGAGCAGAATATTTAGAGTAGTCACGGTGAGCCAAAGTCGGAGGCAGCAGAACCTCACGAAACAGCTCATGTTCGAAATGAAAGGACAAAATAAAGTAGTACCAAGCATGAGTCTCCCTACGTATGGCAAGCCAGTGAACAATTCCATGAACAAAAGCATAGCGAGCATTTCCTTCAACGTGACAGACAGGAGCAATGGAATCAAGGTTCCTCCAAATCCCAGCAGCGAGAGAGTAAAGATCGACAGCAGGAGCAAAAATGCCGAATCTTTGAGCGTCCGCGATGGGAGCAATTCTGAGAACCTTATAATCAGAGTTGTTGGAATCGAAGGCAAGGGCAATACGGGCAAGAGAGTGGGGAGGGTGGTGGCGGGGTTGGGGGAGGCAAAGAAATCGTCGAACACTAGGGTTGCAAATGATGAGACGTGAGCATCCTGTGTTGATGGACATGCATATGAGACCGTTACAGATGGCAAAGTTGGCGAAGTGGCGATAGGGAGAAGAGGGAAGGAAGAGGTAGGAAGAGTGAGTGAGGAAGGCGTCGTCGTGGTGGAGAGAGTGTTTGGAGGTGGAAGGAGAAGTCACCAAGAGAGTAGATGGAGATTGACGGTTGTGGAGGGAAACGAAGAAAGGGTGGTTGATCAGAGACCGCCATGTCTTGCAGACGATCGTGCATCTCACAAGAGTCTTTGCTGGAAGTCTGTGGAGGATTTCCACCATCATTTCATCCGGGATAAATAAGTTATTCGACATACGATCAATGCTTTTGTTGCCTTTCATATACATCATCAATACCTAGCCTTCTGCCCCCGATCAGAGATGGGTGTTTGTGTTTATAAAGCTTTTTCCATTAGATTAATGCTCACCAATCATATATTAGTTAAGAATAAAGATATTAAAATTATTTAATCTAATCTCTAATCTTATTTAATAAAGATGTGTTTGGTTTCCCAACCGACTAGTATAACGATATCTCTTCGATTCTCATAATTCATTTGATTTTTTAATTAAAAACAAAACTTCCCCTTTCGTTATCCTTTATCCCTCGGGATTTTAGACAGATTTTATTCCTCAATTATTTCATCATTATATTTTTTAAATAAATCATTTTTTTTTTGTTATCTCAACTATAATATCTTTTATTTCAATTATCCCTCTTCCATTATTTCTTTCCTTTAAAAACAAATAAAAATACTTGATAAAGCCGTACCATTAATTTCAAATCCATTATCTATATCTATATATAAAAATATAAAATATTGAACAGTTTATTTAAGTGAGAAGTTAGTAAATAAAAAATGTTAAACAAAATCAAATATGAATCATTTAATTTAATCAATAATTTCAGTTTTTTGTGTTATGAATTTTTTCATTTTTTTAGATTAATGATATTTAAATATTTGTATTGTATTGTTATTATAATCCTGTGTTTTTTTTTTTTATCACAAAAAAATATTATTTTTCTTTTTTATATCTAGATCTGCCGTTGAGCAAACTTCAAAAGAAAAGGGGGATGAAAGTTGTAAAAAAATTCCAACTTAAAAAAAAAATCTTTATTTCATTCTTAAATGTTACAGCAATGTTGATTTTTTCACTAGAATAGTAAAATTTGGTATTATTAATTTGATAGCTCCTCTTAAAATTAAATGTAATAGTTACTAGACTAAATTTTTATTCTATTTTACACTTGATATATTATTTTGTCATTGTAAGTCCTAATCTATCAGTGAATTATCACAATATTACATTTTATATGTTTGTTTTAGGAAACATTTTATAAGTCTTAATCGATTTGGGCTTTGAGGGTTTGGAAATGGTCATTGAGACATTTTAGAAAGCAGATTATATACTCATTTTCATGGTTAAGGTTAAATTGCATTTACAGTTTGAATTACATGTGCAAAATGGGGTAGGTCTGAGGGATTCTAATTCTTCCCATAGGGTTTTCAAATCCGTAAAGTAAACAGATATAGACCTATCACTCTGTTTAATTGAATTAATTTCTTGAAGGAGATCAAAGATATGAAAATGGTTACCTTTTGAGTATCTCTCTTCAAGATCAATCCATAGGCTTTTTGCATTATCAATTTATATTGTGCTTTGGGCTATGTGTGTAAAGAGACTACAGGTGATCCGAGGAGACGACTATGGTCGTGCATCGCTCCCATGCTTTGAAGAGAGAATCAGTTGTGGCCGGAGGTAGAAGGGAGCCATTGATAAATTTGTGTTTATTCTTAGTGAGGAGGTCATCGCATTGCACGACTCCAAGAATGAAAATTGTTGTCATTTAACGGTGGCGTGACAAGCATGGCGCGGGATTTTCACCAAGGTGAAGGTAATAGGGACTAGTTGGGGTTAAGGTTGGATCGAGAGTGGGGTTGGTCGCTGTTTCAGAGGCCATGGCAGAGATAGGTGATGGCAGTTGTGCAAGGAAAAAGAGTGGTGGCACAAAGAAGATTAGAGAGAAGCAGTGGTGCAAAAAAGAATAGGGTTAGCGAAGATGGAGAGTTTACCATATTGGACCTTCAGAAACAATGAATGAAAAGCTCCAAGAAAGGAGTAAAACATAACAAACAAGCACAACAAAATACAAAAATGAATTACATTAATTGGATTCAAAATTGGTCAAAATACAAATCAGGGTCTCCAATTATATAGAAAGAAAAATGGAGATAAATCAATGAAAACAAAATTAATTAGTTGAGCTAACCAAAACTAACTAATTTACAAATAGAAAATACAACTAACTAATTACAACAAGATAAAAAAATAAAACCTAAACTAATCCTAAGAGTCTAATAATATTTACAAGTGTATCAGTATCAAATTTAACTTATTGATATATATCTGCATGATCAAACTATAAGCTTATAAATATTAGGGATTAATTTCAGTAATTCTGTTGGAGATATTGAGCAACCTTGAGGTTGCTAGTTACTACTGCCCTAGTGTTTTTCATTATGTGTCCATGATCCGAGAAAGAAACCCACAACACATATTTGTCCTGAAACAGTTTTAGCCACTTGTTGCCAGATTTTTCAATAATATGTGGTTCTTTCAGTTCCTTCTGTAAGCACCAATTAAAAATGTAACTCTATATCTTTAGTTAAATTATTACTCCCTAACATCACTTTAAAATCATTATAATTAGACAGAAGTTATAGAAAAACATTGATTCTTTCACTTCTCCCCATATACAGTTAGAGATAAGGGGCCATATATACCATTCGTGAGAGAAAGCTTTTGTTACAAAACTAGGCCACGTCTATTCAAGGAAGAAAATAAACAATCATGTTAAAGTCCAATTTTATTTAGCGCCTGCTTTGGCAGGAAAGGTACCTTGTGTGTTTAGGGCCATGCATATCAAAATTTTAATTTGATATATATAACCATTAATTGTGTTGGAAATTAAAGAAATTGCACAAGACACACTAAAAATGAAGGTCGAAACTCTAATATTTATTCCATACTGTGCCAATCTTTAAATACAAATGATTCATAAACCAAAAATAATTGCTAATAAAGTTATTCATTAACAGTATGTAACAAACCATAAACTCTAATAAAAACACCAATAAAACATAAACTTGTAACAATGTAAAACTAGAAATTCTACCATAGACTCTAATAAAGTATAATAAAATAAATACTGATTCAATTTCTCAATACTCCTCCTTGCATCAGTAGCTATTAACTCCAATTCCCTCTCTCAAATTCTTAAACCTTCCTTTGAAAAATGGTTTTGTAAAGATATCTGCCCATAGGTCTTGTATCTTCCCAATATTTATAAAAGTATTAGCAATGAATTCCGCTTCTGCCAAACTTTCAAGCTTTAACACAGCAACATTACATCTTTCATAAATATCAGAAAAAGCAATCTAGTTCCCCTAACAGGAGGATCATCAACATTTTCATCTTTTATAAAAGTAAAATCAGAAACTTGCTTCCATTCATCTTTCTTTCACTCATTTACTCCATTTTGTTGTGGAGTGTAAGAAGTAGTAAGCTGGTGCTCAATCCCAATTTCTTCACAGAAAGAATTAAATTGACTTCCCTTTAAAGATAATTTAGGTAGCAGTCCTCTAAGGTCTATATGATTCAACTGCAGCTTCTCAGTGATATTAACTAAACTTGACATAGTAGTCTGCACCATTTCCATAAGATCCAAAGAGAAGCTTTTTCCTTTCATTTTGACCTTAAACAGATCATGTCCTTTTGCATCTTGAATTAGACACATTTTGTCCTCAAATAGTACCTTGTAGCCCTTTTCAAGTAGCTGTCCAACACTCAACAAATTTTGATTAATTTCAGGAACATAAAGCATATCAATTATGATTTTAATACCTGAGCAACTTTCAATTGCAACAATGCCTTTTCCTTTAACAGTTATGCACTCTCCATTGCCTATTTTTACTTTTTTGAAGTGATTGTTCTATCTAACTCCTTGAACAACTCCTTATCATAGGTCATATGATTTGTACATCCACTGTCAATCAACCAACTTTCACCATTATTGTTGATGGCAAAACAGGTTGTTACAAATAAATGCTCTTCCTCCTCCTCTTGTTGATTAGTAACTCGAGCTTCAGTTTGAGGCTGCCAATTGTTCTTACAAAATTTTGCAATATGACCAGATTGGTTGCATTTGTAACAGCATATATCAGGCCTTTTCCAGCATTTGAAGTGAGGATGATTCCTCTTTCCACAATGTTGGCATGGAGGATATCCCGCTTTCTCATCTCCAGTTGTACTCCCTTCATTGGAACTCTTTCCTTTCTGAAAGTTGTGGCAATGTATATTTTTATTTTTAATTTTTTGACCATTGAGTTTCAATTTGGCTTGTAAAGCTCCTTCAATCGTGCCTTCCTCCCTCATCAATCTTCTTTGTTCCTAGGCTTGTAAAGCATACACCAATTTTGCCAATGTAATTTGTGACAAATCTTTGGAATATTCCAAAGATGAAATAGTGGATTCAAACCTCTCAAGAATAGTTACAATAATTTTTTGAACTATCCTCGTATCAGGAAAATTAGTTCCAAGCAACCTCACCTTGTTAACCAAGCTTAGAAGTTTGTTAGAATACTCCTTGATTGTTTTTGACTCCTTCATTCGTTGCATCTCGAACTCCTGGATCAAACTCAGCACTTGCATCCCTTTGATTTTCTCATTTCCTTCATACTCTTGTTTGAGAAAATCCTAGGTGGCCTTTGCTGACTTCGGAGTCACAATTCTGATAAAGATTGCTTTAGAAACAACTGAAATTAGAAGGGACTTTGCCTTCGATTTTCGCTGCTTTCTTTATGAACCCTCATTTGTGCAATCGTTGGATTGTCTAGTAATGGATCGATCTCATAATCCTCTTCAACAACCTCCCAAAGATCACCAGCATCATGATAAGCCTCCATTTTGATTGCCCATAAGTGATAATTCTCACCCTTAAAAATTGGCAATGTAATGGCTAAGTTATTGCATTTTCTACTCTCAAGGTAGGTGTTTAGTGAACTCTCTCCTTACCAGGTCCCTCAAGAACAATTTAGCTCTAATTACCACAGTTGGAAATTAAAGAAATTGCACACACTAAAAATGAAGGCCAAAACTTTGATGTTTATTCCATACTGTGCCAATCTTTAAATATAAATAATTCATAAACCAAAAATAATTGCTAATAAAGTTATCCATTAACAGTATGTAACAGATCATAAACTCTAATAAAAACATCAATAAAACATAAACTTGTAACAACATAATACTAAAAATTCTATCATAAACTCTAATAAATTATAATAAAATAGATACTGATTCAATTTCTCAACAAATTGAATATGTTTTGTTTCTCCTGAGTAATTAATTTTATCTTTGTTTTTGGTTCCGGGAAAATTAATATTTCTACTATACCCTTCTTAGGAATATCATGTGTGTTCTATTACGGATTTGAAATTCATCAGAACAAAGTGTTTTTAAAAGAATGCAACCTCTGGCTCATACGGAGAGAAGGGCCGGGGCGATTTAAACTAATAAACAGAAAGTATAGAGAAGCCTCTTGAGTTGTTGAATTCATTGTAATTAAACAAAAAATAATAATATATTATGTTTGTTTTCCCTCTCTAATCAGAAAGGGAGATCTATACATTTAGAGAAGATGCCTATTGTACAAAATGTCTCCTCTAGTCTATGTCAGTCTCCTAACGTGTGAGATGTATGCTCAATTCAAGCAAGAAGTTATATGTTGAAACACATCCTCACTGCAAGGAATTGTGAGGCCACCCATGGGATGATCATATCCAAACTCTTCCTCAGATTGACTCAACAAGTTCTGGAATGAAGACTGGTTCAAGTAAGATACAAGAATCACAAACCGCTTCATTTTCTCTCCAACATAGATTGCAAGATAGCCCTTTGGTGCATCCACCAATTTTGAAGATTCTTGATTTGCTGAAAAAATGACTTTCTGATACCAGATAAACGAAAACCCATTGTTGTATTGATTTAAAATGAGAATGGTTTAGAAAATTCTTGAGAATTTTGAATGCTTTAGGATGTTAATGATTTGTGTTGGTCCTAAATGCTTGCAGCCATGAATATATATAGATAAAAGGATATGCAAGAAACCATTAATTGGTTACTTGAATTATTGGTGAAGGAGGGACATGAGACAGGAGTCATGGGACCAAATGAGAGACATGGCATGTGGTGTTGTCTTAGAGTACTTTCTTAAAAATAAACTTAACATGCTATTGTAGATAATACAAGTCCCACCTTCTAAATCTATGAAAAAGAAAGTGAAATATAATGTTGAAGAAATTAGCTTATGCAGTGTGGTGGGGGCCAGAAATTTCATTTATGAAAATTTCTTGCAGTTTTACGTATTCATGCAATATTAATTGGAATTGTATATTTTTGGAAACATGCTTGGACACGTTTTCTTCACGTTATGTTGAACTACAGCTAGAAGGTATTTTCTGGTTAATGAATTATAAGGCAACACAGATAGCGATAGATCATAGACCATTATATTTCTGTTTTATTTGAAGCTGATCCACTACAAAAAATGAGATAGTATTATCATAACAACTATAACATGTTAGATTAATTCTTGAGAAAGTTCTCCAATGCAACACCAGCCTTGATGGAGTCTATTGACGGAGAAAGCATCACATGGTATTGTCTCAGAGGTCCCTTTCAAGGATGAGGATGAAGTTCACAATAAATCTCAGACTTTAGTAAAGTAACATAGATTAGTGAAGACATTTTGTACCATAGGTGTCTTCTCAACTTGTAAAGACCATTAGAATGAAAAATTCATATTTCATAGAGCATGTTTTTGCGTGGTTAAATAACATTCTTTCAATACTATATATACATATATACCCCTCTGTATCATTGTAGTGAGTAACAATTCTTTCGTAGAGAATTCAATTCTCTCTCTCAGGATCTTTGCCTTACGTATAATTTTCTCTTCTTTATGGTAAGGTTTTGATGCCTTTAGCTTGTATTTTGTAACTCATAACTCATAAGTCATAATCATGATTCATTTTCCATTGCATAGTAATTGATTGATAACAAGTACAATGTACAATATTGTGTTTACAGCAGGGGATACAGTGATATACACGACCTATAGGAGGAATCAATGATTAAAAAGATAAGTAGAACTGTAAATATTCAGTATAATGGTGTCCAGATTTTATAACTAGGCTGTTGGGTAAGAAGCTTGCATAGCTATGCCACAGAGTCCTTCCTCAGAAGCCACACCCCTTTGCATCCTAATGTAGCCTTCTTCACCCCACTAGGTTCCCCACGAGTTCTTAACCAACCAATACTGAGTTCCATCAGCACTAACACCATATCCCACAGTAGTGACACCATGATCTCTAATTCTGTATCAAAAATATCTACTAATTCTGTATCAAGAAAACCACATTGTCTAGCTAATGCATTGTTTACGTGATTCTCACGTCTGCAGTATCTCAAGTCTCAACTTTAAATTGCATTTATCCCTTTTACCAGAATAATTAGTAGTTTAATGTAGTTATTGTCTAGCTAATACATTGTCAATAACCGCAGCATGTTGACCAATATGTGTCAACAAAATAAACCTGTGCTGCCCAGAAAGTTTAACTCTGGGTCTGTGTTGAATTCCAGATTGCTTTGGAAGTTTTAAATATGAAACAAATCTGTATTCCATAATTTGCCGGTACAAGATTAATATAAAATTTAAATTTCAGATAACACACTTGATCAACGTGATAAGGCTGTTAACTTTTCTTCACTTTTCTGTCTCTTTTATCAACAAACACAAATGAAAATGCCAAAAACCATTTCCATTATAAATCCTATGTAAACCTCTAGATAGTGAGGTGTTTAGTCCCTTAAAAATAAATACCCCAGAGCTCACAAAAAAATTTAATGGCCAAGGTGAAAGCCCCATCACAATTCCTTCATGAAGTAAAGATTGCAATTAAATGAAGTAAACCAAGACACACTCAATAAATGGATTTCTGAACAAGGCCCGATGGATTTACCATAAACCAATCATTTATAGAAAACAGATCTTATATCACATCACAGGGAATAAAAAGGTTCTAAACCAAGAAGCTGACGGAAGATGAAATTCAAGATCAAAGTTACTGACTTCATCTTGAGTGGGGCATAATGGATCAACAATTAAAATTTGAATTCACAAGTTGTAAATCAAGATCTTATCTCTTAGTTGATCTTGTCATGGAAACACAAATTTTATCTAATTGTTACAACTAAGTTTAGATTAGATTAGGATATGTCTTATCTTTAACTAATTGCTATGATTTAGATTAGAATAGGATAGATCTAAGTGTTGCAAATTAGATTAGATTAGGAGAATGAATGTTGCTGATTAAGAAACTTGATCTTCAAGTTTCTCTATTATGAAACTTGATGTTCAAGTTTCTATATTCTCTTGATTTGAATTAATTCTTATCTTAAGAACGTAGTTTGACAAATCCTTTCCAAAGTAATCAATATTTTCTTTCTGAATTAGACCCTTTGTACTGGGGACAAATTACTAGTCAAGAATATCACAGAGGTTCGATATATACGGTTCCAAAGTAATCTTCAATGGAATAGGGTGTAAGGGTAAAATTGGAGGTTTGAACTTTGAAAACTTTATTAACTTCGTGCAGGCAAATTGCTAAAGCACAACCAAATGAAAAATGGCCCTCTGCTTCCAAATCAAATATAAATTGAGTATTGATAATTTGCTATAACATATAAGGGGCTAGGAATAAACTATGTTGTTTATTATTTTACTCTCTCTTTCTGTGTGTCTCTACCTATTCATAACAGAGGACATATCAAATGAGATTTTATTTTTATTTTAAAATAAGAGAAAAAAATACATTTATGAACTTTTAAGATTAAAATGAACATCCTTTAAAAGATAAAAGATAAAAGATAAAAGATTAAAACGAAGAAGTTATGTAAGTTTCTACAAAGTCATGTAATATTTTTAAATGATCATATAACTTTAAAAAACTTTTAATCTTTACTATTTATTATGATGGTATATCAGACATATTTTCAAATAAAAAAAATTCTTATTAGATTCATCAATAGGAAACATAGAGGAAGAAACACATTTTTATATGAGAGTAGAATAAGATGGAATAAATATAAATCATGTCATATTTAAATCGTTGAGATTAAAAAATTAATACATATCATGTATTTTTTTTTTTTTTTTATCAATACACACTGATGATGTTTTAAGTAGTCATGCCACTATTAACTAAGTAGATTTTTTTAAGTGGTTATGTGCCTTTCAACTAACATTCAATGTGATTACTACTTAAAGTAAGAAATGCTCTCACCAAATATGTCTTGTGTATATTAACTGTCGATATATAGATTCAATTGACATTATGTGTCAATTTTTTGCGCATATTTACATACCATTTTATAACTTTTTCAGGAACATGAAGTAACAAATTTAAACGTTGAATTGAAAGTTTTTATAATTTATAATAAGTTAACAAAATTTTGTGTAAATAAAAAAACCAATAACTTGAAAACTACGACTTTCTCATGCAATTCATTGTTACAACTAATTATAGATTATGATAGATTTTTTCTTTACCTAACTGTTATAGATTAGATTAAATTAAATTAGAATATATCTTTTCTTTATCTAGTTTTTAACTTGTGAAGAAAGTTTCGCAAATCCTTATATACAGCATGTATGTACACATTCACATAATTCATTCACATTCTTGTTTCGTTCTTGGCATCGGTGGTGTTCAGAAAATGATGATTTAGAAACATTCTTGTAGTTCTTCACCGTCAGGCTGATCATCATCAATCTTTTGTGGAAAGAACATTGATGATCAGGTTGCCGGTGAATAACTAAAAAGGTATGTTTAGTTCACGTGGCAGTAGAAGTTATGCAAGAGCAAGGAGGTTTGGTTTGGTTCAACCCTGAGGAGGCTAATAAACCTGTAAGTATTTTTCATGGCTCCATGCATGCAAGGTCACCACCACACTCACTCACACCATCATCATGCTTTTGAAAGAAAACTAATTGAATACTGACCCAAGATGGTATGAAAATGTATTTTAGAAATTTTTGTTATGCCTAATGTCGTGTGACCTGTTATCAAACCATGTGCAGATGTTCAATTCTCCAAACTTTGAAGCTGGAGATGCAGGGGTGATGAACCGGGTTGATCTGTTGTATAAGTATTTGATAATAATTGATGCATAATGTTTCCACTTTGCATTCATGCTAGATTTATCAAGCAAATCTACTAATTCTGTATCAAGAAAACCGCATTGTCTAGTTAATGCATTGTTTACGTGATTCTCAAGTCTGCGGTTTCTCAAGTCTTAAGTTTAAATTGCATTTATCCCATTTACCAGAATAATTAGCAGTTTAATGTAGTTATTGCGTGTTGACCAATATGTGTCAACAAAATAAACCTGTGCTGCCCAGAAAGTTTAACTCTTGGTTTGTGTTGAATTCCACAAGTCCTGGAATGAAGGAAGGCTGATTCAAGTTAGATATAGGAATCACAAACATCTTTAAATCAATACAACAATGGGTTTTCGTTTACCTGGTATCAGAAAGTCATTATTTGCAGCAAATCAAGCATCTTCAAAAGTTGTGGATGCCCCAAAGGGCTATCTTGCAGTCTATGACATTATCCCAATATCATACTTGAACCAACCTTCATTCCAGGACTTGTTGAGTCAAGCTGAAGAAGAGTTTGGATATGATCATCCCATGGGTGGCCTCACAAATCCTTGCAGTGAAGATGTCTTTCATCGTATAACACAGCTTCCTGCTTGAATTGACAAAAAAATTTAGACTTTAGGAGAGTAACATAGATTAATGAAGACATTTTGTACAATAGGCGTCTTCTCAACTTGTAAAGATCCCTTTCTCGAAGAAAAAGTGGGGAATGACCATTAGAATGAAAAAATAATATTTCATTGAGCATGTCCATGCGTGGTTAACCAACACTCTGTTAATACTATATATACATATATACCGTGTGTATCATTGTAGTGAATAACAATTCTTTCATAGAGAATTCAATTCTCACTCTCAGAATCTTTGCCTTATAATTTTCTCTTCTTTATCTTAAGGTTTTGATACCTTTAGCTTGTATTTTGTAACTCACTAGTCATAACAATGATTCATTTTTCATTGCATAGTAATTGATTGATAAAAAGTACAAACTGTACAATGTACAACATTGTTGTCACGCAGGGGATACAATGATACACACGACTATAGGAGTAATCAATGATTAAAAACGTAAGTAGAATTCTGAATATTCAGTATAATGGGGTCCAGATTTTATAATTATGCTGTTGGGTAAGAAGCTTGCATAGCTATGCCACAGAGTCCTTCCTCAGAAGCCACACCCCTTTGCATCCTAATGTGGCCTTCTTCACCCCACTCGGTTCCCCACGAGTTCTTTAACCAACCAATACTGAGTTCCATCAGTGCTAACACCGTATCCCACAGCAGTGACACCATGATCCAACTCAGTTCCACATGAGCCAGTGAAGACACCACTCTTGTAAAACTGAAAGTCAGAGCCACTGGCATCAATGGCTACAGAAATTGGTTGATTGGCCACAGCCTTTTGCAGTGCCTTCTCATTGTTGGCGGGGACAACCTCGTATCCAGTAATGGTAGCAACATGGTTGGCTGCTTCATTTGTATTGCACGTTCCATCAACACCCTGGTAGGGGTAATTGGCTTCAGTGTTGAGTCCATGATTTTGGATGATGAATTTGAAAGCATCATCCATAAGACCACCATCACAACCTTGGTCCACACCCTTTGTGTCACAATCAACAACTTCTTGTTCCGACAAAGAGATCAATTTTCGAGCACTCAGTGCATGAATTCCTTCTGTTGCTGCAACAGCAGAAAATGCCCAACAACATCCTACAATACAAGGTAAATTAATAGTTAGATAAATCATTGGATTTAATTTACTAGGGAATGTCAATGAATAATCATGCACTTATATACCACATTGGCCTTGGTCCTTGATGGGTGTCACAGCACCCTTTTGCCTCCAATCCACTGTGGATGGTAGTGCAGTCACATTTTCATACTTAAAAGCGTTAGTCCTTATGATGGAGGAACACATGTGTCCCTTGAATCTGTTTCTTGGTGCAATGAACTCTTCATTAGTGAGGTCTGCAAATTGATTAATGCCAAGCCTGTAAGGTTTATTGGCAGCATTGTTGAAGGATTCAATGTAATTAACATTTTCATTGAATATCCTGAAACACTTTTCCCTTTCCTGAGGGTCCTTATACACCTTGCCATAACTAGCCATCCATTCTTCATGCCTCTCATGCATGGATGCATCTTGGAGAGTGCGACATGTGACTTGAAAAGCCAAGAATCCCAAACAGAAAAGCAATACCAATGATAAATGATAGAAATGATTTTTGGCAACAATGGTAGCAAGTGTCATCTGATGACAACTATGAGAACAATTACTTCAGGTAACTCGTTAATTAGTGAAATCTGTTAAAGTGTTGTGTTGTTACCAAGATTATTTGTGGTACTTACAGTAAAGTTAACGTTGAATGGTAAACTAATCTTGTTAATGTTTTCAACTCTAATATGAAAGCACCTTTCTCTAAATGTACCAATGAGAATATTTTGAATAAGACTCTTTTATTGTTTGTACGCATATGCAGGTCCGGACAATTTTGTTGTCAAGCGTAACGTAGAGGCACTTGACAGTTACTTAAAAAAAGGCACATAACCACTTAAAACATCTACTTAGTTACATGACTACTTAAAACATCATCCGTGTGTATTGATAAAAAAAAATAAAAATGATGTGTATTAATTTTTTAATCATGACCATTTAAATATGATATGATGTTTTATATTTGTTCCATCTTATACTACTCTCATATAAAAATGTGTTTCTTATTGTATGTTTCCTATGGGTAAATCTAGTAAGAACAACTTTTTATATGAAAATATGTGTGATATGCCATCATAATAAATAATCAAGATTAAAAGTTTTTCAAAGTTAAATGATCATTTAAAATATTACATGACTTTTTAGAAACTTACCTAACTTGTTCGTTTTAATCTTAAACGTTCATGAAATTTTTTTCTCTTATTTTAAAATAAAAATAAAATCTCAATTGATATGTCCTCTGTTATAAATAGATAGAGATAAAAAGAGAGTAAATTAAAATAATAAACAACATAGTTTATTCCTAGCCCCTTATCTGTTATAGCAAATTATCAATACTCAATAACTAAATTCGACAGAATTTGGAGGAGATTATTAAATTAGTAAGTAATAAGTATATAATATAGATATTTGATTTGGAAGCAGAGTACCAAGTTTCATTTGGTTGTGCTTTAGCAATTTGCCTGCACGAAGTTAATAACGTTTTCAAAGTTCAAACCTCCACTTTTACACTTCCATTTTTTTCCAATACACCCCATCCCATTGAAAATTACTTTTGGCACCGTATATATCAAACCTCTGTGATATGCTTGACTAGTAATTTGTCCCAAACAGATGCGTTGAGATTTTAGTTCAAAACTAAAAAGATTAATTTACAATTCAACGATAACTTTCCTATAAAGACCACAAATAATCCTGAATGCCAACACACAACAAATCATTGATCATTCACACATTTCCCTAACTAGCCTGAAGTAGTTGTTCCAATCATTGTCACACTACAGTAGCTACCATGGTTGCCAAAACTCAGTTCTATCATGTTACAATGACATTACTCTTCTGTTTGGGATTCTTGGCTTTTCAAGTCACATGTCGCACTCTCCAAGATGCATCATCCATGTATGAGAGGCATGGACAGTGGATGACTCAATATGGCAAAGTGTATAAGGACCCTCAGGAAAGAGAAAAGCGTTTCGGGATATTTAAGGAAAATGTGAATTACATTGAATCCTTCAACAACGCTGCCAACAAACCTTACAAGCTTGGCATTAATAAATTTGCAGACCTCACCAATGAAGAGTTCATTGCACCAAGAAATAGATTCAAGGGGCACATGCATTCCTCAATCATAAGAACAACCACTTTTAAGTATCAAAATGTGACTGCACTACCATCCTCAATAGATTGGAGACAGAAAGGAGCAGTGACACCTGTCAAAAACCAAGGCTCATGTGGTAAGTGCTTGATTAGGTATTCATTGATATTTACAAAGTCCAATTTTTTTTATGAACAAATATTAGTTTGTTAATTTCAGTTAGAAATGTCACGAGATTCGAACATGCAAACTTTTATCTTAATTTTAATACTTACCTTGTGTTGTAGGATGTTGTTGGGCGTTTTCTGCAGTTGCAGCAACCGAAGGAATCCATGCACTGACTTCTGGAAAACTGATCTCATTGTCAGAACAAGAGCTCGTTGATTGTGACACAAAGGGTATGGACCATGGTTGTGAGGGTGGTTACATGGATGATGCATTCAGATTCATCATCCAAAACCACGGAATCAACTCCGAAGCCAATTACCCCTACAAGGGTGTTGACGGAAAATGCAATGCAAAGGAAGAAGCCAACCACGCCGCCACCATCACAGGCTATGAAGACGTCCCTGTCAACAATGAGAAGGCACTGCAGAAAGCAGTGGCAAATCAACCAGTTTCTGTAGCCCTTGATGCCAGTGGCGCTGACTTTCAGTTTTACACTAGTGGTGTTTTCGATGGTTCATGTGGAACTGAGTTGGATCATGGTGTCACTGCTGTTGGATATGGTGTTAGTGGTGAAGGAACTGAGTATTGGTTGGTTAAGAACTCGTGGGGAACCGAGTGGGGTGAAGAAGGATACATTAGAATGCAGAGAGGTGTGAAAGCCGTGGAAGGAATTTGTGGCATTGCTATGCTAGCATCTTACCCTACTGCATAAACATAATTATAAATCTGGACCTCACTATTCCTAAACTAGAATACTATATACAGTTCTACATATCCTTTAAGTCTCAGCTTTGTATTTAACAGTGTACCATCCGGATGAATCATTGTATCTATCATTTACTACTTTCGGTCCTTGTTATAAGGAACAACTGATAGTGTCTCTCACAATCCATTGAGATAACAAACTAACTGTTAACGAACTACACTCAAATAACACGCGTATATGTTTTTTTTACTTTCTAATAGTTCGAAATGAAGGGTTGTACAAGTACCCATCTCTAGTGTCTAAAACATCCCTTCTAGAAAACAAAAAAGGAACCACAATGGTTCAATGAACTTCCTTGATTGTTACTTTCCAGACTTTGAGTGTACCTGTCCCTGATTTCCACAAAAGCACTACGAGTAAATGACTTGCGAGACAGAGGTGGTGTGGGCTTATCTAACTGTAGTTTATCTAAGTAAAGATTGCAATTAATATAAATGAAGTAAACCAAGACACTCAATAAACGGATTTCTTCTACTTCAAAGATCATGGTTCAACCGGTTTAGCAGTAGCAGGGCCCGATGGGTTTACCATAAACCATTCGTTTATAGAAAACAGATCTTATATCACATCACAGGGAATAAAAAGGTTCTAAACCAAGAAGCTGACAGAAGATGAAATTCAAGATCAAAGTTACTGATTTCATCTTAATAATGTGTTATATGTTGTCATGTGGATCATTATTAATTTTCTCTCCGTGCTAAATTGAAGATTTTTAACAACTTTATATATTAAATAATTAGATTAGATGTTAGAGGAGGTGCTAAAGGATTTTCCAACCAAAAAGTTTACTTTAAAGTTTAGAGTCTTTCAAATATTATATATAAAGGAAGCCTGCAAAAAATTAAAAAAATGGAAGCTTCAGCCTACCAAACCAAACCCCATAACTACCATTGACGTGCGTTAATTGTTTAATAAAATAAAAAATGAAAGTTGCCCTTAATAATTTCTATAAATAGGCTTTTGGGGTCTTTGTTTTAACATAGCAAATATTGATCCCAAAAAGAAAGGCAAAAATGAGTCCCATTAAGGAAGAGCAAGAACCAAACCAAATCGCTGGCCACAAAGAACTCGGTCACAAAAGCCTCCTTCAGAGCGATGCACTCTATCAGGTCCGTACAATTACCGACATTTATTCATTTTATCTAATAATGTGTAATAATTTTTTTTTGAATTGAATTCCCTATAATACCGGTGGTGCAGTATATACTTGACACCAGTGTGTACCCGAGAGAGCATGAGAGCTTGAAGGAGCTACGAGAGTTGACGGAAAAACACCCTTGGTACGTAAGATATAATGTTGTTGAATTAATAACATTAATTTGGGATCATGACATAAGTAATTGAATTAAAAACAGGAACCTGATGGCTACACCACCTGACGAAGGACAACTTCTAGGCATGTTACTTAAGCTTATAAACGCCAAGAACACCATGGAAATAGGCGTCTTCACTGGTTACTCCTTGCTTTCCACTGCCCTCGCCCTCCCTTCTGACGGAAAGGTCGTCCCTTAATTCTTCATCCAATATAGACTAAGAACTTTCTAATTAATTAATAATTTTTATATTTTAATAAAATTATTAGATCTTAGCGATGGATGTTAATCGGGAATATTATGAACTGGGATTGCCTGTAATTCAAAAGGCCGGTGTGGCTCACAAGATTGACTTCAGAGAAGGACCTGCTCTTCCTCTTCTTGACCAACTCATCAAAGACGTGCGTTCAATCATTCCATTTCATTATTAACTTAATTCAAACTAAAGCTATGATTCATTCCATTTATTGTGCATGCGCAGGAAAAGAATAAGGGAACGTTCGATTTCATCTATGTGGATGCTGATAAGGACAACTACTTGAACTACCACAATAGAGTGATTGAGCTTGTCAAGGTTGGTGGATTGATCGGCTACGATAACACCCTTTGGAATGGTTCTGTGGCAGCCCCACCCGATGCGCCTCTCATGGATTATGTCCGGTATTATCGAGATTTTGTCATGGACCTCAACAAAGCTCTTGCACTTGATTCAAGGGTCGATATTTGCCAGATTCCTGTTGGTGATGGGATTACCTTGTGCCGTCGCATCATCTGATCACACCTCTTTACCGGCAAAATTTGAAAAAAATAAAACAAAACACAAGTTTCTACTATTTTACCTAATCCATAAATAACATATACATTGCATGTCTGCTTGGATGGATTTTATATGATTTGTTACTATGCCGTTCAATTTTAGTCCTTTACGCAATTGCATACTTAATGTTACATGCTTTGAATTAAAATGTCTCTGTATTACATAATTAGCTAAATTATATATAAATATGTTGAATAAAACTGCAATAGTAAATTATATTTAGCAAACACTATTGAACATATTATAATATATTGTTAAATACAAGTCTGTTTAATTACTAAGCTTTGGAAATGAACTAAGAATTTTAAGAATAACTTAATTTTGTATTAAATATTAGTTTATAATCAAAATAAAAAGATCAAAATTTAATAAAATACTTCAAATTCCAACAAAGACTGAAATTTGTAATTATTAGTTAAAAAATACAAGTGTATTTTTCTTTTTATTCTTTTTTTATGGAGCAAAAGTGAAATTATAGAAAACAGAAAAAAGACACAATTTTAACGTGGAAAACCCCTTAAATCAAGGGTAAAAACCACGGGTCGTCCAGACCAATGAAAAAAATCCACTAGATCAATAGAGTACAAAAAGTTTTGAAATAAGTGTTTCACTCCATTAAACCAAACATTAAACACCCTTTTCCTCCACTCAAACCATGTTTCCTGAAATTAAAAAAAAAAAAAACATAGACCACCACAGTAACTATTTTCTAAAAACAAACCAAGCAATTAATGATGGTATAATATGAAAAATGCATATGCATGCAAAATGGTATGAAATTTCATTATCTCAACTGTAAGATCAACGTAATCAAGTAATGGGATTTAAAGAACATACTCTCTTAACTATTGGAACATGACCAACTCGGAGAGTCCCTAGTGTAAAGAGTGTAATCAAGCCAAGACAATTAGATACTGAGTCAGATAATTATTTAAGTTATTCTTTTCACTTTTTTACCCTACGTTTCCCGCAACAATATGCATGGATCTTCCACTCAATGCCACACTTAGTCTCTGTTGACTGCCTGCATCAGATTTATCATTTGCATACTAAACATTTCCCCAGTAGCCAAACAGTCACAGGTGGGAATATTTCTGTTTCCTATAATCGATGGCACTCCTTCGAAAGTGGTAGAGACATATCTCAGATTTATTATGTAAGCACTTTTACCACTGGATAGCATTCATTTCTCCAGTAGCAACCAATCGATATTTTCATCTAATGAGTATATTCCCGGGAGTGACCGATGACCTCAAAGGGGTGTTTCTGACGCAAATGATATTTTTAACACAGACAGCAAGATTTAACAACATAGAAACCAAGTGCAGTGATATGAGTGTCACCATAGAAATAGTAGGATTTAATATTTTTTTAAGTGGCTTAGTAATCTTCTCCGTCAAGTCTCAATTGTGTAGTGTGTGAAGAGACCCAACAAGTAATCACGAAAAAAAAATAGTACCAAGAATGTGCAAAATAAACACCATTACATGATTTGAGTTAGATTCACAGCTGAGATATTGAAGTTCCATCCAATCCAATAACATATGTATGCATTAAATACAATGCATGAAAATCAACCAAAGCAAAAAGGGAGTGAGTTTAGGTACTACCGGGAAAGTTTACTACTACTTTCTCTTCATCGCAAACGGCTTTAGCTTTAAGCAGTGTCGTGTTACCAATTTAGCAGCCGGATAAGATTGAGAGCAAGTATAAGGTATCCCTTTTGGCATGCATGCGACAGGCCTAGCACGTGTCCCTGAAAAATTGGATATATATATATGATAAATTGCATATTGGAAAAAAAAATCATATATATTTGAGACAAAATAAAACTATAGAAAAATTATAACCAGGAAATTAATCTAAAAATTAAAAAAAAAAGAAAAAAGAAGCTAACCTTTGCAATAAAGTAATGATGCAATTAATGGTCCATCACCACAAGCACACTTTTATGACTCTAGACTTACTAACTTGATACTTAATTGACGCCAGTAAAGAAGAAGAATGAAATTATCCAAATTTCTTGAAAAGAAAAATCCAACTAAAGAAAAAAGAAAGAGTAAAAAAAAAAAAAAGGTTAGGGAATGATTTGATCCTTACTTAATGATGATGGGTTGTTTGATGCTGAGGATGGGTTGCTGTTCTTGATGAAAGGGTGGTTGATAAGCATTTCAGCAGTCCACCTCTTCTGGGGATCTTTAACAAGACACTTATCCAGAAAATCTTTTCCTTCTATTGATAACTCTTTTTGGAATGTTAGGCATTTCTTTTCCCTTCCCTATCCGATTCAGCAACGGTGTCCACGTCTTAATCTCCCCGTCACCCACATCCCAGACGTTTGCTCCTGATATCATTTCTACCACAGTGCAACCGAGAGCCCATATATCTACAGGCCACTCATACTCATTCCGATTCACCGATTCCGGAGACATGTACATGGGTGTCCCTCTGCGACGATACTCGGTGTTAATCTCTCCTTTTATCTTTGCCAGCCCAAAATCTGCAATCTTAATGGCGCCGTGGTTGAAAAGGAGAATGTTTTCAGGCTTCACATCGCAGTGGACGAAGCCTTTGGAATGAATGTGTCTCAGACCCTCTGCAATGGCCCTGGTGTATTGTCGTACGCAAGCCTCCGGAAGCCCCCCTCCGCCACGATTGATGATGTGATCGTAGAGGGAACCACCGTCGGCATATTCGAGGAAAATATTGTATAATGATTTCCCGTTTTCAACAGTGAGTTCGTGCCCATAACATTTGATGATGTAAGGGGACGGTCCGAGAAAGTGAAGCACGTACTCCTCCATCACAAGCGTATACGACTTATTGACAATGGAGGATTTGACCGCGGTGGGTGGTGGAATATATGTGGAAGTGTTTTTTGGTATGACTATGTTGACCGAGCCACAGCTGCCACTGCCAAGAGATTTTCCACGAACCCAGTTGCACTTCACCCTTGACGACGGCACCCTCGATGACGGCATGGTTGTGTTGTGTGTATGCAATATGCACGAGATTGAGGGAGAGAGATGATATGAGTGATTTCTTTGATTAGTGTTTTACTCTTTTATAACTAAAAGATGATTACACATTAAGATACAACTGTTTTATCTTTAAATTAAATTTAGATTAGATAATCCTCCTCTTTCAATCTTAATTCATATTCGTTTTATCTTGCAGTTAAGATTAGATCTTGTTTGTTTTCCAAGGAAACAGTGGTACGTGTCATAGAAAAATTGGCGGGAAGGAATGCATATTCAAAGCAACAGGTGATAGTAATAACTAATAATAGTGATAATAGATTTTATTTTTACTAACGGGTCCATGGAGTAGATATATATAACTAACTAGGTATGTAAAACTCTAAGAGTTTACTTCTTGTCGTCATTTTCAAAGGTAGTGTTTTTTTAAGATAGACAAGAAAACAAAACAGTTGTATTTAGTCTTAGAAAAAAAAAGTGGGTAGATACGTACAAAAAGAAAGGACGTGGCAATTCAAAGGATGAGGATACTTTTTCACTTGCCTTGTTGGGCTGTTATATTATACTATATTTTACATCAGAACAAGGCAGAGTTTTCCTTTCTTAGTTATGGAAGTTTAGGCAGAGATTGATCGGTTGCCAATTGACTTGTTGGCTAATATTTTTGTTCTGTTCACTTCCTTCACTGATTTGGCCCAGTAAGTACTAGTTGTTGTTCATTTCAATTCACAGCATCGTGACTTTAGTGTTTTAATAATAATAATAATAGTTTATTCATCCATGACTTCGTTTTGCAAGGGCGAGCGGTGTTTGCAAGAAATGGAAACAAGGGGTGAAAGAGTCTCTGGCTCGCAGACACAATCTCAGCTTTGCGGGTTGGAAGATGGATGATGACTCCACTGCTCGCCTTGTTTATCATGCCTACAACCTCACTCAACTTTATATGTATGTGCCCCTTTCTACTTCTTGTTGATAATAAACATCAAACTCAAAGTTCTGTATTTTTGGAGATGCGTTATAAATTTTGATTGTACGACGAATTGAATTGCCAATTCAGTGCCAACTACCTCCAAAGTTTAACCTTTTTTTTTTTTTCTTCTCGTTTTTCTGATATGTAGATTAAATATGAATGATGGATGTCTCGTACAACAGCAAATAGTGGTTGAAATGATTGTGGTGGATTATACACGTGAGGAGCCATTGACTTTGATAAGTAAAATTTGGCACCTGAAACAAGCAATAGCAGATTTTGGTAGTTTAGAATGCAGATCTACGATTCACAATATTTATTTTGTTTTGTATTTATTTGCAGACCGAGAAGCCGTTGGGGTTGCCAAATAACTGATGCTGGACTTGTCAGAATATCTTTTGCCAAGTGTGTCAGCAAACTAACATCCATATCATTGTGGGGTTTGACTGGCATCACAGATGAAGGTGTTGTTCAACTGGTATGTCATTGCTCTGTTTTTATGCCTGTGGTATGGGACATAGGAGAAGCCTAAAAAGTAAAAACATTGGGGATATATTTTCATCAATTGGCCATGAGCAAACTAAACTACACACCTGAACTTATACTAAATCTTAGGCATTACATGTATGGATTCTTCACACTTTGCCCATTCTATTCAATGTGGGGCTTCTTCACTCATACTTGCTTTTCCAACACGATGTTCTTCTTTTGTTTTGAGAATTTTGGTTTTCTACGATACCATCAATGGGATGAAATTCATTTTAAGTAAACATATACAAATTTGACTCAACTTGCAGCTGTTCAGTCTCAAATTACTTTATTTAATGTAGGGCAGTGTGTGTGCTAGAGTATAACAAATGGGATGAAATTAGATGGATCTTGTGGATTTGGGGCTATTCACCACTAGATTTTGCAGATTCTATTCTAGCGTTTGTCTGGTTGATGAACTGTTACTTTAGGTGTTTCTATATCCTTTACAAGGCTATAGCCTAATCGCATGTTTGAACTTTGGATTTCACTTGAAACCCCAAAACCATGATTTGTACAAAAGTTACCAGAGACAAGCTTTTGCCCCCAAACCAGTTTTTGGGACTTAGTCCTAGAAAAAACCAAACACACTATAAGTCAATTGACGTTTTTTTTCTTTCTATTATCAATTCATTTTGCTTCTTTGTTGACAATTATTGTAACAGATATCCAGTACTGGATCTTTACAACATCTGAATGTTGGTGGTACATTTATCACGGATGAAATGAATCTCTGTTTGCCATTGCAAGAAGTTGTCCAAAGTTGGAGGTAAGTTATAAGAAATTGAATGTTAGAATTTTGTGTCGAATGATTCTCCATCTCCCATAACAAAAGGGGAAAAAAATAGTGCATCAGAGCAAAGGGTTTTGATTGATTGATTGATTCATTTAGTGTATATATTATATATATGATTGGTTTTGCTTCTTGTTTTTGTTCAGACCATTGTTCTTTGGAGCTGTTGTCAGGTAACGGAGAATGGGCTTTTTGTGCTGGTTGATAAATGCTTGGAACTCAAATCAATGAATGTATGGGGAACAAGAGTTCCTGTGGAGTGCCTCAACAATTTACTTATTGTAAGTCCAGCCCTTCAGATTAAAGTTTGAAACCGGACTGCATGTATAGAATGGCGTTGATAGAACAGTGCTACTTCCACTGCATATTCTTTTATGTATAGATTGTTTCGTTTATTGTGTTCTTAAATTCAACTTGCCTGAAAAGCTGATATATGTCAAAGTACATGATTCCTGTATAGGAAATTTCCTGAGGTAGTGTATATATTGTACTTAATCAAGTAGCTATTATCACTGTAAAGGATCAATTCATAAAACAAGTCATAAATAACGATCATTGATTCATTTAGTGTTTATATTTTAATGTCTCCATCTACTATTATTTAAGATTATTATTGGTTTTTTTTTTTAAATTTATTATATCTAGGCCTTACATTGTATTCAATATTCATACCATTTCTATTTTCTAATCCAAGAGAACAAAAGCCGACCTGAAATCTGATAGCTGATAGAGATACTGTCCTAACAGGTGAAATGGATCAGGTTACTGAGTTGGAAACTCCACTTCAAGATGGTATTTGCTCATGCAACGCTCAAAAATAAAATTATTTGTTTCGCGTCATTGTTGTTTATATAATTATATTATTTGTATGATTATATCCCTACTAAAATGTTAAATGATACACTTGGTAAAATGATTATATACGCTTGGTAACTCTCAACTTCAAGGATTTTCCTTTTAATCAAGTCTGAAGGTGGGGGTTGGGGGAAAAAAGTTCGAAACAATTAAAGTCAATGCAGAAATAGCATAAGATTCGTTCAAATAAGGAATTACCAGTTAGGGCAGTTGAAGGCATTAATAATAGGATGAAATAAGTAATTAATAGTGTAATAACAAATTTACACGATGTTCTGATTTTGAAAGCTTCGTAAACGTCATGCAAGTTTCTCTGTTAAACTAGAAGGTCCATGCTCCATATTAACTCAACATCAATACAAAAGTGGAAAGGGAAAGACCGGTGATAAGAATAATCAGAATACAATTATAACAAACCGAAAGTCCGTAACAATGACCAAGAGCTTCCAGCCATCCTGATCCTATATTGCAAATTTCCTATTCTGTCGTTGACTAATGTTACCTTGGTACAAATCCTGAAACACAATAAGGGGAAATATTATAAATATAATGAGGGGGTAACACCATAACATTACTAAGGGCAACCAACTAAGACATCATATTGATGGAACCATAAACAACAACAGTGTAACAAAGGTTTTTCAACCCTTGGAAACTTGAACCAGGTAAACTCAGCCTTCTAATGATTCACGTGTTAATAAGGGCATACAACTTGACTCTCATTCATTGAGAAAGGTTACCAAACATTGTAGGTTGAATCACAAACACCTGGATAAAAAGAATTCTCTACTCCGACATGATCATGAAGATTGGTAGCAAAACTTAAGCAAGATGATTGTTAACTTGTCAAATTTGTGACATCTTAAACATATCCATATAAATCAAATTGAAAGAAATAAAACACCTAACCAGAGCTTGGTCAATAACCTCAGGTTAATACATATACAACTATTCCATCAAATCATTTGTAGAGGGGAGTAACTGTACAAAAAATAAAAAGGTACCACAATAATTAATAATTTATGTTGACAGATTATTACCAAGAGGTTCTAATAAATATTTTTTTAGTACCGTCTTCAATTTTTACTGATAAAAAATATTGATAGATTATTTCTAAAATAATTAATTTAAAAGGCTTCCATCTATAATGTTATTTAATAATTAAACCTTCTTTAAATTTTTTTTTATATTTTTTAAATAATATTAAATGGTATCAACTTTTACATATAATATATTTTTGTATAAAGTATCAAATTAAAGATTAATAAAAAAGATTGGAGATACGTAATCATGCCTGTATATTGTGGTTGCTCTATAGACACATCACTTTAGTCAATGTTGTTGTATGTTTGGAGACAAATTAATTTGTTCCAGTTGAGTCGGATATGTTCCTAATTTTGCTCAGGTTAAACGGGTGGATTTAATTTATAATATCGTTAACTAAGATTAACTAACTTAACTAGTTATATTGATTTAGATAAATTAGTTATTTATTTTTTAATACAGAGGACTAGAGCTAATATCATATATAATAGAATGACATTTGATTCATATTTGTGTATAAAGAAAGAGATATATGCGTATAAAATTTCATATCATATGATAATGTGAAAATTGAAAATTCTATTCGTCAGAATTTATTCCAAATTTCCAACAACAACCTAGTTGAAACAACTCGTAGGCCCAATTGCTGGTCCAACATCTTAGTGCCTTGGTCAGTAGGGTAGGGTAGGGCAGGGTGATGCAAAATTGCAAATGGATTGATTTGGCAGCGTTTTTCTTCTAATATGGATTGTTTAGGTCATCAGTTCATGTTTATCAAAATCAATAGATGATTTAGCTAAATTTTATAAATTATTATTGAAAGTTAAAAGCTTACAAGCATACTAAATTAAAAAAAAAAATTGGTAAAAGTAGTTTGTTTCATTGAGTTTGATTTGGTTCCCCAATGAAATAAGTTTATTTGCTAAAATACTTTAATTTGATTAATCAAAATTATTAGTCAAGTAATTAGTTAGAAGAAAACTTATTTGATATGTCAAATACACTCTTAATAAGTCTTTTTTTTCTCTAAAAAAATGCTAAATGCATTAAATATTCCGCAAATAAATTTGTAATATTTTCTTTAAAAAAAAAGTTGTGCCAATAAAATTACCAGACTATATGTTAATTGATTGATGTTCGAAGGTGTTGAATCAAATTTGAATTTTGGTACTGTGATAAAACGGTGTGATCAATTCACTTAACTGAAATGGAATTGCTCCTATTATATTGCAATATTGCATGTAACATTGTAACTGACTTATCAACAGTAACACCAACCATAAAGCAGATTGTGGATTTACTTACGCATTAGAGCACTAACAGATTAACATCCGCTGCAATAAAATAAACAAATAGTAGACAAATCCTTTGATCGCTGCCATGCATATTGTTTCACTTTGATATTTTCTCTCTTCTAATTAAATTCTATGCCAATATATATGTAGTCAGATCCCACCCATTATTCATTCTCATAATAAACATCAACGTCGTGACTGAATTTGAATCAAAGAATCCATTTCATGGAACAACATTGATGATGTCATTGATAGAGGGGGAGTGAGGCAGACAATGACCGGTTTTTTATCCTAGTTGATTGACACACGTATGCACATTC
This sequence comes from Amphicarpaea edgeworthii, assembly GCA_014843725.1. NCBI lineage: Eukaryota > Viridiplantae > Streptophyta > Magnoliopsida > Fabales > Fabaceae > Amphicarpaea > Amphicarpaea edgeworthii. Next base: position 7,426,385 of record CM026323.1, on the reverse strand, counting down.
ATTAGTTTGTGTTTGAATTGAATCTCTGAATTCACTTATCACTCTTCTCTTACATGCTAATAATTGACCCTTCAGTGGATAATGTCGTAAAAGTATTTGGATGTTAGAATCATGCATTCTTATTTGTTACCATTATATTGGTAAATTAATGATGGCTTGCGGCATTGTTAGGTCCTTAATTAGCCACTTATCGATGTGAGGGCACTGCTCTTTTTTCTTCTTTTGTTTTACTTTCTGATTCCGTAGGGTCCATCGTAGAAGCTTTCGCTCCCATATTTGTCCAATATGTATATGAGTTGGATAATTACTATAAATTTATACTTAGTGCATTAAACATTAGCGCATGCTTGCACTTTTGATGTATACAGGTTGAACACAGCAATCTGGAAGATTCATTCAATCATATCCCTATTAGATTTAGATGTATAATACTACTATTAATTAATGGTGGAAACTGACCATCCCATTCCCATAGCCGCTCCTCTTTAAAATCATTTTCTTTATTTTTTTATGGTATAATTAAGGTGAAAAACGTGTCTCTTCCTAATTTAATTATTTTAAATATTATACGCCCTATAACCCAATTACACCACAATTCAAAACTATATAATAATAATTAAAAAAAATGGAAGAATTAATAGAATATTCTATTATTTATAATTGATGACTACTTCTTGTTTTGGTCCCACTATCTGAGAATTTTGAAGTGTTATAGCCTCGACCTCGAGTGGTGGAATTATATTTCAGGAGATCTACCAATGTTGTGAGCACGAAATTAATGTGTATTAATTACTACTATTATGAAGAATGATTCACATTATGCATATATACTCAGTACCTTATATGATAAGCACTAAAACAGATTGAGATTCATTCATTTTTAAATGAGAAGAACAAAAATATATAAAATATTGATTATTAAAATTAAAATATAAAAACTATGGATGCGGAGCATGGCATGTGTCACTCTTGGGCGGCTTTATTCACGGTCCTTGTTAGGGTTCATGATTTACATCACCACATCATCTCTCCTACGAAGGCAAACGAGGTAGCCGCCTATGCCACATCCAAAGCTGCAGACCCTGCTCTATGGATGCGTCTCGATGCCGCAGTGCTTCAATGGATATATGGGACTATATCCACCGATCTCCTTCACGCTATCTTGCTCAAAGACGACACGACTCAAAGGGCATGGGCTCGTCTCGAATCTATGTTTCAAGACAACAAGGCTTCTCGGGCTACTCATCTTGAAGAGGAACTTGCGAACCTTAATTTCAAGAATTTTTCGTCGATTGATAGCTATTGTAATCACATCAAGTCGTTGGCTGATCAACTTGCCGATGTTGATGCCCCTCTCACCAACAGCAGATTGGTTCTTAAACTCATAGCAGGGCTGCCTGAAGCCTATGCCGGGACGGTGGATATCATCCAAAATCAAGAACCATTACCCTCGTTTGTGAGTTGCCGATCTCGACTCAAGCTTGCGGAGCAGACCATTAAAAATCGCTTGGCAAAGGAAGGCAACTCCGGCAACCGCTCTCCTCACGAGCACCGGCAGCCACCACAGCATAGACAACAACACCTTTGCATCCTCTGCTTCATCCCGTCAGAGTTCCAAAGGCAATAAGCAAAAGAAGTCCAACTCCAAGGTTTTTGGGAAAAGCCGCAATAACAATGGGCAAGTGGCCCCACAACAATCTGGACTCGTGCCATTTAATTGGCAGCAACAGCCATGGGCTGCCTGGGCTCCTTGGTTGGCTCAGTGGCCAAACCAGCCTCCATGCCCATATCCTGCTTCCTCCTGGGTGCCGAAAAATGCTGCTGCTCCTACTGCTGGGCCACGTCAATCTAGGCTAGGGATCTTGGGTTCGCGTCCATAGGCGTACAATTCCGTAGCACCATCCACTAGCTACACACCCACGAACATTGAAGCGCAATGCATGCTCTATCTTTTTCTTAGCCGGATGGAAATTTCTATATGGACACCGACGCTACATCTCACATGTCTGCGGATCAAGGTATTTTTTCTTCTTATTTCAATTCGAGCATTAAAAATAATAACATTGTTGTGGGTAGTGGACATCTGGTTCCAATTGTTGGTCACGGCAGTACTACGTTGCCATCCCCTTACCCTCCCTTTCACTTGAACAATGTCTTACATGCTCCTAAATTGATTAAAAATTTAATATCTGTCCGTAAATTCACCACTAATAATTCGGTTTCCGTTGCATTTGATCCCTTTAGTTTTTCTGTGAATGACTTACAGACGGGAGCTAGACTAATGAGATGTGACAGTATCGGTGACCTTTATCCTCTCTTCTCAAGCCACTCCTCAAGTCAATAATTCAGCTTTTATCGCTATTTCATCTGATCTTTGGCATACTCGCCTAGGCCATCCTGGTGATGCTGTTCTTAGATCCCTTAGTAGCAAAATTTTTATTGATTGTAATAAGGCTTGTAAAACTTTTTGTTCCTCATGTCCTCTCGGGAAACATTCTAAGTTACCGTTTTCTGATTCTATGTCGCACACTACTTCTCCTTTTGATATAATTCATAGTGATCTTTGGACTTCGCCTGTCATGAGTTCTTCTAGCCATTGTTATTATGTTCTATTTCTTGATGATTACAATAAATTTTTGTGGACATATCCTATTGCAAAGAAATCCCAAGTTAAACACTTGTTCAAATCTTTTCATAGTCTAATTCGTACACAATTTACCCATAATATTAAGACTTTTCAATGTGACAATGGCACGGAATATATTAATGGCACTTTAAAATAGTTTTTTGATCAACATGGCATGCTTTTTCGTCTATCTTGCCCCCATACTTCCCCTCAAAATGGAAAAGCCGAACGCCACATAAAATCAATAAACAATATCATACGAACCGTACTTGCTCATGCTTCTTTGCCTCTTTCTTTTTGGCATCATGCATTAGAAATGGCCACATATCTCCTAAACATTCTCCCAACCAAGGTCCTAGGATTTATGTCTCCCACTCAAATTCTATATCAATGTGATCCCATATACTCGGAATTACGTGTCTTCGGTTGCCTATGTTTTCCTCTCTTCCCGTCCACTTCTATTCACAAATTGCAAGAAAGATCCACTCCTTGTGTCTATCTTGGTCCCACCCCAAATTTTAGAGGTTCAAAATGCTATGACATGTCAAGTGGCAAAATTATTATTTTTCGTCATGTGAAATTTGTTGAAACCGAATTCCCTTTCTCTAAGCTTCACTCCCCTCACAAAGATGACTATAATTTTCTAGATTTTAATCCCATTTTTCATCACTTGCACCACCAAAGCAATACTCCTCCAAATTTAGCACACCAAGCTGACCCAACTTCCCCTCCTAAGCCTGTGGCATCAATCGACCCACCTCAGCCCACTCTCTCATCTACTTGGCCAACTTCCTCAAGCCCACCTCGGCATCCTCACTCTACAGCTGGGCCATCTTCATCAGGCCCGCTTCCTACACCCGGTACTATCACATTGCACGCTCCTAACCAGCACACCCATCATCCCTCCCCAGACCGGCCTACACCCATTCCCACACCATTGCCAGGTCCTGCCCCTCATCCAATGACAACTAGAGCTAAAAATGGAATCTACAAACAGAATTCGAAATATTTTTCTAATTTTTCTGCCATGACTACCACTACTATATCTCCCTTACCCAAAGATCCAACTAGTGCTATTCGTGACCCGAATTGGAAAAATGCAATGTTAGATGAATTTAATGCTCTTATTGCTAATAAAACATGGGAATTGGTACCTAGGCCACCGGATGTGAATGTAATCAAGTCTATGTGGATTTTTCGACATAAATGAAACTCTGATGGTTCTTTTGAGCGACATAAAGCCCGTCTTGTAGGTGATGGGAAAACACAGCAGCCGGGTGTTGATTGTGATGAGACTTTTAGTTCGGTTGTCAAATCGGCCACTATTCGTACTGTTCTTAGCATTGCTGTTTCTAAATCTTGGCCTATTCACCAGTTAGATGTCAAGAATGCTTTCTTACATGGTTTTCTCAACGAGACAGTTTATATGCATCAGCCCATGGGTTTCCGCAACAAAAGTCGCCCTGATCATGTGTGTTTACTAAAGAAATCTCTCTATGGCCTTAAACAGGCTCCGCGGGCCTGGTATCAGCATTTTGCAGATTTTGTTGTCACCATTGGTTTTTCTCACAGTAAATCTGATCACTCATTATTTATTTATAGTCAGGGCTTGGATATGGCATATATTTTGTTATATGTTGATGATATTATTCTTACAGCTTCATCTTGATCGATTGAGAAAGCATTTTATGGCTCTCTTGGGTGCCAAGTTTGCTATGAAGGATCTAGGTCCTCTAAGCTTCTTTTTGGAGATTGTTATGTCCCGCGATGCTAATGGTATGTTCTTATCTCAGAAACAGTACGCCACAAAGATCATTGAGAGAGCTGGTATGACTAATTACAGCTCTTGTCCCACTCCTGTTGACACCAAACCAAAACTTAGTGCATCGAAGGATTCACCTTATGAGGATCCTACGAAGTATCGCAATCTGGCTAGTGCCTTACAATATCTTACTTTTACTAGACCTGACATCTCTTATGCAGTTCAACAAATCTATCTTCACATGCATGATCTCAAGAACGAGCATATGAGTGCTCTTAAGCGTATTTTGCGCTATTTGCAGGGTACTTTGTCTTATGGTCTATACTTGTATAAATCCTCTTTCAACAAGCTCATTTCTTATACTGATGCTGACTGGGGAGGATGCCCGGATACTAGACGTTCTACTTCCGGCTATTGTGTTTTTCTAGGTGACAACTTGATATCTTGGTCGTCCAAAAGACAACCTACTTTGTCACGTTCCAGTGCTGAGGCTGAATATCGAGGAGTAGCTAATGTTGTTTCTTGATTCTTGTTGGATCCGAAATTTATTACTTGAACTACATTGTCCTATTCATAAAGCTACTCTAGTTTATTGTGACAATGTGAGTGCCATTTATTTATCAGGAAATTCGGTACAACATTAGCGTACCAAGCATATTGAGATGGACATTCATTTTGTCAGGGAAAAGGTCGCTAAAGGTGACGTATGAGTTCTACATGTTCCTTCTCGTTATCAGATCGCCGATATTTTTACGAAGGGCCTACCTCGTATTTTATTTGAAGATTTTCGAGCCAGTCTCAGTGTTCGTGAACCTCCCGTTTCGACTGCAGGGGTGTGTTAGAATATATGATACATATATTCTGTCCATATTCTTAGCTAATTAGTTTCCTACTTTCTAGGCTAATTATGTTCTCGTATATTGTATATATTCTCACGTTACTAATGAGAAAGTGACAATTCAAACTCTTTCAATAAAAAATATTCTTCCCAAGTTCATAAAAATTAAGAAATTTAATTAGCTACACTTGTTTATAAAAACAAATATTTGAATACAAATAACCAAAATCCAGACAGTTGCAGACATAACAAAATTAGAAAGTTCATATGCAAACATAACTTCGAATTCGCGTAATCTATGTCTTTAAAAACATAAGTTCATAAATATTCAATTTCAAAAGTCTTAAATAAACTTGTTCATACAAATTTTGTCTTGGAAAACAAGTAAACATTCAATTCCAAAAGAAATCTTAAAACCTAAACTTAGTTCATTACAAAACAAGTAAACATTAACAAAATAAATGTCTTAGAAAAACTACAAATCATTCGTCAGTTTCGATTTCAGGCATATTAGATCCAACCTTAGAAGAACTTCCATCCACTTGTCCGTCTTTTTCACCCTCTAGCTCCAATTCATCTTCTACATCACATTAGATTGAAAAAAAAAATTAAAGTTAGAATACTTAAATAATTTTAAAAATAACAATTTAATTATAGTTAGATAAAATGAAATACCATCACAAAATCCATGCTTCCAACTTGAAGTACAAATAATTGCTTCCACATTTTCAGGTAAGAGACGGTTTCTATACTTGTTGAGAATTCGAGAACCAATGCTAAAGGCAGACTCAGATGCAACTGTAGTAATAGGAATGCTTAACAAATCCCTAGCCATTAAAGAGAGATATGAAAAACGTTGGCTATTAATCTTCCACCAGTGTAGTACATCCAATTGCTCTGTAAAATCCAAATCCAATGTTGGTTCATCTAAATATGTATCAAGTTGAGTTCGTCCCGTTTTATTAGCAACTTGAAGCTTACACAATTTTAATTCCTAATATAATAAGAAAAAGAAAAAGTTAGAATTATACAACATGAAAAAAAAATTAAAAATTGAATTAAAACAAAGTAAGTAACTTACATCAAAGAGACTAGGTTTGAAAGCATATGAGGAATCAGGAACACACTTACGCTTTCGAACATTTGATGTTTCACCTTTGCTAGAATATTGGGAAAAAAGCATGTACAATTTATCCTTTATTTTTTGCAATTTCATTTCCCAAGTAAGTGGATCAATCTTTTCAAAACAATAACCTAATGTTTCCAACTTCATCCTTGGGTCCAAAACAGCACCAAATGCAAGCACAATGCTATACTCATCCCAATACTTATCAAATTTCTCCATCATTATTTTAGCCATATCCTTTACAACCTTATCTTCATCTTGTAAACTTTCTATTAAAAGACATTGAATTTTCCAAACTTGTAAAAATACAAATTGGAAGTAGGATAAGATGTGGCAGAGATTAAGGTTGTAATTTCATAAAATGGCATCAAGAATTTACAAATCTTTTCCGCTCTATCCCATTTTTCTGAAGAAGGATTGTACTTGTAATTTTCATCAATCAAGTGCAAGCTTTCAAAAACACGTCAATATTTAATAGCACTTTGAAGTATAAGGTAAGTTGAGCTCCATCTTGTAGGCACATCTAAACATAATCCACTTGACGAATCAATGTCACTAAAGGTTTCAAGACAGTTTTTAAACTTTATCATTCTACTCTCCGAACCTTTGACATATTTTATGCTATCCCTAATTTGATCTAAAGCATTACCAAGTACCTTTAATCCTTCTTGAACAATTAGATTTAAAATATGAGCACAACAACGCAAATGAAAGAATTCACCGTCACATAACAATCCATTTTGCAACACAAGTTGACTTTTTAAAGTTTTTTGCAAAACATCATTGGCATAAACATTATCTAAAGTGATAGAAAAAAGCTTTTTCTCTATTCACCAATCATGCAAAAAATCATTAATCTTCCTAGACAACTCAAAACCAGTGTGAGGAGGAGGCATATGACGAAAGTTAAGAATCTTGGTATTCAACTTCCAATTTAAATCAACATAATGAGTAGCCAAAGTGATGTAACCCTCAGTATTACAAGAAGTCCATAAATCAGTCGTTAAGCAAATTCTACTAGGAATGTTAGCTAACACTCCTTTAAGTATGATCTTTTCTTTTGCATGCAATCTCCATATATCACTCTTAGATGTATTTCTAGAAATTGGAATAGAATCAGGATTCAAATAAGCAATCCAAGCCCTAAGCTCCGGGTACTCAACGAATTTGTAGGGCAAACCACGTTTAAGAACCAGATTAGCACATAACTCACGTGATACCATTTGATCTATCTTTCTTGTCTTTAACTTTCTTTGCATGTCTAATATCAATTGACCCACATCTTCAGTTTTGATTTTGTCACATTTCTCAATATGGCATTTTAAATGAGAAGTTCCATATTTTTTTATCACCAATTACATATTTTTTGTTACATGCATTACACTTTGCCCTTTCTTTTCCATCCTTACACACATCGATTTTAGTGAAGAATTTCCAACATTCTGATGTTAAAGATTTGCTCTTTTTATTTTTAGCTTCAACAGATTCAACATCATGATTATCCCCCTCATTTTCAGTATCCTTATCCTCATTCTCATGTTCAGAATCATCATCACTCAAAACATTATAAAGGGGTTTACTAATGGACTCATCCATTTGAATTTAGAAATCCCATGCAGACATTAAAAAAAACAAACTTTCAAAATCAAAATTCAAAAATTCAACACAACATAGGTAGATCATACACAACAAAATTTCAAAATCAAAATTACCAAGTAAACTAAAGCAAGCATCTCCTTCTTTCAAATAGTTTACCTTTGCAAAAGCTGGCCAAAATATATAATTAGAGATAGAGCATACCAAAATGATACAAAATCAAAATCACCATGTAAACTAAAACAAGCATCTCCTCCTTTCAAATCGTTTTCCTTTGTAAAAGCTGGCCAAAATGATATAATAAAAAATAGAGACATCAAAGACAGAGACAGAGAGGCAGAGCATAGCAAAATCAAAATTTCAAAATCAAAATCAAAATCACCAAGTGAACTAAAGCAAGCATCTCCTCCTTTCAAATCGTTTTCCTTCACAAAAGTTGGCCAAAATGATATAATCAAAGCATACTAAAATGATATAATCAAAGACAAAGCATACTAAAATATTCGTGGCGGTGAGCTGGCAAGGAGAAGACCAACAATGAAGAGGGAGACCGGCGTGGGAAAGGGACTGCAAGAAGCAGATCACAGATTAGGACGAAGAGGTCGTGGCAAGGTCGAGGTGGGTCTCGACAAGGCGCAACGAGTCTTGGCAAGGCACGGCGAGTCCCGGCGAGGTCGAGGCGAGTCCCGACGAAGACGAGGCGTCCTAGTGGTGAGGTCGTGGCGGCGTCGTAAGGGAGAAGCAGATCGATTGCGTGAGGGAGAAGAAGAAGAAGCAAATCGATCGCATGAGGAGAAGAGGGAGAAGCAAATCGATTGTGCATGGGAGAAGAAGGAGCAGACCGATTGCACGAGGGAGAAGAAAGAGAAGCAGATCGAGTACTGTCATCCCGGCAAGGTCCCGGTGGGGTTCCAGCGAGGTCCCAACGAGGTCTCGGTGGGGTTTCGGCGGCTTGGTGGTGAGCTTTGTGGAGGAAAGGGAGAATGCGAGGGAGGAGGAGGAGAAGAGCATTTCTATTTGGATTTTTGGTTATGTTTTTAAATATTTCTATTTTGACAGGCCGCGGGCTGGCCCGGCGGGTTGGCGGGCTGGTGGCGAGGCGGGCCAAGCGAGCTGGTGGGCTGACACCCCCATCCCACCCCGCCATTTTTTTTGGGCCAGCCCGACGGACCCAGGCTGTTTTGACACCCCTAAGGTACATACATAGATGTTATATAAATTTAGAAACCTTTTAAGCTTCTTTTATGCATTATTTTTTTTTTCTCATTCTAGTTCCTCTTTCCTTCTTCTAAGCTGTTTTTTTTTTCTTTCTCTTTATCTTTCTTTTGTCACTCTTACATTCTTCTTCACTCTTTTTTTTTTTTCTTTCTTTCTTTTATGTTTATTCTTTTCTATCTTTGCTATTCAATTTTTTTTTATTATATATATATAAAAGTTTTCCTTTATAATTTGTCAAACTCAACATTTTTCTTTCTTCCTTTTCAGTTTTTTTTCTTTAATATTTTTTTTCATTTTATGTTTTTCTTTCTATTTTGCATTTCCTTTTTTTTTTTTTAATAATTTAGTTGGGATGATTTTACCCTAAATCTATTTCTTGTCATTTTTTGAAATAATTTTATTTTAAATTAAATTATATTTTCGGGATAACTATATTATTATTATATTTAATAGTGATACACTCTTGTTAGAAAATAATTTTACTCTCTTAATAAACTACCATTTTAAAATAATTTTTTAAAATTCAATTAAAAAGCAAAACTTTATATATTCAATATCATTATGTGAGTAATATCTACCTTTACCTTTACCTCTAATTATTATGGTATCGCAGGCAGAGAAGCACTTGCAAGTTCGCCAGGATGCAGAGCGGAGATACATTAGCGTGCAAGATGTTGGCCAATCAATTTATTGGGGACATAGTCATTGACACGGACAGCCAAAAATTTCAAGGGCTGGAAAGCAAAACATCCAGAAGTTCCCTAGTTGATCATGTTGGCCTTTTCCTCCATCATGTGCTGAGGTAGGTAGAATGCATGTTTCAGAAGTACCACCTATTCTCCAACCTCAAGGGGCTGACTGTTCCACTGAAAGTTGCCTAACATCACTCGAGAGTTTGGGAGGGTTGACTCTAAAAGGATCTCCGGGCGGTTCAAAGAAGAGGATGCTGAAGTTAGATTCAATGGTAGTGAAGCCAACACCAGAACTCAAGGAATCCATTTAACTCAAGTCAATCCTCCAGAAATGACTAGGTATGGCATGTAGGTAGGGTAGAGAATGTTAGTTCCTCATTAAGAGAGTTGAGGACATTGTACTCTTCTGTTCCAAGCTTTCAGGATTAAGTACTGAGTTAGATTCTTATCTGTTCTTGTCCACCAAGTTGGCGTTTATCAACTTGTCTCACATCATTGTGTAAATTGAAAATACTATGTGGCTTAACTTGGAGTTGGACAATCACAAAATGTTGGCGCTGACCATTTACAATCATTGCGTTGTTTTCCTTTTGCTTTATACGAGTTATAGCATTGGATTCAAAAATATTAATACATTTTGTTAATTGACATCCATCACAATTCAAAACTAATTGATTCCTAATCCTAATCCAAACCTGATTATGAGCACCGCTACCCTTGCTTCCCCATAATAAGAAACTTAAAATACAATTTAGTTCACATTTGTTACTTTAGGCATTGGTCTGTACTCTGAACTGATAATCTAATAATTTATAATAAACAAGTACTTCGATAATCTATCTGGATAAAATATTATTTTATCACCCCAAATGTTAGTAGTGATGTTTTGAGACAATTTATAAAGCACATAATTGGTGATGCAAAGTATGCTCCCCACGAGAAACTCAACAAAGTGACTCATGTTTACATCTGAGGATCATCTGCAGAAAAAAAAAAAAATCCATTTTTAAAAGGGAGGACATCTAGGGTAGTTCAAGAAACATATTTCAGAGCTAATGGAAATTGAATGGCATTACCAGTTTGTTTCAATAAGGCATGGCACCACTTGCTTTGTTGAGTAATACTAAGCTCTCAGAATAATAATCAGAATCAATGAGCGATGAGTCTAGTTCAATTTGAAGATCCTTTATCTTTTGTGTCTCCATGTCCAGCAAATAAAGCGAGCATCTCTTTCCACTGACAATAATCCCCAGCAACATCTCTCCGCTATTCATACGAAGGAATGCTACTGGTGGACTTAAGACACGAGAGAGCATGGTCGTGGCCGAAGACGGTTCTTCCAAACAAAATCCCCTCAGATTAAAAGAAAAGAGCTTATACCAAGACTCGACCACACCATACTCTTTCATCGCCCAAATGCAGCAGGAGAATGGAGAATCATAACCAGTGACATGGTACAAATAGAGAGTGTTCCCAGCTGAGCCATCTCCGATAAGATCAATCCGCAGTGGAGCAGAAGATTTAGAGAAGTCACGGTGAGCCAAAGTCGGAGGCAGCAGAACCTCACGAAACAGCTCATGTTCGAAATGAAAGGACAAAACAAAGTAGTACCAAGCATGAGTCTCCCTACGTATGGCAAGCCAGTGAACAATTCCATGAACAAAAGCATAGCGAGCATTTCCTTCAACGTGACAGACAGGAGCAATGGAATCAAGGTTCCTCCAAATCCCAGCAACGAGAGAGTAAAGATCGACAGCAGGAGCAAAAATGCCGAATCTTTGAGCGTCCGCGATGGGAGCAATTCTGAGAACCTTATAATCAGAGTTGTTGGAGTCGAAGGCAAGGGCAATACGGGCAAGAGAGTGGGGAGGGTGGTGGCGGGGTTGGGGGAGGCAAAGAAATCGTCGAACACTAGGGTTGCAAATGATGAGACGTGAGCATCCTGTGTTGATGGACATGCATATGAGACCGTTACAGATGGCAAAGTTGGCGAAGAGGCTATAGGGAGAAGAGGGAAGGGAGAGGTAGGAAGAGTGAGTGAGGAAGGCGTCGTCGTGGTGGAGAGAGTGTTTGGAGGTGGAAGGAGAAGTCACCAAGAGAGTAGATGGAGATTGACGGTTGTGGAGGGAAACGAAGAAAGGGTGGTTGATCAGAGACCGCCATGTCTTGCAGACGATCGTGCATCTCACAAGAGTCTTTGCTGGAAGTCTGTGGAGGATTTCCACCATCATTTCATCCGGGATAAATAAGTTATTCGACATACGATCAATGCTTTTGTTGCCTTTCATATACATCATCAATACCTAGCCTTCTGCCCCCGATCAGAGATGGGTGTTTGTGTTTATAAAGCTTTTTCCATTAGATTAATGCTCACCAATCATATATATATATATATATATATTAGTTAAGAATAAAGATATTAAAATTATTTAATCTAATCTCTAATCTTATTTAATAAAGATGTGTTTGGTTTCCCAACCGACTAGTATAACGATATCTCTTCGATTCTCATAATTCATTTGATTTTTTAATTAAAAACAAAACTTCCTCTTTCGTTATCCTTTATCCCTCGGGATTTTAGACAGATTTTATTCCTCAATTATTTCATCATTATATTTTTTAAATAAATCATTTTTTTTGTTATCTCAACTATAATATCTTTTATTTCAATTATCCCTCTTCCACTATTTCTTTCCTTTAAAAACAAATAAAAATACTTGATAAAGCCATGCCATTAATTTCAAATCCATTATCTATATCTATATATAAAAATATAAAATATTGAACAGTTTATTTAAGTGAGAAGTTAGTAAATAAAAAATGCTAAACAAAATCAAATATGAATCATTTAATTTAATCAATAATTTCAGTTTTTTGTGTTATGAATTTTTTCATTTTTTTTAGATTAATGATATTTAAATATTTGTATTGTATTGTTATTATAATCCTGTTTTTTTTTTATCACAAAAAAATATTATTTTTCTTTTTTATATCTAGATCTGCCGTTGAGCAAACTTCAAAAGAAAAGGGAGGTTGAAAGTTGTAAAAAAAATTCCAACTTAAAAAAAAAATCTTTATTTCATTCTTAAATGTTACAACAATGTTGATTTTTTCACTAGAATAGTAAAATTTGGTATTATTAATGTGATAGCTCCTCTTAAAATTAAATGTGATAGTTACTGGACTAAATTATCACAATATTACATTTTATATGTTTGTTTTAGGAAACGTTTTATAAGTCTTAACCTATTAAAATTTGCTAATGTTTTCAACTGTTATAATTAATTATTTATTACATATTCTTTACTACCTAAAGGTGCTTATAGATGTCTAATGAAGCTATAAATGAAACTAAAAAATAATTTTGAGTGATGAGAAGCTCGGAGAAGATGCACCTAATAAGGATAGTGTAGCTAGAATGAAGAAGAAAAAAACTTATGGATTAGGTGGACAATGAATTTGAGAGAACTAAAACTTTTCCTATTTATTCTTCAATAATTATGATTAAGACACCAATTGAATGTATGTGTCTTATGAATGAATCCCTATCCATTTTAGTTTGTGTTCATTTTGTTGCCTTACAAGACCTTCTCAAGAGTCAAAATTACTTTAAATATAAGAAATGAAGATGTAATTGACACCTTTCACTTGCATATGTTTGAAGTTACAAAAATAAATTAAAAAATCACGTCCAAAGAAAAATCTCATTATATACTTAACTGGAAAAAAAAATCCTTTATTAATTAATTATCCATAATCTTACTTATGAATAACATAATATATGTGTCAATAAGTAAATATAACATGTCATAGCTTAAATAAATTAGTAATCATGAAATTTAAACTTATTTCATCTAGGATGCAAATCTATCCAAAAGGGTTTAATATATTTCAAAAAGGAGGATGTAACAAACAACCCATATGTATTTAACGCGTTTTATAAGGAATATATGACAACCTATCTAGTATCTATAGAAAAAGGCTTAAAACCGATGTTGTTAAGGTTGAAAATCCATTCAATCAACCGATGTCAAAACTTGAATCCTACATCGGTTCTTATTAAAACGGATGTCAAAGATGGACCATAAGAACCAATACTGCTTTTGCAGCTCACGCGTTATTTTGATATCTTTATATTCCTTATCAGTAAATTACTAGTATATTTATTATAATGCCAAGAACTTTCATTAAGTTAGCCCATGCATTTAACTAATTAATGGAAAAAGGATGACATGTTCTGTACCAGCTCTGGAGATAAGGTCCAAGCACCATGTTATTGTATGAATCACAAAATAAATGGGAAATGAAGCCTGAAGACTAACTATATCATCACCAAGTACAATTCTGACATAATTGTAAATAAATAAAAAAACACAAATGACAAAGCTAATGAAAGTTTTTCTGAGGGGTGGGGCAGGGGTGGCAGATTTTTCCCTTGCCTAAAAAAATATAACATGAATTGGACCTACCAACGAGATTACTTACGCGAGCGATACATGAATTGTTTTCTGTCTCTTTTTATTCAATAGCTACTGGTGGAATGACCCTCCTATGCTGTCCCGTATCGGGAGCTAAATTCTCTTCCTTCCTTAAATGTTCCATACGCTTAGAAAATTCATCTATAGGTATTAAAACACTTAAAATCTAAGAAGTATTAAACTTTATTTATACGAGGAAATTAATGAAAATCAAGACAGAAGTATAATGATAATAGTATAAAAGGAAAAACATTTCGATGCAAGAAGAACACACTTTATTTTTACTAGATTTTGCCAAATGTACACCCTGTAGACAAACCATTGAATTTGAGATAGCCCTCTTAGAATATCAACATAACACCATTTACACTTGCATATTTGGAAAATTAACAAAAAAATCTCTACAAGTCATTTCCTCATCATTCCACCTTGGTTCTGATTTGAACTACACAATTTGGAGGCAAATTAAATTGTTCAATTTTCATTGACATCTCAGTCACTTCCAACTTAACAAGCCCTTTAACATGCTTCAGTCCAGCGGGAAGCATCTTCATGTGCAAACATGATCTCATGTGCAGTTTTCTAAGAGAGGGGAGAGCTTCTTGCTCTATACTCCACTCCTTCAGATGTTCCAGCTTTGAAACCCTTAAGATGTAAAGTTGAGGAAAACTCTGAGACTTGCAAATCAATTTTCTTCCCATGTATGATCCTGTTAGTAAAGACAATGAACGAAGTTTTGGAAGATCTTTCAGAAGCAGCATGGGGTCCTCCTGTAATTTGGAATGTGACAGTGTAAGCTCAACCAGACTTGGAGGAAACTGGGACAGAATAGATGGACAAAGGCTCAAGCTTCCCAACAAATACACATCAGTGAGATTGATGTGATTTTCAAAAGACTGTAAATTCCAAGGCTGACCATCATCTTTTGATTTTAGCCTCAATGATTGAAGACATTCTAATTTTGCAATCCAATCCGCTATTGCATCAAATTGGGATTGACATTTTAACCCCAATGTCCTGATCTTCACCAACTTGTCAAGACAACCCTTCACTGGAGTCTCTTGGTCTACAGAAAGTCCACTCAATATTTGGAGGTTAGATAGGGTACCTTGATATGCAAGTACTGGTTCAGGTGGGAATTTGATGCAATAACTCAGGAACAGGTGTCTCAGCTGCATGCTCCATATGGAGCTGTCAAGGGTGTCAATGCTAGTACCTTTCAAATCCAGTGTTTGTAGCTTAATCAATTTTGTTAGAGAGAGGGGTGACTCTACATGAGTCATTCTCAGACCCAGATACACCAGCTCAGATAGTTCACCAATGTTTGTAGGCAAGTTGGGCTTGTATACGCCTTCTAGATCAAGCACCCGCAACTGTGAAAGACAACCAAATTGAAAACATTGATTCAGAAAGTTACCTATATCTTGGCCAGGCTGACTTCCTTCCCTCGTATCAAAGGACTGTATGGATAGAATACCCTTGTAGTAGGTTTCCAGAACATCAATATCTCCACCACCATGAATATGTTTGTGCCAAAGATCTTTTTCGTCAAGACAATCTACCACCCATTTTATTGAGTTTTCTTTCATCTGAGGGATCGTTCCAGACTCATGAGCTTTCTTGAGGAAGAGTTCACGAATACCATCAGGGAAACGACATGTTTTGACTTTGCCATTAGGCCCTCTCTTGGCAATTTGAAGCAGGTTGAGATCTATTAAATTTTTCAAATACCTTTCTACAACCAACTCTGCTGGCTCTTCTTCTCCATGGCTCAGTCCCTCAGCAACCAACAAAGGAACCAATCTCCTTGCAGGAATCTCAAATCCTGCAGGGAATACCACTGAGTACCATAGACATTGTCTCAGACATGGCTTCACCATGTTAAAGGATGCAGACCAAGGGTTGTGGTTGTGCGGCTCCGCTTGCACATTTAACCAGTCCTCTGGCTTCTTTAGATCTTTGCCTGAAAGCAAAGAACCTATTCTAACTAATTCTGATGGCAAGCCAGCACATTTTTTTGCCACCATTTTTTTTACCAGCTCTCTCACATCCACTGGAATGTGCTTCCCCAAATGCCTTTTAAACAGAGTGAAACTGTTTTTGTCATCTAATAGGTGTAGTTGATGAAAAAAGCATCTCATACCTTTTTCTTGCAGAACTGTAGTATCTGCATGGCTGGTAAGAATGGCCCTATTGCTTCCTCTGGAAATGTTTGCTTCTGTCAAGGTATGCAGAAAACCTGGACTATGAGCTCCATCCAAAACAACGAGAAACCTTGGTTGGAGTGGAGGAAGAACTGGTTCCCCAGTGACCCATCTTCTGGTTGGAAAAGCATGCTGGACTGACTCATCATCAAGCACCAGTTGGGCCAATGATGGACCCAACCCTTCCATGCCAAGCATGCAAATAACAATAAGTCTGTCTTCTTTCATGAAAAGATGGTGCTTCAGCAGCTCCAAATCTTCCACCATGGAAGAAGGAACGGAGGTGGAACTCATCTTGCGTTTGTTTCTTGAAGAAAGATGAAAGAACTTGGTTTTTTTGAAAGTGACTTCAGCGTGTTTCTTGGAGAAGAGGAGAGAACTCGAGGTTTTTTTCGAAAGTGATTTCAGAGGGTTTTTAGATGAAGAGGACTCAACTTAATGCATATTCTCGCATGCATTCAAACTTTAGACTCGGAGAAATTGCATGCTAAAATGTAAAAGAATCTAATAGATATAAACAAACAAAGTATTGTGTATTTTTTTATATCCTACCAAATAGTTTTTAAAAAAAATGATATTTAAACCAAGATAATTATCGCACCTATTTAGTTTTAAAATATTAGAATAATTATATTATAAAATTATTTTATACCATCCCTTAATTATAATTTATTATAATTATTTTTAAAATAATTTTATAAAAATTAACTTTCTTATTATTTACTATATAAAGGATTCTAATTTTTTTTAAAAATAATTTTACATGCATAAACCTATCTCATAAAGAATTAGGAAGGGGATTCTCTGAGTAGTAAGGGCTCTTGCATGATGTTTGTTCGATAGATTCATTAGTATTACATGTCTTTATTTTCGTTTTTTTCTCTCCATATTCTTTATCTTCTTTTTCATCAGTTTAATTGGTTACTCTCATTGTTTTTAGGAAAATGATAATCGTGAATTTCTACGCCTCACATGCACATGAATAAGTGGTTAATTATGTATATAAACAAGTTTTTATCCCAGGTAAAATTAGATTTTTAGATTTTCTTTTGTTATACTTTATCAAATTTAATTACTGTATTCGAACGTGAATGGTTAGATAGATATAAAAAGAAAGTGACTATTTTATAAAATAATATAGTATTAAAAGAACAACATCAATAACAAACAAATAACAATAACAATAGATATAGAATTAGATAACCAACAAAACAATTTATATTGCTGTATAACACCAAAATTAAAATTTCAACCTCACTCATTGCAAAAATCCCATAATAAACCACATCCCGCAACATTTACTCAAAACCTCAAAACTACTTGCTTAATCCTCTCTCTCTCTATATATATATTTTGTTTCAGTACCGATTCTTATAGTACTGTTAGGGGCGTGAATCATATTTTTCTTACATTTTTTTTACATTGTCATTTTTTTCAAAAGTAAATATTAATTCATCATCTTTATGAAAATAATTATTCCTCCGACATTCTTTTCGATCACCAGAACCAAATGTCTTTTTTTTACACACAATCCATTGAGTCATCGGGTCACCAGTTCGACGTCGAGTTGGACCGGTTCAAATCGGATTAGATATATTTCTGATTCGATTGATAACTTGGACCAGTTAGATACTTGAGTCCCGATTCAACGGGTCGACCTACTCGAGTGATCCGAGTTTAATAACAATGATCTCAAGTGAAAAACGAAACTTGCTTCAGCTTCATAGGAACAAGTGTTGGCTAACGGCTAACTAGGTCAGTGATATGTCTACAAATAACACTAGTCGCTAGTGAGCGATTTTAAGTACAAAAATATTAATAAAAGACAAAAAAAAAAGTTGGTGCAGGCGTTTGTTAGATAAATTTATCCACACATTGATTTTTAAACTTTTACATAAAAAGCCACGATACCACTTCATTTATCCGAGTCCGAGTAAGTATCCTAGTAAACAACAGGGAAAGTGTTTAGTCAAATAAATATGTATATAAATAGCTAGATCACATTTTAGATGTAATTACAGTGACACGGTATCTGCTTGTTGGCTAAGTTATTTTGAGGTGTAATATTCACAAACTAGAGAAATATTATTACCCATCTATATAAATATTATTACCGTCTATCTATCTATCTATATTTATTGTAATTCTCACGAAACCCAAGTTATATTGTAATTTGAAATTAACACACTCTCAGAGAATTAGGAAGGGGATTCTCTGAGTAATCTCTCTTGCATGATCTTTGTTCGACATATTAGACTTTGTTCCAGTAGTATTACATGTCTTTATTTTCGTTTTTCTCTCTCTATTCTTTATCTTCATTTTCATTAGTTTAATTGGTTTCTTTCATTGTTTTAGGAAAATGATAATCGTGCATTCATGAATTTCTACACCTCACATCAGTCACATGCACACGAATAAGTGGTTAATTATATATATAAACTAGTTTTGATCCTCTGCTAAAATTAGATTTTTAGATTTTCTTTCATTATAGTTTATCAAATATAATCAATGTATTCAAACATGAATACTTAGATAGATATAAAAAAATAACATTACTATTCTATAAAATAATATTGTATTAAAAAAACAACATCAATAACAAACAACAATTTTTTTTTGCTTGCTGCATTCAAACAACAATAATAAATATAGAATTAGATAACCAACCAAAGCAAAGCATACAATTTATTGTTATCTAATTGTTGTATAACACCAAAATTAACCTTCCTTACTGCAGAAATCCCATAATAAACCTGATCCCATTACATTTACTCAAAACTACTAGCTTAATCATATATATATATATATCCTTGCACTTAGTATGCATGCTTGGATCCTAACACTTAACCACCACCACATCCGGCACCGCCAACGGTGGTTGTACCGGCCTTGGTACTTTTATTGTCATCATCACAGGCACCACAGGAAAATATGATCATTGAAATAATAGAAAGGGACGCCACGATCATGAGAAACAAAAATATAGGTCCAGAGTGAAAAACCAAACCCGCTTCAGCTTCATAATTTGTTATCTGAGCAGCAGCAGCATCATGAACCAGAACAAACTGCCTAGCCATAATCTTCTCACTGCAATATTAGTTGTTTGTTTGAGTTCATTACATTACATATTTTTCTCTGTTTAAGTAGACACACGTTATCATAAATAAATTAATGACATATCATATTTTATCTCTCTGCGTGTTGCCTAAGTTATTTCAAGGTTGAATATTAGCCAACTACCCTTTTTTTTCGCTGAGTAGGTTACGAAACATCCTTCAACAAAGAGACAAAAACAAAAAACAAAAGTAAATGTATTAAAAGTATAATAATCAATAACGATAAAAAGATTCGTGATTTACAAAAGTATATGCTAGTATATTCGTGATTTTATTTTTTAATATTTTAGTAAAAAATATATTTTTTAATTAGTTTTTTTTAAATGTAACCTAATTATTTTTTTTCTATATCTATTATTTCCTCATTTATCCTTAATTATTTCTCATTCATGAATATGGGTTAATCAACTATAGTGTCTCTAAAACATTAAAATAATTTTTTTTAAATTTTTAAAGTAGCAACAACTTATAAAGAAAATAAAACTTAATTCTTTTTCATTATATTTAAAAAAAAAATCTTCAACGTGTAAAAGTTGATTTGTTACTACTAATAATTAAAAAATTGATTATATTTTTCATATTTTATTGGACAGATATAAATTTATTATATATATATATAAAGAAATGATAAAAATTAAAAGAAGATTACATTAAATTAATTTAGGTAATATACATTTTTATAAACTTATTCTTTAGGAGAGAGTGAAGAGGTTCATAATTCAACAGTTCAATTTGTTTCGAATTAATTTGTTATTGGTATGAAACTAATGTCAATTTGTATTTATATCACTCTCACTTATGAATACTTATATATATTTATAGTTAAATTTAATTATGTAATTGAATCAAATTCAATATTTATTGATTTTATATTAATTTATATGTTTATGCTGTTTTAATTTAGCTACTTAGCTACTAGAATTAACAAACGTATTAGAAAACATTTATCTAAAAGTGGAAAAAAAAATGAGAGAAAGAATTAATAAAATCACAACAAGGAGCTCTTGATAAATTTATTTTTAAAATAAGTTCTCATGAAAATTTGGATTAATCAAATGAAAATTCACATACGGAAAACCAAGTAAGTGAAAATGATAAGATTAATGATTCAAGTGAACCTAATGATGTGCCAAATGAATATAATATTGAAGCTTTTTGCAATGACAGAACAATCAATTATTCCTTTAGATATTTATGATCCTAGAAATTTGGGTAATCTTGATAACAAACAAATAAATATTTTAGTTGAAAATAGACCTATTAGAGAAATGGATTAGTTTTTCCTTTGATAACATTTCTAAACATTTTTCATGCATGTTATTTTAGAAAATTGAGTAATGGTGAGACTAATGATAGAAAATGGTTGACATGTTAACAAAATATATTATTTTTGTTGTAAGTTATTCAAATCTGATAATAAAAAAAATTTCATTAACAAATGAAGACTTTAGTGATTGAAACATATTAGCAAGAGATTTAAATAACATGAGAATAGTTTTGAGTATATTTCTAACATGAATACTTGAAATGAATTAAGAGTAAGATTTGACAAAAATCAAACAATTGATAAAAAAAAATTCAACAAGAGGTTACAAAAGAGAGAGAATGTTGGAGACAAGTTTTATTGATGTTGATGTAATTATTAATAATTTTGCATATCAAAATACTAGAAGAAACCATTTTTTATAATCATTTGTATATTTTGTTTTGTAGATGATATGCGTGACAATTTTAGAGAAAATAATTTGTTGACGATAAAATATAGCATAAAAGTTTATTGAAAAATAAATTATAATACATCTTCTTAAAGAATGGTTAAAAGTCTATTCATAACATTTTAATAAAACATACTTTTTTTTATTGATTATTTTTATCTTTTAATGAATACATATTTAAATTTTATAATATTTATATGTAATGGCCTCTTAATCTTAGTTTCACCACCGATTGCTCCTTTTTCTTTATTTTATTTTTTCTCCATAACTACCGTCGTCCATCATCACATCTCCACCGTGATAGAAAAATATGTTATTAACATTTTTATAATAAGCAACACTTGAAATATCAATAAGGATAATCGGTGGTGGTGGTAATAGCAACAACGAGCAGTGGTGACAATGGTGATAGTAGTGGTGGTGATGACGGCAACAGTGACGGTGATGATCAGTAATGACGGTGGTGGTGGTGGTGGATTGTTTTAAATCAAAATAAAAGTTTCAAATTTTGTCAATTAATCCAATTTTTTTTAATAAATATTTTAATTTTTTTAAATTATATTTAAAAAATATTAAAATTATAAAAAAAATACACATGACATAATATTATTGGTGTATTTCATCAAGTCATTTGAAAACTTTCAAATAGAATGTGACATTATAGAATTAAAAAAAAAAAGAAAAAAGAAAAAGGAGAGTCGGCAAAGGTCTAATTAATTATTTGAAATATCCGAGACAGTCTATCCCGTTGTTAACACTCATTAATAAAATACATGATGCTGTCTTAAATTTCTAAAATAAATAAATAAAAGTCCGATAATGAATAAAATGGAAAGCAAATCAATAAGAAGAATACACTATAATTCTCAAGAAACAAGTTACATAAATAGGAGTAAACTTACTTTAAAAACATATATTATTGTAAGTTGTTTTTTTTAATACTAATTAAAGTTTTAAGTGAATTGTTCTATTCTATAATTAATCTATTTTACATTTATTAAACAAACTACTCCCCCTATACTCCTTATTATATTTATAAGTCACTTTGAAAATCTAAAACACCTTATATAAATGAAGAAGACTTTAATTAGTAGGACCCAAAAGACTAAAAGATTGAAACAGTGATATAAGGTTTTACTACCTTTATTGTCCGTGATTTACATAAAAGAAAATGACGAAGACACTTTTCAAAACTATGCTTATAATAAGAAACATTTTCAATTGGATATTTAAACCTGTATTTATTTATTAATTAGAATATTGTCATTTCATTAACGACATAAACCTAATTGGAACTTGGAGAGTTGGAGTAGTTGCTATCTCATTAGAACTACGCAAATCCATAGAAGCTTCAGTACTGTTTAAAGTTTCAACCGTATTTTGTGGACGTATGGAACAATACATGCATAAAGGAAGTTATTTGTAAATATTAAGATGAGACAGTAAAACAAGTTGTTTCTATTAGGTGGAAGTTCTAGTTAGGAATTCAAGTGTGTCCAAAAAACGATTCGTTTCACATTGGAATGGTTGGACTGAATATTCAAGAAAACTTCGGGGAACAAGTGTTAGCTAATGGCTAACTAGGTAAGTGATATGTCTACAAATAACACTAGTGACTAGTGAGCGATTTTAAGTACAAAAATATTAATAAAAGAAAAAAAAAAGTTCTTGGTGAAGGTGTTTGTTAAATAAATTTATTCGCACATTGATTTTTAAACTTTTACATAAAAAGGCACGAAACCACTTCATTTATCCGAGTCCGAGTAAGTATCCTAGTAAACAACAGGGGGAGTGTTTAGTCAAATAAAAATAAATATGTATATAAATAGCTAGATTACACTTTAGATATAAACATAATGACAAGGTATCTGTTTATTGGCTAAGTTATTTCGAGGTGTAATATTCACAAACTAGAGAAATATTATTACTCGTATATATATATATATCCTTGCACTTAGTATGCATGCTTGGATCCTAACACTTAACCACCACCACATCCTCCGCCACATCCGGCACCGCCAACAGTGGTTGTACTGGCCTTGGTACTTTTATTGTCATCACCACAGGCACCACAGGAAAATATGATCATTGAAATAATAGAAAGGGACGCCACGATCATGAGAAACAGAAATATAGGTCTAGAGTGAAAAACCAAACCCGTTTCAGCTTCATAATTTGTTATCTGAGCAGCAGCAGCATCATGAATCAGAACAAACTGCCTAGCCATAATCTTCTATTACCACTGGTACCTGCAATATTAGTTGTTTCAGTTCATTACAATTCTCTCTATTTAAGTACACACACGTTATCATAAATTAACCAATGACGTATCGAATGTGATACGCCTTTTTCTATCATTCATTCTGATGTTTGGGGTCCTGCCCCTATTAATATTCCTTCTGGTGTTCGTTGGTTTATCACATTTGTTGATGATTGTATACGAATGACTTGGTTATATTCACTAAAGCATAAACATGAAGTTTTTGAGATATTTAGATCATTCCATAATATGATTCAAACACAATTTTCTGCTAAACTATTAATTCTTCGGTCTGATAATGGTGGGGAATACGATAATGAAAAATTTCACAAATATTTTAAGGAACATGGTTTGCATCATGAGACATCTTGCCCTCAAACACCACAGCAAAACAGTGTTGCAAAGCGCAAAAATAGACATATCTTAGAAATCACTCGAGCTCTCCTTTCAGCAGCATATGTACCTAAACGTTTTTGGATAGATGCAGTGGTGACTGCTGTGTACTTGATGAATCGACTGCCATCTCGAGTCTTGAACTATAAGACTCCACTTCATGTTCTAGCAAAACATGTGACATTACCATCTGTTCTCATGCTTCCTCCAAGAAAGTTTGGTTGTGTTACATATGTTCATATTCCCAAAAATCAACGAACGAAGTTAGATCCATGTGTTATTCGTTGTGTTTTCCTTGGTTATGGAGCTCATAAGAAAGGATACCGTTGTTACGATCCAGTCACAAGACGTCTTTATACAACCATGGATGTCACCTTTATTGAATTGGAGAATTTCTTTACTTTCCAATCTTCCCACTCCTCTCATCAGGGGGAGATGATGAGTGAAGAGCAAAATTGGGAAGATTGGCCAGGTTTTGAAGCTTCAAAGGATGTAGGGGTGGAGGTTCAGCTGCGAGAATCAGAGACAATATTGATAAACCAAAGAAAAGAAATTGAAGATGTTGAAAATAATGAGCAGGTTATAACAGAAATTGAAGAATCTGTAGAAACTGAAAGTGAACAACCTTTGCTTGTTGAAGCAGAAACTGAAAGTGAACAGCCCTTCCATGACTTAACAGTGCCACAATCAGAATCTCCTGAGAATATCTCTGAGGTACAAGTTCTAAACTCTCCTCAAAATATTTCTGTTGGTTATAAATTACCTTTCAGGCATAATCGGGGGCAACCTCCTAATCGGTATTCACCGGATCATGGAACTAGCAAGTCAAAGCACCCAATTGCCAATTATGTCTCAACTCATAAATTATCTGAACCTCTCAAGGCATTAGTTTATAACTTATCTGCAGACGATGTCCCTTATACAGTAAATGAAGCTATGAAAAATCCCAAGTGGATCCAAGCAATAGAGGAGGAGATGAAAGCGTTACAAGAGAATAACACTTGGTCACTTGTGCCATTACCAGAGGGGAAGAAAACAGTGCGATGTAAATGGGTGTTTACTGTCAAACACAAGGCAGATGGATCAGTTGAAAGATATAAAGCGAGGCTTGTCGCGAAGGGATTCACTCAAACCTATGGAATTGATTATCAAGAAACTTTCTCTCCAGTAGCAAAATTGAATACCATAAGAGTATTAATATCACTTGCTACAAACTTGGACTGGCCGCTGCACCAATTTGATGTAAAAAATGCTTTTCTCCATGGGGATCTTAAAGAGGAAGTGTACATGGACGTTCCACCTGGTTTTGTTCCCTCTACACAAAGGAGTGTGGTTTGTAAGCTGAAAAAGGCATTATACGGATTGAAACAATCCCCTAAAGCATGGTTTGGTCGATTTAGCTTTGCAATAAGGAAACATGGTTTCAAACAAAGTCATTCAGATCATACTCTCTTCTTGAAGCATCAACAAGGGAAGGTGACAGCTCTAATAATCTATGTTGATGATATGATAATTATAGGGAATGATGAAAAGGAAATCTCTAGACTACAAGAGCATTTAGCAACTGAGTTTGAGATGAAAAATCTTGGAGGGTTGAAGTATTTTTTGGGGATAGAAGTAGCTCGATCAAAACGAGGCATATTTCTATCACAAAGGAAGTATGTACTTGACTTACTATCAGAAACTGGAATACTTGATTGCAGACCGGTGGATACACCAGTCACACAAAACCATGGCTTAGGAGAATTTCCAGATCAGACCCCTACCAATAAAGAGAGATATCAACGCCTAGTGGGAAAATTAATTTACTTATCGCATACACGACCAGATATTTCTTATGCAGTGAGCTTGGTGAGTCAGTTCATGCATTGTCCTAGTGAAGACCATATGAATGCTGTGTTTCGGATTTTAAGGTACTTGAAATCTTCACCAAGGAGAGGGCTAATGTTTGCAAAAAAAACAGCATCTGCACATTCAAGGCTATACTGACGCAGATTGGGCAGGGAGTATTACTGATAGAAAATCCACATCAGGTTACCTCACATTTGTGGGAGGAAATCTTGTCACTTGGAGGAGTAAAAAACAAAAGGTAGTTGCTCTATCTAGTGCAGAAGCGGAGTTTAGAGGTATGGCTAAAGGAGTGTGTGAGCTTCTCTGGTTAAAAAGGTTACTAGAAGAAGTCATGTGTTTAACTCAAGATACAATGGATCTGTTTTGTGATAATAAAGCAGCCATAGCAATAGCACACAATCCAGTTCAACATGATCGCACTAAACATGTTGAAGTGGATAGACATTTTATCAAGGAGAAGCTCGAAGACAAGATAATTCAGTTTCCTTTTGTGAAGTCAGAAGATCAGTTAGCTGATATACTTACAAAGGCTGTCTCTAGCAAAATATTTCACAACTCACTTGACAAGTTAGGCATTGAAGATATTTATGCATCAACTTGAGGGGGAGTGTTGACGTGAGCTGTCAAAGAGGAATAACAAGAAACAATAATATTCTTGTTATCCAATTTATATCATTGAATATCCGCTGAATTATTTTAGCTTGAATTAGTGTGATTATATTTTTCTACCAAAAATAGCTTCATGTATTGAGTATATATAGTCTTCTTTTGTTACATTGTAAACAAGGAAAAATAAATATATTCTTTCTCTATTTTGTCTCCTCCTTAACAGCTATCTCATTAGAACTATGCAAATACATTAGAAGCTTCAGTAATGTTTGAAGTTTCAACCGTATTTTCTAAACGTTTGGAACAATGCATGCATATAGGAAAGTTATTTGTAAATATTAACAATGCAGGCATATATCAAAGTTATCTAAAAAAAAAAAAAAGGTTATGGATAACCAGTACTTAATACTCAAAGACACTGGTTAAAGAATTAAAAAAATAGATTTTCTTTTACTCCAATAAAGATGACAATGCAATTTTTTACATTCCAATAATTTTATTTTTCATTTTACCTTTTTAACCTGTGAGTGTATTTGTCAATCACATTTATATTATCTCATTTTAATTATATTTTTTCTATCCACGAAATTTAAATTTGTAAATTTTATTTAAGAAGAACCAATCAAATTACCACTCAAATATTAAGTGATACACACTAACTTAAAAAAATCAAGATTGACACTTATAGAAACTTCACCGAGTTTGTATAAATATGCGAAACCTATTGTGTGTAGCTCATTGTAAATCAATCTCAAATTAAAGTAATATTTTTGAACTATTTCTCAATATCAACAATTTGTTGTCAATTAATTTCTATTCTAAAAGTCCTCTCACCATGGTTTTACATCAACTCATCCACGCCGCCCACGGCCTCCACATTCTCCACCACCTCTCCCGCCACCTCCACCGGTTGGGTAACCGCTATCCCTCCCACTATGATTGAAACTTTTGTCATCATCAATGCATATAAATTAACATATACTATATAACTATTAAAAGAGTTTAAATGTAATAGACTAATATTCTAAATTAGTTTAACTTTAGATGGTCAGATAATATCTATTAGATAATATTTACTCTTGATTTATAATAAATTATCGTAATTTCATAAAATTATTATAAAAATCATATAAATGAAATATTATAATTATGAGACGGTATAAAATTAATTTATGAATACATTACTTTTAATCTCTTACTAAAATACCAATACCAATACCACAGGTTTATTGTTAACTTTTCAGCTTGTATTGAATAATGCTTGTTACTATTATTAGCTCATTTATCTACCTATATCATCATTATATAAAGAGACTACAACTTTTAATAACTAATTTTACTTTTGATGTATGCGTTTGTTAGATAAATTTATCCGCACATTAATTTTTAAACTTTTACATAAAGGCACGAAACCACTTTATTTACCCGAATCCGAGTAAGTATCATATTAAACAACAGGGAAAGTGTTTAGTCAAATAAATATGTATATAAATAGCTAGATCACATTTTAGATGTAATAATAATGAGATGGTATCTGGTTGTTGGCTAAATTATTTCGAGGTGTAATATTCACAAACTAGAGCAATATTATTAATGGTCTATATATATATATTGTAATTCTCAGAAATTAACACTCTCAGAGAATTAGGAAGGGGATTCTCTGAGTAATCTCTCTTGCATGATCTTTGTTCGACAGATTGGACTTTGTCCCAGTCGTATTATATGTCTTTTACACTACAAGAAATGTTCTCATTATTTATGGTCAAAATTCATCATAATTCATGATAATTGTCAAAAGCCGTCAATAAACAAGCGTTTCAGTCGAAAAACATCTATAAAAAATAAATATTTTTCTTGTAGTGTTATTTTTCTATTCTCCAACCTCAAGGGGCTGACTGTTCCACTGAAAGTTGCCTAACATCACTCGAGAGTTTGGGAGGGTTGACTCTAAAAGGATCTCCGGGCGGTTCAAAGAAGAGGATGCTGAAGTTAGATTCAATGGTAGTGAAGCCAACACCAGAACTCAAGGAATCCATTTAACTCAAGTCAATCCTCCAGGAATGACTAGGTATGGCATGTAGGTAGGGTAGAGAATGTTGGTTCCTCATTAAGAGAGTTGAGGACATTGTACTCTTCTGTTCCAAGCTTTCAGGATTAAGTACTGAGTTAGATTCTTATCTGTTCTTGTCCACCAAGTTGGTGTTTATCAACTTGTCTCACATCATTGTGTAAATTGAAAATACTATGTGGCTTAACTTGGAGTTGGACCATCACAAAATGTTGGCGCTGACCATTTACAATCATTGCGTTGTTTTCCTTTTGCTTTATACGAGTTATAGCATTGGATTCAAAAATATTAATACATTTTGTTAATTGACATCCATCACAATTCAAAACTAATTGATTCCTAATCCTAATCCAAACCTGATTATGAGCACCGCTACCCTTGCTTCCCCATAATAAGAAACTTAAAATACAATTTAGTTCACATTTGTTACTTTAGGCATTGGTCTGTGCTCTGAACTGATAATCTAATAATTTATAATAAACAAGTACTTCGATAATCTATCTGGATAAAAATTATTTTATCACCCCAAATGTCAGTAGTGATGTTTTGAGACAATTTATAAAGCACATAATTGGTGATGCAAAGTATGCTCTCCACGAGAAACTCAACAAAGTGACTCATGTTTGCATCTGAGGATCATCTGCAGAAAAAAAAAATCCATTTTTAAAAGGGAGGACATCTAGGGTAGTTCAAGAAACATATTTCAGAGCTAATGGAAATTGAATGGCATTACCAGTTTGTTTCAATAAGGCATGGCACCACTTGCTTTGTTGAGTAATACTAAGCTCTCAGAATAATAATCAGAATCAATGAGCGATGAGTCTAGTTCAATTTGAAGATCCTTTATGTTTTGTGTCTCCATGTCCAGCAAATAAAGCGAGCATCTCTTTCCTCTGACATGAATCCCCAGCAACATCTCTCCGCTATTCATACGAAGGAATGCTACTGGTGGACTTAAGACACGAGAGAGCATGGTCGTGGCCGAAGACGGTTCTTCCAAATAACATCCCCTCAGATTAAAAGAAAAGAGCTTATACCAAGACTCGACCACACCATACTCTTTCATCGCCCAAATGCAGCAGGAGAATGGAGAATCATAACCAGTGACATGGTACAAATAAAGAGTGTTCCCAGCTGAGCCATCTCCGATAAGATCAATCCGCAGTGGAGCAGAATATTTAGAGTAGTCACGGTGAGCCAAAGTCGGAGGCAGCAGAACCTCACGAAACAGCTCATGTTCGAAATGAAAGGACAAAATAAAGTAGTACCAAGCATGAGTCTCCCTACGTATGGCAAGCCAGTGAACAATTCCATGAACAAAAGCATAGCGAGCATTTCCTTCAACGTGACAGACAGGAGCAATGGAATCAAGGTTCCTCCAAATCCCAGCAGCGAGAGAGTAAAGATCGACAGCAGGAGCAAAAATGCCGAATCTTTGAGCGTCCGCGATGGGAGCAATTCTGAGAACCTTATAATCAGAGTTGTTGGAATCGAAGGCAAGGGCAATACGGGCAAGAGAGTGGGGAGGGTGGTGGCGGGGTTGGGGGAGGCAAAGAAATCGTCGAACACTAGGGTTGCAAATGATGAGACGTGAGCATCCTGTGTTGATGGACATGCATATGAGACCGTTACAGATGGCAAAGTTGGCGAAGTGGCGATAGGGAGAAGAGGGAAGGAAGAGGTAGGAAGAGTGAGTGAGGAAGGCGTCGTCGTGGTGGAGAGAGTGTTTGGAGGTGGAAGGAGAAGTCACCAAGAGAGTAGATGGAGATTGACGGTTGTGGAGGGAAACGAAGAAAGGGTGGTTGATCAGAGACCGCCATGTCTTGCAGACGATCGTGCATCTCACAAGAGTCTTTGCTGGAAGTCTGTGGAGGATTTCCACCATCATTTCATCCGGGATAAATAAGTTATTCGACATACGATCAATGCTTTTGTTGCCTTTCATATACATCATCAATACCTAGCCTTCTGCCCCCGATCAGAGATGGGTGTTTGTGTTTATAAAGCTTTTTCCATTAGATTAATGCTCACCAATCATATATTAGTTAAGAATAAAGATATTAAAATTATTTAATCTAATCTCTAATCTTATTTAATAAAGATGTGTTTGGTTTCCCAACCGACTAGTATAACGATATCTCTTCGATTCTCATAATTCATTTGATTTTTTAATTAAAAACAAAACTTCCCCTTTCGTTATCCTTTATCCCTCGGGATTTTAGACAGATTTTATTCCTCAATTATTTCATCATTATATTTTTTAAATAAATCATTTTTTTTTTTGTTATCTCAACTATAATATCTTTTATTTCAATTATCCCTCTTCCATTATTTCTTTCCTTTAAAAACAAATAAAAATACTTGATAAAGCCGTACCATTAATTTCAAATCCATTATCTATATCTATATATAAAAATATAAAATATTGAACAGTTTATTTAAGTGAGAAGTTAGTAAATAAAAAATGTTAAACAAAATCAAATATGAATCATTTAATTTAATCAATAATTTCAGTTTTTTGTGTTATGAATTTTTTCATTTTTTTAGATTAATGATATTTAAATATTTGTATTGTATTGTTATTATAATCCTGTGTTTTTTTTTTTATCACAAAAAAATATTATTTTTCTTTTTTATATCTAGATCTGCCGTTGAGCAAACTTCAAAAGAAAAGGGGGGATGAAAGTTGTAAAAAAAATTCCAACTTAAAAAAAAAATCTTTATTTCATTCTTAAATGTTACAGCAATGTTGATTTTTTCACTAGAATAGTAAAATTTGGTATTATTAATTTGATAGCTCCTCTTAAAATTAAATGTAATAGTTACTAGACTAAATTTTTATTCTATTTTACACTTGATATATTATTTTGTCATTGTAAGTCCTAATCTATCAGTGAATTATCACAATATTACATTTTATATGTTTGTTTTAGGAAACATTTTATAAGTCTTAATCGATTTGGGCTTTGAGGGTTTGGAAATGGTCATTGAGACATTTTAGAAAGCAGATTATATACTCATTTTCATGGTTAAGGTTAAATTGCATTTACAGTTTGAATTACATGTGCAAAATGGGGTAGGTCTGAGGGATTCTAATTCTTCCCATAGGGTTTTCAAATCCGTAAAGTAAACAGATATAGACCTATCACTCTGTTTAATTGAATTAATTTCTTGAAGGAGATCAAAGATATGAAAATGGTTACCTTTTGAGTATCTCTCTTCAAGATCAATCCATAGGCTTTTTGCATTATCAATTTATATTGTGCTTTGGGCTATGTGTGTAAAGAGACTACAGGTGATCCAGGAGACGACTATGGTCGTGCATCGCTCCCATGCTTTGAAGAGAGAATCAGTTGTGGCCGGAGGTAGAAGGGAGCCATTGATAAATTTGTGTTTATTCTTAGTGAGGAGGTCATCGCATTGCACGACTCCAAGAATGAAAATTGTTGTCATTTAACGGTGGCGTGACAAGCATGGCGCCGGGATTTTCACCAAGGTGAAGGTAATAGGGACTAGTTGGGGTTAAGGTTGGATCGAGAGTGGGGTTGGTCGCTGTTTCAGAGGCCATGGCAGAGATAGGTGATGGCAGTTGTGCAAGGAAAAAGAGTGGTGGCACAAAGAAGATTAGAGAGAAGCAGTGGTGCAAAAAAGAATAGGGTTAGCGAAGATGGAGAGTTTACCATATTGGACCTTCAGAAACAATGAATGAAAAGCTCCAAGAAAGGAGTAAAACATAACAAACAAGCACAACAAAATACAAAAATGAATTACATTAATTGGATTCAAAATTGGTCAAAATACAAATCAGGGTCTCCAATTATATAGAAAGAAAAATGGAGATAAATCAATGAAAACAAAATTAATTAGTTGAGCTAACCAAAACTAACTAATTTACAAATAGAAAATACAACTAACTAATTACAACAAGATAAAAAAATAAAACCTAAACTAATCCTAAGAGTCTAATAATATTTACAAGTGTATCAGTATCAAATTTAACTTATTGATATATATCTGCATGATCAAACTATAAGCTTATAAATATTAGGGATTAATTTCAGTAATTCTGTTGGAGATATTGAGCAACCTTGAGGTTGCTAGTTACTACTGCCCTAGTGTTTTTCATTATGTGTCCATGATCCGAGAAAGAAACCCACAACACATATTTGTCCTGAAACAGTTTTAGCCACTTGTTGCCAGATTTTTCAATAATATGTGGTTCTTTCAGTTCCTTCTGTAAGCACCAATTAAAAATGTAACTCTATATCTTTAGTTAAATTATTACTCCCTAACATCACTTTAAAATCATTATAATTAGACAGAAGTTATAGAAAAACATTGATTCTTTCACTTCTCCCCATATACAGTTAGAGATAAGGGGCCATATATACCATTCGTGAGAGAAAGCTTTTGTTACAAAACTAGGCCACGTCTATTCAAGGAAGAAAATAAACAATCATGTTAAAGTCCAATTTTATTTAGCGCCTGCTTTGGCAGGAAAGGTACCTTGTGTGTTTAGGGCCATGCATATCAAAATTTTAATTTGATATATATAACCATTAATTGTGTTGGAAATTAAAGAAATTGCACAAGACACACTAAAAATGAAGGTCGAAACTCTAATATTTATTCCATACTGTGCCAATCTTTAAATACAAATGATTCATAAACCAAAAATAATTGCTAATAAAGTTATTCATTAACAGTATGTAACAAACCATAAACTCTAATAAAAACACCAATAAAACATAAACTTGTAACAATGTAAAACTAGAAATTCTACCATAGACTCTAATAAAGTATAATAAAATAAATACTGATTCAATTTCTCAATACTCCTCCTTGCATCAGTAGCTATTAACTCCAATTCCCTCTCTCAAATTCTTAAACCTTCCTTTGAAAAATGGTTTTGTAAAGATATCTGCCCATAGGTCTTGTATCTTCCCAATATTTATAAAAGTATTAGCAATGAATTCCGCTTCTGCCAAACTTTCAAGCTTTAACACAGCAACATTACATCTTTCATAAATATCAGAAAAAGCAATCTAGTTCCCCTAACAGGAGGATCATCAACATTTTCATCTTTTATAAAAGTAAAATCAGAAACTTGCTTCCATTCATCTTTCTTTCACTCATTTACTCCATTTTGTTGTGGAGTGTAAGAAGTAGTAAGCTGGTGCTCAATCCCAATTTCTTCACAGAAAGAATTAAATTGACTTCCCTTTAAAGATAATTTAGGTAGCAGTCCTCTAAGGTCTATATGATTCAACTGCAGCTTCTCAGTGATATTAACTAAACTTGACATAGTAGTCTGCACCATTTCCATAAGATCCAAAGAGAAGCTTTTTCCTTTCATTTTGACCTTAAACAGATCATGTCCTTTTGCATCTTGAATTAGACACATTTTGTCCTCAAATAGTACCTTGTAGCCCTTTTCAAGTAGCTGTCCAACACTCAACAAATTTTGATTAATTTCAGGAACATAAAGCATATCAATTATGATTTTAATACCTGAGCAACTTTCAATTGCAACAATGCCTTTTCCTTTAACAGTTATGCACTCTCCATTGCCTATTTTTACTTTTGAAGTGATTGTTCTATCTAACTCCTTGAACAACTCCTTATCATAGGTCATATGATTTGTACATCCACTGTCAATCAACCAACTTTCACCATTATTGTTGATGGCAAAACAGGTTGTTACAAATAAATGCTCTTCCTCCTCCTCTTGTTGATTAGTAACTGAGCTTCAGTTTGAGGCTGCCAATTGTTCTTACAAAATTTTGCAATATGACCAGATTGGTTGCATTTGTAGCAGCGTATATTAGGCCTTTTCCAGCATTTGAAGTGAGGATGATTCCTCTTTCCACAATGTTGGCATGGAGGATATCCCGCTTTCTCATCTCCAGTTGTACTCCCTTCATTGGAACTCTTTCCTTTCTGAAAGTTGTGGCAATGTATATTTTTATTTTTAATTTTTTGACCATTGAGTTTCAATTTGGCTTGTAAAGCTCCTTCAATCGTGCCTTCCTCCCTCATCAATCTTCTTTGTTCCTAGGCTTGTAAAGCATACACCAATTTTGCCAATGTAATTTGTGACAAATCTTTGGAATATTCCAAAGATGAAATAGTGGATTCAAACCTCTCAAGAATAGTTACAATAATTTTTTGAACTATCCTCGTATCAGGAAAATTAGTTCCAAGCAACCTCACCTTGTTAACCAAGCTTAGAAGTTTGTTAGAATACTCCTTGATTGTTTTTGACTCCTTCATTCGTTGCATCTCGAACTCCTGGATCAAACTCAGCACTTGCATCCCTTTGATTTTCTCATTTCCTTCATACTCTTGTTTGAGAAAATCCTAGGTGGCCTTTGCTGACTTCAGAGTCACAATTCTGATAAAGATTGCTTTAGAAACAACTGAAATTAGAAGGGACTTTGCCTTCGATTTTCGCTGCTTTCTTTATGAACCCTCATTTGTGCAATCGTTGGATTGTCTAGTAATGGATCGATCTCATAATCCTCTTCAACAACCTCCCAAAGATCACCAGCATCATGATAAGCCTCCATTTTGATTGCCCATAAGTGATAATTCTCACCCTTAAAAATTGGCAATGTAATGGCTAAGTTATTGCATTTTCTACTCTCAAGGTAGGTGTTTAGTGAACTCTCTCCTTACCAGGTCCCTCAAGAACAATTTAGCTCTAATTACCACAGTTGGAAATTAAAGAAATTGCACACACTAAAAATGAAGGCCAAAACTTTGATGTTTATTCCATACTGTGCCAATCTTTAAATATAAATAATTCATAAACCAAAAATAATTGCTAATAAAGTTATCCATTAACAGTATGTAACAGATCATAAACTCTAATAAAAACATCAATAAAACATAAACTTGTAACAACATAATACTAAAAATTCTATCATAAACTCTAATAAATTATAATAAAATAGATACTGATTCAATTTCTCAACAAATTGAATATGTTTTGTTTCTCCTGAGTAATTAATTTTATCTTTGTTTTTGGTTCCGGGAAAATTAATATTTCTACTATACCCTTCTTAGGAATATCATGTGTGTTCTATTACGGATTTGAAATTCATCAGAACAAAGTGTTTTTAAAAGAATGCAACCTCTGGCTCATACGGAGAGAAGGGCCGGGCGATTTAAACTAATAAACAGAAAGTATAGAGAAGCCTCTTGAGTTGTTGAATTCATTGTAATTAAACAAAAAATAATAATATATTATGTTTGTTTTCCCTCTCTAATCAGAAAGGGAGATCTATACATTTAGAGAAGATGCCTATTGTACAAAATGTCTCCTCTAGTCTATGTCAGTCTCCTAACGTGTGAGATGTATGCTCAATTCAAGCAAGAAGTTATATGTTGAAACACATCCTCACTGCAAGGAATTGTGAGGCCACCCATGGGATGATCATATCCAAACTCTTCCTCAGATTGACTCAACAAGTTCTGGAATGAAGACTGGTTCAAGTAAGATACAAGAATCACAAACCGCTTCATTTTCTCTCCAACATAGATTGCAAGATAGCCCTTTGGTGCATCCACCAATTTTGAAGATTCTTGATTTGCTGAAAAAATGACTTTCTGATACCAGATAAACGAAAACCCATTGTTGTATTGATTTAAAATGAGAATGGTTTAGAAAATTCTTGAGAATTTTGAATGCTTTAGGATGTTAATGATTTGTGTTGGTCCTAAATGCTTGCAGCCATGAATATATATAGATAAAAGGATATGCAAGAAACCATTAATTGGTTACTTGAATTATTGGTGAAGGAGGGACATGAGACAGGAGTCATGGGACCAAATGAGAGACATGGCATGTGGTGTTGTCTTAGAGTACTTTCTTAAAAATAAACTTAACATGCTATTGTAGATAATACAAGTCCCACCTTCTAAATCTATGAAAAAGAAAGTGAAATATAATGTTGAAGAAATTAGCTTATGCAGTGTGGTGGGGGCCAGAAATTTCATTTATGAAAATTTCTTGCAGTTTTACGTATTCATGCAATATTAATTGGAATTGTATATTTTTGGAAACATGCTTGGACACGTTTTCTTCACGTTATGTTGAACTACAGCTAGAAGGTATTTTCTGGTTAATGAATTATAAGGCAACACAGATAGCGATAGATCATAGACCATTATATTTCTGTTTTATTTGAAGCTGATCCACTACAAAAAATGAGATAGTATTATCATAACAACTATAACATGTTAGATTAATTCTTGAGAAAGTTCTCCAATGCAACACCAGCCTTGATGGAGTCTATTGACGGAGAAAGCATCACATGGTATTGTCTCAGAGGTCCCTTTCAAGGATGAGGATGAAGTTCACAATAAATCTCAGACTTTAGTAAAGTAACATAGATTAGTGAAGACATTTTGTACCATAGGTGTCTTCTCAACTTGTAAAGACCATTAGAATGAAAAATTCATATTTCATAGAGCATGTTTTTGCGTGGTTAAATAACATTCTTTCAATACTATATATACATATATACCCCTCTGTATCATTGTAGTGAGTAACAATTCTTTCGTAGAGAATTCAATTCTCTCTCTCAGGATCTTTGCCTTACGTATAATTTTCTCTTCTTTATGGTAAGGTTTTGATGCCTTTAGCTTGTATTTTGTAACTCATAACTCATAAGTCATAATCATGATTCATTTTCCATTGCATAGTAATTGATTGATAACAAGTACAATGTACAATATTGTGTTTACAGCAGGGGATACAGTGATATACCACGACCTATAGGAGGAATCAATGATTAAAAAGATAAGTAGAACTGTAAATATTCAGTATAATGGTGTCCAGATTTTATAACTAGGCTGTTGGGTAAGAAGCTTGCATAGCTATGCCACAGAGTCCTTCCTCAGAAGCCACACCCCTTTGCATCCTAATGTAGCCTTCTTCACCCCACTAGGTTCCCCACGAGTTCTTAACCAACCAATACTGAGTTCCATCAGCACTAACACCATATCCCACAGTAGTGACACCATGATCTCTAATTCTGTATCAAAAATATCTACTAATTCTGTATCAAGAAAACCACATTGTCTAGCTAATGCATTGTTTACGTGATTCTCACGTCTGCAGTATCTCAAGTCTCAACTTTAAATTGCATTTATCCCTTTTACCAGAATAATTAGTAGTTTAATGTAGTTATTGTCTAGCTAATACATTGTCAATAACCGCAGCATGTTGACCAATATGTGTCAACAAAATAAACCTGTGCTGCCCAGAAAGTTTAACTCTGGGTCTGTGTTGAATTCCAGATTGCTTTGGAAGTTTTAAATATGAAACAAATCTGTATTCCATAATTTGCCGGTACAAGATTAATATAAAATTTAAATTTCAGATAACACACTTGATCAACGTGATAAGGCTGTTAACTTTTCTTCACTTTTCTGTCTCTTTTATCAACAAACACAAATGAAAATGCCAAAAACCATTTCCATTATAAATCCTATGTAAACCTCTAGATAGTGAGGTGTTTAGTCCCTTAAAAATAAATACCCCAGAGCTCACAAAAAAATTTAATGGCCAAGGTGAAAGCCCCATCACAATTCCTTCATGAAGTAAAGATTGCAATTAAATGAAGTAAACCAAGACACACTCAATAAATGGATTTCTGAACAAGGCCCGATGGATTTACCATAAACCAATCATTTATAGAAAACAGATCTTATATCACATCACAGGGAATAAAAAGGTTCTAAACCAAGAAGCTGACGGAAGATGAAATTCAAGATCAAAGTTACTGACTTCATCTTGAGTGGGGCATAATGGATCAACAATTAAAATTTGAATTCACAAGTTGTAAATCAAGATCTTATCTCTTAGTTGATCTTGTCATGGAAACACAAATTTTATCTAATTGTTACAACTAAGTTTAGATTAGATTAGGATATGTCTTATCTTTAACTAATTGCTATGATTTAGATTAGAATAGGATAGATCTAAGTGTTGCAAATTAGATTAGATTAGGAGAATGAATGTTGCTGATTAAGAAACTTGATCTTCAAGTTTCTCTATTATGAAACTTGATGTTCAAGTTTCTATATTCTCTTGATTTGAATTAATTCTTATCTTAAGAACGTAGTTTGACAAATCCTTTCCAAAGTAATCAATATTTTCTTTCTGAATTAGACCCTTTGTACTGGGGACAAATTACTAGTCAAGAATATCACAGAGGTTCGATATATACGGTTCCAAAGTAATCTTCAATGGAATAGGGTGTAAGGGTAAAATTGGAGGTTTGAACTTTGAAAACTTTATTAACTTCGTGCAGGCAAATTGCTAAAGCACAACCAAATGAAAAATGGCCCTCTGCTTCCAAATCAAATATAAATTGAGTATTGATAATTTGCTATAACATATAAGGGGCTAGGAATAAACTATGTTGTTTATTATTTTACTCTCTCTTTCTGTGTGTCTCTACCTATTCATAACAGAGGACATATCAAATGAGATTTTATTTTTATTTTAAAATAAGAGAAAAAAATACATTTATGAACTTTTAAGATTAAAATGAACATCCTTTAAAAGATAAAAGATAAAAGATAAAAGATAAAAGATTAAAACGAAGAAGTTATGTAAGTTTCTACAAAGTCATGTAATATTTTTAAATGATCATATAACTTTAAAAAACTTTTAATCTTTACTATTTATTATGATGGTATATCAGACATATTTTCAAATAAAAAAAATTCTTATTAGATTCATCAATAGGAAACATAGAGGAAGAAACACATTTTTATATGAGAGTAGAATAAGATGGAATAAATATAAATCATGTCATATTTAAATCGTTGAGATTAAAAAATTAATACATATCATGTATTTTTTTTTTTTTTTTTATCAATACACACTGATGATGTTTTAAGTAGTCATGCCACTATTAACTAAGTAGATTTTTTTAAGTGGTTATGTGCCTTTCAACTAACATTCAATGTGATTACTACTTAAAGTAAGAAATGCTCTCACCAAATATGTCTTGTGTATATTAACTGTCGATATATAGATTCAATTGACATTATGTGTCAATTTTTTGCGCATATTTACATACCATTTTATAACTTTTTCAGGAACATGAAGTAACAAATTTAAACGTTGAATTGAAAGTTTTTATAATTTATAATAAGTTAATAAAATTTTGTGTAAATCAAAAAACCAATAACTTGAAAACTACGACTTTCTCATGCAATTCATTGTTACAACTAATTATAGAGTAGGATAGATTTTTTCTTTACCTAACTGTTATAGATTAGATTAAATTAAATTAGAATATATCTTTTCTTTATCTAGTTTTAACTTGTGAAGAAAGTTTCGCAAATCCTTATATACAGCATGTATGTACACATTCACATAATTCATTCACATTCTTGTTTCGTTCTTGGCATCGGTGGTGTTCAGAAAATGATGATTTAGAAACATTCTTGTAGTTCTTCACCGTCAGGCTGATCATCATCAATCTTTTGTGGAAAGAACATTGATGATCAGGTTGCCGGTGAATAACTAAAAGGTATGTTTAGTTCACGTGGCAGTAGAAGTTATGCAAGAGCAAGGAGGTTTGGTTTGGTTCAACCCTGAGGAGGCTAATAAACCTGTAAGTATTTTTCATGGCTCCATGCATGCAAGGTCACCACCACACTCACTCACACCATCATCATGCTTTTGAAAGAAAACTAATTGAATACTGACCCAAGATGGTATGAAAATGTATTTTAGAAATTTTTGTTATGCCTAATGTCGTGTGACCTGTTATCAAACCATGTGCAGATGTTCAATTCTCCAAACTTTGAAGCTGGAGATGCAGGGGTGATGAACCGGGTTGATCTGTTGTATAAGTATTTGATAATAATTGATGCATAATGTTTCCACTTTGCATTCATGCTAGATTTATCAAGCAAATCTACTAATTCTGTATCAAGAAAACCGTGAAGCATGTGAGCCGTTATATAACAACCAACCTCCTAATTGTGTCTATCGTTATAATTGCAGAAAGAAGTGAACAATATGTAATTGATAAACACAACAGAAAATACTAGCAATCGAATTTGTTGTCATTATTCAAAAATCGGTAATCTTTACAAGCTGATCGAAGATGCCTATTGTTAAAATATCTACACTAATCTAGGTGATCAGAGATTTATTGTCAATTCAAGTGAGAAATGATATGTTGGAAAACATCTTTACTGCAAGGAATTGTGAGGCCACCCAAGGGATGATCGTATCTAAACTCTTCCTCATTTGATACAAAAGGTCTTGGAATGAAAGTTGATTCAAGTATGATATCGGAATCATGAACCCGCTTTTGTTTCTCTCCAACATATACTGAAAGATAGCCCTTTGGGACTTCTACAGATTTTGAAGCTTCTTGGCTACCTTTGAATGATGCCCGTCGAATAGCAGGTAATCGGAAACCCATTTTCTGTTTCAGTTGACGAAAGGAAAAAAGAAGAATTTAAATTTTGATGCTTGAGGATTGCAAAGGCTCGTGTTTACTTGTTAAGACCGAGGATAGTGTATATATAGTTTTTAAATTTTAATTAAGATTCTGTAGAAACCCAATTCTCAGAGAAAGTGTCGACTGTTAAGGGATGGAAGGCATACACATGAGATATCACATGGTGTTGTATTCAGTAGTGCAAGTTGTGAAAACGTGTGTAACCCCACCCTTATCAAACATTGTCAAACATAAAGTCTCCACTTGTAACCAAATGAGACGTTTATTCATGCATTAATTGGTATTCCATATTTTCTAAACATGCTTTGGACATGTTTTTTTTACATTATGAAGTACAGCTAAGGCGATGGAGAGCGAAAGATCATATATCATTATTTCTAAGGCTTGAGATTATAGATGATCAATTTTATTTCAAGTGCAATCTGTCCAGAAAGTTGTCCAAGGCAATACCATATGCTCTTGTCTCCCTGTTGGTCCCATGACTCTTTGTCTTACAAATTATTTCTTCAATCTATATATATTCATGGATGCAAGCATTTAGCACAACAGAAATCATTCACATCCTAAAGCATTTGAACTTCATAAACTTGCATCTTATTAACAAGTCTTTTCACACATTCTCTTCCCAAGTCTCAACTCATACAACAACAATGGGTTTTCGCTTACCTAGCATCAGGAAGACATCATCTGCTGCAAATCAAGCATCTTCTAAATCTGTGGATGTTCCAAAGGGCTACCTTGCAGTCTATGTTGGAGATAAAATGAAGCGGTTTGTTATCCCTTTATCATACTTGAACCAACCCTCCTTTCAAGAGTTGTTGAATCAAGCTGAGGAGGAATTTGGGTATGACCATCCAATGGGAGGTCTCACAATACTATGCAAGGAGGATGAGTTCCTAACCATCACTTCTCACTTGAATGACTTGTAAATCATGCTAATGGAGACACAAATAGATTAGATGAGGCAAATTTGTACAGAAGGCCTTTTCCTTTATTGTGACGATTTTCTTTTATTTGTAAAGAAGTTGAAACCTGTTTCTTGAATGACAATGCAACAAAAGACATTGATTAGTAACTTTCTTGTGTTTGCCAAATCTCAATGACTTTTAATATATATACAACAATCTCAGATTTAACTTGATATATATCACCCTCAGACTATCAGCTTGTATTAGGGATTATTGATTAATTGCAGTAATTCTGTTGACAAAACTTGATACGGTTTTTACTACTTCCCTATTTATTTCAATATGCATCCATGATCTGAACAAGGAACCCACGACACATTTGTCCTGAGTTAAACAATTTTAGCCACTTGTTGCCAGAATTGTCCAATAATATGTGCCTCTTTTAGTTCCACACATTGTAATTATATATCTTCAGTTAAATTAATTCTCCCTTTTCTATCATCCCTGCAAAATCATTACCAAATTCCAAGGTTCTTCAATTCTTCAAATTTCCTAAACAAGCAGCACCAATCACATGGATTATTAGGGAGAAATGCATGGAGTTAGTACTACTACACTATTGACCCAAAATTCACAACAGCAATAGAAGAAGATATCATAAGTTTTGGTGGACAGAAAATAAGAACTCCAATTCACACAATTTCAACCTATGCTTCTTGCCTCGTAAGGTCGGAGTTTCAATTTATCTAACAGACAGAGGTTATGGAAAAGCATTTGTTCCTTCACTTCTAACAGAGATTAGAGATAATGAGTCATTCCGATAGTGAATGTTATAAGAGAAAGCTTTTGTTACGAGAGTAGGCTACATCTATTCAAGGAAGAAAAATTAAGTCCAATTTTACTGTACCCTCTTTGCAGCTAAAAATTTGAATTTCATGTATAATTATTAACTCAACATTTCTTTTTCTCCCAAATAGTTTAGCCTTGTCTTTGGTCCTAGCTATGCTACCCTTGTTATGAATCATATGTTTTATTCCTGCTTTGAAATATCAGAACAAAGTCTGCTCTTTTTTTTTTTTAAATCAGTTAGGCTCAGACAGAAAGAAGGGATGATTAAAAGTTAAAACTAATAAACAGAGCATACAGAGGGTCTGCTTGAGTAATTGAATTCATTGTATTAAAAAAATCGTATATTCTTTTTCTATTCCCTCTTTCTCGAGAAAGGGAGATCTATACAAGTTAGGAAGATGCCTATTATACAAAAATGTCTCCACTGATCTATGTCAATCTCCTAAAGTGTAAAATATATCGTCAATTCAAGCAAGAAGTTATACGTTGGAAGGCATCTTCGTTGCAAGGAATTGTGAGGCCACCCATGGGATGATCATATCCAAACTCTTCCTCAGCTTGACTCAACAAGTCCTGGAATGAAGGCTGATTCAAGTAAGATATAGGAATCACAAACCGCTTCATTTTCTCTCCAACATAGACTGCAAGATAGCCCTTTGGTGCATCCACCAATTTTGAAGATGCTTGTTTTGCTGCAAATAATGA
The DNA here is from genome assembly GCA_014843725.1 of Amphicarpaea edgeworthii. Taxonomy (NCBI): domain Eukaryota; kingdom Viridiplantae; phylum Streptophyta; class Magnoliopsida; order Fabales; family Fabaceae; genus Amphicarpaea; species Amphicarpaea edgeworthii. The sequence goes on along the minus strand of CM026323.1, from coordinate 7,382,871 downwards.
CTTTCTGATACCAGCTAAACGAAAACCCATTGTTGTATTGATTTAAAATGAGAATGGTTTAGAAAAGTCTTGAAAATTTTGAATGCTTTAGGATGTGAATGATTTGTGTTGGTCCTAAATTCTTGCAGCCATGAATATATATAGATAAAAGGATATGCAAGAAACCAGCAATTGGTTACTTGAATTATTTGTGAAGGAGGAGGGATATGAGATAGGAGTCATGGGACCAAATGAGAGACATGACATGTGGTGTTGTCTTAGAGTACTTTCTTAAAAACCAACGGAACATGCTATTGTAGATAATACAAGTCCCACCTTCTACATCAATTAAATAGAAAGTGAAATATAATGTTGAAGAAATTATCTTATTCAGTGTGGTGGGGGCCAGAAATTTCATTGATGCCAACTTATTGCAGTTTTACTAATTCATGCAATATTAATTGGAATTGTTTATTGTTGTAAACATGCTTGGACATGTTTTCTTCACGTTATGTTGAACTACAGCTAGAAGGCATTTTCTGGCTAATGAATTATAAGGCAACACAGATAGCGATAGATCATAGACCATTATATTTCTGTTTTATTCGAAGCTGATCCACTACAGAAAATGAGATAGTATTATCATAACTAGTATAGCATGTTAGATTAATTCTTGAGAAAGTTCTCCAATGCAACACCAGCTATGATGGAGTCTATTGACGGAGAAAGCATCACATGGTATTGTCTCAGAGGTCTCTTTCAAGGAAGGATGAGGATGAAGTTCAATATATAGGAGTGCATACCTCACCTTCTGAGATAGTGGCCAACAAATTACCCACCTGACAACTTAATAGTTGTTCATGCATTGTGATATGGCTAATCCAATGGTGGATATGCTTAAGACATCTCACATGCTTCTTCAAATAATTGTAAGCCAACAGTTCTATTGATAAAAGTATCAGAGTGACAGATAGCAACCAGAAAATCTTAAGCAGACAAGAATTGACAGCTCTGAATAAGTGTTTGAAGGTAAGAAGAAAACCAATACTGAATACATTATCAAGAGGCACTATGAATCACATTTTTTATGTACAGCCAAATCTAACCGACACCAGCCAAAAATTATGTACACATGAAGTTCATTGACCCCCTTAATAATTGTCCACATGATACACTTTGATTTTTTTTTTTTCATATATTTTTTTATTTTCCAGTGTCGAAATCTGTTAGCCTTCAACCGATAAGGTGGGATAGTATTATCATAAATACTATAACATGTTACGTTCATTCTTGAGAAAGTCTCAATACAACACCATATGCCTTTGTCTCTAAGTTGGTCCCATTATTCTTATCTCATAGCCCTCCTCCATCAATAATTCATGCAGCCAATGGTTTATCACACATCGTTTTCTCTATATATATTCATGGCTACAAGCATTTAGCACCAACACAAATCATTCACATCCTAAACCATTCAAAATTCAAAATTCTCTATACTTTTCTTAAACAATTCTCCTCTCAAGTCAATACAACACCATGGGTTTCCGTTTACCTGGTATCAAAAAGTCATTATTTGCAGCAAATCAAACATCTTCAAAAGCGGTGGATGCACCAAAGGGATATCTTGCAGTCTATGTTGGAGAGAAAATGAGGCGGTTTGTGGTCCCCATATCATACTTGAACCAACCTTCATTCCAGGACTTGTTGAGTCAAGCTGAGGAAGAGTTTGGATATGATCATCCCATGGGTGGCCTCACAATTCCTTGTGGTGAAGATGTCTTCCAACGTATAACTTCTTGCTTGAATTGACAATAAATCTCAGACTTTAGTAAAGTAACATAGATTTGTGAAGACATTTTGTACAATAGGTGTCTTCTCAACTTGTAAAGACCATTAGAATGAAAAATTCATATTTCATAGAGCATGTCCTTGCGTGGTTAAATAACATTCTTTCAATACTATATATACATATATACCCCTCTGTATCATTGTAGTGAGTAACAATTCTTTCGTAGAGAATTTAATTCTCTCTGTCAGGATCTTTGCCTTATAATTTTCTCTTCTTTATGTTAAGGTTTTGATGCCTTTAGCTTGTATTTTGTATCTCATAACTCATAAGTCATAATCATGATTCATTTTTCATTGCATAGTAATTGATTGATAACAAGTACAATGTACAATATTGTGTTTACAGCAGGGGATACAGTGATATACACGACCTATAGGAGGAATTAATGATTAAAAAGATAAGTAGAACTAGAAATATTCAGTATAATGGAGTCCAGATTTTATAACTAGGCTGTTGGGTAAGAAGCTTGCATAGCTATGCCACAGAGTCCTTCCTCAGAAGCCACACCCCTTTGCATCCTAATGCAGCCTTCTTCACCCCACTCGGTTCCCCACGAGTTCTTTAACCAACCAATACTGAGTTCCATCAGTGCTAACACCGTATCCCACAGCAGTGACACCATGATCCAACTCAGTTCCACATGAGCCAGTGAAGACACCACTCTTGTAAAACTGAAAGTCAGAGCCACTGGCATCAATGGCTACAGAAACTGGTTGACTGGCCACAGCTTTTTGCAGTGCCTTCTCATTATTGGCAGGGACATCCTCGTATCCAGTAATGGTAGCAGCATGGTTGGCTTCTTCATTGGCATTGCACTTTCCATCAACACCCTGATAGGGGTAATTGGCTTCAGTATTGAGTCCATGATTTTGGATGATGAATTTGAAAGCATCATCCATAAGACCACCCTCACAACCTTGGTTCACACCCTTTGTGTCACAATCAACAACTTCTTGTTCTAGCAAAGAGATCAATTTTCCAGCACTCAGTGCATGAATTCCTTCAGTTGCTACAACAGCAGAAAATGCCCAACAACATCCTACAAATACAATACAAGGTAAATTTTAAGTTAGATAATCATTGGATTTAATTTGACTAGGGAATGTCAATGAATAATCATGAACTTACCACATTGGCCTTGGTCCTTGATGGGTGTCACTTCTCCTTTCTGCCTCCAATTCACTGTGGATGGCAGTGCAGTAACATTTTCATACTTGAAAGTGGATGTTCTTATGATTGAGGAACACGTGTCCCTTGAATCTGTTTCTTGGTGCAATGAACTCCTCATTGGTGAGGTCTCCAAATTGATTGATGCCAAGATTATAAGGTTTGTTGGCAGCATTGTTGAAGGCTTCAATGTAATTCACATTTTCCTTAAATATCCTGAAAATGCTTTTCTTTTTCCAGAGGGTCCTTATACACTCTGCCATATTGAGCCATCCATTGTCCATGTCTCTCATACATGGATGCATCTTGGAGAGTGCGACATGTGACTTGAAAAGTCCAGAATCCCAAACAGAAGAGTAATGTCAATGTAACATGATAGAATTGATTTTTGGCAGCCATGGTAGCTACTGTATGTAGTGTGACAATAATTGGAACAACTACTTCAGGCTAGTTAGGGAAATGTGTGAATGATGTGTTGTGACTTCGCATTCAGGATTATTTGTGGTCTTCAGAGGAAAGTTATTGTTGAATTCTAAATTAATCTTTTAGTTTTCAACTAAAATCTCAACACGTCTTTTATTATTATTTTTTTTCTTTCTGAATTAGACCCTTTGTACTGGGGACAAATTACTAGTCAAGAATATCACAGAGGTTCGATATATACGGTGCCAAAGTAATCTTCAATGGAATGGGGTGTAAGGGTAAATTGGAGGTTTGAACTTTGAAAACTTTATTAACTTCGTGCAGGCAAATTGCTAAAGCACAACCAAATGAAAAATGGCACTTTGCTTCCAAATCAAATATATATTGAGCACTGATAATTTGCTATAACAGATAAGGGGCTAGGAATAAACTATGTTGTTTATTATTTTACTCTCTCTTTCTGTGTGTCTCTATCTATTTATAACAGAGGACATATCAAATGAGATTTTATTTTTATTTTAAAATAAGAGAAAAAAATCCATTTATGAACTTTTAAGATTAAAACGAACATCCTTTAAAAGATAAAAGATTAAAACGAAGAAGTTATGTAAGTTTCTACAAAGTCATGTAATATTTTTAAATGATCATATAACTTTGAAAAACTTTTAATCTTGACTATTTATTATGATGGTATATCAGACATATTTTCAAATAAAAAGTTTTTCTTATTAGATTCATCAATAGGAAACATAGAGGAAGAAACACATTTTTATATGAGAGTAGAATAAGATGGAATAAATATAAATCATATCATATTTAAATCATTGAGATTAAAAAATTAATACATATCATGTATTTTTTATTTTTTTTATCAATACACACTGATGATGTTTTAAGTAGTCATGCCACTATTAACTAAGTAGATTTTTTTAAGTGGTTATGTGCCTTTTAACTAACATTCAATGTGATTACTACTTAAAGTAAGAAATGCTCTCACCAAATATGTCTTGTGTATATTAACTGTCGATATATAGATTCAATTGACATTATGTGTCAATTTTTTGCCCATATTTACATACCATTTTATAACTTTTTCTGGAACATGAACTAACAAATTTAAACGTTGAATTGAAAGTTTTTATAATTTATAATAAGTTAACAAAATTTTGTGTAAATAAAAAAACCAATAACTTGAAAACTACGACTTTCTCATGCAATTCATTGTTACAACTAATTATAGATTATGATAGATTTTTTCTTTACCTAACTGTTATAGATTAGATTAAATTAAATTAGAATATATCTTTTCTTTATCTAGTTTTTAACTTGTGAAGAAAGTTTCGCAAATCCTTATATACAGCATGTATGTACACATTCACATAATTCATTCACATTCTTGTTTCGTTCTTGGCATCGGTGGTGTTCAGAAAATGATGATTTAGAAACATTCTTGTAGTTCTTCACCGTCAGGCTGATCATCATCAATCTTTTGTGGAAAGAACATTGATGATCAGGTTGCCGGTGAATAACTAAAAGGTATGTTTAGTTCACGTGGCAGTAGAAGTTATGCAAGAGCAAGGAGGTTTGGTTTGGTTCAACCCTGAGGAGGCTAATAAACCTGTAAGTATTTTTCATGGCTCCATGCATGCAAGGTCACCACCACACTCACTCACACCATCATCATGCTTTTGAAAGAAAACTAATTGAATACTGACCCAAGATGGTATGAAAATGTATTTTAGAAATTTTTGTTATGCCTAATGTCGTGTGACCTGTTATCAAACCATGTGCAGATGTTCAATTCTCCAAACTTTGAAGCTGGAGATGCAGGGGTGATGAACCGGGTTGATCTGTTGTATAAGTATTTGATAATAATTGATGCATAATGTTTCCACTTTGCATTCATGCTAGATTTATCAAGCAAATCTACTAATTCTGTATCAAGAAAACCGCATTGTCTAGTTAATGCATTGTTTACGTGATTCTCAAGTCTGCGGTTTCTCAAGTCTTAAGTTTAAATTGCATTTATCCCATTTACCAGAATAATTAGCAGTTTAATGTAGTTATTGCGTGTTGACCAATATGTGTCAACAAAATAAACCTGTGCTGCCCAGAAAGTTTAACTCTTGGTTTGTGTTGAATTCCACAAGTCCTGGAATGAAGGAAGGCTGATTCAAGTTAGATATAGGAATCACAAACATCTTTAAATCAATACAACAATGGGTTTTCGTTTACCTGGTATCAGAAAGTCATTATTTGCAGCAAATCAAGCATCTTCAAAAGTTGTGGATGCCCCAAAGGGCTATCTTGCAGTCTATGACATTATCCCAATATCATACTTGAACCAACCTTCATTCCAGGACTTGTTGAGTCAAGCTGAAGAAGAGTTTGGATATGATCATCCCATGGGTGGCCTCACAAATCCTTGCAGTGAAGATGTCTTTCATCGTATAACACAGCTTCCTGCTTGAATTGACAAAAAAATTTAGACTTTAGGAGAGTAACATAGATTAATGAAGACATTTTGTACAATAGGCGTCTTCTCAACTTGTAAAGATCCCTTTCTCGAAGAAAAAGTGGGGAATGACCATTAGAATGAAAAAATAATATTTCATTGAGCATGTCCATGCGTGGTTAACCAACACTCTGTTAATACTATATATACATATATACCGTGTGTATCATTGTAGTGAATAACAATTCTTTCATAGAGAATTCAATTCTCACTCTCAGAATCTTTGCCTTATAATTTTCTCTTCTTTATCTTAAGGTTTTGATACCTTTAGCTTGTATTTTGTAACTCACTAGTCATAACAATGATTCATTTTTCATTGCATAGTAATTGATTGATAAAAAGTACAAACTGTACAATGTACAACATTGTTGTCACGCAGGGGATACAATGATACACACGACTATAGGAGTAATCAATGATTAAAAACGTAAGTAGAATTCTGAATATTCAGTATAATGGGGTCCAGATTTTATAATTATGCTGTTGGGTAAGAAGCTTGCATAGCTATGCCACAGAGTCCTTCCTCAGAAGCCACACCCCTTTGCATCCTAATGTGGCCTTCTTCACCCCACTCGGTTCCCCACGAGTTCTTTAACCAACCAATACTGAGTTCCATCAGTGCTAACACCGTATCCCACAGCAGTGACACCATGATCCAACTCAGTTCCACATGAGCCAGTGAAGACACCACTCTTGTAAAACTGAAAGTCAGAGCCACTGGCATCAATGGCTACAGAAATTGGTTGATTGGCCACAGCCTTTTGCAGTGCCTTCTCATTGTTGGCGGGGACAACCTCGTATCCAGTAATGGTAGCAACATGGTTGGCTGCTTCATTTGTATTGCACGTTCCATCAACACCCTGGTAGGGGTAATTGGCTTCAGTGTTGAGTCCATGATTTTGGATGATGAATTTGAAAGCATCATCCATAAGACCACCATCACAACCTTGGTCCACACCCTTTGTGTCACAATCAACAACTTCTTGTTCCGACAAAGAGATCAATTTTCGAGCACTCAGTGCATGAATTCCTTCTGTTGCTGCAACAGCAGAAAATGCCCAACAACATCCTACAATACAAGGTAAATTAATAGTTAGATAAATCATTGGATTTAATTTACTAGGGAATGTCAATGAATAATCATGCACTTATATACCACATTGGCCTTGGTCCTTGATGGGTGTCACAGCACCCTTTTGCCTCCAATCCACTGTGGATGGTAGTGCAGTCACATTTTCATACTTAAAAGCGTTAGTCCTTATGATGGAGGAACACATGTGTCCCTTGAATCTGTTTCTTGGTGCAATGAACTCTTCATTAGTGAGGTCTGCAAATTGATTAATGCCAAGCCTGTAAGGTTTATTGGCAGCATTGTTGAAGGATTCAATGTAATTAACATTTTCATTGAATATCCTGAAACACTTTTCCCTTTCCTGAGGGTCCTTATACACCTTGCCATAACTAGCCATCCATTCTTCATGCCTCTCATGCATGGATGCATCTTGGAGAGTGCGACATGTGACTTGAAAAGCCAAGAATCCCAAACAGAAAAGCAATACCAATGATAAATGATAGAAATGATTTTTGGCAACAATGGTAGCAAGTGTCATCTGATGACAACTATGAGAACAATTACTTCAGGTAACTCGTTAATTAGTGAAATCTGTTAAAGTGTTGTGTTGTTACCAAGATTATTTGTGGTACTTACAGTAAAGTTAACGTTGAATGGTAAACTAATCTTGTTAATGTTTTCAACTCTAATATGAAAGCACCTTTCTCTAAATGTACCAATGAGAATATTTTGAATAAGACTCTTTTATTGTTTGTACGCATATGCAGGTCCGGACAATTTTGTTGTCAAGCGTAACGTAGAGGCACTTGACAGTTACTTAAAAAAAGGCACATAACCACTTAAAACATCTACTTAGTTACATGACTACTTAAAACATCATCCGTGTGTATTGATAAAAAAAAATAAAAATGATGTGTATTAATTTTTTAATCATGACCATTTAAATATGATATGATGTTTTATATTTGTTCCATCTTATACTACTCTCATATAAAAATGTGTTTCTTATTGTATGTTTCCTATGGGTAAATCTAGTAAGAACAACTTTTTATATGAAAATATGTGTGATATGCCATCATAATAAATAATCAAGATTAAAAGTTTTTCAAAGTTAAATGATCATTTAAAATATTACATGACTTTTTAGAAACTTACCTAACTTGTTCGTTTTAATCTTAAACGTTCATGAAATTTTTTTCTCTTATTTTAAAATAAAAATAAAATCTCAATTGATATGTCCTCTGTTATAAATAGATAGAGATAAAAAGAGAGTAAATTAAAATAATAAACAACATAGTTTATTCCTAGCCCCTTATCTGTTATAGCAAATTATCAATACTCAATAACTAAATTCGACAGAATTTGGAGGAGATTATTAAATTAGTAAGTAATAAGTATATAATATAGATATTTGATTTGGAAGCAGAGTACCAAGTTTCATTTGGTTGTGCTTTAGCAATTTGCCTGCACGAAGTTAATAACGTTTTCAAAGTTCAAACCTCCACTTTTACACTTCCATTTTTTTCCAATACACCCCATCCCATTGAAAATTACTTTTGGCACCGTATATATCAAACCTCTGTGATATGCTTGACTAGTAATTTGTCCCAAACAGATGCGTTGAGATTTTAGTTCAAAACTAAAAAGATTAATTTACAATTCAACGATAACTTTCCTATAAAGACCACAAATAATCCTGAATGCCAACACACAACAAATCATTGATCATTCACACATTTCCCTAACTAGCCTGAAGTAGTTGTTCCAATCATTGTCACACTACAGTAGCTACCATGGTTGCCAAAACTCAGTTCTATCATGTTACAATGACATTACTCTTCTGTTTGGGATTCTTGGCTTTTCAAGTCACATGTCGCACTCTCCAAGATGCATCATCCATGTATGAGAGGCATGGACAGTGGATGACTCAATATGGCAAAGTGTATAAGGACCCTCAGGAAAGAGAAAAGCGTTTCGGGATATTTAAGGAAAATGTGAATTACATTGAATCCTTCAACAACGCTGCCAACAAACCTTACAAGCTTGGCATTAATAAATTTGCAGACCTCACCAATGAAGAGTTCATTGCACCAAGAAATAGATTCAAGGGGCACATGCATTCCTCAATCATAAGAACAACCACTTTTAAGTATCAAAATGTGACTGCACTACCATCCTCAATAGATTGGAGACAGAAAGGAGCAGTGACACCTGTCAAAAACCAAGGCTCATGTGGTAAGTGCTTGATTAGGTATTCATTGATATTTACAAAGTCCAATTTTTTTTATGAACAAATATTAGTTTGTTAATTTCAGTTAGAAATGTCACGAGATTCGAACATGCAAACTTTTATCTTAATTTTAATACTTACCTTGTGTTGTAGGATGTTGTTGGGCGTTTTCTGCAGTTGCAGCAACCGAAGGAATCCATGCACTGACTTCTGGAAAACTGATCTCATTGTCAGAACAAGAGCTCGTTAATTTAATCAATAATTTCAGTTTTTTGTGTTATGAATTTTTTCATTTTTTTTAGATTAATGATATTTAAATATTTGTATTGTATTGTTATTATAATCCTGTGTTTTTTTTTATCACAAAAAAATATTAATTTTCTTTTTTATATCTAGATCTGCCGTTGAGCAAGCTTCAAAAGAAAAGGGAGGTTGAAAGTTGTAAAAAAAATTCCAACTTAAAAAAAAAAATCTTTATTTCATTCTTAAATGTTACAACAATGTTGATTTTTTCACTAGAATAGTAAAATTTGGTATTATTAATGTGATAGCTCCTCTTAAAATTAAATGTGATAGTTACTGGACTAAATTATCACAATATTACATTTTATATGTTTGTTTTAGGAAACATTTTATAAGTCTTAACCTATTAAAATTTGCTAATGTTTTCAACTGTTATAATTAATTATTTATTACATATTCTTTACTACCTAAAGGTGCTTATAGATGTCTAATGAAGCTATAAATGAAACTAAAAAATAATTTTGAGTGATGAGAAGCTCGGAGAAGATGCACCTAATAAGGATAGTGTAGCTAGAATGAAGAAGAAAAAAACTTATGGATTAGGTGGACAATGAATTTGAGAGAACTAAAACTTTTCCTATTTATTCTTCAATAATTATGATTAAGACACCAATTGAATGTATGTGTCTTATGAATGAATCCCTATCCATTTTAGTTTGTGTTCATTTTTTTGCCTTACAAGACCTTCTCAAGAGTCAAAATTACTTTAAATATAAGAAATGAAGATGTAATTGACACCTTTCACTTGCATATGTTTGAAGTTACAAAAATAAATTAAAAAATCACGTCCAAAGAAAAATCTCATTATATACTTAACTGGAAAAAAAATCCTTTATTAATTAATTATCCATAATCTTACTTATGAATAACATAATATGTGTCAATAAGTAAATATAACATGTCATAGCTTAAATAAATTAGTAATCATGAAATTTAAACTTATTTCATCTAGGATGCAAATCTATCCAAAAGGGTTTAATATATTTCAAAAAGGAGGATGTAACAAACAACCCATATGTATTTAACGCGTTTTATAAGGAATATATGACAACCTATCTAGTATCTATAGAAAAAGGCTTAAAACCGATGTTGTTAAGGTTGAAAATCCATTCAATCAACCGATGTCAAAACTTGAATCCTACATCGGTTCTTATTAAAACGGATGTCAAAGATGGACCATAAGAACCAATACTGCTTTTGCAGCTCACGCGTTATTTTGATATCTTTATATTCCTTATCAGTAAATTACTAGTATATTTATTATAATGCCAAGAACTTTCATTAAGTTAGCCCATGCATTTAACTAATTAATGGAAAAAGGATGACATGTTCTGTACCAGCTCTGGAGATAAGGTCCAAGCACCATGTTATTGTATGAATCACAAAATAAATGGGAAATGAAGCCTGAAGACTAACTATATCAATAGCTACTGGTGGAATGACCCTCCTATGCTGTCCCGTATCGGGAGCTAAATTCTCTTCCTTCCTTAAATGTTCCATACGATTAGAAAATTCATCTATAGGTATTAAAACACTTAAAATCTAAGAAGTATTAAACTTTATTTATACGAGGAAATTAATGAAAATCAAGACAAAAGTATAATGATAATAGTATAAAAGGAAAAACATTTCGATGCAAGAAGAACACACTTTATTTTTACTAGATTTTGCCAAATGTACACCCTGTAGACAAACCATTGAATTTGAGATAGCCCTCTTAGAATATCAACATAACACCATTTACACTTGCATATTTGGAAAATTAACAAAAAAATCTCTACAAGTCATTTCCTCATCATTCCACCTTGGTTCTGATTTGAACTACACAATTTGGAGGCAAATTAAATTGTTCAATTTTCATTGACATCTCAGTCACTTCCAACTTAACAAGCCCTTTAACATGCTTCAGTCCAGCGGGAAGCATCTTCATGTGCAAACATGATCTCATGTGCAGTTTTCTAAGAGAGGGGAGAGCTTCTTGCTCTATACTCCACTCCTTCAGATGTTCCAGCTTCGAAACCCTTAAGATGTAAAGTTGAGGAAAACTCTGAGACTTGCAAATCAATTTTCTTCCCATGTATGATCCTGTGAGTAAAGACAATGAACGAAGTTTTGGAAGATCTTTCAGAAGCAGCATGGGGTCCTCCTGTAATTTGGAATGTGACAGTGTAAGCTCAACCAGACTTGGAGGAAACTGGGACAGAATAGATGGACAAAGGCTCAAGCTTCCCAACAAATACACATCAGTGAGATTGATGTGATTTTCAAAAGACTGTAAATTCCAAGGCTGACCATCATCTTTTGATTTTAGCCTCAATGATTGAAGACATTCTAATTTTGCAATCCAATCCGCTATTGCATCAAATTGGGATTGACATTTTAACCCCAATGTCCTGATCTTCACCAACTTGTCAAGACAACCCTTCACTGGAGTCTCTTGGTCTACAGAAAGTCCACTCAATATTTGGAGGTTAGATAGGGTACCTTGATATGCAAGTACTGGTTCAGGTGGGAATTTGGTGCAATAACTCAGGAACAGGTGTCTCAGCTGCGTGCTCCATATGGAGCTGTCGAGGGTGTCAATGCTAGTACCTTTCAAATCCAGTGTTTGTAGCTTAATCAATTTTGTTAGAGAGAGGGGTGACTCTACATGAGTCATTCTCAGACCCAGATACACCAGCTCAGATAGGTCACCAATGTTTGTAGGCAAGTTGGGCTTGTATACGCCTTCTAGATCAAGCACCCGCAACTGTAAAAGACAACCAAATTTAATACATTGATTCAGAAAGTTACCTATATCTCGGCCAGGCTGACTTCCTTCTCTCGTATCAAAGGACTGTATGGATAGAATACCCTTGTAGTAGGTTTCCAGAAAATCAATATCTCCACCACCATGAATATGTTTGTGCCAAATATCTTTTTCGTCAAGACAATCTACCACCCATTTTATTGAGTTTTCTTTCATCTGAGGGATCGTTCCAGACTCATGAGCTTTCTTGAGGAAGAGTTCACGAATACCATCAGGGAAACGACATGTTTTGACTTTGCCATTAGGCCCTCTCTTGGCAATTTGAAGCAGGTTGAGATCTATTAAATTTTTCAAATACCTTTCTACAACCAACTCTGGTGGCTCTTCTTCTCCATGGCCCAGTCCCTCAGCAACCAACAAAGGAACCAGTCTCCTTGCAGGAATCTCAAATCCTGCAGGGAATACCACTGAGTACCATAGACATTGTCTCAGACATGGCTTCACCATGTTAAAGGATGCAGACCAAGGGTTGTGGTTGTGGGGCTCCGCTTGCACATTTAACCAGTCCTCTGGCTTCTTTAGATCTTTGCCTGAAAGCAAAGAACCTATTCTAACTAATTCTGATGGCAAGCCAGCACATTTTTTTGCCACCATTTTTTTTACCAGCTCTCTCACATCCACTGGAATGTGCTTCCCCAAATGCCTTTTAAACAGAGTGAAACTGTTTTTGTCATCTAATAGGTGTAGTTGATGAAAAAAGCATCTCATACCTTTTTCTTGCAGAACTGTAGTATCTGCATGGCTAGTAAGAATGGCCCTATTGCTTCCTCTGGAAATGTTTGCTTCTGTCAAGGTATGCAGAAAACCTGGACTATGAGCTCCATCCAAAACAACGAGAAACCTTGGTTGGAGTGGAGGAAGAACTGGTTCCCCAGTGACCCATCTTCTGGTTGGAAAAGCATGCTGGACTGACTCATCATCAAGCACCAGTTGGGCCAATGATGGACCCAACCCTTCCATGCCAAGCATGCAAATAACAATAAGTCTGTCTTCTTCCATGAAAAGATGGTGCTTCAGCAGCTCCAAATCTTCCACCATGGAAGAAGGAACGGAGGTGGAACTCATCTTGCGTTTGTTTCTTGAAGAAAGATGAAAGAACTTGGTTTTTTGGAAAGTGACTTCAGCGTGTTTCTTGGAGAAGAGGAGAGAACTTGAGGTTTTTTTCGAAAGTGATTTCAGAGGGTTTTTAGATGAAGAGGACTCAACTTAATGCATATTCTCGCATGCATTAAAACTTTAGACTCGGAGAAATTGCATGCTAAAATGTAAACGCCTTATATAAATGATGAAGACTTTTTTCAAAACTATGCTTATAATAAGAAACAGAACGATGATGATGATACTTTATTTTGGTGGAAAAAAAAAACAATGATACTTTATAAATTTGGAACTGCCATCTGTTTCAAGGCCTATGGAGTTAGAACTACGCAAATACTAAGAAGTTTCTATATATTTTAAGATTCAACATACCTTGTGTATTTGTTGAATCTGAGGTGGATAAATAAAGGAGAATATTAAAATAATAAATGAGAACAGTAAAAAGGTTGTTTTTAAATCACCTTTGATTTTTTGACGTATTTAATTTTAAGATGTATATTATGAAAATGATAAATAAATTAATGAAAGATGAAAATAAATGTATATGTATAATATCATGTAAGTATGGTTGTTTTCATGTTTAAATAATAGACCTGATATAAATGATGATATTTTTCTTTCGTTTAGTTTATAAATTTTATTTCCATATCCATGAGATATATAGCAAAATTTTAAAATGTATAGAGGTCGGCAGGATACACTTCTAGAATTAAAGGAATGGAAAATGTCAAATATTAAAAATTGATAAGGAAGAAAAAATTATCAAGTTCATTGATTTTTATAAAGTTGGAACATATATAACTACTTCAAAATTGTAGACACAGATTAGGGGTGTTTACAAGTGGAATTAAAGCAAAAATTAAACAAAGAAAATTACTCACAAATTTATAAAAGAATACATCAAATTTATTTAATAAAATGATGCAAAAATACATACTTATAAGGAGTGCAATGAAACTGTATATATAACCATAGAAAATAGTTATAGAGATATGAGGTAAGAAAATAATAAAGGCGAATTACAAAGAATAGAAAAAGATTTACAAAAGATATAACATCAAGGGAAAGATTTACAAAAGATATAACATCAAGGGAATGGGAAATTATGTAGAAATCATTTTGAATTTAAGAAGTTTTAATCATCTTCAGTGAGTAGTTCTCCTTAGTAATACAGTTGGTAGAGGAAAAGATCAGTTTACAATTTGGGGATTTGGATAAATGATGGGTAGAAATTAGGTTAAATTAGAAATCAGAGATATGTAATTGCATAATGTGAACAGTTTCAGAATTATGAGCAAGAACAATGTTACCATTAGATAAATTTATTGAAATCGGAGATATAGTCTTTTAGTTAGAAAAAAGAAACCTATAAAAAGAAAAAGTAATTAATTAAAATGAAACGAAAATCAAAATCTTTTAACAAAAAAAAATTGCTTTGCATTTATTATTTAATCTCTTTTATTATTATAATAATTTGGAATTGAATAATTAATGATAAAAAATAATGTAAATATAAGTATTTTTTTTAAGAAAAATTAAATTTTAAAAAAATAAACTTGAAGTTGGTTGACTCGTAAATTGGTTTGATGGTGAGACAAGTTGACATTTCTAACCCATGTCAAACATAAGTAAGTAAGCCATTCTCGTTTTTGGTAAGTCCAACTTATTCTATCCCATTTTTTTATTGTCATCCATAATTTTATATATATATATATATATATATATATATATATATATAATAATGTTAAAATAACATAAGAATTGACTATCAAAATTACCTTTAAACTAATAATTAATTGGTCAACAAAAAGTCCATGGATATCTATTCCCTCGGATAAAAACTAATTTTGTTTATGATTTGTAAAGCCGATTTCTAGGAACTAAAGTATAAATAACCCCTTCACCGATATAATTTAGTAAAAAATAAATTAGTTCATTAACATTTAGTTGATAAATTAGTTTTACGAGTAACCAATCTAAAAAATATTCTTTTATGTAATAAATTATTATCAATATGTTACCTAGATATGAACATTAGAAATAATACACAAAATTTAATGATATAATTAATATATAACACTCTTTACATATTTATGTATTAAATTTTAATTTATTATTTTTTAAATCTCTCCGTAAATTCTACTTTTAATGAAGAAATTTAATATTTATACTAAAAAAAAAAAACTCTATGCACTTCATAATTAATGCATTATGAATGCTTCTTATGCGACAAATCACACGGTGGTTGCCTAAAAACATGCACATGAGTGACTGCTATCCATCCGAAAACATAAAGATAGCATCTGCAAAGGTCTTAAATCCTCTTTAATGCTTCTTTTGCCACAAATCAATAATGGTTTACAACACGATATTATTGATGATGAATTGTTCCATCACAATTCTTTATTCACAATAAATTTATTAATTTTATAGAGTTATTTTACTGTGCATATTCATTAAACTCTTCAAAAACTACAGTTTTATTATAGTTAATATAATTATAATTTTTAACTAATTAACTGTGTTATAATTTATAATATATACTTTTCATGTTTCTTCTATAACAAATTAACAATTTAGACCCATTTATATAGCTAAGTATTTCTCATTCAAATCATACTTTTATATATATTTCATGTTTTATTAAAAAAATTCTGTATTAATAATACTTTTAATTCTTAAAACATATACTGTATATTATAATTTAAAATATTCATATATCTGGGCTGGGATACGTTAAGACTTAGGAGGATCATGATTATTAAAATTGACTAGTAGAATTTATTTCATGCATGTGTGATGTGTGTAGCTTAGCTAGCCTCATGCTTAATGTTTGACTTTGGAATTCAAATGGAGGTGGAGACTATTAATTATAAGTTGCATATTTCATCAATCACTATGTCAGATCTGACTTTTGTAAGCAGAGTCAAACAAATCCATTAAAATGTTATGTAATTTGCTTCGTCCTTCAATTTTCTATCTGTTGATGAGTATTCCCATAAATCTCACTGGACATTCATAAAATTTCCCACCGTGAAGAGAAAGAGAAGGAAAAGAAACTTGGTTTGAGGGAAATAGAATTTAATTGGAGCTGGTAACTGGTAAGTGGTAAATAGAATTCAAACTAGATTGTTTTTTACCTAAATTGATGTAACTTGGTTGAATTCGGGTTTATAGGTTATAATATTTTATATAATTAATTAGATTGCTAATCAAACTAGTAAATTATTAGTTGTTAATTCAATTATTCGATGCCCTTATCGAGTCGTGTATGAGAATGACATTTTTCTACACTATAAATTATAAAACATGGGAATGATTCGACTCCATAACCTTAGGAATCTATTCTTTCCGATTAGTCTTCAAATGCTCTCGGATAAGTATTATTGTCATCATAACGTGATCCTTATCATTGTTATAATAATGCTGATTAATTATTGCTTTTGCAATTATTTATTTATTTATTTCTACCAAATCTTCTATTTCATGTATAAATTTTAAATGTTTAATTGTTCATCACTATTATTATATGAGTTGGTCTTACTTACTTACCATCCGTACATATGTTTGTGACACGATCGCAGAACAGCCAGAACTTACCTGCTATCTTGTCATTTGTTCAATTTCCAATGCCCAACGCGTATGCCGTTAAATTAAAATACTTTTTTTCTGTTTAAATTCATTAATTGTTTCGGAGATATATATTTAAAGCTGTTTTGTTTAATTTACATGGTAAAAAATAGGTTAAATGTTACTTTTATTATTTTATTTTTTTTTAGTTTGTTGGATTATTTTCTATAAGTTTTAATTTTATCTTTTATATTTTTTTAAATAATTTAAAGTGATTATTCTAAAATAATATTTATTTTTAATTATATGATGTGATTTTAAATATTTTTTTTAAAAATTTAAAAAAATAAAAATTATTTTATTATATTCACTTATATAAAAATGATGAATTATGAAATTCAATTGACGTATGAATTAAATGATAATCAAGTATAATAAAAAATTATATTAAAAAATAAGTCTCATATGAATAATTAAATAAAATTTAATATTATATTTTACATTAATTTAGTTATTCGTTAAATATATTTTTCATAAAATTTATAATATATTTATTATATTTTTTTATTTGAACATTAATTAGATTTTATAATTTTTATGTAAATAAATTTAATTAAATAATTTTTATGTGTTAAATTAATTAAAATACAAAATTTAAAATTATATTTATTTTTAAAATAATTATTTTAACTCATTTTTAAATATAAAACGAAATTGAAGTATTTTAAAAATGCAAATAATTAAATTGAGGTTTTTCAAATATGAAAGACCAAACTAAAAAAACAATACAAAGTAACAAAAAGTAAACTTAAAAAACAAATTGAATGAGAAATTATATATGTTTTTAAAAGAATATTTTTATTCTAAATCTTTTTATATTGGCGTGTTGGATTTTAAAATACAAACCCCTCTCTTTCTTTCTTATTTGTCCTGTGCATTGGTTTCTTTTCCTTCTCACAGTCTGTATAACAATAAAGTAATCACATGATATTTCATTGCGGTATATTGCCCAATCTCATCTAACCAAATTAAAGGAGGAGGCACCGGCATTGCATGAGATATGACTGTAAAAAATAAACTAGACCCCACATCATATGTTAGCTTAGCTCATTCATACCCTCAATAATTGAACACGTAAATTAAAGTTTGAGGGATTTTTATTGTCTTTTGAAAGATATTTTATCATCATCCATATTTTGGGACCTTGCCCCGTTCTCTAAAAAAAAAATATATATATATATATATATATATATATCAAGTTTCATGGTCATAGCAAACTTGCTTAGCTTTCTCTACCTTCTCCATCACATGATCCCAAACCAAGTGGCCCCTTAATAAATAAATGTTCAAAGCCCTGCGTCATGAACATTAAAATAGTCACAACCAACGAACACTTCTTTCTTTTTTTATTTGTTTCTCGAAGAAAACGCGGGTTCTAGGATGAACTCAAGTATAAATAAATACACTTCCAATTTTAAAAGTGAATTTCTGATTACTCTCTTCATTTTTTTTCAATTACCGATTATTACTACTGTATTTGACAAAAAAAATTAACTGAAAAAAATTATATATCACAATTCAAATTATTTACTATTATAAATCTAAATCATAATTTATATATTTAAAACTATTTAGTCATTGTATATTTTACAGTATAATTCGAAATTAATAGTATAATTATATAAAAATAAATTTGTTGTTATAGCATACTGTAGACCAAATAAATATAAGTTCTAAGAAGTAATTACATTAAATATGAATAAAAAAATATAGTTACATTGATTAGTCTATTCGAACAAAATTGTGTGAAACAAAAGATATTTATGATTTTTTATACTAAAATAAAAAGTACACGAAATATAATACTAGTACTATTAATGGATTTTGCATATTTGCACTTGGCAAATTGCAGCGTCAGCTGGTAAGTTCAGTTTCTGCTTGGAGCCAACCGAGCAGCAATAAACGCAAACTTACAAACTGGTTTATTCTCAAACACTTTTCTTTCTCTCTCTCTCTCTCCCTCTTGTGTAAGAATTAAGATTACGAAGTTTCCTCTATCTTCTCTTCTCTGAGAGAGAGTGCCTTTGATTCATTCAAGCTTTTTTTTTTCCTTCATCAACTTTCCAGAGGAAGAAAGTGACTTTGATTACCGAGGTTCGTTTCTTTTTCACAATCTATTTCTCTTTCTGTGTGTCGGTGTTTCTCGTGTTAGGTAGGTGAAGATGAATGGTACAGTGGGGTTTGTTTGTTTGTTTGGTCGGAAAACGTGTAAAAAAAAAACATCTTTTACGTTGTTGAGGGTGCCTTTCATCAAGTTCAACACTTTCATTGACCCTTTTTCTTGTTTAATAGTAAAGTCGCTTTATAAATAAAAAAAAAAAAAAATTGAACGGACGGTCTTTGCAGTTTGCACTTACTAATCAAATTCTTCCTTTCTCTGGTGAGTGTTTGTGTTCTTCTTCAGAGTGATTGGGTAGGATGCTGTGCTTTCAAATCTAAGACTTCTTTTAGTTCTGCAATTTGAAGTAATGTAAACATGTTTTTTTTTTTAATTGCATAAGATAAGGGTGAAATTTTGTCGTATTTGCAAATTTTGAATGCTTCCTATTGAGCCAAATGGTTTGTTTGACCTCTGTTGAATAGTCTTCTTTCAATTTTCAGCTCCATGTAATGCATTTTGCTTGATTTTGTTCTTTCCTTCCTCTGTAATGCGATGGATAGGAGGAATCCGGTTTTTGTCAGAATTTGTGTATATCAGTAGATGGTGATTCAATGGAAACTTGATTGAATTATTCTGTTTGAGAAGCTTATAACTAAAACTTGTTTCCATCATGTAGATAGCATCCAATCCAATGCTATCATATGGAAATTGTGAACCATGTAGAGTTGATTTTGGGTTCTGTTATTCTAAAGTAGAAATCAATGTTTCAATATACAGAATTCCTTGAGAATTGAGATTATCTCCTTTTGCTAAGTCATCTTCATGTTTCACCTGTAAATTGTAATTAGTAAAGAATTGGAAAATGCAAAAAAATGACGATTTGTTTTCCTGGTATGTGGTTCATGCATATGAAAATGTCAAGTTTGAGTTTCAATTTGATTTGACTTTTGGGGGTTTTGCAGAAACCAAATACATGATACTAAAAAGTTTAATGGAAGAAAAGCAGTTAGATTTTAATCAGCCTCTTTTATCAGTGAGGCGAATCTCATCGACAGCAGCCTCTGAAAATGACAACAAAAGTAAACCTGATAAGCCAGTGCCGAAACGACCTCCTCTTCCTTTTTACAGATCAGAGTTAAAATCAGGTCCAGTGAGTAACCCTGGAACTGTTCCTTTTGTGTGGGAGAAGACTCCAGGAAGACCTAAGAGTGAAAGCAAACGACTAATGCAGGCAGTTGAACGGCATTCGGTTGCTCCAAAGCTTCCACCCGGGAGGGTTTTGAAAGTTAAACAGCAAGATTCAGATAAAGTTCCTAAGGGTGCATTGGTTGCTCAATCCAGATCAGGAAGCAGTGTTTCAGATTCTCAGCGTGCTGTATCTTTGGATGATAAAGTGACAAAACATGAAAGCCCCTTAAAAGTAATTGAAGAAAAGGCAAGTTCTGGTTCAGATGATGAGGATGAGACCTATCTAGATGCTCTTGAAACACTTTCTAGAACTGAATCATTCTTCATGAGCTGTAGTGTGAGTGGTTTGAGTGAATGGGATGATCAAGAGATCCAACCATCTGGAAGCTTTTCAACAGATCAACAGGCACGTGATTTCATGATTGGCAGGTTCTTGCCTGCAGCAAAGGCAATGGCTTCCGAAACACCTCAAATTCAACACAACTCTAGGAAGCCGCTTGTCACGCAGGAGCAACCGAAACATGCACGGAAAGTAGTAAGTGGAGCAAATTCCCATCCCCTTAATCCAAAATGGCAAAAGGTTTTGCCACATTATGCTCAAGATATTGATAGGGAAGAGAGCGAAGATGAAAGTGATGATAATGATGGATATGAAAACTATGCACCGAAAGTTTGTGGGCTATTTCCTCGGTTCTGCCTCCTGAATCCAGTTCCAGGATTAAGAATGGAGGGTAGGGTTCCAAGTTCTACAGTTCATGGAGGAGTGCAGAGTAAATCAATTACTTCTCACAGAAGAACTGCAAGAGAGGTATTGATTTGTCCCTGCCTAATACCTACCTTTATTTTGTTTTTGTTATTATTTCACTTTAGGCTTTATTATCATTTTGTTCACCTTTTTTCTTGTGCAGCATGGTAGAACTGCTAATTATGGAAAAAGGTCCATAAACTCGCAATATGGCTTTACAGAAGAGAAAGATTTTCTGGGTACTGCAGAAAAATCTAAGCATGGTTTTGATCCACATCGCAGAGCTTGCAGCAAATCATTAGCCTCTGAGAGCACTCAATTTGAATCAAGCTGTGAAAGTCCTGTTGAGAAAACTCTATATGTAGATTCTGTACATAAGGTCAAATCTTCAAGTTCATGTTCTTTGGCCACCAATCTCAAAGGGGATGATTTTGATACTCTAAGAAAAGACACCGACCTTGATAAAAACCTTTCTATAGATTCTTCAGTCGAGGAAAGCAAACACTTGGTTATTGTGGATGAGAAGGCAGTATCACAACCTAAAAGTTCAGCATCTCTTGATTCATCTCTTCTGGTTTGTTCTGATCATTCAAACATTGATATGCAAGTGGAAATGAAAAATCATTCCAACAAAATATGCCCACAAAAGCAAGAGTTCACAAAGCCTGATTACCAAGGAAGCAACTTAGATCATGATTTGGTTGTAATTTCAAGTCCAGAAATGGCCACGTGCAAGAAAATAGAGTCTGAAAGCAAAGATTTTAGCAGTAAGGAAAGTTCTAATGGCCTAATTCAGAATCCTGTTTCATGGAGAAACAGGAAATTTGCAAGTGATTTGAAATTTGATTCAAAGTGCCTACAAGCAATCAAAGTGGTTGATCAAGAATGCACTCTTGGATCTGGTGAGGATCCTAGTACTTTGGCTAGCTCAAAGGTGGTAGGCGACACAAAGATCAACTTAGAAAGTCAATTGCATATGAAGTTGGGCCGTGGAGGGACATCAAATGCAGGCTCTTTGAAACTTCCTCTTGCCCTTCCTTCACCAAGAGCTCCTTCAGAGTCCTGGCTTAAGCGCACTTTGCCGACAGTTTCCTCGAAGAATATATTTTTAGGGTCTAATCTTGCTGCCCAGTTTCATGCACCAACTCAAACTCCCAAGTCAGCATTACCGGATCCTAAGTGGGAAAGAATTGTTAAATCTTCTAAAGTTAATCATGGACATCTTCAGTTTGCTGAGGTAATTTCTGTTTGGATACATGGTTAGAAGTGTTTTTAACAACTTCTCTACTGGAAAATGCTCTATATTTTCAATAAAGAAGCTTTTAAAAGTACTTATAGCTTGTATCCAAACAAACTACAATAAATTGTGTGGATTATTTTGTAGCTATAACGTGGTATCTTCATGCTTATATTCTTTATAATTTTTTCAGGAACCACTTCCATCCATTCCAGAAGCATGAATTTTCTGGAGGTATCAGGCCTTTGTTAATTTGATTTGCTTGCAGAAATGTGCAGCATTTTCTTAATGTAATTATTTGTTCTTAGGATTCTCCTTTTACAGCTTGGTCTCCCTTTTGCTTTTATATATGAGATGAGATGGTATACTACTCAAAAGTGTAAATCACAGTTTCCCTTTTTGTCTTGTAAATGCAATAAGTTGTTACAACTAAAGTTTATCATTGTAAATCACAACATCTTTAAGGTAATTTGTTCCTGCAAGGCAAAAAGACCTTTTGCCTAAAAGAATTGCTGTTTCTTCAGAAGATACTACAAAGAATGAATTTGTAATGATGATTATGGTGGTCCTGCTTTTCAATTTTCTTCTTCTACTGTGGAGTAAACTACTTTTACTATTGATGCTTCATGAAAATCAAATATTATAGACACTTAGACAGTGATCCATGCGATTTTCTGTCAGAGTTGTTACTATGCCAATGATTCTGAAAATTGGATTTGCATCAGCAATGGCTAATCTAACATCAACCCTGTGCACAGCTTAGAAGTGCTTCAGGATGGCATTTGAATGACATTAAGATTTTAATTTCAACAATTAGAATGGCCAGGCATTACTTAGAACACAATATAACAATAAAAATACTTTTGCTAGTATCAAGATTCACATGTACCTAGTTCAATTTCCAATTTACTGTTTTTTTCACAGATCCAAAATTACTGTTTTAATAGTACATTACAAGACTGCCCCACCCAAAATTCGCTTGTATTATTCATTTTTCACATGTACTCTTGCTATTCCAATGTTTTTAAAAATATATAAATGAAATACACGAGTAAAGAAGAAAACAACCCCATTTTTTAATAAGAATATCAAACATCCACTCATTCCGACAGTGATATATTACAACTTTTCATCTCTCGTGCATATAAATTGAATTGCATTGACTTAAAAAGTTTTAGATCCATTATGGTATGATTTTATAATAGTAGACCTGTACATAGAACAATAACTTTTTGGATAAAGTATTAGGTAGTTTTAGACTATATTGACTTTATTAATCTTTACATGACGTATAGTCAAATATTGTTTATTGTTTCTCTTAAATTAAAAAAAAAAAAAAACCCTTAAATATGTATCACATAAATATTAGTTTTTTTTTAAGCAGTAAATATTAGTTAGGATTATGAACAAGTGATAGTCTTATATTCATACCACCTAATAATTTCTTTAACTTTTAGACACTTAAGTTGATGTTTAATTTTAGTTTTTAAAAATTATAAAATTTATTTGGTTAATCAATTTTTTAAAACTGTTTTTAAAAATTGTTTTTTATTTTATTTTTTAAAATTAAAAAACCAAAACAGTTAATTTTTTGTTTTGTCTTTTTTTTTTATTTATAAAATCTCACATTTTTTTCCATTAAATCTCACATCTCTTATTTATAATTTTATATATAAGTCTTACATCTTTCATCATATTTTTCTTATATAAATTTTATATTTTTCTAACACATTTCTAGTAATAATTTATAAATATCGAACAAATTTTTTTTTTAAAAATAAAAATTAAAAAGCCTTTCAAACGATTGCTTATTCTTTAAAATATTTAGTTAATGTTCATCATTTTTTTCTTTCTTTCTTCTTATCCTTTATGTCACTTCGATCATATTATATTCTTTTCACTTTTATCTCTTTCATTAGGCGAAGAGTAGGAAAGTAAAAGTCTTTGGTTAATCTTCAGATAAATCTTTACTATGAAAGGTGATGTCATCCCTTTTGCTAAACTTTTGTTTTTCTTTGGATAAAAAATGATACTTATGTAGAAAAAAGAAGAAAAAGAAAAGTTGTTCAATAATCAACAGTAGAAAAATGTTTCTACGAACACAACGTGAAAGACGTGTTTCTTGATTTTTGACTGATTCAACAACTTTCTCTCATACCATTACTCCATTAACTACTCGACCTCTTTTCGATTCGTAATTTTTTTGGTACAAACATCACACTCATTAGTAAATTAGCCTACCAACGACTGTAAATAGTTGAAAAGAAACTAACCACTATTACCCTTCTTATGGAAGAGTACATCCTTGTAAATTTTTAGAAGCACAGACTAATTAAAATTAAATAAAAAAATTTACGGGGTACAAAAATATTAAAAAACAAACTTGTATGAACTATTTTTTTTTTATTTAAAAAAACACTTGATTCTACTGTACTATACTAGACTAATTGATTTCCACGTGTGTGACAACTTGTACCAAATGAAGTCTACTGAGTATTGACTTCTATGGTCCACCAGGATCGTACCAACTTGTACCAAATACTATTCATACAGAGTGTTTGTTTTTTGCTTATGCTTGTCATTTAGTGATTATTTATTTAGAATTGTCTTTTTCATGACAGTTATTTTTGTGTTTTATGGGTGATTTAAGAGTTTTGTTAGTATTATTTTATGTTGACCTTTCATTTTATAGTTTTGCAAGTTTACCCTTAGATAATCACATACTATTTTGAAGTTAACATTAACCACTAATAATTCAAATGTGTAAGAAGATCCTATTGCATTTATATGAGTTGGAATCATCTATTTAGTGGGGTCCCGAATTCGATTCTTAAAATTCTATCGGATCAAACCCATATTGAGAGAAATTCATGATTTTGGAATTCAGACTAATTTTTTTTTAAGTTAATAGTAATAGTCGGCGAGAGGACACACAACTTTTATTCAACATATTTTATTTTATTTAATCAAGTAAACCAAAATTGTTTATTTTTATTACAATATCTTGTGCATGTTACAAGTGCCACTAAACTTTGAATTTGAAGGGAATAGACTGAAGTTTACACTAAACATTATAATTTATCGTTTATCTAAAAAAAAGGGAAGAATTTTGATTTGACATGGAAGTAACAATAAAGAGCAGAAGGAGCAAAGTCTAGCTAGCTAGCTAAGCTGGTGTGAGGTCCCCAGATCCTTCTGACCTCTCTCTGGCACGTGACCTCTCTCTCCCAAAACCAAACCCAACCAAAAGCCCATCGCTTTCTCCTTCCGTCAATCCTAAAACCCAAAACCCAAAACCATCAAATCCTCTCACTCTCTTTCATTTCCATTTCCTCGTTTCTATCATCATCGCGCTTCCTTTCTGTCTTTTTCCTCGCACCCCCTCGTGCGTGCGTTAGTGCGTTTAATGGCTCCGCGCCTCTCTATAAAACCCCCACCCGAGATTCATTGAGATTCAAATGCTATTGGACAACACGTCGTATTTTGCTTTGCGCTCAAATGCTTGGATCTCTCGCCGGTACTAACAGTAACCGCTTCTCTCTCTCTCTCTCTCTCTCTCTCCCTCCGTCAACGCTTCCTCGATTCTAGTCTTCGTTTGGCGGCAATTTCAATTCCGTTACTCTTCTCTCGCACTTCCTTATGG
The DNA here is from genome assembly GCA_014843725.1 of Amphicarpaea edgeworthii. NCBI lineage: Eukaryota > Viridiplantae > Streptophyta > Magnoliopsida > Fabales > Fabaceae > Amphicarpaea > Amphicarpaea edgeworthii. The sequence continues at coordinate 7,356,882 of CM026323.1, read as the reverse complement.
TTTCTTTCTTTGCTACAATCTAATCTTCGTTTTTTTTCTCGTTTTCTTTCTTTTTCTTGTTCCCGATTTGAATCTTAGAGTGAATGGAGTTGAGTCTGTGTGCAATGTAGATGCTATATTTTTCTCATGCCACTCTCAATTTCGAAAATTAGATTCATTATATGGATTAGCTTAGAGGTTTTTGCTGCTACTTCTATAGTTGAGACTTGAGAAGGCTTGTAAGGCCTGGAAATAATGAAATGAGCTGCTGAAGCTAATTTTGGCGGATGGACAAGCTCATTTCATTTTTTTTTTCCCTAGACGTGCTTCTAGAGAAACTTATGTAATAGATCCTTTTTTATCATTCTGCAAATGCGATGTGTGTAGGTTTTGTTATTATTACGAGTAATATTTTGAATTTTGTTGTTATCAGTGGTACTGATTAAGTTATAGAAATTCATTAATATTAATGAATTGTTAAAGGAGATTATTTCAATTGAAATCTGAAGCTCTGCTTGCTTATTATGCACCTAAAACACGTGAAGTGAAGTTGGTTGAGGAGAGTATAGGGCCTGTTTGGGTAATCTTCTCTAGAAACACTTCTAGCTGAAGAAAAGATAAAGAGCTGGTTTGTTTAAGCTTATTTGGTGAAATAATCACTTATTTTAATAAAATAAGCAATTATCAGTATTTTTAGTATGTTTGTCTGCTTTTGCTTAAAATAAGCTATTTTCTGCTTATTTAAAGAAGCAAATCCTATCAGCTTATGAAATAATCAATTATCTGATAATCACTTATTTTATAAATACTTATTATAATTTTAAACAAATTGGCCCAAAATGAGCTTCTTCAAAAGCTAAAATTAGCTTTTGCATTTGCTAATTTGTAGAAGTTTGCTCATAGATTCTCTAAAGGATGAGAGAACTTCTACAAATTAGCTTATACATAAGCTAATTTTAGCTTATGGAGAATCTCATTTCATTTTTTCTTTTTATTTGCTTCTAATAAAAGTGCTTCTGGAGAAGCATACCCAAACAGGCTCATAGTTGAGTGTGGAAAGAGAAGAGAGTAGACTTGGAGACTAGAGTAGGGATAGTTGGTTTGGATGGAAATTGGAAAGATATGGATGGAGATTAAATAATAAAATTTCATAATGAAGAAGATGCTTGATTGAATAGAATGTATGAGAGAATCTTTGGTATACCGAATAAATGGAATAAATATAAATAGATGTACTTTTGGAGATAATAGTGTTGTGCCAAGTTGCCTTTGGATGTGCAATGTGCATGATAGCAAGTAATGTAATGCGTGACGATTTGTACTCATGACTGTATTCAATGTTTATGCCTGAGTGTTTGTTACTGAGGTGAAAGGGTTTCTTCTTGCTTTAGTGAATTGTACCCTACCAATTTTGTTTTACAATATGCCTATACCTTATCATTTGGTTTATTCAGGTTATGTGGCCTCCAGCATGAAGCAGTTGGAGCTGCAAAAGTATGTGTTTCGATGATTTGTGGTTGTAGAGCTACCTTTAGCTTTGATATGTCTCTTATGGCTTAGGTAGTGTGGCGAAATGGTTTTACATTCCAATTTTATTAAATCATGGAAGAGATGCGAGAAGATGCAGGACCATCAGAGCGAAGGCCATCCAACATGTCATGGTGGCCTTCAGATTTTGTTGAAAATTTCGAATCTGTTTCTTTGAGCTCTCAAGATGAGACCTTAAATAATAAAGAATCACCTAGACATTCTGACCAGGATGTTATGTCACCTCAGAAGGCGTCACAAATTCTGTGGCGCACTGGAATGCTTTCAGAACCAATACCCAATGGTTTTTATTCAGTCATTCCAGTAAGTTTTTTATTTTTATTTTTATTTTTTATTCTGTACTATATTCTTCTTCCTCTCTTAAAAACGATTTTTTAATATAAAAAATGGAAAAAAAGACCCCTCTGTAGCAGCATTTTTCCTTGAAGTAAATAATGGAACTGGAATTGCAATGTGCATGCAAAGGCTAAATTTGTTGCTGCTTAATGGCACATACTTTGCCTGGTGCAGACAGACTAGAGGCAAAGGATAAGATTGTGTCTTTAGCATGTGCAACTGCAAAGTAGTTAGTGTTTGTAGTATTATACTTTCATTAGATGTATAACTCATTGTTGAAGAAAGGATCATTTAGTTTTGCAGGAAGAGGTAAACTTAGTATACTCCGGAATTTGATGCAGTTATGATACACATTCTTTTGAAGTTTCCCTATTAAAAATAATCATATTTCAATCCATTTTGTTTAATATATATCTCTATATGTATTTTGTATTTTGTTAAGTTCTTATGGTTAATTACATGTACAAGCAATTTATTCAGCGATATAGTTTGAAAATATTTTGTATAGTGTGTTTGGGGTTAGATTCATGGTGAGAAATAATCAATTACTTTTTCATGGTGAAGACAAGCAACAAATTGTTGTTTCTACTTTTTCGTGGTACCACCATGATTTTGAGGAGTAGAATTGATTCTTGATGTTATCCAAACACACTAGTAATGAATAATAATTTTATGCTCATTTATGGCATTTAATGTATAGTGTGTTTGGATTAGATTCATGGTGAGAAATAATCAATTATTTTTTCATGGTGAAGACAAAGCAACAAATAGTTGTTTCTACTTTTTCAAGGTACCACCATGATTTTGAGGAGTAGTATTGATTCTTGGTGTTATCCAAACACACTAATAATGAATAATGACTTTCTGCTCATTTATGGCATTTAATGTGTAGTTTTTATGTAGTATCCCTGTTCTTCATGTGTAACTAAAATGTAACTAAAACATGCAGGAGAAAAGACTCAGGAAACTTTTTGATAGTATTCCTACTTTGGATGAGCTTCAAGCTTTGGGTGGAGAGGGTTTTAAGGCTGATGTCATTGTTGTGGATGCAGAGAAAGATAGAAGGTTATCTATGCTGAAGCAACTAAATGTGGCATTAGTTAGAGGATTGAATTCAAATACACCTGCGATGATTAAGAAGATAGCTGGATTAGTATGTGCTATTATTGCATCTTATTTAGTAGTTTACTGTGTACGGATTTTGTAATATATTATTATTTCTCCATTGATCCAATGAGATTTTCTTGTACAAAATGTATTTTACAATGTAAAATACTTTCCAAACTAGTCCCATTATTAGTTTTCTAGACACTTTTCATTTTAGTTGCCTGAGCTATTCATATTTTCTTCTACTTTCTGATTTTAGTCATTGCGGCTTTTTCTTCTACTTTCTGGTAGGTGTTAGTGTCAATTATCTATTAGAACTTTCTATCTATTGCTTCTATTTTATTTTTTAAGCATATTAAAAAGGTGCTCAGCATTTATTTTGACCTCAATTTCTGCACAGGTTTCTGACTTTTATAAGAGACCAAATGTAGAAAGTCCAGCAAAAGCTGCACTGGAGGAATCCTCCCATATGTTTGAGAATCGTGGTATTCAGATGCTGGGGCAAATAAGACATGGTTCATGCCGTCCACGAGCTATCTTATTTAAAGTCTTAGCAGATACTGTAGGTCTTGAAAGTAAGCTTATGATGGTAAGCTCTGATTTCTCAGGTTGTTGCAATTGCAGCTATTCTCTGCCATTTAACTACTTCTTTATCAGTTTCAATCTAATATTCTAATAAAAATATTTTTAGCAAACGAATCAATGATAAGTATTCAATTTTTTGCTTACTATCTAATCTAATTTTGAAGGATGTCTTGTTTTGCCATTCTCTTTATCAGGGTTTTCCAAATGATGGGGCTGCTGAATGTGTAGACTCTTACAAGCATATGTCAGTGATAGTTGTGTTAAATTCTGTGGAATTGCTAGTTGATCTTATGCGTTTTCCTGGCCAACTATTACCACGCTCAACCAAGTCAATTCTTATGACACATATTTCTGCAGCAGGAGAGAGTGATTCCGCAGAAAATGATTCATGTGATTCACCATTAGAACCAAATAGTCCTTTATATGGGGTTTCAGAGAGGTTAGATCCAAAGCAGTTTGAAAAATGGTTATTTTTTGTTTCTCTTAAATTTGATTGTGCTCTAATTTTAATTGTAACATACAGTTTTCATGTCGTCATAGTTTTAATTGATGTTGTTGATGTGACACTCTATATCTTATGTGGCATGTTGCCATGTATCCAAGTCAGCAAAATCAATTCAACATTGCCTCATCATCAAATTTTATGCCAAGTTGGCACAAAATGCTATTGCCTACATCAGCAAAAATGGTGCCATATCAGATTATCAGCATCAAGTTGACAGTGTGGCTTTATTTTATCAGTTTGACTTTTGAAAACTATGAGAATACCATTGCTGCAATTGAAAATCTGGGAGGACCAGCATTGCCTTTTGCATTTATACTTTTGATTGATACTTCTGGCTATGCATGGCCTAATAACTTTTGAGAAAAATAGTTATACACTGATAGTGTAATATAGTTTTACATAGTCATCCAATCACAACCCACCATGTATGGTAAGTTTGTTAACTTTTACAGTAGCTACCTTAAAAGTCATACAAACGGTGATTTATGATTGAATGACAATGAAAAACTGTTTTACACTTAGGCAATCTGTTTTTGTCAGTTTATAAGAGTTGCCAATTGACCACTATTAATTCTCATGGCCCCTGACAGTGTTGAAAAGGAGGATAACCTCCAATTCCATAGAAGATTTGAGGTGTCTTCAAATGTATCAGGTCTTCCCCTGCGAAATATGATGTTACGATCAAGTACCAGTCTGGACAGGAATTTGAGGTGATACTTTCGTTTCTTATACCTGAATGACACGTATTGGCCTTTTCACATTGTTTTCTTTTCAATTAAAACATTTCTTCTCTAATTTTTCCCATCTCACTTTAAAATGCCTTTTTTGATTATGATCCTTTTTTTAATCTCTTAAGAGGTAAAAATACCAACTGTTTCTTGTTGATGGTTGTCAATTCTCTCAGTTTTTCTCATAGTGAACCCAACATTGCAACTGCATTTGGTCGGCGTAGTCAGAAAAAGGTCATTGCTGAACAGAGGACTGCTAGTTCAAGGTTATTCATAATTTCCTTGTGTTATTGTATTTTGTTTTCAGCATGCTTTCTGTTGGTGATAGCGATGCATAACTTCTATCTTGATGATAATATGTGCCAATTTTTATCTTTTTAATTGGTTTGTGTTATCAATTTTTCAATTAGTGGCAACTGTACCTAAATAATCTCCGAATTCTAAATGCTAAAATATCTTAGAATATTAAAAAATGATGCCGTCTTTTTCTTCTTTTTTTTTGCTTCAAATGTTTCTGGTTTTACAGTCCAGAACATCCATCATTGCGAGCTCATGGACTGTCCAAGCTTAGTGGTGACAGGACTGCTTTTAGAGATTTTGCTGATGACCACTCTACACTAAGGTTTATGCCTCAATGATCCCTTAATATTTTCTCTTACTGTGGTTCGATGCTAGCTACTTTATTGTTCACTTAAATCTTTATACTGTGCTCTTATTGACTGAAGGAAAACCAATTGCCCTACTGTGGTTGGGTTACTCTGTCAATATGGCTATTGTATGTCACTATTTAACACTATGAATTTATGAAAGTATTTTTTTCATCACTTTTTAATTTAAACAGATGAATTTGTTCATTTTTCAGATCTAGCTGTAAGTCAGATGGTGCTTCCTCATCAGAAGCTCGTAGGATACCAGAGATTGGTGATGATATTGCAAGGTTGGTTGTTACTTGTTGCCTTATTATGCTTCTGGCTTTTTTTGTCCTAAGCATGCTGTCCTTGGTGTAGATAAATGTTAAATTGTTTATTGCAGATTTAGTATTGATTACTTTATGCTAAATAAAAGCCCAAAATCTCTCAGGAACATTTTGATCATAATTTTTTTCTGAAGATAAGCTACTCTGTACTTGCCCTTGTACCATGTACCCTTACCTGTACTGCATTGTTGGTAAATACTCAACTTAATAGTTTGGTTGATTAATTTGTAGATTGCTAGAGTCTGGACTGTTGTTAATGGTTCCTGCTTTGTGATAAATAACTAATAACTAATGCAAATAATGCATGCTTATATTTGTACTTTGGTCAAGTGAATGAATGATCCTTTATTTACAATTTTTATAGTGCATGATCATCTGTTATTTTAATCAAATAGGTATTGTAGTATGTGTGTTGTTGCTTATTTATAAGTTGTTTTAATACTGTGATAAATCAGTATCTAATCTCTGTAGGGCTGTACGAGCAATGAATGAAACACTAAAGCAAAATCGTCTTCTGAGAGAGCAAGGGGCTGATAGTTCATTGTCCCATTCTCCAATTGATAGAACCAGCAGTGCAGATCTTCAGAAAAATGTATGTCTGCATTGTTTTTGTAACAATATTGTATGCTATTATTTGGGCCTTCATTCTCTGTCTGTAGTATAATTTAATATACAATAATTTGTAATAGAATCATAATTCTATAATGTGTTTTATTATTGACAATTATAATAACATGTAAATTATATATAGAAAAAATTGGATTAGCTTCTGTTTTAAGACATGTTTGCCTCACGTGATTCCCACGTGTGGTATCACAGGTGTCAAATTTCCATCTTGATGGTCACCATACGAGGTCCCCCTTATATTCGCTACACCGTGACCCTGTGACGTCTCAAAAAGCATTGTCGTTACCTTCTTCTCCGCATGATTATAGTGGACAAGCTACTGAGAGAAGCGGGGCGTCCTCAGAATATACATTGAATGATCTGGAGTCTACTTGGAACAAAGTCCTTGAATCGCCAATGTTCAGTAATAGACCTCTGCTACCATATGAAGAATGGAATATCGATTTCACAGAATTGACTGTTGGAACTCGTGTTGGGATTGGTAAGTTTCAGCTTTCACCTTGTAGTTATCAAAATCATATGATTTTTGCAGTGCGATTCAATATCGCTCATGATTTAAGCATGGCTGAATTTCTGAAATGACTGCAAATTAGTGTCTGACTGAATCACTTGACTCCAATATTTCTGTAGGTTGGATTTCTACATTTTTTTTATGATATGGATGTCTATATATTTGTTCTTGATTGTGAGTTTGTGACAGATCTAGGTCAGATCTGTTACAGCAAACCAGAATTTTTCCTAGTTTTTTCTGTCTGGTTTCAAATTTAAGATGATGCCTTAAAAATCTTCAATAAAGTTTACTTCTCCCACTTGAAAAAAAAGAATGATTCCTTTTATACCCTCTTTACTGTTTTCAACAATTTCAAGGTTTGGAGTTGTTTTGAGTGTGATCTCCTTTACATAATGAATAAGGAAAGAAAAAAAGGGAGGAACTATATGTACGATTCAGCCAAAGAAATGGTGCCAAGGGAAGGTGGAAAGAAGTTGAACAATCAGTAGATTAGTAAACAAATCTTGCTAAGAATTAGTAATTGAGGAGCCAAAATAAAAAATGATAAGGGAAAAAAACCTAACTTTTTGGAATTTGTAAAGAAATCAGAATTAGAGTCTCAAATTCTCAATATTTGGGGAAAAATTAAAATTAGATTGCATGCTATTATGTGTTTGCTCAGTTTATTAGTTAATTTATTTATTTGTTACTAACTCAAAATATGACCCCATTGATGATTCAGAAACTATCCATTTAAAATCGTGATTTGAACTGCCCTGAGAAAAACTAGGTTCATATAAATTTATGATACTTCGTTTCTCTTTTCTTTTCCAGGGTTCTTTGGAGAAGTTTTCCGTGGCATATGGAATGGAACAGATGTTGCAATCAAGGTTTTCCTAGAGCAAGATTTAACTGCTGAAAACATGGAAGATTTCTGCAATGAGATTTCCATTCTCAGGTTTTTAAGTTGATTTGCATAATGTCAGCAATTTTTTTTGTTACATCCAACATTTGCTAACTCCCAGTCTCTGTTTTTGTCTTTTTCTTTTCCTCCAGCCGGCTCCGACATCCTAATGGTACTCTCTAACATCCTAATTCCTAACTAGTTATTTATATGGGTCTTTTCACAATTGATCTTGCACATTTTGTTTTATAGATATTTTTGACAACTGGAATTATTACCAAATTCTTCCTTGCTTGGAATTATTTGTGCAATTGTCCTTATATATGATCGTAAGAATATCTCATGTAGCATGATTTCTTTGAGAGCATCTGTTATTTATCAAGTGATTAAATTTTATGCAGTTATCTTATTTCTTGGTGCCTGCACAAAGCCCCCACGCTTGTCAATGGTGACTGAATACATGGAGATGGGATCTTTGTTTTACTTGATTCATATGAGCGGTCAGAAGAAGAAGCTTAGCTGGCGGAGAAGACTAAAGATGTTGCGGGACATATGCCGGTAAGTTATTTAGTGCATGCTTTGTTTAACATTCCGAATCCATGTTCCTTTGTGATTCATGTTAATTTTGATGCACCATAGATCCAAACACACGGATAAACACTTGTTTCTGGTTATGCATAACTTTCAGAACCTTTCTCTTCATCAAACACTTAGTGTGTGTATACTACTTCAGTTAATTATTACCATGTGTCATATTCATATGACCTTTCATTTCAGTCTAAATTTATTTGTTATTAAGATTGCATTTGATCTGTTGACAACATTCACAATAATACCTTGGTGGTGACTAGGGGCCTAATGCACATACATCGTATGAGTATTATTCACCGCGATGTGAAAAGTGCAAATTGCCTTGTGGGCAAGCATTGGACAGTGAAAATATGTGATTTTGGACTTTCAAGAATAGTAACAGATTCTCCCATGAGAGACTCCTCGTCAGCTGGAACCCCAGAATGGATGGCTCCTGAACTAATTCGAAATGAACCATTCACTGAAAAATGTGATATCTTTAGCCTTGGGGTCATTATGTGGGAGCTCTGCACCTTGAATAGGCCTTGGGAAGGTGTACATCCGGAGAGGGTATGTATGCTTGATCTTCCATTAAGTGTTTGTATTTCCGTTATGCTTTATTGAAATTTTTGGCTCCTCAAATTGTAATTGTTTATTTATGTTGACACTCTTTTACCTGCTGATTAGGTGGTTTATTCCGTTGCTAATGAGGGTTCACGATTGGATATTCCTGAAGGCCCACTTGGAAGGCTGATTTCAGGTCTGCAACCGTCGAAATATTCACAACTTGATGTTATTGTTTTATTCAGATTCCATAGTTTAACTGGTTACTTGATTTTTGTATGCAGAGTGTTGGGCGGAACCACATGAACGCCCAAGTTGTGAGGAGATCCTCTCTCGCTTGGTGGACATCGAGTACTCAATGTCTTGATGCAGTGTTGTTGTTTATCTTGTGTACATAGTGAAACTTGGGGTAGAGTTGTTACTTTGTGTTTTCGGCTGATGTATAATACTATGAATTTTTGTTCCTTATCTCAAAACATATATATTGAAAACATGCATCGGTGCGTTCCTTACTAAGTCTCGTGTTGTGGGGGCGATGAAAAGAATAACTATATTTCTAATCGCCCACGAGTCTCGTTGTTACAGTGTAATAAAAAGCGGAAAGGAAACAGAAATAGATAAACTAAATGACAAGCAAGATGTTAATAAATCGACAGAAAATCCAAAACGTGAAACTTTCTACATCCAAGTGTTGTAACTTGTAATAACATTACATGTCAATCACAGATTCGACGCCTATTCAGTGCATCTTCAAAGCGGCTGCACGAACCTACCCTCATCTCTGTACTCATGTCATTCTCTGGCGCAGGATAGTAATCCTCCCTCAGCTGTACATCCCTCAGGTTTGGTATCTTGAGAAAAAAATTCATGAAATGTTCATGAGCAGTTCCATGAATGAAGAGCTTCCTCAAAGTGTAACATTCCTGAAGCAAGCCAGCAGCTGGAAGCGACACACTCCTCTGGTTCACATCCTCATCTTGTGGTGGCCAGTAATGAAGCTCACTGAGACTCAAGCTGCCAATACCATTCAGAAGAAACCTCTCCCACAGGCTCAAATCCATTTGCCCCGATGGTGCAGTGAGCGCATAACCTTTGGTGTCACCACAATCCAGCTGCATCTTCAGTAGCTGAGGATAACAGGCAAGAATGCTCAGACCGAATTCGCTCTCTGCTGGCTTTGGCTGCCCCCTGCTATCTCCTTCGACCTTTATTAGAATCTCTTCTAAGACAGGACAATCCTCTAACCCTGCCACTGGTAAAGGTGTCAAGAGATCACCAACTTTTATCCAAAGAGAAAGATACTGCAGCTTGTCCCAGATCTTTCCGTAGAAACCACCATTGCCATTGCCATTGCCATTGCTTTCCAAAAAGGAATCATCGCCCCCCATTTCGTAATTGCATCTCTGCCTCTTCCTTTTGCTTGCGTTCTCACATTCTTCACCACCCCCAAAGTAATCCATGAGTTCATCTTCATCCAAACCATTCAGATCAAAATTAAGAAACCCCTGTCCCAAGCCATCGCTTTCCTTCAACCCATTCCACACACAATCCACATGGAGCCGCTCAATCCTCTCCCGAATGGGCTCCAGAGCTTTGAGAATGGCGGCAGTGTCGAGGTTGACACAGCAAGAAACTTTGACATCAATCAGAGTCCTACAAAGCAAGCAAACCATGGTCCCGAGTCCACGCTCCGTCACAAGCCTGCAACCATGAAGCTCGAACCTAACCAATCTTGAACACCCTCTGGCAATCTCAATCAACCCCATGTCATCAAGGTCCGCGCAGTTTACAACAGACAAGGATTGAAGCCCATGACAAAGGGCAATTCCGTCAAGGCGAGATTCAGAGGCCAAGCAAATCCCTTGAAACTGTCCCAACTTCAGAACCCTCAGCTTAGGGCACTTGGAACCCAACACTGCCAAAGCGATACTACTCTCTCTAACGTTTTTACAAACATCTAACACTAGCTCTTCCAAAAGAGGAAGTCCAGAGAACAGAGCCTCGAGAGAAGCGCCGCTAACGCTAGCGTCTTCTCCGCCGAAACCCTCGTCCTCTCTGCGACTCGAAAACGACGACGCATCGGCCATGTGAAGCAGCGAGAGCTTCGGGCAATTGGATGAGATAGCAATCAGTGTATCGTCGCAGACGAACCCTATACATCTCGGATGGAAGGTGCAGGCCACTAGAAAGTGCTCCAGGTTAGGGCACGACGCGGTGATCGATTCGATTTCAGAAGACTTGAATCCCTCCGTGAAGGAGGTTGTTAAGAGGTTGAGGTGGCGGAGTGAGGCGGCGGAGATAGGGTTCGCCGTGAGCACCGGTGGGAGGTCCTCCGTGTAGTGGTAGAAGGAGGAGAGGTCGAGCGAGGCGAGTGATCGGCACTTCGAGAAGAGCGAGGCGAAGTCGGATCCACCCTGCGAGGTCAGCGGGCGCTGGTGCCACCGGACGAGCTTGACGGAGGAGAGCTGCGGCCAGGGGGAGAGGAGGAGGAGGTGGAGAGTGGCCGGGGCACGCGCGTAGATAGCAAGCGAGGTGACGCGCGGGAACGCGTCGCGGAGGCGGCGTGCGAGGAGGGGCTCGAAGGCGGTGTTGGCGGAGGAGGAGGAGCAGAAGAGTGCGTGGCCCCAGGGCGAGAGGAAGGAGAGGTCGAGGTGCGTGACGTGCGTAAAGGAGGTCGGGATGAGGTGGAGGTCACGCGCGTTGCCGCGGAGCGTGAGTGTGGTCCGCGTCTTGCGCTCCAACCTGAAGAAGCTCCGGCAAACCAACGACAACGCGTTCCGCGTGCGCGTGTCGGACACGGCGGTGAACACGTTCAACAGTATCTCCTCCGGCAGGTGGCTCACGGTGGTGCCGTCGCCCATTTCCAGTAAGATATTCCCAATTCCAACTCTCTCTATTCTATTTTCACTCAAATTAAAAAATTATATTAAAAAGAGATTTTTCTTCTTTTCTTTTAATTTTTTTTTAGAGCTGAGTAGTATGACAGACAGTGTAGGAGTGTTTGTAAGAGAGAGAATAGTGAATAGAGGAGTCTGGGGAAGGAGAAATGGATTGGGTGTGTGATCGATGTTATAAATTAATGGACAGTGAAAGGGAGGGGGCATGCAGACCCACGTGAATACGATGCATCTGCCTATACTGGAAAGAAAGTTCAGTTTAGATTTCAAAAGAGAAGTGAAAAATATCTAAACTATATCCGACTACGATTAAAAAAAAAAATGAAAAATGAGGGATGGTTTGGTATTTAGTGAAAGCCAGCCAAGGGAAAGGGTTACGAAATCTGTCTGCACATTATGAAGGAAAAAAGATAAGGAATACAGACAAACCATACAAGATTGGATGGGTCCACATACCATCCATTTAATCCATTCAATACTGATATTTTCACTCACTTTCAATTCAATTTGTTTTACAGACTAGTATTATAAATCAGTTTAAAATTAATATTTTAAAGAGTTTTATTTCTTTTGCTTTCCTTTTCTTCTTTAGAATCTTGGGTTGCCCACTTTTTTCTATTTGGCCTTACCGGCACTGAACAGTGAACACACATTAGTGTTGCACGTCTTACTTAGCATCACTTTATTTTAAGATTGTTTTTAATTTAACTAAAATAAGGACTGAGAGAAATTCAGTGTTTATGGATTAATATTTAGAAACCTAAAAAAAAATCTATTATTTTTAGTTTTACTCGAATCATAATATAAGTTATTGGAAAGAAAAATAAAAATAAAATATAAGTTTTTGACAAAAATCCAAACGCATTAGCTGATTTGCAGCTTGCACGAGCCTGCAACCGGCAAGAATCAAGAAACACATTTGATGGATTCAACTGTCCTTGTCTATACTGTTGGCCTTTTCATAGAATTTAAGGGATAAGTATTGTATTCTTTTGAAAAAAAACTAAAGTCTTTTTTGGAACATATAGAGTATTAATATATAAATCAATTATGTGTGTCGAAACATTTTTTTATATTATTTATTTTGGTAAAACTAATGCCTTAAAAACTAGTATATTATAAGATTATTTAAAAAAAACTAATTATAATGATTTGTAAAAGATTAATTTAATAATAAAATACTTTAAATGACTAAAGACCTGTTTGTTTTGGTCACATGTAAACTCAAAAAAGCGTTTGCTAGTTGAAAAATTAAGAGTTAAAAGGCCATATATATAACTCCTCAAAGCTTAGTCTTCTTAGATACATAAGTTTTTTTTTTAAAACCATGACTTGATTTATTTAGCATAGCTTGGACCTGAACCTGATAAAAGTTTGGTCACAAATCCTTGAGAAATTACCTAACCACATGGATACAGAAAATTGTGATTAAGCTATTAAAGATGGCTCTGTTCTCGTTCTTTTTTATGTATAAAAAAAGGACAGAGAGAGAAAATAGGCACTCTAGCTTGTTTGCACTGGCTAATGCTTGTTTGAATTCTCTTTTGATAAATATGATCTGGCACTGTTGGTGATTTATTTATTTTTTCTGTGTATTATAACTGAGCTAGTGGACGTTGTATAGAACGATAGTGACATTGTGTAGGTTATAGAGATTGACATGAGTGTGTTTGGGAAAAACACATTCAGCTGTTTTAAAAAAATTTAAGTTTCCTTTCAAAATAAAATAAAAATTAAGTTGATTTGAACGAATTTAAGTTGTATGAGAATAAGTTATTTTTTAAAATTTGAAAAATTATAGCTTTTGATTTTTTAAAACTATTTTTATTATTTAAAAATTGATTTTTTAAAATAAATTTTCAATAAAATTACCGAAACAAATATATATTTTGGTTATATTTATTATACATATAATTCATTATTAAAATAATCTAAATTTTCCGAATATTCATAATTATTAGGTTGAGTACTTAAAAGCAATGAATGAATGATTTTGGACGTTTCTCTTCATTTTCCCCTCTTCAATTTTTTAGTATAATACAACACAACACATATTAAATTTTTAATACTTGTAATATGTTATAGATAATTAAATTCTTTCTAGGAGAGGTTTGTAATATGTATATTTTGTTCTTCTATTAATAATAAATATTAAATTAATTTATAATATTCTTTACATGCATTATAATTGAGATGCATAATTTACTTTTTACTAAATACGTAATGTACTTGAGTTAACTTTAATTTGACGAAAAAGATTCAATTTGAGAGTTTTTATAAATAAAAATACTTATTAAGTAGTTTTTAAAAATAAAAAGATCTAATGGAATAAAATAATAAGAAGATTCGATTGAACACGAAAAAAAAAAAAGAACTATTTTGGTATTAATTACAAAAATATCTATAAATACTAATAAAATCCACTTAACAAATCCTAAGTCCTGAGTAATGATATACTCTCCCTACTACTAGTGTTTAAATAAAATTTTAAAAGGTCATATATGAGTCCACGTTGGTTTGTTGTCTTCCAAAATATTTGATTGTTACTCACTAATCCACAGTGTATGCGATTGAGAAGTCATGGTTGGCATTTAATATTTTTTGGCGACACGTGAAACTGCAAGCCACCGACCAGACCAACCTTGCTTGCTTGCCCTCTTCCTGTTTCACACAACGTCTATGACTCATCACTCATCACTCAAGTTTTAAAAACATTAGTTAAGAAATTCATAAATAAAAAATACTGGTTATAAAATATCAATATTTATAAAACCATCTCATATATTATATATTATGTACTCAAAATATTTTATAAATTTTCCACTCATGTATGTAAAAGTATTTGATTAATAATTTTGGTGCGTGTTTGAATTAAAATTTGTAAATAAATTTCGATCAAAGTATATTATAAACTAAAATTCAATAAAAAATAAATTTATTGCAACATTATTTATGTTTGAAAATGAATTTTATTTAAAAATCCAATCAAAAATAATTTTAATGTAAATATCCAGATAAAAATACTTTTATCTTTAAAACATAAAATTATTGGTTTGTTCAGACCCGAGTTTGTGAAATTGATATAATAAGTCGTAGGTGATATTTGTCTGCCTTCTGTGGTGGAGAACATAGATAATTGATTGTACTGGTCGAAGATGACGTGTAGCTAGCTAGGTTTAATTAGTAGGTACAAGCCATTTCTAAATTTGCTTCAACCAATATATATTAGGGTTTGAGTGTTGTTTCTGATAACCTATTAGTATTTGGATTTCTTTGGCATCCAAAAAGTTGTCTGCATGTGGTACTTTAGCTTTGGATAATTTTGAAGTTTTTGGTCATACTTTAGCATGTGGTACTTTACCTTTAATACTTACATACATGTAAGCAATAATCTCTACTGTGTGGTTGTTTTTGTATTAATTAGCTACTACAGTTGTATGTTTGTGTTTACTAGAAATCAATGAAACGTCAAAATCAAGTGTAGACTCTAGAGCGCAAAAAGACAACTCAAAATTGAATCATGCTTATTGAGAATTTGCGTTAAGTAAAGAAATTTCGTGTTGGACGTTTTGAAACTTTCAATTCTTATATATGTGAGGATTTGTGCCAGGTGTTGAATTAAACACCCCAAGCTTATTGATACTCTAAAAGCTATTAGTAAAAATCTTGGGGAAGTTTGTTTCACATACTCTTTTTAATCCCGGAAATATTAGTGCTGTCGTAAAATATGATAATATTATTCTGAATATATAATAAAAATGTATTTGTTTGATTTTTTTTTTCATGAGAATATATATAATAATTATTAAAATATTCTTATGAAAATTAATGATGTGGTTTACTTGTGTGGGATAATTTTTTTGTATCTCTTATGTTTTTGCTTTTGGGATTATGTTTTTTTTTTCACAGATATTAATTAATTTATTATTATTTTTTATCGGAGTTGAATTCACTACTAAATCACTTTTATATCACCTTTACCATTTGTTATATTATATTGAAGAGTCTATCTTTATTCTTAATGATACATTGGTCATTCATTCTAACGTTGATTTCCATCTTTATTTAAGTTGGAAAAGTGAGTTGAGGATTAGACATTTAGCTTCCGATCAATCACTTGGATTTAGTGATAGATCTAAGAGTTAATGTAACTTGACTGAATCCCATGCATGTAATTATTTCGTATTATGAATCTGATCAACACATAAAATTAATAATTTGAATTGATAATTAGAGACTTGATTAGACAAGGAATTGATAGTCAGCCATCAGAGAGAAATTGATAATTAAGATGCCAAATAATTCCGGAAACGGTATTTTGGAACAGTATTTTTCTTTTAACATTCTGCAAAACAATTTCTAGAATTATGCCATAATTTCTAAAATCCCTTTTCGAAATGTTAAAAAATCTATTGTGGAAATCCTTTTCTAGAATGTTTGAAAAAAAAAAATCACTCTTTCAAAAAATCTGTTTTTAGAATGTTGTCACGTTTTACAACTTTCTTGTGTTCTCGATTCCATGCATGCCTTTTTCCTGGTCACCACAGTTGTCAATGACGGTGTTTGTGTGGAGGTGGACCACCGTGGTGTTGGGTGGTTGGATTTTTTAGAGGTGCAGGAAGCAAAAAACAGGGTGCAGAAAGCAATTGCCTTAATCTGAAATTCACTATGCCATCTTCAAGAGTTAGGAGATACAATACAAGGGCAAAATTAAAATCTCCCTATTGTGGTTGAATCAATGGTAAATAAATTACAGGATAATTCTTTTTTTAATAACAGTTAAGAGATTTATCTCTGGTAATTAAATCAGATTGTTTTTAAAATTATCATAATCTTTTTTTTTTTCTGTATAAGAGTTGTTGTAATTTGATTTTGAACTCGTGTGGTTTTATCTTATCTTTTTCTTATCATTAATCTTTATATCTTATCATATTCTTCCTATTTAAAATCTTTAGCCTTTTACCTTTTTTTCATTGCAAAAAGTTTCTGTTCATCATCTCCATTCTCACATTAGTATTTCCTCTTTCATTTTTCTTTTTTAACTCCTTTTACCATTATGAGGGACTTGAAAACTTTACGAGAATTGGTTGCGGCAAATGAGGTTTCTTGCAAACCTTCCAAGCCTAAATTCTTGGATGTGGTAATAGCACATCATGCTCCAGAATTATATAGCAAACAAGAGTTGGATAGAATCAAATATTGTCGCAAATTACTTTTAAGGGCTGAATCAAAGTTACTGGCAAAGAATCTGGAGAGGGAGACCAAAAAAAGGTACGCAATCGTAATTAAATTTACGTAGTTCATGTTATTTAACATACCATACCAATTAGTCATTAGATCGAGTGGTAATAAATTTAATCTTTTTTAATCAATTTTTGAATTTGAACTTTTTATGAAAAAAATGTGATTGAGAATAAAGTATCTATTAAAAATGATCAAATAAATTCTCCCATAAAGCCGATTAATACTCCATACTCTGAACCACTTATGCGTTAGTTTATATATATGCTATTTTATATGTGCTAAATATATGACTCCTATACTGTGTATGCAGGCAAATTGAAGAAATTTCTAAAGAAGAGGAAAGTGTCATGTCAATGAATAAAAGACCAAGAAATATAATAATCTTGGTTAGAAACAACAAAGCGTCGCCAGATTTGCCTGAAAAATTCAATGATTTGAAATTTGTCTTGCACAAGAAACTCAACGACTCAAATGTGAACCGTGGTAACAGTTCTGCTAGACCCATCAGAACGACTAGGAGACCAACACACCTAAAAGACTATGAATTAGTGAATTAATATCGTAATTAGTTTTAACTGTCATATAACACATTTTCCTCATTTGCCGTTTAGTTTTCCTACTGTTAGTAATGATTTTACTATTTTATTACATATACATGTGTACGTATATAATTGACACACTCATTCTTGTTATATAAATCACTCATTAATTAATGAAATGAAACAGAGAAGATTGAAATTCAAATTTTAGTTGTAATTTTCTTATAGATTTAATAGAATAATAACATAACAAACGGTAACAACAAGTTTGTCAATGCCAATAAACAAAATAAAGTATAATTTTCTCACAATTTGTTGATGTGGAAGTAGCTGTGTTAGACTCATGTTTTAAAAAATTTACTTTACAGATGAAGAAATGGTACATAAACACAACCGTTACTTATAATCTCATAAAAAATTGGAATAATGTTGTTTCTATTAATAAGTTTGAAGCAAATCAAGAACTCCAAAAAATATGTATTTTAGGATTCATGATAGGCTTTATTTTTTATTAAACAAACTTTAAATGTCAGTTTTTTTTTTTCTTAGTTTTTCTTTACATATGCGCATGTGTATGTGTGGTGAAGGTTTGAATATAGTTTGTACTTTGTAGGAAGTCTTTACATGTGAATTTAGTGGGAATTAATGGAATCAGTTATATTTTATCATATTAAATTGGATTTGATTATATTAGCTCAAATTTGATCAGATATAAGCTTATTAAATCGTATTAGATTATTTACTATCTTTTTAGATGGAGAGAACTGAGAAGGAAGGTTGAAAAATTCATCTACTTGTCTAATGTGTAAGTCTTGAATTAATATGACTCTAGTTTAACAACAACAATCAATAGGCAAATTTAGAGAAGCAAGTGCCAAAATTGATTCAAAAAGACTGATTCAAAAGTCTGTCATATAAAATGCATAGATTACATATACACGGAATTGATCAACAAAACAATCAAAATCATATGACTAAACATTTGTAAACTTCGAAAAGGTATCTTTTAAAAAAAAAAAATTCAGATATCACTATTTTGGTCTAATTTATCATAAAATTTATTATTTTAGCTAATAAAATCGTTTAATATCTATTAAAATTTTATAAATAAATGTGTTATCACAGCATATATTGAGTAAGATTTATAATTAATGTGTTATCTTGTTTATATTTACAAATATTTTTACACACATTATGTTATATTATTAATATAAAAAATACAAACCAATAAAGCTAATGAAGGTTAAATTAGATTAATATTAATTTCATTAAAAAAAATAATAATTAGATTAAGGAAAACATAAAATTTTATAAATAAATTGAAGAGTTAAATGACATTAGGTAGTGTATGTTTTATTCGTTGTTATTTATTATTATATATTCAATAAATTATTTTCTTACTAAAATTTAACGTAGTTTAATTTTTATTTATTTTAAAACAATTAGAAAAACAAGTATAATTTTTTTTAAAATAAGCATAGTATAAATAAATTAAGAGAAATAAAAAAAATGAAATGAAATAATAACTTAGGATAAAAAAAAAAAGTGTGCAAAAATATTATCATATAATATATAAACTAAGCGACTATGTGGATTTGACCTCCCTGCTCTCTGTTAATCAAGCAACTGAAAGATTAAACAACAAAAAAAAAGAATGAAATTGAACCTGTTTTATTTTTAATGTTTGAAGAACAAAAATCGAACCAATTGATTAAACTTGTGAGATCAAGCATCTATTAAACTTTTACTTAAAATATTTAATTAGTTAAACCACTTTTCAAATTATATACTTAATTAGGGTTAGAAAAAAAAAAAGGCAAGGCCCGGTTTTGGTTGTGGGCTTTAGGCCCATGGTTACTTTAATCTGAATTCTGAAATCTGCCTCCACTCCGCGCCTGAAGTTTTCAGTTTTCCCTCTGCCCCTGATTCAGAAATTAACAAGCGCCATTAACAAAATTTGTGAGCTTTCATACCCGAAAACCAAAATTCTAAAATTTTTGCATTCCTTCCCTCTTTGACTTTGTAGTTAATTGAACAATGAATATATATTATGAGCACCCACCACCCATAATTCATCACCCCCATCTCTTCTATTTCTCTCTTCTGTTGTTGAAAACTACAACGTTTTATTGTCACTCAAATTTGTTTGTTACAAATGGACACTGCCACCATTATTATTTCCGATCAGAGTAACAACAAGGAGAATGTCCCTCCAACAACATGTAACACCAACAACAAGGGCAAGAGTAAGATCCCAACATATTTCAAGAAGAACATGAAGCGCAGCAAGCGAATTCCCAAGAGGGTGCCTCTTGCTGACATCACCAACCTCTTCAATAATCATTCTGTTACAACAACAACAACTACCTTCACTCTTTCCCACCAACAACAGCAACAACAACAATTTGGAATTTCTTCGGGTCTTCCTAGGAGGGCACCTCGTACCTCCAAAACATTGAGAATGGGATTCAGATAGCTGTTGTTATACCATATCATAAAAATTGGCTGTCAATTTTGTAATTCTTTCATTGTGCAATTCACACCAATTGCAATGAATATTGTGGAGAAATAATAAAATTTTCAGAATTTGATAATCTTGGCACTGTGATTTGTTCTACTTTTGTTTCACCGCTCTTCATCACTCTGCAATTTCAGTCCCCTTTGATGGCCTGTTTGAGGAAATTAAAGCTATTATTAATTGGGAATAAATGCAAAGAATTTATATACATGTAGACACGGACACAATCAAAGGTTATCATGGCATGTGATCTTTGTTATTACAATCTAGACTGGTAGATTTATTTTGGTCATGGCTTTAATTACTTGGGGGTTTCACCTTTTATATGAATCTCCTACTTAGTGTAACTGTTCAAGTACTTGCTTTGGGCTGATTTCGTGGGTATATATTCTTCTGCCAGGAGAGTCAGTAAATAGTAATTGGGCTTCCTCTTAATAATTTTTTTTTTAAAAAGCATTAGAGGTTTAAAATATTTGGTTTAGTGATTAGACTCTAATGTTATCATGATTTTTTTTTTCTTAAGAAAACATCAAGTGTGATGCCTTTATTTATCCTAAATGTTTTTGAGGCCATCACATTCAAACATGATCAGTGTAGAAATTATTTGTTTTTAAATCAAAAGTTGTGGGGGTTAGACGGCTATGTTGAGACCCCCACCTAAACAATCACTTCGTCTAAATATATTAATCTCAAAATGCACAGAAAAACACTTGGTGGATCAAACCAAATCTAAAGAAAACAAGTTACGTGAATCTGTAAAAGAGAAGTCCTATTACCTGCCCCTGAGAATTTCCCTTGAAATAAAATCAGGTGGAGACTATTATGTGCATGATGCATGAGAAAGAAGTTTAGAGAAGTATATAATTCCAACGTATTTCTTTATTATGTTGCTTTGTTTATGTGTATAAAATTACAGCAATTGAGCTCCCTTCCTTCCAAATCATCTAGTAGGAACGATATCTTTTTTCACCATTTAACCACTTGTTGCATGACTTGGTATAGTTGCCAAAAGACGTAACATTCTCCTCACCTTCGAGACATGGATCTTGCTTCATCTAGGGCTTCATCGACCCTTTATACTTTTGCTTCATCCTTTTAGTTTCGATTTCTCTTCCAACTCATCTACCGTTTACTATGATTAAATTAATTTGTCTTTTCCTGACAATTGGCAAGCATACTATACTCTTATGTCAAACAATAAATTTAAGGTATCTTTTCCTAGAAGCAATTAATTTTGAGATAAAAAATACTCGTTCTATCTTAAGGGTCACATTTTAGAGTTTTTTTTAAAAAATAAGTATCATATTTAACTTTTCAGTATAATATTTATTATTTTTTCATTAATATCCTTAATAAATATCAGTTTGCTTTTCAATGTAATATTAATATTAATGTTAGTTTTATAAAATTATCACTTTTTTTGTTCTATTTATTAAATTTTTATTTGTATAAAATAATCTAGGAGAAATACTTATTTTAGGGTGAAAGAGTAATAAGTGCTTTCGAAATTTTCATAAGTACTATTAAATTCTGGAGAAGAAATAAGTCAATTGCAGGTTCACTAAAACTACACTATATTCTTCTTGACTAGTTCAAGGCATAAATGTTTCAGCATGGTGTCTTCACATTTTTCTTGGTATAACTTTATCCTCCACCTCATATGCTATACATGCATTTCTATATCTAGCTAGTTAATTAGTGACAAGTTCATAAAACATGCCACCAATATAATCAGGTGTTAATCGCAAAAAGACACCCAGACTTCATATTGACAGGAAGTAAATTAATTATATTATACAGATTAAAAGGATATATACATCTTAACTATAGTCTATATATAATCGGAAAAGTATATATATGAACCCAAATTTATTGCAATACGCCTTACATTTTAATGGAACCGATGCATGCAAAAGGGGAGCAACGTTATATATATATGTAAATATGCAAATCATGTTTGAATATATAAGATACACTGAGGCATAAACCAACGATATGATTGTGTCACGAGCTTTCGGTGCTGCTAAGAGCTTAATTACAAATTCTCAGGTGATCAACAAAATAAACATAAACTTTAAAAGTACTGGGATGCCATCAAATTACCGAATATTGAAACGAAACCTCCCATGAACTGTGCCTTAAAAGTAAAGAACTCCTCCAATTTAATTTATATATATATGCGACAATATCCTGCATGGAGATCAAAGAGAGCATTCAATAAGCAGGTAGCACTTTGTCCAAATGAAATACTTTTATCAGGCCTGTGCATATATATTCAAAAGTATAGAAGAAAAGAACATCAAAGTAATCAGTTAATTTGAAAATTTGAATAAATAATTTACACTGTCATATGTATATAGCCTACCAAATCTTATGAAATTTAAGAACATCAAGGTTGTATGCCCTTTTAATTAAAAGTATCATGCATCTAAATCAAAACAAAAAAGCATCATGCATTTTAATTAAAGAATCATGCATTATAATTTAAAACAAAACAAAAAAAAAACCAGAAGGAAAACACAGTTTCCTCATCAATTACCATTACATTGATGAATATCCAAAATGCTGCATTAGTTAGGACGGTTGTCGTCCAGGTGAAAGGTTTGAAAATGATATAAATCGACTATTACTCAACATGGTACAGCTTATAAGCTTATCCGAAAAAAACTCTTCATGGTACAGCTAGCTATAATAGTTTCAAGTGTTTCAATTAATAATTCAAACACATGACACTATTTTCAAGCAGTGATCTGTTTGATGAGATAGACTATAGAGCTAGCTGGTGTTGTATATTGTATACAATTCATGAAACCTATGAACATGATATGTGTACGTGTAAATGCAATTCATGACTTTAACCTACGGCTAGAAAAAAAAAAAAAAAAGAGAGAGGAAAATGGAACAGAGAAACAAGAGAGAAGCAGGTTCAGGCCAACATGGCACATTTATCATATCATATCTGAGTCAGGGATCACACGACACAAGTAGTGAATGTTAATTACTGTTTCACCAAAAATCTGTGTCTCTCACAGCATAAAAGCTGCTCCAAGAACAGTTTCATTATATATACTTTGATCAGAAGACAACATAGAAAACCCTAACTTGGTACCGGCTGCCACACATGATTTCTGCATTAGTGCTGTGTTAGAGGAAGCATTAAGCTTAAAAAGTCCTCACAGTTTTTACAAAGCTCAATAAACTAGATATTCATATGCATATATATATATAATTGAATTAATTATAATATTTAAGCTTAAAAAACAATCAACATGTGCAGTAAGTTTTGACAAGTTTGAGTAGAATAATAATCACTTGAAACCAAGAGCTTGTACCTTCAATAGCATTTTCCATGTTCTATTATAATATACAAAATACAAACGTGTGTCTATTCAAATTGCCATTGAAGATGTTCCACTTGGAATAAAAGCCGACAAAAACATGTGAGGTGACGGGAAGCACAATGCTTAAGCATTCGCCTAACCAACGAAATATTTGCTCGCAAAATACATCATATCAGTACTTAATACATTAGAAAACTAAGTAGCTTTTTTGATAAATAATGGATAAAATTATCAGAATCAGATCATACTAGACGACATGATCAAATCAAGGTACATGGCGAAACAAGCACAGTAAAAGATAACTAATTAGTGTATATATATCAAATCACTTCTTGTAAGGATCTTGTTTACATTAAAGATATAGCAATAAGTGGGACATATTATAGAATTGAGGATGGTGGGGCAAATGTTGTTAAGGCTAAGAACAAAAAATTTAATATTTAATTAGCATTAGGTTTCTCCAACATCTATCTGAAAGATTCCATTATATTCAATCATGTTTTTCTTATAATGAAATTGTAAATTAGAAAAAGACTATAGCAAGGAGCATGCATTATAAAAAGTTTTATAATTTGAAACCTAGGAAACCTTAAATATATAATCAAATAGGTTAAAAAAATGTTTATTCGATGCTTGGTATAACTTCACAAAGTATATATATATACATACATCTCACTTCATCACTGCATGTGTCAAAAATCTGCTTAATTTTAAAGGGCAAAAATTAAGAGAAAGTAGTCATAAAAATAATAAAATATTCAATTCTACTGTACCATAAAACATTGTTTTTGTTTCAAAGCCAGCAGGGGGATTAAATTAATCCTTACTAAATTAATTACTACAGTCGTCTCTAATTTTGCAACCTGATGAACACGGCATTGGAAATACTTTTGTCGGTATAATGTACCAAAACTTTAATATTATTGGCTAGCTATCTGGTTCATGAATAAGAAAAATGTATAAAGCATTAGTTTTTCTTGTTCCAGATCCATTCTGTTAAATCTAAGAAATTTAATATGATGACTTAATGACCCATATATATATATACATGTTTTAGTTCTTTCTATGTCTTTTATATCTCATAACATCCCAAATCATAGTCCTAATTATGACACACATAATTATATAAACTAGATCGTCCTGATCGATGATTATATATCCCTTAATGCTTCACTTCACCACATGTATGTAAAAAACACTGTCGTGTTTTTTAGGTTGTATACCATACAATAGCAACATAAGTTGATGCTTCCACAGCTAGAAGGAACAACACTAATTAATCACAAAAAAATCCACTACAATCGGCTTAGTAGTGAAAAATTTGAGTAGTGTGTAAGATTTGGGATTCAAACCCCATTGTTGATAGATAAAAAAAAAAAACAAAAAAAAAAACAAGTGATGATGGCAAAATTATATAATTACCAATAATAGGTGAAACACACATGCTCTTCGAAAGGAAGAATATTCAAGAGAAGTGGATGGAAGAGGTTGATGAAGATTCTTCATTGTTTCCCTTAGTGGTCTTCTTTTTCTTCTTGTAAGGTATACCTCTAGCCTTAGCTTGGCACTCCCTGACCTCCCTTAGGTAAACACGGATGGAGCCACTGGCGAAAGGGTTAGTCTCTGGGGAGCCTCCGTTTTCCTCATAGGCAGCTCTGAGCCTGCCTATGAGGGCGTCGAGGCTCCCCCAGGCCTGTCTGAGAGGGCAGGTGCACGGTGCCGGGGGCTCCGGCTGGCCGTAGAACATGCACCCTTGGAGGTGAACCTTGGTCTTCCCGAACTGGTCGAGATAGCGGAGGAAATCGAGGACGTGGTTGCAGTTGCACTGAGAAAGAGGAACCGGGGGTCTCTGGTTCTTCAAGTATTGTCCGAAAGTGTTCCAGTCCCTTCTTTTCTGTGACTCGTAGCGGCTAAGTGTGGCTGGACTCTGCTGCTGCTGCTGCTGATAGTCTATTGGAATGTTGCTTGATGACCCTTCTGCTGCACCGTGACTGCCACTGCTGGACATTGTGGAAATTGTGTGGAACAATGAATGATGATGAATTAGGATCGAGAGAGAGAGAGAGAGAGAGAAAGAGAAAGAGAAGAGGTTGGTTTATTTCTAAATAAAGCCAGAGAAAGAGGGAGGTGAAAGGTGAAAGTGAAAGGAATAGAGGAGTGGGAGGAAGATGGAGTATGGAGATCACGTCACTGGGCTACTGAGTAGACATTTTATGGGCCATCTTGTTTTTTTCTGTTCATCTTTTTTGTCCTCTTGCATATGGGAAAATGTTTGGTGTATACTAAACTCTATATATTGGAAGCGAAATATTTGGACAATCCGTATTTTATTTTGGTGTAATTTTTTTTTAGATTAACCGGTGATTATGGGTGAAATTAAATTAATCTCTCATCCAATATGAAAGACATCAATGATCTCTTACCTAATACCAAAAAACTCTATATAGTTAGAAATTATCATATAGTTCAAGATCATAGGTAATATTAAGAAGATCTATCTCAATTAGTTTGAGTTGGTGTGTGAATTATTGTAAATTCTATTATAATGTTTTTTTTTTAATTTCTAAGATAATTAAGTTTTAATTTATGAAAAAGAGTTAATAAATCCAGATATTATATGTGTTAAGTAGAGATTGTTTAGGGGTAATTTTAGACCAAGTAATTGTTTCTTCTATTCAATACTTAGGGAAATGAGAGAAAAATATATGTATAAAAGGTGATTTTTTTTTTTTGATACTTAGTATAAAAGGTGATATATTAATAGAAAAAGAGGATTCAAGAGGAATAATATATGTGTATATCATTTTCCTGCATATTTATACGGCTTGTTTATTTTTTTACAATAACACTAGCTAGAGGGCAAGTCTTGATACTAGGATAAAATTGATCAATCTTGTGACCTAAAAGTCATGGGTTTCAAATTTTGAAAATGTTTCTTTACTCGCGGAGATAAAAACTGTGTATATCTATCTTCTTCATGTCTATTTAGGAAAAACCTTATTCACGGTGTTTCACTTTAATGACATTAGCTCGCATAACTATAGATGTTTTCTCTATAAGCATACAATTATTGTTTTTGCCCTTATTCAACGATTAACCTTATCGCCTTAACTAAGCCCATTTATCATTATTGCTCTCACCAAATCATTCCAATACCCATTATAGAATACCTACTATTTTTTATTTTTTTTTTGCTGAATGAGAATACCTGCTATTTAATACTGATTTGGGTAAACATTGATATTAAAAAAATGATTTATGTTTTAATGTTTTTACTTTAAAAGTAAGTTACTATCTAGTGAATTTTTTTATAATAATTTTTTTCATCAAACGAAAAATTCATCTATCTAAAGTTGTATTAAATCAAAATTAGTTTTAGATCTACAATTAATTCCTCAATGTAGATCCAAGCATAGAATAGTTTACATAAAATTACATTATTTGATATTTGAATGGGATTTTAGATTATCTAACCCAAATCCAAACACACTTGACATATTTGAATTTGAATATTGATACACCAAATATGTGTTGAAAATATATACCAAATTTAAATCATATTTCACAATAAAAAGTATTACAATTGATATTGACTTTGTCCTAGTCAAATGTAAATGTAATTTTTGAAAGTACATAAAATACATGTTTGGCTTAAAATCGTAAATACTATACACACGTTTCAATATAAATATATTAGATAAAAGCAAAATAAAAATAGAAGTTAGGTTCTTGATCCTTTTGTAAAAATATTTTTGACTTAAACACAATTTTTTTACCTGTTATCCAAACATACACCATAGATGTTTGGTTCTTGTTGAAAAAAAATGGTTTTTCCCTCAAACCTCAATTTGACTAGAAATAATTAAAAAAAAAAGTTTTTGATTTAGCTAGGTTGAAATTTTTTACTAAGTTTTACAACAAAATTGCTTTCAAGGTAAAACTATTCAAACATAAAATCACTTCGATCACTTTAAAATTAATTTTAACTAAAATAAATTTTAGAAACACTTATCTAGACAAATAAATTAACAATAACATATTTCAGGTGAAGATGTATTATTAACATCTGCGGTGGCCATTATCGTTATCTTCCGCAAAATGTATGTCCTATGACACACAACACAACACAACACACACCATGTTAGAAATTCGAAATACAGTATTACGCATGTTGTCTTGAAGAAACAGATTTTATAACCGGTTATTGGGGAGCACCTCTCTGCAACATTGCATGCATGCCACAAGATACTTGGCCGTACTCTTTTGGAACATGCAAAGTCTTTTTCTCATGTAATATTATAGTATCTTCTTTTTTTATTTTCTTTTTTTTTTTATACCATTTTCAGTTTGTTTTAATGTCTTCTATTAATACTAGGTACATATTTTGTGTCTGTACATCTTTCCACATCAGGCATGGGCAACAGAGTAGTTGTCTAAATGTAAAATAATAAAGTAGGAAATGTAGCATCTAAAACTAGTTCAACATTTGAGTAGGAGAAATGTCTGATTGATTAACTATGTAGTTCTAGCTTATTATTTTTAGCAATTAATTTCCCAAAGTTAATTAGAGATTATAGTTAAGGCATGTGAGTCAATTTTGGCATTAATCCTAATGTGGTTTTTTCGGTCACATATATATAAATGAATAGATTTTTCTCTCTTGCCATGATTTTGTAGGGAAGGAAACTGAGGTAGACGTCAAATTTGATGGAGATGACAACCGACCAATGTTGAGAATGTGGGTCCCGTGTAGATGCTCTTGTCAAAACTCTAATAAACTAAGATTATATTCATTCAATCGATAATTAGAAATTATCAAACAGTTTGAATTAATTCAAAATACTAGTGTGTTAGACTCACCTAGAATTTGTGTTTAGCAGCTGCTACTATTTCCAAAACGCCTTTCTAGAGCCACATGAAGCCAAAAGTTGAAATTTCTCCATTGGGTCGTCGTATTAATTGTAGGGCACACTATAAAATTTGGAATCCGAAGGAGTACCAGAAGAATATCGATGGGAAAACTCTAGTTTATAAGAAATATTTTACTCGATGTTTCTAATTAATCACGCTCATTACATATTTACATGTATAATTAACATACAATAAATAACTAATACCATAGATTTTAGCGGCGTCTCTTGACTGAGAACTGAATAACTTTATACCCTTAATTATGATTTTTTTTATATGAAAAAAAATCATATATATTTAAATTCTTACAGGTGGCCGTTATATATGATAGATGCTAAGTTAATTAGTGTTGCAGCTGGTTATAAATTTTCAGCTGATACTGGTCCAAGAATGTGCTGATGATGGTGTCACTATATATATGACTCATAAAATATTCAGTAGTAACTACGTACTGTTCACTTTGTTGAAATTAATTATATCCTCTTTTCTTAATATATGGATGGTCACTTGTCACAATTATGGTACCATAATTAAGGTTTGTAAAAGGGCTAGTAAATAGTAATTGCTTAGGATTGTTATCTCTTGAATTGAGTTGGGTTTGAATGGCCCTTTTATTCAATTTCAATAATAATCTTCTTTAGTTATAAAAAAAATGTATAAATTCAATTCTAATTTGCTGTATTTATGAAAATAATGTAAGAAAACTCAGCAAGAAAAAACTATTTTTTTTAATAAATTATTGACCGATGATGCGCCATTGCGCCTATTCTATTATATGTATCAGTAATATTTCATTTGCGAATTTATGTCTTTTTTAATCAATAGCATTTATTGTGTCATATAGCTAGGTATTCCCGGATTTTGAGTCGATTTATCTAACTTTATGAAAATATAAAATCTTGAATTCCTGATGTAATGTAATACTATAAAATTTGAATTCTATATACTGGTTAAATTCACTCTGCCGTCATACATAATTTCACCTATTAATCATTATTGTTAACTGATTATGGTCATCATATAGTAAACATAATTTCTAGTTTATCAATTATTACCATTGACAAACTAATCACAATCATCATATCAAAATGCTTTAACCACGACATCAAACTAGTATTCTAGAATCTAGACTATTACGAAAGCTATCTTTACAAAACCTATTAAGGTTGTAACGTACAAAGTAGAAAGTACTTATAAGACCAACCTAGACAGAAGTAATATTTTCCCCTACTTTTGTCTGCTTAGGTAGATACTAGCTTGAATAAATGTACTATATAGGTTACAGTTAACAGTGCAAGCACATCTCCATTTCAGGTCTCCTAGCTCATTAGAACTTTTAAGTAAGTTTTACTTATACACATTTTATTTTATCCTTTTTTTAAACTTAATATAAGTACTTCATAAACACTTCAACCCTTCTTCCAATCCAGGACTTTTAAAACATTTATTAAATAGATCCACCAATAATTTCACATTCTTATTAATCATTTATTTATACTATTTCTTTGTCAAATATATATGTTGTACTAATACGAAGTAAAAATATATATATATATATATTTATTTAAAATGATAAAAAATGACTAAATAAATATATGATTTTAACTTTTTAAATAGAACATAAGTATGCTTTAATATACTTATAGACATAACTTTTTACGTATGTCAACAATCGAAGAGAATAAAGAAAAGAAAAAAAGTTGAGAGGTGGAGAAAACTGTGCAGTGACATTGTCAATTTGGTGAAACTGTGGAGTGACATTGTCAATTGTGTTAAACTGTGTAGAATGAATTAAGTGCATGGAACCTGTAGTCACTGCTGATAGGCTAATGATTAATTATCATGATAGCTATAGATTTTTGTCCATTTGGGAATTCCATAAATTGTAGTAAGCCTTTTTCAACCTTCATCAATAATCAATTACTACTATATTGTATAAATTACTATGTGATAATTTGCGAGTGTCCTCTTTCTTTTTTCTTTTTTTTTTCGACAAAACATAATATATATATATATATATATATATATATATATATATATATATATATATATATATATCGGTGTGTGTATTAATATATGGTATCAGAACCAATATAACTAAACCTCCTCATTCTTTTTTTTTTTTTAAGAAAAATGTTAATCCTTCTTTCTACCACCAAATCAATCTTATACCTTACTAATTTTTAGTTATTTGAAATTGAAATGAAATAACTAACAAATTTCATAAATAATACTACATTTTTTAGGTTTCAATAATAATTACGTGGACCCGCTAGTGAGATTAATCTTATATCCAAGATTTTGAAATAGAACAGGAAAATCAAATAAACTACGTACATACTTACATTTTAACATTAAAAATTAGCAATAAATAATTTAGATTTAGATTTTGAATTTTAAAATTAAAAGTTCTCAAAAAGTTAGAAACTAAGAATTGCCTACACGTTATTTTATATATCACAAGTTCACTTACAAAATGCATTTATGCTACACGCATGACGTAACACAGTAAAAGGAGTTGCGAAAGAAAGTGAGTAAACATCGTAGAAAAAGGGTTACATCATTTCACTCTTTGCCTCGTGGGAGTTGAGGTCTTGAATTTGGTTGTATTCGATTATGACACTTCTGTCTTTAAAAGGTCAATTATAGCATACGAGTTCATGACCTCCGATTTTTATTTTTTTTTTGTTGAAAAAAAATATTTTCAGCTAAATGAAAACCGCAATATTCATGTACAACAAGGATGTGATTAGGTTCGTAAGAATTTGATTTGAAGGAATAATTATTCCAAATCAATTTAGATCCATTTGGCAGTTAGAATGTGATATATTAATATAGGCTAAGATCATATACATGAGAAAAATAAGATTAAAAAAATGTAAATGTAAATTTTAATTTTATTTAATATTTACTATTTAGTACACACTAGATAATAAATTAGATATATAATATTGTTGTGTTATTTTTTTTGTATTTGATATGGACTAGATAATTATGGAATGAGATATAAATTATGTTTAAATGATAAAATAATTGTTTTGTTAAATTACATATATTTTTTACAAGGTGAATTTTAATTTAATTTTTACAAATTATAAAAATATTTAATTTAAACTAAGTTATAGAAAATTACTTTTTACTTATATATGTCGTTAGTTTTGCATTTAAAAAAACTCATGTAGTTACTTTATATATATATATATATATATATATATATATATATATATATATATATAAAATATTTTTTAAATTATAATTTTTATTCTAATATTTTTTTAAATCAAATAATTATTCATATATTTAAATTTACATGTCAAAAATATTAAAACTAATATAAGATATATAATTAATTAATACTCTAAATTTTATATGATATTATGTAATTATCCGATCCACTCTATTATTAAACTATTAATTTGTGTCATGTCTGTTGGATTCAAGGTTGATCCAATCTCACCTACACATGATATAAGTTTAGTAAGATATTCGATTTTGACATATATATGGTTATTTTTCTAAAAGAATATTCACACAAAGGCGCATTTATTATGTTTATCTTAATTTTTCAGAAATTAATTGTCACATGTGTTTAGGCATTAAACATTTAAATAATAAGGTGATTTGTGTATTAAATTTAATAAATATAGTAGCTTGTGTTTGTTAATCAAGTGAGTCAGGTTTGAATCCTAGTAAGTTAATGTGAAATAGATAATGTTAGAAGAAAAATATTTATATTATATGTGCTCATAATCTCCTATGAAAATTAGTCATTAATCATCCTTCTTACTTTTAATTGCATAATTATTTCATATAAATACGTGTTAACAGAAAATAAAATAATAATAATAATAATAATTAAAGTCGTTGGTTTTATGGGTGGTAGTTTGCTTTCTTAATTATGTAAACAGAGCAAGTGAGGGCTAAGTGATGCCGAAGTTCAACTGATAGATAACTTCTTTTTCTTTATCCTTATGGCTCTTGTCTTGTGCTAATCATTCATCCTCTTCTACATTCATGCACTTACCAGTCGTGCTCGATCTTCTTCAACTTTGCTTACAATAATGGCTAGCTAGCTCTCAAAGATTTATGACACCGAACGTGCATCTTGTCGGTTTACCTTTTAGACCAAATTATGCTTCTAAATAATGGCCCTCCCACCTCGATCTCTTCTCTAGGAAAGAAAAAAGAAAAAAGAAAAAACTACTTTAACTGCATGCACACCCTCAGGTGAATATTGTCACATCTAACAACATATCCAAGATAATAACCTATATATAATAATGAAGTTCTTACTATCACTATCATTATAATAATATATAGTACCGTCCAACACCATGTACATATTCTGGTTCTGGTGGAATTTTTGTGGCCGGTTATCGGGATATGAATTTTAAAAATTGTTTGTTAGATGAGATGAAAATTAAAATGAATTCTGCAAATTAAAATAGTTGTTTGTATGTGGGAAAAAAAAGGAATAATAATTTAATTAAGCTAGCTAGGTATTGATTCCTAAGAAATATATATCTTTGTTAGAAGGGCATGCAATTTTAAATGTGATTGTTCATCCTACATGACATTTGAGTTCAAACCTAATTAAATATTAGGGCAATAGATTTTTTTTATTTTTTTTAATGGCAACTATTATGACAATATATGATATAGAGTTTCACAAAACATAGAAGTTTGACTGCTTTTTCACCATTAGTTTTGATGCTATATGAGGCGTTTGTGAATCTATCATCTAATTAATTGTGCAACTATATATATAATTTATTATCATTATTTTATAGAATCACCTAGTTACTTCTTCAATATTTGAATATGTTGTTTGATGCATGTCATGCCTATATGCTACATTTTATGAAAAAGAAAAACGGTATTCATAAACTCACTGGGTGTACATGTAGAAAGAGAAGGGAGAGAAGTAGAGAAGGGAGAGAATGACAAGTGTCTACCTCCTTTTGTGGTGTAAAGGATGAAAGGAAGAAAAAGAAAGAAAATAGAGAGAGAGAGAAATAACAAATTTATTAGTGATGACTTGATTAGACGAAAGAAATTAAAGATAAAAGTAAATTTGAGTGAAAAATCAAATAGAAGAGAAAAATGGGTATATGTTTATGAAAATTCAATATGACATATGTGAGATTTGCTGTGAAAATGAAGTGATAGTACTATTAAATAATTAAGGTATGAGAATGTGAATATTATTGTTTTATGAAGAGTCTAGACTATAGATAACAAAAAAAAAAAAAAGAGTTTGGAGGTAAAACCCAAATTAAAATTCATTCATAAATATTCATATATTTCCCTCTCTGTACGTTTTCAACTAATGCACATATGATTTTCTTCTGCCTAGAGATTAAAGGATTAGTAGTTAAAGAAGTTCCAAATTTGGTAATCGACAATAGGGCAAGGTAAAGTAATATTTCTGCAAAAAGCAATGATCTTCTTCGTTAGTTAGGTTCTTATATATCCTAAATTGGTCATTTCATCACTTGATGGGTTTGGTGAAGTTTCCTCTGATAGAGTTGGTTAAGGAGGGTTCAGTGAGAAAAGTAAATATGATACAGCTAATCACTTCTAAACAATCGAGTGTAGCTGTGTGTACGTTTTCTTCTTTTTCAGTCAATGCCTCTCATTAATTACCTACCTAAGTGATGCGTGACATAGTTCAAATATTAATTAATTAATTCAAGATTTTGTGTCAAGACTCAAGAGAACACAAATATTACTCTTCAATGTAATTAAGGTTAGCTCGATTGTTATTGGTTCCAATGTAATTCCTGTGGAAATTTAAAAAAAAAAAAATGTTACTTACTCTTTTACAATTTGTGTTTGGTTAAAAAATAGTATAACACAAGAAAAGTTATGTGATTCAGAATTATCATAAATTAATTTGACCCATCTCTAAATAAAAGTAACACGTAATTCTTTTTTGTTTATTGAAAATATCTTTACTATATGTTACATAAAAAAATATTTAATTCAGCAAAAAAAACATGAAAAATATTTAAGTTAGCCGTAAACATGTTGTGATTTGCAAAATTTTTTAATATGGTCTTAATTAATTAATCATATAGTTCCAATCAACATATCTCTATATGATATTATTAATTGTTTTGTAAGTTGAAAAAGTGATTACATGTTAATTACTAGAATTACATAATCTTAGATCATATAATAATTTTTTTAGTATCACAAACACTATTAAAAAAAATTCTATTTTAAATTGGCTTATCCAAGATGATTCACTCGAAATCATTTTGATAACTGTGGTAATATTTTTATAAATAATTATGTACAATTGAAGACAATTTAAAAATAATTATCTTAAAAAATACTTTCAAGACTATTTATTTAAATCACAATAATTTGTTGCTAACACCCTATTTAAGTGAAGAAACTTAATTAACAGTGAGTTTTATCTCTAGTTATTAGCTGTTTACACCAATTAACTTCAATTATTCCTTCAATTGTTGCATAAACTACTCATGTGAGTCTTATTATAGAATCATTATGTTCTTGAAGTCTCATCATGATCGATGATCAATATGGTAATCATGCACCATAAAAGATCAGAATTGACAGAAAATTGATTCTTAATTTTTATTACTGTTATTTGTCACTACTGATATCTTTATCTCAAACTGTAGCTCGTTGCCGCCACTCTGTTTAATTTGACCACTTTACGCATCACACATTCACACTAATCTTTCTTCACCCTTTTCCAGTCCCTAAAGTTAACCTTTCTTTTTACTTGCGGGAAATATGCACATAACTGTGAGCCTATGGGTCCTTTCACCGTTCTCTATGTTGTTCTTCTTTCAAATCAAAGTCCAGTCCATAAAGTTTCGTGTTTTCCCTTCTGTTTTTTTCCCCTAGATTTTTGGGATTTAGGTTGAAAATGAAAACAAAGCTTTTGATATACACTTGCCAGAAATAATATGTTAAATCTTGTATCTTATGCATAGAAATTGCAATATGATTTGTTTTTTTTTTTTGTTTATCATAGATTTTATAATTATTACTAGTGAACTTGAATTAAGAAAATGTATGATCATTATTATCATTGTCTTGTAATCTTTCGATACCTTGCCGAGAGTTATCATTTTTGCGTCGTTCTCACAGTTCAAATCATTTAAAGCAACACCATCTTAGAAAATTATTAGTGTCTGTCCTCATTCACCTATTAATTTCATCTAAACTTTATGATATTTTACTTTGAACGAATATCTGATAGTATAACATTATCTTATATAAATGCGTTCCGAGTAAGCTAAATTTATTATAAATTAAAGATGAATAAGTACCATCATTAAGGAATACTATTTAAGATATTTTCGCAAATAAGAATAAAAAATTAAATAACTTATGAGGAGAAAGACTTTGAAAGGAAAAACCTAAGTATCATAGACCTGTCTATAGATGGGTTGAGATTAGACAACCAAAACATCAATAGTCAAGGCTAACCCATGATAATTCAAAATTTGTTTTTGAATATCCATTAGAAATTAACTTATTTTTCTCATTAATTAAGGCAAAACTACTACATTCTGTTTGTCATCTATTTTAAGACACCATGATATTATTTATTTAGAGTATATGCAATAAAACTTGTTTTAGGGTTTGCTATTTTTTTTTTTATTTCAACAGTGTTTTGGATTTAATAAAGATCATGTCTTAAACTTGACTTCAGGATAGGAAAAAAAAGTGTTTAATATATTTTTTTTTTCATATTAGTGCATTAATAATTGATTCTATAACTTGTTTCTTTATATCCCTTAAATATGTCCTTGTGAGATCTTATATTCAGATACTCCTTGTACTCTATTTTTTAATAATAAAAAAAACTAAAGCAAAGCTAGACCATATTATATACCATTAGTTGTCTCACATTAACAGAGAGATCTTTAGCAATTCTTAAATGATGAGAGACTTGTTTGCTGTTAGGTGACAAAGAAACGTGCACAGATATAATGATAGCTTATCTAAAGATTCCCTATATACATCCCCATGATAATTAATTCTCTTTATATAGTAAGAGCAGAAAGTTATAGAGATATTGCAATGGCTCTTCTTGCTCTACTTAGCCCCCCACCCCTCCCTTTTTTTCGACAGAAAAAAGGATTTATATTTAATAATTAGACAGTACTAGAAGTTACATAGCCACATATCCATAAAAGCATCAAACTTCCCTAGCATCACCACAAGTTTCTCCCTAAAACGTGGATGACTTTGGCATTAATTTTCAAAAACAAAATCACCCTCCCTTAATTACATCCATTGGAACTCGAATGATATTGTTAATTAATTGTCAAACCTTTGTGAGAGAGAATGTGAAGTTTTTTTTTTTTTTTTTTAATTTTTATAACATTATCAGTCCCAGTTCTATGACCAGCTATAAGGTCCATGATCATAATGCATATATAAATTAAGGCTAAGGCTAGTTAACTTATAAGTATAATTGTGTGTACGTGTATATATACACTATATACTAATTAGTGAGAGAATTTGACCGCATTATTACTCAAACAAAATGGTTTTCAGCGAAGAATATATAGTTATGGTCATCTATATCAAAAAAGTATATATACTGCTGTAAGCCTACATAAAAATGAGTGATAATTTTCTGATGGTTTTGAGATAAGTCTCTGGATTCATCATTTTCTCTAAATATTTAGTACAGAACTCGACATAAACTCATAAAAATGATTAGACAGTTTCAGAGACACTAGAGCGATCATATATGTACACTAGGCTTGTCGTTTTCAATTCCTCCAGTCTCACTAAAACATGGTGATGCTGCATGTTGTCCTCTGAGAATATTTTCCCTTGGCACCTAGCTTGTAAACTGGTCTAAAGATACCCAAACCCCACAAAAATCTCTTGTTTATTTTTCATCTTGTTAATTATAAGACAGTGAGGGGGAAGATACTTAGCCCCAGAAACAGCATCCCCCACAACTCACACACATTGATTAGACTGAAAATTGGGTTCTTGTTGCCATGGCATGCACTATTTGTCTATCAGATGCGTCATGAATATGAGAGCACTGCTCTTTGGCCCTTCCACTCCTTTTCCCTCTTTGCCCGCCACTTACCCTTCATCTTTAGTTACCTTTAGCCCTAAGGGTAGTACTATACAACCTGAAAATCGTACAATTTATCAATGAATTTTTTTCTTCAAAAAAGGAAAAATGTGTGATGAGACGAAATATGATCTTTTCTGGATCAGTCATGTTTGGTGTACGTGAAAATAAAAGAGTCTAATAGATAATATTAGAGTAGTATATAATCATATTCCTTCATCTATTAGAATGGTATATAATCATAATAATCCTTCATCTATAATAAATTTATTGATTTTTATTAAATTAATTAAAAAATTATATAAATAGTAAACTGTGATAGTGCAACAGTATAAAATTACTGTTTTCTTTAAGATGTTTATATGCATATTAATACTAATAGAGCTTATGATTAATTACTTATAGTTACTAATTACTTGTCTGTATAAAAAAATGTTTAAGAAGAGTTAAAGTCTATTATTTCAGTAATTTTGACGTCTTTCAGATTACAGGTTAAGAGATACCTTGGTGCACAGGGAAAAAAAAAAAGAAAAAAAAATCATAAATGAAATGATAGTGGAAAATAGCAGGTTAGGATAAAATTGGAATGATGTTTTTCAAGTATATTTCACGGTTTGGTATATAATAGGAATGATGCCTTTCATGTCATTCTTTTTGTTGTACGGTAAAAGTAATTTTTGACTGACTTTGGTAATGAATAATTAATATTAATTTATTTCATTATTTGATACATGATATACTAATGTAGAATTGAACTAAAGTTGAGTAGTTATTTTGAGAGAAAAAAATATTTTCTAACATATATCTATAATTTCTGAGTGACTTTTGTAATGAATAATTAATAAGGGCCGGGTATGCAAAATTTTGTGAAATGAAGTTTGAAATTGAAATGTATGTGGTATTGGTTTTCACATGTTAATAAGGAATCTAATTAATAATTAAGAATTGTTCAACACGCAGCCCTCCTCCCCTAATTCCCAATTCCCAATTCAATTTCATGTTAAAGTCAAAACCAATAAATTTTATTGTTGATGATGTGAATATATATGCTGAAATGTATGTCTTGGTTTTGCAAAAAGAAAGGGTACCAAGAGACTACATAGCAAGCAATAGATCTTCGCTAATAATAGAAGATTAT
Organism: Amphicarpaea edgeworthii; assembly: GCA_014843725.1. Taxonomy (NCBI): domain Eukaryota; kingdom Viridiplantae; phylum Streptophyta; class Magnoliopsida; order Fabales; family Fabaceae; genus Amphicarpaea; species Amphicarpaea edgeworthii. Next base: position 7,318,287 of record CM026323.1, on the reverse strand, counting down.
GTACTCCCTATGTATTCTGATAACAAGTGCCATTATTGTGATAACTTAATAAATTAAGTGAATATTATAAATTAAAAATATATATCATTTAGGGGGTATAAGTAGAATAAGTACTGAACTCTACACCAGTGTACAAGGCTATCATTACCTAGTAGCATCTAGGGAAGTAGGAAGAATATATTCGTATGAATTTAGTTCCATGATGACTAGGCAACAACCTTATACGAAGCCATATATATATATATGCATATGTACATATATAGTACTAGTTTCATTTGAGATAAGTAAAATCGTGTACTGAAGGTAAAGTTTGGTTCAAATAATCAAACTTCTAATTTAAAAGAAACAGGTGTCAATGTTAATAAAAGAAAAACTCATTCAAACTTGTAATTAATTATTTTTTGAGCAGCCAATCTTGTCAAAATGGATAATAATCGTGTTTGTTTGTGACCAATGGGACTAATTAACAGCTATCTGTCTGCGGAATTAATTAGTGGCCAGCAAATTCTACTGTTTGCAGGCACACAACAGTAGAGTAATGAAGAAATGAATGGAATAAAGTAATAAAATAAACAGAAAGCAATGAAAAAAAAATGACTTTAAATATGAAATGCCACCATTAATTGCTGAATTTTGTCGCCATGTGTCAATGTTTCTCGCGTGATCATTCATCCTTCATTTTGACTCTCTAGCTAGGACCATTAAATGTAGTCATCAATCGCTAATCCAAATTGCATTTGAGGAGAGACAAAATAATTAATGAGACTAAAATAGATACTTGATCTAATCTGTTTATTAAGTTTATTTACAACGAGATCAATAATTCAAGTCTAACCTGCATGATGCATGTTTATTTGACACAATCAATTGGACTTGTATAATCTGAAGAAGAAAGTTAATAAACCACTCACCTTAATTAGTTGAAAACTAAGACCGAGACTTCATTTTAATCCAAATCAATAAACCAATTACATTAAGAGAGTCATTATTAAAAATAGTTCCATTAAGCTAGCATAACCAGAGAGACTGCATGCCAAAAAATGAGCCCAACATGTTTAGGTTTTTTACTTATGAAAAAGGCCTTGGCGCTGTTGGTAGTGGGTTGAGAAATAAATATGAAGGAAATTAAATCTCAATTGGAGCCAAGTCGTGCATTTAGACCATATAACTAATAACTAATATATAAGATGTGGTTATACCTGTAGTTTAATAGCAAGTGAGCAGCATCTTTAAATTAGTACCAGTTAATTTCATTTCATATCCAAATAATTTGATATACATACAATACATTATTATATATGTGTTGATAAATTAAATTTTGAATTTCCGTTATTATTATAGCAACATTAAACTATGTAATAACAAATGCACGCAGTATTGCATTTCAGAGTATCTGAGTGTCTCTGGTTGTTTGTCTCAAGTCTTAACTTGATGAGCAGGAAAAGGCCCATGAAGAAGCATGTGAGTCCAAGGCATTTGACAGAATGGTTGGGTTGGACCTTGTGCCTAGTGTAGTGCCTAGTTCCTACTCTACTCTACTTGCTGAGTCAGCAAAATGACACTTTTCTGACAATAACCGTACGCATCTTTTTTTGTTCAAAATGTACTGTGTATAATTTCATTTTCTGGAGAATCGATGACCACAAAAAAATACTATCATTTCAGGCGATAAAAAAATCCTGATCCACCCAATTAGCCAATCTGCATATAGAAAATACTACTACAACATGTTCACTTTGCCTCACATTCAAATTAAAGAAACATTAAAAATATAACTAAACAAAATCTAAATAGGGTATAATTATATACTCATAGTGGGTGTTTGATTTAGCATCAGGTTAACTTTAACGTGTATCTCTGTTTTAATTTTTTAAGATATTATATTTTTTAAAAAAACAATACATTATTTTTATTATTTTTATGTTTTTCAAATTTTCAAGAGTTTATTCATGTTTTTTTTTTTCATATTTAAAAAAAGTCAAAATTTTAAAGCATTATTTTTTTTAATAATTTTTTTTGAAGGAATTATTATTGTCTTTCATATTTTTAAAATTTTTTTAAGATATTATTCTTATTTTTTCATATTTGTTTTCAAAATTTTAAGACATTCCTTTGTCTTTACATATATATATATATATATATATATATATATATATATATATATATATATATTTATTTATTTTATTTTTTTAAAAATCAAGATATTATTCTTGTCTTTTTTTTTTTCAAATTTTCAAGGCAATAATTTTTTTTATATTTCTTCAAAATTTCACGACACTCCTCTAATTTTTACATATTTTAAAAAAAAAATTCAATTTTTTAAGACATTATACTCTTGCTTTTTTTTCTTCAAATTTTCATTTTTTTAAACTTAAAAATATTATTCTTGTTTTTCATTTTTTCCATACATTAATCTTGCTTTTATCATATTTAAAAAAAAATATTTTTTTTCAAAATTTTCAAGACATTTCTCTTTCATATTTTTACAAAAATATTATTTTTCAAAATTTTCAAGACTTAAGTTTATGTTTTAGTGTTTATGGTTCATGGTTGACTGTTATGGTTTAACATTTAGGTTCTAAGTTTACATGGTTTAAGGTCAAAAGTTTATCGTGCATGTTTGAGGGTTTAACGTTCATCGTTTAAGGTTCAAGATTTAGGCTTCAAGATTTTAGAGTTCCAAGTTTTAATATTTATGGTTTCATAGTTTAAGCTAAAGGTTTCGTAGGTTAGGTTTCAAGATTTCAATGTTTAGAATTTCATGTTTTAGTTTTTCGAATTCATTATTTTAAGGTTTTCAAGTTTAAGTTTTAGTGCTTTTAATTCACAAACAAGGGTTCAAGACTTCATGGTTTATGTTTTAAAGTTTAAGGTTCATTGTGTAGAGTTTCATGGTTTAAGGTTTCACTTCCAATGTTTTATGGTTTCAAGATTTAGGATTTATTATTTTTAATTCATGGTTAAAGGTTGGAGTTTAAGGTTTATGATTTAAGAATTTATAGTATAAGGGTTTTATGGTCTATGGTTTATAATTTATGTCTTATGCCTCAGGGTTTTAGGTTTTGGTATTATGGTTTCATAGTTTAGAAATTAGGGTTTTAAGGTTTAGGGTTTGTGGTCCATGATGTATGGTTTTTAGGTCTAAGTCGATGATTTAGGGTTTTTGGTTTATGGTTCCATCGTACTTGGTTTAGGATTTATAGATTATGATTTCAAAGTTTTCAGGTTCTAGTTTATAAATTGTGCATAGTTTAGATTTTTAGGATTTATGAATCAAAGTTTTAGGGTTCAAGGTTTTGTGTTCATTGTTTTAAGAATTTGAGTTAAAGTCTTTAGTGTTTAATGATTTAGGTTTTATGGTTTCAAAAGTTTGGGTTTCATGTTTCGGGTTCATTATTTTAAGCTTTTAAGGTTAAATGTTGATATTTAGGGTTTAAATTATTATCGAAACCCTATATTTAATTCTAAATTGAAACCTAAAATATTTAAGATTTTATAAAAGAAACTCTAAATTGAGACACTATGAAATATTAAATATTTAGGGATTCATTAATGGAACTTTAAATTAAAACCCTAAACATTTAAATATTTAAGGTTTCAAAAATGAAACTATAAATCAAAATCATAATTATTTAGGGTTTCATAAATGAGAACCTAATTATTTTGGATTTCCTTAATGAAACCCTAAATTTCACCTTAATTATTTATTATGTCATTAATAAAACCTTAAATCACACCATAAATATTAAGTATTTTATTAAATAAATACTAAATTGAAACCCTAAATATTTAGTATTTCATAATAAAACCCTTAATATTTTAAGATAATCATGATTTCATTATTGAAACCATATTTTTTACCTTATATATTTAAATATTTAGGGTTGCATAAATAAAAACTTAAATATTAAGGATTTCATAAATGAAACCATAATTAGGAACCCTAAATATGTAGGGTTTTATAAATGAAACCATAAATAGGAACCTTAAATATTTAGGGTTTCATAAATGAAATCTTACTTATTTAGTGTTTCATTATTGAAACCCCAAATTTCACAAAAAATAATTAAGATATCATAAATGAAACAATAAATTGAAATACTAAATATTTGAGGTTCATAAATAAAACCTTAACTTGAAACTATAAATATATTGAGCTTCATATATGAAACCTTAATTATTTAGTGTTTCATTATTTTAATCATAAATGAAACACTAAATTGAAATCTTAAATAGTTGAGGTTAATAAATAAAACCTTAACCCGCAAACCTAAATATTTAGGATTTCATAAATAAAATCCTAAATTGAAACCTTAAATATTTAAGATTTTATAAATGAAAAACTAAATATTTAGGGTTTCATAAATAAAATCCTAAATTGAAACACTAAATACTTAAGTATTTAGGATCTCATAAGTAAAACCTCAAATTCAAACCTTAAGTATTTCGGGGTTCGTTAATGAAACCCTAATCATTTAGGGTTTTATTAATACAACCTTAAATATTTAGGGTTCATGATTAAAACCTTAACTTCATAGATGAAATCCTAATTATTTAGTATTTCATTATTGAAACCCCACATTTCACATAAAATAATTAGGATATCATAAATGAAATATTAAATTGAATCTTAAATCTCTATGGTTTTGAAAATGAAACCATAAATCAAAATCCTAAATATTTAGGGTTTTATAAATAAAATTCTAATCAATTAAGGTTTGATTAATGAAACCTTAAATTTCACCATAAATATTTAGGATTTTGTAAATAAAATCTTTAAATGAAACCTTAAATATTTAAGGTTTCTTAAATAAAATTATACTTATCTATAGTTTCACAAACGAAATTTTAATTATTTAGGGTTTCATAAATAAAACCCTAAATTGAAGAAATAAATATTTTGAGTTTTGTTTATGAATATCTAATTATTTAGGGTTTCCATAATAAAACCTTAAACCATAAGCTTTTATAAATAAAACTCTAAATTGAAACCTTTAATATTTTGGGTTTCATAAATTGAACCCTAATTTGAAACCTTAAATATTTAAGTATTTAAATTTTTTAAAATAAAACCATAACTTGAAACCTTAAATATTTATGGTTTCATAAATGACACCTTAATAATTTAGGGTTTTATTAATGAAAACCTAAATTTCACCATAAATATTTAGGATATCATAAATAAAATCTAACTTAAAAAACTAAGTGTTTAAGGTTTCATATGAAACCCTAATTATTTAGGGTTTTAATAATACAAACCTAATTAGATGAAACCATAATTATTTAGTGTTTCATTATTGAAACTATTAATTTCACCATAAATAATTAGTATATCATAAATGAAACACTAAATTGAAACCCTAAATATTTAGGATTCATAAATAAAACCATAATTTGAAAGATTTAATATTTAGGGCTTTATAAATGACACCTTAACAATTTAAGGTTTAGTTAGAGAAATCATAAATTTCACTAGAAATGTTGAGGATTTCTGAATAAAACCCCAATTAAAACCATAAATAATTAGAATTTTATAAATGAAACCTTAAATATTTAAGGTTTCATAAATAGAGCCTTAATTTGAAACACTAAATATTTCATTAATAAAACAATAACTTGAAACCCTAAGTATTTAGAGATTCATTTATGAAACCCTTATTATATTTAGGGTTTCATTAATACAACCCTTTTAACTTGAAACCCTAAATATTTAGGGTTTCATAGATAAAATCCTAAATTTCACATGAAATAATTAGGATATCATCAATGAAACATTAAAAGGAAACTATAAATATTTGGGATTTATAAATAAAACCTTAATTTAAAACCATAAATATTTAGGATTTCATAAATGAAACCCTAACTATTAAGTGTTTCTTTATTAAAAACTTAAATTCCACCATGAATAATTAGTACATCATAAATCAAACACTAAATTGAAATCCTAAATATTTAGGATTCATAAATAAATTCATAACTTGAAACCTTAACAATTTAGGGTTTAATTGGAGAAATCCTAAATTCACCAAAAATATTTAGGATTTCATCAATAAAACCTTAAGTAAAACCTTAAATAAATAGGGTTTTAGAAATGGAACCTTAAATATTCAGGGTCATAAATAAAGCCTTAAATTGAAACAATAAATATTTAAGTATTTTGGATCTCATAAATAAAACATGAACTTGAAAACCTAAATATTTAGGAATTTGTTTATGAAACTTGTATTATTTAGGGTTTTATTATTACAACCCTTTCAACTTGAAACCCTGAACATTTAGGGTTTCATAGATAAAATCTTAATTATTTAATAAAACCCTAAATTTTACCATAAATAATTAGGATATCATAAATGAAACACTAAATTAAATGTCTATATATTTTGGGTTCATAAATAAAATCTTAATTTGAAATCCTAAATATTTAGGGTTTCGTAAATGAAATCCTAATTAGCAAGGGTTTCATTAAAGAAATCGTAATAATTTAGTGTTTGCTTAATGAAACACTAAATTTCACTTTAAACATTTAGGATTTCTTAAATAAAACCTTTATTTCACACTTTTAATATTTAGGGTTGTATAATGACACACTAAATATGTAGGGTTTCATAAATAAAACCCTAAATATATAAGTAATTAGGATCTCATGAATAACACCTTAACTTGAAACCCTTATGTATTTAGGGTTTTATTTATGAAACCCTACATATTTAGTGTCATTATTGAAACCCTAAATTTCACCATATATAATTAGTATATCATAAATGAAACACTAAATTAAAACCTTAAATATTTGGAATTCATATATTAAACAATAATTTGAAACTCAAAATATCTAGGGTTTCATAAATTAAACCTTAATAATTTAAGGTTTCATTAGAGAAATCCTAAATTTCACAATAAATTTTTAAAATTTCATAAATAAAATCCTAAATCGAAACATTATTTATTTTAGTATTTATGATCTCATAAATAAAACACTAACTTAAAAACCCTAAGTATTTAGGATTTCATTTAAGAATCCCTTTTTATTTAGGGTTTCTTTAATACAACTCTCTTAACTTGATCCTAAATATTTAAGGTTTTATATATAAAATACTAATTATTTAGTGTTTAATTATTGAAACCCTAAATTTCACAAAAAAACAAATTAGGATATCACAAATGAAACATTAAATTAAAACCTTAAATATTTAGGGGTTGATAAATAATAACTTAACTTGAAACCCAAAATATTTAGGATTTCATTGATGAAGCCGTAATAATTTAGTGATTTATTAATGAAACCCAAAATTTTATTGTAAATATTTAGGATTTCATAAATATAACCTTTAATTGAAACATTTCATATTTAAGGTTTTATAAATGAAATCTAAATATTTAGATTTTCATAAATAAAATCCTTACTTGAAACCTTAAATTTTAAAGTATTTAGGATATCATGAATAACATTCTAACTTGAAATCCTAAATATTTAAGTTTTTGTTTATGAAGCGCTAATTATTTAAAGTTTCTTTAATACAATACTAAATATTTGGGGTTCATAAATAAAATCGTAATTTGAAACCCTAAATATTTAAGGTTTCATTGATGAAATCGACATTATTTAGTGTTTTATTATTGAAATCCTTAATTTCATGAAAAATAATTAAGATATCATAAATGAAACACTAAATTGAAATTCTAAATATTTGAGGTTTAAAAATAAAATCGTAACTTGAAAACCAAACATTTAGGGTTTAATAAATGAAACCCTAATAATTTAGTGTTTAATTAATAAAACCTTACACTTCACTATAAAATTTAGGATTTTATAAATAAAACCCTCAATTAAAACCTTAAATATTTCATAAAATCCTAAATATTTAGGATTTTATAACTAAAATCCTAAATATTTACGTATTTAGGATCTCATCAATAACACCCAAACTTGAAATCCAACATATTTAAGGTTTTATTTATTAAATCCTAATTATTTAAGATTTCATTAATACAACCCTAAATATTTAGGGTTCATAAATTAAACCTTAACTTGAACCCTAGATATTTAGGATTTCATAGATGAAACCCTAATTAATTAGTGTTTCATTATTAAAATCCTAAATTTCACCATTAATAATTTGTATATCATAAATGATACACTAAATCAAAACCCTAAATATTTGGGATCCATAAATAAAACTAGAACTTAAAATCCTAAGTATTTAACGTTTCATCAATGAAACATTAATAATTTAGGGTTTCATTAGAGAAATCCTAATTTCACCATAAATACTTAAGATTTCATAAATAAACCCCTAAATTGAAACAGTAAATATTGAAGTATTTTGGATCTCATAAATAAAACACTAACTTGAAACCTTAATTATTTAGTATTTAATTATTGAATCCGTAAATTTCAACCAAAATAACTAGGATATCATAATGAAACACTAAATTGAAACCTTATATATTTGGGGTTTATAATTAAAACCTTAACTTGAAACCCTAATAATTTAGGAAAAACCCTAATAATTTAGGGTTTAATTAATGAAATCGTAAATTTCACCTTAAATAATTAGAATTTCATATATAAAACCATAATTTAAACTTTTAACATTTATGGTTTTATAAATGAAACCTTAAATATTTAGGGTTTTATAAACAAAACCCTAAATTGAAGCATTAAATATTTGATTTTTAGGATCTCATAAATAAAACCCTATCTTGAATTCGTAAGTATTTAAGGTTTTGTTAATGAAACTTTAATTATTTAGGGTTTCAATAATACAACCATAAATGTTTAGGGTTCATAAATAAAACCTTAACTTAAAATCCTCAATATTTAGGATTTCATAGATGAAATCCTAAATATATAATATTTCATTATTTAAACCTTAATTTTCACCATAAATAAGTAGGATATCATAAATAGAAGACTAAATTGAAACCTTAAATATTCAAGATTTATAAATAACACTCTAAATTGAAACCCTGATTATTTTAAGTTTCATAAATTAAATTCTAATTTGAAACCTTAAATATTTAGGGTTTAAAATAACCCTAAATTGAAACACTAAGTATTTAACTATTTTGGATCTCATAAATAAAGTAATAACCTGAAACTCTAAGTATTAATGGATTTGTTTATGAAACCCTTATTATTTAGAGTTACACTAATACAACCTTTTAACTTGAAACCCTAAATATTTAAGGTTTCATAGATAAAAGTCTAATTATTTAATAAAATCCTAAATTTTACCATAAATAATTATGATATCATAAATGAAATATTAAATTGAATCCTTAAATATTTGGGGTTGATAAATAAAACATTAAATTGAAACCTTAAATATTAAGGATTTCGTTTATGATACCCTAATTATTTAGGGTTTTATTAATACAACCCTAAATATTTGGAGTTAATAACTAAAAACTTAACTTGAAACCTTTATTATTCAGGGTTTCATAAATGAAACCCTAATTATTTACTATTTCATTATAAAAACCTTAAATTTTAACATATATAATTAGTATATCATAAATGAAACACAAAATTGAAACTATAAATATTTGGAATTCATATATTAAATTATTACTTGAAATTCTAAATATTTAGAGTTTCATCAATGAAACCTTAATAATTTAGGGTTTTATTGGAGAAATCTTAAATGTCATCATAAATGTTTAGGATTTCATAAATAAAATCCTAAATTCAAACACTAAATATTTAAGTATTTAGGATTTTGTTTATGAAACCCTTATTTTTTAAGGTTTCTTTAATAAAACCCTCTTAACTTAAAACCCTAAATATTTAGGGTTTTATAGATAAAACACTACTTATTTAGTGTTTCACTATTGAATCCCTAAATTTCACCCAAAATAATTTGGATATCATAAACGAAAAATTAGTTTTAAACCTTAAATATGTGGGGTTTAAAAATAAAACCTTAACTTAAAATTTTACATATTTAGGGTTTCTTAAATGAAACCATAATAATTTTGACTTTAATTAATGAAATCATAAATTTCACCATAAACATTTAATATTTCATAAATAAAACCTTAATTGAAACATTTAATACTTAAGGTTTTATAAATGAAACCCTAAATATTTAGGGTTTCATAAATAAAACCCTAAATTGAAACATTAAATATTTAAGTATTTAAGATCTCACAAATAAAATCTTAAATTGAAACACTATGTTTAAAGGATTTCATTAATACAACTCTAAATCTTCTGATTCCTAAATAAAATCTTAACTTGAAACCCTAAATTTTGAAGGTTTCATAGATAAAACACTAATTATTTATTATTTCGTTATTGAATCCGTAATTTTCACCCAAAATAATTAGGATGTCATAAATGAATCATTAAATTAAAACCCTAAATATGTGGGGTTTATAAATAAAACCTTAACTTGAAACCCTACATATGTAAGGTTTCATAAATGAAATCATAATAATTTTAGGTTTAATTAAGGAAATTGTAAATTTCACAATAAATAATTAGGATTTCATATATAGAACCCTAAATTAAAAAACTAAATAATTAAGTATATAGGATCACATAAATAAAATCCTAAATCGAAACCCCATGTATTTACGATTTTGTTTACGAAACCCTAATTATTTAGGGTTTCATTAATACAACCCTAAATGTTTGGGATTCATAAATAAAACTTTAACTTGAAATTCTAAATATTTAACGTTTCATAGATAAAACCCTAATTATTTAATGTTTCATTATGGAATCCTTAAATTTCACCCATAATAATTAGAATATCATAAATGAAACAGTAAATTGAAACCCTAAATATGTGAGGTTTATAAATAAAATCTTAACTTGAAATCCTAGATATTTAGGATTTCATTTAATTATTGAAATCGTAAAATTCAATTAAATAATTAAGATTTCATACATAAAACCTTAATTGAAACTTTTAATATTTGGGATTTTATAAATAGAACATTAAATATTTATGGTTTCATAAATAAAACCCTAAATTGAAACACTAAATATTTAATTTTTAAGATATAAAAAATAAAACCCTAACTTGAATTCCTAGTTATTTAGGTTTTCATTAATACAACCTTAAATGTTTGGGGTTCATAAGTAAAACTTTAACTTGAAACCCTAAATATTTAGCTTTCATAGATGAAATCCTAATTATTTAGTATTTCAATATTAAAACTTTAATTTTCACCCTAAATAACTAGGATATCATAAATGAAACCCTAAATATTCAAGGTTTATAAATAACACCCTAAATTCAAACCTTGAATATTTTGGATTTCATAAATTAAATCCTAATTTGAAACCTTAAATATTTAGAGTTTCAAAAATCAAACCCTAAATTGAAACATTGAATATTTAAGTATTTAGAATTTCATAAATAAAATGATAACTTGAAACCCTAAATATTTAAGATTTCTTTTATGAAACCTTAATTACTTAAGGTTTCTATAATACAACCCTAAATGTTTAAGGTTCATAAATAAAACCTTAACTTGAAACCCTAAATATTTATGGTTTCAAAAGATGAAATCCTAATTATTTAGTTATATTCAAACCTTAATTTTCATGCTAAATAATTAAGATATCATAAATGAAACACTAAATTAAAACCCTACTATTAGGGGTTTCTAACTAAAATCCTAAATTAAAACATTAAATATTTTGGATTTCATAAATTAAATCATAATTTGAAATCTTAAATATTTAAGTATTTAGAATTTCATAAATAAAAAATAATTTGAAACCCTAAATATTTATGGTTTCGTTTATGAAACCCTAATTGCTTTGAGTTTCTATAATACAACCCTAAATGTTTAAGGTTCATAAATAAAACCTTAACTTGAAACCCTAAATATGTAAGATTTCATAGATGAATCCTAGTTATTTAGTTATATTCAAACCATAATTTTCACTTTAAATATTTAGAATTTCATAAATGAAACCCTTCATTGCACCCTAAATATTAAGGATTTCATAAATAAAACCTTAATATTTATGGTTTCATAAATAAACTCCTAAATCACAAGTCTTGAAACCTTAGATCCTAAACCATGACATGAAATCCTAAATCATAAATTATGAAACCATGAATCCTAAACCTTGAATGAACCATAATCTTGATCCTTGAAAGGAAACCTTAAATTCTAAACCATGAAGTCCTAAATACTAAACCATAAAACCTTATACTATACACCATAAAGCCTTAACATCTTAAAGTATAAACCTTAAAACATAAACACTAAATCGTAAAACCTTAACCTATGTAACCCTAAAAACCTAAACAATGGACCATAAACCATAAATCATTGACTCTAAAATCATAAATCATAAACAATAAACCATATATCTTAAAACCATGAACGATAAACAATGAATAATAAACCATAAACCATGAAATCCTAAATATAGAACTTTGCCTTAACCATAAATCTATAAACTATAAACACTAAAATCACAAACACCAAACAATGAACTTTAAGCCTAAAATTGTTTACACTAAACCCTAAAACTCTTAACTTTAAACTTAAACCCTAAAAGGTAAACCTTGAACACTAAATCATAAATCCTAAATACTGAACCATGGACCCTAAAGTATAAACTTTAAATCATGGATCTTGAACCATAAACCATGAACAAAACACACACTAAACCCTAACATGAACCCTAAACGATAAGCTCTAAACATTAAACCATGAAACCTTAAACATGAGCATCGGTAACCATAAAGATTTTGCACTAAAACCATGAACCTTAAACAATGAACTCTAAATCCTTAAATCATGAACCCCAAACCATAAACCCTAAAACATTAAGATCTTAACCTTAAATATATCGAACTATAAACGTTAAATAATAAATCATGCAGCATTAACCTAAAACCATAAATCATAAACTATAGACTCCAAATATTGAACAACATACCCTAAACCATAGACAAAACAAATGAACTTAAATCATTAACATTAAAACCTAAAAATGATGAACCATAAATTGTAAACTTTAAACCATAAAATCTTAAACCTAAAACATTGAATCCTCAACCCTTGACTCTAAATCCAAAGCCATAACACCACAAATCGTGAATAAACTCTTAAATCATGGATACTAATCCTTGAGACTGTGAACAAAACCTTAAAACCTTCATGATATTTGCACCTATGATTTTCTTCTACTATCTTTTATGGTTCTGTAGTAATTTAATTAGATTTAATAATTTGTTTCTATGAATTTAAAAATAAAAGAAAAATCATTAAATTTAAGCAAAAATAATATATACACATTATAAATAAGAAGTCTATGAAACATAGTAATTGATTATAATGGTATTCTATAAAAAAAAAAATGAAAATTTTAAAAATATAAAAAACAAAAATAATTTTTTGAAAATTTTAAAAAATAAAAATAAAAATACAAAAAATGAAAAAATGAAAAAATGAAAGTTTTAAGAAAATTAAAAAAACTAGGATAATGTCTTTCAATATTTGAAAAATATGTGAAAATACAACAGGGATGTCATGAAAATTTGTAAATACATAAATATGTTAAAAAATAAAAAAAACAAAAAAAAAACTATAGTAATGCGTTGAAAATTTGAAAAAAAAAATATTTTTTTATTAAATATAAAAAAATAAGAATAATGTTTTTTTTTAAATGCAAATTTTAAAAAAAAACTAGTGGGATTTTTTTTTTTTATAACTGAAATGAAGTACAAAGAAAAATAAAAGTTAGAGTATAATGGAATGTCTTGAAATTTAAAAAAAAATGAAAACTTAAAAAAAAAATTAATGTCTTAGAATATTTTAAAAACAAATAGCAATGACTTGAAAATGAAAAAAAAAATGAAAAATTTTAAAATTGTTAAAAATTTTGTAAACAAACTAAATTTTTTGCATATTTTTTAAATTTTCAGTTTTTTCAAAGGTTTAAAGATATTACTCGCTTTTTTTTTAATTTTAAAGACTTTACTCTCATTTTTTCAGACATTATTCTTATGTGTTCATGTTTAAAAAAATTTCATATTTTTTTAAATTTTGAAGATATTTTTTTTATATTTTTAAATTTTATTTTATCTTTAATTTTCAAGACATTAATATTATTTTTTCATATTTTTAAATTTTTATTTTTTTTATAAACTTTTAAGATATTTTTTTTCATATATTTCAATTTTTTATATTTTTTTAATTTTAAAGAATTTTTTTTTACTATTTTCAATATATTATTGTTTTTTTTTCATATTCTTAAAATTTTAAAGACATATTACTCTTATTTTTTTATTTTAAAAATTAAAATTTATAAGATGTTATTCTTGTTTTTTATTTTTCTTTTACTTACAATTCTTTCAAATTTAAAGACTATATAGTTGTTTTTTTCTTTTCTTTTTTCAAATCTTCAAAATATTACTCTTGTTTTTAAAATTTTTTAAAATATTTCATTTTGTTTTCAAATGTTAAAGATATTACTTTTACTTTTTCTCATTTTTTTATATTTTTATTTTGTTCAAATTGTTTTTGCAATCGATGCTTTTAAATTTGTAAAATTTCTCTTGATTTTTAATATTTTTAATTTAAATTTTTGAAGATATTTTTCTTATTTTTTCATATTTCTAAAATTTTAATTTTTTAAAAAAATTTCAAACATTGCTCTTTTTTAAAAATATTTTTAATATTTTTTATTATTTATTTTAAAATTTTCAAGACATTTCTCTTATTTTTTAATATTTTAAAAATTTTCATTTTTTTAAAAAAAAATTCAACACATTACCATTACTTTTTTGTATTTATAAAATTTTCCCTTTTCTATCAAAATTTTTAAGATATTATTCTTGTGTTGTTTTTCAACCATTTTTGTTCAAATTTTGAAGCATGCTTGTTTTTTCGTATTTTTAAAATTATTCATTTTCTTCATTTTTTAACACATTATTCTTTTTTCTTTTTTTTAGTTTTAAAATTTTCATTGTTTTTCAAATTTTTAAGATACTACTCTTATTTTTATATTTTAAAAATTTTCATTTTTTTTCTGATTAATCAAGACATTTCTCTTGTTTTTACATATATTTCCAATTTTCATTTTTATTGAAATTTCAAGACACTATTCATGTTTGGTCATATTTTCATGGGCAAAGTTTAATGAAGGGTAAAGTTGTACATTCACTCATTGTTGGGGAGGTGCAGGAAGCAAGGTAGGAAATGCAGAAAGCAATGCCCGATCCCTAGAAAGTCATAAAATGAATAGTAAGCCCATTGAGCATAAATATGTCTTGCCATTTTATAAACTCAGTCTTATCTTATACAATATAAATTTAAATGTTGAAACAATTTTACTCTTTATTAGATAAACTGCAAAGAGAACATACCCATGAATATTATTTTCAAGATCATGCACGTAACTTGGCATAGGTAATATTCTCTTCAAATGCGAATCTCTTTGGTGAATCTAATTCTTCTTTTGGGACTATTTTATACTTCTATTAGAAGATACCTCTTTCTCTCTCTAAATGAAAGGTTGGAATAAACCCTTTGTAAATTAAAGCCTAATAGTAATAAGAGAGAGAAAGATAGAGATATCTTGGTGACAATGATAGTTTCCCTCTATCACGTACTATTGAAATCGAAAACACATAGATTCTACATGAACTACTATATATTTTAATAATGCTTGTGTAGTCACTTTTATGGCCACTATGCATGATGAAGCATGGCACTACACGGCATCGACCCACGCATGCAGTTACGTCTTGACGCATGCATGCCCTATCATCCTCGCATATGGTTTTTTTTCACTTTTTTTGGAAGCTTTCATTTTTTTCTTTTTGGTTTTCATACTTTAATTGGTTTGTTTTTACTTTTCTTATCATCCAAAACAGAAGAGCAAGAAAAAGATAAAAAGATTAAACAGAAATAGATTATGTTTCTTTATTAAACTTTCTAGATCTCATAAAGGAAGAATAATCACTCAACATATATAAAAAAGTTGACACTCTTTACATCGTTTCCCACATTGATGTAAAAAATAATTTTTTATATAATTAATATTTATGGAGTGAATTGATGTAATTTTCTACGTCATGATGCAATATTCTAATTCAAAAAGTACAAATACAAAAAGGAAACAAATACATAAAAATTTGTTTCACTATTTATATAAATGATACATGCATCTCGTGTATATATCAAAATACATACAAGTATTGTTTTCTCTAACAGAGATGAATGAATATAAACCAAGTGAAAGCTTTGAATAATATAGAAATATGAAAACAAAAAGATTGGATTAACTTATATAACAAGGAGTCAGATTTCTTATTAAATTAAACAAAACAGAAAATCAAGTGTAGGCAAATTTGCCATATATGTGGCCCATCCGCCCCATGTAACTAGAAAAGAAAATATTTGTGAATTCTTGTACAATGTAAAATGCATATTTTGTAGTAGTGTGTTGTCATTTGAGGAAGCACACGATTCCTTAAGAACAATGTTTTTTTTTTTTTTCTTTTCGAACAATATTATTACTCATTCACGATCCTTTGAACATATTACTCCCATGAGACTAGGGTTTGGATGAAAGATGAAGAAAAATAGAAAGTTTCAGAAAAATGAAAATAAGATATATTTGTAAAATAAGAAAAGATAGATTGAAGTATACTTAAAAGAAGGATCAAAGGGGCATGTCAGGTTGATTATCCTTTCCATAAGGGGTCATGGAACCACATAACAGAGGTTTGAAAATTGAAGCGAGAATGAAAATATGAGTGCATTATTAAAAAGACATCAAAATTATAAGTGGGCAACCATTTTTTTTTTTTAACTTATAAATGAAAACAGAGTACTCAGTAGCTATTAAATGTGTTTCTGCAGGCTTAATTAATTAACACATTGGCAGTTAAAAAGCACTTCTACAATATTTAAAAATTATAAAAATTTAAAACTCCGTTATAATTTAATTTCACAGTTTATCATTTGTTTTAGATTAGAGATTTTCCCTATTGGGCTATTAGTTGATCAGTCAATTTTAGGATATGTCATATCTGTGTAAAAAGTTTATTATATATAAAATAGGTTTATAACTAGGCAAGAGGCCAAGATAGACTTTCAATAAACTTAAGCTTGCCCTAAAAAAGAACTCTATGACATGTAACAAGTTAAATTTTGGCTTTAAATTTTTTAAACAAATAAAACTTATATAGGCAAAACTTTATTCGACTCAATCTATTTTCAGCCTTAATTATAAGAGACATATTAAAATTAAAATGAAAAAAAAAATTAAAAAACTTAATTATTTTATATTGATAGAAATATTTTAACAATGATGAAATGAAAATGAACAATAAAGATTAATTTTATGATGGGTCAAAATGAATAATAAACATAGTTAAAAAAAAACTTAATTATTGTATATTGATTGAAATATTTTAACAAAGCAATGATGAGATGCCTAAATTAAAATACAAAAACATTAAAAAAAAAAAAACGTGGAGAATGTGATTCCCAGACCACTTGCATCAATATTTTAACGAAGGGAGTTCCATTTTACAATATGATCCTTAACTATGTTAAAAGGATAGTGATTATAGACCAATAATATATATAATATCAAAGATGCTAAAAGCAGTCTTCAATGCAACTCATTTGATACCGGTGTAACATAACCTTTATTTAGTATAAGGAAAAAGATCCATAATAAGACTTATAAAAAGGAGAGGAAAAGAAAATTAGAGAATAAAAAAGAGGTACAATAACACATTGTACGTAGGAAATCAATTTCGTACACTCACAATATATGCTCACAACTTAAAACTAATTAAAATGATCTGAGGGACACGGCATAGAACCTTTTTCAAACATTTCCTAATAATAGCTAGGAGGCCTTATACTAACCATATGGTGTATCGATAGTATTTACTATTTTTTATACCGATGGAATAAACGTGTTAATGCATTATACTATTAATATGTAAAGTTGCAATATGTTTATATTGGATAAATATGATATTAGTGTGAAACATTCCCCAAATTTATCGACAACTAATTTTTAGTAAAAAAAATTTAGCTACTTTTACTAAACTTTTTATTTTCAATCATGTTGATGCAATATGTTTATAGTTTATATTAATTAATATATATATTTTAAAAAGTAGCCACAGTTTGTTTTCTTTTTTCAAATTCTATTCAAATAATAATAATAAAAATAAAAAATGTTAAGAACACACTCTCTTGAATGTACTCTTTTTCTGATTAGTCAAAATTAATTGAAAATCATAAAATTTAGTCATCCTTGTATCAAATTAGATATATTTTCTCCTAATTTTATTATAAGTTTTAATAAATTTCGACCATTAAAAAAGTGTACGAAAGAGAATAATAACTTAAAGAATCCTAATGCATAATACATGCATTCTCTAACTCAGTTTTGTAATTTATCATAGTAATGAGCAAAACTAAACATATTATATAGAAGGAGGAGGAAACATCAGAGGAAATTAAAAACATGTTGTTTTAGCCTTTTAGGCACTTAGGCAAATTTGCAGTAACATAGTATGCAGTTAGCCACCAAACCGACAGCCCTTAATTGGTACAAGAAAATAATTTCAATAAATATGAAAAGGATTTTTTTTTTTTTACAATTTCCTGTACAACCAAGAAGATGATGCAAAAGGCGTTTCAAAAAAAAGAAGATGATCGATAAAGAGAAAAGAGATTTTGTTTCATTCAATTTTTTATTTTTTTTTAAATGTCAAATTGATTCTTCTGTCAATTTTCTTCTATGTAAACTATAAACCTTTAAATTATTATTTTATTCAAAATCTTCACAAATTTAAGCAAGCATGTTGTTTTAAACTTTTTTCTTCTAAAAACTCACTATCCAAAACATAATTTTTTACTTAAAATGAAAATAAGAAAAAAAAAATTATTGTTTCAAACCATAATCTCTCATTCTATAAAATCTATCAAATTTTCACAATTTTTAATTTCTAAAATTTTAAAACTGCTTTATATTTAAAATTCATCATAAACTAAGAAATTTAGGGGGGGGAAACTAATAAATAAAACAATATTTCTTAATTTGAAAAATAAAATTTAATGAATGATTGCATTGGGGAAGCCTTTCAAGTAGTGGTGTCTGACTCGTGTCTTGAAAAGTTGGCATATTCGAGGTATCTTCTAATTCTATTTATGGACTTGTGATTAATGGCATAACGACATTGGTGTTGAAAAAAATACGTAAAAACACTCATAATTATTAATTATACATCAAACGACATAAGCTATGTAAGCAAATTTCTTGTTTCTCCTTATATGGATCGAACCCATGCTTAAGAATTAAGATATCCAGTAATGATACTATAGCACACTTTTTTCGTCCATAGATTTTAATTCAGATGTTTCTATATATATGTTGTTAAATAATTAATTATAATTCATATACGTCACTAAATAATAGTAGTACATTTTACTCCATATTATATTGTGTTCCAACTTGTAAGCAATAGTAGAAGATTGTAATTTATAAATGACGATTTTTGCACAGGTTCGCATGACTACTTTTATTGACTATATTTCCAAATAGTAAACATATATGATGTATTATATGAGTATTTTTAAATTTAAATATAATTTAAACATAAGTTAAACAAAAAGTATTTTAAATTATTAAAACTGCATAAATAATTATATAGAATCTAAAATTAATAGAAAATATTTGAAACAAAATACCTAATTAATTAAAAAGATTTATGATTTCTAAATTGAGTGTGATACGAAATTCATTAAATGTAAATAAAATCAAAACAACTAGTTAAGCCACTTTTACAAAATCTTAATTTAATGCATAAAAATTACTAAACGAGGTTTTTCTTATATTTGAAACAAAAAAAGTTTTTTTTTTATATTTAAAACCAAAATAGTATTAATTAAGGATGGTTCTGGAAAAAAAAAATAGTGTAACATTAATTTTTGTATAATGACAATTTTTTCTCTCTAAAACGTTGTATAATTTGTAATGGAAGAGAAGAAAGTATAATAGAGTTAAATAGTATTTCACCAACCCAAGGAATCTACCTTTCCCCCATTTTCAAATTTCTAACTTAATTTTTCTTTTCGTATTAAGAATTTATTTGGACGCATTATTTTAAAATAATTTTAAAAAAAATAAAAAAAATAATTTTTTTTAAAAGTTAACACCGTCTTTTATAATAATTAATTTGTAAAAATCTTATATAAAATAAATTTATTTAAAAAAAATTTCACTAATTAACAATGAAAAAAATACAATTTTAATTTTTAGTTAATTTTTTTTTCATATTTTTTTTTCTAAAAATTCTTTTAAAATAATATATTCAAACAAATCCTAAATGTATATTCGAAAATATGTTTCAAGTATGTCTTACTTTCTAAAATATTTTTTCACTTTCCAATGCAGCAAATATGACTGCAAGAAATAACTTTGTATAGTGATAACTTTAACTAATTCAAAAGTATACTCGCCTATTTCTATATGTTAAACTACTGAATTTTGGAGATCACAACCACTGTTTGTTTGCTTAAATAAGTATATCTGTCTATTACTAGAAACGTGCATATAATATATAAAGAAAAAAAAAATAAGTAATCATATTTCAAGTACGTAACTGATGAAATATAAATATGCCAAGCACATCAAAGAAGCAGCAATAGTATTCTAATTTGGCCTTTACTTTTTTTTTTTCTTTTTCTTTTTCGAAATGCAATTTATTTGTTTATTTGTTTCATTATCTAAGAAGAAAACGTTCTTTTTTTAAAAAAGAAAGATGGATTTCTCTTTCTTTTCTTTTTCTTTTATTTCAAAGTTCTTTTTGAAAAAAATATTCTTTTTTTTTTAAAGAAAGATGGATTTTTCTTTCTTTTCTTTTTCTTTTATTTCAAAGTTCTTTTTGTAAAGAGAAGGAAATATTTTTTTTCTTTTGTTTCATGCTATTTTTCTATTCTAAAGAGAAGAAAAGGTTGTTCTTCCTTGATTCTATGTGCTACCTTTTAAAGGTATATAATTATTATTCTTTTTTAAATGAGGAGGGATATTGATACTCATAACTCACGTATTCCTTAACTTTTTAAACTTATTACACATATAAATACATTACACATATATTTCCTTAACTTTTAAAATCATCATATGTACCCTTAAACTTTTTAATACATTAGAAACGTACCCCCTATGTTTTAAAAAAAGAAGATAAGAATATTTTTAAGAAAAAAATATTATAAAAATCATGTGTCAGTGTAAAAAATTAACAGAGTTAACTTTGTTAATAATGAAGGAAGTATAAATATAATAAGATATAAAAAATTAGAAATTTCATGTAGAGATAAAAAACGAAGAGTTACAGGTGTAATGGAAAGAAACCTCATGTTATTATAATTATTATAATTTGCTATTACTTTTTATATTTTTAATTTGTTAAACGATCACTTTTATTAACACTTGTCAAGTGCACAATTTATTATACTGACGCCGACTGAATCTTTGCGGAAAAGGAATCCAACATGGAAAAATAAAATATCAATACTGGAATATTTTTCACACAAATCTATATTAAATTTCAAAGTGAACATTATCTCATTTGAGTCATAGAGTTGGTTTGGTTAAGGAGAAACTGAGTGAAGAGAAAATAGAATTATTTTGGATTATTTGGTAAGAATGAGAGAGAGGAAATACTTATTTCTCTATTAATATACTTGAAAGAGAAAGATAGAGAGCTTATCATGTTTTTTTTAATCTCAGCTTTCAATTCACACAACAAACAATCAATTATAAAATGACAATATAATTATTTTATCCTATCATATTCATATTCTATTCAACGAAGGATAATTATTTTAACTAAAGGAATCCTTATATTTTAATCAAATAATTGTTTGAAAAACAAATAAAATTTATGTATAAAGATAAAATAAATATTAGAAGATATAAATAATTAAAATTATTTAAATATATACTGATAATAATTTATATTCGATGATAAATCATTGTATCTTTATCAGACAATAATTATTTCAAATCTTAATAGATAAAATTATTTTCTATAATCTCCCTGAAAATTAATTTTTATTTTCGACGATACTTTTTCAAATCAATATCTATTTAATTATTTATTGTTTTTAATTTATCATTTTACATCTATTTTTAAATTAAATTTCAACAGATGTTACTAAAAACAAATTATCAATAGTTAAAGATATTTAAAATTATTTATTTATTATAAAATTTTAATTTTATAAGTAAATGTTTATTATGTAGAATAAAGTCAACTTTTACGTACTAATCTGCTACTCTCCCATAAATGCTTTATTTATTTTTTTGTTTCATAATCGTAGTGGTAACGCGTCTTACCATTAAATGAATTAATTGTAAAAAAAACTCATTAAATGAATTAATTAATTGCTGATAAAAAAAATTAATGAGTTAATGATTTTTTTAAAAATAAAAAAATAGAGAGAGAAATCACCTGACAATCATTGATTAACCTATTTTGAAAATTAACTAATTTGGGTGCTTTTGTTAATTTTAGAATTTTTACTGTGACTTTTAACATTAACTTAGATAATATTTTTATTAATAACATAATTATTTCTTTTTATTCCTAATTTATTCTTTGATTTAAGTTATTAATTTAAATAAAAAAATTAAGTGAATTTTGATAAAGTTAGAATTAAATAAAATACAAATATTTAATTAAATAAAATATAAAATTTTAATAATGTTAAAATGGAGTCAATTATTGATTAATTGGTTTGTATGACCGACCTATATTGAAAAATTAAAAATATTTATTATATATAAATTTTAAATTTATAAAAAAAAATTTAATTAATTTTTAATATTATTAAAAATTATTTAATTTATTCTTCATTTATATTTTAACATCTCTTATTATTAGTTGTAATTTTTTTTAATATATATTTTACTTTTTATTTTATAAATTACTCAATTTATTTTACTTTTATTTAAAATACTAAATTATTATGAAGAACAATAAGTAATAAATAAATATATGATAATAAATAAAATTTATGTAAAATATTTATATATATAAATGTTTTATAATAATTATTGATTAGATTATTGGCTTAGTGGTTATACTAACATTTAAAAATTAAAATAAAATTAAATTTGAATTCTAACTTTACCAAAATTCACTTAATTTTTTATTTAAATTAATTACTTAAAACAAATAATAAATTATGAATAAAAAAAAATTATGTTATTAGTAAAAAATTATCTAAGTGAATGATGAAAATTACAATTAAACCTTATCTCTTTTAATTTATCATTTTATATCTATTTTTAAATTGAATTTCAACGGTTCTTACTAAAAAAATATATATTTATTTATTATTAATTTTAATTTTATAAGAAAATATTTATCATTTAGAATAAAGTCAACATTTACGTGCTTTATTTTTTATATTTTCAAAATCTTAGTGGTAAGTGGTAACGCTCCTTAACATTAAGTGAATTAATTGGAATAAACATTTTTTTTAAAGAATTGTAAAATAAACATTAAATGAATTAATTAATGACTGATAGAAAATTTAATGAATTAATTAATGAAATAAAAAAATAAAAAAAACAGAGAGAGAAGAGGACTCACCTGGTAATCCTTTTTCTCTATAAATTCAAGGTCCTTTCCACCTCAAACCATGTCTCTTTCTCTTTCTCTCTGAGTGTGTGTGTGGCATTAGTAGAAGTTCTACACTTTTTTTTTTTTTTTTCTGTACTTTTTTCCGTGCAGAGATCATAAGTGGAAAAAAAACTATTAGCTTTGATCCTACGAGATCTTGCCCATCACCAGATTTCCCCTGTGTTACTGCTTTTGATCTTTGTGGCCACCCCATTGCAACACACACTTCTAAAGCACCTTTTTTTCTTCAGTGTCAGATTGTTGTTACAAGTGTTTTACTCACTTAACAGTCACAGAGTGAGAAACAAAGTGAGTGAAAGTGTGACTGTGTTGTGTTGTGATACACATAGAGAAAGAGGATGGCTACACGGAAACTTGAAAAGATGGCTTCAATTGATGCTCAGTTGAGGTTGCTGGCACCAAGTAAGGTTTCTGATGATGACAAACTTGTTGAGTATGATGCTTTGTTGCTGGACCGTTTCCTTGACATTCTTCAGGATTTGCATGGCGATGCTATTAGAGAAACGGCAAGTGTTCTGTTCATGCAATCTAATCTCACCACACCACTCTTTTCATGTTTTTTTGGTTAGGTTTAGGTTTGTGGGGTTATGAAAAGATCATGTTTTTTATGTTGATTCGGTAGTGATGGGTTTCTGATGCCCCTACTTCGGTTTTTATGGAATGGTAAACGTAAAGATGGTAGCTTTGGCTTAACTTTGATGGATTACTGAAACCCCTCTTTGGTATTTGTGGAATGGTAACGTTTTTGGTATTGGAACATTGTCATTTGGTGGAACAAGGGTAAAAATTTGTCTGGGGGTATGCATGCACTATGGAATGGGTGTTTTGAATTATGTTTGATGGGTTTATGGGTCCTGAATTGTTTGTTCTGTGTTTCTTGTCATTTTCATCCTTTGAATTTTGAATTAAAAGTTCAATATTTGGTGAAATACTGATTCATGATTTAGTAGATCAAATCAATTCTACCTGGACATTGGCTTGTTTGAAAAAAGTGTGGTTTGTGTTTTTTTTCCTCTTCATTGCACGATCGTGTGGCTTATTAGTTTTGGTAATTTAATGTTGATTAGGTTCAAGACTGTTATGAGCTGTCTGCTGAGTATGAAGGGCAGAATAACCCTCAGAAGTTGGAGGAACTTGGGAACATGCTAACTGGTCTTGATGCTGGGGATTCTATTGTGATTTCGAAGTCGTTTGCTCATATGCTTAATTTGGCCAATTTGGCAGAAGAAGTTCAGATTGCATACCGTAGAAGGATTAAGTTATTGAAGAAGGGTGATTTTGCTGACGAGAATTCTGCTATCACCGAGTCAGATATTGAAGAGACTTTCAAGAGGCTTGTGAATCAGCTGAAGAAGACTCCTCAAGAAGTCTTTGATGCTTTGAAGAGCCAAACTGTAGATTTGGTCTTTACCGCTCATCCTACTCAATCTGTTCGTAGATCTTTGCTGCAAAAGCATGGCAGGTTTGCCCATTACTTATCTCAATTTCTTGTGGTAATGAAGCTAGAGGAGTAATGGTAGTCCATTTGTTAAGCATTTATTAATTAGCTGCGCTGAAAATCAATGACCTGTAATGACACCCGTAATGAAACTGGGTTATACTTTTGACTAGAAGTATTTTGAGGACATGGTGGGGGGCAACCCTCCTCACATCAGCAAAGCCAGATTTGTAGGGTGAGTTAGATCCAAATCCACATTTTAAGAGATTCTTAGAATGTGGGTTTGGATTGGACCTTGATATTTATTAGTGGAATGTATTGATAATGATCACGTGGAAGCGTGAAAGCGGGTTATATTCAAGAATTTTGCATTTTCAGGACATGATGCTTTGTGGGATGCACTAAGAACTATCTTTTGGGCACAAAGGACAATAGTTACTCTCTATCAAATTATACTCTTAATGAGAAAACATATATGCTCTAGGCATCGTACAATAACGACCATAACAAGGTCCTAGATATCCTCTTGGAGGATCTGAAAGTCCTTGCACAAGGAAACAAAGTTACCTTTCGATAGTTGATAATATTAGGGAAACTAAAACAACATATCAAGATGCAAATTATGGGAGGAAAATTTTGATGGTTGAAATTAAGGAAATTATAATCATAATTATTGGGAAAAACCCAAGTCCTACATTGGATTATAATTTCCTTAATTTCAAAACAAATTTTTCCTCAGTTGAATTTGCATCTTGATGTTTTAATTTCCCTTATATTATAGATGATAATATAAGAGAAATTAAATCAATATATTGGTTTAGTTTCTTTGATATTATCAACTATCAAAAGGTAACTAAGGTCTCTGATCAATGCTTTATTTCCTTGTACAAGGACTTTCAGATCCATGAAGAGAATATCCAGGGTCTTGCGATGATCTTTATTGAACAAAGTCTCAAAAGTATTTATTTTCTCATTTCAAAGTATAATTTGATAAAGTAATTAATGTCCTTGTCCTTTGTGAACACCTGAAAGATAGTTAGTTCTTAGCGCATCTCACTTGTCCTCAAGCACCATGTCCTCAAGAATACTTGAAGTTAAACTATAACCTATAACCCACTTTCACGCCCAAACATGAGCACTACCAATACATTTAATTAAAAAATATCAAAAAGTCCAAACTCACATTCTAAGAATCTCTTAGAATGTGGGTTTGGACCTAACTCAACCTTACAAAACTGACATTGTTGATGTGAGGAGGGTTGGCTTCCACTTATACACTCTATTCATGATCAACACTATTGGACTTGGTGCATGGATAATATGGTTGTTGGCCCATTAACACCTAAGATAAGCTTTGATACCATTTTAAAATTTGGGTTAGGGTTTATCTCAACCCTACAAAATTGGGTTTTAAGATGAGGGTTGTTCCTCACTTGTATACTCTATCTTGACACTATCTAGCCCATGTAGGATTTGTGTTTTTCCCAATATGACACAACACAGAAATCCTATATTTCTGGCATTTTGACTGTTTGTATACTACGGTAACTTTTAATCTTTCTGTTGATAATAATTTTTTTATTTTTTATTTCAGGGTAAGGAATTGTTTGACACAGTTGTATGCTAAAGACATAACACCAGATGATAAACAAGAGCTTGATGAGGCTTTACAAAGAGAGGTAACTAACTGCTGTTTGTTCTTGATTCCATATACTTGTATGATGCCATTAATGATAACCACATGATTCTTAGAGTTTTATGCAACTTTGCCTATATGATTATTATTTGTAAACAGCATAATTGAAGTTCATATTTTGATGGTGTTTAGACATGATAACCTAATGATTTATTAAGTGTTGACATTATTTTTTTAGTTCAGCTAAAACAATCTAAGTTATTAGTGTTGTATGTCTATTTGTGTGGGTAGCATTGCATAAATGCTATGATATTATGCTCTTCTTTCATGAAGGTATAATGGTTGGGATTTATGAGTATTTGATAACCAAAGTTAAAACCTTTTGGCATCTCATGTTTGGGTTCAGAGTTAACAGAAACTTTTATACAATTCATAGTTACGTTTGATCTAATCTAGCTTCAAGTTGTGCAACAACAGATCAGATCAGATCAGAGTATAAAAGACTTAATTTTATTATGTTTGGTCAAAATTACTTATCTTAAATATTTTTCATTATATTTTAGCCTTTGATTCTGTATATGTTACTGGTTAGCTGAAAAGATCTACTTTTATGGATTTGGCTGTTCTGTTTGAATTTTCTCTCTTAGTTTCCCATTACTATTAGATTTGAAATTTTGAATTCTATTGACAGTTCTTTAAGAAGAATGGTTTCTATTGTGGCATCAAATTAGTGGTTAAAATTGTTTTTGATTATATGTCAAAATCTGTGGTATGGTTAAGGCCTAATGATGTTTCTCTCATGCAGATTCAAGCTGCATTTCGTACGGATGAAATTCGAAGGACCCCTCCTACACCACAAGATGAGATGAGAGCAGGAATGAGCTACTTTCATGAGACGATCTGGAAAGGTGTACCAAAGTTTTTGCGTAGGGTTGACACAGCTCTGAAGAACATTGGCATAAATGAACGTGTTCCATATAATGCCCCTGTTATTCAATTCTCTTCTTGGATGGGAGGAGATCGTGATGGTATCCTTTCTTTTCCTAAGTAGTTAATGAGTGTGGAAATGTTCCTCCTTAAGCAGTTTTATTTGTCAAACTTGTTAATGAGTGTGGAAATGTGGTATAGATTCAAAATATCTACACCTCATATTTTCCCCATTCAGTTCTCTGTCTATGTTAATCTCTCGTCTCCAGTGTCAAACAGTTCCATAGAGATTTATTTGTATTGTGTTAATCAACATCTTACTATTTGTCTAATGTGTGGTACAGGTAACCCCAGGGTAACTCCAGAAGTTACAAGGGATGTGTGTTTGCTGGCCAGAATGATGGCTGCTAATTTGTACTTCTCTCAGATTGAGGATCTCATGTTTGAGGTATCAAATATGCTGGTCATTACAGATCATTTATTTTAGTCTAGCATCAAGGTTACTGTTTTAACTTTTTGCTTCTTGTTTGCTCCTGGCAGTTGTCTATGTGGCGCTGCAATGACGAGCTACGTGTTCGTTCTGATGAACTCCTTAGCTCCTCAAAGAGAGATGCAAAGCATTATATTGGTATGTAGTATGTAGCAATGGTAATATATTGATCTGAATTATACTCTATAAAATCTTATATTCTTTATTGGAATCTACAACATTGATAAAAAAATAATTTCATTTTCAATACTAAACTTACTAAGTTTTGGTGTCTCAGACTTATTGATTCATTTAGACTTGAACCTTTTGATAAGTAAATTATATTGAATGTTATTATAATAAATTCTTTATTGCTCCAGAGTTTTGGAAACAGATTCCTCCCAATGAGCCATATCGTGTTATTCTTGGTGATGTAAGGGACAAATTATATAATACACGTGAACGTTCTCGGCAGTTGTTAGCCAATGGAAGCTCTGAAATCCCTGAAGAGACTACCTTCACAAATGTTGAACAGGTATTATGCTAAAATATCCTGATATAGTAATTTGAAAATTTGGTATTGCTACTAATTGTCATAAATATCTGTTTAAGTTGGCAAAAATTCTCTCAACCCTATAATTAAATTTCTTGTCAATTTTATTCAAACAGCATTAAAACCCACAACTCTGAAAAAGGCAATACCTTATTCATGGCATGAGATTATAAGTTTTCAGATTAGTCATGATATAGTAATTTAATAAATTATATTAAAACTCTAACCTCCATTTTTTTCTAGTTCCTGGAGCCTCTTGAATTGTGTTATAGGTCACTGTGTGCATGTGGTGACCAACCAATAGCTGATGGAAGCCTTCTTGATTTCTTGCGCCAAGTTTCCACATTTGGGCTTTCACTTGTAAGACTTGATATCCGTCAAGAATCAGATCGGCACACTGATGTTATGGATGCTATTACAAACCACTTGGAGATTGGATCTTACCGAGAATGGTCTGAGGAACGCAGGCAGGAATGGCTGCTATCTGAGCTCAGTGGAAAGCGCCCTCTCTTCGGCCCTGATCTTCCTAAAACAGAAGAAATTGCTGATGTATTGGAAACCTTCCATGTCATTGCGGAACTTCCTTCAGACAGCTTTGGTGCCTATATCATCTCAATGGCAACATCCCCATCTGATGTGCTTGCTGTAGAACTCTTACAACGTGAATGCCATGTGAAGCAACCATTAAGGGTTGTTCCATTGTTTGAAAAGCTTGCTGATCTTGAGGCTGCTCCTGCTGCAGTAGCCTGCCTATTCTCTATAGATTGGTATAGAGACCGTATCAATGGAAAACAAGAAGTTATGATAGGGTACTCAGACTCGGGAAAAGATGCTGGTCGTCTCTCTGCGGCTTGGGCACTGTACAAGGCTCAAGAAGAGCTCATAAAGGTTGCGAAAGAGTTTGGTGTTAAGCTTACAATGTTCCATGGCAGAGGAGGGACTGTGGGAAGAGGAGGAGGTCCCACTCATCTTGCTATATTGTCTCAGCCACCGGACACTATTCATGGCTCGCTTCGGGTAACAGTGCAAGGTGAAGTTATTGAACAGTCATTTGGAGAGGAGCACTTGTGCTTCAGAACACTTCAGCGCTTCACTGCTGCTACACTTGAGCATGGAATGCACCCTCCTGTGGCACCAAAACCAGAATGGCGTGCCCTCTTGGATGAGATGGCTGTTGTGGCTACAGAGGAGTATCGCTCCGTTGTTTTCCAGGAACCCCGTTTTGTTGAGTACTTCCGATGTGTAAGTATTGTTGAATACTTTATTATAGAAAGTTGTCCAGAAAAAATCTAGCAGTTTATAAAAATGATGATTTAGTTAGCATGATTAACCAAAATTGCATTGATATTGTTTCCAATCAAGACATAGTTCTTTAGCACTCTTGCAGTTCAAAATTTTCATTAATAACATTTACAACGCCTGATTATCTTTATTTTATTCCCCAATCAAGCAAATATATTATTATTGGTTACCAAAATTGTGATTTAACTGGGGTAAAACTATATATCTAATTATTTAAGAAACATTTATCTTTCCTTTGGAGTCACAACTAACCTTGCAATTTCTTTCCTTTATTACTGAATATTGCAAACTGCAGGCCACTCCTGAGTTGGAGTATGGAAGAATGAACATTGGCAGTCGTCCATCAAAACGAAAGCCAAGTGGAGGAATCGAATCACTCCGTGCAATCCCTTGGATCTTTGCTTGGACTCAGACAAGGTTTCATCTGCCTGTATGGCTTGGATTTGGGGCGGCATTTAGGCATATAATTAAAAAGGATCCAAAGAATCTCCCAATGCTTCAAGATATGTATAACCAATGGCCTTTCTTCAGGGTCTCCCTTGACTTGGTTGAAATGGTGTTTGCCAAGGGAGATCCCGGGATTGCGACCCTTTATGACAAACTCCTAGTGTCAGAGGAACTGTGGCCATTTGGTGAGCGATTAAGGTCTATGTATGAAGAAACCAAGAGCCTTCTCCTCCTGGTAATGTCTATCATTACTGCTATAGACTTCACATCTATATTATGATTCAGCATTTGATCATTGTCATGCCATCATGGTGCCACGACAAATTGACCATATGTTGAAATATCTCTTTTCTCTTTTTGTGTACCACATGTATTTTCATATCTCTGGCTTAGTACTTGCCAAAGTAAAAAAGAGAAAAACTTTTTTATTTTCATCTTAGTACCTTAATGATCAACATTCTTCCTGTGAAATCTTGTTTGTAGGTTGCTGGACACAGAGATCTCCTTGAAGGAGACCCCTACTTGAAGCAAAGACTTTGTCTTCGCGACTCATACATCACAACCCTCAATGTCTTGCAAGCCTACACATTGAAGCGAATCCGCGATCCCGACTACCATGTGAACTTGAGGCCACATTTGTCCAAAGAATTCATAGAATCAAGCAACCCAGCCGCTGAGCTTGTGAAACTCAACCCTACAAGTGACTATGCTCCTGGTCTGGAGGATACCCTTATTTTGACAATGAAGGGTATAGCTGCTGGCATGCAAAACACTGGTTAAGGCTGCAAGCCTGTGTTGCCTTGCCATACAAGGAACATGACTTTGGATACGAACATTTTAACCTATGATGATGTCTGCTCCAGATGTGGACCAGCACTAAATATCAATTACTCTTATCTATGAAATAAAGCGGATTTTGGCTTTTGCCAGCAAGGATTTTAACTGGTTTTTCTCTTCTGTTTGATGTTTATGTGTTTGTTATATTATTCTCATAGGGATTAGTGTGTCTTGAAATTTTAAAATTGATGGGGGCAATGAGGGGACCCATTTTGCTCGATGCTCTCAAAATCTGTTACATAGGGAACAACCTATCTGTGTTTCCCCAACATGCAGCAGCTGACAGATCAGCCTTGAAGGGAGAGAGTTTGTGTGTCAGTGTTAACCATGTCTTTTCTTCCACTCAACGATCACATTTTAATTTAGCTTTCATTTTCTTCACAAGGTAGTGTGATAGACAAGTTAAAAAGGAAAAAAAACAACAACATAATATATGAATTTTGTTTTATATTTGGTATATTATATTTATTAAGAGAACAAAACATGACACAATAGTTGCATTGAAAAGGTGAAAAGGTGGAACAAAATATAATAATAGAAATTGATAATTATGTTTTTAATTCTTAAACTTGTTGGAATTTTGATTTTTAGTTTTTAAACTTTTATTTGATAGTGAAAGTTTGTAAACTTTTTTTGTTTAAATTTTTTTGTCCTAAACTTTTGTTTGATTGTTTAAAGTCTCTGAATTTTTTAAAACTTTAGTTTTTAGTCTATGAACAAAAGTTTAGATTCCATTTTTTCTATTTATTTAATGGATTTTTAGGAATTAAAAGCTTAATTTTAAAAAGATTTAGAAACTTTGACCCGTTTAAGAATTAAAAATTGAAATTTAAAAAAGTTTAAGGAAAAATCATAGTCAACCCTAATTAAAAAAAATTGTTCCATTGTATTCCGTTACACTTGTCTGGTCAATAAAATCAAGCCAAAACCATTTTCCAAGGATAGAGATTAGCTATAGCATTAGCATCAAAGCTTGTGTTTCCTGTGTCATCATGGCTTCTAAACTCTTGTTGCACTCAAGCTTCTATCTCATGCTGTTCTTGCTAATCGCCTCAAACATGGCCATAGAAAATACTGCTCTTTTAAGAACTAAAGATTTCAAAGTCCTACACATTAAGGGTCACAACAGCCATGGAGAAGCCAGAATTGGAAGATTTGCTGCTCCAATCAATTTTTCTATCCTTCCTAGAACTCCAATTCCTTCTTCTGGCCCTTCTCTGCCAATCAACTGACGTGGGGTTGTTACTTAATCCAAACCAGGAAACACTGTTAATGAATAATGATATTTCTTGGGGTTTAGAGTGAACATGGAAGGCATGAAAGTGGGTCATGAATCTTCTTGGCATTTTTATATGCTTATATGTATGTATTCATTAGTCTTCTTCATGTGCTTTCAGTTTATTGAAAAGGTTTCATAATGAAATAAATGCTGTAGAAGTTAAGCTATGATGTGTTTGGTTTTATGTGTTGGAAATTAATTATTTGCATTCTGTAGTAGTTGGGATCCATTGCAAGAAGCAAAATCTGAAAGGCTGAGGAGTGACTAGTGAGGAGGGACATCAGTCCTTGACATTTTTTTTTTCTATAGGGGATTTTCTTTTATTATTTTAAAGTCAATAGAGGTTATAGATCGAGCCCTGTTATTTATTTATTTTTATATATAAAAAGGTATGTTAGAAAACTACGTCTTGAAAATAGTTATGATTTGTTAATGTATTTTAAGAAAGTTATAGTAGTTATTTACTTAGTGATTAATGACCATTTAAAAAAGTCAGATGCGTTTATATTTCAATATTTATTAATCAATATCTTAAAAAGTCATGCCGTTTAATGTCAACAATACATTTTTTCGGGGAGGGAAATCAGTTTTTTTTACCTTTTTTATGCTAAACAAAACAGTTTTTTTTTTACCTAATCCAACCATGTGAACACATCATCAATTGGTTAATTCCTATAAGGTTCATATAGATAAATTCTCGTGCAAATTTAATCTTCGTATTTGCATAAGAAATTTTTTATTGCTATAGACTTCGTATCTGTATTATAATTTTTTATTATTTGTAAAGAATAAAAAAATAAAGTAAAAGTTACTTTTTAAAAATTATATGTAATTTTAGAAAGAAAATAATTATCACTTGAATATATTTTATATGTTTAAATATATTTTTCACATCGGTAATATATCTCATTTTCAAATTATTACTTAAACTTTTTTTTTTTTTTATTATTTTGCTACGTTTGTTTTAAATATTTGATTTTGTTACTTGACGTTAGTCAAGTCCGTTCAATATTTGTGGTGCTGGGGCGTTTTGCCCACACCCATAAAAAAAAAAAAAAAGTCAAGTCCGATCAATGATGATGTCACATATGAAATGTGATGTATTGCTATAACATAAATTTGATTTTTTGCATTCCATATATTTTTGGGATTTACTTTCTGTAACCTTATTTTGCTTCCTACACCCTCCAAAAAGAGTCAAACAGTAAAATTGCTTCGTCGTCGTGGAGCACATCAAAGCAGCCAGAGATGAGTGGGAGAGGAGGCTGGTGTTGAGGAGATCGACGAGGAAGATGAAGAGGCTTTTAAGGGGTGCAGGAAGTAAAAGAAGAAGTGCAAAGAGTAAATCATAAAAAGATGGAGTTGCAAAAAATAAAAATTATTTGATAAGTGATAAAGTAGTATCAATGATGTGATATTTTTTCCGCTACGCCATCACTTAATGAACTTGATTAACAACATAACAAAATTAAAAAAATATATATTATAGATATGAAAAACATATTTAAGTCTAATTTATATCTTATATCAATATCTAATCCATTTCAAATGTAAGATATGTTAACACAATAATGTTATTCAATGTGTATCAAATAATGAATAAAATTAAAACTTATCTTCTTTTCTTTTGTCATCATGCTCATTTTTGTTATCATGTCTTATCATCTTATCTTATCATAATCATCAAATGACCCAAAGTTTTTTGACTTATTCAAATTGGTAACCTAATTAATTTTTAGTCTAACCAGTTTAGTTAGATTTTCAAACAACCAATAGTTAGGTATTTAAACATCAAACTTCCAAAATGGAATACATTAATATAATTGTGTCCAATGATATCACTTATTGGAGATGACAAAATGAATTATACCAAATTGGACTAAAAAAATGTTGATACAAATAAAAGAATACTAATATGGATTGGCCCAATGGATTCATTAAGTTAGGGTGGAGTAAAAAAACATTAGTCTGAATTTAATCAGGTTTATTTGGATTCGATATTTTTAATTTTTTCCCTTTGAATTTACATAAATATATGCCAAAAAATGTAAAATGAATCAATATGGATCAACACGACTGACCACTAAACCTAATTGGATCACGGATAGAGGTTCATATAGAATATGGATTAGCTTGACCTAACCCATTTTTGCACACTTGATTCGATAGATCGGATGGAGTCACCCATTTTCTCATCTCTAAGTCTACAATCTTTAGTATGAAAAAAATGAAATTAATGTGACTTATTGTGGGAGAGAAGACTTATAGTAGGTCAGATCTCTGGATATCAATAATCAATAATCCAAATTTGGAAGAGCATAAATACAATTAATATGTTCAATATGGCATTCTTTAGGTCTTTCTTGTCACTACAGTAATTGCTTCCTCTATAGCTTGAGCAAAAGTTGCAATCTTGTATGTGAAAAAACCTACTAGCATTGGTATCAGTTCTAAGTGCATAGCTCCAAATTCTGGAACCAGAATCCTGTAAGAAAAGATATGGCTTCATCATTATTCTAGAGAAACTAATAGAGAAAGAAGCGCCATTAGACCTAGAAGTCATTGGCAAAGATGGAATCCAATCAATTATATCACCCAATCAAAATGTTTAGGAAAGGTTATTTTTCAAAAGTTTCCTCAGTAAGTTGGCAAAAAAGAAAAGAAAGATTATTTCTCTAAAATAAGTTAAATCAAATATGAGAGACAAAAAAAAAAAGCAAGAGAAGAGCTATACCTGGAAAACCTAGAAAAGATCAAGAAAAATTGCTTGCAAAATAAATTGATTTCAATGACAAAATAATAATTGTTGCAATAACATATCAAATGAGGACTTACCCATTCCAGCGGTTAAAGAACATGACCAAAACAACAGGAACCAGTAATCTTGGCTGCCCAATGGCTCCCCTGCAAGTAAATATCCAATAAGCCTCTGTTGTTTATAACAAAACACAATGTGAAAAAAAAAATGAAATAAAATAGACCATGATCACACTTTTTTAAATAAAAAAAGGGGAACAAGCTTTTTGTAATCCAATTCCCACCTAGTTGGCATACCATGTGGAAATGTGGAAGACATCACTAATTCACTATACTTAAAACAACATTGTTGTAGGTAGATATGAACCTTGGTTATATTTCTACCTTTCTTTTACCACCATATTGTAATGGAAGTTATAATAAGTATAAACTCAAACATGGATATCAAAGGAGATTGTTGATTAATCAAATAGTTGTGGTCCTAATAAGACTCATGTTTATCTACTAAAGAAACTAAATGAAATATAGTATCTATCATCTATAATCATCTATGTAAATTACTTGATAAGGCCCCTTGCACCATCTGTCTTTAGCGAGTCCACGCTACTTCCCAGCATGCGAATATACGCCAAAGAACCAAGAAATCCAGCACCAAAGCTAAATACATGAAAGAAAAGTATACATTAAGTAAAATGAGTAAACCTTGCAACTTTCTTCTGAAGGATACTAGATGTTATGGAATATTAGAGTTTAACTAATACTTTTATATTTCCAATCAGTAATTTAGATTTTTTCTAGCAATGGTAACTTGACAATAATTATTCCCTAGAAGATTTTACTTTTAACCATCTCAGAGTGCATCGGTGCATGTTCTGAGCAAGGAGATATAAAATGATAAAAGAGGAAATGGGGAATAGAGAGAATGGACAAACACGAGTTAGCTTTTGATAAGAAAGGAGAATAGAGGACCTATTAACTAAATCATTCTCCAAATTGAACCATGTTTGCTAGCATGGATGTAAAATTGAAGAAGATCACCAATTCAAAATAACTAAGTCAATAGGTGCATGAAGAATTCAAATACCTAGCTGCAATCTCAGGAGAATAAGAAACATAAGCTGAAACCAGACCAACACCACCTATACCCAAGGTAAGGATTTGAATCTTGCTCTTTAACTGAACAGAAAAACCAAAATAAGTTTAGGAATAGAGTTAACAAAATTTGACATTTGAGCAATGCCACAATGAAGGAGGGCAACATTCATATGACTTCTAACAAGGAAGAAAAAATAACCAGACAATGTTGCTTAGTACCTTATTATACTGCTCCTCAGCTTGAGCAGCCAAAACTTTTGGATCTTCACGAGACTGCCTTATTTCCCGGAACATCACATCCTGTAGCAGTACAACTAATCTAAATCAGATCTTTGAATATTAAAAATCAACTTTGAAATGTTGCTAAAGATACATAGGTTGTCAAGTTTCTATTTTGGGTTCAAAAGTACACCATTGATCAAGTTCAATGTCTTACAGCAGTAAATATTAATTTCTGCTAGGTTATATAGGCTGGAATGAAAAATATATCCAGTTAATAAGTACAATGCTAGATCTTAATGCTAGAAAAGTGTTACTTACACTGCCTCCAGTTGCAGCCTTGGTAGCTCTACCCCATTTTTCTTGCTCACGGCGTGTTGGTGCTGATTTATATTTTACCCTATTGCTTCTGGTCACCTGATCATGATTTCAGTTGAAGAGAAGTGTAATGAATAATGTGGAAAAACAACATAAGTATTATGTACTTTTTTTTCCCAATATAGAACTCAATAGAGGAAGGACATTACGATATTGGAGATATATCACGTCATTAAATCCACAAGATATAATATAATAATCAGGGGAAAATCAAGAAAAAAGACAAATCTCTTACAATAGTTTCTGCCTCAATTTGCTGGTGTGTATTATGATTTACAGGAGCTGCAAGTTCTTTGCTCAAATCAACTTCCAAACTGCAGTTCGTAATTCAAATAACTTTATAGATAAAGAGAAAACAAACGTCAAGAGAACAATGCAACAGAATTTGAAGACTTGAATTTATATAATGTAAACAGAGACCTGTCCAGGCTCATGGCTCTATTTAAGCTTAGAAACCCTGAAGGCTCTTCCTGTTGACAGGAACTTTATTTATGTCAGAAGCAATTCACAGAAACAAACAAAGCTGTGTTCTATCACAAACCAAGTCTCTATTAATTTCTTGAGTCCCCACGGAATGAAAAGAAGAGCATTTTAGAAACCAAATATTGTGCTGTATCATTTTGATTCATATGCAAAAATTGGAGTGAATTAATGACAAGAAAGAAACCATTGCTAAACAAAGCAATTGTTCTCCGTACTCTTCTACCACACCCAGAATTATGTATGATATAAACATAAATTATAAAGCATTTGACAAGTGTTTCTGTTGTGAGTAAATCTACACATTTGTCAATACTATGAAGTGCCACATAATAATGATTGTGTGAATTAAATCTGGTTTCATTAATTTCATCTCCATTTCCCCCAAAAATTTGAATCATGCAATGTATTCATTTTTCTTCCCCCGCAGAGTCTCATTATGTAAAATCACCAAATATAGGGCACTCAACATAATGATTCTGTAAACGCAAGTGAGAAATGGTAATTTTAATTTCATTGCTTTGTTCACATGGTCTCAACATGGATATCCAAGATAGCACACCACTGATGGGTTGACCATATCCATATCCAACAAATATTCCCCACAATTACTTATCCAACAACAACCCCAAATTCCAACAAAAACATACACCAACACAACATCATTAAAAAAAAAAAAAAAAAAGATAAATGAGAATTTTAGTCCCCTGATTGTGTAAATTGGTGTTAGTATCTGGTAGACCGAATATTCTGATTTAGTCGATATAAAAGGAGTGACAATTACGTCTTGCTGTTAGTTAAGTATGTGGATCATTTTGTGATTAAGTACATGTTTGATTTAAGTGCATGCATGGAGATCATTTTGTGATGGGACGGTCTCCGAACTGCCGGTGAGTTAAAAATTTCCAATTCTTACTTCTCGTTCTCACATAGCGTGCATAGGAACATGTGCCCGTTCAATCCAATTTTAAGCCAAACACACCCTAAGCTGTTAAATGACCAATACACCATTACCATTATGTTCAGAGACCAATTTGTCATTGTACGATAGAACATGTAATTGTCATAATTGACTAAATCAGAATTTTTACTGTTTCATGTACTATTTTGTCACCAAATTACACGTTCAGTAACCAAAATAAGCATTTATCCTAAAATAATAATAAATAAAAAAACCACATTGGGTGAGCCAGAGAACAAAGTGAGTACCTTTGCAGGAGGGGGTTGAGAATCGGGTTCCTGAATCAACTTTTGGAAGCGATCCATGAACTCTTTGTTCCACATATAGTCATCGGAGGCCAAAGGGTCTTCGTCATCGCCGCCCCAGTACTTGCGGAGCTTGGTAGTGGTCGGAGGGCCACCGTAGTCTCCGGGAGCCATTCCGGTGGACCATTTCTCGGGCTTCTTTTTCGGAAGGATAACTTTAGTCTGCCTTGGGTCTGGCAAGGGTCCGGAACTCGATGACTCTGGAGACGCCGGTGTGGCTGCTGCACATCGCACACAAACGTGGCTCACAAGTGCCATTTTGTTGTGATGGACATAGCAATGAAGAAACAAGGGATAGAATTGTTATAGAAAAGGTGTGGTGGTGTTGTCAATTGTTGCGTTGTGTGTCTGTCGTGTTTCCACATACAATGGATATTTGCAGAAATATCTCATTTACACATTGAAATCATGAGACTCCGATATGCCCACTTGTATTCTTATTGAAAAAAATAAATAATAGAGGAATTAAGTTATATATCATATATCGACTATATAAAATCTTTTTTTACATTATCGTTCGACAATATTTAATATCCTAATGAATAGTAGCTAATACTAAACATTTACTCCTCATTTATTTCTAATAATAGTAATAAAAAAAATGTAAATCAATGAAAAAAAAGGTATTTCGAGTATGCTATTGTATTTTTAGACCAATTATGTTTTTAATCATCAAAATTTTGTTGGATTGACGTTTAGTTAAGCTTAACTGAGTTCTAAAAGCACATTTATAAGTAATTTGATAAAAAATAAAATAAAATATATATGTATTAAATAAAAATATTCTGAATAAAATAAAGAAGTATGTAAAAAATAAGGGGAGGTTAGTTTTTACTTATAAATTACCCTTTCATTCTTGCACTTTGTAAAGTATACTAATAAAGAGTAAAACAAAAATCTCTTAATTCTGTTAGGTTAAATGTTATTGTTGATTATTTATATTTTAATTTTTGTTTATTTTGGTTATTTATGTTTTAGAGATTGCTCATTTATCTTTTAGTTTTTGTTTATTTTTGTTTTAGAGACCTCAATTTTATCATTTACGTTTTCAAAATGAGTCAAAATAATTATTTTAAAATAATGTTTATTTTTAATTTTATGATGTAATTTTGAATATTTTTTAAGGAATTTGAGATATAAAAATTATTTTATTAGATTTATTTAGATGAAAATTGTGAAACTTAACGATATATAAATAAATTAAAAGAGGATTAAACATAATGAAAATCGTGTAAAAAAATGAGTTTTATGAACAATTAAAAAAAAATAATATTATATTTTTTATTAATTCAATTGTTATTTGGATATATTTTTCATAAAACTTATACTATATTTATGATCTTTTTTTTATTTAAACATTAGTTGAATTTTATAATTCTCATATAAATATGATATAATTTTTACATTTTGAATTAGTTAAAAAATGGTTTAAATTCGCGTCAATAAATTGAAAATCATGTTTGTTTTTAAAATAACTATTTTGACTAATTTCTAAACGATCAAATTGAATGATTTTAAAAATATAAATGATAAAATTAAAACTTAAAAAAAAAATTAAAACATAAAAAACTCTTAAAATATCAATAAAATCATCGGACAAACATAAAGTACTGCTATAATTAAGGAAAAGTGTGGAGATGTCCAATTCCCACGTGATGTCTATAGGTGATGTCCAAGTTCTAACAAATTAATTCAATTATTGTTGGTTATCGTTTTCAATGTTAAAAAATTCTAAACAACCTTTCAACCCAATTTGTTGATAGTATATCACGGTAATAATACCCAATTGGGTTGGGTGGAGTGGAAAACCAAGTCTTAACAGGTTAACATTATTCAATATATAGTATATATATTCATCAAGAAAAGGGGGTAACCACCAAATTGCAAATGGAAATGGTACTATATTATTATATATGAAATCAAATGGACCCACATTTCCCATGCCTCTTTTCTTTTCCCTTATTGATCCTTTAACCCGATAATAAGATAACCCATTTCTACATTAACGCAAAAGGTCAAAAAACTATGCATAACTACATACAACGAACGATTCAATACTACTACAACCAATTCCATTTACAGATTCTTTCTCTTGTTAATTATTTTATCTCCCAAGTAATACAAACTCAAAAAAAAAACAATCACATAAAAAAACCACGACCTTGATTCACACTTATCTAGTAATTTCAGTTTTTGTAGAATCGCCTCCTATGTTTCTTGTAAACCAACCATAAAAAACACAATAAAAGAAAACACAGAAAAGAGACAACAATTGCATTGAGGTTGAATCCAAAGAGTTTGGGGTTTTCCTATCATCGATTGGACTTCGAATTATACGTATGAACAACACGAAGAAGCACAGTTACTTCCATCCTTCAACAGCAGTATATAGTATATAGAGACAAAAAAAAAACACAGCACAAAGTGAATGATGAATGAACCTCGGAACGAATGAAGAATTTTCTCTCCTAAAAAACATTTAGTAGTAGTAGTAACATTTCAACATTCAATTGGTGGACGAAGAAGAAGAAGAAGGCAGAAGCCAATCCCCATGGTTCCAGTCGTGGTGAACCCTAATCGCGGAAGCGCGATACGCGATCTCCTCGTTGGTGGACGCGAAGTAGACATAGTAATGGCCGTCGTCGTCTCTCTTTCCGGTGATCTGGCCGAGCCACCAGCCGTCGTTGTCGAAGGCGTCCACGCACTCGTACAGCGAGAATTCCTTCCTCGCGACGCGCGGCGGCGTCGGACGGAGCTCCTTCGGGAACAGCGTCTCCGTGAGCGGCTGCGACTCGTCGTCCTCGAGAAGCGTGTCGTAGCGGACGACGTAGAGGCCGTTGTCGAGGCGCGACACGACGGTGGCCTGGTAGTAGGATCCGACGAAGCCGGCCTCTTTGCTGCACACCTCCACCTTGTCGCCACGCGTGAAATCTACCCTCTTCCGCGGTGGACGCATGTCGGAGAAGAAAGAAGAAGAAAACGTTTCTGTTTCTGTCTCTGTTTTCTTGATGGATGAATGAAGCTGTGGCTTGAGTCAGTGAGTGCGTTTTCCGTGTGGTGGGTTTATCGCTCTGTCTTATATATAGATACTTGTGTCGTGGGGTCACGGGTCAGTTTAAAAAAAAAAGAAAAGATAAGAATAGTATTTTGGAGAACATGATTTTGTGGAACTTAATTCTTATCTTTTATCTATCTATCAATTAATTACTGAAGGTTAAGATAGATAAAAATCTTAAAGTAATTATTATCAAATCCAATAAATTTATTATGCACAGTAATTTATAATTATTATATGTGCAATTATAGAGTGATAGAATGAATTTTAAATTTTAATGCATGAATGTTAATTTTTTTTTTATTTAAACACAGTCTATATAATACCTTCTTTTTTATTATTATTATTATGGGTTAATGGTGTTTAGTTTTAAATTTAACCGTTTTTTTAAAACCGACAGTTTTAGTTTTCATCTTTATGTTATTTTAAATATCCAAATTTTAGTTCATTTAAGACTTAAGATAACACTTTTTTTTTTTTTCATTTTTTACTTACACAGAGACTAAAGTTTGAAATTTCAAAATATGTAGAAATCATAACTAATATTTTAGAAATCAAATCAATAGGCTGTATTTTTTTTTTTCAAAAGATTAGAAACACCATTAAAATTTTGTTATTAATTGAAATTTACGTAGGTTTGACTTTTTTGTATTTTTGTTTCTGTGTTGTGTGGAGTTTGGAGCTTGACTTTTATCCGAAAGA
Source organism: Amphicarpaea edgeworthii (assembly GCA_014843725.1). Taxonomy (NCBI): domain Eukaryota; kingdom Viridiplantae; phylum Streptophyta; class Magnoliopsida; order Fabales; family Fabaceae; genus Amphicarpaea; species Amphicarpaea edgeworthii. Next base: position 7,275,778 of record CM026323.1, on the reverse strand, counting down.
AAACAAAATTGGTGATTCGATGACTCTGTTTCGTTTCGTGACTCTCTGTTTTGGGTTGGGAAATTGTTGGCTGTGAACTCAGTTTACGCTAATATATGGTAGTAATTTTTGTTTTTGAAGATCAAATAGATAAATGTAGGTTTTGGTATAATTAATAATTAATAATTTAATATAATAAGATTAATGGAGACAATTAATTGGATAGAGTGATAAATTTCCATTAAAATTGACGTGTCATTATTTTTGGATGAAGATTTTGAAGATAAAATTTGAGACATTCTTTCCGAATATCTTGGTTATTAAGATCAAGGTATTTCTTTCAAAATTACACAAGTCTTTTTTAGTGATATATACATTTTGAAGTTCAAAAACGACATAATATATTTAAATTGTATAAAATAGAGAAAAATGCTTTTAATTGAAAATTATTCCTATGAATCTAAAGTGTATATATTCATTTAATATAATTTCATTTTTTTATTTCTTTCTCCAAACTTTTACTCTTAGTTTTTTTTTTTTTAAATTTCAATTAACTCTTGTAGCAAAATCTTTAACTACAACCCTCAATTTTTCAAGATAATTTCCCTTCCTAAATTACTATCCTGGATATAACATAAAATTACAGTATATGTTATTTACAGAACGATTGATGAATTATTATTATTTATCTAAAATCGAAAACATACTTATACTTTTTTCCCCTTAATTAATTAATTACAATTAACTTTTTGTTCAAATATTTGCTATCAAAACAAATGAGTGACATTGTCGTTGTCATCAACAACAAAAAAAATAAAGCCCAACAATTCCTAAAAAGTCCAATTAACGGTACTCTCCAACCCCAATAAAAAAACGGTCACAAAAGCGGTTAATTTAACTTCCAAACCAAAACATTATATTAACGCTCTTCTCACTTCTGAGACACCATTGTTGATGTCAAATTCAAAACCCAACATGACTCGTAGTCGCAGACACCACCAATCATCATCCGAATCCGCAGCATCATACTCTTCCGCAAACGATTCAACGCATCGTCGCAGAACAACAACCCCAAGTTCCCCAACCCTAAAAACAGCGTCAAAAGTAAAAGATCACTACAACAACAACGACGAAGATGACGACGCAGACGCTTCTGAATATTCTCAGGAAGACGAGTACGAATCTCAGGAACAAGAAGACACTGAAGAAGAAGAAGATGACGACAACAACAACGTTAACGGTGCAACTTATTCCGAATCCGTCTCCAACAACAACAACAGTAACATTACACCACTACCCAACAATTCTTCTGCGTACGTGAACATCGCTCCGTTACCGATCTTCCGCGGCGCGCCCAGCGAGTCTCCGGTGGCGCACCTGAGCCGTTTCAACAAAGTATGCAGAGCGAACAACGCTTCATCAACCGACATGCAGAAGAGGATCTTTGCGGTGACTCTCGAAGACGAGGCAGCGCTATGGTACGACCTCAACGTGGAGCCTTACTACTCTTCCCTCACGTGGGAAGAGACAAAGCTATGTTTTTTACAAGCGTACTACACCGTTGAGGCCGCGGAGGATCTGAGATCGGAGCTGATGGGGTTGCGGCGGGGTGTGGGGGAGAGCGTGAGGTCTTATTTTGTGCGGCTGCAGTGGATTCTGAAGCGGTGGCCGGAGAATGGGCTCGGCGAGGATTTGATTGTGGGGGTGTTTGTTGAGGGGTTGGGGGAGGGGTTTCGTGATTGGGTTCTTGTTAAGAAGCCTGTGTCGTTGAGTGAGGCTTTGAGATTGGCTTTTGAGTTTGAGAGGGTTAGGGGAAAGGAGGGGTGTGTGAAGAAAAAACAGTGCCACAAGTGTGGGAAGAATAAGGTTTTGATCAGGAACAGTAGCGGCATTCAATCTTCTAGGATTTCTCGTTAACTGTGGTTCATGATGTATTAGGAAATTTTGTTGTGTCTTGTTGAATTCGTAGTGTAACGAAAGAGTTTTTATTTTTTGGCTTGGAGTAATATATAGTGTTTGAATTTGTTAATGCCGCTGAAGAGAAAGGCACGGACTTCGAGGAATTTCGCGGGTTTGTTTGAGAGGCACAAACTGGGAATGAAATATTTGAATTTTTGAGTGGGTCTCAAGTCTCATCACGGCACGGTAATTTCACTCTCGAAAGCAGTGAAAATTTTACAGTATTGAAAGTTGAAACAAACTTACCGTGTTACCCCGCCTGCTGCACCCTTGGGACTCTCGTGCACACAACACAACAGTTCACAACTTGTGTTTTCTCAGCTTCCGCCGCGGCACTAGGTTTCTCGCAAAGGTAACAGCCTCTGCTATTGTCTCTTCGATTCGATGATATTCATGGTTGTCTGTTCTTTGCGATGATGTTTCTTCGTTTTTATTTTTTATTATGATTGTTGTTTTGAATGTTCGGTTGTTTTGTTCGGTGTATGCAATTTAGGGAATTTGTTGGCGTCAAGCAACAGAGGGAAAGATGAAAATTTAATTGGTAGATCCTGTTTGTTGCTGTCTCTTTCATTGTGTTGTTTCAATTCCATTCAACCTTTTATTTCATGAGACTCTGACATGTTGAACATGTTACATGACAGTTCATTTACTTGCAATTTTTCACTTAAGTTCATAAATTGAAAGTTTTGAGAAATTTGTGATTAAGTTCAGAAATTTTAGAATGAAACTCAGATAGGTTTTATTTTAAATAGTAGAAAACAGTTGATGTTCTTTTATTAAGTAGTGTTATACATATATTATAATAATATTTGTTTTGTTTGGAAAAAGGCATGTCGTCTAAAGGGATTCCAATAGTAGACTTTGGCGAGCTTGAAGAGCATGAGGAAACGGTTGTTAATGGAATGGAAATGAGTAGCCAAATAATATATCATGCTCAACAGCAGTTGCAATCAAGAATACAATGTGCCTCTCTGATTTTACTGTGTTGTGTCGGGCAAGTGTTATATTTTCTGAGAATGTTATCAGAAAGACACGATGGTTCCATTGACCTTAATGATGCATTTGATGAAACAGTGATGGAACCGATTTTGGGGAACTTTGGTGACACAAATGCTTCCACCCCAACTGTTGATTCTTCTAGTCATGGAGTTGCTCAGTCCACTCTTTCTGCTGGGCAAAGCTGCCATGGTTGATGGTCTCGACACACAACTTGAAAAACTTGCCACGAGTCTTAAGCATCTTGCTGATGAGATTGTGTGGTGAGGCTTTGAGTGAAAAAATGGCAGCAATATAGCTGAGCGTCAAGCGGTGTGGGAGTTAGTGGCTGGGTTTAACTTACCGAATCAAGAAACCACATTGCAATATTACCGTTATTTGTGTGATCGTGAAGATGTTAAGCGGCAATTGTTTGGGTTGCCTTCCCACTTGAGATTAAACTTTTTGTTGAGGAAGATGACTGGATCTGGTAGTCAATGAAATTGTGTGCAATGCTATGTTTTGAAGGCCTATGAGTTGATATGCGTTTTGGTACTATGTCATGTGTAATTTGACACTAATATTGCTTCAAGTGTAATGTTGACACCGACCTATGTTAGGTATATTTTAGAGGCCTATCTTTAATTATGTAATGACCTGTGTAATGTTGACACTGACCTATGTTAGGTATATTTTGGAGGCCTATCTTAAATTATGCAACTATATGAAGACAGTTTGTAAGGTTGACATGTGTATTTCTGGTTCCACTCTAATGAACATTGCTGCAACTTCATATAAAAATACAGCTATAAATATAATCCTTACAATAGTTATGTTACCAAGCAAAAATAAAAGAGCAGTGAGGTACAACCCCAATCTCAGGAAAATGATCCAAAGGAAAATCACTTGGCATTTTCGTGAGACTTGTTCTGTCAGAATGACAAATGTAACTCAAACAAGAAAAATGCCTGAGACTATTCTGACTAAGGTGTAAGAGGTCCGAGTTGATTTTTCCTTAATTTTCAATCTAATTCAATTCAATTGGATTGGATTGAGTTTATTTATTTTTTCAATCAAATCCAACTTTAACTATTAAAAGTTGTCATATTTTTTAAATCATGAACAAATTATAAAAAAAATATTCAAATTAACAAATAATAAAACATAATTTTAAAAGTTAATATTTATAAAATATGGTATTATTAATAAAATTGTTTTACAACAAAAAAATACCAATTTAATAATAATCATTAGTCATAAAAATATAGTTTTAACGTTTCAATATTAATAATTTTTTTTTTGGTGCATTTCAATATTAATAATTTAGTATGTTAGATTATTAGTAACAATATATCATTAATATTTTATTATGTATTTGTTAGTATAAATGGGTTGGATTGAATTTTAATCGATTTTAAAACATTGAATCCGTGGACCAAATCTAATTATATTGAATTTATTATAAAACAAAATCAATCTATCTTGAAAAAAATCTATTTGAATTTGAATTGAGTTGAATTGGACAAATTTATGGATTGAGTCAATCCACTTACCTTCCTATTTCCCTAATTTACATTGAACCTATAACATTGATACGAATGATATATCATATATCTCTACTCTCCTATCTATTATTTTACTTAGTTCATATATAGTCCAATTCCAAGTTAAATGGTAGTATAATGAGTTGGAAACTCTTAACATTTTCTTCAAGAGATAGAAGTAACCTAAGGTCATTCGTTAATTCATTCATTCAGCACGAGGCGAGAGATGCGGAATCCACAGTAGACGCAACAGAATCGTGAACTTTACTCCTCTTTCGCTTCGGCACCATTTTCGTCGGTTTTATCATGCTTCCCCCGAGAGCTTCAGGGATTAGGTCGCGGATTTCGTCGCTTCTCTTCGCTCTCGCAGCCTGCGACTGCCAGTGGCCCTGGCTCGTGAGGCGGAGGCTCTGATCGGAGCGAGCAGGGAACACGATCTGGCCGTCGGAGAAACTGATTTTCTCGACGGAGGTGACGCAGCACTCCTGCCAGCTGAGCTCGCCGAGATCCGCCACCACGTCCTCCAGCGCCACCGCCGCGAACGCCGACACGTTCTCGCGCACCGTCGACCGTGGCAGATCCACCAGATCCAGCGACTCCACCGCGTCCACCAGCACCTTCTGCGCACAAAATCCACACAAGTTTTTGCTATTTCTCAAAACGAGAAAACCTATTCGAGATCATTCTCTTGCTCTTCTAAGATTTGCGCAGCGAAACATAGATCCTAGACTACTACTGCAATCTACATCTTCTAATTTTACTTAACGAGCGTTGATTTTTTTTTTTTAATATTTTTTTTAAAACTAAAGGAAAAAAACAGTGACAATAGATAGGCACGGAATTTTCGCGGCAACGAGACGGAACTAAGGATTAGTATGAGAGTGAATAGAACCTTAGGAACGTGGTGGATTTTCTTGAAGCCGTGAATGCGGATGACCTGTGGAAGAAAGAAGAAAATCGAATCGCAGAGTGTTTAGAGAGAAGGATCGGAAAAAAACAAATTGAGAATGAGAATTGAAAATCGTATAGAACGAATGAAATTGTAAAGAATCTGAACCTGATTGAGTTGATTTATGGTGAGATGAAGCGTTTGGCGAGAGTGAAGGAGGTGGAGGTAGTCCTCGAGGCGCAACTTCTCATTCTTCGAAGCGCGTTTCCTCGTGGAGCTTGCTTGCGAGTGCGGAATCGCAGTTGATAATTCTTCCGCCATTGTAATTCAAAACAGAAAGAGCGAGAGAGAAAGCGGAAATGCCACCTTTTATATTGCGCGCGCGCGTAAGCTCAGTAGTTCGTTAAGGGAGCAGCATTTGGCGCACTTGTTAAATTTCAAATTAAATTAAATAAAATGAAAATCAAACTCGTGAGTCGTGATGCGTGTATATCATAGCATAAGTCATAACCATGACTAATTTTTTCGTTTCATAATAAGTGATAGGTACAATGATTCATCTGAGGATTGGATACACTATTATACACACAAGTGATAGACTTAGAAATGTAGTTTAGGAATATAGTGGTGTCCAAATTTGATAATTATGCAGTAGGATAAGATGCTAGTTTAGCTATGCCACAGATTCCTTCAACAGCTTTCACACCCCTCTGCATCCTAATGTAGCCTTCTTCACCCCATTCAGTTCCCCACGAGTTCTTAACCAACCAATACTGAGTCCCATTAGCGCTAACACCATATCCCACAGCAGTGACACCATGATCCAACTCAGTTCCACACGAGCCAGTGAAGACGCCACTCTTGTAAAACTGAAAGTCAGAGCCACTGGCATCAATGGCTACAGAAACTGGTTGGTTGGCCACGGCTTTCTGCAGTGCCTTTTCATCGTTAACGGGGACGTCTTCGTAGCCAGTGATGGTAGCAGCGTGAATGGCTGCTGCTTTAGCATTGCATTTATCATCAACAGCCTTGTAGGGGTAATTGGCTTCAGTGTTGAGTCCATGGTTTTGGATGATGAATTTGAAAGCATCATCCATGAAACCACCCGCACAACCTTGGTCCACACCCTTTATGTCACAATCTACAACTTCTTGTTCCGACAAAGAGATCAATTTTCCAGCAGTCAGTGCATGAATTCCTTCGGTTGCTGCAACAGCAGAAAACGCCCAACAACATCCTACAAGATAAATTAATAAATAGTTAGATAGTGATCATTGAATTGAATTGGAATTGGGAATATCAATGAATAATCTAATCAAATCTTACCACATTGGCCTTGGTCTTTGATGGGTGTCACAGCACCCTTTTGCCTCCAATCCACTGTGGATGGCAGTGCAGTCACATTTTCATACTTGAAAGTGGTTGTTCTTATGATTGAGGAACACATGTGTCCCTTGAATCTGTTTCTTGGTGCAATGAACTCTTCATTGGTGAGGTCTGCAAATTGATTAATGCCAAGCTTGTAAGGTTTGTTGGCAGCATTGTTGAACGATTCAATGTAATTCACATTTTCCTTGAATATTCTGAAACGCTTTTCCCTTTCCTGGGTGTCCTTATACACTTTGGCATAACGAGCCATCCATTCTTCATGCCTCTCGTGCATTGATGCATCTTGGAGAGTTCGAGATGTGACTTGAAAAGCCAGGAATGCCATGCAGAGAAGCAATGCCAATGAAATATGATAGAATTGGTTTTTGGCAGCCATAATAATGGTGTAGCTAGTGTAGTGTGTGACAACAATTAGAACAACTAGTTCAGGTTGGTTAGTGAAATGTGTGAAAGATGAGTTGAGCTGTGGTATTCAGGATAATTTATGGTGTTTATATAGACATGTTAACGTTGAATTCTAAATTAGCAGTCTTTTAGTTTTCAACTCATATCTCAAAGATAAGTATCTCTCTCTTGTATGTTCCTAAGAGATTTTTCTGATCATTAGACCCTTGTTTCTTGATATTGCTAATATGGACAAATTACTTGTCAAGCATAAGTGCGTTGCGTAGATGCTTCGATATACCGAGCCAAAGTACTTTTAAACAGAATGTGCGTATTGGGAAAGTTTTGAATTATAAAATTGGGGGATTTGAAAACTTAATCAACTTCGGGCAAGCAAAACGCTAAATGAATAGTCGCACTCTTCCAAATCAGATATATAATGTTTCTTTTTATACAAAAGTATATAGTAATATAATAAATATATTGAAGAAAATAACTAGATATTAAGAAAATATGTAAATAATATACTTTGAAGAAAATAAAATTATATTAAAAAATAATTATTATGCTAAATTGTTACTTTACACTTAATGAATGTGATAAATTTGTTAAAATAGTAAAAATATGGAGAAGACATATTTGACAATTTCAAATGCATTTTTTAACATTAAAAAAATTGTATGATAATAAGTAAAATTAAAGAAAGAAACATTAGGACCTTTGCATATAACAAACTGTATGGTAATCGGCATAAATAAAGAAACATTGAATTGGTTTGTTTAAAGTTATCTAATGAAATAATTACTTATTTTAATAAAATAAATAATTATGTATGTTTGTATAATCTGTTTTGGTTTAAAATAAACTACTTTTTATTTATTTAAATAAATAAATCCTAACAAATTAAGAAATAATCAATTATTAACCTACAAGAAAGAAACTAAAGAAACTTACAAGAGTAAGGGATCAAGCATTTAGGAGAAGAATTCAATGATGTCCTTCTAAGCTGTAATTTCTGTCAAGAAGAGAAAGAAAGAGAGAGGGTCTTGCATTGCATGCCGCCATGAAAACTTATAGGTTTATTAGCCTCAGGATTGGAGAAGAAGCATACAAAACCAAATTCATAACTCTTAACTCTTGCATAACTTTTGTGACACGTTAACTTAACAATTGGTGATTTGGCTTAATTTTGGACAAATCACTAATTTTTGCATAACTTCTCTGACCCACCATGTTAGGGGATGGCGGGTTGGCTTATCAATCTTGAAAAAAAAAAAGGTGAGGGAGTTAAAGGAACATCGACAAGGGAGACTATGATCGAATGATGAAGAATGCAAGTGAGGTTGAGAACCGGCGACGTACCGCATGGCTGCGTGAGGTGAGGGGCGTCGCAACGAGGCTCACACGACTGTGCGAGGGCGTTGCGGTAGAGCTTGCACGATTATGCGAGGGCTCGCGCGATTGCACGACAACATTGTGGCGAGCTCACGTGAGGGCGTGGTGGTAGTCGGTGGGGCTCGCGCGAGGGTTGACGGCGAGGGATCGTGCGATTGTACAACGGTGTTGCAGCGTGGCTCGCACGACTACACGAGGGCGTGACAGTGAGGGCATGATGACATAAGTGTGTGACGGCACAATGCGTGAGGAGAGTTTTTATTTTGAGGGTTTGGGGGTTTAAGACTTTTATTTGGATTGAACCCAATTTTATTAAACAACCTAAACTAGGCGGGCTGTGGGCTGGCTTGCACGAGTTGCAAGCTAAGGACGAAAAGGGACAGGCGAGGTGACCCGATGGACTGGACTGTTTTGACACCCTTATGAGTACCTATATCAAGCTAATTTTTCATATAGAATATGATGATTTAGAAAGATAGAAGAAGAAAAAAAAGATGACTAAAGAAGCTTTATTTATTAATTGAAGAAAGCTTTGCTTATTTGTTTTAGTGAAGTTTCAAACGTTTCAGTCACTCTTTCTTCCTCTTTTTCACACAAATTTGAGATCCTAAATGGACTTCAGCTTCATTAATACCTTTTATGTTCCCTCAACTTGATGATGGCAATGAGACAGCATTCACGGTATTCATCAGTTGTAGCTTTTCCATCTCTCTTTTTTACAATATCATGAGTAAGTGAGATTAAAAATAAGTATTTATGATGTAAAATAATTTAGTGATTATTTTTTTAGAGATTTTTAAAATGATAGTATTAATTTATGTTTGTTTATAATCAGGGACGGATCCACGTGGGTCCTTGGGGCCATGGCTCCCCCCCTCCCCCACTTTTTGCAATGGGGGGTATATTTAGTAATTAGGAGGGATTCATTTAGCATTTCATCGTATCTTTAATTCAAATGTGTATTGTGTTTCTTTGGGCTTTGTGATGATTACATGCGTAATAGATCTGCTTTTGATTTATAACATATCTTTCTATAGATATTATATTTAATTAAATTTATTATCAATATTATATTTTTAAATTATTAAATTAATATCTTTTTTTTAATGTAATCAAGTATGAATAATAATATTATTTTATCTTGTAAATAAATCTTATCTAAATGATTAAATATTATATTTGATTAATTTTGTTATTATATATAATTAGCTTTTTTTGAGTTAAAACTACTATTGTCAAATTTTATTTGTTTTGCAAGTAAGGAAGTTACTTTTGTTTTTCAAAATTACACATCGATACAAAACTTCATAGTTACGAGTTAATATCGTCGATAAGAGGCAAAAGTTAAAAGACATCACCTTACAAAATAAATGTATTTTTAATTTTTATATTTCAAATTTGACAATTAGTATATTACTTTTTTTTTTAACCATGTTATTAGTACGAAGTATCCACCGGTTTTGTTGATGACTAATCTCTATTGGGAAGCTTGGTTGATCACCTTTAGTGAGGTTCTCCTCTCCTAACCACATTTTTTTCATTCTTGAACTTGAAAACTTGCTTAAGGGGACCAAGTACAGTTACTATTTAAACCAATGACTTGTTGGTAGTATATTACATTTATTTAATTATACATTTTTTGTTCTTTTTCATGTCTATATTATTATTGTTGTTGTTATTTTTATTATGATGATGTTATGTGATTTTTATTATAATTATATTTTTGTAGATGCCAAAACAATATAAAGTTGATGTGTTTTTTAAGAGGAAGAATGTTGAAATTCAAGCATCTAATGAACCATCAAATTCATCTATGGAGAGTAACCAGTTGAAGTCTAAAGATCATCCAACAAAAATTATGAGAATTGAAATCAATGAGGAATTTGATATGAATACCATAGAGCATGATCCAGGATTACAACCACAAATATAGGAATATCCAATTGAGAAACAAGATGAAGGTCGAAGAGCTTATATTAAAGCAGGCCTGTATCAATGTATTCTTTCTACATATCCAAAATCTAAAGAAAATCATTCTTGTAGTTTTCAACCGTCATGATTTAAGCTATTTTCGTCTTGGTTGGAATATTCTCCTAGTATGGATGTTGCATTTTGTCTCCCATGCTTCTTATTTCATAAAAAAGATGCACCCTCCGCATTACATACATTTACTATAATGGGTTTCGATCATGGAAAAAGGTTAGGAATGGGAAAATTGTGCATTCTTGGTGCATATTGGAAAAAATATTACTTCATCTCACGAAAATGTTGAGAATGCATGGGTAGATCTTATGGACCAACCATCACACATTGCTAGAAGGTTTGATAACTTCACAACGCAAGAAATTGCTAAAAATAGACTTCGTCTAAAAATTTCAATTGAGGCAATTAGGTGGCTTACATTTCAAGGATGCTCTTTTAAAGGTCATGATGAGTCTTATACATCAAATAATCGTGGAAACTTTTCAGAGTTATTGAGTTTGATAGCTTCTTATAATGATAAAGTGATAAAAGTGTTGGAGAACGCTCCACGGAATGCCTTATATTCATTACCAAAAACACAAAAACAAATTTTGCATGTCTTGACAAATAAAGTGAGAAATGCTATTCGTGAAGAAATTGGTGATGCAAAATATTGCATAATAGTTGATGAAGCTCGAGATGAATCTAAAAAAGAGCAAATGTCAATTGTTTTAAGATTTGTTGACAAAGAAGGATATGTGCAAAAACGCTTTTTTGGGCTTATTCATGTTAAAGACACCGCTGTAGTAACATTGAAAGAAGGTATTTATACTATCCTTTCCAATTATAATCTTGATGTTCAATTTATAAGAGGAAAAGGTTATGACGGTGCAAGTAACATGTGCAATTGACATTAGTTGCTGCATCTAAGGAAGTCATTCATGTTTATCAATTTTTTATCAAGTTGAGCTCAATCGTGAATATTGTTGGTGCATCATGTAAATGTAATGATCAATTAAAAATTGCCCATGCTGCAAATATTACTCATTTACTTCAAAATGATGAGCTTGAAAGTGGAAAAGGATGCAATCAAATTGGTTTTTTACAAAGAGTAGGTGATACTTGTTGGAGTTCTTACTTAAAATCTATTTCTAGCTTGATGAACATGTTTAGTGCAACATGTGAAGTCTTATTAAATATTATTGAGGATGGAACTACTGTTGCTCAATGTGGTGATGCAGATGCAGCTTATGAGGCATTAACTTCTTTTGAATTTGTTTTCATTTTACATCGTATGAGAAATACTTTGAACATTTCTAATGCTCTTTGTCAAGCTTTGCAACTCCAATCTCAAAATATTTTAAATGCAATGCATCTAGCTTCATCTACTAAGTCGCTTATTAAAAGTTTAGAGATGATGGATGGGACAAATTGATTGTAGATGTCAAATCTTTTTGCGAACCAATCAACATATCTATACAAGATTTTAATGCTCGTTATATTGTAAAACGTGGAAGGGCTCGACATCAACATGATGACATTACAATAGAACATTATTATAAAGTTAATATTTTTAATGCTGTGATAGACTCTCAATTGCAGAAACTAAATGACAAATTCAAGTACGATTGAACTACTCATGCTTACTTTAACTTTAGATAAATAAATCTTTTAGAATTGATAACATTTATCAATTGGTAACAAAATTTTACCCACAAGATTTTACAGAATATGATATCATGCAATTGAGGGTGCAACTTCAACACTTTGATTATGTGAGACAACATACTGAATTTGGAACATTAGAAACTACTTCTGATTTATGTCATTGATTGATTAATACAAGAAAAACACAATTTTTTCCTTGTGTATAGGGTGATAACTCTAATTCTCACACTTCCTATGTCCACATTTATTGCAGAATGATCTTTTTCAGCAATGAATATAGTTAAAGATTGCATTTCGTAACAAGATGGAAGATGAATTCTTGTCTTGTTAGTATACATTGAAAAGAAAATTGTTGAAAAATTTAGTGTAAATTCAATTATAGACGATTTTCATGATATACAAAAAAGACATCCAGTATTTTAATAAATTATTAATGTAATTAACTTTTTTTTTTTATCAATTTATGAATATTTTATATACAATTGATTATTTTTTTGTTAGATATATATATATTTTTTTTATAGTTGGCCCCTCCTTACTTCCAAGTCTGATCCGTCCATGTTTATAATTATAATTTTTTTTTTTCTTGAGAACCATTATGAGAAATTATTCAAAACAGTTTCTGATTTTAATCAGATTTCATTCAATTTCTAATTGTTTTAAAAAACTGAAACAAATACTTAAAAAACTAAAAAAAAAAGTGATTTTTTTGAAAATAATTCTTTTTACAAAAGATATTATAATCGTATATAATTCACAAGAAAGGACAAGTATTAGAAAAAGAGCTACTATATATTTATATAACATAAATTTACAATATTTTTCAATCTCTCTCCATTACGTGAATCATCTTATCCTTTACCTTTTTTTCTTTTCAACCCATCTCTTTTTTATCCTGTGTCAATATCCTACAAAATGTATTAAAAAAATATTAATCTTTTAAATATGAGTTAGTAACAAATTCTATCGCAATTATTACATCTCATTATGATAATTTTTATTATTTAAATATTTAATACCCATTCTTAATTGAGTGGCTTTGTTCAAGTTACATATAAAAAGGATAAAAAGCTGTACCAACACAAGCAACAAAAGGATATCCTACGATAACAATCATAACATGCTTATCTGTCTTATTCATCACTTTCCCTTTTTCTCTTCCTTCCAGAGCGATCTTCTTCAGTTCTCCAACGATACCCGTATTTCTTCACCTCAAAATGATAACCTTGCTGCCTGTCCTTTATATCAAATACCAATTCCCCGCCGATTAGATCTGGAGTCCAATAGAATAACCAGATGTGATCTGATTTGTCTATGACCACATTTTCATGGAGATCCACTGGAATTCTAACATCATGACGCCGACTATTTGGTAATCTTTTTGGAGGAGGCATCTCTAAATTTGTTTCCCTTTCAGAATGAGCTGCAAATACTACACAACAAGCGAAACCAATGCCGCATTTGTTGTGAGGAGGTGGGTGTATTGTTATTAAGCTGCCCATGCCCACATGCTGAGTGTCGAACCCCCGTGGTATTTCACTTCCCAGAATAACACTTGAAATGCATGGATACCACCCAACTCGGTAGTGCGCCTAGTAGCACAAACAAAGTAGAACTGCCATTAGTTCCTATAAACTAAAAAGAAACAAAAATAGATGGGAGGAGGAAGGAAGGACTTTACAGACCTTCAGAAGTTCTATCATCCATGCCAAAGCCATCTTATTGCACTCTTCCCTCTCAACTAATCCTGAACAGTTGAAAATATATAATCCCGCTCCTTCTGTTAAACCATCAGTCATATCTTCCATAATAAGCAGGTCATCATGTTGCCAAGATACAGGTTCTATGCGTGGTATTTTGAACAATGAAAGGTAAGAATGATCTGACACGTCGGTTTGTGAAGGGAGCTTAGGCAAATCTTTCAAGTGCTTGCAATGCTCTAAGTTTAAATAACGGAGCTTTGAAAGCTCCTTGAGGTCAGGCAATGAAGCAAAATAATTTCCCCTTAAATTTAGGCTTTCTAAGCAATGCAAAGTTCCAATGACACAAGAGACTTGAAGTAAATTGCAATAACTTAGATCAAGTCGACGCATACATGAGATAGTAAACGAGGAAGGCAGCAAACAACCAAGTGAATCTTTATGAGCTACGGAATACCACAAACGTGATGGCAACACAAACGTCATGTACCTTTTCACTATGGAGAATATTGATTTGGAATCAGTAGAAGCATCACTCATACAAAGCTGGTTCAAATGCTCTCCACCCTCTGATTCTTCTAATAGCCGGGTATTATACAGTTTAGAACAACCATATAGACTCAAATACTCAAGAGAAGTGAGGCACAATATGCTGTTTGGTAAGCTTAATAGACTTTTGCAATCTTTCAAATTCAAAATTCTAAGCTTTCTTATAAGACCAATGGATGGATGGATCTTCTTGAGCTGTATACATCCTTCAAGATTTAGCATAGTAAGATTTACATCCTCTTTGAAATGTGGTAACTCAACAAGACTTGTGCAGTCTTTCAAATTTAAAAAAGTTAACTTTCTTTGGAGACCAATGGATGGATGGATCTGCTTGAGTTTTGTGCATCCTCTGATATTTAGTGTTTCAAGATTTAGAGTATCTCCAAAATCTGGTAATTCTGTAAGACTTCTGCAATCCTCCAAATTTACAAAACTAAACTTCCATGGATGAATCTTCTTGAGTTTTATACATCCTTTAAGATTTAGCCACTCGAGATTTGGGACATCCCCAAAATCTAGCAACTCGATAAGATTTTTTGAACCGGAGAGATCCAAACGTCTTAAATTACATAGAGGCTGCAGTAAAGGATCATTAGTAGGAAACAAAGTCAATAATAATTAAATTTAAGTTTTCTTTTGATTCTTTAATAAATCTGAGAAAAATGATATGACATGAGAGTTTGTATTTGTTCATTTAAAGAAAAATAGAAAATCTACAACAATAATTTACACTACCTTTTTGTCTTGCCATAGTTGTTTGATGTTGCTGTTAATCAAGGACAACTCAACAAGTTTTCTCGGCTGAAAACTTGGAGGCAAACTCTCAAAAGGATATTCATCCCAAACTAGATATACTAACTCATCGGAAAGATGCATATCATGGAGACTTCCAGAAAATGTCACATTAATCTCAAGTTTGAGCAACATAAGGTGATTCATTTTTGGGAAAGCATTGATCCTTATCATTTTTTCAGGATTCCTATAATCATATGGCACATTAATAGCTTCGAGATTTTTGGCTGCCTACATGTTGCAAAGGGGAGACAAAATATTAGATCAATCTAAGTATTTAGAGATTCCAGAGAAAACAAAACCAAGAAATTTACACTCAAATCATTTTACCTTATTGTCTGACATAACTTTGCTGAAATCATTGTAATTCCACAACCTACTCCACTCTCTTGGCTGCATAGGAGATTTTTCCCGGACAATACATCTGCCCAAATCTTGAAACATGTCATGCATGTCAATTGTACCAAAATAAATGGTTATGAGTGATTTCTTGATGAGATTTTGTATGTCACATTCAGGATCAACTCTGAATAAATCTAAGATTTTCTTAGCACGTTGATATGGACACTCATTAAAGAAGCAAGCAATATCTAAAAATATTTCCTTGCTTGGGTCATCCAGCTCATCAAAACATATTTGCAGCACATCTTTAATATCTTTAACTCCTCCGTGTTCTCTTAGCTTAGTCAATGTACTACTCCAATGTTGGGCACTTCGATCAGACAGAGATGAGCCCAATGCCTTGAGTGCCAAGGGATTTCCTTGACAATATGATAGTATTTCATACATCGGCATTTCATAATCAATCGCAACAAAATTACCTCGAAAAGCATTTTTGAGAAACAATTGAACTGCATCCTTCTTATCCAATGGCTTGACTTGATAAACATCATCCACTTTATGTCTCTTAAATATATGTTCATCCCTGGAAGTTATGATGATTCTACTCCCTCCACCCAAGCTTTCACGTAAAAGATCTAAAGTATCTCTATTCCCTGTAAACACCTCTTCTAGTGCATTTTTATCCACATTATCAAAAATTATAAGTGTCCTTGCATTACGGAGTTTGGTTCCTACCAAACATGTTCCAATGGAAACATCACAAATCTCTTGATTTTTTTCATTTTTTAGACACCCAGAAAGTAATCGCTTTTGTACTCCTAATGGACCAGACTCTCGATAAAGTTTGCTTACGTCATCAATGAGACAATGAAAATCAAATCTATAAGATATTTTTTCACGCAAAGCACGGACAAGAGTCGTCTTTCCTATTCCACTCATCCCACTAATTCCAATGACTCGGACTTCATTATTAGACTCCAAACATAAACGGTTTACTAATTCTTCAATACGGTATTCGATCCCAACTAGATTATGTTTTGGAAGATTTGAAAATTTGGGACCCAATTTTTCCATGATGGTTTGAACAATATTACCAATCTCTGCAAACTGTGACCTGGAAATATAAAGAAAATGTAGAAAGCAAAATCACCCCAGAAGAAGCAAAACACATAATGTACATGTATAGGATAAGATAGCAATAGATCAGGGAGTATTTTTTCACTTTGAAAATAGCATGTTCGTTAGACATGTATAAATTTGGACCAAATATACATGATACATCTCTTAACTCGATATAATAATTTAGAGATAGACAGTAAGCTTAGAAGATAATGAAAAAACGAGAGAGGATTACTTACTTATCTTGGATATCCCAACCAGCGTGTGCGCCAACTTTTGCTAGCGCTTCTCTCCAGATCTTCACTTCCTTCATCTTCTCTTTGTCTTCTTTGAATCTTTTTTCATGTTCGGCAAAAGCTTCCTCATAAGATCCACTCTGATTTCGCACGTCTGATGGATCAACATCATAAAAAATAGGCAGAACACTTCTTTCCGATGTTTGAGTGTAATTGCAGATGTGTGCTAGTTCACGCAAGCACCAGGTTGATGAAGCATAGTTCTTTGAGAAGACCACGGCAAAAATGCGAGACCCTTCAATAGCTTCTTGCAATTCGGGGGCTATGGATTCGCCTTTCCTGAGATCTTCATTATCTTTGAAGACATCAATTCCTTTACTACGAAGAATTTCAATGAGAAAATCAGTGAAGTTTTTGCGTGTGTCTTCACCGCGGAAGCTGACAAACACATCATATGTGTTCATCACACGAGACGAAGAAGAAGAAGAGCTGCATTGGATGATGGCCTTAGAAGCCATTGCAAATAGTAACAGCGGAATATGGTGAGTGAAGTTGCAAAAGGGAAAAATATGCAGGGTCAATGCACCTTTCCACGTAGCTTCTTGGCAGCGCATCTTGTATTTATGTGGCCACACTTTCTTGGTAGTTGCATGCAAGTTGCAACTAGCCCTGTACAAAATATATATTAATATTTATAAATGGCAATGAAACTTTTTTCTCGGTCCTTTCCCACATCCATGCTGTGTCGTTTCACACTCTTTTTTCTAACTTTTCCCACTCTCCTACAACTATACTTAGTTCTTCACGCGTAGATACATGATAACAAAATAATTGATATTTTTTTGTTTTTATTCATGAAACCTTAAATATTTAATATTTTATTTATAAAATTCTTAATTCTTAGAATTTCGATTTAATGTTTTATTTATGAAACCTTGATTATTTATGATTTTAAGGTTTTCATTTATTAATTACAGAATATTTAGTGTTTTATTTACAAAATCCTAAATATTAAATGTTGGGTTTCAAGGTTTCATTAATGAAACCTTAAATAATTAAGATTTTATTAATGAAACTCTAAATAATTAAAATTTTGATTTAATGTTTCATATATAAAATACCAATTATTTAGAGTTTCAATTTAAGATGAAATTTAGGGTTTAATTAACCTAAATAAGTAGGATTTCGTTAATGAAACCTTAAATATTTATGATTTTAATTTTAACTTTAATCTATGAAAACCAAAATAATTAAAGTTTCATTAACGAAACCCTATATATTTAAGATTTCAATTCAGGATGAAATATATGATTTTGGTAATGAAATCTTCAATATTTATGATTTCAATTTAGGGTTACATTTATGAAACTTTAAATAAATAGGATATTAAAAATAAAACCTTAAATATTTTAAATTTTATTTCAAAAACCCTAATTATTTAGGGTTTCAAATTAGAATGAAATTTAGAATTTTGTTTGTGAAATTATGAATATTTAGGATTTCATAAATAATTGGATTTCGATTTAATATTTTATTTATGAAACACTAATTATGCATGATTTTATTTATGAAATTCTAAATAAAGAGTTTCATAAATAAATCCCTACATTGAAACGAAACCTTAATTATTTAGAATTTCATCAATAAATGAAATTTTGAATAATTAAACTTTCATTTATTGAATCCCTAGATATTTGTGGTTGAGAAACATTTGCATAGACACTTACCTAACACATAAGTTTTACACACAACCAATCATATTACTCCAAGTATCTATAATTAATTAAGGCATAATTTAGGAAATAAAATATTATACTTATTAAGCAATAAATAAATATTACTCCAATATGAGAGCAAATATTTCACATTTTTATATTTTGATTCTAATTTTGATTCTGATTATTTTTTTTCTAGAAGTAATTTAATTTGTTTTGATAAAAAAATATTGTTATATATATAATTCAAAAGTATAATATTATTAATTATAAATGAAGTATTGGCTGATTTTGCTTTGACCAATATTCAATAGTATAATATTAATTATAAGTGAATACAATATTTCATGAAAATATGTTTTTGTTGGTAAAAAAATATAATGTGTTTTCAAACAAAAAAAATTAAAAAAATGTGTCCAAGTTAAAAGGATACAAATATATGTCTCCATATATAATTGCATAGTATTTATTTATTGTTTAATTTATATGCATTATTTCAATTCATAATTTCTAAAGAATTATATATATATATATATATATATATATATATATATATATATATAGCAAGAATTTAAAAATAATAAATATTATATTTTTAATAAAACAAATTAAAAAAAAATGACTTATAGAAAAAAGTCAACATCTAAATATTTGCTCCTATATTTATGCGGTATTTATTTATTGCTTGAGTATTTATTTATTGTTTGATAGATGTAATATTCTATTTAACAATAATTGCTAAAGTACATTAAATACATAAAAGATTTAAATTTTAAAAAAATTATTCAAATTTTAAAATAATATGTTTTGGTTGTTTATTTTATTTTAAATAATAAGTTTATTACTGCAAATAAAATAAAAGACGTTAATTTTAAGTAATTCAATTTTAACTGATAAGTTTTTCTGCAAATAAAACTACTCTAAGGTCTTAAAATTATAAATTTATTATTTTTAAGAAAAAGCCCACAATAAAATTATTATTTCAAATAAAATAAATTACACTATCTTACACCACTAAAATATATTTTTAAATTTTTAATAAAAATCTTGTATGTATTTCAATTTTCACTTTTTACTATAAAAAAAATTCAATGCATTTTAACAAAATTTAGAAAGAAGATTAAGTAGAAACAAAAAGAATATTAATTATTCCTTTATAAGATAATCTGATATTTGAAATAATATTAATTTTTTAAATGAGTCAGTAACAAATTCTATTGCAATTATTACATCTCATGATAAATTATCTGAATTGATTTTTATTATTTAAATATTTAATACCCATTCTTAATTGAGTGGCTTTGTTCAAAAAGGATAAAAAGCTGTACCAACACAAGCAACAAAAGGATATTCTACGATAACAATCATTACTTAATTGTAGCATAGCATGCTTATCTGTCTTATTCATCACTTTCCCTTTTTCTCTTCCTCAGTGAGTCATAGTTGTCTAGATCTTCTTCAGTTATAAAACGATACCCGTATTTCTTCACCTCAAAATGATAACCTTGCCTGTCCTTTATATCAAATTCCATCTTTCTCCATGGAGCTACAGCCCAATGGAATAACCAGATGTGATCTGATTTGTCTATGACCACATTTTCATCGAGATCCACTGGAATTCTAATAGCTCTTCGACGACCCATCTCTAAATTTGTTTCCCTTTCAGAATGAGCTGCAAATACTACACAACAAGCCACACCATCGTACCATTTGTTGTCAGGTTTGTGAGGAGGTGGGTGTATTGTTATTAAGCTGCCCATGCCCACATGCTGAGTGTCGAACCACCGTGGTATTTCACTTCCCAGAATAACACTTGAAATGCGTGGAGGCCAAAATCTACACATAATCTCACAATCGCCTCGGTAGTGCGCCTAGTAGCACAAACAAAGTAGAACTGCCATTAGTTCCTATTAACTAAAAAGAAACAAAAATAGATGGGAGGAGGAAGGAAGTACTGTACAGACCTTCACAAGTTGTATGATCCATGCCAAAGCCATCTTATTGCAATCTTCCTTCTCAACTAGTCCTGAACAGTTGAAAATATTTAATCCCGTCTCTGTTTCCTCTCTTCTATCAGTAATATCTTCCATAATAAGTATTGCATAATCAGATCGCCAAGATACAGATTCTATAAGTGGTATTTCCAACAATGAACCGTAAGAATGATCTGACACGTCGGTTTGTGAAGGGAGCTTAGGCAAATCTTTCAAGTGCTTGCAATGCTCTAAGTTTAAATAACAGAGCTTTGAAAGCTCCTTGAGGTCAGGCAATGAAGCAAAATAATTTCCCCTTAAATTTAGGCTTTCTAAGCAATGCAAAGTTCCAATGACACAAGGGACTTGAAGTAAATTACAATAACTTAGATCAAGTCGATGCATACATGAGATAGTAAACGAGGAAGGCAGCAAACAACCAAGTGAATCTTTATGAGCTACGGAATACCACAAACGTGATGGCAACACAAACGTCATGTACCTTTTCACTATGGAGAATATTGATTTGGAATCAGTAGAAGCATCACTTATACAAAGCTGGTTCAAATGCTCTGCATCCTCTGATTCTTCTAATAGCCGGGTATTATACAGTTTAGAACAACCATATAGACTCAAATACTCAAGAGAAGTGAGGCATAATATGCTGTTTGGTAAGCTTAATAGACTTTTGCAATCTTTCAAATTCAAAATTCTAAGCTTTCTTATAAGACCAATGGATGGATGGATCTTCTTGAGTTGTATACATCCTTCAAGATTTAATATTGTAAGATTTACATCCTCTCTGAAATGTGGTAACTCAACAAGACTTGTGCAGTCTTTCAAATTCAAAACAGTCAGCTTTCTTAAACGACCAATGGATGGATGAATCTGCTTGAGTTTTGTACATCCTTTGAGATTTAGTGTTTCAAGATTTAGAGTATCTCTAAAATCTGGTAATTCTGTAAGACTTCTGCAATCTTCCAAATTCACAAAACTAAACTTCCATGGGTGAATCTTTTTGAGTTTTATACATCCTTCAAGATTTAGCCACTCGAGATTTGGGACATCCTCGTAATCTGGCAACTCCATAAGATTTTTTGAACGGGAGAGATCCAAACATCTTAAATTGCACAGAGGCTGCAGTAAAGGATCATTAGTAGGAAACAAAGTCAATAATAATTAAATTTAAGTTTTCTTTTGATTCTTTAATAAATCCAAAAAAAATTATATGACATGAGAGTTTGTATTTGTTCATTTAAAGAAAAATAGAAAATCTACAACAATAATTTACACTACCTTTTTGTCTTGCCATAGTTGTTTGATGTTGCTGTTAATCAAGGACAACTCAACAAGTTTTCTCGGCTGAAAACTTGGAGGCAAACTCTCAAAAGGATATTTATCCCAAACTAGATATACTAACTCATCGGAAAGATGATTGAGACTTCCAGAAAATGTCACATTCATCTCAAGTTTGAGCAACTTAAGGTGACTCATTTCTGAGAAAGCATTGATCCTTATCATTTTTTCATGATTCTCCTCCACACGTGAATTATACACAACATCAATAGCTTCAAGATTTTCGGCTGCCTACATGTTGCAAAAGGGAGACAAAATATTAGATCAATCCAAGTATTTAGAGATTCCAGGGAAAAGAAAACCAAGGAACTTACACTCAAATCATTTTACCTTATTGTCTGACATAACTTTGCTGAAATCATTGTAATTCCACAACCTACTCCACTTTCTTGGCTTCGTAGGAGATTTTTCCCGAACAATACATCTGCCCAAATCTTGAAACATGTTATGCATGATAATGTCACCGTGAGGATTACAGGTTATGAATGATCTGTTTTTGAGATTTTGTAGGCTACATTCAGGGTGAAATCTGTATAAATCTAAGATCTCCTTCACACGTTGATATCGACACTTATTAAAGAAGCAAGCAATATCTAAAAATATTTCCTTGCTTAGGTCATCCAGCTCATCATAACATATTTGTAGCACATCATTAATATCTTTAACTCCGTGTTCTCTTAGTCTAGTCAATGTACTACTCCAATGTTGGGCACTTCGATCAGACAGAGATGAGCCCAATGCCTTGAGTGCCAAGGGATTTCCTTGACAATATGATAGTATTTTATACATCGGCATTTCATAATCAATCGCAACAAAATTACCTCGAAAAGCATTTTTGAGAAACAATTGAACTGCATCCTTCGCATCCAATGGCTTGACTTGATAAACATCATCGACTTTATGTCTCTCAAATATACATTCATCTCTGGAAGTTATGATGATTCTACTCCCTCCACCCAAGCTTTCACGTAAAAGATCTAAAGTATCTCTATTCCCTGTAAACACCTCTTCTAGTGCATTTTTATCCACATTATCAAAAATTATAAGTGTCCTTGCATTACAGAGTTTGGTTCCTACCAAACATGTTCCAATGGAAACATCACAAATCTCTTGATTTTTTTCATTTTTTAGACACCCAGACAGTAACCGCTTTTGTACTTCTAATGCACCAGACTCTCGATAAAGTTTGCTTATATCATCAATGAGACAATGAAAATCAAATCTATAAGATATTTTTTCACGCAAAGCACGAACAAGAGCCGTCTTTCCTATTCCACTCATCCCACTAATTCCAATGACTCGGACTTCATTAATGGACTCCAAACATAAACGGTTTACTAATTCATCAACGCGGGATTCGATCCCAACTAGATTATGATTTGGAAGGCTTGAAAATTTGGGACCCAATTTTTCCATGATGGTTTGAACAATATTACCAATCTCTGCAAACTGTGACCTGGAAATATAAAGAAAATGTAGAAAGCAAAATCACCCCAGAAGAAGCAAAACACATAATGTACATGTATAGGACAAGATAGCAATAGATCAGAGAGTATTTTTTCACTTTGAAAATAGCATGTTCGTTAGACATGTATAAATTTGGACCAAATATACATGATACATCTCTTAACTCGATATAATAATTTAGAGATAGACAGTAAGCTTAGAAGATAATGAAAAAACGAGAGAGGATTACTTACTTATCTCTGATATCCCAACCACTGTGGTGGCCTACTTCTGCCATCGCTTCTCTCCAGATCTTCACTTCCTTCATCTTCTCTTTGTCTTCTTTGAATCTTTTTTCATGTTCGGCAAAAGCTTCCTCATAAGATCCACTCTGTTTTCGCACGTCTGATGGATTAACATCATAAAAAATAGGCAGAACACTTCTTCCCGATGTTTGAGTGCAATTGCAGATGTGTGCTAGTTCACGCAAGCACCAGGTCGAGGAAGCATAGTTCTTTGAGAAGACCACGACAAAAATGCGAGACCCCTCGATAGCTTCTAGCAATTCCGGTGCTAGGGATTCTCCTTTCTTGAGATCTTCATTATCTTTGAAGACATCAATGTCTTTACTACGGAGAGTTCCGATGAGAAAATCAGTGAAGTTGTTACGTGTGTCTTCACCGCGGAAGCTGACAAACACATCATATGTGTTCATCACACGAGACGAAGAAGAAGAAGAGCTGCATTGGATGATGGCCTTAGAAGCCATTGCAAATAGTAACAGTGGAAGGAAGGAAAGTTGTTGGCAGTGTGAGTGAAGTTGCAAAAGGGAAAAATATGCAAAGGGTCAATGCAGCTTTCCACGGAGCTTCTTGGCAGCTTCTGTGAAGCATCTTGTATTTATGTGGCCACACTTTCTTGGTAGT
Source organism: Amphicarpaea edgeworthii (assembly GCA_014843725.1). Taxonomy (NCBI): domain Eukaryota; kingdom Viridiplantae; phylum Streptophyta; class Magnoliopsida; order Fabales; family Fabaceae; genus Amphicarpaea; species Amphicarpaea edgeworthii. Next base: position 7,251,480 of record CM026323.1, on the reverse strand, counting down.
TGCAACTAGCCCTGTTCTTGACGCGTAAATAAAGTACAAAATATATATTAATATTTATAAATGGCAATGAAACTTTAACCTATTTCCTTATATTATAGTACCCTTGGCCGAGGATGGAGCACTAGAATGGAAAATGAGGAATAACATGTCATTTAACAATATAGTTTTTGTGTAATTTCTCAGTACTTTTCTTTCACTCTCAAGTAATTTCTGGGTTCTTTCCCACATCCATGCTGTGTCGTTTCACACTCTTTTTTCTAACTTTTCCCTCTCCTACAACTATACTTAGTTCTTCACGCGTAGATACATGATAACAAAATAATTCATATTCTTTTTGTTTTTATTTTATTTTTTGGTAAAAATTGGATTGAAATTTGAAATACCGGATTGTTATTAAAATTTAAAAATAATATATTTTAGTGGAGTAAGATAGAATAATTTATTTTATTTTAAATTATAATTTTATTGTGAATTTTTAATTTTTTAAATAATAGCCTTATAATTTTAAGACTTTAGAGTAATTTTATTTGCAGTAAAACTTATCCATTAAAATTGAATTACTTAAAATTAACGTTTTTTATTTACAGTAATAAAATTATTATTTAAAATAAAAAATTAGAGTATATTATTTTAAATTTTGAATAATTTTTTTAAAATTTGAATCTTTGATGTATTTAATGTACTTTAACAATTATTTTTAAATAGAATATTACACCTATTAAGTAATAAATAAATACTGCACAAATATGAGAGCAAATATTTAGATGTTGACTTTTTACTATAAGCCATTTTTTTTATTTGTTTTATTAAAAATATAATATTTATTATTTTAAAATTCTTATTAAAAATTATGAATTGAAATAATTCATATAAATTAAATGAGAAATAAATACTATGTAATTATATATGGAGACATTTGTATCCTTTTAACTTTTGGACACATTTTTTTAATTTTTTTTGTTTGAAAACATATTATATTTTTTTACCAATGAAAACATATTTTTATGAAATATTGTATTCACTTATAATTAATATTATACTATTGAATATTGGTCAAAGCAAAATCACCTTATGCTTCATTTATAATTAATAATATTATACTTTTGAATTATATATATATATATATATATATATATATATATTTTATTTTATTTTTAATTTTTTTTTTAAATAATAAATATTTTTTTATCAAAACAAATTAAATTACTACTAGAAAAAAATAATCAGATTCAAAATCGAATCAAAATATAAAGATGTGTAATATTTCCTCTTATATTTGAACTGTATTTATTTATTGCTTAATAAATATAATATTTTATTTTCTAAATTATGTCTTAATTAGATACTTTGATTAATATGATTGGTTATGTGTAAAATCTATGTTTTTTTTTTTGTGCAAAGTGTAAAACTTATGTATTAGATATGTGTTTAGTGTTTCTCATGAGAAATAGTGGTTGAATTAATTTATGTGATATTGTTAGAAATATGAAAATATCTTATGATACTATTTTATATCTTAAAATATCTTAGAGTATCCTAGATAATCTTTTAGAATTTATTCATCTTTAGTAGTGTATGATTTGTTTCTTTATTTATTTAGGATCTTTGTGATTATATGGATAACATATCTTATTAGTATCAGATTAATTATTAGTTCTTATTTATTGGCATATATATCCTACGTAAATGATTCAAATTAAAACCAATTAAAAAAAAATTGTATAACTTAGAGTTTCTCAAATAGTGTTTCGTTGTTTAACCAATATTAACTATTAAGTTCCTTATTATAAACAACAAAAATGTCATTTATTTTGTCCTTATATATAAAAGTAAAATTTAACTTTTGAAACTCATTAAATAATGTTTTATATAAAATACACTATTTAACTTTTCAATAAAAAATTTCGTTCGTTATTCACTTTGTCAATCTATATAAGAGTTCTTTAAAGAAAATTGAATTGTAATTTAGGAAGAATAATATTGAAAATGTGAAATTTATTTTGTTTCCCTAATTTTCTTAATCTGTTTACAAAGGTTTTTGTTGTTTATAGGTTAAAATATGTTGTTAAAATCTATAAATAAATATGTTAATGTATACTTTTAATTTTTATAAAATTTTTGGTTTATTTTTTATCTTTATAAGTTTGAAATATGTTTTTTTTTTCTCTGAGTTAGATTTGACTATTCATACATACATATTCTATGTTTTTTTTCTTCTAAAACCTTCCACTTTGTTAATAATTAATAAATAAATAAAAAGCATGGAAATATAATAAGTAAAGTAAAAATACAAAAAAATAAAGTGGGAAGTGATAGAAGAAAAAAATATTAAACATTTAAATTTGTATAACTAAACTTATCACCAAATAAAAATAACACATTCCAAATCTTATAAGAATAAGAAATAAACAATTTTTTTATAATTATTAAAAATATACATTACTATATTAATTTGGATTACTAAAAATATATTTTACACTCGTAATAAGAAACAAATGATGTAATACAGATTTCCATATTTCAACGCGCATCCTTCCATGCATTAAATGATCGTTCATCGATAAATAGAAGACATAAATGCATAATAAATAGTTAATCAATGCATTAAATAATCAATCCATTTAATTTTATAATTTGATATTAATATCATTAATGTGTAAAAATAACTGCGTATCATGCATTCAATGACTGTTTATGAATTTTATATTATAAAAATACAAATATTAAATTTTAAAAAAATAAAAACAAAGTAAAGGTACTAATATGTAATTATTGTTTTCTATTTTTAATTATCCGTATTGTATATATTTGATAATGCTTAAAATTATTAAACTATTTGACAATATGATATATCGTGATTATATTTGTCTTGTATAGTAATAAAAACAATTTATTTATACCCTAAAAAAATTAAGAGCAAAATAATTACCTTGAACAAAATCAATATATCATATTGTCAATATATCCATATATATAAAAAAGATAAAGATAAATTTTTAAAAAAATATATCCCCAATTTTAAAATTTATCAACTTTGGGAACAATTCAAAAATTAAAGTGTACAATAAACTAGTTCAAAGGATTTTTTTTTAACAAAATAAATTAGTTTAACCAATAAAACTGAATTAGAGAAAATACATTATATTTTTTTAAATTGTTTCCTTTTTTAAAATGCATGTTTGACTATAAATATGTAGATGAAGTTATCTATTGAATCCACAAAAGCAATAAACTGTTGTTTAAGTCTAAACCTAAGAAACACTATCAAAATTAGGCATGGAGATGAGTTTGGTGAAGAAAACTTGTTTTGTAGTTGTCCTTCTTGCTTTAATGGTGGTCAATGGTATTTTCTTTTAACATTGTAATGTCCAAAAATTTGAAAACATTTGTATAGTTCTATAAATTTATTAATATTGTGGATTTGTACATTTTTTTTGTAGGGCTTTGTTTCACAAGGATACTAAGTCATGGAAAATGTCATCAAAATGATGAATGCCACGAGCAGATACCAAACTGTCAAGGAAAAACGATTTGGGATAATGTCATTTGTGCGTGTGTCCAAAGCAATACAATCAACATAAGTGGATGCAAAACAAACAAGGATTGCAAGATTAGTTGTCGGCCTCCATTTTGCACACCTTATTGTAATCCATCAATTGGCGAATGCTGTTGCGCTTGTAAGAAGTGAGATCTATGAGATAAATTTAATATCAAACATGTAATTGACAATGATTTTGAATCTATAATAGAAATGAATAAGTTTACAGTTAATTTTGAATTCTGATTTCATATTTGAAATATGCCACAAGCGTGCATCCATGCGCACACGTATATATGGTTCAATTTTAAATATTTCATCCTCATATGACATGTTATATATTTTTCTTTTACAGTTTTGTACTGCTATTACATAAAGAGCAGCATTTGAATAGAAAATCATAAATTTTTTTTTAAATAAAAGAATCACTCGGTAAGGGTTACAAATTAAAACTAATTAAAAAATTGTATAATTTAGAGTTGGTCAAATATAGTGTTTGGTTGTTTAACCAATATTACGTTTCTTATTATTAACAACAAAAACAGCAAAAAAAAACATATTTCAAACTTATAAAAATAAAAATAAATCAAAATTTTTGCAAAAAGACTAAAAATATACCTTACAATATTTATACTTATTTATAATAAGGAACTAAGGGTGTAATAGAAAATTTCATATTCATTAAATGATTGTTCATATTCGAGCGGGCCTCCTTCAATGCATTAAATGATTTTTCATCTATAAATAGAAGACATAAAGGCATAATAAATAGTTTATCAATGCATTAAATAATTAATCCATTTAATTTAATCATTTGATATTAATACCTTCACTGTGTAAAAATAACCGTGTATTATGCATTTAATGTTTATGAAGTTTATGTTTTAAAAATACAAATATTAAATTAAAAAAAGAAGTAAAGATACTGATATGTAAGTATTGCTTTATTTTTTATTTGTAATTATCTGTATTATATATTTGATAATTTATAGTATTTAAAATTATTTTCTTAAAGTAACCCCAATGTTTTATCTTTATTTTTATTGGTTTAATGTTACTTTTAGTCTATTAAGTTTCATATTTTTTTATTTTGGTATATAATATTTTAAAAATTTCATTTTGGTACTTTAAATTATGTTTTAATCATATTTTGGCACATAATATTTTAAAAGTTTTATATTGATACTTTAAACTATATTTTAGTCACATTTTAGTACTTTAAATTATGTTTTAGTCATAGTTTAGTATATTTCAATATTATTGATTTGCTTTTGTTTATATTTGTAACTAAAATATTATGTATTAAAATATAATTAAAATATAGTTTAAAGTATTAAAATAAAACTTTTAAAATATTATATACCAAAATATAAAAAAATGTAAAAATTAATGAATTAAAAGTATAATTAAGCCTTTATTTTATGACATGGCTCACAACAATGTTAAACCTTGAAAAATCAAAATATAATTTTCAAGAAAGCATTTATAAAAAAATTAAAATAATTAAAATTAATAAATTCAAAATTACTTTTTTATCTCAAACTTTTCTTAGGCATAAAAATATTTATAGCATTTTGTACAAGTTCAAAAGTTTTTAAAAAGTTAAAAAATGATAAAAGTACAAAAAAATTGTATAAAACTTTGTCATCCCTAGTTTAACCAATACTTAGATTTTCATATTCTTACGCGTATCCTTGAAAGCATTAAATGGTTGTTCCTCCATGAATATAAGATATAAATGCATAACAAATAGTTAATCAATGTATTAAATAATTAATCCCTTTAATTTAATAATTTGATATTAATACATTTATTGTGTAAAAATAACTGTGTATTATGTATTTAATGATTGTTTATGAATTTTATGTTATAAAAATATAAATATTAAATTAAAAAAAGAAATAAATAAAGTAAAGTTACTAATATGTGATTATTATTTTTATTTGTAATTATCGGTGTTATATATATATATATATATATATATATATATTAAATTATTGCCAATATGATATATCACGATTATATATGTCTTGTATATTAATAAAAAAAAATTATTTATACCCTAAAAAAATTATAGCAAATAAATAAACAACAATTTAGATAGAAGATATTTTAAAAGATTAACTAATTCATGACTAAGAGTGATTATAGAAAATAAATAAACAGGTCTAGGTATTAATGTAAATAACCTTTTCCCACCTAATCTTTATTTACTTTTTTTTATTATATATAAAGAAAATATATAAATATAAAAATATATATCTATTTTTCAAACTGGGTATCTTTATATATAAATTAAAATTATCTTGTAAATTATTGTCATTGGATTTTATTTAAGTTCCAAAATAGATAAATAAATAAAGAAATTGAATATTATTGATTAATAAATTAAAATGATCTTCTAAGTTATTGTCATTGGATTTAAACTAGGCAGTGTTTTATTTAAACTAGATACTCAGACTGCTATACAGTATTGTTAGGTTCGTTCATCTACTTTCTTCTTTTTCTTCTTTTTATAATTACAATTCGTTCATATGCTTTCTTCTTTTTATTGAAATTTTATTTATTCTTCTTTCAGTTTAATGGCTCCAAGATTTCTTTCATTGACACGATTGTTCCTAGAAAAAATCAATGAGAGCTCAAAGTTCGAGTTATGGGATTATGGAATCAAATTGAATACAACAGACTAAACAAGTTCTAAATTTTCGCAATTCAAAAGTGTTGTTAGGAGAATCCATTTGTAACGGACTTGAAAATAACACTATTATTTTTGTATTATTGTTTTATTGTTCACATGTTCATATTTTCATTTATTGTTCCAAACTTTGAAAGCATAATAAATAAGGGTCCTTAGATATATGATAAAGCTGAATCTAACTTTAAAAGTGATCTAACATTTACAAGATATCATTACAAAATGTTTTTTTTAAAGGTTTTATATATTTTTAACTTTTTAATATTATGTACGTGAAATCCTTCATTTATTGGATTCTTATTCTAAGTCTAATATGATTGTTTGTACTTTTATGCAGGGTTTTCATAGCAATATGAAACATAAAATAAGTCAATAAACGTGGTGTTGGAGTCTTCAACAATTCAAGATTTTTGCTAATTATGAAGTTGAAAATTAAAACTATTTCTACAATCACACAAGCTTTCTCAACCTTCCCATAGTTAGAAATTTTTTTCTAAATATTTATATCTTTTCTTGTTGTTTGACAATTCTCAAGATACCTTACAAAAATGTTCATTTATAGTTACTATATAAAAAATTCTAATGTTCTTAATTATATATGAGTATGTGTGCAATATTACTTTAGATCTTCAAAGTATAATATTAATGTTGTGAGTCATCAACAAAGGAGAAGGTGAAAACATTGGTTTTATCCTAGGAAAATATGCTTAAAATATAAATAATATATATATATATAATTAATTTTAAAAAATAAAAAGTAGGAGACATCAATTACATTTATTATCATTATTAATTTAATTTAAAATTAAAATTAAATGATCAAAATTAATTAAAATGGTAAAGTATGTTTTTGACCACATAATTTTTCAAGAATACTCTTAATTTGTTAAATTATTTTTTTAATGTTAACAATTATTTTTTTAATTATTTTAGCAACCGAACACAATTCGGTCATTAAACTATAATAATTCCAAGCTTAGTGATCAAACTAAAGTTTGGTGATTAACCAAAAAAAATTATTTTAGCGACAAAAATAATATGGTGGCGGAAGAAAATAATAATTGGTTGTAAATGTAGTCACCGTAGGATTCTAGAGATCGAAATTAATAAGATTTTAGAGATTGAAATTAATTATCCATTGATATGAGTGGCAAAAAGTGATTGAATTAGTCACTAAAAAAATGTTTGTTCTAGTAATGCTTATTATATCAACAATTTAATATATGTTATTTTGTTCTCAAAATACATTAGTTTCTCTACATATTATTATTTTTTGTCAAAATACATACAAAATAACACCAAATAAAAATTTTCAAGTAATTTGTTTATCTCATGCGCTGCACAAGTGAAAAAAAAACTAGTGAATTTAATATAACACATGTAATTGACAATGATTTTAAATTTAGAGTAGAAATGAATAAGTTTTACAATTTATTTTTCAGCTCTGGTTTCATGTTTGAAATTAATATATACACACACAACTAATGTCTAAATTTATTATATAATTAAAACCTTTAATTTTAAATATAAATGGATTATACATATATAATAACTCTGAGTTTTATGCTTTAAAAAATAAAGGTACTAATATGTAATTATTGCTTTATTTTTAAATTAATAAGACATAAATATGAATTTCATTGTGGTTATTTGGATTGTTATAAGTCTGTTGTTGGCTTCTATTATAGTGATAGAATTATATCTTGAAAAGGAGGAATATGCATTATAGGAAGAAGAAGAAAGTTATGCTACTTCTACTCCTATCAATTCTATGGTTAAAGCTGTAAACTAAGTTAGAAAGAGGATAAGATAAATTTTTTATTTTTTATTGAATACAAACATTTACATATATAATAATTCTAGTAAATAATCATCATCCAAATGTCAACATCTAATATTTTAAATATTAAAATAAAATTAATAATATTCAAAAGGATAATATTCCAGACCCATCTATCATTGCCACACGTTCACTAGGACCTTGTCTTCAAGTCCTTAAAAGAAATGCAAAATTGGAATGGATTGTTGGCCCCGTAAAGAATTCAAAAACCAAAAATATCATGCAGTAGGAACATACCCCAATAGCTGATAGCATGGTTTTAAAGTCCATCTCCTCTGTAAAGTAAATATGCCCCCCCCCAAACAAAAACTCAGTGTCTTGGCAAGCACAAAAAATGCATTCTCAGCAATGTCAACAATCAACACTAGCAACAAAAGGTGGGACTAGAACTTCACTGCATTCAACTTGGTCTTCCCAGTTCAACACTCCCCTTGAATAACAACAGTTCATGTAAGCTACTAGAGAACCGCCTTCGCATTACAAATTTCAAATAATTTGTCATTTGTAGCTGTATGTAGAGTTGGATTTGAACCATGAGGGTTGGCACTTTGATATACATTTGGTGTATTATTTCCTGCATGAAACAGACCAGGGCCTATTCTCATACGTTGTTGAATTTTTACTATTTTAATATCTAAATGAGTGAAAGAGTTTGAATCGTCGCTTTCTCATTAGTAACGTGAGAATATATACAATATACGATAGCATAATTAGCCTAGAAAGTAGGAAACTAATTAGCTAAGAATATGGACAGAATCTACACAAGATAAACTACGTAACAAAATAGGAGATATACACAAATATAGAATATATGATACATATATTTTAACACACCCCGCAGTTGAAACGGGAGGTTCACGAACACTGAGACTGGCTCGAAAATCTTCAAATAAAATACGAGGTAAGCCCTTCGTAAAAATATCGGCGATCTGATAATGGGAAGGAACATGTAGAAGTCGTACGTCGCCTTTAGCGACCTTTTCCCTGACAAAATGAATGTCCATCTCAATATGCTTGGTACGCTGATGTTGTACCAGATTTCCTGATAAATAAATGACACTCACATTGTCACAATAAACCAGAGTAGCTTTATGAATAGGACAATGTAGTTCAAGTAATAAATTTCGGATCCAACAAGAATCAAAAACAACATTAGCTACTCCCCGATATTCAGTCTCAGCATTGGAACGTGACAAAGTAGGTTGTCTTTTGGACGACCAAGATATCAAGTTGTCACTTAGAAAAACACAATAGCCAGAAGTAGAACGTCTAGTATCCGGGCATCCTCCCCAGTCAGCATCAGTATAAGAAATGAGCTTGTTGAAAGAGGATTTATACAAGTGTAGACCATAAGACAAAGTACCCTGTAAATAGCGCAAAATACGCTTAAGAGCATTCATATGCTCGTTCCTGGGATCATGCATGTGAAGACAGATTTGTTGAACTGCATAAGAGATGTCAGGTCTAGTAAAAGTAAGATATTGTAAGGCACTAGCCCAGACTGCGGTACTTCGTAGGATCCTCATAAGGTGAATCCTTTGATGCAGTAAGTTTTGGTTTGGTGTCAACAGGAGTGGGACAAGAGCTGCAATTAGTCATACCAGCTCTCTCAATGATCTCTGTGGCGTACTGTTTCTGAGATAAGAACATACCATTAGCATCGCGAGACACAACAATCTCCAAAAAGAAGCTTAGAGGACCTAGATCCTTCACAGCAAACTTGGCACCCAAGAGAGCCATAAAATGCTTTCTCAATCGATCGGATGAAGCCGTAAGAATAATATCATCAACATATAACAAAATATATGCCATATCCAAGCTCTGATTGTAAATAAATAATGAGTGATCAAATTTACTGTGAGAAAAACCAATGGTGGCAACAAAATCTGCAAAACGCTGATACCAGGCCCGCGGAGCTTGTTTAAGGCCATAGAGAGAGATTTTTTTAGTAAACACACATGAACAGGGCGACTTTTGTCGCAAAAACCCATGGGCTGATGCATATAAACTATCTCGTTGAGAAAACCATGTAAGAAAGCATTCTTGACATCTAACTGGTGAATAGGCCAAGATTTAGAAACAACAATGCTAAGAACAATACGAATAGTGGCCGGTTTGACAACCGGACTAAAAGTCTCATCACAATCAACACCCGGCTGCTGTGTTTTCCTATCACCTACAAGACGGGCTTTATGTCGCTCAAAAGAACTATCAGAGTTTCGTTTATGTCGAAAAATCCACATAGACCTGATTACATTCACATCCAGTGGCCTAGGTACCAATTCTCATGTTTTATTTAGCAATAAGAGCATTAAATTCATCTAACATTGCATTTTTCCAATTCGGGTCACGAATAGCACTAGCTTGATCTTTGGGTAAGGGAGATATAGTAGTGGTAGTCATGGCAGAAAAATTAGAAAAATATTTCAAATTTTGTTTATAAATTCCATTTTTAGCTCTAGTTGTCATTGGATGAGGGGCAGGACCTGGCAATGGTGTGGGAATGGGTGTAGGCCGGTCTGGGGAGGGATGATGGGTGTGCTGGTCAGGAGCGTGTAATGTGACAGTACCAGGTGTAGGAAGTGGGCTTGATGAAGATGGCCCAGTTGTAGAGTGAGGATGCGGAGGTGGGCTTGAGGAAGTTGGCCTAGTAGATGAGAGAGTGGGCTGAGGTGGGTCGATTGATGCCACAGGCCTAGGAGGGGAAGTTGGGTCAGCTTGGTGTGCTAAATTTGGAGGAGTATTGCTTTGGTGGTGCAAGTGATGAAAAATGGGATTAAAATCCAGAAAATTATAGTCATCTTTGTGAGGGGAGTGAAGCTTAGAGAAAGGGAGTTCGGTTTCAACAAATTTCACATGACGAAAAACAATAATTTTGCCACTTGACATGTCATAGCATTTTGAACCTCTATAATTTGGGGTGGGACCAAGATAGATACAAGGAGTGGACCTTTCTTGCAATTTGTGAATAGAAGTGGACGGGAAGAGAGGAAAACATAGGCAACTGAAGACACGTAATTCCGAGTATATGGGATCACATTGATATAGAATTTGAGTGGGAGACATAAATCCTAGGACCTTGGTTGGGAGAATGTTTAGGAGATATGTGGCCATTTCTAATGCATGATGCCAAAAAGAAAGAGGCAAAGAAGCATGAGCAAGTAAGGTCCGTATGATATTGTTTATTGATTTTATGTGGCATTCGGCTTTTCTATTTTGAGGGGGAGTATGGGGGCAAGATAGACAAAAAAGCATGCCATGTCGATAAAAAAACTCTTTTAAAGTGCCATTAATATATTCCATGCCATTGTCACATTGAAAAATCTTAATATCACGGGTAAATTGTGTACGAATTAGACTATGAAAAGATTTGAACAAGTGTTTAACTTGTGATTTCTTTGCAATAGGATATGTCCACAAAAATTTACTGTAATCATCAAGAAATAGAACATAATAATAATAATGGCTAGAAGAACTCATGACAGGCGAAGTCCAAAGATCACTATGAATTATATCAAAAGGAGAAGCAGTGTGCGACATAGAATCAGAAAACGGTAACTTAGAATGTTTCTCGAGAGGACATGAGGAACAAAGAGTTTTACAAGCCTTATTACAATCAATAAAATTTTTGCTACTAAGGGATCTAAGAACAACATCACTACGATGGCCTAGGTGAGTATGCCAAAGATCGGATGAAATAACGATAAAAGTTGAATTATTGACTTGAGGAGTGGCTTGAGAAGAGAGGATAAAGGTCACCGATACTGTCACATCTCATTAGTCTGGCTCCCGTCTGTAAGTCATTCACAGAAAAACTAAAGGGATCAAATGCAACGGAAACCGAATTATTAGTGGTGAATTTACGGACAGATATTAAATTTTTAATCAATTTAGAAGCATGTAAGACATTGTTCAAGTGAAAGGGAGGGTAAGGGGATGGCAACGTAGTACTGCCGTGACCAACAATTGGAACTAGATGTCCACTACCCACAACAATGTTATTATTTTTAATGCTCGAATTGAAATAAGAAGAAAAAATACCTTGATCCGCAGACATGTGAGATGTAGCGTCGGTGTCCATATAGAAATTTCCATCCGGCTAAGAAAAAGATAGAGCATGCATTGCTGCTTCAATGTCCGTGGGTGTGTAGCTAGTGGATGGTGCTACGGAATTGTACGCCTGTGGACACGAACCCAAGATCCCTAGCCTAGATTGACGTGGCCCAGCAGTAGGAGCAGCAGCATTTTTCGGCACCCAGGAGGAAGCAGGATATGGGCATGGAGGCGGGTTTGGCCACCGAGCCAACCAAGGAGCCAGGTGGCCCATGGTCATTATTTTGCCAATTAAATGGCACGAGTCCAGATTGTTGTGGGGCCACTTGCCCATTGTTATTGCGGCTTTTCCCGAAACCTTGGAGTTGGACTTCTTTTGCTTATTGCCTTTGGAACTCGACGGGATGAAGCAAAGGATGCACAGTGTTGTTGTCTATGCTTTGTGGTGGTTCTTTGGTGCTCGTGAGGAGAGCGGTTTCGGAGTTGCCTTCCTTTGCCAAGCGATTTTTAATGGTCTGCTCCGCAAGCTTGAGTCGAGATCGGCAACTCGCAAACGAGGGTAATGGTTCTTGATTTTGGATGATATCCACCGTCCCGGTCATAGGCTTCAGCAGCCCTGCTGTGAGTTTAAGAACCAATCTGCTGTTGGTGAGAGGGGCATCAACATCGGCAAGTTGATCAGCCAACGACTTGATGTGATTACAATAGCTATCAATCGACGAAAAATTCTTGAAATTAAGGTTCGCAAGTTCCTCTTCAAGATGAGTAGCCCGAGAAGCCTTGTTGTCTTGAAACATAGATTCGAGACGAGCCCACGCCCTTTGAGTCGTGTCGTCTTTGAGCAAGATAGCGTGAAGGAGATCAGTGGATATAGTCCCATATATCCATTGAAGCACTACGGCATCGAGATGCTTCCATAGAGCAGGGTCTGCAGCTTTGGATGCGGCATAGGCGACTACCTCGTTTGCCTCCGTAGGAGAGATGATGTGGTGATGTAAATCATGAACCCTAACAAGGACCGTGAATAAAGCCGCCCAAGAGTGATACATGCCATGCTCCGCATCCAACGTTATGGGAATGAGGGACTTAACATTGGTGATAGTCAAAGCAGGATGAAATTTGGGTTGATCGGCCATGGAAAAATGCAGCGGAAGGAGATAAAAAAAGGGTGGAAGAGAGGTGGTTGTTAGGGATTTTAGGATCGAAACTAAACTGATACCATAAAAGAGTTTGAATCCTCGCTTTCTCATTGGTAACGTAAGAATATATACAATATACGAGAGCATAATTATCCTAGAAAATAGGAAACTAATTAGCTAAGAATATGGACAGAATTTACACAAGATAAACTACGTAACAAAATAGGAGATATACACAAATATAGAATATATGTATCATATATTCTAACACACATCCATGCTTGTGGCTAGATTTCGGTCTTTCATTACGACCGAATTAATTAGTCGTTCAGAATTGGCTTATGCGTGATGTGTTTGTTTGGATAAGAAATTTTGAAAGAGGAATTTAATTGTAAATAAATTTGCTTATAAATATTACTTTTCCTTTTCAAATGATGGAAGAGGATGAAAGGAATTCAAACTTAAATCATTGCAGTTGCTGTTAGTCCTGTCAAAACACTTCAAATTAGAAGGCTAATTTGTTCATCAAATTTTATTTGACTGAATTTCCATTGGACTTTTTAAAAATTTTACAGTTTTATATTTTAATTTTAATAATTTAATAATCAATATTTTATATATTTTTGTTCTTCTCATTTAAAAATGAATGAATCTCAATCTGTTTTAGTGCTTATCATATAAGGTACTGAGTATATATGCATAATGTGAATCATTCTTCATAATAGTAGTAATTAATACACATTAATTTCGTGCTCACAACATTGGTAGATCTCCTGAAATATAATTCCACCACTCGAGGTCGAGGCTATAACACTTCAAAATTGTCAGATAGTGGGACCAAAACAAGAAGTAGTCATCAATTATAAATAATAGAATATTCTATTAATTCTTCCATTTTTTTTAATTATTATTATATAGTTTTGAATTGTGGTGTAATTGGGTTATAGGGCGTATAATATTTAAAATAATTAAATTAGGAAGAGACACGTTTTTCACCTTAATTATACCATAAAAAAATAAAGAAAATGATTTTAAAGAGGAGCGGCTATGGGAATGGGATGGTCAGTTTCCACCATTAATTAATAGTAGTATTATACATCTAAATCTAATAGGGATATGATTGAATGAATCTTCCAGATTGCTGTGTTCAACCTGTATACATCAAAGTGCAAGCATGCGCTAATGTTTAATGCACTAAGTATAAATTTATAGTAATTATCCAACTCATATACATATTGGACAAATATGGGAGCGAAAGCTTCTACGATGGACCCTACGGAATCAGAAAGTAAAACAAAAGAAGAAAAAAGAGCAGTGCCCTCACATCGATAAGTGGCTAATTAAGGACCTAACAATGCCGCAAGCCATGATTAATTTACCAATATAATGGTAACAAATAAGAATGCATGATTCTAACATCCAAATACTTTTACGACATTATCCACTGAAGGGTCAATTATTAGCATGTAAGAGAAGAGTGATAAGTGAATTCAGAGATTCAATTCAAACACAAACTAATGAATGTGCATACGTGTGTCAATCAACTAGGATAAAAAACCGGTCATTGTCTGCCTCACACTCCCCTCTATCAATGACATCATCAATGTTGTTCCATGAAATGGATTCTTTGATTCAAATTCAGTCACGACGTTGATGTTTATTATGAGAATGAATAATGGGTGGGATCTGACTACATATATATTGGCATAGAATTTAATTAGAAGAGAGAAAATATCAAAGTGAAACAATATGCATGGCAGCGATCAAAGGATTTGTCTACTATTTGTTTATTTTATTGCAGCGGATGTTAATCTGTTAGTGCTCTAATGCGTAAGTAAATCCACAATCTGCTTTATGGTTGGTGTTACTGTTGATAAGTCAGTTACAATGTTACATGCAATATTGCAATATAATAGGAGCAATTCCATTTCAGTTAAGTGAATTGATCACACCGTTTTATCACAGTACCAAAATTCAAATTTGATTCAACACCTTCGAACATCAATCAATTAACATATAGTCTGGTAATTTTATTGGCACAACTTTTTTTTAAAGAAAATATTACAAATTTATTTGCGGAATATTTAATGCATTTAGCATTTTTTTAGAGAAAAAAAAGACTTATTAAGAGTGTATTTGACATATCAAATAAGTTTTCTTCTAACTAATTACTTGACTAATAATTTTGATTAATCAAATTAAAGTATTTTAGCAAATAAACTTATTTCATTGGGGAACCAAATCAAACTCAATGAAACAAACTACTTTTACCAATTTTTTTTTTTAATTTAGTATGCTTGTAAGCTTTTAACTTTCAATAATAATTTATAAAATTTAGCTAAATCATCTATTGATTTTGATAAACATGAACTGATGACCTAAACAATCCATATTAGAAGAAAAACGCTGCCAAATCAATCCATTTGCAATTTTGCATCACCCTGCCCTACCCTACCCTACTGACCAAGGCACTAAGATGTTGGACCAGCAATTGGGCCTACGAGTTGTTTCAACTAGGTTGTTGTTGGAAATTTGGAATAAATTCTGACGAATAGAATTTTCAATTTTCACATTATCATATGATATGAAATTTTATAGGCATATATCTCTTTCTTTATACACAAATATGAATCAAATGTCATTCTATTATATATGATATTAGCTCTAGTCCTCTGTATTAAAAAATAAATAACTAATTTATCTAAATCAATATAAATAGTTAAGTTAGTTAATCTTAGTTAACGATATTATAAATTAAATCCACCCGTTTAACCTGAGCAAAATTAGGAACATATCCGACTCAACTGGAACAGATTAATTTGTCTCCAAACATACAACAACATTGACTAAAGTGATGTGTCTATAGAGCAACCACAATATACAGGCATGATTACGTATCTCCAATCTTTTTTTTATTAATCTTTAATTTGATACTTTATAAAAAAATCAGAAGAAAAAGGTTAAACTTTGGAGGTAGTTGGCACTGAATTGGCAATTCAATTCCTCGTACAATCAAAATTTATAACGCATCTCCAAAAATACAGAACTTTGAGTTTGATGTTTATTATCAACAAGAAGTAGAAAGGGGCACATACATATAAAGTTGAGTGAGGTTGTAGGCATGATAAACAAGGCGAGCAGCGGAGTCATCATCCATCTTCCAACCCGCAAAGCTGAGATTGTGTCTGCGAGCCAGAGACTCTTTCACCCCTTGTTTCCATTTCTTGCAAACACCGCTCGCCCTTGCAAAACGAAGTCATGGATGAATAAACTATTATTATTATTATTAAAACACTAAAGTCACGATGCTGTGAATTGAAATGAACAACAACTAGTACTTACTGGGCCAAATCAGTGAAGGAAGTGAACAGAACAAAAATATTAGCCAACAAGTCAATTGGCAACCGATCAATCTCTGCCTAAACTTCCATAACTAAGAAAGGAAAACTCTGCCTTGTTCTGATGGAAAATATAGTATAATATAACAGCCCAACAAGGCAAGTGAAAAAGTGTCCTCATCCTTTGAATTGCCACGTCCTTTCTTTTTTCCTAAGACTAAATACAACTGTTTTGTTTTCTTGTCTATCTTAAAAAAACACTACCTTTGAAAATGACGACAAGAAGTAAACTCTTAGAGTCTTACATACCTAGTTAGTTATATATATCTACTCCATGGACCCGTTAGTAAAAATAAAATCTATTATCACTATTATTAGTTATTACTATCACCTGTTGCTTTGAATATGCATTCCTTCCCGCCAATTTTTCTATGACACGTACCACTGTTTCCTTGGAAAACAAACAAGATCTAATCTTAACTGCAAGATAAAACGAATATGAATTAAGATTGAAAGAGGATTATCTAATCTAAATTTAATTTAAAGATAAAACAGTTGTATCTTAATGTGTAATCATCTTTTAGTTATAAAAGAGTAAAACACTAATCAAAGAAATCACTCATATCATCTCTCTCCCTCAATCTCATGCATATTATTGCATACACACAACACAACCATGCCGTCATCGAGGGTGCCATCGTCAAGGGTGAAGTGCAACTGGGTTCGTGGAAAATCTCTTGGAAGTGGCAGCTGTGGCTCGGTCAACATAGTCATACCAAAAAACACTTCCACATATATTCCACCACCCACCGCGGTCAAATCCTCCATTGTCAATAAGTCGTATACGCTTGTGATGGAGGAGTACGTGCTTCACTTTCTCGGACCGTCCCCTTACATCATCAAATGTTATGGGCACGAACTCACTGTTGAAAACGGGAAATCATTATACAATATTTTCCTCGAATATGCCGACGGTGGTTCCCTCTACGATCACATCATCAATCGTGGCGGAGGGGGGCTTCCGGAGGCTTGCGTACGACAATACACCAGGGCCATTGCAGAGGGTCTGAGACACATTCATTCCAAAGGCTTCGTCCACTGCGATGTGAAGCCTGAAAACATTCTCCTTTTCAACCACGGTGCCATTAAGATTGCAGATTTTGGGCTGGCAAAGATAAAAGGAGAGATTAACACCGAGTATCGTCGCAGAGGGACACCCATGTACATGTCTCCGGAATCAGTGAATCGGAATGAGTATGAGTGGCCTGTAGATATATGGGCTCTCGGTTGCACTGTGGTAGAAATGATATCAGGAGCAAACGTCTGGGATGTGGGTGACGGGGAGATTAAGACGTGGACACCGTTGCTGAATCGGATAGGGAAGGGAAAAGAAATGCCTAACATTCCAAAAGAGTTATCAATAGAAGGAAAAGATTTTCTGGATAAGTGTCTTGTTAAAGATCCCCAGAAGAGGTGGACTGCTGAAATGCTTATCAACCACCCTTTCATCAAGAACAGCAACCCATCCTCAGCATCAAACAACCCATCATCATTAAGTAAGGATCAAATCATTCCCTAACCTTTTTTTTTTTTTTTTTTCTCTTTCTTTTTTCTTTAGTTGGATTTTTCTTTTCAAGAAATTTGGATAATTTCATTCTTCTTCTTTACTGGCGTCAATTAAGTATCAAGTTAGTAAGTCTAGAGTCATAAAAGTGTGCTTGTGGTGATGGACCATTAATTGCATCATTACTTTATTGCAAAAGTTAGCTTTTTTTTTTTTTTTTAATTTTTAGATTAATTTCCTGGTTATAATTTTTCTATAGTTTTATTTTGTCTCAAATATATATGATTTTTTTTTCCAATATGCAATTTATCATATATATATATATATATATATATATATATATCCAATTTTTCAGGGACACGTGCTAGGCCTGTCGCATGCATGCCAAAAGGGATACCTTATACTTGCTCTCAATCTTATCCGGCTGCTAAATTGGTAACACGACACTGCTTAAAGCTAAAGCCGTTTGTGATGAAGAGAAAGTAGTAGTAAACTTTCCCGGTAGTACCTAAACTCACTCCCTTTTTGCTTTGGTTGATTTTCATGCATTGTATTTCATGCATACATATGTTATTGGATTGGATGGAACTTCAATATCTCAGCTGTGAATCTAACTCAAATTATGTAATGGTGTTTATTTTGCACATTCTTGGTACTATTTTTTTTTTCATGATTACTTGTTGGGTCTCTTCACACACTACACAATTGAGACTTGACGTTATGGTACTGGGGAAGATTACTAAGCCACCTAAAAAAAATATTAAATCCTACTACTTCTATGGTGACACTCATATCACTGCACTTGGTTTCTATGTTGTTAAATCTTGCTGTTTGTGTTGAAAATATCATTTGCGTCAGAAACACCCCTTTGAGGTCATCGGTCACTTCCGGGAATATACTCATTAGATGAAAATATCGATTGGTTGCTACTGGAGAAATGAATGCTATTCAGTGGTAAAAGTGCTTACATAATAAATCTGAGATATGTCTCTACCACTTTCGAAGGAGTGCCATCGATTATAGGAAACAGAAATATTCCCACCTGTGACTGTTTGGCTACTGGGGAAATGTTTAGTATGCAAATGATAAATCTGATGCAGGCAGTCAACAGAGACTAAGTGTGGCATTGAGTGGAAGATCCATGCATATTGTTGCGGGAAACGTAGGGTAAAAAAGTGAAAAGAATAACTTAAATAATTATCTGACTCAGTATCTAATTGTCTTGGCTTGATTACACTCTTTACACTAGGGACTCTCCGAGTTGGTCATGTTCCAATAGTTAAGAGAGTATGTTCTTTAAATTCCATTACTTGATTACGTTGATCTTACAGTTGAGATAATTAAATTTCATACCATTTTGCATGCATATGCATTTTTCATATTATTCCATCATTAATTGCTTGGTTTGTTTTTAGAAAATAGTTACTGTGGTGGTCTATGTTTTTTTTTTAATTTCAGGAAACATGGTTTGAGTGGAGGAAAAGGGTGTTTAATGTTTGGTTTAATGGAGTGAAACACTTATTTCAAAACTTTTTATACTCTATTGATCTAGTGGATTTTTTTCATTGGTCTGGACGACCCGTGGTTTTTACCCTTGGTTTAAGGGTTTTCCACGTTAAAATTGTGTCTTTTTTTCGTTTTCTATAATTTCACTTTTGCTCCATAAAAAAAAGAATAAAAAGAAAAATACACTTGTATTTTTTAACTAATAATTACAAATTTCAGTCTTTGTTGGAATTTGAAGTATTTTATTAAATTTTGATCTTTTTATTCTGATTATAAAACTAATATTTAATACAAAATTAAGTTATTCTTAAAATTCTTAGTTCATTTCCAAAGCTTAGTAATTAAACAGACTTGTATTTAACAATATATTATAATATGTTCAATAGTGTTTGCTAAATATAATTTACTATTGCAGTTTTATTCAACATATTTATATATAATTTAGCTAATTATGTAATACAGAGACATTTTAATTCAAAGCATGTAACATTAAGTATGCAATTGCGTAAAGGACTAAAATTGAACGGCATAGTAACAAATCATATAAAATCCATCCAAGCAGACATGCAATGTATATGTTATTTATGGATTAGGTAAAATAGTAGAAACTTGTGTTTTTGTTTTATTTTTTTCAAATTTTGCCGGTAAAGAGGTGTGATCAGATGATGCGACGGCACAAGGTAATCCCATCACCAACAGGAATCTGGCAAATATCGACCCTTGAATCAAGTGCAAGAGCTTTGTTGAGGTCCATGACGAAATCTCGATAATACTGGACATAATCCATGAGAGGCGCATCGGGTGGGGCTGCCACGGAACCATTCCAAAGGGTGTTATCGTAGCCGATCAATCCACCAACCTTGACAAGCTCAATCACTCTATTGTGGTAGTTCAAGTAGTTGTCCTTATCAGCATCCACATAGATGAAATCGAACGTTCCCTTATTCTTTTCCTGCGCATGCACAATAAATGGAATGAATCATAGCTTTAGTTTGAATTAAGTTAATAATGAAATGGAATGATTGAACGCACGTCTTTGATGAGTTGGTCAAGAAGAGGAAGAGCAGGTCCTTCTCTGAAGTCAATCTTGTGAGCCACACCGGCCTTTTTGAATTACAGGCAATCCCAGTTCATAATATTCCCGATTAACATCCATCGCTAAGATCTAATAATTTTATTAAAATATAAAAATTATTAATTAATTAGAAAGTTCTTAGTCTATATTGGATGAAGAATTAAGGGACGACCTTTCCGTCAGAAGGGAGGGCGAGGGCAGTGGAAAGCAAGGAGTAACCAGTGAAGACGCCTATTTCCATGGTGTTCTTGGCGTTTATAAGCTTAAGTAACATGCCTAGAAGTTGTCCTTTGTCAGGTGGTGTAGCCATCAGGTTCCTGTTTTTAATTCAATTACTTATGTCATGATCCCAAATTAATGTTATTAATTCAACAACATTATATCTTACGTACCAAGGGTGTTTTTCCGTCAACTCTCGTAGCTCCTTCAAGCTCTCATGCTCTCTCGGGTACACACTGGTGTCAAGTATATACTGCACCACCGGTATTATAGGGAATTCAATTCAAAAAAAAATTATTACACATTATTAGATAAAATGAATAAATGTCGGTAATTGTACGGACCTGATAGAGTGCATCGCTCTGAAGGAGGCTTTTGTGACCGAGTTCTTTGTGGCCAGCTATTTGGTTTGGTTCTTGCTCTTCCTTAATGGGACTCATTTTTGTCTTTCTTTTTGGGATCAATATTTGCTATGTTAAAACAAAGACCCCAAAAGCCTATTTATAGAAATTATTAAGGGCAACTTTCATTTTTTATTTTATTAAACAATTAACGCACGTCAATGGTAGTTATGGGGTTTGGTTTGGTAGGCTGAAGCTTCTATTTTTTTAATTTTTTGCAGGCTTCCTTTATATATAATATTTGAAAGACTCTAAACCTTAAAGTAAACTTTTTGGTTGGAAAATCCTTTAGCACCTCCTCTAACATCTAATCTAATTATTTAATATATAAAGTTGTTAAAAATCTTCAATTTAGCACGGAGAGAAAATCAATAATGATCCACATGACAACATATAACAGATTATTAAGATGAAATCAGTAACTTTGATCTTGAATTTCATCTTCTGTCAGCTTCTTGGTTTAGAACCTTTTTATTCCCTGTGATGTGATATAAGATCTGTTTTCTATAAACGAATGGTTTATGGTAAACCCATCGGGCCCTGCTACTGCTAAACCGATTGAACCATGATCTTTGAAGTAGAAGAAATCCGTTTATTGAGTGTGTCTTGGTTTACTTCATTTATATTAATTGCAATCTTTACTTAGATAAACTACAGTTAGATAAGCCCACACCACCTCTGTCTCGCAAGTCATTTACTCGTAGTGCTTTTGTGGAAATCAGGGACAGGTACACTCAAAGTCTGGAAAGTAACAATCAAGGAAGTTCATTGAACCATTGTGGTTCCTTTTTTGTTTTCTAGAAGGGATGTTTTAGACACTAGAGATGGGTACTTGTACAACCCTTCATTTCGAACTATTAGAAAGTAAAAAAAACATATACGCGTGTTATTTGAGTGTAGTTCGTTAACAGTTAGTTTGTTATCTCAATGGATTGTGAGAGACACGATCAGTTGTTCCTTATAACAAGGACCGAAAGTAGTAAATGATAGATACAATGATTCATCCGGATGGTACACTGTTAAATACAAAGCTGAGACTTAATGGATATGTAGAACTGTATATAGTATTCTAGTTTAGGAATAGTGATGTCCAGATTTATAATTATGTTTATGCAGTAGGGTAAGATGCTAGCATAGCAATGCCACAAATTCCTTCCACGGCTTTCACACCTCTCTGCATTCTAATGTATCCTTCTTCACCCCACTCGGTTCCCCACGAGTTCTTAACCAACCAATACTCAGTTCCTTCACCACTAACACCATATCCAACAGCAGTGACACCATGATCCAACTCAGTTCCACATGAACCATCGAAAACACCACTAGTGTAAAACTGAAAGTCAGCGCCACTGGCATCAATGGCTACAGAAACTGGTTGATTTGCCACTGCTTTCTGCAGTGCCTTCTCATTGTTGACAGGGACGTCTTCATAGCCTGTGATGGTGGCGGCGTGGTTGGCTTCTTCCTTTGCATTGCATTTTCCGTCAACACCCTTGTAGGGGTAATTGGCTTCGGAGTTGATTCCGTGGTTTTGGATGATGAATCTGAATGCATCATCCATGTAACCACCCTCACAACCATGGTCCATACCCTTTGTGTCACAATCAACGAGCTCTTGTTCTGACAATGAGATCAGTTTTCCAGAAGTCAGTGCATGGATTCCTTCGGTTGCTGCAACTGCAGAAAACGCCCAACAACATCCTACAACACAAGGTAAGTATTAAAATTAAGATAAAAGTTTGCATGTTCGAATCTCGTGACATTTCTAACTGAAATTAACAAACTAATATTTGTTCATAAAAAAATTGGACTTTGTAAATATCAATGAATACCTAATCAAGCACTTACCACATGAGCCTTGGTTTTTGACAGGTGTCACTGCTCCTTTCTGTCTCCAATCTATTGAGGATGGTAGTGCAGTCACATTTTGATACTTAAAAGTGGTTGTTCTTATGATTGAGGAATGCATGTGCCCCTTGAATCTATTTCTTGGTGCAATGAACTCTTCATTGGTGAGGTCTGCAAATTTATTAATGCCAAGCTTGTAAGGTTTGTTGGCAGCGTTGTTGAAGGATTCAATGTAATTCACATTTTCCTTAAATATCCCGAAACGCTTTTCTCTTTCCTGAGGGTCCTTATACACTTTGCCATATTGAGCCATCCACTGTCCATGCCTCTCATACATGGATGATGCATCTTGGAGAGTGCGACATGTGACTTGAAAAGCCAAGAATCCCAAACAGAAGAGTAATGTCAATGTAACATGATAGAACTGAGTTTTGGCAACCATGGTAGCTACTGTAGTGTGACAATGATTGGAACAACTACTTCAGGCTAGTTAGGGAAATGTGTGAATGATCAATGATTTGTTGTGTGTTGGCATTCAGGATTATTTGTGGTCTTTATAGGAAAGTTATCGTTGAATTGTAAATTAATCTTTTTAGTTTTGAACTAAAATCTCAACGCATCTGTTTGGGACAAATTACTAGTCAAGCATATCACAGAGGTTTGATATATACGGTGCCAAAAGTAATTTTCAATGGGATGGGGTGTATTGGAAAAAAATGGAAGCGTAAAAGTGGAGGTTTGAACTTTGAAAATGTTATTAACTTCGTGCAGGCAAATTGCTAAAGCACAACCAAATGAAACTTGGTACTCTGCTTCCAAATCAAATATCTATATTATATACTTATTACTTACTAATTTAATAATCTCCTCCAAATTCTGTCGAATTTAGTTATTGAGTATTGATAATTTGCTATAACAGATAAGGGGCAAGGAATAAACTATGTTGTTTATTATTTTAATTTACTCTCTTTTTATGTGTGTCTCTATCTATTTATAACAGAGGACATATCAATTGAGATTTTATTTTTATTTTAAAATAAGAGAAAAAAATTTCATGAACGTTTAAGATTAAAACGAACAAGTTAGGTAAGTTTCTAAAAAGTCATGTAATATTTTAAATGATCATTTAACTTTGAAAAACTTTTAATCTTGATTATTTATTATGATGGCATATCACAAATATTTTCATATAAAAAGTTGTTCTTACTAGATTCACCCAATAGGAAACATACAATAAGAAACACATTTTTATATGAGAGTAGTATAAGATGGAACAAATATAAAACATCATATCATATTTAAATGGTCATGATTAAAAAATTAATACACATCATTTATTTTTATTTTTTTTATCAATACACACGGATGATGTTTTAAGTAGTCATGTAACTATTAACTAAGTAGATGTTTTAAGTGGTTATGTGCCTTTTTTTAAGTAACTGTCAAGTGCCTCTACGTTACGCTTGACAACAAAATTGTCCGGACCTGCATATGCGTACAAACAATAAAAGAGTCTTATTCAAAATTGTCCGGACCTGCATAAGGACTAACGCTTTTAAGTATGAAAATGTGACTGCACTACCATCCACAGTGGATTGGAGGCAAAAGGGTGCTGTGACACCCATCAAGGACCAAGGCCAATGTGGTATATAAGTGCATGATTATTCATTGATATTCCCTAGTCAAATTAAATCCAATGATTTATCTAACTATTAATTTACCTTGTATTGTAGGATGTTGTTGGGCATTTTCTGCTGTTGCAGCAACAGAAGGAATTCATGCACTGAGTGCTCGAAAATTGATCTCTTTGTCGGAACAAGAAGTTGTTGATTGTGACACAAAGGGTGTGGACCAAGGTTGTGATGGTGGTCTTATGGATGATGCTTTCAAATTCATCATCCAAAATCATGGACTCAACACTGAAGCCAATTACCCCTACCAGGGTGTTGATGGAACGTGCAATGCAAATGAAGCAGCCAACCATGTTGCTACCATTACTGGATACGAGGTTGTCCCCGCCAACAATGAGAAGGCACTGCAAAAGGCTGTGGCCAATCAACCAATTTCTGTAGCCATTGATGCCAGTGGCTCTGACTTTCAGTTTTACAAGAGTGGTGTCTTCACTGGCTCATGTGGAACTGAGTTGGATCATGGTGTCACTGCTGTGGGATACGGTGTTAGCACTGATGGAACTCAGTATTGGTTGGTTAAAGAACTCATGGGGAACCGAGTGGGGTGAAGAAGGCTACATTAGGATGCAAAGGGGTGTGGCTTCTGAGGAAGGACTCTGTGGCATAGCTATGCAAGCTTCTTACCCAACAGCATAATTATAAAATCTGGACCCCATTATACTGAATATTCAGAATTCTACTTACGTTTTTAATCATTGATTACTCCTATAGTCGTGTGTATCATTGTATCCCCTGCGTGACAACAATGTTGTATATTGTACAGTTTGTACTTTTTATCAATCAATTACTATGCAATGAAAAATGAATCATTGTTATGACTAGTGAGTTACAAAATACAAGCTAAAGGTATCAAAACCTTAAGATAAAGAAGAGAAAATTATAAGGCAAAGATTCTGAGAGTGAGAATTGAATTCTCTATGAAAGAATTGTTATTCACTACAATGATACACACGGTATATATGTATATATAGTATTAACAGAGTGTTGGTTAACCACGCATGGACATGTTCAATGAAATATTATTTTTTCATTCTAATGGTCATTCCCCACTTTTTCTTCGAGAAAGGGATCTTTACAAGTTGAGAAGACGCCTATTGTACAAAATGTCTTCATTAATCTATGTTACTCTCCTAAAGTCTAAATTTTTTTGTCAATTCAAGCAGGAAGCTGTGTTATACGATGAAAGACATCTTCACTGCAAGGATTTGTGAGGCCACCCATGGGATGATCATATCCAAACTCTTCTTCAGCTTGACTCAACAAGTCCTGGAATGAAGGTTGGTTCAAGTATGATATTGGGATAATGTCATAGACTGCAAGATAGCCCTTTGGGGCATCCACAACTTTTGAAGATGCTTGATTTGCTGCAAATAATGACTTTCTGATACCAGGTAAACGAAAACTCATTGTTGTATTGATTTAAAGATGTTTGTGATTCCTATATCTAACTTGAATCAGCCTTCCTTCATTCCAGGACTTGTGGAATTCAACACAAACCAAGAGTTAAACTTTCTGGGCAGCACAGGTTTATTTTGTTGACACATATTGGTCAACACGCAATAACTACATTAAACTGCTAATTATTCTGGTAAAAGGGATAAATGCAATTTAAACTTGAGACTTGAGAAACCGCAGACGTGAGAATCACGTAAACAATGCATTAACTAGACAATGCGGTTTTCTTGATACAGAATTAGTAGATTTGCTTGATAAATCTAGCATGAATGCAAAGTGGAAACATTATGCATCAATTATTATCAAATACTTATACAACAGATCAACCCGGTTTATCACCCCTGCATCTCCAGCTTCAAAGTTTGGAGAATTGAACATCTGCACATGGTTTGATAACAGGTCACACGACATTAGGCATAACAAAAATTTCTAAAATACATTTTCATACCATCTTGGGTCAGTATTCAATTAGTTTTCTTTCAAAGCATGATGATGGTGTGAGTGAGTGTGGTGGTGACCTTGTATGCATGGAGCCATGAAAAATACTTACAGGTTTATTAGCCTCCTCAGGGTTGAACCAAACCAAACCTCCTTGCTCTCGCATAACTTCTACTGCCACGTGAACTAAACATACCTTTTAGTTATTCACCGGCAACCTGATCATCAATGTTCTTTCCACAAAAGATTGATGATGATCAGCCTGACGGTGAAGAACTACAAGAATGTTTCTAAATCATCATTTTCTGAACACCACCGATGCCAAGAACGAAACAAGAATGTGAATGAATTATGTGAATGTGTACATACATGCTGTATATAAGGATTTGCGAAACTTTCTTCACAAGTTAAAAACTAGATAAAGAAAAGATATATTCTAATTTAATTTAATCTAATCTATAACAGTTAGGTAAAGAAAAAATCTATCATAATCTATAATTAGTTGTAACAATGAATTGCATGAGAAAGTCGTAGTTTTCAAGTTATTGGTTTTTTGATTTACACAAAATTTTATTAACTTATTATAAATTATAAAAACTTTCAATTCAACGTTTAAATTTGTTAGTTCATGTTCCAGAAAAAGTTATAAAATGGTATGTAAATATGCGCAAAAAATTGACACATAATGTCAATTGAATCTATATATCGACAGTTAATATACACAAGACATATTTGGTGAGAGCATTTCTTACTTTAAGTAGTAATCACATTGAATGTTAGTTAAAAGGCACATAACCACTTAAAAAAATCTACTTAGTTAATAGTGGCATGACTACTTAAAACATCATCAGTGTGTATTGATAAAAAAAAAAAATACATGATATGTATTAATTTTTTAATCTCAACGATTTAAATATGATATGATTTATGTTTATTCCATCTTATTCTACTCTCACATAAAAATGTGTTTCTTCCTCTATGTTTCCTATTGATGAATCTAATAAGAAAAACTTTTTATTTGAAAATATGTCTGATATACCATCATAATAAATAGTCAAGATTAAAAGTTTTTCAAAGTTATATGATCATTTAAAAATATTACATGACTTTGTAGAAACTTACATAACTTCTTCGTTTTAATCTTTTATCTTTTATCTTTTAAAGGATGTTCGTTTTAATCTTAAAAGTTCATAAATGGATTTTTTTCTCTTATTTTAAAATAAAAATAAAATCTCATTTGATATGTCCTCTGTTATAAATAGATAGAGACACACAGAAAGAGAGAGTAAAATAATAAACAACATAGTTTATTCCTAGCCCCTTATCTGTTATAGCAAATTATCAGTGCTCAATATATATCTGATTTGGAAGCAAAGTGCCATTTTTCATTTGGTTGTGCTTTAGCAATTTGCCTGCACGAAGTTAATAAAGTTTTCAAAGTTCAAACCTCCAATTTACCCTTACACCCCATTCCATTGAAGATTACTTTGGCACCGTATGTATCGAACCTCTGTGATATTCTTGACTAGTAATTTGTCCCCAGTACAAAGGGTCTAATTCAGAAAGAAAAAAAATAATAATAAAAGACGTGTTGAGATTTTAGTTGAAAACTAAAAGATTAATTTAGAATTCAACAATAACTTTCCTCTGAAGACCACAAATAATCCTGAATGCGAAGGCACAACACATCATTCACACATTTCCCTAACTAGCCTGAAGTAGTTGTTCCAATTATTGTCACACTACATACAGTAGCTACCATGGCTGCCAAAAATCAATTCTATCATGTTACATTGACATTACACTTCTGTTTGGGATTCTGGACTTTTCAAGTCACATGTCGCACTCTCCAAGATGCATCCATGTATGAGAGACATGGACAATGGATGGCTCAATATGGCAGAGTGTATAAGGACCCTCTGGAAAAAGAAAAGCATTTTCAGGATATTTAAGGAAAATGTGAATTACATTGAAGCCTTCAACAATGCTGCCAACAAACCTTATAATCTTGGCATCAATCAATTTGGAGACCTCACCAATGAGGAGTTCATTGCACCAAGAAACAGATTCAAGGGACACGTGTTCCTCAATCATAAGAACATCCACTTTCAAGTATGAAAATGTTACTGCACTGCCATCCACAGTGAATTGGAGGCAGAAAGGAGAAGTGACACCCATCAAGGACCAAGGCCAATGTGGTAAGTTCATGATTATTCATTGACATTCCCTAGTCAAATTAAATCCAATGATTATCTAACTTAAAATTTACCTTGTATTGTATTTGTAGGATGTTGTTGGGCATTTTCTGCTGTTGTAGCAACTGAAGGGAATTCATGCACTGAGTGCTGGAAAATTGATCTCTTTGCTAGAACAAGAAGTTGTTGATTGTGACACAAAGGGTGTGAACCAAGGTTGTGAGGGTGGTCTTATGGATGATGCTTTCAAATTCATCATCCAAAATCATGGACTCAATACTGAAGCCAATTACCCCTATCAGGGTGTTGATGGAAAGTGCAATGCCAATGAAGAAGCCAACCATGCTGCTACCATTACTGGATACGAGGATGTCCCTGCCAATAATGAGAAGGCACTGCAAAAAGCTGTGGCCAGTCAACCAGTTTCTGTAGCCATTGATGCCAGTGGCTCTGACTTTCAGTTTTACAAGAGTGGTGTCTTCATTGGCTCATGTGGAACTGAGTTGGATCATGGTGTCACTGCTGTGGGATACGGTGTTAGCACTGATGGAACTCAGTATTGGTTGGTTAAAGAACTCGTGGGGAACCGAGTGGGGTGAAGAAGGCTACATTAGGATGCAAAGGGGTGTGGCTTCTGAGGAAGGACTCTGTGGCATAGCTATGCAAGCTTCTTACCCAACAGCCTAGTTATAAAATCTGGACTCCATTATACTGAATATTTATAGTTCTACTTATCTTTTTAATCATTAATTCCTCCTATAGGTCGTGTATATCACTGTATCCCCTGCTGTAAACACAATATTGTACATTGTACTTGTTATCAATCAATTACTATGCAATGAAAAATGAATCATGATTATGACTTATGAGTTATGAGATACAAAATACAAGCTAAAGGCATCAAAACCTTAACATAAAGAAGAGAAAATTATAAGGCAAAGATCCTGACAGAGAGAATTAAATTCTCTACGAAAGAATTGTTACTCACTACAATGATACAGAGGGGTATATATGTATATATAGTATTGAAAGAATGTTATTTAACCACGCAAGGACATGCTCTATGAAATATGAATTTTTCATTCTAATGGTCTTTACAAGTTGAGAAGACACCTATTGTACAAAATGTCTTCACTAATCTATGTTACTTTACTAAAGTCTGAGATTTATTGTCAATTCAAGCAAGAAGTTATACATTGGAAGACATCTTCACCACAAGGAATTGTGAGGCCACCCATGGGATGATCATATCCAAACTCTTCCTCAGCTTGACTCAACAAGTCCTGGAATGAAGGTTGGTTCAAGTATGATATGGGGACCACAAACCGCCTCATTTTCTCTCCAACATAGACTGCAAGATATCCCTTTGGTGCATCCACCGCTTTTGAAGAAGTTTGATTTGCTGCAAATAATGACTTTTTGATACCAGGTAAACGGAAACCCATGGTGTTGTATTGACTTGAGAGGAGAATTGTTTAAGAAAAGTATAGAGAATTTTGAATTTTGAATGGTTTAGGATGTGAATGATTTGTGTTGGTGCTAAATGCTTGTAGCCATGAATATATATAGAGAAAACGATGTGTGATAAACCATTGGCTGCATGAATTATTGATGGAGGAGGGCTATGAGATAAGAATAATGGGACCAACTTAGAGACAAAGGCATATGGTGTTGTATTGAGACTTTCTCAAGAATGAACGTAACATGTTATAGTATTTATGATAATACTATCCCACCTTATCGGTTGAAGGCTAACAGATTTCGACACTGGAAAATAAAAAAATATATGAAAAAAAAAAAATCAAAGTGTATCATGTGGACAATTATTAAGGGGGGTCAATGAACTTCATGTGTACATAATTTTTGGCTGGTGTCGGTTAGATTTGGCTGTACATAAAAAATGTGATTCATAGTGCCTCTTGATAATGTATTCAGTATTGGTTTTCTTCTTACCTTCAAACACTTATTCAGAGCTGTCAATTCTTGTCTGCTTAAGATTTTCTGGTTGCTATCTGTCACTCTGATACTTTTATCAATAGAACTGTTGGCTTACAATTATTTGAAGAAGCATGTGAGATGTCTTAAGCATATCCACCATTGGATTAGCCATATCACAATGCATGAACAACTATTAAGTTGTCAGGTGGGTAATTTGTTGGCCACTATCTCAGAAGGTGAGGTATGCACTCCTATATATTGAACTTCATCCTCATCCTTCCTTGAAAGAGACCTCTGAGACAATACCATGTGATGCTTTCTCCGTCAATAGACTCCATCATAGCTGGTGTTGCATTGGAGAACTTTCTCAAGAATTAATCTAACATGCTATACTAGTTATGATAATACTATCTCATTTTCTGTAGTGGATCAGCTTCGAATAAAACAGAAATATAATGGTCTATGATCTATCGCTATCTGTGTTTCCTTATAATTCATTAGCCAGAAAATGCCTTCTAGCTGTAGTTCAACATAACGTGAAGAAAACATGTCCAAGCATGTTTACAACAATAAACAATTCCAATTAATATTGCATGAATTAGTAAAACTGCAATAAGTTGGCATCAATGAAATTTCTGGCCCCCACCACACTGAATAAGATAATTTCTTCAACATTATATTTCACTTTCTATTTAATTGATGTAGAAGGTGGGACTTGTATTATCTACAATAGCATGTTCCGTTGATTTTTAAGAAAGTACTCTAAGACAACACCACATGTCATGTCTCTCATTTGGTCCCATGACTCCTATCTCATATCCCTCCTTCACAAATAATTCAAGTAACCAATTGCTGGTTTCTTGCATATCCTTTTATCTATATATATTCATGGCTGCAAGAATTTAGGACCAACACAAATCATTCACATCCTAAAGCATTCAAAATTTTCAAGACTTTTCTAAACCATTCTCATTTTAAATCAATACAACAATGGGTTTTCGTTTAGCTGGTATCAGAAAGTCATTATTTGCAGCAAAACAAGCATCTTCAAAATTGGTGGATGCACCAAAGGGCTATCTTGCAGTCTATGTTGGAGAGAAAATGAAGCGGTTTGTGATTCCTATATCTTACTTGAATCAGCCTTCATTCCAGGACTTGTTGAGTCAAGCTGAGGAAGAGTTTGGATATGATCATCCCATGGGTGGCCTCACAATTCCTTGCAACGAAGATGCCTTCCAACGTATAACTTCTTGCTTGAATTGACGATATATTTTACACTTTAGGAGATTGACATAGATCAGTGGAGACATTTTGTATAATAGGCATCTTCCTAACTTGTATAGATCTCCCTTTCTCGAGAAAGAGGGAATAGAAAAAGAATATACGATTTTTTTAATACAATGAATTCAATTACTCAAGCAGACCCTCTGTATGCTCTGTTTATTAGTTTTAACTTTTAATCATCCCTTCTTTCTGTCTGAGCCTAACTGATTTTTAAAAAAAAAAGAGCAGACTTTGTTCTGATATTTCAAAGCAGGAATAAAACATATGATTCATAACAAGGGTAGCATAGCTAGGACCAAAGACAAGGCTAAACTATTTGGGAGAAAAAGAAATGTTGAGTTAATAATTATACATGAAATTCAAATTTTTAGCTGCAAAGAGGGTACAGTAAAATTGGACTTAATTTTTCTTCCTTGAATAGATGTAGCCTACTCTCGTAACAAAAGCTTTCTCTTATAACATTCACTATCGGAATGACTCATTATCTCTAATCTCTGTTAGAAGTGAAGGAACAAATGCTTTTCCATAACCTCTGTCTGTTAGATAAATTGAAACTCCGACCTTACAAGGCAAGAAGCATAGGTTGAAATTGTGTGAATTGGAGTTCTTATTTTCTGTCCACCAAAACTTATGATATCTTCTTCTATTGCTGTTGTGAATTTTGGGTCAATAGTGTAGTAGTGCTAACTCCATGCATTTCTCCCTAATAATCCATGTGATTGGTGCTGCTTGTTTAGGAAATTTGAAGAATTGAAGAACCTTGGAATTTGGTAATGATTTTGCAGGGATGATAGAAAAGGGAGAATTAATTTAACTGAAGATATATAATTACAATGTGTGGAACTAAAAGAGGCACATATTATTAGACAATTCTGGCAACAAGTGGCTAAAATTGTTTAACTCAGGACAAATGTGTCGTGGGTTCCTTGTTCAGATCATGGATGCATATTGAAATAAATAGGGAAGTAGTAAAAACCGTATCAAGTTTTGTCAACAGAATTACTGCAATTAATCAATAATCCCTAATACAAGCTGATAGTCTGAGGGTGATATATATCAAGTTAAATCTGAGATTGTTGTATATATATTAAAAGTCATTGAGATTTGGCAAACACAAGAAAGTTACTAATCAATGTCTTTTGTTGCATTCTCATTCAAGAAACAGGTTTCAACTTCTTTACAAATAAAAGAAAATCGTCACAATAAAGGAAAAGGCCTTCTGTACAAATTTGCCTCATCTAATCTATTTGTGTCTCCATTAGCATGATTTACAAGTCATTCAAGTGAGAAGTGATGGTTAGGAACTCATCCTCCTTGCATGGTATTGTGAGACCTCCCATTGGATGGTCATACCCAAATTCTTCCTCAGCTTGATTCAACAAATCTTGAAAGGAGGGTTGGTTCAAGTATGATAAAGGGATAACAAACCGCTTCATTTTATCTTCAACATAGACTGCAAGGTAGCCCTTTGGAACATCCACAGATTTAGAAGATGCTTGATTTGCAGCAGATGATGTCTTCCTGATGCTAGGTAAGCGAAAACCCATTGTTGTTGTATGAGTTGAGACTTGGGAAGAGAATGTGTGAAAAGACTTGTTAATAAGATGCAAGTTTATGAAGTTCAAATGCTTTAGGATGTGAATGATTTCTGTTGTGCTAAATGCTTGCATCCATGAATATATATAGATCGAAGAAATAATTTGTAAGACAAAGAGTCATGGGACCAACAGGGAGACAAGAGCATATGGTATTGCCTTGGACAACTTTCTGGACAGATTGCACTTGAAATAAAATTGATCATCTATAATCTCAAGCCTTAGAAATAATGATATATGATCTTTCGCTCTCCATCGCCTTAGCTGTACTTCATAATGTAAAAAAAACATGTCCAAAGCATGTTTAGAAAATATGGAATACCAATTAATGCATGAATAAACGTCTCATTTGGTTACAAGTGGAGACTTTATGTTTGACAATGTTTGATAAGGGTGGGGTTACACACGTTTTCACAACTTGCACTACTGAATACAACACCATGTGATATCTCATGTGTATGCCTTCCATCCCTTAACAGTCGACACTTTCTCTGAGAATTGGGTTTCTACAGAATCTTAATTAAAATTTAAAAACTATATATACACTATCCTCGGTCTTAACAAGTAAACACGAGCCTTTGCAATCCTCAAGCATCAAAATTTAAATTCTTCTTTTTTCCTTTCGTCAACTGAAACAGAAAATGGGTTTCCGATTACCTGCTATTCGACGGGCATCATTCAAAGGTAGCCAAGAAGCTTCAAAATCTGTAGAAGTCCCAAAGGGCTATCTTTCAGTATATGTTGGAGAGAAACAAAAGTGGGTTCATGATTCCGATATCATACTTGAATCAACTTTCATTCCAAGACCTTTTGTATCAAATGAGGAAGAGTTTAGATACGATCATCCCTTGGGTGGCCTCACAATTCCTTGCAGTAAAGATGTTTTCCAACATATCATTTCTCACTTGAATTGACAATAAATCTCTGATCACCTAGATTAGTGTAGATATTTTAACAATAGGCATCTTCGATCAACTTGTAAAGATTACCGATTTTTGAATAATGACAACAAATTCGATTGCTAGTATTTTCTGTTGTGTTTATCAATTACATATTGTTCACTTCTTTCCGCAATTATAACGATAGACACAATTAGGAGGTTGGTTGTTATATAACGGCTCACATGCTTCACGGTTTTCTTGATACAGAATTAGTAGATTTGCTTGATAAATCTAGCATGAATGCAATGTGGAAACATTATGCATGCATCAATTATTATCAAATACTTTTACAGAAAATCAACCTGCTTTACCACCCCTGCATCTCCAACTTCAATGTTTGGAGAATTGAACATCTGCACATGGTTTGATAACAGGTCACAAGACATTAGGCATAACAAAAATTGCAAAAATACATTTTCATACCATCTTGGGTCAGTATTCAATTAGTTTTCTTTCAAAAGCATGATGATGGTGTGAGTGATTGTGGTGGTGACCTTGCATGCATGGAGCCATGAAAAATACTTACAGGTTTATTAGCCTCCTCAGGGTTGAACCAAACCAAACCTCCTTGCTCTCGCATAACTTCTACTGCCACGTGAACTAAACATACCTTTTAGTTATTCACCGGCAACCTGATCATCAATGTTCTTTCCACAAAAGATTGATGATGATCAGCCTGACGGTGAAGAACTACAAGAATGTTTCTAAATCATCATTTCTGAACACCACCGATGCCAAGAACGAAACAAGAATGTGAATGAATTATGTGAATGTGTACATACATGCTGTATATAAGGATTTGCGAAACTTTCTTCACAAGTTAAAACTAGATAAAGAAAAGATATATTCTAATTTAATTTAATCTAATCTATAACAGTTAGGTAAAGAAAAAATCTATCATACTCTATAATTAGTTGTAACAATGAATTGCATGAGAAAGTCGTAGTTTTCAAGTTATTGGTTTTTTGATTTACACAAAATTTTATTAACTTATTATAAATTATAAAAACTTTCAATTCAACGTTTAAATTTGTTAGTTCATGTTCCAGAAAAAGTTATAAAATGGTATGTAAATATGCGCAAAAAATTGACACATAATGTCAATTGAATCTATATATCGACAGTTGATATACACAAGACATATTTGGTGAGAGCATTTCTTACTTTAAGTAGTAATCACATTGAATGTTAGTTGAAAGGCACATAACCACTTAAAAAAATCTACTTAGTTAATAGTGGCATGACTACTTAAAACATCATCAGTGTGTATTGATAAAAAAAAAAAAAATACATGATATGTATTAATTTTTTAATCTCAACGATTTAAATATGACATGATTTATATTTATTCCATCTTATTCTACTCTCATATAAAAATGTGTTTCTTCCTCTATGTTTCCTATTGATGAATCTAATAAGAATTTTTTTTTATTTGAAAATATGTCTGATATACCATCATAATAAATAGTCAAGATTAAAAGTTTTTCAAAGTTATATGATCATTTAAAAATATTACATGACTTTGTAGAAACTTACATAACTTCTTCGTTTTAATCTTTTATCTTTTATCTTTTAAAGGATGTTCATTTTAATCTTAAAAGTTCATAAATGTATTTTTTTCTCTTATTTTAAAATAAAAATAAAATCTCATTTGATATGTCCTCTGTTATGAATAGGTAGAGACACACAGAAAGAGAGAGTAAAATAATAAACAACATAGTTTATTCCTAGCCCCTTATATGTTATAGCAAATTATCAATACTCAATGTATATTTGATTTGGAAGCAGAGGGCCATTTTTCATTTGGTTGTGCTTTAGCAATTTGGCTGCACGAAGTTAATAAAGTTTTCAAAGTTCAAACCTCCAATTTTACCCTTACACCCTATTCCATTGAAGATTACTTTGGCACCGTATATATCGAACCTCTGTGATATTCTTGACTAGTAATTTGTCCCCAGTACAAAGGGTCTAATTCAGAAAGAAAATATTG
The DNA here is from genome assembly GCA_014843725.1 of Amphicarpaea edgeworthii. Classification (NCBI taxonomy): domain Eukaryota; kingdom Viridiplantae; phylum Streptophyta; class Magnoliopsida; order Fabales; family Fabaceae; genus Amphicarpaea; species Amphicarpaea edgeworthii. The sequence continues at coordinate 7,214,737 of CM026323.1, read as the reverse complement.
ATTACTTTGGAAAGGATTTGTCAAACTACGTTCTTAAGATAAGAATTAATTCAAATCAAGAGAATATAGAAACTTGAACATCAAGTTTCATAATAGAGAAACTTGAAGATCAAGTTTCTTAATCAGCAACATTCATTCTCCTAATCTAATCTAATTTGCAACACTTAGATCTATCCTATTCTAATCTAAATCATAGCAATTAGTTAAAGATAAGATATATCCTAATCTAATCTAAACTTAGTTGTAACAATTAGATAAAATTTGTGTTTCCATGACAAGATCAACTAAGAGATAAGATCTTGATTTACAACTTGTGAATTCAAATTTTAATTGTTGATCCATTATGCCCCACTCAAGATGAAGTCAGTAACTTTGATCTTGAATTTCATCTTCCGTCAGCTTCTTGGTTTAGAACCTTTTTATTCCCTGTGATGTGATATAAGATCTGTTTTCTATAAATGATTGGTTTATGGTAAATCCATCGGGCCTTGTTCAGAAATCCATTTATTGAGTGTGTCTTGGTTTACTTCATTTAATTGCAATCTTTACTTCATGAAGGAATTGTGATGGGGCTTTCACCTTGGCCATTAAATTTTTTTGTGAGCTCTGGGGTATTTATTTTTAAGGGACTAAACACCTCACTATCTAGAGGTTTACATAGGATTTATAATGGAAATGGTTTTTGGCATTTTCATTTGTGTTTGTTGATAAAAGAGACAGAAAAGTGAAGAAAAGTTAACAGCCTTATCACGTTGATCAAGTGTGTTATCTGAAATTTAAATTTTATATTAATCTTGTACCAGCAAATTATGGAATACAGATTTGTTTCATATTTAAAACTTCCAAAGCAATCTGGAATTCAACACAGACCCAGAGTTAAACTTTCTGGGCAGCACAGGTTTATTTTGTTGACACATATTGATCAACATGCTGCGGTTATTGACAATGTATTAGCTAGACAATAACTACATTAAACTACTAATTATTCTGGTAAAAGGGATAAATGCAATTTAAACTTGAGACTTGAGATACTGCAGACGTGAGAATCACGTAAACAATGCATTAGCTAGACAATGCGGTTTTCTTGATACAGAATTAGTAGATTTTTTTGATACAGAATTAGAGATCATGGTGTCACTACTGTGGGATATGGTGTTAGTGCTGATGGAACTCAGTATTGGTTGGTTAAGAACTCGTGGGGAACCTAGTGGGGTGAAGAAGGCTACATTAGGATGCAAAGGGGTGTGGCTTCTGAGGAAGGACTCTGTGGCATAGCTATGCAAGCTTCTTACCCAACAGCCTAGTTATAAAATCTGGACACCATTATACTGAATATTTACAGTTCTACTTATCTTTTTAATCATTGATTCCTCCTATAGGTCGTGTATATCACTGTATCCCCTGCTGTAAACACAATATTGTACATTGTACTTGTTATCAATCAATTACTATGCAATGGAAAATGAATCATGATTATGACTTATGAGTTATGAGTTACAAAATACAAGCTAAAGGCATCAAAACCTTACCATAAAGAAGAGAAAATTATACGTAAGGCAAAGATCCTGAGAGAGAGAATTGAATTCTCTAAGAAAGAATTGTTACTCACTACAATGATACAGAGGGGTATATATGTATATATAGTATTGAAAGAATGTTATTTAACCACGCAAAAACATGCTCTATGAAATATGAATTTTTCATTCTAATGGTCTTTACAAGTTGAGAAGACGCCTATAGTACAAAATGTCTTCACTAATCTATGTTACTTTACTAAAGTCTGAGATTTATTGTGAACTTCATCCTCATCCTTGAAAGAGACCTCTGAGACAATACCATGTGATGCTTTCTCCGTCAATAGACTCCATCAAGGCTGGTGTTGCATTGGAGAACTTTCTCAAGAATTAATCTAACATGTTATAGTTATTATGATAATACTATCTCATTTTTTGTAGTGGATCAGCTTCAAATAAAACAGAAATATAATGGTCTATGATCTATCGCTATCTGTGTTGCCTTATAATTCATTAGCCAGAAAATACCTTCTAGCTGTAGTTCAACATAACGTGAAGAAAACGTGTCCAAGCATGTTTCCAAAAATATACAATTCCAATTAATATTGCATGAATACGTAAAACTGCAAGAAATTTTCATAAATGAAATTTCTGGCCCCCACCACACTGCATAAGCTAATTTCTTCAACATTATATTTCACTTTCTTTTTCATAGATTTAGAAGGTGGGACTTGTATTATCTACAATAGCATGTTAAGTTTATTTTTAAGAAAGTACTCTAAGACAACACCACATGCCATGTCTCTCATTTGGTCCCATGACTCCTGTCTCATGTCCCTCCTTCACCAATAATTCAAGTAACCAATTAATGGTTTCTTGCATATCCTTTTATCTATATATATTCATGGCTGCAAGCATTTTGGACCAACACAAATCATTAACATCCTAAAGCATTCAAAATTCTCAAGAATTTTCTAAACCATTCTCATTTTAAATCAATACAACAATGGGTTTTCGTTTATCTGGTATCAGAAAGTCATTTTTTCAGCAAATCAAGAATCTTCAAAATTGGTGGATGCACCAAAGGGCTATCTTGCAATCTATGTCGGAGAGAAAATGAAGCGGTTTGTGATTCTTGTATCTTACTTGAACCAGTCTTCATTCCATAACTTGTTGAGTCAATCTGAGGAAGAGTTTGGATATGATCATCCCATGGGTGGCCTCACAATCCCTTGCAGTGAGGATGTGTTTCAACATATAACTTCTTGCTTGAATTGAGCATACATCTCACACGTTAGGAGACTGACATAGACTAGAGGAGACATTTTGTACAATAGGCATCTTCTCTAAATGTATAGATCTCCCTTTCTGATTAGAGAGGGAAAACAAACATAATATATTATTATTTTTTGTTTAATTACAATGAATTCAACAACTCAAGAGGCTTCTCTATACTTTCTGTTTATTAGTTTAAATCGCCCTGGCCCTTCTCTCCGTATGAGCCAGAGGTTGCATTCTTTTAAAAACACTTTGTTCTGATGAATTTCAAATCTGTAATAGAACACACATGATATTCCTAAGAAGGGTATAGTAGAAATATTAATTTTCCTGGAACCAAAAACAAAGATAAAATTAATTACTCAGGAGAAACAAAACATATTCAATTTGTTGAGAAATTGAATCAGTATCTATTTTATTATACTTTATTAGAGTTTATGGTAGAATTTTTAGTGTTATGTTGTTACAAGTTTATGTTTTATTGATGTTTTTATTAGAGTTTATGATCTGTTACATACTGTTAATGGATAACTTTATTAGCAATTATTTTTGGTTTATGAATTATTTATATTTAAAGATTGGCACAGTATGGAATAAACATCAAAGTTTTGGCCTTCATTTTTAGTGTGTGCAATTTCTTTAATTTCCAACAGTGGTAATCAGAGCTAAATTGTTCTAGAGGGACCTGGTAAGAAGAGAGTTCACTAAACACCTACCTTGAGAGTAGAAAATGCAATAACTTAGCCATTACATTGCCAATTTTTAAGGGTGAGAATTATCACTTATGGTCAATCAAAATGGAGGCTTATCATGATGCTGGTGATCTTTGGGAGGTTGTTGAAGAGGATTATGAGATTCATCCATTACCAGACAATTCAACGATTGCACAAATGAGGGTTCATAAAGAAAGCAGCGAAAATCGAAGGCAAAGTCCCTTCTAATTTCAGCTGTTTCTAAAGCAATCTTTATCAGAATTGTGACTCTGAAGTCAGCAAAGGCCATCTAGGATTTTCTCAAACAAGAGTATGAAGGAAATGAGAAAATCAAAGGGATGCAAGTGCTGAATTTGATCCAGGAGTTCGAGATGCAACGAATGAAGGAGTCAGAAACAATCAAGGAGTATTCTAACAAACTTCTAAGCCTGGTTAACAAGGTGAGGTTGCTTGGAACTGATTTTCCTGATACGAGGATAGTTCAAAAAATTATTGTAACTATTCCTGAGAGGTTTGAATCCACTATTTCATCTTTGGAAAATTCCAAAGATTTGTCACAAATTACATTGGCAAAATTGGTGTATGCTTTACAAGCCCAGGAACAAAGAAGATTGATGAGGGAGGAAGGCACGATTGAAGGAGCTTTACAAGCCAAATTGAAACTCAATGGTCAAAAAATTAAAAATTAAAATATACATTGCCACAACTTTCAGAAAGGAAAGAGTTCCAATGAAGGGAGTACAATTGGAGATGAGAAAGCGGGATATCCTCCATGCCAACATTGTGGAAAGAGAAATCATCCTCACTTCAAATGTTGGAAAAGGCCTGATATACGCTGCTACAAATGCAACCAGTCTGGTCATATTGCAAAATTTTGTCAGAACAATTGGCAGCCTCAAACTGAAGCTCAGTTGCTAATCAACAAGAGGAGGAGGAAGAGCATTTATTTGTAACAACTTGTTTTGCCATCAACAATAATGGTGAAAGTTGGTTGATTGACAGTGGATGTACAAATCATATGACCTATGATAAGGAGTTGTTCAAGGAGTTTGACAGAACAATCACTTCAAAAGTAAAAATAGGCAATGGAGAGTGCATAACTGTTAAAGGAAAAGGCATTGCTGCAATTGAAAGTTGCTCAGGTATTAAAATCATAATTGATATGCTTTATGTTCCTGAAATTAATCAAAATTTGTTGAGTGTTGGACAGCTACTTGAAAAGGGCTACAAGGTACTATTTGAGGACAAAATGTGTCTAATTCAAGATGCAAAAGGACATAATCTGTTTAAGGTCAAAATGAAAGGAAAAAGCTTCTCTTTGGATCTTATGGAAATGGTGCAGACTACTATGTCAAGTTTAGTTAATATCACTGAGAAGCTGCAGTTGAATCATATAGACCTTAGAGGATCGCTACCTAAATTATCTTTAAAGGGAAGTCAATTTAATTCTTTCTGTGAAGAAACTGGGATTGAGCACCAGCTTACTACTTCTTACACTCCACAACAAAATGGAGTAAGTGAGTGAAAGAAAGATGAATGGAAGCAAGTTTCTGATTTTACTTTTATAAAAGATGAAAATGTTGATGATCCTCCTGTTAGGGGAACTAGATTGCTTTTTCTGATATTTATGAAAGATGTAATGTTGCTGTGTTAAAGCTTGAAAGTTTGGCAGAAGCGGAATTCATTGCTAATACTTTTATAAATATTAGGAAGATACAAGACCTATGGGCAGATATCTTTACAAAACCATTTTTCAAAGGAAGGTTTAAGAATTTGAGAGAGGGAATTGGAGTAAATAGCTACTGATGCAAGGAGGAGTGTTGAGAAATTGAATCAGTATTTATTTTATTATACTTTATTAGAGTCTATGGTAGAATTTCTAGTTTTACATTATTACAAGTTTATGTTTTATTGGTGTTTTTATTAGAGTTTATGGTTTGTTACATACTGTTAATGAATAACTTTATTAGCAATTATTTTTGGTTTATGAATCATTTGTATTTAAAGATTGGCACAGTATGGAATAAATATCAGAGTTTCGACCTTCATTTTTAGTGTGTCTTGTGCAATTTCTTTAATTTCCAACACAATTAATGGTTATATATATCAAATTAAAAATTTGATATGCATGGCCCTAAACACACAAGGTACCTTTCCTGCCAAAGCAGGTGCTAAATAAAATTGGACTTTAACATGATTGTTTATTTTCTTCCTTGAATAGACGTGGCCTAGTTTTGTAACAAAAGCTTTCTCTCACGAATGGTATATATGGCCCCTTATCTCTAACTGTATATGGGGAGAAGTGAAAGAATCAATGTTTTTCTATAACTTCTGTCTAGTTATAATGATTTTAAAGTGATGTTAGGGAGTAATAATTTAACTAAAGATATAGAGTTACATTTTTAATTGGTGCTTACAGAAGGAACTGAAAGAACCACATATTATTGAAAAATCTGGCAACAAGTGGCTAAAACTGTTTCAGGACAAATATGTGTTGTGGGTTTCTTTCTCGGATCATGGACACATAATGAAAAACACTAGGGCAGTAGTAACTAGCAACCTCAAGGTTGCTCAATATCTCCAACAGAATTACTGAAATTAATCCCTAATATTTATAAGCTGATAGTTTGATCATGCAGATATATATCAATAAGTTAAATTTGATACTGATACACTTGTAAATATTATTAGACTCTTAGGATTAGTTTATGTTTTATTTTTTTATCTTGTTGTAATTAGTTAGTTGTATTTTCTATTTGTAAATTAGTTAGTTTTGGTTAGCTCAACTAATTAATTTTGTTTTCATTGATTATCTCCATTTTTCTTTCTATATAATTGGAGACCCTGATTTGTATTTTGACCAATTTTGAATCCAATTAATGTAATTCATTTTTGTATTTTGTTGTGCTTGTTTGTTATGTTTTACTCCTTTCTTGGAGCTTTTCATTCATTGTTTCTGAAGGTCCAATATGGTAAACTCTCCATCTTCGCTAACCCTATTCTTTTTTGCACCGTTGCTTCTCTCTGATCTTCTTTGTGCCACCACTCTTTTTCCTTGCACAACTGCCATCACCTATCTCTGCCATGGCCTCTGAAACAGCGACCAACCCCACTCTCGATCCAACCTTAACCCCAACTAGTCCCTATTACCTTCACCTTGGCGAAAATCCCAGCGCCATGCTTGTCACACCACCGTTAAATGGCAACAACTTTCATTCTTGGAGTCGTGCAATGCGATGACTTCCTCACTAAGAATAAACACAAATTTATCAATGGTTCCCTTCTACCTCCAGCCACAACTGATTCTCTCTTCGAAGCATGGGAGCGATGCACGACCATAGTCGTCTCCTGGATCACCCGTAGTCTCTTTACACACATAGCCCAAAGCACAATATAAATTGATAATGCAAAAAGCCTATGGATTGATCTTGAAGAGAGATACTCAAAAGATAACCATTTTCATATCTTTGATCTCCTTCAAGAAATTAATTCAATTAAACAGAGTGATAGGTCTATATCTGTTTACTTTACGGATTTGAAAACCCTATGGGAAGAATTAGAATCCCTCAGACCTACCCCATTTTGCACATGTAATTCAAACTGTAAATGCAATTTAACCTTAACCATGAAAACCTACCGTGAAAATGAGTATATAATCTGCTTTCTAAAAGGTCTCAATGACCATTTCCAAACCCTCAAAGCCCAAATCCTCCTTCTTGATCCTCTCCCATCCATAAACAGAGTCTTTGCTATGATTTCCCAACAAGAACACAAAAATCATGAACCCATTGGAGGAGATTCCTCCAATTTCAGTGCTGCCAATACTTCTTGGAACCACTCCTGAAACCCTTACTATCAAGGAAAAGGAAATCCTAACCCCAATGGCAGAAGCCATGGTAGAGGAACCAATACCAAAAACTGCAATGGCCTTTATATTCTGCAACATCAGTATGTTCCTACTCATACCAATAATTCTGTCCAAATTGTTTGTAATTCATCTGATATTTGGCACCTTAGGCTAGGACACCCATCTGTTACTATTAGTGAAAACCCATTTGTTACTATTAGTGAAAACATCTGTAAAAATTTTCCTTATGTGCATATTAATAATAAATTGATTTGTGACTGTTGCCACTTTGCCAAACACACCAAACTTCCCTTTCCTAAAGTTAATACCCAATCCATTGTTGCTTTTGATTTAATCCATATGTACATATGGGGTCCCTTAAATGTAACCTCTTTTCAAGGTTATAGATATTTTTTAACTATTGTTGATGATTCCACTAGACACTTGGATTTATTTGCTGAAAACTAAAAATGAAACTAGACATTGCATATCTAGGTTCATCATTCATGTTTCTAACCATCACAATAGCAAAATTAAGACCATTCGTTCAAATAATGGGTAGGAATTCAACATGCCTATCTTTTATTCTGCACATGGCATTTTACACCAAAAATCTTGTGTTGAAACTCCACAACAAAATTCTAAAGTGGAACGTAAACACAGGCACATCCTTGAAATCACTCCTGCTATTTTATTTCATTCAAATTTACCCAAAATATTTTGGTCATATGCTGTATGTCATTCACTTCATATAATCAATAAATTACCTACCATTGTTCATAACTATAAATCCCCTTATGAGATGCTTTATAATCAACCCCCCACCCTTCTTGATTTAAAAGTTTTTGGTTGTCTCACATATGCCTCTACCCTCACACAAAATAGATCTAAATTGGATTCTCGTGCTAGAAAATGCATTTTCTTAGGATATAAACCTGGTGTTAAAGGTTAAATTTTGTTTGATCTCATTTCCAGATCTGTTTTTGTTAGTAGAAATGCTATTTTCTATGAAATTGTCTTTCCTTATCATGTTTCTACTAATGTTAACTATGAAAACACTGATTTAAATACTCCTATCAGCACCCACACTATCCCCTTTTCCACTAGTACTGACCATCCCCCTATACTTGAAACTCATGAAATTGAAAACCCTACACTTGAAATCCCTGAAACAGAAATCCCTACACCTGAAATACATGAAACTGAAAACCCAAAAATCAGAAGATCCATCTGTATCAAAACCAACCCACCATACCTTCAAAATTACCACTGGAAAATTGCCAACTCTACCATTCCTCAACACACTCCTATCACCACCCCTTACCCTTTATCCTCTTATATTGGCTATCAAAATTTATCCACAGCCCACAGAAACTATATGTTGCAAATTTCCACCATTGAAGAACCTATAACCTACAAACAAGCTATCAAATTTGATGCTTGGATTTCTGCCATGAAAAATGAATTAACTGCTCTAAAAGACAATAACACTTGGGAAATTGTGTCACTTCCTGCAAGTAAGAAACCTATTGGCTGTAGATGGGTTTATAAAGTCAAACTGCATGCTGATGGGTCTTTAGAAAGGTACAAGGCCAGACTTGTAGCAAAAGGGTTTACCTAAACTAAAGGGATATAATTTTTTGCTACATTCTCCCCTGTTGCCAAACTAAATACTATTCATATCCTCATTGCTATTTCTGCCACCAAAATTGGATACTTCATCAACTTGATGTGCATAATGCCTTTTTGCATGGTCAACTTGATGAAGATATCTATATGGAATTACCACCTGGCCTTACTGATCCTCGGCCTAATGTTGTATGTAAACTGAACAAATCGATTTATGGATTAAAGCAATCCAGTAGACAATGGTTTGCTTAGTTATCTTCATTTCTTATAAAACAAGGCTTTTTTCAATCTTCCTTTGATCATTCTTTATTTTTTTCAATATTCTAATGAAACTGTTCTTTTCATTCTTGTGTATGTTGATGACTTGATAATTGTAGGGAACAATTTAGACCATATAAATTCTGTTAAAACTGCCCTGAACCAAAAATTCAGAACTAGAGACCTTGGTACTCTTAAATATTTCTTAGGTTTCGAAATAGCTAGAACCAGTGAAGGTATTCATATTTGCCAATGCAAATATACTCTAGATATTCTTTCTGATGCTGGCCTCCTTGCTTCTAAACCTGCCTCCACACCCATGATCCGTAACCTTAAACTCCATCATAATGACAGTTCCCTCCTAGATGACCCTTTCACTTATAGGAGACTTGTAGGTCGCCTCATATACCTAACCAATACTCGACCAGATATCTCCTTTGCTGTCCAACAAATCAACCAATTTATGGGTCACCCCATTGTTAACCACCAGCAGGCTGCCATTAGAATTCTCAAGTACCTTAAAGCTTACCCTACCCATGGTTTATTTTATCCCACTACATCTTCTCTTCAAATTAAGGCCTTTTCTGATTCTAATTGGGCAAGTTGCATAGACTCTCGTAAGTCTACTATTGGTTTCTGTATATTTCTTGGTGATTCCTTAATTTCCTGGAAATCCAAGAAACAAAGCACTGTTTCCAGATCTTCTTCAGAAGTAGTGTATCGAGCTCTAGCATCTACTACATGTGAAATACAATGGGTAACATCTTTACTTTTTGAAATTAAAATTCCTTTCATTACTCCTACCTTACTTTACTGTGATAGTGACTCTGCCATCCACATTGCCACTAATGTGACATTTCATGAAAGAACAAAACATATTGATATAGATTGCCATATTGTTCGTGAAAAGTTACAAGCCAAATTATTCCATCTTCTCCCCATATCTACTCGGGATCAGTTGGCTGATCTGCTCACCAAAGCTTTGAATACAGGACAATTTCATATCCTCCTTTCCAAGCTGAGTGAAAACCATCCACTCCTCTGCTTGCGGGGGGGTATTAGACTCTTAGGATTAGTTTAGGTTTTATTTTTTATCTTGTTGTAATTAGTTAGTTGTATTTTCTATTTGTAAATTAGTTAGTTTTGGTTAGCTCAACTAATTAATTTTGTTTTCATTGGTTTATCTCCATTTTTCTTTCTATATAATTGGAGATCCTGATTTGTATTTTGACCAATTTTGAATCCAATTAATGCAATTCATTTTTGTATTTTGTTGTGCCTGTTTGTTATGTTTTACTCCTTTCTTGGAGCTTTTCATTCATTGTTTCTGAAGGTCCAATAAATATATTGAGATCTGGCAAAAGCAAAAAGTTACTAATCAATGTCTTGTGTTGCATTCTCATTCAAGAAATAGGTTTCAACTTCTTAACAAATTAAAGAAAATCGTGACAATAAAAGAAAATGCCTTCTGTACAAATTTGCCTCATCTAATCTATTGTATGTCTCAATTAGCATTATTCACAGGTCATTCAAGTGAGTGGTGACTGCTAGGAACTCATCCTCCTTGCATGGTATTGTGAGAACCCCCATTGGATGGTCATAACCGAATTCTTCCTCAGCCTGATTCAACAATTCTTGGAAGGATGGTTGGTTCAAGTATGATATGGGGATAACAAACCGCTTCATTTTCTCTCCAACATAGACAGCAAGGTAGCCCTTTGGCACCTCCACAGCTTTAGAAGATTCTTGATTTGCAGCAACTGATGTCTTTCTGATGCCAGGTAAGCGAAAACCCATTGTTGTATTGTATGTGTTGAGTCTTGGGAAGAGAATTAATGTGAGAAAACCCTTGTGAATAAGATGCAGGTTTTTGAAGTTCTAATGCTTTACAATGTGAATGATTTTTGCTGTACTAAATGCTTGCATCCATGAATATATATATAGATCGAAAAATAATTTGTAAGAAATTTTTGGCTACATGAATGATTGAGGTATGGGGCCAACAGGGAGACAAGAACATATGATTCCGCGTGAAATAATTAAAATGATATATGATCTCTCGCTATCCATTGCCTTATAATTCACTAGCCAGATAATTACCTTCCAGCTGTACTTCATAATGTGTAGAAAACATGTCCAGAGCATGTTTACAAAAATATGGAATACCAATTAATGCATGAATAAACGTACGTTAGGTTTCACTTAAGCCCGTTTCTCATTTGGTTACAAGTGGAGGCTTTATATTGGCCAGTATTTGATAAGGGTGGGGTTACGTACGTCCTCACAACTCATCTTTGACAGTTGAACAGAAGACAACACCATGTGATATCTCATGTGTATGCCCTCCATCTGATCCCTTAATAGTCACTTTCTCTGGGAATTGGTTTAATTTTCTATAGAATCTTAAAAACTATATATACACAATCCTTGGTCCTAAGTGTTCACAAACAACACAAGCCATAACAATTCACTAATTTGAAATTGTTCTTCTTCCTTCAATCAAGCAAAAAAATAAAAACAATGGGTTTCCGTTTACCTGCTATTCAACAGGCATCATTCACAGCTAGCCAAGCAGCTTCAAAATCTGTAGAAGTCCCAAAGGGCTATCTTGCAGTGTATGTTGGAGAGAAACAAAAGCGATTCTTGATTCCGATATCATACTTGAATCAACCTTCATTCCAAGACCTTTTGAATCAAGCTGAAGAGTTTGGATATGATCATCCCTTGGGTGGCCTCACAATTCCTTGCGGTGAAGATGTCTTCCAATGTATAACTTCATGCTTGAATTGACAATATATCTCACACTTTTGGAGACTGGCTTAGATTAGTGTAGACATTTTATACATTTGGCATCTTCTCAACTTGTAAAGATTATCAATTTTTGAGTAATGACAACAAATTCAATTGCTACTATTTCTGTTTATCAATTACATACTGTTCACTTCCTTCTACAATTAGAAAGATAAACTCTATTAGGAGGTTACTTGCTGCTGGAAAAAAAAAGTCTTGATTGTTATATAGCAGCCCACATGCTTTAAGGGCAAGGATAGGAAAAGCTATATAATGCTATCTCTGGTCCTATATATAAGCATCATTTTCACTTTTTTTTGTCCTATTTATTAGCAACAAAAATTATTTTGAGTAAATTTTTTTTATACACTTACTTTATTGTTAACTTTATTCTATAATACTCTCACTCTATTTAAACTAAAGGGTGTTTTGAGAATAAAACTTAAATTTATGGTCTTGATAATAAGTCATATCACTTATAATTACAACCAGAGATAGTAGTATTTTGTCGTTGCAGCAACTAAAGGAATTCATGCACTGAGTGCTGGAAAATTGATCACTTTGTCAGAAAGAGAAATAGTTGATTGTGACACAAAGGGTGTGGACGAAGGTTGTGAAGGTGGTCTTATGGATATGGATGATTCTTTCAAATTCATCATCCAAAATCATGGACTCAACACTTAACCCAATTACCACTATAAGGATTTTGCAAATTTTGGAGGACAGAAAATAGGAACTGTAACCCACTCAATTGCAATGAATAGTAAACAATTGTTCTATTATCCATGGTCAATAATTATAATTCTTCCTTTTAAATTTCCAACATATTTCTGTTTATTAAATTTAAATTGAGAATATGGATCTCTGATTTCAAAGTCAAGCGGTATAACATATTTAGAGATGGTATAATTAATTTATTATATAAATGTTTGTGAGTCATAATTGTTACAAACCTAGATGGCTAGACCTACTGTTTCGATTTAAGGCGACTTTTTCTTTATTCGGTTTTGAAAACTTCAAACCTATGCTTCTAGCATTTAAGGTCACAGTTTCACTTTTATACAGAAATCAACCTTGTTACGGGTGAAGGAACATTGTAACAAATAACAGAAAAGACAAAGGAGTTTCTTGAGTAGTTGAATTCAGTGTCACTAAACAAAAATATATATGAAATACTGTGATTTTTTCATCTTAAGTCCTTTTCCCCCTCTTTCTCAAGAAAGGGAGATCTTTACAAGTTGAGAAGATGCCTATTGTACAAAATTTCTTCACTCTTCACTAATCTATGTCAGTTTCCTAAACTGTGAGATTTATGCTCAATTCAAGCAAGAAGTTATATGTTGGAAGACATCTTCACAGCAAGGAATTGTGAGGACACCCATGGGATGATCATATCCAAACTCTTGCTCAGCTTGACTCAACAAGTCCTGGAACAAAGGTTGGTTCAAGTATGACACAGGAATTACAAACCATTTCATTTTCTCTCCGACATAGACTGCAAGGTATCCTTTTGGTACATCCACGACTTTTGAAGAAAATGATGCCCTTCTGATACTAGGTAAACGAAAACCCATTGTTATATGTTGAGACTTGGGAAGCGAGTATAAAAAAGACTTGTAAAGAAGATGGAAGTTTTTTGAACTCCAAATACTTTAGGATGTGAGTGATTTTTTGTTGTGCTAAATCCTTGCAGTCGTGAATATATATAGAGGAAAGAATTTGTAAGAAATCATTAACTACATGAATGGTTGATGGGGAAGGCAATGAGATAAGTCATGGGACCGACAAGGAGACACAGGCATATGGTTTTGCCTTGGAGTAGTACTTTCACAAGAATTCACGTAAAATGTTGTATAGTAGTTAAAACTTAAGATAATACTATTTCATTTTCTGTAGTGGATTAACTTGAAATAAAACAGACGTGTATAGTGTCAAACCATAGAAATATAATGGTCTATGATCTATCGCATCTGTGTTGCCTAATAATTCATCAGCCAGAAAATACCTTCCAGCTGTAGTTCAACATAACGTGAAGAAAACATGTCCAAGCATGTTTACAAAAATATACAATTCTAATTGATGCATGAATAAGTAAAACTGTACGAAATTTGCTGAAATGAAATTTCAGGCCCCCACCACACTGAATAAGATATTGTAGACAACATCATGTTACACTTTCTTTTTCATAGATGCAGAAGGTGTGGGACTTGAATTATTTACAATAACATGTTAAGTTGATTTTAAGAAAGTCCTCTAAGACAACATCACATGCCATGTCTAGCTCTCATTTGGTCCCATGACTCCTATCTCATCCCTCCTTCACCAATAATTCAAGTAACCAAGTAAGGGTTTCTTGCATATCCTTTTATCTATATATATTCATGGCTGCAAGCTTTAAGGAGCAACACAAATCATTCACATCCCAAAGCATTAAAAACTAATTTTTCTCAAGACTTTTCTTGAACCATTCTTTTCTCAAATCAATACAACAATGGGTTTTCGTTTAGCTGGTATCAGAAAGTCATTATTTGCAGCAAATCAAGTATCTTCAAAAGTGGTGGATGCACCAAAGGGCTATCTTGCAGTCTATGTCGGAGAGAAAATGAAGCGATTTGTTATTCCTGTATCATACTTGAATCAACCTTCATTCCAGGACTTGTTGAGTCGAGCTGAGGAAGAGTTTGGATATGATCATCCCATGGGTGGTCTCACAATCCCTTGTAGTGAAGATGTCTTTCAACGTATAACTTCTTGCTTGAATTGAGCATGCATCTCACACTTTAAGAGACTGACATAGATTAGGGGAGACATTTTTGTACAATAGGCATCTTCTCAACTTGTAAAGTTCTTCTTTTCTCGGGGAAAGAGGGAAAAGAAACAACATATATATATTTTTTTGTTTAAATACAATGAATTCAACTTCTCAAGCAGCTCTTTGTATTTTTTGTTTATTCATTTCAATAATCTTCCCTTCTCGATCTCTATATGAGCTAAGGTTGAATTCTGTTAAAAAAAAAAGGACTTTGTGCAGATAAATTTCAAATCATGAATCAAACACATGATACCTAACAATTTCAGAGCAGATGTTTTTTCCCTATAGGACCAAAGACAGATAAAATTATGTGGGAGTAACAATGCATATTTATTTTATAAAAATTAAATTTTGAGCTGCAAGCCCTAAACTCAAGAAGTACCTTCCCTTCTAAAGCAGTTGCGACATAAAATTGGACTTAGTTAACATGAAGGTTTATTCCTAACAAAAGCTATCTCTTATACCATTCATGAATGGTATGTCTCACTATCTCTAACCTCAGCTCATCTGTAGGGAATAGTGTAAAAACCAACGCTTTTTCATAACTTCTGTATGTTATGTAAAATGAAGCTATGACCGTACAATGCAAGAAGCATAGGTTGAAACTGTGCGTATCAGAGTTCTCTTTTTCTGTCCACCAAAATTTGTAATATCTTCCGAAATAACTCCATGTTATGGAAAATGGGAAGAATTGACAAATCTTGGCAAATGGTAATGATTTCACAGGGATGATAGAAGTGGGAAAACTAACTCAAGATATATTTTAATTACGTGTGGTGCTTAAAGAAGGAACTGAAAGAGCCTCATTTATAGAAAAATCTGGCAACAATTGGCTAAAACTGTTTCAGGAAAAATGTGTCATTGGTTCCTTGTTCAGATGATGGACGTATATTGAAATACAACCTGATACCCATCTGAGGCTGATATATATCAAGTTAAATTTGATAATTATATAGTTGAATATATTAAAATTAAGCTATTAAGATTTGGCAAAGGCAAAAAGATACTAATCAATGTCTTGTGTTTCATTCTCATTCAGGCTAAAGGTTTCAACTTCTGTACAAAATAGAAAATGCTCATAGTAAAAGAAAATGCCTTCTGTACAAGTTTGCCTCATCTAATCTATATGTGTCTCCATTAGCATGATTTACAAGTCATTCAAGTGAGAGGTGACATTTAGGAACTCAACCTCCCTGCATGGTATTGTGAGACCACCCATTGGATGGTCATACCCGAATTCTTCCTCGGCTTGATTCAACAAATCTTGAAAGGAAGGTTGGTTCAAGTATGATACGGGGATAACAAACCGCTTCATTTTCTCTCCAACATAGACTGCAAGATAGCCCTTTGGCACCTCCACGGCTTTAGAAGATGCTTGGTTGGTAGCAACTGATGTCTTCCTAATGCTAGGTAAGCGAAAACCCATTGTTTTTGTATGAGTTGAGACTTGGGAAGAGAATGTGAGAAAATTAAGGCTTGTGAATAAGATGCAAGTTTTTGAACTTCGAATGCTTTAGAATGTGAATGATTTCTGTTGTGCTAAATGCTTGCATCCATGAATATATATATATATATAGAAGAAATAATTTTTAAGAAATCGTTGGCTACATGAATTATTGAGGTGGGAGGACTATCAGACAAGACTCATGGAACCAACAGGGAGACAAGGGCATATGGTATTTTCCTTGAAGGACTTTCTCACTGATTCCGTGTGAAATAAATGTATAATCTCAAACCACATAAATAATTAAAATGATATATGATCTCTCACTGTCCATTGCCTTATAATTCATTTGCCAGAAATTAACTTCCAGCTGTACATCAATGTAACGTGAACAAAACATGTTCAGAGCATGTTTAAAAATATGGAATACCAATTAATGCATGAATAAACATTACTAAGGCACGTCTAATTTGGTTACAAGTGGAGGCTTTATGTTTGACAATGTTTGATAAGGGTGGGGTTACACACGTTTTCACAACTTGCACTACTGAAGACAACACCATGTGATATCTCATGTGTATGCCTTCCATCCCTTAATAGTCACTTTCTCTGAGAATTGGGTTTCTACATAATCTTAAAAACTATTTATACACAATCCTTGGTCTTTAGCCTTCACAACAAACATCACTTTGCCATTGCAATCCTCAAGCTTACATTTTGGTTCATTCTTTGAACGTTTGAAATTGTTCTTCTTCCTTCAATCAAGCAAAAAAAAAAAAAAAATGGGTTTCCGTTTACCTTCTATTCGACAGGCATCATTCACAGCTATCCAAGCAGCTTCAAAAGTCCCAAAGGGCTATCTTGCAGTATATATTGGAGAGAAACAAAAGCGGTTTATGATCCTGTGTCATACTTGAATCAACCTTCATTCCAAGACCTTCTGTATCAAGCAGAGGAAGACTTTGGATATGATCATCCCTTGGGTGGCCTCACAATTCCTTGCAGTGAAGGTGTTTTCAAATGTATAACTTCGTGCTTGAATTGACAATAGATCTCACACTTTAGGAGATGGACTTTGATTAGTGAAGACATTTCGTACAATAGGCGTCTTCTCAACTTGTAAAGATTACCAATTTTTGAGTAATGACAACGAATTCATGATTGCTAGTATTTCTGTTTATCAATTACATATTTTCCTTATGAAATTAGAATGATAGACACTATTAGGAGGTTGCTTGCAGGAAAAAAAAAACATCTTGATTGTTATATAGTATATAACAGCCTACATGCTTCACGGGTCAGGAAAAGCTATAATTGTGTTTTGCTAGGTACTAGGAGGAACTACATTTTTATAATTTTGGGATGGTATTGAAGATTTTTGACAAAGGGTTCTTTCAAGATGATACTAAGAATTAGATTATATTAATTGAAGGGCCAATACAACCACTAAAGCTACTGATGCTTCTTAAATGAATGAAATCTTTCTTTCAAATTTATTCTGTCTCTTTTTAAATGAAAATGAAAATCTTTATAGGTGTTATGCCAAATTGCACGCTGGTATAAATGATTTGGCAGAATGTGCCACAAAAGAAGACACACCCGAGCTGAATTGAGATGGGACTTCAATATATGCAGCTCACAGATTGATCAGAAGCATCATAGATACACATCTCATGTGACAGTACTGTTGAATTATATATTTCAATAATGTACTATTGGGGCCATGAATTTTAATTTTATGTATTGCTATAGAACTTAAAAATCCTTAAATTCTATCCCAAATTAATAAATTAAAGTGTCTCTTTGGTCCTAGCAAAATACAATTAGCTTTTCCTAGTCTGTGAAGGATCTGGGCCGAGCTGTGTTATATGCTGTGGAATTGATGATAAAGTCAAATCTATTTTTTCAGAAAGAAACATTGGTTCTAATTGCAGTAGAAATAAACAATACAAACAAAAATACTGAGCAATTGAATTCGTTGTCATTACTCAAAAATTGATAATCTTTACAAGTGGAGAAGACGCCTATTGTACAAATGTCTTCACTAATCTAAGTCAGTACTCTCCTAAAGTGTGAGATTTTCTGTCAATTCAAGCAAGAAGTTACACGTTGGAAGACATCTTCACTGCAAGGAATTGTGAGGCCCCCCATGGGATGATCGTATCCAAACTCTTCCTCAGCTTGACACAACAAGTCTTGGAAAGAAGGTTGGTTCAAGTATGACACAGGGATCACAAACCGCTTCAGTTTCTCTCCGACATATACTGCAAGATAGCCCTTTGGCGCATCAACGACTTTTGAAGATGCTTGATTTGCTGCAAATAATGCCTTTCTGATTCCTGGTAAACGAAAACCCATTGTTGAATTGATTGTGTTGGAGACTTGAGAAGACAATGGTTTATGTAAAGTCTTGAAAATAAACTTTGGTATTTTTAATGCTATGGGATATGAATGGTTTGTGTTGGTCCTGAATGGTTGCAGCCATGAATATATATAGATAAAATGATATGAAAAAACCACTAATTGGTTAATTGAATTATTGATGGAGGGATATGAGATAGGAGTCATGGGACCACGTGAGAGACAAGGCATATGGTGTTGTCTAAGAGAACTTTCTTTAGAATCAACTTAACATGTTACAGTAGTTAATACAAGTCGCACCTTCTAAATCTGTGATAAAGAAAGTCCAAATAGATCCTATTGATACTTATTCAGGGTGGTGGGGGCTGGAAACATCATTTATGCAAATGTCATACAGTCTTGCTTAGAATTTGATGTACCTAAAATTGTGGTTCATAATGTTTCATGATATGATCAAGCATTCAATGTTGGTTCTCTTCTTATCTCCACTGTTTCAGAGCTATAATGTTCTATAAGACAGTTCCATATACTCTTGTCTCCCAGTTGGTCCCCATGACTTCTATTAGAGAAACAACATTGAATGCATGATCATAATATGAGGCACTATGAACCACATTTTTATGCATGTCAATTTCAAAGCCACACTGAATGACATTTGTATAAATGATGTTTCTGGCCCAAACCACCACCCTTTAATAAGTGTCAACATGATCCAATTAGAATTTCTTTTTAATAGATCCAGAAGGTAGGGATTGCATTATCTACTGTAAGATATTACGTTGCTTCTTAAAAAAGTCCTCTAAGACAACACCACATGCCTTGTCTCTCATTTGGTCCCATGACTCCTATCTCATATCCCTCCATCACCAATAATTTAAGTAACCAATTAATGGTTTTTTGCATATCCTTTTATCTATATATATTCATGGCTGCAAGCATTTAGGACCTACACAAATCATTCACATCCTCAAGCATTCAAAATTCGCAAGACTCTTCTCAAATCAATACCACAATGGTTTTTCGTTTACCTGGTATCAAAAAGGCATTATTTGCAACAAATCAAGCATCTTCAAAAGTTGTGGATGCACCAAAGGGCTATCTTGCAGTCTACATCGGAGAGAAAATGAAGCGGTTTGTGATTCATGTATCATACTTGAACCAACCTTCTTTCCAGGACTTGTTGAGTCAAGCTGAGGAAGAGTTTGGATATGAGCATCCCATGGGTGGCCTCACAATTCCATGCAGTGAAGATGTCTTCCAACATATAACTTGTTGCTTGAATTGACTATAAATGTCACTCTTTAGAAGACTAACATAGATTAGTGGAGACATTTTTGTAGAATAGGCATCTTCTCAATTTGTAAAGATTTCACTTTCTCAAGAAAGGGGGAAAACAAACAGAATGACAAACTCATAGGATATTATATTTTTTTGTGTAATGACAATTCTCAAGAAGCTCCTCAATATTTTCAGTTTATTACTTTCATTCAGTGTTCATTCCTCTCTATATGAATAAAGTTAAATTTGGTTAAAAAAACTATACTTTGTGCTGTTAAATTTCAAATCAGGAATAGAAAACAATACTCATGATTCTTACGAATGGTAGAACAAAGGTATTTTCCCTAGAACCAAAAAGAAAATTAATTTGTTTGGGACAAACAAAATATATTTTATTAATAAAGATTCTTAGGAATTGAAATTAAAGTTTTAAGGTGCCAGGACCCTAAACACCCGAGGTACCTTCCCTGGTGAAACATAAAATTAAACTTAGCATCAAGGATTCAAGATTTTATTTTTCGTTGAATAGTTCTGGCCTAGTCTTGTAACAAAAGCTTTCTTTTATACCATAATGAATGGTATGACTCATTATCTATAACCCAATACCTGGAGAAGTCAAAGAACAGATTATTTTTCCATAACTTTGTTTTTTAGATAAAATGAAACCATGACCTTTCAATGCAAGAAGCACAAGTTTACAGTTTTCAAACAAAATAAATAAAAAAGTATACTTAAACCAAAACAGTAGGTCTTGCGGTGTAACAATCATGACTGATTCATCTATATCATAAATTATCAGCCGAAAATACTAATACAGCTGGACTTGGAAGTCGGATATCTAATTCTAAATTTAAATTTTAATAACAGAAAATAAATTAGAAAGGGAGAAATAATTGACCATGGATGATACTCATAATAGAATAACGATTCACTATTCATTGGAACTGTGTGCAAAAAGCAAAAAGTTCTTAAACAACATGCCTTGTGTTGCATTCTCATTCAGACAACAGGTTTCAACTTTTGTACAAAACAGAAAATCCTCACAATAAATTAAATAAAATGCCATCTGTAGAAAATTGCCTAATCTAATCTATCTCAGTCTCCATTAACATGATTTACAGCTCATTCAAGTGAAAGGTGACATTTAGGAACTCATCCTCCTTGCATGGTATTGTTAGACCACCAGTTGGATGATCATATCCAAATTCTTCTTCTGCTTGACTAAGTAATACTTGAAATGAAGGTTGGTTCAAATATGATACTGGAATTGTGAACCGTCTCATCTTATCTCCAACATAGACTGCAAGATAGCCTTTTGGTACTTCAAGCTTCTTGGTGGCTTCTTTGTTTGTAGAAAACGAAGTCCTCCTAATAATACTTGGTATGCGGAAACCCATTATTTTTTCTGTTGCTCCACACTACAAATAATATACTGATGACCAATGACCAAGGACTTGATATGAAAGAAATATTTGAATTCTGATACTTTAGGAATGTGATGGACTTGTGTTGCTTGAGAACACAAGAAATAGTGTATATATAGTTGTGAATGGCCTTTGCAATCCAATTCTACAATGGGCCATGATGTTCTAAAGATGGACAAAGGATCACATGGCATTGTCTCAAGGCTTAGCAAGTTCGATGAGACTACACACCTCACCTTAGTGGGCCAACAAATTACCCACCTGAGAACATAATGTTTGTTCATGCATTTTGATATAGCTAATCCAATGGTGAATATGCTTAACATATCTCGCATGCTTCTTCAAATAATTGTAAGCTGACAATTCTATTGATATTGATATATATATATATATATAGCAAGTACCAACTAATATCAGAGTGACAGATAGCAACCAGTAAACCTTAAGCAGACAAGATTGACAGCTTTGAATAAGTTTTTGGAGGTAAGAAGAAAATCAATACCAAATACATGATCATGAGACACTATGAACCACATTTTTTTATGTACGGAAAATTCTACCCGACACCAGCCTAAAATTTGCACACATTAAGTACATTGCTCCTGCCCCCATAAATAATTGTCAACATGATCCGGTCCCTTTGATTTTTTTTCCATATATCTTTTCTTTTGATCAAGTGGGGAAATCTGTTGGCCTTCACTCAAGAAGGTGGGATAGCAATATCTTAACTACTATAACATGTTAAGTTGATTCTTGAGAAAGTCCTCAAAACAACACCATATGCCCTTGTCTCAAAGTTGGTCCCATTACTCTTATCTCATAGCCCTCCCTCATCAATAATTCATGCAGCCAATGGTTTCTTATACTTTTCTCTATATATATTCATGGCTACAAGCATTTAGCACCAACAAAAATCATTCACATCCTAATCATTCAAAATTCTCAAAATTATATCTCAAATCAATACAACAATGGGTTTTCGTTTAGCTGGTATCAGAAAGGCATTATTTGCAGCAGATCAAACATCTTCAAAAGCAGTAGATGCACCAAAGGGCCATCTTGCAGTCTATGTTGGAGAGAAGATGAAGTGGTTTGTTATCCCAGTATCATACTTGAACCAACCTTCATTCCAGAACTTGTTGAAACAAGTTGAGGAAGAGTTTGGATATGATCATCCCATGGGTGGCCTCACAATTCCTTGCAGTGAAGATGTCTTCCAACGTATAACTTGTTGCTTGAATTGATGATAAATCTCAGACTATAGGACACTAACATAGATTAGTGGAGACATTTTTGTACTATAGGTGTCTTCCCAACTTGTAAAAATCTCCCTTTCTTGAGAAAGAGTAGGGAAATACCATTAGTAAGACAAATTCATATTTCATAGAGCATGTCTTTACGTGGTTAAACAACACTCTGCAATAGTATATACAGATACACAAATTCATATTTTTGTGAGTAACAATTCTTTCATAGAGAATTCAATTATCTCTCAAGAATATCTGTCTTACTACTTTTATCCTCCTCTTATATTATGGATCTGGTTTTAGGGAGCATTTTGAACATCCCAGAGACGATTTGCTTAGATTTTGAAAATAGAAAAAAGAAGTGCAGAACTAAAGATATAGAAAGCCAGGATGAAGTCTCAGTTTTACTATCAAATGTCTTTGTTGTATTGATAATTAGCAAGTATCAGCTTAGGTAGAGAATATGCACCACTGGCCATAGAAACTACAATATATGTAGCTGATAAATGCTTGCAGAATTACCTAGTTTAAGTTGTACATAGTTTACTGAATAGCAGTATTAAGTTTGGCATTCAAGCAGTAGGGTAAGATGCTTGCATAGCTATGCCACAAAGTCCTTCCTCAGCATCCACACCCCTTTGCATTCTGATATACCCTTTTTCACCCCACTCAGTTCCCCAAGAGTTCTTAACCAACCAATACTTAGTCCCATCATCACTAACACCATATCCCACAGCAGTGACACCATGATCTAAGTCAGTTCCACATGAACCAGTGAAAACACCACTCGTGTAAAATTGAAAGTCAGAGCCACTAGCATCAATGGCAACAGAAACTGGTTGATTAGCCACAGATTTTTGCAGTGCGTTCTCATTGTTGGCAGGGACGTCCTCGTACCCAGTAATGGTAGCAACATGGTTGGCTGCTGCATTTGCATTGCACGTTCCATCAACACCCTGGTAGGGGTATTTGGCTTCAGTGTTGAGTCCATGGTTTTGAATGATGAATTTGAAAGCATCATCCATAAGACCACCCTCACAACCTTGGTCCACACCCTTTGTGTCACAATCAACAACTTCTTGTTCTGACAAAGAGATCAATTTTCCAGCACTCAGTGCATTAATTCCTTCAGTCGCAGCAACAGCAGAGAACGCCCAACAACATCCTACAAGGTAAAATAAAACTTATTAGATAACCATTCAATTTAATTGACTTGATAAATCAATTAACATTTATCATGCACTTATATACCACATTGGCCTTGGTCCTTGATGGGTGTCACTGCACCCTTTTGCCTCCAATCCACCGTGGATGGTAGTGCAGTCACATTTTGATACTTGAAAGTGGTTGTTCTTATGATTGAGGAGCACATGTGTCCCTTGAATCTGTTTCTTGGTGCAATGAACTCCTCGTTGGTGAGGTCTGCAAATTGATTAATGCCAAGCTTGTAAGGTTTGCTGGCAGCATTGTTGAAGGATTCAATGTAATTAACATTTTCCTTGAATATCCTGAAACGCTTTTCCCTTTCCTGAGGGTCCTTATACACTTTGCCATAACTAGCCATCCATTGCTCATGCCTTTCGTACATGGATGCATCTTGGAGAGTGCGACATGTGACTTGAAAAGCCAAGAATCCCATGCAAAGAAGCACTGCCAATGAAATATGATAGAATTGGTTTTTCGCAGCCATAGTGGTGTAGCTAGTGTGAGACAACTATTGGAACAAGGCTGGTTATAGAAAAGTGTGAAGGATGTGTTGTGCCGTGCTATTGAGGATTATATGTGGTCTTTATATAGAGATACTAACGTTGAGTTCAAAATTAGTAGTTTTTTAGTTGTCTACTCAACTTTAAAAGACAAGTTTATCTCTCACTTAATGTATGGTTTTGTTCCTGAGAGATGAAATTAATTTGTGAATTAGACCCTTGTTTCTATTGGAGCTATGGACAAATTACTTGTCAAAGCGTAACGTATAGAGGATTCGATAAACCGTGCTATAGTACTTATCAAAGAGAGTGTGCGTATTGGGAAAGTTTAGAATTATAAAATTGGATGTTTGAAAACTTTATTAACTTCGTGCTGGCAAATTGTTGAAGCACAACCAAATTAAGAGTCTCACTCTTCCGAACCAAATATATAATTTATCTTTTCTACAAAAATATATGGTAATAATATATTTACTGAGAATAATTTTGTACTGGAAAACAAATAGAGCGTAGATAATAATAGTATTTAATTAAGAAAAGTTTACGTCATGGCAAAATGCAGGCCGGGCGCATAACATGAAAATTAAATAAACCAAGTAGAAGGTTTAAAAATTACAAGTGATGTTAAAATGGCAACTTTTTTTTTTTTATGACAGCATTAAAGTGACAACTTATGCCTTCTAAATTAAATAGACAGCATATATATATTATTAATTTCAGAAAAAAATTAGAAAATTATATTAACACATTCTGATTTTTTTTTTTTTAGAATTACAAACAATACTTATCTTGTTTAATGTTTATAAGTTACAACCATTTATTATATAGGAGTAGTGTCACTGTAATATACAAGGGAATTTCAACTATTTTTAAACATTAAAGAGATTATTGTAATATATAAAAAAAAAGTGTCTGTGTAATGTTTATAAACAATAATAAATTAATTTAGGAATAGAAAAAAGTGATGTTATGTCTAATTTGAAAAAAGGTCAAGAGTTAGGAGCATAATTTGTTCTATTTTGTTATATTTAATTTCTAGCGTACAACGAGCTTCACCATATTATTTTTGGATGCATAGATAAAAATATTAAAAATGATTAATTAATTTCAGGAAAAAAATTATATAAATTTACCATCTGCTATATAAAATGTTAATTTATTAATGTATTAATCTCCTCCAAATCCTGTTAGATTTAGTTAATGAGTGTTGGTATAAACTTTTTTTGGGAACTAAAGAATAAAGGATTAAATTTTTTTGCATTAAACATGTTTTTAGTCCGTTTAAATGTCAATTTTTGGTCTTCAAAACGTGTCAACAGACATCAGGCACACTAACTCTGTTAGTATAGGACGTAACGGAGATACAATTTATGGCTGTTTTTTATTCGGTTATGCCTTAGAAATATGCATGCACACGAAACAATACAATTTTCAAACAAGATTTTTATAATTCGAAAGTTGTCCAATACACATAAGACATCCCTTTGAAAACTACTCTGGCACCGTATGCCAGTTAGTGCCCTCTACGTTACGCTTCACAAATAACTTATCCGGAGTACCTACACCTGCATGCATACAATACAAGAGTTTTCATGTTCAAAAAATTCTCATTCGTATGTACATCTAGAGAAAGGTGCTTTGAGATTTGAGTTGAAAACCAAGAAGATTAATTTACCATTCAACGTTAACTTTACTATAAATACCCCAAATAATCTTGGGTACCAACACAACACTTCTTTTTACACATTTCACTAACCAATTATCTGAAGCAATTGTTCTCATAGTTGTCACACTACACTAGCTACCATGGTTGCTAAAAATCAACTCTATCATATTTCATTGGCAATGCTTCTCTGCATGGCATTCTTGGCTTTTCAAGTAACATGTCGTACTCTCCAAGATGCATCCATGCATGAGAGGCACGAACAATGGATGGCTAATTATGGCAAGGTGTATAAGGACCCTCAAGAAAGGGAAAAGCGTTTCAGGATATTCAAGGAAAATGTGAATTACATTGAAGCCTTCAACAATGCTGCCAATAAGCCATACGAGCTTGGCATTAATCAATTTGCAGACCTCACCAACGAGGAGTTCATTGCACCAAGAAATAGACTCAAGGGGCATATGTGTTCGTTAATCATAAGGACAACCACTTTCAAGTATGAAAATGTGACTGCACTACCATCCACAGTGGATTGGAGGCAAAAGGGTGCAGTGACACCTGTCAAGGACCAAGGCCAATGTGGTAAGTGTATGATAATTGATTTACTAAGTCAAATTAAACTGAATGATTATCTAACTGTTGTATTTACTTTGTAGGATGTTGTTGGGCGTTTTCTGCTGTTGCTGCAATGGAAGGAATTCATGCACTGAGTGCTGGAAAATTGATCTCTTTGTCGGAACAAGAAGTTGTTGATTGTGACACAAAGGGTGTGGACCAAGGTTGTGAGGGTGGTCTGATGGATGATGCTTTCAAATTCATCATCCAAAATCATGGACTCAACACTGAAGCCAAATACCCCTACCAGGGTGTTGATGGAACATGCAATGCAAATGCAGCAGCCAACCATGCTGCTACTATTACTGGGTATGAGGATGTCCCTGCCAACAATGAGAAAGCACTTCAAAAATCTGTGGCTAATCAACCAGTTTCTGTTGCCATTGATGCTAGTGGCTCTGACTTCCAATTTTACAAGAGTGGTGTCTTCACTGGCTCGTGTGGAACTGAGTTGGATCATGGTGTCACTGCTGTGGGATATGGTGTTAGTGCTGATGGAACTCAGTATTGGTTGGTTAAGAACTCGTGGGGAACTGAGTGGGGTGAAGAAGGCTACATTAGAATGCAAAGGGGTGTGGATTCTGAGGAAGGACTCTGTGGCATAGCTATGCAAGCATCTTACCCTACTGCATAATTATAAAATCTGAACATCATTATACTATTTACTGTTCTATCTACTTTCTTTTTAAGCATTGATTTCCCTAATATGTCATGTATATCACTGTATCCCCTGCTGTAAACACAATATTGTACATATTGTACTTGTTATCAATCAATTACTATATAATGAAAAATGAGTGATGATTATGACTTATGAATTATACAAGATATCAGATCCATAACATAAGATGAAGATAAAAGTAGTAAGGCTTAGATCCAGCGAGAGAGAATTGAATTCTCTTTGAAAGTATTGTTACTCACTGCAATATGAATTTGTATATCTGTATATAGTATGGACGGAGTGATGTTTAACCACATATAGACATGTTATAAGAAATATGAATTTGTCATTCTAATGGTCTTTCCCCACTTTCTCAAGAAAGAGATATTTTTACAAGTTGAGAAGACGCCTATAGTACAAAAATGTCTCCACTAATCTATGTTAGTCTCCTAAAGTCTGAGATTTATTGTCAATTCAAGCAAGAAGTTATACAATGGAAGACATCTTCACTGCAAGGAATTGTGAGGCCACCCATGGGATGATCGTATCCGAACTCTTCCTTAGCTTGATTCAACAAGTCTTGGAATGAAGGTTGGTTCAAGTATGATACAGGGATCACAAACCTCTTCATTTTCTCCCCGACATAAATTGCAAGATGTCCTTTTGGTGCATCCACCACTTTTGAAGATGCTTGTTTTGCTGCAAATAAAGCCTTTCGGATACCAGGTAAACGAAAACCCATTGTTGTATTGATTTGAGAAGAGAATGGTATATGAAAAAGTATTGAGAGTTGTGGTATTTTGAATGCTTTAGGATGTGAATGATTTGTGTTGGTCCTAAATGCTTGTATCCAAAAATATTTATAGAGAAAGGAATGTGTAAGAAACCATTGGCTGCTTGAATTATTGGAGTAGGAGGGCTATCAGATTGGGGTAATAAGACCAACTGAGCGACAAGGGCATATGGTGTTGTCTTGAGGACTTTCTCAAGAATGAACTTAACATGTTATAGTAGTTAAGATAACCCTGTCCCACCTTCTTGAGTAAAGGCCAACAGATTTCTCCACTTGAAAATATATATATATATATATATATATATATATATATATATATATATATATATGAAGTGGATCATGTTGAGAATTATTGAGGGGGGCTGAGGCAGTGAACTTAATTTGTGCTAATATCACACTGGTGTCGATTAGTATTTGTGGTGCATAAAAAATGTGGGTCATAGTGTCTCATGATCAAGTATTCAGTATTGGTTCTCTTCTTACCTCTAACTTATGCAGAGCTGTCAATTGCTGGTCTGAATTATTTAAAGAAGGATGTGAGATGTCTGAATCATATCCAGCATTTGGTTAGCTATATCCCAATGCATGAACGAACATTAGGGTCAGACTCAAAGGGGTGAATTTTTGGCTAATGGCCATTATCTTAAAAAGGTGAAATATACATCCCATTGAACTTAACAATAACAATCCTTGAATTATACCTAGCTATGAGTCAATACCATGTGATCATTTGTCCCTCAATAGACCCATCATGACCAATTGTAAAATTGGATTGCAGAGGTTCTTAACAACTATATATATATATATATATATATATATATATATATATATATATACACACAATATCTTGGGTTCTCAAGCATCACAAGTAAGAAATCTTTCATATACAAGTCCTTTGTCATCCGTATAATATTTCTTGTGTGGATCAACACAAAAATATGGGTTTCCGCATACCAGGTATTATTAGGAGGGCTTCATTTTCTACAACACAAGCAGCTTCCAAGAGGGTTCAAGTACCAAAAGGCTATCTTGCAGTCTATGTTGGAGAAAAGATGAGACAGTTCACGATTCTAGTATCATACTTGAACCAACCTTCATTTCAAGAATTACTTAGTCAAGCAGAAGAAGAATTTGGATATGATCATCCAATGGGTGATCTAACAGTACCATGCATGGAGGATGAGTTCTTAAGTGTCACCTCTCACTTGAATGAGCTGTAAATCATGTTAATAGAGATTGAGATAGATTAGATTAGACAATTTTGTACAGGAGGCACTAATTCTTTTATTATAAGGATTTTCTATTATGTTTTATTGTATAATTCAATTGAAAGGTTGAAACCTATTCCCTAAATGAGAATGAAACACTGGATATTGTTTAAATACTTTTTGCTTTTGCCAAATCTCAAAAAAATTTAATATATACTGTTGAGAAATTATGCAAATTTCTTATAATCAGATTCGTGAGAATAAAATAATTGTGGAATGATAACACACAATTTGATAACGGAGTTCAGCTAATTATGCTTACGTCTCCGGACTATTGCAAGTCGTTTATTAAAAAGGGAAGAATCAAAGTGTTTATAAACACTCAGAAAATATATAACAATATTTTCTCTCTCTCTCTCAAACTTTTCTCTCTTCTCTCATTGGAATTTTCTTTCTCTCTTTGTTAGAATTGTTTCTACTTTTTTTCTTCTCTTCACATTCACAAAGCGGTAACTACGTGTTACTTATACTTGCATAAAACTAATTAAACACTATTAATTAATTTTACTATTTTTCTATTTATTCTCCTTCCTTTTCGGCTTTCCCTTTATTGAATGGTGCTGACCATTTCAACAATCTCCCACTTGAAGACTAATTTCAATTTGTCTTCACACCTTAATCAATGCAACAGTCATCTCTCTTTTGTTATGATAGCAAGCCAACTGAAGTTGAACACAACTTCAATTTGTCAATGGTTACTACCTTTGTCAACATGTTAGCTAGATTCTTACTTCCTTGAATCTTTCTCAATGTTAACACCTCATTCTCAAGCAAAGATCTGATGAAGTGATAACGAAGATCAATATGTTTTGTCCTAGAATGAAATGCTGAATTCTTAGCCAGATGTATCGCACTTTGACTATCACTATGCAAAACACTCCTCTCTTGAATAAATCCCAGCTTTGTTAACAATCCTTGAAGCCATATCAACTGTTTACTGGCTTTTGTCACTGCAACATACTCAGCCTCTGTAGTAGATAAAACAACGATCTTTTGAATTTGAGACATCCAACTAACAGCTGTTGTACCGATGGTGAAAATGTAACTAGTAGTACTTCTTCGGTGATCGACTTCACCTCCAAAGTCTGCATCTATGAAACCTTGTACTTTTAACTCTCTTTTACCAAAGTACAAACATTTCGTTATGGTGTCTCATAGATACCTCAAAATCCACTTAACAGCTTCCCAATGAGCTTTGCTTGGATTTGACATGAACCTACTTACAACTCCCATTGCATGGCCAATATCTAGCTTCATACAAACCATTGCATACATCAAACTTCCAATGGCTGAAGCATATGAAACCTTAGACATGAACTCTCTTTCTTCCTCTGTCTGAGGTGAATGATCCTTCGACAAGCGAAAATGACTAGCCAAAGGTGTGCTAACTAGCTTGGTTTCGCTCATGTTAAATCTTTGCAAAACACGTTTAATGTATTCTGCCTGAGATAACTGCAAAATCCCTCTTTGCTTATCTCTTGTGATTTGCATTCCAAGGATCTTCTTTGCTGGACCTAAGTCCTTCATGTCAAATTCTTTTGATAGTTGCATCTTCAAGTTTTTTTATCTCATCCATATCTAAACCTGCTACTAGCATATCATCAACATAAAGTAACAAAATGATATAACTGGACTTATATCTCTTGAAGAAACAATAGTGGTCAACATTACACTTTTGGAATCCTTCCTTGTGCATGAAGCTTTCAAACTTCCTATACCACTGTCTTGGAGCTTGTTTCACGCCATACAAACTTTTTCTTAATCTGCACACCATATTCTTTTTCCCTTCTTTTGAGAAACCTTCAAGTTGGTGCATGTAAATCTCTTTATCTAAGTCTCCATGAAGAAATGCAATTTTTACATCCAATTGCTCAAGGTAGAACTCTTCACTTGCAACAATGCTTAAGACTAACCTGATAGTATTTAACTTCAAAACTAGAGCAAAGATTTCAGTGTAGTCAACTCCTTCCTTTTGCTGAAATCCTTTGACAACTAATTGAGCTTTATATCTTTTGGAACCATCATGATCCTCCTTCACTCGATAAATCCATTTGTTGTGAAGTGCCTTCTTTCCCATAGGTAACTAGCTAGTTCCCATGTTTGATTAAAGATTAAAGACTTCATCTTGTCTTTCATGGCAAACTCCCACTTGTTGGAGTCTACAGTATGACATGCTTCCTCATAGTTTTCAAGCTCCCCTTCATTAGTTAACAATATATAATTCAGGTACTTCCTATTAGGCACATGAGGTCGAGAAGACCTTCTCAATACAAGAGCTGAACTAGAAGGTTCTAATGTGTCAAGTTGTTGATCACTACCATCTTCAGTTGATTCCTCTAGTTGAGGGCTCTCAACTATAAGATTTTTTGAGACACCGTCCACCTCTGCATATACTGGCCCATTATGTTTTGGGTTGTCATTGTCGGTGTTGTTCTTGTCCTTGTACATCACTCTTTCATTGAAGATCACATCTCTACTACAAATCATCTTTTTTGTTTTCATTATCCCAAAGGCAGTAGCCAAACTCATCCTCACCATAACCAATGAGAGTGCACTTTTTTGATTTGGGATCAAGTTTATTTCTACCTTGATCACTAATATGCACATAAGCTACACAATCGAAAACTCTAAGATGTGTAAGTTTTACTTCTTTTCCACTCCATACCTCTTCTGGTATTTTGTGCTCCAATGGTACCGATGGACCTCGGTTGACCAAGTAAGTTGCTATGTTAATAGCTTCTGCCCAAAACTACTTTGGTAAGCCAGACTATACACATAAGCTTCTAGCTCTTTCAGTCAATGTTCGGTTTATACGCTCAGCTACACCATTGTGTTGAGGTGTTCCTGGCACAATCCTTTTCATTCTGATTCCATGCTCATAACAAAACTTCTTAAATTTGATGTCTACATATTCACTACCATTGTCAGTTCTGAGCTTTTTGATCTTCAATCCTGTCTCATTTTCAACCATAGCCTTCTATATTTTAAAGGCTTTAAATACTTCTGACTTGTATTTTAGAAACTAAACCCATACCTTCCTAGAGTGATCATCTATAAAAGTCATAAAGTATTGTTTCCCACCAATGGATGACACAGTTGTTGGTCCCCAAACATCAAAGTGAACAAGCTCAAGTTTTTCCTTCTTCGAGGTTCTTGTATTTGTCTGAAAGTTGACTCTTCTCTGCTTTCCAAATATGCAATCTTCGCACATGTCAATTTCAATTGACTGAAGACCTAGTAATTTTCCCTTCGAATGCATAATCTTCATCCCTTTCTCACTCATATGGCCAAGTCTTTGGTGCCATAGATTGGGATTTTCATTATTTGTTGCTACTGCAACCAAATGATGTGCCCCTGCTATCATGTAAAGAGTACCACTCTTACTACTGTGAGCAACCGTTCTTGCACCTTTGGAAATCTTCCAATTATCACCATGGAAGACTGTTGTATAGCCATCACTAGCTAACTGGCCAATTGAGATTAAGTCTTTGTCAAATCGGGAATATGTCTAACATTCTTCAATTCCCAAACAGACTCGTTTAACTTAATCTTCACCACACCTTTGCCAACAATATGACGAGATTGTTCGTTACCAAGGTAAACTTTGCCAAGATTACCGAGGACATAATTCTCAAAGAATTCTCTCTGCGGAGTAGCATGAAAAGATGCTCCAGAATCTAACACCCAAGACTCTTCCTTGTTCTTTAAAGAACATATTAATGCATCGTGTCCTCCTGAGGTGGAGGTAACATTTGCCTCTGCTTTCGCCTCTTGATTCTTTGATGCAAACTTGCATTGATTTTTATAATGTCCGGTCTTTCCACAATTCCAACACTCGATATTCTTCGAGTTTTGGGAAATTCGATTATTTTTGGATTTGGACCTTCTATCTTTTGATTTATCACGTCCATATCCTCTAGTTGAATTTCTCCCTCTTGACTCTGTATGCAATACTGAAGAGGTTGATGATTCACCTGACTCTCTCCGTTAGATCTCTTCACTGAGAACCATATCATGAACATCACTGAACTTCAACTTATTGCTTCCTGACGAGCTACTCACAACTGTGACTATAACATTCCAACTTTCTCGGGAGAGAAGACAAAAGTATCAATGCTCGTACTTCTTCATCGAATTCTATTCCAACTGAACTCAATTGGGTTGTAACTATATTGAGTTCATTGAGATGCTACGTTGTTGATGCACCTTCCGTCATCCGTAGGTTAAACAACTGCCCCATCAAATGAACTTTATTTGAGGCTGATGGCTTTTCATACATGCTTGAAAGAGCTGCCATAAGACCTGTTGTGGTAGTTTCTTTTGCAATGTTGAAAGCAATGTTGCAAGATAATGTCAAACGAATAACTTCGAGGGCTTACCTATCGAGAAGAGCCCAATCTTCATCCTTCATGTCCTCTAGTTGAGTTCCTGAGAGAGGTTGATACATTTTTTTCTAATACAAATAGTCTTCTATTCGCATCTTCCAAAAGCCAAAGTCCGCACCATCGAACTTCTCAATTTTCACCTTTCCTTCTTCTACAGCCATTACTCCCACTAAAATCTAACTCCCTTTGGATCGTTTAGTTTAATTGACAAAAACAACAACCAAAGCTCTAATACCAATTATTGAGAAATTATGCAAATTTCTTATAATCAGATTCGTGAGAATAAAATAATTGTGGAATGATAACACACAATTTGATAACGGAGTTCAGCTAATTATGCTTATGTCTCCGGACTGTTGCAAGTCATTTATTGAAAAGGGAAGAATCAAAGTGTTTATAAACACTCAAAAAATATATAACAATATTTTCTCTCTCTCTCAAACTTCTCTCTCTTCTCTCGTTGGAATTTTCTTTCTCTTTTTGTTAGAATTGTTTCTACTTTTTTTCTTCTCTTCACATTCACAAAGCGGTAACTACGTATTACTTATACTTGCATAAAACTAATTAAACACCATTAATTAATTTTACTATTTTTCTATTTGTTCTCCTTCCTTTTCGGCTTTCCCTTTATTGAATGGTGCTGACAATTTCAACATATACAACAGTATCATAATCAAATATAAGTCAATATATGTCAGGTTAACAGCTTATATTAGGGATTACGTGAAGTACTTCTGTTGACGATCTTGATCAACCTTAACAGTGGTTGTTACTGCTGCTCTATTGTATTTCAATCCACAACACTATTCATGATGGTATAAGACAAAGCTTTTATTACAAGAGTATACCAGGTTCATTCAACGAAAAAAATCAACCTTAATGTTAAGTCCAATTTTATGTTGCACCAATTTTGGCAGGGATGGTACATCGTGTGTTTAGGATCCTCGCACCTTAATATTTTAATTTCCTTTGTATATTTTTTACTAAATTATATTTTTTTGTCCCAAATAAATTTATTTTCTCTTTGGTCCTATAGAAAATTAATACTTTTGCTCTACGCTTGTTAGAAATCATGTGTAGTGTTTTCTGCTTTGAAATTTATCAGAAAAAAAAGTCTGGCATTTTTTTTTACAGAATTTAACCTTTTCCATACAGAGGCGCTTGTATAGTTGAGTTCATTGTCATTACTCAAAAAAATATGATGTATTGTGATATTGTCATTCTGTTTCTTTTCCCTCTTTCTCAAGAAAGGGATATCTATACTAGTTGAGAAGATGCCTATTCTACAAAATGTCTCCACTAATCTATGCTAGTTTCCTAAAGTGTGAGATTTATTGTAAATTCAAGCAAGAAGTTATACGGTGGAAGACATCTTCACTGCAAGGAATAGTGAGGCCACCCTTGGGATGATCATATCCAAACTCTTCCTCTGCTTGACTCAACAAGTCTTGGAATGAAGGTTGGTTCAAGTATGATACAGGGATCACAAACCGCTTCATTTTCTCTCCGACATAAACTGCAAGATATCCCTTTGGCGCATTCACCGCTTTTGAAGATGCTTGATTTGCAGCAAATAACGCCTTTCTGATAGCAGGTAAACGAAAACCCATTGTAATATTGATTTGAGAAGAGAATTGTTTAAGAGAAGTCTTGAGAATATTAAATTTTGAATTCTTAAGGATGTGAATGATTTATGTTGGTCCTAAAGGCTTGCAGCCATGAATATATATAGATAAAAGGATGTGTAAGAAATCATCAATTGGTTACTTGAACTATTTGTGGAGGGGCATGAGATAGGATTCATGGAACGAAATGAGAGACAATGCATGTGGTGTTGTCTTAGAGGACTTTCTTAAGTAACAACGTAACATCTCACAGAAGATAATACAAGTCCCACCTTCCGAATCTATGAAAAAGAAAGTCTAAAATATTGGATCTTGTTGAAACTTATTCAGGGTTGTGGGGGCCACAAACATCATTTATGCAAATGTCATTCAGTGTTGCTTAAATTGGCATACATAAAAATGTGATTCATAGTTACTCATTATATGAAAATGTATTCAATGTTGTTTCTCTTATTATCTCCTCTGTTTCAGACAATACCATATGCCTTGTCTCTCATTTGGTCCCATAAATCCTATCTCATATCCCTCAACCAATAATTCAAGTAACCAATTAATGGGTTTTTGCATATCCTTTTATCTATATATATTCATGGCTGCAAAGCATTCAGTACCAACACAAACCTTCATATCCTATAACATTCAAAATTCCAAAGCTTATTTTCAAGACTTTTCTTAAACCATTCTCTTCTCAAGTCTCCAACACAATCAATACAACAATGGGTTTTCGTTTACCAGGAATCAGAAAGGCATTATTTGCAGCAAATCAAGCATCTTCAAAAGCCGTTGATGCCCCAAAGGGCTATCTTGCAGTATATGTCGGAGAGAAAATGAAGCGGTTTGCGATCCCTGTGACATACTTGAATCAACCTTCATTCCAAGACTTGTTAAGTCAAGCTGAAGAAGAGTTTGGATATGATCATCCCATGGGTGGCCTCACAATTCCATGCAGCGAGGATGTCTTCCAACGTATAACTTCTTGCTTAAATAGACAATAAAACTCATATTTTAGGAGACTGACATAGATTAGTGGAGACATTTTGTACAATAGACATCTTCTCAACTTGTAAAGATTGTTTTTTCTCGAGTGAGAGAAAAGAAATAGAATGACAAAATCACAGTATATCATATATTTTTGTGTAATGACAATGAATTCATTTACTCAAGCAGCTTCTCTGTGTTTTCATTTTATTAGTTTCAATATCCACTTCTCTGTGAACGAGCAATGTTGAATTCTGTATAAAAACCAGATTTTGTTCTGATAAGCTTCCAAGCAGGAATAGAACACGTGATTCCTTGCAAGGGTAGAGAAAAAGTATTTTTCCTATGATTGAAGAGAAAAACAAGTTTATTTGGGACAACATATTTTATTAGTGAATATTCATTTGAAATTAAAATTTCGAGGTGCTAATGCATCAAATACACGAGGTACTTCCCGGCCAATGCAAGTGCAAATAACAATTTACTTTTTTCATTGAATAGCAGTGGCCTGCTACTTTAGCAAAAGCTTATGTGATACCATTGACGTATGATATGGCTTATGATCTATAACCCTGCATCTGCAATAGACAAATAGCCAATGCTTTTTCATAACTTGTGTCTTTTAGATAAAAAAGAAACTATGACCTTTCAAACCAAATAGAGAAGTTGCCTTAAAGCAAAGTTATAGGTCTAGGTCCGTAACAAATATGAATGACTAATATTTGTATCATCACAAAATATTAATACAGCTGGACTTGGAAGTCAGAGATCTACAGTTTTTCAATTTAAATTTTATGAACAGAAATATATGGTAAATGAAGAAATGATTAGCAATTGATATCATAAACTGCGTGCATCAGAGTAATTCCTATTTTGTGTCCTCCTAAATTTGCAATGTTTTCAATTTTCATCCAGTGCTGTTGTGAATCTTGTGGCAATACTATGGTTGTAATGATCCATGCTTTTCTGCCCAAAGAACAACTCATAATCCATGCGAAGTTGCTTATTGTTGAGGACAATAATTGAAGAACCGATGACCCTAAGAAAATGATAATGACTTTGCAGAGATGAATCAGTGGTAGGGAGTACTAAATTAACTGAAGATATAATTACTATGTGTTGCTGAAAGCAGGAATTGAATGATATGAGCCACTAGCTAGGGGTTACTGGAACAGCTCGAGGTATATCAAAACACATTGGGGAAGCAGTAACATTCCTTATTAGATTATTGGTCAATAACTCTATTAAAATTTCTCTGGTAGCCTGATATATGTCAACTTAGATTTGATAAAGATACTCTTGTATTTGAGATTTGGAAAAAGCAAAAAGTGTTTAAACAATGTCTTGTGTTGCATTCTCATTCAGGAAACAAGTTTAAACTACCAATTTATACAAGGAATACAAAATCTTCACAAAAATGGAAATTCCGTCTGCACAATTTGCCTCATCTAATCTATCTGTGTCTCTGTTAATTAGAATGCTTTACAAGTGATTCAAGTGAGAGGTGACATTTAGGAAGTCATCCTCCTTGCATGGTATTGTGAGACCACCCATTGGATGGTCATACCCGAATTCTTCCTCAGCTTGATTCAACAAATCTTGAAATGAAGGTTGGTTCAAGTATGATATGTGGATAACAAATCGCTTCATTTTCTCTCCAACATAGACCGCAAGGTATCCCTTTGGCACCTCCACAGCTTTTGAAGATGCTTGGTTTGCAGAAACTGATGTCTTCCTGATGCCAGGTAAGCGAAAACCCATTGTTGTAAGTGTTGAGACTTGGGAAGAGAAATATCAAGAACGACTTGTAAATATGATACAAGTTTTTGAACTTCAAATGCTTTAGGATGTAAATATTTTTGTTATCCTAAATGCTTGCGGCCATGAATATATATAGATGAAAGAATTTCTAAGAAATTGTTTGCTAATTGAATTATTGAGTAGAGAGGGCCAAAGTCTATGAGATAAGAAACATGGGACCAAAAGAGACAAGGACATATGGTATTACCTTGGAAAACTTTCTCAGAAAATCAATAGTTAACATAATACTACTCCACCTTGACTAGTGAATCCACTTGAAATTAAATAGATGTATAATCTCAAACCAAAGAGATATATAATGGTCAATTAATATCTCTCGCTATCTGTTGCCTTATAATTTCATCTACCATAAAATAGCTTCCAGCTGTATCAACATAATGTGAAGAAAACATGTCCAAAGCATGTCTACAAAATATCCAAATAATGCATAGTCAAATGTTAGGTTTAGGCACGTTTCATTTGGTAACATGTGGAGGCCTTAGGTTGGCCATTGATTGATAAGGCAAAACCATGTGATATCTCATGTGTATGCATGGAAGACAAAACCATGTGATGTCTCATGTGTATGCCCTCCATCCTTTAACAGTCATTTTCTTTTAGAATTGGGTTTCCAAAAAAATCTTAAAAACTATATATATACACTACCCTTTGCCTTTACAAACCACACCTGCCATTGCAATCCTCAAGCTTCAACATTAAGAATCATTAATTCCTTGAAAATTTGAGATTGTTTTTCATCCTTCAATCCAGCACAAAAAATGGGTTTCCGTTTACCTTCTATTCGACAGGCATCATTCACAGCTAGCCAAGCATCTTCAAAATTTGTAGAAGTCCCAAAGGGCTATCTTGCAGTGTATGTTGGAGAGAAACAAAAGCGATTCATGATTCCCATATCATATTTGAACCAACCTTCATTCCAAGACTTGTTGTGTCAAGCTAAAGAAGAGTTTGGATATGATCATCCCATGGGTGGCCTCACAATTCCTTGCCATGAAGATATCTTCCAACGTGTAACTTCACACTTGAATTGACAATAAATCTCACACTTTAGGAGACTGACTTAGATTAGTGAATACTTTTTGTACAATAGGTGTCTTCTCAGCTTGTAAAGATTACCAATTTTTGAGTAATGACAACCAATTCAATTGCTAAGTATTTTTGTTTGTATTGTTTATTTCTCTCTCTGCAATTAGAACCGAGGTTTCTTTCTGAAAAAAAATATTTGACTTTTATCATAAATTCTACAACATATAATATAACACAGCTCGGCCCAGATCCTTCACAGAGTAGGAAAAGTTAATTAATTGTAGTTTGCTAGGACCAAAGAGACACTTGAATATATTAATTTGGGATGGAATTTAAGGATTTTCAAGTTCTATATATATTGATGTCCCCGATCGTACACCTTTTTATTGAAATATATAATTCAACATTGTCACATGAGACGTGTAATGGACTATGGTGCTTCTCAATCTGAGAGCTGTATAAACTGAAGTCCCATTTCAAATCAGCTTGCAGGTGTGTGTCTTCTGTTGTGACACATGCTGCCAAATCATTTATACCAGCTAGCCATTTAACATAACACCTATAAAGATTTTCTTTTTCATATTGAGATGAAAAAGAATTTCGAAAGAAGGATTTCATTGGTGTAAGAATCAGTAGCTTTAGTAGTTTGAAGTGATGAATCGAAGCTTAACTGAAATGTTCCACTGAATAAAATTCTAGTTCGTTAGTACCTAGCAAATTACTATTATAGCTTTTCCTGAACCGTGAAGCATGTAGGATGTTATATAACAATCAAGATGTTTTTTTTTCAGCAAGCAATCTCCTAATAGTGTCTATCGTTCTAATTGCAAAAAAGGAAGTGAACAATATGTAATTGATAAACAGAGAAATACTAGCAATCATGAATTCGTTGTCATTACTCAAAAATTGGTAATCTTTACAACTAGAGAAGATGTCTATTGTACAAAATGTCTACACTAATTTAAGTCAGACTCCTCCTAAGTGTGAGATTTATTCTCAATTCAAACATGAAGTTATATGTTGGAAGACATCTTCACTGCAAGGAATTGTGAGGCCACCTAAGGGATGATCATATCCAAACTCTTCCTCTGCTTGATACAAAAGATCTTGGAATGAAGGTTGATTCAAGTATGATATTGGAATCAAAAACCGCTTTTGTTTTTCTCCAACATACACGGCAAGATAGCCCTTTGGGACTTCTACAGATTTTGAAGTTGCTTGGCTAGCTGTGAATGATGCCCGGAATAGAAGGTAAGCGGAAACCCATTTTTTTTTTTTTTGCTTGATTGAAGGAAGAAGAACAATCTCAAATTTTCAAGGAATGACTCTTAATACGTTGAAGCTTGAGGATTGCAATGAAAGGTGTTGTTTGTAAAGACAAAGGATAGTGTATATATAGTTTTTAAGATTCTTTGGAAACCAATTCAGAGAGAAGGCGACTGTTAAGGGATGGAGGGCATACACATGAGATATCACATGGTGTTGTCTTCGGTGCATCTATCAAGCATAAGTTCTGAAGACGTGTGTTACCACACCCTTATCAAACATTGGCACCAACATAAAGCCTCCACTTGTAACCAAATTAGAAATGCCTAATGAAACGTAACGTATATTCATACATTAATTAGTACTCCATATTTTTTTAAACATGCTCTAGACATGTTTTGTTCACATTACATTGAATTACAGCTGGAAGGTACGTATATTTCTGGCTATTAAATTATAAGGCAATGGATAGTGAGAGATCATATATTGTTTTAATTATTTCTGCTGTGGTTTGAGATTATACATTTTCTTCACACGGAATCAGTGAGAAAGTCCTCCAAGGCAATACCATATGCCCCTGTCTCCTTGTTGGTTCCATGAGTCTTGTCTTATAGTCCTCCCACCTCAATAATTCATGTAGCCAACTACTTCTTACAAATTATTTGTTCTCTCTATATATATATTCATGGATGCAAGCATTTAGCACAACAGAAATCATTCACATCTTAAAGCATTTGAAGTTCAAAAACTTGTATCTTATTTTCTCAAGTCTTTTCACAGATTATCTTCCCAAGTCTCAACACATACAATACAACAATGGGTTTTCGCTTACCTGGCATCAGAAAGACATCATCTGCTGCAAACCAAGCATCTTCAAAAGCTGTGGGTGTGCCAAAGGGCTACCTTGCAGTCTATGTTGGGGAGAAAATGAAGAGGTTTGTTATCCCCATATCATACTTGAACCAACCTTCTTTCCAAGATTTGTTGAATCAAGCTGAGGAAGAATTCGGGTATGACCATCCAAAGGGTGGTCTCACAATACCATGCAGGGAGGATGAGTTCCTAAATGTTGCATCTCACTTGAATGACCTGTGAATCATGCTAATGGGAGACACAGATAGATTAGTTGAGGCAAATTTGTAAAGAAGGCATTTTCTTTTATTGTGAGAATTTTCTATTTTGTACAGAAGTTGAAACATGTTTCCTGAATGAGAATTAATGAAACACAGAACATTGTTTAATCACTTTTTGTGCCTTTGCAAAATCGCGATATGGTTTAACATATACAACAGTATCATTATTAAACTTAACTTACTGATATATATCAGCATGATCAGACTATTAGGGATTAACTGAAGTAATTCTGTTGTTGATATTGGAGCAACCTTGATAAAGTTGTTAATTACACTAATCTATTGTATTTCAATATGTGTCCATCATCCGAACAAGAAACCCACAACACATTTCTGTCCTGAAACAGTGTTTGCCACTTGTTGCCGGATTTTTCTATAATATGTTGTTCTTTTAGTTCCTTCTTTAAGAACCACAATGTTATGATATATCTTCTGTTAATTATTACTCCCTACCGTTCTATCATCACTTCAAAGTCATTATATATATATATCATAGCATCAACTCTTTCATTTACCTAAACAAGGAGTCATGGAGTTATGTTACTACTATGGTATTAATTGCCATGGAGTTATTACTACCATGGTATTGCCCCCAAAATTAACAACAGAAATACGAAAAGAGATCACAAATTTTTTTTCTCCCATATAATTTTATCTGTCCTTGGTTCCTAGGGAAAATACTTCTGCTATACCCTTATAGGAATCATGTGTGTTCTATTAATGATTTGAAATTTATCACAGCAAAGTCTTGTTTCTAACAGAATTCAACCTAGCTCATTCAGGGAAAAGCGAAGATTGAAACTAATAAAGATAAAGTATAGAGAAGCTGCTTAAGTTGTTGAATTCATTGTAACTAATCAAAAAATAACATATTATGTTTCTATTTTCTATCTCTTGAGAAGGGGATCTATATACATTTTGAGAAGACACCTGTTGTACAAAATGTCTCCTCTAATCTATGTCAGTTTCCTAAACTGTGAGATTTATGCTCAATTCAAGCAAGAAGTTATATGTTGGAAGACATCTTCACTGCAAAGAATTGTGAGGCCACCCATGGGATGATCATATCCAAACTCTTCCTCTGCTTGACTCAACAAGTCCTGGAATGAAGGTTGGTTCAAGTATGAAACAGGAATTACAAATCGCTTCATTTTCTCGCCGACATAGACTGCAAGATAGCCCTTTGGTGCATCCACCACTTTCAAAGATGCTTGATTTGCTACAAATAATGATTTTCTGAGACTAGGTAAATGAAAACCCATTGTTGTATTGATTTGAGAAGAGAATGGTTCAAGAAAAGTCTTGAGAATTTTGAATGCTTTAGGATGTGAATGATTTGTGTTGGTCCTAAATGCTTGCAGCTATGAATATATATAGATTAAAGGTTATGCAAGAAAGCACTAATTGGTTACATGAATTATTTAATCAAGGAGGGATTCGAGATAGGAGTCATGGGACCAAATGAGAGACATGGCATGTGGTGTTGTCTTAGAAGACTTTCTTAAATCTTAAGTATCAACGTAACATGTTATTGTAGATAATATAAGTCATACCTTCTGCATCTAATAAAAAGAAAATGTAATATGATCTTGTCGACACTTACTTATTCAGAGTGGTGGGGGCTAGAAATTTCATGCATTGTGATATGGCTAATCCAATGGTGAATATGCTTGAGACATAACACATGCTTCTTCAAATAATTGTAGGTTGACAGTTCTATTGATATATATAATCTACCAAGTACCAACTAATATCAGAGTGACAGATAGCAACCAGTAAACCTTAAGCAGACCAGATTGACAGATCTGAAAAAGATTTTGAAGGTAAGAAAAAAAACCAATGCTGAATACATGATCATGAAGCACTATGAACCACATTTTTTTTGTACGGCAAATTCTAACAGACACCAGCTTAAAATTTGCACACATGCATTAAGTTCAGTGCCCTTACCCCCTTAATTGTCAACATGATCCACTTTTGATATTTTTTTCTCATTATATTTTTTCTTTTCAAATGGGGACATCTGTTGGCTTCACTCAAAAGGTGGGATAGTATTATCTTAACTGCTATAGTATATTACGTTGATTCTTGAGAAAATCCCCAAGACAATATCATATGCCCTTGTCTCTAAGTTGGTCCCATTACTCTTATCTCATGGCCCTCCTTCAACAATTATAATTTATGAAGCCAATGGTTTCATACATATCCATTTATCTATATATATTCATAGCCGCAAGCATTTAGGACCAACACAAATCATTCACGTCCTAAAGCATTCAAAATTCAAAGTTCTCAAGATTTCTCTTGAACCATTCTCATCTCAATTAATCAATAAAACAATGGGTTTTCGTTTACCTGGTATCAGAAAGTCATCATTTGTGGCAAATCAAGCATCTTCAAAAGCGGTGGATGCACCAAAGGGCTATCTTGCGGTCTACATATGTCAGAGAGAAAATGAAGCGGTTTGTGATTCCTGTATCATATTTGAACCAAGCTTCCTTCCAAGACTTGTTGAGTCAATCTGAGGAAGAGTTTGGATATAAC
Source organism: Amphicarpaea edgeworthii (assembly GCA_014843725.1). Taxonomy (NCBI): domain Eukaryota; kingdom Viridiplantae; phylum Streptophyta; class Magnoliopsida; order Fabales; family Fabaceae; genus Amphicarpaea; species Amphicarpaea edgeworthii. Next base: position 7,170,658 of record CM026323.1, on the reverse strand, counting down.
CATCCTATGGGTGGCCTCACGATTTCTTGCAGTGAAGATGTCTTCCAGAGTATAACTTCTTGCTTGAATTGACAAGAAATCTCACACTTTAGGAGATTGACATAGATTAGCAGAGACATTTTGTACCATAAGCGTCTTCCAAACACGTATAGATCTCCCTTTCTTAACAAAGAGGGAATATAAACAGAATATATAATTTTTTTGTTTAATTCCAATGAATTCGACAACTCAAGCAGCTTCTCTTTATTTTCTGTTTATTAGTTTCAATCTTCTCTTATCTCTGTATGATCCAGGTTGAATTCTGTTAAAAAAGCAGATTTTGTTCTGGTAAATTTCAAACATGGAATAGAACACGTGATTCCTAAACAATAACAACGGCAGAGCAGAAGTATTTTCCCAAGGACCAAAGATAAAGATAAAATTATTTGGGAGAAACAAAACATATTCAATTAATAATTGTACATATTTGAGCTGCAAGGCCTAAACACACTAGGTACCTTCCCTGCCAAAGCAGAAAGCTTTTGTTAAAGAGTAAAGGCCATGTTTATTCAAGGTAGAGAATAGACCTTGATGATAAAGTCCAATTTTATTTGCACCAGCTTTGACAGGAGAAATGTACCTCGTTTGTGTGTTTAGACCATGCAGATCAAAATTTTAATTTGATATGTATAATCCTTAATTGATTATGCTTTGCTTCTCCCAAGTAATTTTATCTTTGTCTTTGGTTATGGGAAAATATTTCTGCTATATATACCCTCCTTAGGAATCATGTGTTCTATTACTGATTTGAAATTTATCAGACCAAAGTCTTGTTTCTTAAAAGAATTCATCCTGGCATACAGAGAGAAAGGAAAGGTTGAAACTAATAAGGATAAAGTATAGAGAAGCAGAGTGTTAAAATGAATAAAATGTTCAAATATCTTTATGATAAAAAGAATATATAATTGTTCATTTTTGCAAATTTTAATAGCTGATAGTGGATATAACTGATAGCGGATATTCTGCTTAACAAAATTTAATTTTGTGTTATTATAGAACATAAAAATATTTCAATACCATCCCAAGTTATTAAATTAAAGTTCTTCTTAATTAGTTCCTACTTCCTAGCAAAATACTATTATATAGCTTTTCCTGGGCTGTGAAGCATGTGGGCTGTTATATATAACAATCAATACATCTTCATTTTTTTTTACCAGCAAGCAACCTCCTAATAGTGTCTATCATTCTAATTGCAGAAGGAAGTGAACAATGTGTAATTGATGAACAGAAATACTAGCCATTGAACTTGTTGTCATTACTAAAAAAATTGGTAATCTTTACAAGTTGAGAAAATGCCTATTGTATAAAATGTCTACACTAATCTAGGTCAGTATCCCACCGAGAGATTCATTGTCAATTCAAGTGAGAAATGATATGTTGGAAAACATCTTCACTGCAAGGAATTGTGAGGCCACCCAAGGGATGATCATATCCAAACTCTTCCTTTGCTTGATACAAAAGGTCTTGGAATGATGGTTGATTCAAGTATGATATGGGAATCAAGAACCGCTTTTGTTTCTCTCCAACATATACTGCAAGATAGCCCTTTGGGACTTCTACAGATTTTGAAGATGCTTGGCTTGCTGTGAATGATGCCCTTCGAATAGCAGGTAAACGGAAACCCATTTTTTTTTTTTTTGCTTGATGAAAGAAAACAGAACAAACTTAAATTTTCAAAGAATGATTCTAAATGTTGATGTTTGAGGATTATTGCAAAGGCTTGTGTGTTGTACCTGTGAAGACCAAGGATAGTGTATATATAGTTTTTAAGATTCTGTGGAAACCGAATTCCCAGAGAAAATGACTGTTAAAGGATGGAGGACATACACATGAGATATCACATGGTGTTGTCTTCAGTACTCAGTAGTGCCTTTATCAATTGGATAAGTTGTGAAAACGTGTGTAACCCCACCCTTACCAAATGAGACGTTTATTCATGCATTAATTGGTATTCCATATTTTTGTAAACATGCTTTGGACATGTTTTCTACACATTATGAAGTACAGCTGGAAGGTAATTTTGTGGTTGATGAATTATAAGGCAATGGATAGCGAGAGACCATATATCATTTATTTCTGAGGTTTGAGATTATACATCTATTTTATTTCAAGGCAATACCATATGCCCTTGTCTCCCTGTATTGGTCCCATGACTCTTGTCTTATAGTCCTCCCACCTCAATCATTCATGTAGCCAACCATTTCTTACAAATTATTTCTTCGATCTATATATATTCATGGATGCAAGCATTTAGGAAACAAAAATCATTCACATCCTAAAGCATTTGAAGTTCAAAAATTCTCATCTTATTCACAAGTCTTTTCTCAAATTCTCTTCCAAATCTCAACACATACATTACAACAATGGGTTTTCGCTTACCTGGCATCAGGAAGACATCATCTGCTGCAAACCAAACATCTTCAAAAGCTGTGGATGTACCAAAGGGCTACCTTGCTATCTATGTTGGGGAGAAAATGAAGCGATTTGTTATTCCTTTATCATACTTGAACCAACCATCCTTTCAAGATTTGTTGAATCAAGCTGAGGAGGAATTCGGGTTTGACCATCCAATGGGGGGTCTCACAGTACCATGTAAGGAGGATGAGTTCCTAACTGTCACCTCTCACTTGAATGACCTGTAAATCATGCTAATCATGACACAGATAGATTAGATGAGGCAAATTTGTATAGAAGGCTTTTTCTATTTCATACAGAAGTTGAAATCTTTAGCCTGAATGAGAATGCAACACAGGACATTGTTTAACAACTTTTTATTTTTGCCAATCTAACTGACTTTTAGTATATTCAACAGTATTATTATTAAATTTAGGCTTAAATAACTTTTAGGACCCGAAAAAATACCGAATTTTGCTTTGGATTCCTTCCTGGTAAATTTTTTCGTTAACATTTATGATATATCATGTTAAATTTAAGCCTTAAAGTTAACATAATATATATCAGCCTCAGACTGCTATCAGCTTTAATTTAGGGATTAATTACAGTAATTATGTTGATCAATCTTAATAAGGTTGTTACTACTGCCCCATTGTAATTCAATATGTGTCCATGATCTGAACAAGGAACCATGACACATTTGCCTTGAAACAGTTTTAGCCACTTGTTGCCAGATTTTTCTATAATATGTGGCTCTTTTAGTTCCTTCTTTAAGCACTACATTGTATTTATATATCTTCAGTTGAATTTGTTTTCCCACTTCTATCATTCCTGTAAAATCATTACCATTTTCCTAGATTTGTCATTCTTCCAGTTTCCATAACAAGCAACACCATCACATGGATTATTTGGGCAGAAAAGCATGGAGTTATACTACTACTATGGTTTTCCCAAAACTGTTAACAGCAATAGAAGATATGGAAAAGCGTTGGTTTTTACACTGCTCCACATATGAGGTTAGAGATAGTGAGCCATACCAATCATGAATGGTATAAGAGATATCCTTTTTTAGGAATAGGCCACGTCTATTCAAGGAAGAAAATAAACCTTGATGTTAAATCCAATTTTATGTTGCAACTGCTTTGGCAGGGAAGGTACCTCATCAGTTTAGGGCTTGTAGAGTAAAATTTTATTTTTGTATGCATAATTATAAATTGAATATGCATTGTTTATCCAAAATAATTTTATATTTGTTTTGGTTCTATAGGGAAAATACATCTTCTCTAAACTTGTTAGGTATCATGTGTTCGATTCATGATTTGAAATTTATCTGAACAAACTCTGCTTTTTAACAGAATTCAACCTGTCTTGTATAGAGAAAAAGGAAGATTATTTAAATAAGTAAACAGAAAATACAGAAGAGCTGCTTGAGTAGTTGAATTCATTGAGAAAATAAGATCTTTACAAGTTGAGAAGATGCCTATGGTACAAAAATGTCTTCCCTAATCTAAGTCAGTCTCCTAACGTGTGAAATATATTGTCAATTCAAGCAAGAGGTTATATGATGGAAGACATCTTCACTGCAAGGAATTGTGATGCCACCCATGGGATGATCATATCCAAACTCTTCTTCAGCTTGACTCAACAAGTCTTGGAAGGAAGGTTGGTTCAAGTATGATACAAGAATCACAAATCGCTTCATTTTCTCTCCAACATAGACTGCAAGATATCCCTTTGGTGTATCCACTACTTTTGAAGATGCTTGATTTGCAACAAATAATGACTTCCTGATACCAGGTAAATGAAAACCCATTGTTGTATTGATTTGAGAAGAGAATGGTTCAAGAGAAGTGCTGAGAAAATTGATTGTTGAATGCTTTAGGATGTGAATGAATTGTGTTGCTCCTAAGCGCTTGCAGCCATGAATATATATAGATAAAAGGATATGCAACAAAACATTAATTGGTTACTTGAATTATTGATGAAGGAGGGATATAAGATAGGAGTCGATCAGAGGACCAAATAAGAGACATGGCATGTGGTGTTGTCTTTGAGGAATTTCTTAAAAATCAACCTAACATGTGATTGTCGACATTAGCTTATTCAGTGTGGTGCAGGACAGAAATTTCATTTATGTAAATTTCATGTAGTTTTACTTATTCATGAATTAATTGGAATTCTATACTATTCTAAACATGCTTGGACATGTTTTCTTCACCTTATGTTGAACTACAGCTGGAAGGTATTTTCTGGCAGATAAATAATATGGCAACACAGATAGCGAGAGATCATAAACCATTATATTTCTATGGTTTGACATTATACGTCTGTTTTATTTCAAGCTGATCCACTACAGAAAATGAGATTGTATTATCTTAACTACCATAATATGTAACGTTAATTCTTGTGCAAGGATTTAGCACAACAAAAATCATTCACATCCTAAAGAATTTAGTTCAAAAACTTCCATCCTATTTAGAAGTCCTTTTTTGAGACACTCTTCCCAAGTTTCAACACATACAACAATGGGTTTTCATTTACCTAGTATCAGAAAGGCATCATCTTCTTCAAAATCCATGGATGTGCCAAAGGGCTACCTTGCTGTCTATGTTGGAGCGAAAATGAGGCAGTTTGTTGAGTCATACTTGAACCAACCTTCATTCTAGAACTTGTTGAGTCAGGCTGAGGAGGAGTTCGGATATGATCATCCCATGGGTGGTCTCACAATTCCTTTCAGTGAAGATGTCTTCCAGCGTATAACTTCTTGCTTGAATTGACAATAAATCTCACTTTAGGGTACTGACATAGATTAGTGAAGACATTTTGTACAATAGGTGTCTTCTCAACTTGTAAAGATCTTCCTTTCTTGAGAAAGAAGAAAAAGAAAGACTATAGAATGACAAAATCACAGTATTTCATATGTTTTTTGTTTAGTGACAATGAATTCAACTACTCAAGCAACTCCTCCGTGTTTTCTGTTATTTGTTACAATGTTCACAACAGGAATAGAACACGTGATTCCTAACAAGGGTGGAGCAAAAATATTTTCCCTTAAATAACACTGGCCTTAATAAAGAAAAAGGACTTAACAATGGCCTTATTTCTGTTTATAGATCTGTGACAGTTGGAAGTGACAAACATTTATATCATAATTTATATCATCCCAAATTATTTATAGAGCTGGACTTGATGTCAGAAATCCAAATTCTCAATTTAAATTTAATAAACACTTAACAGAAATAAATTGGGAAGGGTGAAGTAATGTAGTAGATAGCACAACTGTTTAGTAGATGTGGATCAGAGTTCTTAATTTCTGTCCACCGAAATTAACTATATCTTGTTCTGTTGCTGTTGTGAATTTTAGGTCAATACCATAGTAGGAACAGTCCATGCTTTCTGCCCAAGAAACAACTAATATATAATCCATTTGATGGTTCTGCTTGTTAAGAAAATTGGAAGAACCTATGACAGGTGGAAAATGATAATAGTAAGGGGCCAGGAGTACTATATTGACTGTACATTACTATGTGTTTCTCAAAGCAGGAAGTGTATTGCATAGAAAAATAAATTAACAAGTGGCTAAAACTGTTTCAGGAAAAACGTGTTGTGGGTTCCTTGATCAGATCATGGATCTATACTGAAAAATAAGATAGGGCAGCATTAATAACCCTTATCAAGTTTGCTCAATATTTCCAATAAAATTACTGCATGCACTTAATCCCTGATATTAACTGATAGCCTAATGCTAATATATATCAAGTTAAATTTGATAATGATACTGTTCTGTGTATTGATATATAATACTTATTGAGATTTGGCAAAAGCAAAAAGTAATTAAACAATTCCGTGTGTTGCATTCTCATTCAGACAACAGATTTCAACTTCTGTACATAATAGAAAATCCTCACAAAAATATAAATTTCCTCCGTCTGTACAAAATTGCCTCAGCTAATCTATCTCAGTCTCCATTACAATGATTTACAACTCAATCAACTGAGAGGTGACGTTTAGGAACTCATCCTCTCTGCATGGTATTGTTAGACCACCCATTGGATGATCATATCCGAATTCTTCTTCTGCCTGACTAAGTAAATCTTGAAATGAAGGTTGGCTCAAGTATGATACTGGAATCATGAACCGTCTCATGTTATCTCCAACATAGATGGCAAGATAGCCTTTTGGTACTTCAACTCTCTTGAAGGCTGCTTGGGTTGTAGAGAACGAAGCCCGTCTAATAATACTCGGTATGCGGAAACCCATATTATTTTCTGAAGTCAAAAGGACTTGTATATGAAAGAAATATTCGAGTTCTGATACTACTTCAGGAATGTGATGACTTGTGTTGTTTGAGAATCCAAGAAATTGTGCATATATAATGTCTAGGATCTCTGCAATCAAATTCCACAATGGGCCATGATGGAGTCTCTTAGGGAAAAAGGATCACATGGTATTGTCTCAGAGATCTCTTTCAAGGATTAGGAAGTTCAATAGGAGTGTATACCTCACCTTCTGTGATAGTGGCCAACAAATTACCAACCTGACAACCTATAATGTTTGTTCATGCTTTGTGATATGGCTAATCCAATGGTGGATATGCTCAAGACAAATCACATGCTTCTTCAAATAATCATAAGCTGACAGTTCTATTGATATATATATTTAGCAAGTACCAACTAATATCAGAGTGACAGATAGCAACCAGGAAATCATAAGCAGACAAGATTGACAGCTTTGAATAAGATTTTGAAGGTAAGAAGAAAACCTACACCAAATAAATGATCATCAAGCACTATGAACCATAATATTTTTGTACGGAAAATTCTAACCGACACCAGCCTAAAATTTGCACACATTAAGTTCATTGCCCTTGCCCCCTTATAATTGTCAACATGATCCACTTTTGATATTTTTTTTTTCATTATATTATTTCTTTTCATGTGGGGACATCTGTTGGCTTCACTCGAAAAGGTGGGATAGTATTATCTTAACTGCTATAGTATGTTACATTGATTCTTGAGAAAATCCCCAAGACAACACCATATGCCCTTGTCTCTAAGTTGGTCCCATTACTCTTATCTCATGGCCCTCCTTCAACAATAATAATTGATGAAGCCAATGGTTTCATATATATCCTTTTATCTATATATATTCATAGCCGCAAGCATTTAGGACCAACACAAATCATTCACGTCCTAAAGCATTCAAAATTCAAAGTTCTCAAGATTTCTCTTGAACCATTCTCTTCTCAATTAATCAATACAACAATGGGTTTCCGTTTACCTAGTATCAGAAAGTCATCATTTGCAGCAAATAAAGCATCTTCAAAAGCGGTGGATGCACCAAAGGGTTATGTTGCAGTCTATGTGGGAGAGAAAATGAAGCGGTTTGTGATTCCTGTACCATACTTGAACCAGCCTTCATTTCAGGATTTGTTGAGTCAAGCTGAGGAAGAGTTTGGATATAATCATCCCATGGGTGGCCTCACGATTCCTTGCAGCGAAGATGTCTTCCAACATATAACTTCTTGCTTGAATTGACAATAAATCTCACAATTTAGGAGATTGAGATAAATTAGTGAAGACATTTTGTACAATAGGCGTCTTCCAAACATGTATAGATCTCCCTTTCTTAACAAAAAGGGAAAAGAAACAGATAGTATATCAATTTTTTCTTTAATTCCAATGAATTTGACAACTCAAGCAGCTTCTCTTTATTTTTTGTTTATTAGTTTCAATCTTCCCTTAATTATCTCTGTTTGAGCCAGGTTGAATTCTGTTAAAAGCAGATTTTGTTCCGGTAAATTTCAAACATGTATAGAACACATGATTCCTAACCAGTAACAAAGATAAAATTATTTGGGAGAAAGAAAACGTATTCAATTAATAATTATACATATTTGAGCTGCAAGGCCTAAACACACAAGGTACCTTCCCTGCCAAAGCGAAAAAACTTTTGTTAAGGAGTAAAGGCCACGTCTATTCAAGGAAGAAAATAAACCTTGATGTTAAAGTCCAAATTTATTTTTCACCTGCTTTGGCAGCTGGAAGGTACCTTGTGTGTGTTTAGGGCCATGCAGATCAAATTTTTAATTTGATATGTATAATCATTATTAATTGTATGTGTTTTGTTTCTCCCAAGTAATTTTATCTTTGTCTTGGTTCTGGGAAAATATTTCTGCTACATGTGCCCTTCTTAGTAACCATGTGTGTTCTATTACTGATTTGAAATTTATCAGACCAAAATCTTGTTTCTTAACAAAATTCAACCTGGCTCATACAGATAGAAGAGAAGATTAATTGAAACTAATGAAGATAAAGTATAGAGACGTTGTCTGATTGCAGAGTGTCATTACTGTAATTGATAATTTTTGTATCTGCATATATATTTTGCCACAGCCACTACTCCTACTTGTTGTCACTTCATTCTAGCTTTGCTACCAGCAGCCCCGTACAACTAATTGGCTCATATGACTTTGGCCCCATTTACTTATATATCACAAACAATTCTTCATTTGTTAGTTTGTCAAGAAGCAGCACCATCTTTTAGGGTCACAATAAAAGATAAGCAGAGATCGATTCAGTGATTCAAGTATATTTTTTATACTTTTATAAATGCATTTTTGCAAAATAATATTATATAGCTTTTCCTGCCCGTGAAGCATGCATGTGGGTTGTTCTACAACTATCAAGACTTCTTTTTTTCTTATAAGCAAGCAACCCCATATTGTGCCTATCATTCTAATTGCGGAAGGAAGTGAACAAGATGTAATTGATAAACAGAAATACTAGCAATCATGAATTCGTTGTCATTACTCAAAAATTGGTAATCTTTACAAGTTGAGAAGACGCCTATTGTACAAAATGTCTTCACTAATCAAGGTCCATCTTCTAAAGTGTGAGATCTATTGTCAATTCAAGCAAGAAGTTATACGTTCGAAAACATCTTCACTGCAAGGAATTGTGAGGCCACCCAAGGGATGATCATATCCAAAGTCTTCCTCTGCCTGATACAAAAGGTCTTGGAATGATGGTTGATTCAAGTATGACACAGGAATCACAAACCGCTTTTGTTTCTCTCCAACATACACTGCAAGATAGCCCTTTGGAACTTTTGAGGCTGCTTGGCTAGCTGTGAATGATGCCCTTTGAATAGAAGGTAAACGGAAACCCATTTTTTTTTTCTTGATTGAAGGAAGAAGAACAATTTCAAATGTGCAAAGAATGAACCAAATTGTTGAAGCTTGAGGATTGCAATGGCAAAGTAATGTTTGTTGTGAAGGCTAAAGACCAAGGATTGTGTATATATATAGTTTTTAAGATTCTGTAACCCAATTCTCAGAGAAAGTGACTGTTAAGGGATGGAAGGCATACACATGAGATATCACATGGTATTGTCTTCAGTAGTGCAAGCTGTGAAAACGTGTGTAATCCCACCCTTATCAAACATAAAACCCCCACTTGTAACCAAATGAGACGTGCTAAGTGAAACGTAAGTTTATTCATGCATTAATTTTGGTATTCCATATTTTTCTAAACATGCTTTCGACATGTTTTCTACACATTATAAAGTACAGCTGGAAGTTAATTTCTGGCTGATGAATTTTAAGGCAATGGATAGTGAGAGATCATTATCATTTACTTCTGAGGTTTGAGATTATACATCTATTTTATTTCAAGTGGAATATATCAGTCCAGAAAGTTGTTCAAGGCAATACCATATGCCCTTGTCTCCTAGTTGGTCCCATGACTCTTTTCTTATAGTCCTCCCACCTCAATCATTCATGTAGCCAACCATTTCTTAAAATTATTTCTTCAATCTATATATATTCATGGATGCAAGCATTTAGGGACAACAAAAAGCATTCACATCCTAAAGCATTAGAACTTCAAAAACTTGCATCTTATTCACAAGTCTTATCTCACATTCTCTTCCCAAGTCTCAACACATACAATCCAACGATGGGTTTCCGCTTACCTGGCACCAAGAAGACATCATCTGCTGCAAACCAAGCATCTTCAAAATCTGTGGAGGTGCCAAAGGGATACCTTGCAGTCTTTGTTGGAGAGAAAATGAAGCGGTTTGTTATTCCCGTATCATACTTGAATCAGCCTTCATTCCAAGATTTGTTGAATCAAGCTGAGGAAGAATTCGGGTATGACCATCCAATGGGTGGTCTCACAATACCATGCATAGAGGATGAGTTCCTAACCGTCACCTCTTACTTGAATAATCTGTAATTCATGTTAATAGAGACACAAATAGATTAGATGAGAAAAAATTGTACAGAAGGTATTTTCTATTTTGTATAGAAATTGAATTGAAACCTTTAGCTGGCTTGAATGAGAATACAACACAAGACATTGTTTAACAAATTTTTCTTTTTTCCAATCTCACTAACTTTTAATATATTCAACCGTATCATTATTAAATTTAGGCTTAAATAAATTTTAAATCCCAGATAAATACCGAATCTTGCTTTGGACTCCTTATAAGTTTTATGCTTGTTATGGATAAATTGCAGTAATTATGTTGATCAACCTTGATAAGATTGTTACTACTACCCTGTTGTAATTCAATATGCGTCCATGATCTGAACAAGGAACCATCACACATTTGTCCTGAAACAATTTTAGCCCCTTGTTGCCAGATTTTTCTATAATATGTGGCTCTTTTAATTTAATTCCTTCTTTAAGCACCACATTGAAATTATATATCTTGAGTTAAATTTGTTTTCCCACTTCTATCATTCCCCTAAAATCATTACCATTTTCGTAGATTTGTCATTCTTCCATTTTCCATAACAAGCAGCACTATCACATGGATTATTTGGGCAGAAAAGCATGAGTTATACTACGTACCATTGTATTCCCAAAATTCTTAACAGCTATAGAAGAAGATATGGAAAAGCGTTGGTTTTTACACTTCTCCACATATGAGGTTAGAGATAGTAGAGAAGTGTATTCAAGGAAGAAAATAAACCTTGATGTTAATTAAGTCCAATTTTATATTGCAACTGCTTTGGTAGGGAAGGTACCTCATGAGTTCAGGGCTTGCAGGTCAAAATTTAATTTAGGTGGGAGTAACAATGCATATTTATTTTATAATTATACATTTTTTTTATAAAATAAATATGCATTGTTACTCCACATAATTTTATCCCTGTCTTTGGTCCTATAGGGAAAAAAAACATCCATTTTGAACTTGTTAGATATCATGTGCTTGATTGATGATTTGAAATTTATCTGAACAAAGTCCATTTTTTTAACAGAATTGAACCTGGCTCAAATAGAGATCGAGAAGGGAAGATTATTGAAATGAATAGACAGAAAATACAGAAGAGCTGCTTGCATAGTTGAATTCATTGTAGTTAAACAAAAAATATATATATTTTGTTTCTTTTCCCTCTTTATCGAGAAAAGATCTTTACAAGTTGAGAAGATGCCTATTGTACAAAATGTCTCCACTAATCTAAGTCAACCTCCTAAAGTGTGAGATATATTGTCAATTCAAGCAAGAAGTTATACGATAGAAGACATCTTCACTGCAAGGAATTGTGAGGCCACCCGATGATCATATCCAAACTCTTCCTCAGCTTGACTCAACAAGTCCCAGAACGAAGGTTGGTTCAAGTATGATACAGGAATCACAAATCGCTTCATTTTCTCTCCAACATAGACTGCAAGATAGCCCTTTGGTGCTTCCACCAATTTTGAAGATGTTTGATTTGCTGCAAATAATGACTTTCTGATACCAGGTAAACGAAAACCCATTGTTGTATTGATTTGAGAAGAGAAATATGGTTCAAGTCTTGAGAATTTTGAATTTTGAATGCTTTAGGATGTGAATGATTTGTGTTAGTCCTAAATGCCTGCAGCTATGAATATATATAGCTAAAAGGATCAATATGCAAGAAAGCATTAATTGGGTACTGAATTAGTAGTAAAGAAGGGATGAGATAAGAATCATGGGACCAAATGATAAACATGACATGTGGTGTCGTCTTAGAGTACTGTCTTAAAAATCAACTTAACATGTTATTGTATATAAACAAGTCCCACCTTCTGCATCTATGAAAAAAAATAGTGTAATATGATGTTGTGACATTAGCTAGCTTATTCAGTGTGGTGAGGGCCAGAAATTTCATTTATGCAAATTTTATGCAGTTTTACTTATTCATGCATCAATTAGAATTGTATATTTTTGTAAACATGTTTTGGACATGTTTTCTTCAAGTTATGTTGAAATACAGCTAGCTGGAAGGTATTTTCTGGCTGATGAATTATTAGGAAACACAGATAGCGATATATCATAGACCATTGTCTTTCTAAGGTTTGACATTATACCTCTATTTTATTTCAAGCTGATCCACTACAGAAAATGAGATAGTATTATCTGAACTACTATATATAACATGTTACGTTAATTCTTGTGGAAGTACTCCAAGGAAATACCATATCACATGCTTCTTCAAATAATTGTAAGCTGACTGTTCTATTTGTATAAGTATCTATCGTTTACCAACTAATATCAGAGTGACAGATAGCAACAAGAAAAACTATGAACCACATTTTTTATGTACGGCAAATTCTAACGGACACCAGCCTAAAATTTGCACACATATTAAAGTTCATTGCCCCGGACCCCCTTAATAAATGTCAACATGATCCAGTTTTGATTTTTTTTTTTAATATAATTTTTCTTTTCATGTGGGGAAATCTGTTGGCCTTCACTCAAAAAGGTGAGATAGTATTATCTGAACTCTTATAGCATGTTAAGTTGATTCTTGATAAAGTCCTCAAGACAACACCATATGCCCTTGTCTCTCAGTTGGTCCCATTAGTCTTATCTCATAGCCCTCCTTCAATTCACCAATAATAATTCATGAAGCCAATGGTTTCATACATATCCTTTGCTCTATATATACTCATGAATACAAGCCTTTAGCACAACACAAATCATTCAAATCCTAAAGCATTAGAAATTCAAAATCCTCAAGACTTTTCTTAATCCATTATCTTCTCTAATCAATACAACAATGGGTTTTCGTTTACCTGGAATCCGAAAGTCATCATTTGTGGCAAATCAAGCATCTTCAAAAGTGGTGGATGCACCAAAGGGCTATCTTGCAGTCTACGTCGGAGACAAAATGAAGCGGTTTGTGATTCCTGTATCATATTTGAATCAGCCTTCATTCCAGGACTTGTTGAGTCAAGCTGAGGAAGAGTTCGGATATAATCATCCAATGGGTGGTCTCACAATTCCTTGCAGTGAAGATGTCTTCCAACGTATAACTTCTTGCTTGAATTAACAATAAATCTCACACTTTAGGAGATTGACATAGATTAGTGAAGACATTTTGTACAATAGGCGTCTTCCAGAACATGTATAGATCTCCCTTTCTTAACAAAGAGGGAAAAGAAACTGAATATATATTATATATATTTTTGTTTAATTTCAATGAATTACTCAAGCAGCGTCTCTTATTTTCTGTTTATTAGTTTCAATCCTCCATTATCTCTGTATGTGCTAGCTAGGTTGAATTCTGTTAAAAAGCATATTTTTTTCTGGTAAATTTCAAACATGGAATAGAACATGTGATTCCTAACCGTAACAATGGTAGAGCAGAAGTATTTTCCCCAGAACCAAAGATAAAGATAAAATTATATGGGAGAAACAAAACGTATATTCAATTAATAATTGTACATATTTTAGCTGCAAGGCCTAAACACACGATCGATCAAGGTACCTTCCCAAATAAAATTGAACTGAACATCAAGGTTTGTTTTCTTCCTTGAATATACCCTTCTTAGGAATCATGTGTACTACTGTACTATTACTTATTTTTTTAACTTATCAGACCAAAGTCTTGTTTCTCATACAGATAGAAGGGAAGATTGAAGCTTGAGTTGTTGAATTCACTGTAATTAAACAAATATATATATACTTTTCCCTCTCTCTTCAGAAAAGGGTGATTAGCTGGTGTCTCATGACTCCTATAATAGCTAGCCCTCCGTAAATCATTCAGAGGTAGCAAAACAGTTAATTTATCACATACCCTTTTATCATTGGCATCCCGAAGCATTCCAAGTTCACAAACTTGAATTGTATTAACATGTACGTTTCTGAACAAACTTTCTTGCCTTGAAAATATTTTTTTTTGTTATCATACTCAGGCAACTGTAAAAATGTTCAGTTTTGAATCTCAGCTTTATGATAAAATGAATCTATAATTGTTCATCTAACCGCATGGTAAAAATAAAAACACGAGCCGAGTGTCATAATGTAATTGATAATTTTTGTATCAACAAATTTTGTCATTAAATTCATTTTTGCAAAAATTTCACCTGATAAATCTAGATATAGAAATACTATTATATAGCTTTTTCCCGGCTCATGAAGCATGTGGGCTGTTATAAATCAAGACTTCATTTCTTTTTTTGACCAGCAAGAAACCTCCTAATTAATTGTGTCTATCGTTCTAATTGCAAAAGGAAGTGAGCAACATGTAATTGATAAACACTAAACAGAAAATACTAGCAATAGAATTTGTTGTCATTACTCAAAAATTGGTAATTTTTACAAGTTGAGAAGATGCACGCCTATTGTATAAAATGACTACACTAATCTAGGTCAGTCTCACACTGAGAGATTCATTCTCAATTCAAATGAGAAATTATATGTTGGAAAAGATCTTCACTACAAGGAATTGTGAGGCCACCCAAGGGATGATCATATCCAAACTCTTCCTCAGCTTGATACAAAAGGTCTTGGAATGAAGGTTGATTCAAGTATGATATTGGAATCAAGAACCGCTTTTGTTTCTCTCCAACATATACCGAAAGATAGCCCTTTGGGACTTCTACAGATTTTGAAGCTTCTTGGCTACCTTTGAATGATGCCCGTCGAATAGTAGGTAATCGGAAACCCATTTTCTTTTTGATTGAGGGAAGGAAAAAAGAACAATCTAAATTTTGATGCTTGAGGATTGCAAAGGCATGTGTTTACTTGTGAAGGTCAAGTATAGTATATATATAGTTTTTA
This sequence comes from Amphicarpaea edgeworthii, assembly GCA_014843725.1. Lineage (NCBI taxonomy): Eukaryota > Viridiplantae > Streptophyta > Magnoliopsida > Fabales > Fabaceae > Amphicarpaea > Amphicarpaea edgeworthii. Next base: position 7,155,184 of record CM026323.1, on the reverse strand, counting down.
AGACTCCACGGAAACCCAATTCCCAGAGAAAATGACTGTTGAAGGATAGAAGACATACACATGAGCTATCACATGGTGTTGTCTTCAGTACTCAGTAGTGCCTTTATCAATTGGATAAGTTGTGAAAACGTGTGTAACCCCACCCTTATCAAACATAAAACCTCCACTTGTAACCAAATGAGACGTGCAAAGTGAAACGTAAGTTTACTCATGCATTAATTTTGGTATTCCATATTTTTCTAAACATGCTTTGGACATGTTTCCTACACATTATGAATTACAGCTGGAAGTTAATTTCTGCTGATGAATTATAAGGAAATGGATAGCGAGAGATCATATATCATTTACTTCTGAGGTTTGAGATTATAGATTATTTTATTTCAAGTGGAATATATCAGTCCAGAAAGTTGTCTAAGGCAATACCATGTGCCCTTGTCTCGCTGTTGGTCCCATGAGTCTTGTCTTATAATCCTTCCATCTCAATCATTCATGTAGCCAAGGATTTCTTACAAATTATTTCTTCAATTCTATATATATTCACGGACGCAAGCATTTAGGACAACAAAAATCATTCACATCCTAAGCATTTGAAGTTCAAAAACTTGCATCTTAATCACAAGTCGATCTTTTCTCACATTCTCTTCCCAAGTCTCAACACAGACAATACAACAATGGGATTTCGCTTACCTGGCACCAAGAAGACATCATCTGCTGCAAACAAAGCATCTTCAAAAGCTGTGGAAATGTCAAAGGGCTACCTTGCAGTCTATGTTGGAGAGAAAATGAAGCAGTTTATTATTCCTGTATCATACTTGAATCAACCTTTGTTCCAAGATTTGTTGAATCAAGCTGAGGAAGAATTCGGGTATGACCATCTGATGGGTGGTCTCACAATACCATGCATGGAGGATGAGTTCCTAACCATCACCTCTCACTTGAATAACCTGTAAATCATGCTAATAGAGACACGGATAGATTAGATGAGAAAAAATTGTACAGAAGGCGTTTTCTATTTTGTATAGAAATTGAAACCTTTAGTTTGAATGAAAACACAACACAAGACATTGTTTAACAAATTTTTCTTTTTGCCAATCTCAATAACTTTTAATATAGTCAAAAGTATTATTATCAAATTTAACATGATATATATATATATATATATATATATATATATATATATAGCCTCTGGATGCTATCAGATTTAATTTAGGGATTAATTGCAGTTATTCAGTTTATCAACTTTGATAAGGTTGTTACTACTGCCCTATTGTAATTCACTATGCGTCCATTATCTTAACAGGCTAGGAACCCATGACACATTTGTCGTGAAACAGTTTTAGCCATTTGTTGCCAGATTTTTCTATAATATGTGGCTCTTTTAGTTCCTTCTTTAAGCACCACATTGTTATATATCTTCAGTTAATTAATTTTCCAACTTCTATCATCCCTGTGAAATCATCACCATTTTCCAAGATTTGTCAGATTTTCCATTTTCCTTAATTAACAAGCAGCACCATCACATGGATTATTTGGGCAGAAAAGCATGGAGTTATTATTACTATGGTATTTCCAAAATTCTCAATAGCAATAGCAGAAGATATCACAAATTTTGGTGGCAGAAAACAAGAACTGTGATCCACATAGTTTCAAATGCTTCTTGCATTAATTAACGCATCTGAAATTTCTAATTTACCGTAGAGTTTTCTGATGTGTTGTTTATTTTTATGCTTATTGCAGTAGTTAATGTATTTTTCAGACTAAAGTACAAATATTATGCTTTGTATTTAATTTGGACAGATGGGAAATTAATCTGTTAGGTAGCATAGTTACTCTTCTGCTCTTTTGTTAGAATATTTGTATCAGAAACATAACACACTGCTGTTGATTGAATGAAAATAATTTCACGTTTCTGATTTCATAGTGATGAACATCTTGTGCCAACAGCATTGTAAAGTCATAGCTTCATTTTACATAACATACAGAAGTTATGAAAAAGCGTTGGTTTTTACACTTCTCCACATATGAGGTTAAAGATAGTGAGACACATTCAGAGATAGCTTTTGTTAGGAATAGGCCACGTTTATTCAAGGAAGAAAATAAACCTTGATGTTAAGTCCAATTTTATATTGCAACTGCTTTGGCAGGGAAGGTACCTCATCAGTTTAAGGCTTGCAGAGTAAAATTTTCTTTTTGTATGTATAATTATAAATTGAATATGCATTGTTTATCCAAAATAATTTTATATTTGTTTTGGTTCTATAGGGAAAATACATCTTCTCTAAACTTGTTAGGTATCATGTGTTCGATTCATGATTTGAAATTTATCTGAACAAACTCGATTTTTTAACAGAATTCAACCTGTCTCCTATAGAGAGAAGGGAAGATTATTGAAATAAATAAACAGAAAATACAAAAGGGCTGCTTGAGTAGTTGAATTCATTGTAATTAAACAAAAAAAATGATATATGCTGTTTCTTTTTGCTCATTCTTGAGAAAATATATAAGATCTTTACAAGTTGAGAAGACTCCTATCGTACAAAAATGTCTTCCCTAATCTAAGTCAGTCTCCTAACGTGTGAGATTTGTCGTCAATTCAAGCAAGAAGTTATATGATGGAAGACATCTTCACTGCAAGGAATTGTGATGCCACCCATGGGATGATCATATCCAAACTCTTCCTCAGCTTGACTCAACAAGTCCCGAAACAAAGGCTGGTTCAAGTATGATACAGGAATCACGAATCGCTTCATTTTCTCTCTGACATAGACTGCAAGATAGCCCTTTGGTGCATCCACTGCTTTCGAAGATGCTTGATTTGTTGCAAATAATGACTTTCTGATACCAGGTAAACGAAAACCCATTGTTGTATTGATTTGAGAAGAGAATGGTTCAAGAAAAATCTTGAGAATTTTGAATTTTGAATGCTTTAGAATGTGAATGATTTTCGTTGGTCCTAAATGCTTGCAGCTATGAATTTATATAGATAAAAGGATATGCGAGAACTTAGTTACTTGAATTATTGGTGAAGGTGGGATGAGATAGGAGTCATGACTCATGGGACCAAATGAGAGACATGGCATGTGGTGTTGTCTTAGAGGAATTTCTTAAGAATCAACCTAACATGTTATAGTAGTTTGTAGAATGTAGATATTACAAGTCCCACCTTCCACATCTATGAAAAAGAAAATGTAATATGATCTTGTCGACACTAGATTATTCAGAGTGGTGGGGACCAGAAATTTCATGCAGTTTTACTTATTCATGCATTAATTGGACTTTTATATATTTTTGTAAACATGCTTTGGACATGTTTCTTCACATTATGTTGAAGTACAGCTGGAAGGTATTTTTTGGCTGATGAATTATTAGGCAACTCAGATAGCGATAGATCATATACCACTGTATTTGTAGGATTTGACATTATACCTCTGTTTTATTTCAAGCTGATCCACTACAGAAAATGAGATAGTATTATCTTAACCACTATAACATGTTGCGTTAATTCTTGTGAAAGTACTCCAAGGCAACACCATATGCCTCTGTCTCCCATCGGTCCCATGACTTATCTCGTTGTCTTCCCCTCAATCATTCATCTAGCCAACGATTTCTTACAAATTCTTTCATCTATATATATTCACATATGCAAGGATTTAGCACAACAAAAATCATTCAAATCCTAAAGAATTTAGTTCAAAAACTTCTATCCTATTTAGAAGTCCTTTTTTGAGACACTCTTCCCAAGTTTCAACACATACAACAATGGGTTTTCGTTTACCTAGTATCAGAAAGGCATCATCTTCTTCAAAATCCATGGATGTGCCAAAGGGCTACCTTGCTGTCTATGTTGGAGAGAAAATGAGGCGGTTTGTGGTCCCCATATCATACTTGAACCAACCTTCATTCCATGACTTGTTGAGTCAAGCTGAGGAAGAGTTTGGATATGATCATCCCATGGGTGGCCTCACAATTCCTTGCAGTGAAGATGTCTTCCAACATATAACATCTTGCTTGAATTGAGCATAAATCTCACAGTTTAGGAAACTGACATAGATTAGTGAAGAGTGAAGACATTTTGTACAATAGGCGTCTTCTCAACTTGTAAAGATCTCCCTTTCTTGAGAAAGAGGGGGAAAATGACTTTAGAATGAAAAAATCACAGTATTTCATATATATTTTTGTTTAGTGACAACGAATTCAACTACTCAAGCAACTCCCTTGTGTTTTCTCTTATTTGTTACAATGTTCACTTCACCCTGTATGAACGAGGTTGGTTCGGTACACAAAAAAGAAAAAAGGCTTTGTTTTGATAAAATTCACAACAAGAATAGGACACATGATTCCTAGCAAGGGTAGAGCAAAATTATTTTCCCTAGGACCAAGTGAAAGATAAATTTATTTGGGACAAATTCAAAATATATTTATAAATATTAAACATGATATTAAAATCGTGAGGTGCCAAGGCCTCAAACGAACGAGGTGCCTTCCCTGCCACAGCAGGTGCAAAATAACAATGGCCTTAACATCAAGGTTACTTTTTTTCCTTGAATAACACTGGCCTTAATTAAGAATAAGTCCTGTTAAAGCAAATGAATAGGTCTAGGTCTGTAACAGTTGGGACTGAAACATTTATATCATAAATTATATCATCTCAAAATATTTATAGAGCTGGACTTGGAAGTCAGAGATCCCATTTGTCAATTTAAATTTAATAAACAGAAATAAATTGGAAAGGGAGAAATAAATTGGAAAATGTGACGTAAATGTAGTAGACAGCACAAGTGTTTAGTAGATGTGAATCAGAGTTCTTAATTTCTGTCCACCAAAATTTACTATGTCTTGTTCTGTTGCTGTTGTGAATTTTAGGTCAATGCCATAATAGGAACAATCCATGCTAAAGTTATATCATTACTATGTTTTGCTCAAGGCAGGAAATGTATTATACAGAAAAATAAATCAACAAGTGGCTAAAACTGTTTCAGGACAAATGTGTTGTGGGTATTGATCAGATCATGAATGTTTACTGAAAAATAAGATAGGGCAGCATTAATACCCTTATCAAGTTTGGTCAATAATATCTCCAACAAAATTACTGCACTTAATACATATCAAGTTAAATTTGATAATTATACTGTGATCAGTTTATTGATACTTAATACTTAATTGGCAAAAACAAAAAGTGATTAAACAATGCCTCGTGTTGCATTCTCATTCAGACAACAGGTTTCAACTTCTGTACAAAATAGAAAATCCTCACAAAAAAATAAAAGTCCGTCTATACAAAATTGTCTCATCTAATCTATCAGAGTCTCCATTAGCATGATTTACAGCTCATTCAAGTGAGAGGTGACATTTAAGAACTCATCCTCCTTGCATGGTATTGTTAGAGCACCCATTGGATGATCATATCCAAATTCTTCTTCTGCTTGACTAAGTAAATCTTGAAATACAGGCTGGTTCAAGTATGATACTGGAATCATGAACCGTCTCATGTTATCTCCAACATAGACTGCAAGATAGCCTTTTGGTACTTCAACTCTCTTGAAGGCTGCTTGGGTCGTAGAGAACGTAGCCCGCCTAATAATACTTGGTATGCGGAAACCCATATTGTTTTCTGATCTCAAAGGACTTGTATATGAAAGAAATATTTGAGTTCTGATACTACTTCAGGAATGTGATGACTTGTGTTGTTTAAGAACCCAAGAAGTTGTGTATATATAATGTCTAGGACCTCGGCAATCCAATTCAACAATGGGCCATGATGGAGTCTATTGAGGGAGAAAGGATCACATGGTATTGTCTCAGAGGTCTCTTTCAAGGATTAGGAAGTTCAATAGGAATGCATAACTTAGCTTCCGAGATAGTGACCAACAAATTACCCACCTGACATCCTAATAGTTGTTCATGCATTGTGATATGGATAATCCAATGGTGGATATTCTCAAGACATCTCACATGCTTCTTTAAATACTTGTAAGCTGATAGTTCTATTGATATAAGTATCTATCATGTACCAACTAATATCAGAGTGACAGATAGCAACCAGAAATCCTTAAGCAGACCAGATTGACAGCTTCTGAATAAGCTTTTGGAGGAAACTTTGAACCACATTTTTATGTACGGAAAATTCTAACCGACACCAGCCTAAAATTTGCATTCATTGCCCTTAATAATTGTCAACATGATCCCCTTCTATTTTTTTTTTCCGAATAATTTTTCTTTTCAAGTGGGGAAATCTGTTAGCCTTCATTCGATAAGATGGAATAGTATTATCTTAACTACTATAACATGTTACGTTGATTCTTGAGAAAGTCCTCAAGACAACACCATATGCCCTTGTCTCTAAGTTGGTCCCATTACTCTTATCTCATAGCCCCCCTTCACCAATAATTCATGCAGCCAATGGCTTCTTACATATCCTTTTCTCTATATATATTCATGTCTACAAGCATTTAGCACCAACACAAATCATTCAAATCCTAAAGCATTCTCAAAGTTCTCAATACTTTTCTTAAACAATTCTCTTCCCAAGTCAATACAACAATGGGTTTTCGTTTACCAGGTATAAGAAAGGCATTATTTGCAGCAAATCAAGCATCTTCAAAAGCTGTAGATGCACCAAAGGGCTATCTTGCAGTCTATGTCGGAGACAAAATGAAGCGGTTTGTTATCCCGGTATCATACTTGAACCAACCTTCATTTCAGGACTTGTTGAGTCAAGTTGAGGAAGAGTTTGGATATGATCATCCCATGGGGGGCCTCACGATTCCTTGCAATGAAGATGTCTTCCATCGTATAACTTCCTGCTTGAATTGAGAATAAACTCTCACACTTTAGGAGACTAACAAAGATTAGTGGCCTCACAATTTTTACACTTTTTGGATGTATAGATATCCTTTCTCGAGAAAGAGGGAGGAAAGACCATTAGAATGACAAATTCATATTTCTTAGAGCGTATCTTTATGTCTTTAAACAACACTCTGTCAATACTATATACAGATATACAAATTCATATTTCAGTGAGTAACAACTGTTTCATAGAAAATTCAATTCTCTTTCTCAGGATCTCTGACTTACTACTTTTATCTTCCTCTTATATTATGGATCGGATATCTTGTATAACTCATAAGTCATAACCATCACTCATTTTTCATCATATAGTAATTGATTGATAACAAGTACAATATGTATATGCAATATTGTGTTTACAGCAAGGGATACAGTGATACACACGACCTATATGAGGAATCAATGCTTTAAAAGAAAGTAGATAGAACTGTAAATGGTATAATGGTGTCCAGATTTTATAATTATGCTGTTGGGTAAGAAGCTTGCATAGCTATGCCACAGAGTCCTTCCTCAGAATCCACACCCCTTTGCATCCTAATGTAGCCTTCTTCGCCCCACTCGGTTCCCCATGAGTTCTTAACCAACCAATACTGAGTCCCATCATTGCTAACACCATATCCCACAGCAGTAACACCATGATCCAACTCAGTTCCACATGACCCAGTGAAGACACCACTCTTGTAAAATTGAAAGTCAGAACCACTGGCATCAATTGCTACAGAAACTGGTTGATTAGCCACAGATTTTTGCAGTGCTTTCTCACTGTTGGCAGGAACATCCTCATACCCAGTAATGGTAGCAACATGGTTGGCTGCTGCATTTGCATTGCACGTTCCATCAACACCCTGGTAGGGGTATTTGGCTTCAGTGTTGAGTCCATGATTTTGAATGATGAATTTGAAAGCATCATCCATAAGACCACCCTCACAACCTTGGTCCACACCCTTTGTGTCACAATCAACAATTTCTTGTTCTGACAAAGAGATCAATTTTCCAGCACTCAGTGCATGAATTCCTTCAGTCGCAGCAACAGCAGAAAACGCCCAACAACATCCTACAAAGTAAATTAAAAGTTATTAGATAACCATTCGATTTAACTTGACTTGCTAAATGAATTATATATCATGCACTTACCACATTGGCCTTGGTCCTTGATAGGTGTCACTGCTCCTTTCTGCCTCCAATCTACTGTGGATGGTAGTACAGTCACATTTTCATACTTAAAAGTGGTTGTCCTTATGATTGAAGAACACATATGCCCCTTGAATTTATTTCTTGGTGCAATGAACTCTTCATTGGTGAGGTCTGCAAATTGATTAATGCCAAGCTTGTAAGGTTTGCTGGCAGCATTGTTGAAGGATTCAATGTAATTAACATTTTCCTTGAATATCCTGAAACGCTTTTCCCTTTCCTGAGGGTCCTTATACACTTTGCCATAACTAGCCATCCATTGCTCGTGCCTCTCATACATGGAAGCATCTTGGAGAGTGCGACATGTGACTTGAAAAGCAAAGAATCCCAAACAGAAAAGCAATACCAATGAAAAGTGATAGAAATGATTTTTGGCAACCATGGTAGCAAGTGTAATCTGATGACAACTATGAGAACAATTACTTCAGCAATTAGTGAAATCTGTTAAAGAAGTGTTGTGTTGGTACCCAAGATTATTTGTGGTACTTATAGTAAAGTTAACGTTGAATGGTAAATTAATCTTCTTGGCTTTCAACTCGAATCTGATGGCACCTTTCTCTAATGAGAATTTTTTGAATATGAATGACTCTTGTATTGTATGCATATGCAGGTGTGAGGTTTAGGTACTCCGGATAAATTATTTGTGAATATAGAGGCAGTAACTGACATACGGTGACAGACTAGTTTTCAAAGGGATATGCCTTGTGTTGTGTGTATTGGAAAACTTTCGAATTATAAAAATCGAGGTTTGAAAACTTTATTGTTTCATGTGCATGCATGCATATTTCTAAGGCATCACCGACTAAAAACAGCCCATAAATTTTAACTTTTTAACCATAGATTATAGTTTCTCTTACCTTAATTAACTAGTTACCGGAGCAAAACTAACTGGATTAAATCTTCTACTTGATTTGTTTTCATACGGCCATTTTGTCATGAAGTAAACTTTTTTTAATTAAAAAAAAGTATTTTTCTATCCATTACATTCACGTCTTTACAATGTTAGCGTAAGATTTGAGTGAGGAGTGTCATTGGAATATTTTCAAACATATATATTAATATAATGTCTTCAAATTTAAAGGAGATTTAGTTTAAAAAAGTAAAAAAAAAATGAAATTATATGTAATTTAATAAAACAAAATTTAGGAGTCATGTTGTAATATGCTATTATCTAAGCTCCATTTATTATCCATAATCATTCTCAGGAAATATATTATTAGATATATTAGTATATATTTTTCTAAAACAAAGTTATATTATATATTTGGTTGTACCTTAACAATTTGCCAGCACGAAGTTAATAAAGTTTTCAAACATCCATTTTATAATTCTAAACTTTCCCAATACGCACATTCCCTTTGAAAAGTACTTTAATTTGGCACGGTATATCGAAGCCTCTATACGTTAACGTTACGCTTGACAGTTGACAAGTAATTTGTCTATATATAGTTCCAATAAAAACAACGGTCTAATACTCTAATTCACAAATATCTCTCAGGAACATACACTAAGAGAGAGATACTTCTTGTGTTTAAGATTTGAGTTGAATACTAAAAGACTACTAATTTAGAATTCAACGTTAACATAATGCCTATATAAAGATCACAAATAATCCTGAATAGCACGGCACAACACATCCTTCACATATTTCATCACTAACCAGCCTTGTTCCAATTATTGTCTCACTACACTAGTCACTAGCTACCATGGTTGCCAAAAATCATATTTCATTGGCATTGCTTTTCTGTTTGGCATTCTTTGCTTTTCAAGTCACATGTCGCACTCTCCAAGATGCATCCATGCATGAGAGGCATGAAGAATGGATGGCTAGTTATGGCAAGGTGTACAAGGACCCTCAGGAAAGGGAAAAGCGTTTCAGGATATTCAAGAAAAATGTGAATTACATTGAAGCTTTCAACAATGCTGCCAATAAGCCTTACAAGCTTGGCATTAATCAATTTGCAGACCTTACCAATGAGGAGTTCATTGCACCAAGAAATAGGTTCAAGGGTCACATGTGTTCCTCCATCATAAGGACTAACACTTTCAAGTATCAAAATGTGACTGCACTACCATCCACAGTGGATTGGAGGCAAAAGGGTGCTGTGACACCCGTCAAGGACCAAGGTCAATGTGGTAAGTGCTTGATTGATAATTCATTTACTAAGTCAAATTAAATTGATTGAATGATTATCTAACTGCTGATTTACTTTGTAGGATGTTGTTGGGCGTTTTCTGCTGTTGCTGCGACTGAAGGAATTCATGCACTGAGTGCTGGAAAATTGATCTCATTGTCCGAACAAGAAGTTGTTGATTGTGACACAAAGGGTGCGGACCAAGGTTGTGAGGGCGGTCTTATGGATGATGCTTTCAAATTCATTATTCAAAATCATGGACTCAACACTGAAGCCAAATACCCCTACCAGGGTGTTGATGGAACATGCAATGCAAATGCAGCAGCCAACCATGTTGCTACCATTACTGGGTACGAGGATGTCCCTGCCAACAATGAGAACGCACTGCAAAAATCTGTGGCTAATCAACCAGTTTCTGTTGCCATTGATGCTAGTGGCTCTGACTTTCAATTTTACACGAGTGGTGTTTTCACTGGTTCATGTGGAACTGACTTAGATCATGGTGTCACTGCTGTGGGATATGGTGTTAGTGATGATGGGACTAAGTATTGGTTGGTTAAGAACTCTTGGGGAACTGAGTGGGGTGAAAAAGGGTATATCAGAATGCAAAGGGGTGTGGATGCTGAGGAAGGACTTTGTGGCATAGCTATGCAAGCATCTTACCCTACTGCTTGAATGCCAAACTTGATACTAGTATTCTGTAAACTATGTACTACTTACACTAGGTAATTCTGCAAGTATTTATTAGCTACATGTACTGTAGTTTCTATGGCCAGTTGTGCATATTCTCTACCTAAGCTGATACTTGCAAATTATCAATACAACAAAGACACTTTGATAGTAAAACTTATACTTCATCCTAGCTTCTATTTCTTTAGTTCCGTACCCTTTTTTTTTTTTTCTATTTTCAAAATCTATATAAATCGTCTCTGGGACGTTCAAAGTGCTCCCTAAAATCCTCCATGTTTTTCCCTTGGTGATGGTCTTGAAAATAAACAGAAGAAATTGTAACAGGGGATGTAAAATTTACTCAAATTAACTCAAGCCGTTCTAACTTTAATGCAGAGTGACTACCAAACATGATTCCAATCTAAGCAGTAATGATTAGAGTAAAAATAATTTTAAACTGTTAAACACCATTATATTGTGTCCAAATTATCTCAAACTTAGATATTTCTTCAACTGATGAAGACTGTTTGGTGCACAGTTATTCCAAAGATCCTTAAGATTTAGATGGCACATATCTTACTCTTGCGGTGTGGATGGATATTAAGTTGCTGAATAAACACTCAATGGAAACATAGTAATGAACTTCACTTGTCTTATTAACTCATTTCTAATTCGACATTAAGCAACATTCCTCATTATTAAAATCTCAGTACTACGTAGTGATAATACAGACTTCCACAGCAGAGCACTCAACCATATGAACAAAATTCAAACCAACAGGACTGGTGCTATTCAAGGCATTCCAAAAAGGAATTGGCTCAAGAATTTGGTTCAAGTTCTAATTGCAAGACTGACGCAACTCGGGACGGACAAAGTCTGCATCTGGTGGTACAGAAATGTCAACTGTAGGTCTCAGTTGAGCACAAACTTCAATAGCTCCATGCACTTGGTCTGACAGGAAGTTGCTGATTAGGTCTTGGTTGATAGGTGCTCCATTGTCCACAGCCACCAAGGCCTGCTGTGTTAGGATGTAATCGAACCGGGGAGCCCATTTCCTTGAACCCAACCTTGCCGTGGTTGAACAGTTATCAACCATGAAGGAAACACCACGAGCATGCATGAAAGGATTCAGAGAATCAACAGACTCAATGACACTCTCGTTAATGATTTCAGAGTAAGAATGCCCCTTCCTCCTCAGGATCTCAATCTGGAAATTTCATAATCATAAATTTCAAAAGCAAAACAAAATGTTAACTTACTGTTATAATTCTAAAACAATAACGATAAACAAGAAAATAACACAAATATCAGATTCATATGGAAAAAAATCCATCCTTTGTCATTAGTAGATGACTAGTCAGTCCCAATTCCCAAATGTGAAGATAAAGTTCATCTGAAGTATGCAAGCAACGTTGTATTTATCCTTTAATTGATTAAAGGGCATTATGATTTTAAAACACTAAAATTTAAGAGTGAATAGACCATTGCTTGCTTTGGAGATAATATTGCTTGCTCTAAAAGACCTTTCTTCCAAATTTATCAGTGAATATACCATTGCTTGCCACAGCCCACAGGGGATATACATACCATCTACCAATAAACTAACAAGAAAAATCGCAAACAGAATTAAGTACACATACCTGGGCCATCATCAATGCCACATAGACCCCAGCAGTAAATGGGTATAATGGACCTAGATCACCTGCTGACCTTGTAGATCGGACACGCTCACCAACCTTCCACATCCGGGTCTGATCAATCTTACCCATGGGAAACGCTGGCAGACCCTCTTTCTCCTGTAAAATACAGAGGTGTATAATTAAAAAGTATGTTGCATAACAGAGCCAGCTCTAAATGGAAAGTGAATATCCACTAACATAAAAGCGGCGTCCGGCCAAGACAACACTGCGAATCTCACTGCCAGCAGCAATATCCTCATAGCACTCATACAAAATGTCCATGCAGGGATAATATGAAGCACTATATGCTTTCTCAAATTCCCTTTTATCATCTTCAGATAAAGCATTGTATACAGCCAACATGCCCTATCCAGACAAAAATAAATAAAATGTTCTTATTCACAAGCACACATTCACATGCTAAGGGGAAAAAAATCCAGACAAAATTAAATTCAGCACTAAAATATATGAGATCACAACCTTAGTCGAGATTATTCTAGATATAGTTCCTGTAATGGACTCAACAGTGTTGTTATAAGCCAATTCTTCACTCATTCCATGTTCAGTGTACCTCCTAAACAAGGATTCCACGATACCATGAACAGCACCAAGTAAAATGCCTACAAACCATATATAAAAGCAGATATTAGACAATAAGACTTCAAAGACAAAGACAGCATCTAGGAACTCACAGAGAGAGAGATATTCATGCCTCTCTCCCCAAAGATGTCGCTCCTGTATTCCATCTCTAACGTAGTGGCAAATGTAAAAGGGGAACCCAGCGCAACAGACCATGCCAAAGCAACATCAGTAGCTCTGCCATCCACATCCTGCATGCAAAGATGGAGCTCAGCCCCAGCAAAATAAAAAATCCTGGCATGAACAACAAAAGGAGGGAATGAAAAGGAGAAAACAATAGCCACATAGTGTGAGGATCCTCACCTGGTGGACTGCAAAACTTGAATTGATTCCAGCACCATTTATCTCTTTGCCTTGGACATACAGCCTCCTTACAGAAGGACCCATACCTTTCGGGCATACAGCAATTACACTGAAGTTCTTGGGAAAATCAAGTCCCATTGACTGTAAATGCCCAAGAAGAAAACCATGGGAAAGCCCCAGTATGCCATTTGGTTTCATGTGGGAAAATATTTTTTCATAGTTATCAGCCTGCATGATTAGAAAAATATTCAGAAAGACATAAAATACAACAACTTTAACACTTGATCAAAATTATTTCTAAAACAATGAGCACTGACTTCAATTAACCAACCTGTGCAGAATCAGAAATCAACAGCAACACAAGATCACTGCCCGAGATAGTTTCCCATATGTCACCCAGAGTTCCATTTTCCTCACTAAAACCAACTGCTCGGGCCTCATTAAAGGAACGAGAACCTTTCCTGAGCCCAACCTGCATTGCCAAAACACCAACACATTAAAATAACCAAACTTTCAACTTTCAACTTTCAAGATCAAAATTTCCTTCAAAAACAAAGAAATCAACCCAGAATCACCTTAACCACAACATCAGACTTGGCATCAGCAAGCGAGTCCCGCAAATTCTGAGCCTGCGCAGGTCCCTGGAGAAGGCAGTTCAAATCATCATTTTTTAAGTAATTTTTATAATCATTTAATAATGAAGTCACGTGCGTCTAAAATGATACATGAGATTATTATATATTAAGGTATGTCACATAATAATATATTTACACTATCAATCCATCAAAAGCCATAGTATATAGTATCACTTTTAAAATAATCATTAAAAAACTCATGAATCTTACTTTATAAAGTCCTTCTGTGCATTATCATTCCATGTATAATCTATTCAATTTATAAAGTCCAAAACCAAAAAAACAATATTTTTTTAGTCAAAACCAAAACTTTGGCACATTTACACGAACTAAGAAACTAATTAAACTTTTTCATTTTACCTGGGAACCCCATCCGATGACACCAATCTGCTTAATCCCCTTGAAAGCACCCTGCAACAGAGGGAACAAGTCCCTCCCTCCTTTCACGATGAACTGCACCAAATTAACCGCGGGGTCATTTCAGTCTTTTTCACCAAATTACTTACCGAAACTAAACAAAACACAAGTGCGAGAAATTCTGAACCTCGTCGTGTCCGGAGAGGTTAATCTTCTCCTTCTTGAAAACGGAGGTTTCGAAGTCGAGCGAGGCCGGCGTCGGAGTAACGGCGGGTGTCACCACCATGCGAGCGCCGAGAGTAGCCATAGCGACGGGTTTGAAACGGAGCTTCGGGAACGCGCGACTGGGAACTGCGACGGAGCTGCTTCTCGTCGCGACTGAGGAGAAGGTAGTTCTGGAAGTGGTGCCGCAGAGTGAAGAAGCAGTGGCTGACATTTTATAAAGTAACAGCAGCAGCTACAGCAGCAGAGCAGCGAAACGGTGTGTTTTATATGTGGGGATTCGTGCCAGTCGGCTAACGTGCGCCGCGTCGACACAATGCATGCAACTGCAACTCTGTTGTTGATGTTTCTTATCTGCCAGCTGGATTTTTTTGTTTGTTTGCTGTGGTTGGTGTCCAGCGTTATTATTACTGTTGTTTGTGCTGGTTCGTACTAGTGTAGCATTCAAATCACAGCCACACGTGTTAAATTATATCCTTTCGGCAACGTTCAGGTTCAATGATACGAGGTATCCCTGTGTTTTAGTACTTGGTATCGGAAAAAAAAAATGCAAAAATTACTCATTTGATTGTGAGTTACACAAATTTTACCTTTTAGTTCTACACTTAAAAAATTATAATAACAGGGATTAGGAACTAAATTTTGAAATCAGATTATTTTTTTTTAGGGGTCAAGGGACATGGTTAATTTACTCTGCTATTTTTTTGGGGAGCACATTTGACATGGTGGTATAACTTTGTTCATGTTTTTATTGGTATCAGGCATCAACCGAGATTTAGATGCTCAAGTAGAATACAATTTGGAACATTCCAAAAACTTGGAGCCTTATTTATTAATATAAAGTTTACACCTTAAAATATTCTCATCGGTAATGAACATTCGCATTTTCTCATATATTATATTGTCGCATATTGGCTTGCCAACCATGTGCGTGAATCCATTTTGGGACTTCATATTCTCTGGAATCCTCCTAGTTCTTGTATTGTAGACACCTTTTGAGAAATGATGTCTATTATCCGAGAAGAATGGGAGTGGGGATTTGCTTCTTGCAAGTACACTTAGGCTCCAGTGTGGACAAATTTTTTTTTTAACTTATAAGTTATTTTTAAATAAAAGTTAAAAAATAAAAATTATAAAAAATAAAAATAAATAAATAAAAAGTTATTTGTTAATTTTATTTTATTTTTTAATTTAAAAGTTTTTTAAATTTAAAAATATAATCAGAGATCTTCGACTCCCGTACTAACAAAAATTAACAAACTAATCATTAATATTTTCTGATAAAAAAAATATAATTATTTTAAAAGTTTGACATCTTGGAATTCGAACAGAGACATGAAAATAATAAGTTAGTAATTTTTGGTAACTTATTATAAAGTTACTTATTTTTATTTTTTTTTTATTTAAGTAATTTTTATTTTAAGAAACTTTTACAAATTGGTGTTTGATCCAATTTTTACTTAATAAATTAAAAATAAATCAGGTAAAACAGTGCCTTAAAAGGTAATTAGATGTATAAATGATTATAATTAAAATTAATTTTTGTTTTTTTTTTGATAAATTTGTTGAAAATTTGTTTAAAGATAATTAATTTCGTTTGGATAAAAAAAAATACATAATAAAAAAACATAAAAATAGCTGAAAAGAAAAATAAATTGTTTGAAAAATAATCATAAACTTATTAAGCTATAAATTTCAAACTTATTCAAAACAACGTTTTTTAAAAAAAATATTTTTTTAAAATTTAAGTTATTGTGTTAAAAGTTAAAAATTATTTTACAAATAGATTGTAATCCAAAAACAACTTAGATTATAGTTTCTCAAATAAGCTGTTAGCTTTCAACAAACACCTCTTACCTGTGTGTTTGATAAAAATTTGTATGATTTATTTAAATTTATTTAATAAAATAAACACTTATTTTAATAAAATAAATAATTATTTATTTCTGTTATATGTTTGTTTGTCTAAACTGTTTATTAATGAAATAATCACTTATTTTTATAAATATTTATTTTAATTTTAAATAAATTCTGTTATTTATCACTTATTAATCACTTAATAGTTAATACCCCAACCATTTCAGAAAGCATTTTATAATGTTTTGCATTTAGAATTTATATACTTTTAGAAAAATGTGTTATGAAACATGGTGTTTCATAATGTCATAAAATACTTTTTGAAACATTCATTTCGGATTAATACAGTTTTATTAAAATGCCCTATGGAATGGGTATTTCATAACTTCATAAAATATCTTTTAAAACACCCATTTTATACACTTTTAAAGATTGCATTATGAAAAGTATGTTTCATAACATCATAAATGTTTTTTTGAAAGGGATGGGATGCTAAGTGATTAATGAAGGACAATCTTAGCAACACACAAAAGTGGGAGTGAAGAAAGCAAAGTGAGAGATGCAAGAAGCAAATCCCATGATAATGTTGCTTTCTAATTGATTTTTGTTGGCCTGCACACACAAAAAGGTTTCTTATTAAAAAAAATCATTTCATTTATATTTTTGGAGTTTTACTTCATGCACCTCCCATTTGCCTCCTATACTTTCTAAAAGACTCCAACAAACAAGATTATACTTCACACAAGCACCTCCTATTAGGTATGCATAAAAGTCTACTTGACAATGTCTTAAAATATTAATCTATAAAAAATGATATACTAGATATTTTTAATTGCTTTAAAAAACATTTTTTTATATTTTAAGTAATAAATAATTTCTTATGACTTTCTACTTTTTTTTTTCTTTGGTGCTAGTTGACATCTATTTCAATAAAATATCAAAATTTGTGTGGTCCTCATCGTAACCTGAATTACTTTTATATTTTAATGAAAAGATTAACTTGAGTCTAAGTTTTGTTACTAACATCAAATACATAATTTTATATGTGTTTAACTAAGTTTTGGATATTTATAAAATATTTTTTTTTACTTTGAGTTTCTATAAAAATTTTCTTTTTTATTTTACAGGGATCAAAATTTATTTAAACCTTTTATATACATATTTTTTTTTCAGATTAAGTGTAAATGTGTGATTTTTAAGTATATGAAAATTTTATCCATCGAAACTTATCTTGATTAAAAACAAAATTAAAACGTTTGTAAACAAGCCTTAGTAGACATGGAGCCAAACACGAAATTCGTAAGTTAGCCCTAATGAAAATTAGGTTGGTGACTCGGTCAAAAGAAGAAGAAATAAAAGAAAATTAGGTTGATGACCATACCATCAGAAAAGTAAATCAAATATTTAACAGAAATGAAACATTCATGGCCATTAAGAACAAAAGTGTGCGAATCTAATTGGATATGTCCACTTAAACTTAAAGAGTTGTTTTGTGTTAATCAATTAAGTGGACCATATATTATCATTTTAATGTCAAAGCTAGTGATTAAAAAGGGTTAATTAAATTAAAAAAAGGAGATTTCATGGGTCTTTAGCCCACAGGGTATCATCCTAAATTGGCTTTTCCTCGTAAAAATCTATAAAAATAAATTATTTATATAGGGTGGTTCGATTGATTGAGCGAACTGAAATAAATTTTTTAAATTAAAGTACGATTGTAAAAATATAAATTTTATCTGATTTTATTAATTATTTCACTTATTTTTCATCCTCTCTTGTTTACCAACGACAGGATCTTTGTAAAGCTGCAACATGTTCTCCAACAATGCATCACTCCCAAAGAAAATTGAAGCTCAATGTGATTAGTTGCACTTTGCATATGTGGAAGAGACACAACAGCAAATTGTGGCAATAAGAAAACCAATTGAGAGATTACATGAGATCCTAATCACTGCTAATTCGATATCCTTAGTACTATTGATTTAATGTCAATAATATAAGTATACCTCATAGACTTGGCTCTCATGACTCAACAAGATTCCCTTCAAAATTTGCTAAACTCAGCATTTGTCATTATCCAAACTCTCTTTTGTAGGTGGCTGAGAGTGAGGGTTTATTTTTCCGTCTCACTTGGGTGTAGACAAATTAATTGATAAGTTAAAAAAAAATGTTTTTAGTATCAAAAATTGACTATTTTTATTTTTAGTATCTAATATTTCATTAGATCGGTTAACTTTGTTAATAAATTATTTAACCTGATAAATGTCACATATTTTATTAATGAAATAATACTTGATATTAAATTTTTTTTATAATTTAAAAAATAATAATGATGTCAATTAATTAATAAAATAGGTGACATCTATCGATAATAATAATAAAATTCATTAGACCAAGACTAACTAAACAAAGCATTAGAAATTATAAATAAAAATATTTAATATTTTAAAAAAAAAAAAAAACATATTTTACCCTTCCAAAAATGCCAATTTGCGTCGTATCAATCCAGCACTAGAACTAGGTCTAGCTAGCGACTAGGATGTCTTTGTGGGGATTGAATTTGAAGACTTTTGGCACAACATTTCCGGATTTGCTGGATATATGCACTAGATTTGAGTATGGTTTGGACACATTCACCTTGATTTTGATTTACTAGATGGAGGGTGGTGTTTTGAACACCTCGACCTTGAATTAAGAAATGAAGGGTAAAGATTTTTTTTACTAAGTTATTAGTGTAGAATATTCATTAAAATGGATGATAACGAATTTTTTTCAAACAATTTGACTAATCAACTTTAATACAATTTTTTCTCCTAATCACTTTTTTTTTCAACACACGGATCGAATCCGAGGAGAACAAGTTTAATAACAGTCACACCAACTATTTTAAAATTTCAATGATATGATGCTATTTAAAAAAATCTAGATCAATCGAAATCCTAGATATCATGTAAAATTGCTGAGCTAATAATATTTAGATATCAATCGAAGTGTCTTGACATTGTACTCTTTTTAATTCCCCTTAATAGAATTTCAGTTTTTTGTTCTCTCTCTCTAAAATATCCATTTTCTATGCTTTTGAGAAGTTTCTTTTTTATAATTTTTTTTATTACATATGCTTTTTTTTTATTGCATAAAATGTTCCCACTATAAAGTGTTATCCAAACAATAAGTGTTGACAAAAGATTTATCAATCGATTATCAATTATATACCGTAAATGTGGAAAAAAAAATATAGACTGCCGTAAAAATCAATTTCCATAGATTCTAATTTTAGAATCACCCAATCGGAGGCTTTGTTTGAACAATTACAGATCTCAATTTTATTTCATTTTCTTAAAATAGAACAAACTAATTGATCCTTCACGATTCTGATACGGCTGAGATATTGAAAATCTAACAAAGTATATAGTTTCTGAATATAAAAAATAGTGCGGGATCCACACCCCAATATCTTGTTTGGACAACAACTACTCCAATGAATAAATTCCAAAAATATATATACTTTATTAGAAACTATACTATTCATACAAAATAATTTATATAAAAAATAATTATTAATCTTTATCAAATACCTTTATATGGTTATCTCATTTTAATAAAGTCTATTATATATTAATATATATTTAATGTCAAAATCTCAAACACTATTAAATGATACAGGTTATCATTCATGTCACTAGTTATCAGAAGTGAATTATGTTTTATGTTTGTTAATTTTTTAAAGTTTTAGTTATAATTCATGAATTTTTCGTTAATTAATTTTAATTTTTAACTTTACTTTTTTTAGTTTCATTTTAGTTCTTATTTAAGGGTCAAAATAGACAAAGGGATAAAATTCAAACAAAAACAAAGGTAAATAACTTCACTAACTAATCAAAAGTTGAATTACTACAAATATGAAATTAAACCATCCGCAAAAATATTCATACGTGAATAGGGTAATAACTCGCACATTAAGAATGAGAATGAGATGGGTATTTATCCTTAAATTTCACAGAGATGGGTGTAGGTATGAGTACTATAGTACTCACTCCGTCCCGCACCTTTTATATATATTAATTAATATAATTATAATTTTATTATTTAAATTATTTAATTAAAATTGTTTAATTATTTATTTGTTATTTTAATTATTCTTTTTATATGTTAATTTTGATATTTTATCGTGTTTTAATTTCTATCTATAATAATAGTTCAAAGTACTATAGAAACTATTAAAATAAACATTTATAAAATATGGAGAAATTGATTCGGATGATGAAGTCAAAATATTATATATATTTGTGTTTTATTTTTAATTTTTAATATATAATTATAAACTAATTAATTTTAAAAATATATTAATTTTTCTTGTCTAATTAAAATTTTTGTTTAAATCAAAATATTTATAATCTTTATGCTAGATGATTATTTTTGTAATATTATTTATTTATAACATAAATTTTAATAAATTAATATTTATTTGATTTTAATATTATATATGAATTTTTTTTTTATGATTTTCAATTTTATATAATTTAAAAGTACGGGTCACGTATATAAATATATAAATATCTAAAAAATATGAAAATGAAGATTGAAATTATTACCCACACATAAATATAAATATGATGATGACATATACTTATTTTAAATGATGGTATAGGAACTGGGTAGTAGATTACCCTACTCACATTTCCATCATCCCTGACTAAAACAAAAAATTTGAAAAAGTTAACGGAATAAAAACATAATTTAAACTTCCAAAAATAAATAAATAAATATGAACTACTCTAATATAAAATGTGTGGGATGTTGTTTTCTTTCTTCCTTAACAACACAGCTCAAAGTGTTTGTTCTGCAAAATCTTACTCAGTACCCTTCAGATCTTTGCCCATTACTTCCTTTGCCATCTTCGTATGCTGTCATCACTGACACTGTTTCAGACACTCTATCTTCAGTTCCAAACACAAACTCCAAACCCACAACGAAAAAGAACAAAACTTCCTACACTACACACTGCACACCCTCTTGAACCAGTGACTTCACTATTGTTGTTATTACTATCATTGAGGCATGGAAATGGAGGATTTTTTATGGGGTGTTGCCATTGATGAAGATGCCCCAAAGTGGAAAAGTGACGGTTTTGAAGGAAGCAACGTGATTGGAAGTGGGTGTGGTTCCTCTTTCTCTCTGGTTTTGGATAGGGAGAGAGGGGAGCTTGTGGAAGCACCTGTGAAATTGGAAAGGAAGGGGATTTCCACTGAGAGAAGCATTGAAGCATTGAGGAGCCATAGTGAGGCAGAGAGGAAAAGAAGGGCAAGGATTAATACACATCTTGATACACTTCGCAGTGCGATTCCGGGTGCTCTTAAGGTTTGTTCAACATAATGCTTTTTCTGGCTTCACTTTTGGTTTTTTCCCCTACTTTTCAAATGATTTAGTAAGTTGTGAATAGTGTTGAACTGAGTTAGTCATTTGATTGAATTGGGTCATACATGAATGGTTGATCAAACTTCAAAGGGTGTATTGTAATGATTTCTATTTTACTACCTCTGGGCCTTATTATAAGCAACATCTGTGGTGTAAAAATACACTACAGTGTTGCTTATAATAAGGACCGGAGTAATATTTTCTTCGCTTTTGCTGGCAATTGCATTGTGAGAGCATAGCTTGACAAGTCACAGTTTGATGGATTTGGTGCATATCATGTTTGCATTCATCTTCATTAGAGCTTTGAATTTTTGGAGTATTTTTTGAGCAATTAAACTCATTAGCACTCTCTTCTGCTTCCATTACCAACTCAACATGTGCTAATGAAGTGTTGTGAACTTGAAATTTTGGAATGTAAACTATGCTTGTTGATAGTTGAATTGTTGCTTTTGATTGCCGAGGACTCAATTTGAGTTTTCTCTCCTTAAAAGGGGGTGAGTGGAACTTGTGCTTATAGTTTGATTTATGCTCAGATGTTAGTGGAAATAAAACATGTTAAAGATTTCATTCATTGTTTTAAATTGAGTTTCTCATTTTTTCACTTTTGGACATACAGATGGACAAAGCGTCATTACTTGGTGAGGTTATTAGACATTTGAAAGAGCTGAAGAAGAATGCAGCACAAGCTTGTGAAGGTTTGATGATACCAAAGGACAATGATGAAATAAGTGTTGAAGAACACGAGGGTGGTTTGAATGGTTTTCCTTATTCAATTAGAGCATCACTATGTTGTGAATATAAACCAGGGTTGTTGTCTGATATAAGACAAGCACTCGATGCTCTTCATCTTATGATAACAAGGGCAGATATTGCAACCTTGGAAGGCAGGATGAAGAATGTCTTTGTGATCATTAGCTGCAAAGAACAGAACTTTGAAGATGCCGCATACCGTCAGTTTCTGGCCGTTTCTGTTCACCAAGCTCTTAAGTCTGTGCTCAATAGATTTTCTGTTTCAGAGGACATTTTAGGAACCAGGAAAAGAAGGAGGATTTCTATATTCAGTTCTTCATCTTTAGAAGATTTCTTGTAATAAGATCCCCATATCCATAGTTCCATACCAAGTTTTAATGTGATGAGGAGATGAGTGATAGTAGTAGTGGTTTTCATCATGTACCATGTAAACTCATGTATACATACTGAAATGTTCTTCCATGCTTTGTAATTTGGATATGTACTTCTTAGAAGACAAATCATGTGAAAAGATAATGGACTTCTTATCTGGGGTGTACAAATGTTTAGGTGCTTTGACAGATTGGTTGATGGACAACGGATAACTAACTGATCATAGCAGCATCTTTTAATCCTTTGATCAATAAAAAAAAATGGAGTCTTACTATGATATTGTTACTGTGCCTTGTTTACAAAAAAGGATATCTATTGTTATGAATCATCTTCACTTAAGCAATAGAAAGCAAACAATTCTTATCTGTTATTGTGAAAAAAGTTTGGTAATTTTAGCCAGGTTTAGCAATGCTTTCTACTAATCCTATACTTCCTCTTACTCCAAAAAGAATATGACTGAGGAAGCCTTAATTTTGACTGCAGGAAAAGAATATGACTGTATGATTGAAAAACCCAAAAATTATGGATTGGGGGTTATGGAAATGTGTCAATTAAGCAATGGAAGTGTATATCTTGCAACTATTGTACAATGAGGCAATGAAACTCTAACTCAGATTGCTGACTGCTTAAAGAAGAGCCATAAAACAGGTTAAAATAGTTACTTTTTTTAAGAATTAGTTGGTCAAAGCTAAACCCATATATTAGATGCTTAAAATTATCGCCCAACAAAAGAGGTTTTTTTTTTTACTCAAAATTTGAAGGTAACAATGAAGAATAAAAAATATTTGGTTTATGGTTAAAAATACTTAGCACACACTTCAATATAAATTTAACTAATAAAAACAAAAGTAAAAATATTAGATCTTTTTTGACAAAAAATACTTTAACTTTAAAACGTATTTTTTTCACCTAAATTCTCAAACATGCACTAAATTGTATATATACGGTTTAGAAATTAAATCAACATGTTTATATATTTACTCAAAGAAATATTATGAAAAGAGAAGAAACCCAAGTCATGCAGGAAAAGATTTTTAAATCCCAAGTGGTGTTTAGCAGCGACAGACCACATATCTTAAGCGAACCTAACAGCCAGAAGATAACACAGAACTACTTCAAATTCCACGTGGCGAAATTCTATAGATGATTGAGATTGTGCAGTGAAGAAGCATAGCATAGCGATGTCTCTGTGGTGTCACAGTTGCAGTTGCACAGTGCACGCACAACACAACAATGGCTCTGTCGTCGCCACTTCAGAACCTCTCTGCACTGATCTCCGCGAGCGGCAATGCCGCCACCGCCACGCCTCTGCCGCCGAGAGGGCGGTACTGGGCGGTTCACGCGGCGGCGCCGGACACCTCCTCCGCCGCACCGGTGCAATTGGGTGGGTACGAAGAAGGGAAGCTGGAGCGACCCAAGTGGGTTGGGGAGACCCCTCTTTCGAGGCTCGTTCAAGCTCTCATCTCCTTCAAGCCTCTGTACTCTGTCCTTAAGATTGGTGCTAGAAGGGCTTTGATAAGGTTCACACTTCATTCCTCACTTTCCTAATTCAACTTCAGTTTTTACATAACTGCTTTTAATGGCAACTTTTCCTTGTATAGTGGAAAGGTATATATTTTACAAAGTTGACGACTTTGAACGTGAGAGTGTGTTAGAAAATGTGTTATTTGCATTTCTCTTATTCATCTAAGGGATATGCACACTCATTCTAGTTACGGCCTCTTTGGATAAAGTAGTTATACGTACTTTTGAGATTGAGAGCTTCTCTACTGAAAATATAGTGTTTTTTTCCAATAGAGAAAGCTCTCAGAAGTTGTCAAAAAACACTTTTAGCCTTGTATCAAACTGACTCTTAATAACTTTTGAGAAAAATATATATGCATTCACAATATAAATATCATGCAATCACAGACCACCGAATATGCTAAGTTTGTTGATGAAATGAAATTGTGTCAAGCATGTCTCTATTGGAAAGTGAATGTGGTTTTTTGATGTGAATGCACAGTACAGCTGAGAAGAACAACATACCTTGGAGGAAAATGGCGAAAGAGATTTTAGAGTCAGAAGTTTATAGGGAGATGGACAACATTCAAAACCAGTCTTTAGTGTACCCTGATTGTAATTTACTGACATTTTTGTTTTTACTTCCACTCATTTTTGTCTTTACTCTTGCATTTCATTATAAGTGATGGGGTAACTGCTTAATTCACTTTGCAGATTATTTGAATCCATTCCATGCATATGATGAGGGCAATCTTACATGGCTGGTATGTGGTAACTCGTAATTCTGAATTTTCCCATATGTCAATGGATGGTTTAATTTTGCCACTCCTTTCCTTGATAATAAGACAACTTATAACATGCTCCTGTTTGGTAGATGCATGTGTTGTGGTTATTGTTTCTCCCAGAACTTCCTTTTATGTTACATAATACATACATTATGGGCAGTTTTCATAAGTTCAAATTTGTTGAAGCCATGATGCTATTTTTCACCCACTGAAATGTAGATGTAGCAGAAACACTAGAAAAGTTTTGATTCTATACTGGACGAGTTGTGTCAAAAGTTCCATCTTGTTGTAAATATACGATTGTGCCTTCTGGCATGGTATCCATCCATGATATGCATGGTAACAAACATTTTTGTAGATTATCATATTTGTAGATGATCAACTTTAGTGGCTTGCAGGTGAACACAAGTATCTGTTTCTTGCACTCTATTGATAAAATTATGAGATTTTCTCATATATTACATGGTTTTTTGTTACTTAGCAATTGTTTAAGTCCTAGGTGTCTCCTGGAGTTGCTCTTTTGTTAAGCAGACTATCATGTGCAACATCATGTGGATGGAAATCTATTGTAATTATTTTTTATCATCAAACTGAAAAAAAAAAAAATCAATTATTGGAAAAAAATTGATTCAATTATTATAGGCAGCAGCAGAAGCGGAAGCTGCTACATTGTCGATAGCTTTACGAGCAATTCCAGATGCATCTTCAACACAGGAAGCAAATCAGATACTGCGTGGCAATTGGCTTCGTGCAACTGAACAACACCATATACAGTATTCAGAATCACCTGTGATCAATGACATTCTAGATATTGGATGTTCTGTAGGTGTAAGCACAAGATATCTTGCAGACAAGTTCCCCACAGCTAAAGTCACCGTGAGTGAGTTTTAATCGATGAATGAATATGCTTTCTGAATACTATATAATGATGCAGATTGGAGAGTCAACATAACATAAAATTATTCTTGACCAACTTGAATTTACCAAGAATAAAAGAAGCCCTATACTTGGCATGGATATACTTTGTGAATTGTGATTGATATGTTTGTTCCAGGGGTTAGATCTGTCACCCTATTTTCTAGCTGTGGCTCAGCATAAAGAAAAGAGTGCATCGCCTAGAAAATTTCCTATAAGATGGATACATGCAAATGGGGAAGACTCTGGCCTGCCTTCTAAATCATTTGACCTTGTTTCTATTGCTTTTGTGGTATGCCTTTTCTTTTCATATATGATTCCTATAATTGAAACACTGAATTTTATCTAGAAACTAATATTTTTCAGTGTTCTTGCATTAAATCAATTGTGGATTTCCAATTTCATATCACCATAAGTTGAGTAATCTTTTCATGATGAGCATAGCTTTATGCAATCATGTATTTTGTTTTTCTAGCTACATTCCAGGAAAGGTGTCATACAATTGAAATAGCAAACTATAGTTTGTTGGTGCTACCTCTCTTGCAATTCACAAGTCCTAACTAACATCGTTTGAATGTTGTTCCCCATGACAATTAATAGAACTAGAGGCACAGATAGATTGCTCTAACAATATTTTTTATAAGATATTAGTGGATTTTAATGTCTGGACTCCCTGACTATATGCAGCTTCATGAATGTCCTGCAAGAGTTATAGTGAATCTAGTTAGGGAAGCATTCCGTCTCCTTCGGCCTGGAGGCACACTAGCTTTGACAGATTCTACGGTATATAATATCGTTATTACAATTTTTCCTTTTTTTTCTGGTTTCATGCTCCTATCACAAATGCTCATACTAGTATTGCTGCCTTCTGCAGATAAAGTCAAAGGTCCTTCAGGTATTGCATTGTCTTGCTTTCCTGTTTTATTTTTTTCTATTAAGTAATCAATACATAAATATTTTGTAGGCTAAACTACAATTTTGATACCATCTTAATTTTTGGTTTCAATTTGATCTCCATGTTTGAATTTTTTCACTTTATCCCCTTCCCTTGTAAAGTATTTATGCTAGACTAAATTGTTCTTTTTAGTTTTTTTCACTAACGTTATTAATTTTTACTGGCATGGCATCTGTCACAGTTTGCCACGTGTCACTAAGTTGACCAAATTTGCGTGATAAGTTGACTAAACTTACTTGGTCTAACAGAGACCCTTTATAAGGCAACAAAGTTTAAGAGATCAAGCTGAAACCAAAAAACAAAAAAACAGATGAGAGACTCAGAGACAATAAGTGTATTTTAGTCTATTTTTTATGACCCTTTGGGAACTGCTTGATCTTGGGATTTAATTCTAGGTTGCTTTTCTTGGAAAATTTGATCAACCATCACACATCATTAACCTAATAGTACATGTACATTGTTGTCCAAATAGGAACATCTTCAAAATTCTTTTCTTTTGTTGTCTTGCAGGAATTGTCTCCTGTCTTGTTTACATTGCTTAAGAGCACAGAACCCTTTCTGGATGAGTACTACTTGACTGATATGGATGAAACACTGAGGGAAGCTGGTTTTGTGAACATAACATCAATTTTTACGGACCCTAGACACGTGACAATTACTGCAACAGTGCCTCAATGAAACATTGAAACATCACATCTTCTTGAGATATTTTTGTTTTTTATTTTTCTTGGATGCATGTCCAATTGAATAGTGTGGTCCAAAGTTGAAAAATTGTAATACTATATTTGAGTCTTTAAGAGGATGGACTAGCATTTTCCTTTGGAATAGTTAAGAGTTGTGAGTTGTCACTATTGTAAGATTCTTTTTTCATTTATTTTAATAAACTTAAAGAGTTATATGTTTACTCAAAGAAGAAATCCTAGGTGTTCACTGTTTAGAGACCTATGCAGGCATCCTTGATTTTCAATTCACTTAACAAGTCTCTTATTTTTATATATATAAAAAAAAGGATATTAAATGGAAAAATATCTTTAATATTTTATAAACACATATAAGAAATTCCATATATTTTCATTTAATAATTAAGAAAAAAATTAGATACAATTAGAAAAAGATTTTGTTTATTCATTTATTTATTTCTGTTCCTTCTACTCATTCAAATTCGTGTTGAGAAATTTCCTAACTTCTGTTCATCTTATTTCTATTTTTTTATTTTATTTCTAGTGTTCTTATTTGTTTCCTCTATTTCATTTTTGCATCCATATATAGCATAACAGAACATTTTGACAAGTTTCCAAAGATTTTATATAAACAATTAAGTAAAAAATTAAAGATGTTTGATTAGGTTTAGGAAAATATTTTTTTTTTGTTCAAACAAATTAACAAATAGTCTTCTAAAAAATAGGTTTAAACAAATAGTAATCCATATTAAGTAACTGCTAACCAGTATTTTTAAGAATCAAAATTGGCGATAACTAACAGCAATGGTGTAAATAAATACATGTAGGGTCATAATCTAATATTACATTATGATTTTATTTATTTATTAAAAATTGAATTTATTGTTAATCTTGTTATTTCTGTTGTGAAACAGTTAAAAAGAAAGATATCATTACAATTCCACGTGGCGAGTTACCATACGCGGATGAGATTGTGCCGCGAAGCATAGCAAATAGCAACGTTTCTGCGGTTGCCACGCCACTTGCCATGCCACGGTGCACAACACAACAATGGCTCTGTCGTTGCCACTCCAGAGCCTCTCTGCAGTGATCTCTGCCAGCGGCAATGCTACCACCGCCACGGCTCGGCCTCCGAGAGGGCGGCACTGGGCGGTTCACGCGGCGGCGTCGGACACGGTGCAATTGGTGGAGTACGAAGAAGGGAAGCTGGAGCGACCGAAGTGGGTTGGGGAGACCCCTCTTTCACGGGTTGTTCAAGCTGTCATCTCCTTCAAGCCTCTCTACTCTCTCCTCAAGCTTGGTTCTAGACGAGCTTTGATAAGGTTCATCATCCTACCTTCCTCACTTTCCTTATTCATCTTCTCAATTTGCATAACTGCTTTAAATGGTAACTTTTTATCGTATGAGATTTTATGTTCATTTTTACACACTTTACGACAAACTAAATTTTATTAATCAATCTATATATTGAATCATATAATTGAGTATATTATACCATTTGGGGGCAAAGTATCTACTAGTTTTGTCGGAGAATCTGGCTGACTACCTCTAATGCTCATGCAGAGTGTCTTTTTTACAACAACATAGTAAATAGGTGCAATGAGTATCAATTCGTTAATATATTGGATGAATTTTTTTTTATTTCATTATTTTTTAAGAATTTTAAATCTATAATTTTTGTAAAAACCAATTGATAATTTTTATTGGCTTGTAGTAAGTCTTGGACTTGGACACTTCACCTTAATAACTATTTACAGAATACAAATATAACAAATCTAGTAGTTGAATTATGGGATATTATGGTGATCATCCATATGAAATTCTATCGTGATCATCCATGCAAAATGCTAGATAAATCAAACGTCAATAGACATGCCATATACTTGTTAAGACCTTGAGGTCAGGGTTTTTTTTTTTATATTGGAAACAGCCTTTTGCCTGTAGAGTAAGGCTGCATACATCTACCAATTCGAGTCCCATGAGGTGTGAGCCGTGTACACTGTGCTGCCATTCTTATAGTTGTTGTATTCTGTTGGCTTTTGACATTTCAAATTGGCTAGGTCACTAGTTTGACGCATCCTGTAGCCAACTTCTAGTACGAAAAGACTTTTGTTGTCGTCGTCGTCTTACATTGAAATAATGTTTGATAGTGTATTGATGAAATGAAGTTGTGCCAAGCATGTCTTTATTGGAAAGTGAATGTGGTTTTTCAATGTGAATGCACAGTACAGCTGAGAAGAACAACATACCTTGGAGGCAAATGGCGAAAGAGATTTTAGAGTCAGAAGTTTACAGGGAGATGGACACCATTCAAAACCAGTCTTTAGTGTACCCAGATTGTAATTTTCGGAATTTTTAGTTTTCTATTTTTTGTGTTACCCTTCTACTCATTGTTTTCTTTACTCTTCCGTGTCATTATAAATGATGGGGTGACTGCTTAATTCACTTCGCAGATTATTTGAATCCATTCCATGCATATGATGAGGGCAATCTTACATGGCTGGTATGTGGTAACTTGTAACTCTGAATTTTCCCGTATGTTAATGGATGGTTTAATTTGGTCACCCCTTTCTTTGATAATAGGACAACTTATAACATGTTCCTGTTAGATGGGTGAATTGGTTGTGGTTGTTGTCTCTCCCAGCACTTCCTTTTATGTTACATATACATACATTATGTGCAGTTTTCAGAAGTTCAAATTTATTACTATTGATGCTGTATTTCATGCACTGAATTGTAGACATAGCTGACACACCACAAAAGCTTTGATTCTGTTTTAGACAAGGTGTGTCAAAAGTTCCATCTATGATATGCATGGTAACTGACATAGCTGACACTTGTTTGTTGAAACATTTTCATTTGGCTGGACCTATTACACCTTAATATTTTGCTTTGGTTAAAGAATGTGCTGGTCCTGTAGGTTATTATATTTGTAGACATAAGTATTCTTGCATTCTCTATTGACAAAATTATGAGATTTTCTCGTGAATTATGCTATTTTTTTGTTATTTAGCAATTGTTTAAGTCCTAGTTGTCTCCTGGACTTGCTCTTTTGTTAAGCATACTATCATGTGCAACCTTTATATGAATTGAAATCTATTAGTGATTTTTTTATTGTCAAACTGAAAAAATACAATTGTTATAAAATCTGGATTCAATTATTATAGGCAGCAGCAGAAGCAGAGGCTGCTACAATGTCAATAGCTAGACGAGCAGTTCCAGATGCTTCTTCAACACAAGAAGCAATTCAGATACTGCGTGGAAATTGGCTTCGTGCAATTGAACAACACCATATACAGTATTCAGAATCATCTGTGGTGAATGACATTCTAGATATTGGATGCTCTATTGGTATAAGCACAAGATATCTTGTGGACAAGTTCCCCACAGCCAAAGTCACCGTGAGTGAGTTTTTAAAGGATGAATGAATTTGCTTTTCTGAATACTATATACTGATGGTGATCGGAGAGTCAACATAACATGAAAATCATTCTTGGCCAACTTGAATTTACCAAGAATAAAAGAAGCCTTATACTTGGTATGGACGTGTTTTCCGAATTGTGATTGTTATGTTTGTTCCAGGGGCTAGATCTGTCACCCTATTTTCTAGCTGTGGCTCAGCAGAAGGAAAAGAGTGCACTGCCTAGAAAATTTCCTATAAGATGGATACATGCAAATGGGGAAGACTCAGGCCTGCCTTCAAAATCATTCAACCTTGTGTCTATTGCTTTTGTGGTATGCATTTTCTTTTGCTGTTAATCCTCCTTTTAAGTTTCACCAACAAGGGTTGGGTCTAGAGGAATGAGCTGATTTCTTCTCATAAACTAGTGAAAAACAGTTCAGATTCTCAATGGGAGGAGTACGACCATTTAGTGTCTAACCATACCTCAAGCAGGATTTTTATACCTGTCAGAAACCTTCCAAAAAAAGTTTCAAAAAATATGGAACTTTCCTATATATATTTTATGTCAATCTAGTCAACAAAAACTGAGCATAAAGAGGTCCCTCTATGCTGTTGAACAATTTTTTTGAAGGTTATTACTGTAATCGAAGGCCTAAAAGGCATATGGATTTTTGAAGATTCATATAATTGAAACACTGAATTCTATCTAGAAACTAATATTGTTCAATGTTCTTGCATTAAATCAATTGCGGATTTCCCAATTTCATATTACCACACAGTTGAGTAATCTTTTCATGATGAGCATAGCTTTATGGAAACATGTATTTTGTTTCTCTAGTTAGAGTCTTTGGACTTATAGCTACATTTCAGGAAAGGTGTCTCACAATTGAAATAGCAAACTATAGTTTGTAGGTGCTACTTCTCTTGCAATTCACAAGTCCTAACCAACATCTTTTGACTGTGTTCTCTATGACACTTAATAGAAGCACAGATAGATTGCTCTAACTATAGTTTTTATAAGATATTAGTGGATTTTAATCTCTGCAGTCTCTGACTTTATGCAGTTTCATGAATGTCCTACAAGAGCTATAGTGAATATAGTGAGGGAAGCACTCCGTCTTCTTCGACCTGGGGGAACACTAGCTTTGATAGATTCTTCAGTATATAATAATATCATAATTACAATTTTTCCTTTTTTCTTTTCTGGTTTCATGCTCCTATCACAAATGCTCATATTATTATTGTTGCTGTCTTCTGCAGGTGAAGTCAAAGGTCGTTCAGGTATTGCATTGTCCTGCTTTCCTGCTTTATTTTTTTTTATAACCAATACAAAAATATTTTGGAGGCTAAAATACAATTTTGATACCTCATCTTATTTTTTCTATCAATTTGGTCTCCTAAATTTAAAAAAAAAAAATCACTTTAACCCCTTGTAATGTATTTATGTTAGACTAAATTGTTTCTTTTTTTTTTTCCAGTTTTTTTCACTAACAGTATTAATTTTGGTTGACATGGCATCTCTTACAGTTTGTCACGTGTCACCAAGTAGACCAAACTTGTATGATAAATTGACTAAATTAACTTGGTCTAATATAAACACTCTAAGGGACCAAAGTTTAGGAGATCAAACTAAATCCAAAAAAATAAGATGAGGGACTATTTTCTGTGGCCTTTTTCTTTAATTGTGCTAAACCTGTGATTACTAACAAGTAAAATATGTGTAATTGACATCAAGAGCAGTACAAAGTCCCTTTGGGGACTGCTTGATCTTAGGATTTAATTCTAGGTTACTTTCTTGGAATATTTGATCATCCATCACACATGATTAACTTAATAGTACATGTACATTGTTGTCCAAATCGGAACATCATCAAACTTCTTTTCTTCTGTCTTGTAGGAATTGTCTCCTGTTCTGTTTACATTGTATAAGAGCACAGAACCCTTTATTGATGAGTTTTACTTGACTGATATGGATAAAACACTGAGGGAAGCTGGTTTTGTGAACATAACATCAATTCTTACGAGCCCCAGACACGCAACAATTACAGCAACAAAGCCTCAATGAAACATCATCTTGAGATTTTGTTGTTTATTTTGTTTTTCCTGGGTACATAAACATCTTCCTGGGTTTGGCTTCAAGCAAGTTAGCTCTACGCAGATGTATGTCTGTCCAATTGAATAGTGTGATCCAAAATTGATTAAATTAATGTATCCATGGACCACGAGTTGTTACTATTATGTATATGAGAAATGCTAAAAACTATCTCTTTGGATACTATTTACATGGTTGGTTGATATTTATTGGAAAATCAAAAATTTTGATGGGAATCACGTATAAGAAAGTTTTGCTAGCACTTCTCTTATTATATTTTGGTTTTCTAGAGTATAGCAAGATCTGGTGCAATGCAACATTCATTTGAACGTGAGCATGATCAGTTGATTATCCATTCCCAAAGATGTACTTTTATCCTTTTCTTGAAGCACCGATCAATTGCTATCGTGTCTTACTTATTTGGGTTTTCCCAACCTCTTGTGCTTTGTGTTTGCTTGTGCCATTTTAATAGTAAACGTTGAAGGAAAAGGTAGCATAGATAACAAGATAATAGTTGTGTCTGGAATATGGAAACTGATGATAAAGGCATTATTCCTGGCCTCATTGAAGTTCATTTTACATTAGAAAACACATAGACGACCAAAGTAAAAATGAAATGAAAAATGATGTTTTTTTTTTTTTCTACAAAGTTTATTGGGTTTTTTTTTTTTTTTTTTTACAACTACAAAGTTTAATGGTTGAAAATATAATACTATATTTGAGAGTTTTTTTAGAGGGATGGACCAGCATTTTCGTTTGAAAATCGCTTCAAAAACCAAAGGATATTATACAGAAGGACTTGTTACATTAGTAAGCTAGTTATTTCTCAGAAAAAATGTTATCGGCAAATTAGTCAATAACTAATAGTTGTTAGATACTGCTATCTCAAAAGTATCATATATAATTTTACGGAAAAAATAGGTCAATGATCATGTAAAATAATTTTGTATTATCATTCCATATAACATATATGTATATAGATTCTTTGACTTTCACAATAATTATTTTAAAATTTATACTATCAAATATAAATTTTAAACCATGAGACAAACATGTAATTATGCGTTAAGAATGTCTATTTTGATAGTTATTGGTACTTGACGTCCTTACTACAACTTTGTCCGAAGACATTCAGAACACCTTTCTTTTGTACTTGTTCCGTAATCCTTCTATGCCGGATACTATTAGTTTGGGAAGGTATGATACTAAATTCGCCTATGCGTGGTTGAACCGAGAGCTTGCTTTTATCTTGCTTGTGCTGAGTTCTAGTCGTGGGTATGGAAGTCTAAACTACCTGAAAATGTTAAATACTTTATCTGACTCACCTTCCTACTAACTATTTTCGCTTTATGCGACATATTACTATTGATTCTTTCTGTTGCAAGTGTAAAGATGCTAATGAAACATGGATTCACATCCTTTGCAATTGTCCCTATGTGTGGCAATACATCCAATTGTAATATGGTTTTGATTTCTTCGTTGCGTTGATGCTACTGCATACGGGCTCAGAAGTAACATTTAAGGAATTTTTCAGCTCTTATTCGGCATCACTTGTTGGATGATCTGGCACGCGAGGAATGGGATGATTTTTAACGATATAGTTTGACCAAACTGGTATATGCATAACCAGATAAATTCTCTTCTACATCTAGCCAAAGGGACAAGCTCGACCAACTCGTCCCCGACAGATAGAATACTGGTTAATTGGGATACTGGTTATTTGTGGGACGGATTCCACCACTTCTTTGAAATTCATCATTGAGAGCCTCGACGCTGTTCATCCTCATGCAAGGTATGGTCTCAGCCATTCGTGATTACGTACAATTATCTTAAAATATTAGCTTCAAGCATACACTTAGACAAGGAAATGTTGTGGCGGACATTCTTGATAAGTCAAGAGCCAAATCCTCCTCCCAATTTTGTCCAGCTTCAACTTTTAATTACTAATTAATTAGTTGTTATGCCTCAAACACTATCTTTTGTAGGTTTTAATGTCATTTTCTATTTTTTTTATTCATAAAAAAAAACCTTGATATTATATATTAATCACTTTATTTTTCAGTTTCTTTTTGGTTGTGATTTCAGTTACATTACACCCCTGTATAAAAAGAAGTTTTTCTTGTTAACAGAGCACACATGAAAATTAAAAAAAAATAATAATAATAAAAAATCTTGTTTCTATTTTGTACAGTTGGTCAAATGCTATGCAGTTAACTTTGTGTGAAACAAATAAAAAAAGTAAAGCAAACTTTGTACTTTTTTTATACTTAGCAAACTTTGTACTTTGAACATATTACATAGGAATTGAGGTAAGAGGTGAAAAAAGAAGAAGTTGAAAATAAAAAGAAAAAATGAAAAGAATAATGTGATAAATGATACAATAGAAAAGTGAAAAAAAAAAGTAAAATAGTTTTTTTTTTGTGAACTAAGTGAAAGAGAAATTAAAATATATAAATATCATTATTATAAGAATTAGAACCTCCAACTATATGTGAAAACTAAATCATTCTCCGTAGAATTTTTTAAAGCTTCCATCATAGGACAATTTTTCTTGACAAGTTATATATTTTAAATATTTTTATTACGATTAATTCTCAAAGTTTAATCTAGCTGGAGCCATGATGCTCAACTATTTAATCACGAGAAACTAATTTCTGTTCCTAACTTTTTTTTTACCAAGGGTAATTATTTTTCTGTTGAAAATTACGTATTGTGGCATCTTCTAAACAACACAGAGATATCCTTTCCACCAAACTCCCTGCATCATAAACGATAACTCAACGAACCGATAACCGATAACCGATTAGAACCTTATATTTTTATCTCACAATTATAAAATAAGAGTATTTAGATGAACTTTTGGAACAAAATAAGAATAAGAATGTGTGTTATTGTTATCACGTAGAACATAGGACACGTGTGCTACGTAGGGTCATCAGAAGCTGAATCTTTAGTGTGTACGTTTCCGTGTTCTGTTCCTCTTCTCTCTCCTCTCCTCTCCTCTCCTCGTACACTTCTCCACAACAAGTCACAATTCTTCCTCCAAAGTTTATCAAACTGTTCCCACGATTTTCGTGTTCGAATCTTCTTCTTTGTACTTTTTTTGTCCCTTTGAAAAGCTATTGAATTGGCCAATAGGTTGGGGCATGACATGACATGATGACATCTTCTGCAACTGGTTCATAGGTTCTCTTTTCTCTGCCCTTCTTAGAACAAGTATTTCTCTAATGACCCTCTTCATGATCCAACTTATTCCAACATGCTGCTGTGTTCTGACCCCATATTCCAAATGGGTTTTTGTTTTCTGATCAAAAGCTCTTTTCTTTGTTAACATAGTTATAGTAGCTAGTTGTTGTTATTATCATGTTAAACCCTCTTACTTTTGTTTTGTTGTGTTTAATTTAATTTGTTGTGTGTGTGTGCTTGTATTCGTGTTTTTAATTTTATTTTAGGTTTTTCTTAGACAATTTTTATCCTCTTGCCTTGCTCAGTGATTGTCCATGGTAATTTTGATCAATGAAAGTTAAACTTCACTTCTTCTTTTTTAGTTTATCTCTCTGTGGTGATGGGGAAAAGAGGCTACTAGGGTTAGAAGCTGTATGTTTTAGGACATCGAAGTTAAACATTCAGGGTTATTTAAGTGTGGTGAATTACTTGAAGGTTCTGGTATGTTTTAGAAGATAAAGTTTTTGGTAGGTTACCAGGTTGGACTGTGATTTGGAATTATTAGATAAGGACATGTGATTTTTCATTATTGGATGGATGCTATTAAATGTAATTATGTTATAGGCTGGAATTAATCTGCATCCCTTTTACATATTTGTGTTTTTATGATTAGTGATGACACGTCGTGATCAATTTAGTCTCACTGTTGAATATATTCTTTCTGCTTCATTGCAGATAATCAAATAGAAACCATCTTGAAAAGTTGAGACAAGAGTAATTAGACAATATCAGGACAAATTACTACTCAATTGATATTATGACCACTATGGATGTAAAAGGTATACGATGGGTTGGAAATATGTACCAGAAATTTGAGAATATGTTCCTGGAGGCTGAAGACGTGATGTACGAGGTATGCATTTTTTGTCACTTAACCTTATCCTATATCATATAAGCAATGGTTTAGGTTTATTAAGAAAGATGACTCACATGCCATTCTTTGTTATACATGTCACTGAGTGAATACCTCAAATTTTATGTTTCTCTTTCTCTGTTGCAACAAGTAGAGCTGCATCTTCTTCATTTCTATTAATTTACCTTCTTACCAGCCACTATATTTCTTATATCTGTTTGTTCTTTGGGTATAGGATACAGTTAATTACATAGAGAATCAGATGCAAACTGTTGGAGAAAGTGTTAAGAAGTTATATTCAGAAATTGTGGGAGATTTACTTCCCCCAGATGAAAATGTAGGCACTGAATTGCCTATAGTTAAACGTGCTGATTCTAAGTTCTGTAAGAAACCATTCCAAGTTTATAAGGAAAGACATGTAAAAGCTGATACCAAAAAACGAACTGAGGATTCAAGGATTCATCATGGTGTTGATAATGTTGCCACAAGTGCGGCTTCATATAATAGAACTTCTAAGGCTGATGCTCCATCCATGTCATCTTTGAGAAATTCTGTTAAAGAAAGCAATTTTAGTTCACCTTCAAGGCCGTATGTTCGAAGAATGGATGTCAAATCAAACCTTCATATTCCAGTAAATAAAAAAATGGCTGCGGTGAAGATAATCAATGAAACCACTTTGGTAGGAACAGATGATGCATGCAGGACTTCTCAATCTTGTCAGATCTTGGACGAAAATCAAAATCAGAATCATGAAGTTAGTGTTTCAAAGCCAGCTTCAGCAGAAGTGGCGAGGCTTGCCTCTGAAGCAAACTGTTCTAATGAAATTGGAAATGATAGTACCAAACAATTCCCCAATGTTCCACTACTAGTTAAATCAGCCGAAGAGAAACCGGTTGATACAAGCTCTTCTTCCTCTAGTGTCCCATTTGGAGAGCCAATTGGTGAGTATTTCAGTATCTATTCATCATAGTTTCAAAATTTTCCTTCTTGTTTTGGTTTATCACTTTTGGTTTCTGATGGATTTTTTCAGTAATTGTATAGTTTCTCTGGTAGGTTTTGCTATGGATAGAAAGGTAGAGTACAATGATTATACTTGTAATATAGTGTTTTATCTCAGCTAGGTAGTAGGTATTAATTTGATCATATGTAGTTATTGAATTTAGATATTGACTCATACAAGATCTTACTCTGTTGGTATTAATATTAGTATATATTATTTAGAAGATGTGAGACTTTTACAAATTAGTTATTGGAAAAGTCAATTTTAGCTTATGAAAAAGCTTATTTCATTTTTTTTTCTCCTAGAAGTTATTTTAGAGAAATTTATCCAAACAAGCCCTAAGTCTTTTGTTGCATATTGTTCTGATGTCATGGTGACTGAATACTTTCTATGATTTAAGAAATTCAAAATGAGTTAAGTTACAATTGATTGATAGTTTGATTCTGTTTTAGAACAAGGCCATAAAACCATGCAAGAAGATCATCTGAACCTTGAGGAAGCCTGTGTTATGGTGAATGGAGATGAAATTCAATTACCTCCTAAAGCAGGTGGTAATTTAAATACTAACAAGGTAACACACTCT
The DNA here is from genome assembly GCA_014843725.1 of Amphicarpaea edgeworthii. Taxonomy (NCBI): domain Eukaryota; kingdom Viridiplantae; phylum Streptophyta; class Magnoliopsida; order Fabales; family Fabaceae; genus Amphicarpaea; species Amphicarpaea edgeworthii. Next base: position 7,116,120 of record CM026323.1, on the reverse strand, counting down.
CAACCCCCCTTTCTTTTTCTTTTTTTTTGCATACATATTGACATTCAACTCTAACCAAAGTATTTTTCTACTTCAAGAAAAAGACGCGGCAAACCTTTTCCTTGTCTAAGAAGTCTGCAAGAAAGAAAGAGTACAAGGAGCTTGCAGCATGGCATATGAACAGTGAAAAACTAAAGGGAGATAACATGGAGAATTTAGATCCAACTTTAGCACAAGATAAGAAGAAATCACTGCTTCCTAGTATGTCTGAACCTGAATGGGAGTTTCTCTAATTCTAAATGCCATGATGATTATGATTAAGTTGTGTTGATACAAAGCCAATCTTCACTCATAAGTCCTTGTGGAGAGATTAAGATGCCCTATTGGAAATTTAAGATGCTGAAATGATAGAAATTCATACAACATTTATGCTATTTATAGTTATCTCCTAGCTTCTGAACTTTCCTACATAACCTTTTTCTTTTTCCTGCTCACAGAAAAGAGAAAAAGGTGAAGCTGTAATTAGGCCATTCAAATAAGAATGTCGACTAATAGAATAAATGAAACTGCTATCTATTTTACAAATACTGAACGTTTCTGATTGGTTTCTGTTGAATGTATGTTTTTGGTTATCAGTTATTTTTAATGGCAGGAAGTTTGTAACAATTTCATAATCCTAAAATAGTTCATAATTCTAAAATGTTTCTTGAAGTTATAAGAACAAGTAGTTCCTGGAACTTTGAGCCTTGTTCTTGTATCAATTAATTAGTGTTGAGTAAACTCTAGTTCGTTTTTGAAAATTTTATCAGGGACATTAGTCCTTACTCCTTATTAATGTTAAAAGAGCTTAATTTTTATGCATGTTCAATGTATAAATTTATATTGTCAAACAATCAAAAATCATGATAAATATGACTTTTTTAGGTAATTAATGTAAAAGTTAATAAAATTAGCGTATAAACTATTTATTCATGAAAAAGTCCCTTTAGTTATTAAAAATCACAACTTTGATAATGGGTCGGTTTATTTAAATTTATTTTGTGAAATAATCACTATTTTAATAAAATAAATGTTTATCTGTGTTTTTAGTATATTTGTTTAAATTGTTTATGTTTGAAACAAGTTATTTTCTGTTTATTTAAAGAAGCAAATTCTATCTATTTATGAAATAATCAATTATCTGATAATTACTTATCTTATAAACACTTGTTATAATTTTAAACAAATTGATCCAATATCGACTCTCTTCAAGTTAAAGTGTCATGTGTTTAAGGAATAATATGGCTAACATTTGTGATTTTTTGGAATTAATGTGTAGCTTTTGGTACTATTAGGAAAAGAAAAAGACTTATACACACTATTTTACTTTTCATTTATGATAAGACAGTTGATTTTTATAAAATTATTTCAGGATTAACCGTGACGCTATATGAATATTTTACATACAAGAGTAATGTATGTACTTTTCTTTAAAAAAAAAAAAACATCAAGTTTTAATCTACTCACGATGCATGGCTGCCAATGAAAATCAAACACAGATCTCCTACTATATACATCATTCTCAAACATATAAACATAATAGGATTTTACACCACTTCATCAACCTATGTTTCCTTTGCTAAAATTTTCATAGATGAATTTAAGGTTTGGCTGGATTAGTTTTTAATATGATTATTGTCAATATGGAGGCAGAGTATAGGCCCAAGTTTTCGTGGGCACAACATTGCTGAGTGAATTTGGTTAGGTTAAAGAAAATCGTGTGCATAAATGTATTCCAAATGTTTATTTTGAAATCTTTTGAGTTCTCAATATGATTATGTTCAAGATGCACCTTAAACTGTTATTAGTGAATTTACCTTCAAACAGTTCCATATAAAATTTGGAACATTCAAATTGTTTGTTATTAGTTATTACCTATTGAACTATTAAAACTTACCTTTGAAAAGAAAAATTACCTCTAATCTTTATTATAACGTCTAATTAACTAACTCATTATGATTAAATAATTCAATTAATTTAGTTAAAAATATTAAATTTATCACAAATTATTATTTTTTTCAAAACTATTCATGTGAATAAAATTACCAAACATTAATTAATAAATTATATTTATCTATCACATCATTCTTTTTTTTTTTTCCGTAAATTTGTCACATAATTATGAACAACTTTCGAAGATATTTTTTATGAAAAAAATAACTAATTCATAAAAAAATTTGGATTGAAACTTATAACAAAGAACAAAGGTAATATTAAGCATTTATAATAAGTTAAACGATGAATATTTCGATAAAAAAAAATCTATTCAATCTAACCTTATGTTTTTGTTGGATTATAGAGACGTTTGTTTTTATCGAAAAATACAATTGATTTTCTATCTTCTCAAACACGTCCTATGAGAAGACTTTGATTGTTTTCTTTCGAAAGGAATTATTACCAAATATTTTTATTATCATTGGACATTCACATGTGTGGAATAAATTATCAATTTTTTTAATACAGTTGGTTAAGTTAGATTCATGAGTAATATAAATCTCTTATAATATAATATTTGATTTTTATAAATAAATAAAAATATAATAGATTGAATATGTATCGAAATTAGAAAGCAAATTTTTATTTTTATTGAAAAATATTAATTTATTTAATTTATTAATTTTTGTTAATTTACCAAGCTCATTGAGTATTATTAACTCAAAGGATTCCGTGTACTTGAAGAGTGCATGACCATATCTTAAACTTGTTAACTAATTGAAACAACACCATGTACTGAAAATCCAAAACTGTGTAAAAGAGGCAAGTTATTTATTTTGAAAAAGGACCTTAAGAAATCCTTAGATCCCTTGCGTAGAAGTAGTTCATTCATTGACAAAGACAGGAGCAATGACACATGACAATCAAGAATTAATTGTGAAGATTGGAGAAACTAATAATAATATTAATAATTTATGCCAGCTATGGAATAATTAATTGATTTAATCTAGAATACTACGTTAATTAATAATAAGAATACAAACTATAATAAATATAGTTGCTATTTTGTTTTCCTTTGTAAACAACTTGAAGCAACCATTAAGTAACTGGTGTCTCCTGATTCGTGAACTAGAAGCTGTACCTAATAACTTGATATCTCTAGTGTAGTGTTATTCACCGACACTAGGGTAAAGAAACCGTTGGGGAAAAAAAATAATAGAAGCTAGCTCACTATAATTGAAGAGTATCCTCATCCCTCAAGTCCATAAAATTAATACTAGAGACTAAAACCTTTTGAGACCTTTTGTATATTAAATCAGGTCATTGCAAATATCTTACATTAATGTTTCTGTCTTATAAAAAATAAAGCACTTGCTTTAAACATAGTTTTTATGATATATTTTGTGTTTCAAGATATTCCTCAATTTAGAGTTAGAGATGAATTTTTGGTATTCAAAAATGTATACACATGATCTACATCTTTTAATAAATGTTTGTTTTTATAATTTAATAGCGATGTATTGATGAGTAGAACGGTAGAATTATCCTTATCTATGCGTAGTATTTCTCCAAAATTTTCATTTCTCTCTGTATTTACATGTAAAAAAATTATTGAATTGATAAAAATGATTAAAGGATTTGACTAGTCTAATATTAATAGTTTTAACTTGACTCCCAACCTTAATAGTTTAGTTTTGCCTATAAATAAATACATTTGAGAGTAAAATCATAATTTACCGTTTGTATAATTTTTAAAATAATTTTATAAAAATCATTAAATTTATAATAAATAATAAATTATGATGGAATGGTATGTAAAATCATTTTATATAGTAAGTGGATGATCTTAAACTTTTTTTTTTTTATATATATATAGACAAACTTAATGATTGAACATCCAATTAAATATAGGTAATTATTTGTAAACCATATCAGAGAATGTAAGCATAAGTTTGATAGGCTGCTATATAATGTTGCTCTAGGTACTATTTAAATTGTATCGTGCAAATTACATGACCAACTAATCTAGCATTAATATTGGGCTTGGTTGTGACCCTAAAGCACATGGCTTTTCTTAATAGCCAAGTTAGGTTCATCAATGCATCCATTAATTTGGTGCATCCATGGATAATGCTTGCCATTATTGACCAATGAAATGGAAAGGGGAAGGACAAGGAGAAACAAAATCATGCTGCTGAAGATAAGCAACTACAATTGTAAATCACTCATTTGGAAAACAACCACTATTAATCACAAGTACCATCAAAATGGGCCAGGTATTTCGGATGTACATGGCCCACATAGCCCAACTTGAAACACCATTGTCTTGAGCACACAACACAATTATTTATGGACAAAAACTTAAAATAAAAAATAAAACACAATTACTGCACATTCCTTTGTCTACCTAAAGCTACTGTATTTGGTTGGGATCACCAACCATGCATTTCAAGTAATTATTGGTTTAGGCTGTTATCTCCAAATTAATAACTCTAAAAAAGTTTTATTTTTTAAAATTATATTATTAGTACAAAATATTTATAGAAATTTTAAAAAAAAAGTCTGTTAAATAACATGTCTAATCACATGAAACATTACTTAAAAGATCGAATTGATTACCACTTATATCGATAACCGGTTATTTTAAAAAAAGTTGCTTTGATATTTAATTTTCATAAGAACACTATAAAGAAAATTCCATAGACAAACCGTGTTCAATTAATGCCGGGACTACATTTGCTTATATAACATGCATTTAATATTTATTATAACAATATGAGCAATATATTAAAATGTGGAAGATGACAACCCAATAAAGAAAGGTGCCTAGAAGTTCTACTAGGGGGTCCTAATGGAGGCCTAATGCCAGCAAAGCTGACAACGTTGCTCAGAATTTAATTTATGCTAATATAAGAGCTTTATAACTTATTTCTTTCAAGTTTGAATGATGACAAGTGGATAGAAAAATCAAATTAATGCTGTTGGGGATATACATATATGCTTCAGGATAAACAAAGTTTTAATATTTCCATCATAACGTGTTGTTATGATTTTTGGAATTAACAATACCCTTCTCTCCCGTTACTATAAAAATGGTCCACTTTGTCACTAGCTATAGTTTATTTCTTGGTAGTTGTCTAGTCTAGATAACTACAATTCAAACTTGCAATTAATGGAAGAAGAAAAACTTATAGGTAAAGGCATTATATATCTTATTATAGAGACTGCATGGATTAATTAATTTTCTTAACAATCCAAATCAACTTTATATGCTATAGTTTACGTGGATTTTGTTTTCGTACATGTTTATGTAGATCTTAATATAGACAACAAATTTAGAGAGCTTCAATTTTTTTTTTTTAATGATTTCTTTCTGTTAAGTCGATTCTTGCTAGTGGGTTGTTATTGTTTTCTTGTTGTTGGTGTGGTGTGATTATAGCGGTTTGTGATGTGCTTCTTGCATGCATCAATGATTTAAATTATAGATATATGTAAAATTAGTCACGAGATATTATGAATAAATTGTATTATTATTTAGTTTTACGTGGATAATATTAATAGTCTATTGCTCTATGCATGTGGGGGGAGAACAATGATAGAAACTTTCATAATAAGCATCAAATTACATAATGCCCTTTAGGCTAAGAGCCACCAACAAGTGCTTGTCTTAGTCATGGTTCTCGTGTTTATGAGAAGGACTTGGTGATCGATCGTTATTCCTTGATATGCAAGAAGACAAGTAAATACAAGTTACTCAAACGATCATGCTCGTCTGTATTTTTCTTTCTGTTTTTTCCGAGTTCGAGGGATAAAATAATAATAATAACTAACTAAAATAAAATAAACAAAGTCACACGTTTCCTCTAATACCTAATAAAAATGAATAAATACCTTTTTTTTTTTGTCTATGTAAATAAATATATTTTATATAGTTTAACAAAATAGTTTATATTTTAGATGAATCCGTGCGTGTTTGTTCTCTCAATGATAATTTATGATATATTAGTTTCCCATTTCTAACTTCAAAGGATCATTTTAAACACTACTTCTGCAAAATAATAGACCATTTTATTACTGTTATGAGAAGTATAAATCTAGATTCTACAATTATTAATACATATTGTTAAAATTAAAAATTAATTAATAATCATATGACGAAAATTTTAAAAAATTATATGTGTATTAATTTATATTCAAATGAAAAGTTAGGTCAAATCATTGTCACTTTTTTCTACTTTCCAATATGCTCCACATCATTTTGGAATGGTTCTGGCTTTTAATGATTTTTCATTTCTGCTTTGTTTATAGTTATAACGTGGGACTGAGGAAAAGGAAGGGATCACATTTGGAGAACGATAACTGCATTCGATGGTAACATCGTCCCTACTATTGAAAGGTTAAATATAAGTGTACAAATCTAATATATATTGGCATAAACATTTGCATATCCTCTCTGTCATATACCGTAAATGTACACAATGTAAATATTACATTATAATAAATATGAAAGAAATATGTATTTTTAGTGTAAAATAATAATTTTACATGTGTGATTTAATCACAAATCATATACTCCATCTGTATTTATATATAAGAAAAAAAAAATATTTTCACACTGATTAAAAAAGTTAGTTACATCATCTAATTTTACTAATCTCAAGTAAAAAATAAATTTATTTATAAAATACCCTTCATTGAAACTTATCAGGCATATAATGAATCATTAAAAATAAAGTTACAATTAAATGAAGAATGTTTTAGAAATATTAACATTAAATAGGATAAATTAGTTAGATTTGTTTATATTTAAGTCCAACCAACAAGATTAATTTTTTTCTTATATTTGTTAACTTTAATTTATTAAATTATTTTAAAATTAGTTATGAAATGATAATATTTTTACTATGTAATATTAATTCAGATTTTACAAAAAATTGGAAATAAAATTGATGTTGGAATTGTACTTAAAAAGGTCATTAATTGAAGGCACTAATTTATTTAAATTCATATTAATCAAATAAGAACATGATAGGTATGTCTTATCAGCATAAAATGATAGGAACTCATTGGTTTGACAATGGTGCAATGCCTCTTACATTCACAATTCACATTGGAGATAAATGATATATTTAACCAGAGAATATATATTTATTTATTTATTCGTGTAAAATTTGTAGGTTAATAACAATCACGTACAAATGAGATTAATTTATTACTTAATTAGTGGATAGAAGAAACATATGTACTCTCTAATTAAAAAAAATATTATAGGAGTATAATGAATTAATGGATGTACCTATCGGTCATGCATGTGCGATATATAAGTCTTACAAATTATATTTATGAAAAACGATTGTATAATTAATGCATGTTAGCTATTAATGGTAGGACTAAGTTTTTTTTTTTTTTTTTTATGTTAAATTGGTAGGACTAAGAGTAGTAGTTGTTATCAAAGAATCAAAGAATTAATTAATTATAAAGTGTAATTAGTAGAGATTTGCTTCTTTGAGGACAGTTGCTTGTGCGGTTCTTCTCTATATATTATGGAGTAAGCTGTCTTAATTAACAGTCATATGTGTGCAAATAACACATGTGGAGTGACAAGTGACAACTCACAGTTTGACTTGTAGATTTATTTATTTAATTTTCATTTTAAGTTTGATGGGTACTACTTGTTGTTGAGTCCAGCTTGGCCTTGAACTGCTTTGAGCTTAGGGCATAACAACAAGACAAGAGGATCAATGCCCACTTGCCATTAATGAAACGTTTCTGACTCCTCTGCTTACGCCATTGTTCTTCTTCACTAAATATTTGTTAATACTATTATTGAATTCTTATTCATTTTTTAATTTATCATGGGTGGGACACGTGCATTAACTCATTCTTAATCTCCCAGAAATTACAAGAGCCAAAACTCAATCAAACTAGCTGCAACCTTAGAAAAATGTCACACAAAAAAGGAGACTCTGTCTTGTTTAAAATTTTCAGCTAATGAAAATAATATATATTTTTCACATGGAAGCCAATGTATGTATATAGCAGCACATGAAAATAGAAAGTGCCATTGTTTTTGTACACTAAAAGCACAGCATGCACATGATAGTGAGGGAATCAATCAATCACCTGTGGAGTCAACAAAGGTACGCTCGATCAGTTTATATTATCCAAATCCAAAATGATGTTTGTGAGATCTTCACACAGCATGGAAATATCAGCCAGCATGGCAACAGCCACAGATTTAATTTAACTGAAGAATCACAACTCAGGAAGGGTAGACCTAAATGATTCTCTTTGTTTTTTTATAGTACATTTACACACACAAAAGGTCAAAAACCACTCAAGGGTAAAAATGACATTCAGCATTCATTGATACATAAAAATGTTTTCTTTATCATTTCTACATAAAAATTTTGAGAATATTTTTCAGATGTGCTTATGTTAAAATTATGAAAAATAAGTAAAAATACACATAATACATAATGATTATTTGATGTTTAAATAATGAACATGTTGATATACCTCATCTCTTTTCTTCTAAAAAAATTATTACATAATCTCGTAAGTACCACCACATGTGCATGTCTAGACCAATATTCATGCAACATATAATTAAGATTTTTATTTTCTAAGAAAGAGTTAATAACATTAATTATGTATTATTGGTCAAGACTGTAGTGATTTCTCCATTCTTTCCTTATATCACACAGACCCATGTGTGTAGATAAAGATTTGCATAATTATCTTCATACAAAAGTTAAAAAAAAAAAAACTTCTGAATCTGATTTTTGTGTAAGACGTTTCTATGTTGTTTCTTCCTATGAACTTGCATTTTCCGTATGATGTTTGTTTGACATTGGCGGCAAAAAGAAAAAAGAAAAAGGGAAAAACTATAATAAGACATTTTCAATTCTGTCTCTTTTGGTGGGCAAAGAGTTGCCATTATTTTTTTGAATCACAGAGATCATGATTCCAAGAATTTTAAAAGCAAGGATTGCATCCAACCCCACAAGCTGCCACGGTTAATAGAAAGAATCAACCCCATTCAATGTTTCACTACATTATTAAAGTAAAAAAAATATAAACACTAAAAAACAACAATAAAACCAATAACTAAAATGATTAAATGTTACGCAGACAATAACGATGACTTATATCACTTAATTAAAAGTAATTTATTGTCCGAATTTTGATATATATTTTATTGTGCAATAAATTATATTAAAAAATATTTATATTAGATGTATTTATGATTTTCAATAAAGATTAGTTCCTATTCTCTCTTACTACTCTGTATCATTAAGAAAGGAGATAAAGAAAAACAATAAACGAGGAAACATTAACCAGTTGTTGTTCTGTTCTCACATTCCATGTGGACTCATTGTGGAGCAATTTTCTCTCTCTTGCAGACACGCTCACATTCCCCATTATAAAAGACCTTCATTTGGGGGCAAGTTTTTCTTCACTCCTCGTCCTTCGTTTTTTTTGTTCCTTTCAAAAAAATCACGGGGAGGGATCGAAGCCCGAGAAAATGGGTTTGCCATTAGTGCATGCTCTGTTCCTAACTCTGTTTCTGCCCTGCCTCCGAACAAAAGCAGAGGATTTTGGTACAACCAAGAGGAAGCTCGCAGGAACATGCAACTTGTTCAGTGGAAAATGGGTCTACGATGCTTCGTACCCTCTCTATGACCCTTCTACTTGCCCCTTCATAGATCCACAGTTCAATTGCCAAAAGCATGGTCGCTCTGATAAACTGTACCAAAAATATAGGTGGACACCATTTTCTTGTCCCTTGCCAAGGTACTTCAACTTCTCTCATTAATCACAACACAAAACTTAAATGCAGTTTCATAGACGTTGTTTTGTGCTATTCTCTTATCAAAATTAGAGTTTCATCTCAATAATTTGCACAAAAAGAAATTATGCAGATTACTGATGTTGTGAAACTTCAATTCTGATTAGGGAATAGTAAAAACATGTATAAGAAACTACATTTAAGTTTTCTCCTTAATTATTACAGTTCCTTTATATGCATTTTTTTTTAACATGTTATGGTACTAGGGTAAGTGGGGTTTTTGATTTTTGTGCAGGTTCAATGGATTGAACTTTTTGGAGAAATATAAAGGGAAGAAGATTATGTTTGTCGGTGACTCATTGAGCTTGAACCAGTTCAATTCATTGGCATGTATGATTCATGCTTGGGTGCCAAAATCTAGAAGCACTTTCAGCCAGAGGGATGCTCTCTCCAAAGTAGCATTTGAGGTTGGTTCTTTCATATTCTTGTGCTTTATTCATTTATTATTCTTGCTCAGTGTTTTTGAAGCACTTCATTGGTTTGTCCATGCAAGTTGTTCTGTCACTTTCCTTCCTATCTTGTTCTCAAGTTTTTTGACCCAAAGTTCGAAACTTGCTTCAGTCATTTCCGTGTTTGAACTCAAATTCAGCTACCCTCTACTCTAATCTGATCTATATTTGGGTATTTGAGCTCAGAAATTTGGTGTGGTGCATGTGCATAATTGTTGTGTGGTTATTTATTAGTATTACTGTGTAGCACTGTCCACTGAAGTAAGAGCCATAAAGGTTGGATGTGATTGGTTGGAGACTTTTCTTTTTGCTGGGGACATATCTAAAAGTTAATTTAAGAGATAGTAATAAATATTTGTGTCTTATTAATTATTAATATACTTTACTCAAAACATTTCTCTTGCTCTCTTTGTCCAATCCAAACATTTCTGAACATAAAAGAATAAGAAAGTGAAAAAGCCATAATATTTATTTCTGGAATTTCATTTCATATTAATTATTAGAACAGACGTGGTGTTTCATTTGCCACATATTCATTTGATTTTGTTAGAAAAAGGGATACTTTTTTCTTGCTTCATATTCAAAACTACCAAGTACCAACAGTTGTTCTTTTTTTTTTTTCCTTTTTCTTGTTTTTTTCATAGAAAACCTCAATTTGGGTTTCATGACCCAGTTGCTTTATATAGAAACAACTTTATCAAACAAATGCTTTCAATTATAAATGATTTTGTGTTTTGGAGATCTAACTTTCCCTCCAATTCAGTGTGTTAATTGACATCAATCTCAGATTGAAGTTTTGAACAGTGACTAAGTTAAGTTATCATCATTGGTTGTAACTGAAGTATGAGTGAGTAAGACAACGACTAGCACCATTATTCAACAAAACCGTTTGTCTTTCAATGATTGCTTTCTGCAAATGAAATGAATGATAATTTGATATTTGTCATTTTTTTTCTTTTTTTTATCCTCGACTTCCACACCAGAAAATCTTACTATATCCTTCATTATGTTATGTTTGTTTATGATATAAGCTTCCATAATGCTATTTATATTTATATAATATAATATTACAGCAGATATAATTATTCATGATTGCATGTGGATAAATTTGGTTCAATTTTTTTTAAAAAAAAAAAAGTTGAATCAGAACAGTTTAAAATCTACGTGTAAAACTGCAAAAAAAAATAAATGAACCTAGTTGTTTTTTAATTTTAAGAATAGTTATAAACATACACCTATTTTTTCTTTAATCTCCTCTCCACTCAATTGTTTTTACCTATCCCTTTTTTTTTTTTTTACCTTTTTCATAACAACCTATTCATCCCAAACTTTGGTGGATGTTTAACATTTTCCTACTTTTAATCATAAAAAATAATTTTATTTTGACTCTAAAAACAGAAAATAAAAGAGCTACATAGTTAATAATTTAGCTCTCTATGACTTAGAGAATGGACCACTTGTGGTTTACAGACAATTCTCTGCTTTTACCACAAAACTAGTAAACTGCAGAGTGTTCGAATATTGGACCACTTCTTGGTGATACGAAAGGGCCATGTTCTGTTTTGCCTTTTATATTATCTTCATTTTTCTTTAATTTAAAATATAAAAATAGAGGATAAGTATTCTAACTAATGGTAAAAAAGTGAGATAGTAAAATTTGATTATAAATTCTAAGGCTCTTCATATCTCACAAAAATAGAAATCTTGTATGATTATTCCCGTCTTTTAATCATTTTTGAAGGGTGGGTGCTACTGCTAACATATTCTAGCACTCTCATTGCCCTATCTAGTATGCTAAGTGCTAATAATGTATTTTAACAAAAAAATTTCAACACAATTTAAGGAGGTTTTACCAAATCAAAATGTCACAATACAAATTCTGTGTAATTTTTTCAGGACTATGGGCTTGAATTATATTTGTACAGGACAGCATACTTGGTTGACCTTGACCGTGAGAAAGTTGGAAGAGTTCTGAAGCTTGACTCTATCAAGAACGGTGACTCTTGGATGGGGATGGACGCGCTGATCTTCAACACGTGGCACTGGTGGACCCACACCGGAAGCTCACAACCGTGGGATCATTAATTAATATTTATTTCACTACAGTTTTTTTCAATTCCAATGGTTAATTAATTTAATGATGCTAATTAATTTTTGGTCCTGTTAAAAATTTCATGGCAGGTGGGACTATGTTCAGGTGAATAATAAGTTGTTCAAAGACATGAACCGTTTTATTGCTTACTATAAAGGGCTAACAACTTGGGCTAAGTGGGTTGAGAGAAATATTAATCCAGCAAAAACCAAGGTCTTCTTCTTAGGAATTTCTCCGGTGCATTACCAGTAAGTTATTCATGTCTCCTTCATTCTAGATTTTCTAAGAATTTAATGGTGATTCACGGTGTGAAATAAGTTACGATGGAACGATAATGTAAAATTTTACATTTTCATTCTGTGTATTATCATTAAACACATTTTCTAATTCATTCATTTAAGTATCAAGGGACATTTACTAGGTTTTTATAAAATTTATTTGGAGTTTATAAACTTGACTTATATATAAGTTTTTTTTTAGTTTATTTCAATAAGGTTTATAAAGAAATATATTTATAGACTCTTTTTTTAAGTTAGTTTAATAAGACTTAGATTAAAATACCCTTCAACTCATTGGATTGACACAATGGTATAAGACTTGACCGCATTCACAAAAGTGAGAACGATCCATTTAATAAGAAATCTCGTTCAATTTTTACTGTATGCAAAATTCCTTTAAAAAAAAGGATTAAAATACCCTTCTAATCAAATTATGAATTGAAACATTCCCTTGATATTCTATGGTAATGCAAATCTGCAAGTTTCTAATTAGTTATCTTTGGTGGTGTGGTGATTTAGGGGAAAAGATTGGAATCAACCAGTAAAGTCATGTATGAGTGAGACACAGCCATTCTTTGGGGTGAAGTACCCTGCAGGAACACCAATGGCTTGGGTGGTTGTGAACAAAGTATTAAACAGGCTAACAAAGCCAGTGTATTTCTTGGATGTGACCACACTCTCACAGTACAGAAAAGATGCACATCCTGAAGGATACAGTGGTGTTATGCCAGTTGATTGCAGCCACTGGTGCCTTCCAGGGCTCCCTGACACTTGGAATGAGCTTCTCAGTGCAGTTCTCTGATCTGCGTCCAAATAACAACAACTTTCTTCATTAGGTCCCAACTTTGTTAGAGGAAAACCAATTGTTTTCAACCGTAGGAGGAAATATTTTTAATTTGGCATTTTAGTTGGTTCTTGTAATTGGTGGAGAATAATAGGGCTTCTTCATGCTCCTAATTGTAAATGTTGAGTATTAATTAATTTGGCAGAAATTTGCCTTCAATTGTACCAAATAGTACTATCGTTTTGAATTTTTAACACCATTATGGAAAGATGTGGTGGCTCATTGTAAAGTAGTTGATGAATTCCCCCTTTTCTAAAGAATTAAAATATGATATGTAGTGATGTGGATTGTCGAGTTGCAAATTTGAGTTGTTTTTAAGAGTTATTTTTTAGATTTGTTTTCTAAAATATTATTTTTGTTTTTTCGTATTTTTAAAGTTTTTTATATTTTTGTTCAAATTTACCAGATATTATTTTTATTTTTTTAGAAAATAAAATTTTAAAACATTTAAAACATTACTTATGTTTTTTCTTATTGTTAAAATTTTTCATTTTTTACGTTATTTTTAATATTTTCATATATTTATCAATATTTCAAGACGTTATGGTTGTTTTTTTTTTTTTCATATTTTTAATTTTTTTCTTCAAATTTTCATGACATCATTCTTAATTTTTCATGTTTTAAAATTTTTCATTTTTATAAAATTTTGAGGACATTTATATTATTTTTCATAATTTTTTTTAATTTATAAGATACTATTCTAGTTTTTTCATTTTTAAAAAAGTTTTATTTTTTAAATATAAATTTCAAACATCACTCTTATTTTTTTTTTCATATTTTTAAAATTTTAAAGATATTACTATTATTTTTTATATTGTAAAAAAAAATTCAAAAAATATTTTCAAAATAGAAGATGCTACTCTTATTTTTTCATATTTTTTAAAAAAAAAAATTTAAAATTTTTCATGACAATACACTGTTTTTCCATATTATAATTTTACAATTTTTATAATAATTATAAAATTTTCACTTTTTTTTAATTAAAATTTCAAGACATCACTTTTTTTTTAAAAAAATAAAATAAAATTAGAAGACATACTCTTGTTTTTATATATTTATTTTTTTTACAAATTTTCAAGACATTACTTAAATTTTCCATTTTTTACAAAATTTTGAGGACATTTCTCTTGTTTATTTTTCATATTTTTACACTTTTATTTTTTAAATTTATAAGATATTTTTCTTGATTTTTCATATTTTAAAAAGTGTTATTTTAAAAAAAAAATTCAAAACATTACTCATGTTTTTTGTTTTTTTATATTTTTTAAATTTTCAAAATATTACTATTGTTTTTCATATATTTTTTTTTCAAATTTTCAAGATATTATTCTTGTGTTTTCATTATTTTAATTAATTTTTTTTTGCAAATTTACAAAACATTACTCTTATTTTTTCATTTTTAATTTTTTTTTTCAAATCTTCAAGACATTAATCTTGTTTTCTCATAATCTTAAAATTTTCATTTTTTTTCAAAATTTTCAAGACAATACTCTTATTTTTCTATATTCTTAAATTTTCCTATTTTATAATCATTTTAAAATTCACTTTTTATCAAATTTTTAAGATAATATTCTTGTTTTTTCATTTTTTTTTAATTTTAGTTTTTTTTTTCAAATTTTCAACACAAGTATTTTCATATCTTTTAAAAAAATCAAAATTTTTAAAATATGAAATGTCAAGTATAATGTCCTAAAAATTTGAAAAAACAACAGTAGTGTTTTGAAAATTGGAAAGAAAATGAAAATTAAAAAAATTTGAAAAACAAGAGTAATTGTCTTGAAAATTTGAAAAAAATGAATTTTTTTTATAAAATATATAAAAAAAAAGAGTGATGTCTTGAAAATTTGATTTTTTTTTTTTTTTAAAAGCAAGTGTAGTGTCTTGAATATTTGAAACAAAAAATAAAAATTTGAAACAAGAATAATGTCTTGAAAATATTTAAAAACTTAAACATTAAAAATTATATAAAAACAAGAGTAATGTTTTAAAAATTTTAAAAAAGTATGAAAAAACAAGAGTAATGTCTAACTTCTAATATAAAATTTTTATATTTCCATTTTTTCATTAAATTCTTTCATTTTTAAGTCATTATTCTTACTTTTTTCATATTTTTTTTAATTTTATTTTCTTCCGATGTTCTTGACTTTGTAAGATATTTCTATTGTTGTTAATATTTAGGGTTTAAGGTTTCAATGTTTAGGATTTCTTGCTTTAGTGTTTCGGGTTCATTGCTTTAAGATTAAAGGGTTTAATGTTTTTTCATGGTTAAGGGTTTGTGTCTAGGGTTTATAATTTAGAATTTTATGATTTATGGTTTTAAGATTTAGAGTTTAATGGTTTAATATTTAGGGTTTATGGTTTTTGCGGTAAGATTTTAGGTTTTCATGTTGCATGGGTTATGATTTAAGTGAATATTGATGCCTCTTCATCTAGATTTTTGGTATCTTTATATCTTAAGTTTTCTCCGTTCGTCTTAGTCTAGTTTTTTGTTTAAAGTCATAACATGTATGGATGATGACATTATATTGCTTGTTGTAGACTAAGTTAGAACCTTTTATGCTAGGATGTTTGCATTTGCTTTATTTCCTTCTATCTCTAGCATCACTAAATGATTTACTTTCTTAAAAACTTATTTTGAGAATTGCAATCGATTACACACACTGGGAATCAATTACCAGATGACCTAAACCTCTTTTAAACCATATCTGGTATTGAGTTAATCGATTACCACAAGTGAAAATTGATTACAATGCTGTTTTCAGATTTCAAAAATTGCTTTGTTTCAATTGCAATCGATTACCATTGAGCTGCAATCGATTACAATTCAATCTCTGAAACTCAGAATTGGTTCTAATGAGTTTTTCAAGATTTCGGCTTGCTTTACTACTAAGGAAATCTGGGATACAATAGAAGTAACCCATGAAGGCACTCCAAAGGTGAGACAATCAAGAAAGAACATTCTCATACAAGAATATGAGATGTTTTGGATGTTGCCTAGTGAATTCATATCCAGCTTTCAAATGAGATTTACTCACATAGTAAATCATCTCAAAGGCCTCAAAAAAATGTTCGAAGATGAGGAAATGAATGTCAAGATCTTAAAGAATATGAATAGAACGTGGCAGCCAAAGGTTACAGCAATTTCAAAAACGTGTGATATGGCCACCATGACAAGTGCTGAGCTGTTTGGAAAACTGAGAGAACATGAAATGGATATGACCTAGATGAATGAAGAAGAGCACAAGGAGAAGAAATCAAAAGGCATAGCCTTGAAAGCTAAAAAACAACAATCAGATCAAAGTGAAGATGATGATGATGAAAGCAACTCAGATTCAGTAAGAAAATTTAGAAAGTTTCTAAAGAAGAAAGATTTCTGGACCACCAAAAGCAAAGGATATCCTCCTAAGTTTGTGAAGAAAGGAGAATCATCCTCAAACAACTACATATGCTTTGACTGCGGGAAACCGGCACATCAAAGCTGATTGTCTAGATATAAAAAAGAAGTATAGTGGAGAAAGAAAGAAATTCAAAGGAAACTCAAAGAAAAAAGGAGCATACATTGCTTGGAAAGATAATGCATCCATTACTTCATTCGACAGTTCTCAAAGTGAAGAAGCCAACATATGCTTGATGGCTAATGAAGAATCGAATAAAGAAAGCAATGTAAGTATTTCAAATCATGAATCCTCTTCAGATTGGGAAACTAAAACTGATTCTAATTGTGAAAATTATCATGAACTGGATAATGCTTTCAATGAATTAGTTGAAGAGTCTCATTGTCTAGCTAAAACAAATAGTCTTCTCAAAGGAAAAATTAAATGGCATGTAGACAAAATGGCTTAAATGGGAAAGGACTTTTTAGAAGTTAAATCTGAAAAGGAAAAACTTTAGTTTGAACATTCCTTTTGCAAAGCCAATGTTGCTTCTACAAGCCATTCAATTTCATGTGAGCTTTAAAATGATTTAAAATTGAAAAATGAATATCTTTTGAAAACTTTAGCAAAGTTCACAGCTGAAAGAGATAATCTTGATACTTTGCTAAGATTGCAAAAGAGAGCTCTTAACAAAAATAGGATTGGATTTACAAGTGGCTTGAATGAAAAAACGTTTAGAAATTTTGTGAAATCATCCCAAGTTTCATTTGTTATTTGCAACTATTGCATGCACAAGGGACATACTTCAAATAATTGCATCATTAAGAAACATGGAGTCCCTAAGGGAAAGTTTGAATGGATTCCCAAGGTTATTCATGTCAGAACTAACATAAAAGGACTTAAGAAAATTTGGGTACCTAAGACTAGCACCTAACTTGTTTTGCAAGTATGCCTTAAAGCCATGGAATCTCAATGGTATCTTGACAGCGGTTGTTCAAGGCATATGATAGGTGACAAAAGGAAGTTTGTCACTCTTATTGAAAAACAAGGTGGTTAGGTCACTTATGGAGACAACAATAAAGGAAGAATCATGGGTGAAAGTAACATAAGTAATTCTTCCTCAACTATAATTGAAAAAGTCTTGTTTATTGACGGGTTGAAGCACAACTTTCTTGGCATTAGTTAGCTTTGTGACAAAGGATATGGAGTATCTTTTGATCATTCAAAGTGCTTGATTAGTGATAAGCAAGGTAATGCTAAACTGGTTGGCAAGAGAATTCATAATGTATATGTGCTTGATTTTGAAAAATACATCTCTTTTGAAAACCGTCTTTTAAGTAAGGTTGACACCTCATGGCTTTGGTACAAAAGAATGACACACATACATATGAATAATCTCAACAAGCTTATTTCAAAAGACTTAGTGATTGACCTCCCAAAACAAAAATACTCAAAAAATGGTCTATGTAAAGCTTGTCAAAGAGGGAAACAAACCAAAACATCTTTTAAATCTAAAAACATTGTTTCAACTTTCAAGCCTCTTGAGCTATTACATATGGATCTCTTTAGTCCTTCTAGGACAATGAGTATAGGTGGAAATCTCTATGCCCTTGTTATAATTGTTGACTACTCTAGATTCTCTTGGACTTTCTTTTTGTAGCATAAGAATGAAGCTGTCAAATCTTTTGTTAAATTTGTCAAGCAAATTCAGAATGAGAAAAACCATGGCATCAAACATAAATTTCTATAATTTCATTAAGAAGTGATCATGGGAGAGAATTTCAAAATGAAGCCTTTTCTAACTTTTGCGAAAACCATGGCATCAAACATAATTTTTCAACCTTAAGAACGCCACAGCAAAATGGTGTGGTTGAAAGGAAAAATCATTCTCTTGAAGAACTAGCTAAAACTATTTTAAATGAAGTTAGTCTTCCAAAATACTTTTGGACAGATGTTGTATCTACTGCTTGTTATATTTTAAACCGCGTCTTGATAAGGCCTATTTTAAAGAAAACCCCATATGAACTCTTTAATGATAGAAAACCAAACATTAGCCACCTACGTGTATTTGGCTGTAAGTGTTTTATTTTAAACAATGAGAAAGAGTCTCTTGGCAAATTTGATGAAAAAGCTGATGAAGCTATCTTCTTAGGTTATTCTTTATCTAGTAAAGCTTACAGAGTTTATAATAAGAGAACATTAGTAGTTGAAGAATTTATGCATATTGCGTTTGACAAGTCTGACTCCAAGTTGGAGGAAGATGTGCTTTGTGATAATTATATAGGTTCCATATATAATGATTTAATTGAACCTTAAACACAAGAGCCATCTCCATCTACCTCCATTGAAGACTCATGTGCATTAGCTGTCCCTCCAACTGATCATGAACTACCAAAGGAGTGAAAGCAACCCAAGAATCTCTCTTGATAATATTTTGGGAGATATTTAGAGGGGAGTCACAACCAGATCCTCCATGAACTTGATTTGTAATACAACAACCTTTGTTTATCAGATCAAGCTCAAGACCATTGAGGAAGCTGTCCTTGATGAGTTATAGATGATGGCAATGCACGAAGAGCTAAATCAATTCAAAAGAAATCAAGTTTGGGAACTTGTCCCCCGTTTTGAAGATATGAATGTAATTGGCACAAAATGGGTGTTTCACAATAAGAGTGACGTTTTAGGAATCATTACTCGAAACAAAGCCAGATTTGTAGCAAAAGGCTATAATCAGCAAGAAGGAATCGACTTCGACGAGATATACACTCCAGTGGCAAGATTAGAAGTTGTTCATCTCCTTCTCGCCTTTGCATGCCATATGGAATTCAAGCTTTTCCAAATGGATGTAAAGAGTGCTTTTCTGAATGGCTTAATTGAAGAAGAGGTGTATGTGTCACAACCTCCTGGCTTCATTGATCCCATTTATCCAAATCATGTCTACCATCTCAAGAAAGCACTCTACGGCCTCAAACAAGCACTAAGATAGTGGTATGAAAGGCTAAGTAACTTCTTAATTGAAGATAACTTTGTTAGAGGTCAAGTAGATAAAACTCTCTTCATAAAGCATACTAAATCCGATATTCTCTTAGTTCAAGTTTATGTTGATGACATTATATTTAGATCCACTAATGAAATTCTTTGCAAGAAATTTGTGGAAGGTATGCAGGGGGAATTTGAAATGTCCATGATGGGTGAACTGAAATATTTTCTTGGACTTGAAGTCAAAGATATGACTCAAGGCATTTTTCTTCACCAACAGTACTGTAAAGATTTGCTCAAGAAATTTAAGATGGACAACTGCAAGGTAACATCAACTCCAATGGCAACCAATTGCTATTTGGATGTTGATAAAAGAGGTAAAAGTGTCGACCAAAGTCTCTATTGTGGTATGATAAGGTCTTTTCTCTATCTAACATCTAGTCGTCCTGACGTTATGTTCAGTGTTTGTATGTGTGCTAGGTACCAATCCAACCCTAAGGAGTCCCATCTCACAACTGTAAAACGTATCCTTAAGTACCTTAGAGGAAACATAAATGTGGGTTTATGGTATCCCAAGGGTGTCCAACCAACACTCATGGGTTATTCTGATTCAGACTTTGCTGGCTGTAAAATGGATAGAAAAAGCACAAGTGGTACTTGTTATCTCTTTGGGAACAATCTTGTGTCTTGGCATAGCAAGAAGCAAGCTTGTGTAGCCTTATATATAGTTGAGGCTCAGGACATAGCTGTTGGGAGTTATTGTGCTCAATCACTTTGGCTCAAACAACAACTCTTAGACTTTGGGCTAAAGCTAAAAGCCATCCATTTGATGTGTGACAATACTAGTGTCATTAACCTTACCAAAAATCTTGTCATGCATTCTCGAACCAAACACATCGAGATTAGGCACCACTTCATTAGAGACCACATATAGCAGGGTGATTGTAGTATAGAGTTTGTAGAAACTAACCTTTAGTTGGCCAATATCTTTACCATACCTCTGCCTAGGGAGAGGATGTATTTTCTTAGGAATGAACTTGGCATTATAAGTAAGTCTTCACTCACCTAGCCATAGAAAATACATCAACCAACCCAACCTTATGTGAGTGTGAAATATTCTTGCCTAACTATTGATTGTCTATGCAAATTTTTTTTAAAACTAATTACTCTATTTTTTATGCATAATTTTGTTTCTATCATGACTTTTGATAATCGCTTTATATATGTAAATATTGCATCATATTTTGTAGTGATTATCCAATGTTCTCAGGATTTTTAGCTTAGTTTGAAATCATTTAATATAGATTTGTATAGTTTCATAATTCTAACCCTAGGAAGTTATTTTGTGAGAAATATACTCTAATTTATGTGTGCAGGCTTAGATTCAGCAGTAAAGGGAGAATACAAGAAGAAGACATATCTCGCTAAGCGACACATCTCACTCAGCGCTTCACTCGCTGAGTGCAACATCAAGCTACGCGAGCTAGGCGGTCTATGACGTGCTGAGCGCCATATTGCGCTAAGCGAAATTTTCATTCGAACTGAAGACTCGCTTAGCGGGACATCGAGCCTAGTGGAAGTTGCTTTCGAACTAAAAATGCACTTAGCGGAAGATTGTGCTTAGCAGAACACCTGTTCTGAGATGCATTATGCAGTGTCCTACGCTTAGCGGAAGGTTGAGCTAAGCGAGACTTCGACTATATAAACTGCACTTGTAATAATTTTGATTGATTCAAACTTTATAGGATTGAGCTGCTTCTTCCATCCCCTGTTCTTCCCTTCTATTTTGTAAGTTTCTCATGACAACGAGAGGTGGATCCATCTATGTTGAGGATTTGGAACTAGGTGCTAACATGTAAACGCTTTCCTTCATATTTATTCATTGAGTATTCAGTTTAAAATCCATTACTCTATTTTATCGCTTGTTATATGGTTCGGTCCTTTATATATGCATGCTGTGGAGTTTAATTGTCATAGACATATGCTTTTGAACTTGGAACTGAGAGTGGATTCTAATGAAATGTATTTCTAGACATAGGATAGATTTCATTAGCTTCGTAAAGATCTCCGAGACATTGGGAGTGAGGTTGAGCAGTTTAGGCTTGATTTGATGAGACATCACGTTTTGAGCACTTATAGATTGAAGTTAATCTGAATTATTGCTTTGAATAGATAATATATTTTGTATGTTTACATGGAAGCAAATCAGTTGAACCAAAGCCTTAACATATCCATCATCATCATTCCACATCTACGCATTCCAACTGCTCGATCCTTGTTCTGAATCAAGTTCCTTATCTTGTTATTTATCTTTATAGTGTTTAGTTTATTTTTTTGCTATTATTCATGTTCTGCAAAACGAACCAATGCTAAAACCAAACTAGTGTGTAGGAACTGATAATCTTACTAGTAGTCAATACGGACAATTCCTTGTGGATTTGATACTGGGATCTTCCCTTTTAAACTACTTATGCGATATTTGGTACGCTTGCCAAGATATTTCATCAACTTTTAATCAATTATCATTTGCATCAATCGATTACATTATGCCCTGTATTCAAAATATTTTGCATAAAAACACGGGTTAATTGATTGCAAGGTAAGCCAATCAATTACCATGAGACATCTGAAGCTTTAAGATTCTCTCTATCAGCAATCCAATCGATTACCAAAAGCCACCAATTGATTACCAGCTTTAGATTGCACAAATTTTTTTGCTCAAACTATCGGGTTAATCGCTTACAGCCCACGCCAATTGATTACCAATATCAAATTGTTCTAGCCAAAACTCTTTAACTCTAAAGCAATCAATTACCAGATGTGTCAATCGATTACCACATTACAATTTGGAATATTAAAGGGAAAACAACAGTTCATTCCCTCCATTTTCAGAAGACCCACTCTCTGAAAACTACTCAACTTCCAAAACGTGCCCTACCCACTACATTTAAACTCAAATGGTTGACTCTTCCTCTCAACATCAACCACGCACAAAATCTTGTGCTATCTGTCCAAACTTCACTCGAATTGAGAAAAAACTTTCATAGGAAAAGGGAAAAACAACGATGGAAGGGCCATCTAACCCTCAAAAAGCACTTGCAAAGTGCCCAAGACACCTAGTTGCTCATTCTCCCTCTCCTCCTCTTCGACAACATCCTCCACCTATCTATGACTGGTTCTGCACTAGAAGTGAAGAACTGGGGTTTGCTCGTGATTTCTCTAGGAAGGAGATTTTGAAACCTCGTTATCTTACAGAGGAATGGTTGGTCCAACAAGACTTCACCTTTCACAACATCCTTGATGATCAAAGATTGGTTGATTTGGATGAATTAAAAGGTACCTATTATCCTGATCTCGTCAAAGTTTTCTACTATAACTTGAGTATCAATGGGGAGACTGGGTACATTCAATCCCATGTCCGCGGGAAGGATATTCAGATGAACCAAGAGTTTTGGTTCTCTATTGCGGGCATTGAAAGGGATGATGAGGTTGAACCAATAATGAGGTCTATAAAGGAACTTAAAGGTGTAGAGTACAACAAAATAGAGGTCTATAAGGATATGGTTCATAATCCTGACAATCCCATTTGCAATAGGTTTCCTGTTGGACGAATGAAGATTGAGGATTGTATACTCACATATATTCTCTCATGGATTATCCTACTACGAAGGAGTAATCACGGAGCCCTCTCTGAAGATGAACTTTGGCTACTGTTCCTGATGAAGAACAACTACCAAGTGGACTGGATTTCCGCTATCATTGACCATATATAGAAAATCAACAAGCCAAATGACATCAAGATTGCATATCTTGTTTTAGTATCGCGAATTCTTGACCATTTTAGTGTTAAGACTGATGATGTGGTCACTAACTTTGCACGACCTGAAGGTGAACTCTCAACCAAACATCTAAAGCAAATAGGTCTAGTTGAAACTGATGACGGTTGGGAACACAAGGAAGGTCACATAGTAGCTGAAGATGATGATCAACATGTCGCATCGCCAAAAGCACAATTGAAGCAACCTCCTCAAGCATCTACATTTGAGATCGCGGTGTTGGATAGGCTAAATCAGATTGTGTAGACATAGCAAGCACTCGTCGGACAACAAGAAGAGTTTTCCAAACGAGAAAACAAGCACTATCTGGAACTTCGTTACAATCTCAATGATATTTCAACTCATCTTGAAGCAATGCATCTTAGAAACTCTAATGGCAATGAAGATTGACGTTGAGGATGTCTTATCATTCTATTTTAGCATTTCATATATTTTGCTGCATCTCTGAACATCTTATATTTGTTTATGTTTTATATTTATGCTTTTATCTTAACATTGTTCTAAGTTTGTTTTTATATAACTCGTTTATTTTCTCCTGGATTATTTCTACATTTTATCCTTAACCTTTTGGTGATTTGAAAACCAAAAAGGGGGATAAAGTACTGATATTGATCTATGCTATCCTGTTCTTATGCTAACCAATTTCAATATCTAGCATAGTTTAGACAGGTACACTTCAAAGACTTAAGCATATTTTTTGGTATTCAAAACCAAAAAGGGGGAGATTGAAGATTGATGCCTCTTTATCTAGATTTTTGGTATCTTCATACCTTAAGTCTTCTTCATTCGTCTTAGTCTAGTTTTTTGTTTAAAGTCATAACATGTATGGATGATGGCGTTGTATTACTTGTTGTAGACTAAGTTAGAACTTTTTATGCTAGGATGTCTACATTTGCTTTATTTCCTTCTATCTCTAGCATCACTAAATGATTTGCTTTCTTAGGAACTTATTATGAGAATTGTAACCGATTACACACACTGGGAATCAATTACCAGATGGCCCAAACCCCTTTTGAACTATCTCTGGTATCGGGTTAATCGATTACCACAAGTGGCAATCGATTACTATGTTGTTTTCAAATTTCAGAAATTGCTTTATTTCAATTGCATTCGATTACCATCGATCTGCAATCAATTACAATTTAATCTCTAAAACTTAGAATTGGTTCTGTGTTAATTGCAATCGATTACCTTGCTTCTGCAATCGATTACAATGGATGGTAGCAAGTTTAAATCATCTTCTGATACACGGGATAATCAATTACACCTTAACTCAATCGATTATATCTAGTATAACGGTCATTTTGAAAGATTTCCAAGATCTAATCTTTGTCTAACTAACTCCAAATCTTTCTAACCCATCTTATATATTTGGACCTAAAGCATTTCATGCAAAGAGACCAATATTAACAATATCTTTTCTATCTTTCATTTGCTTGTTAAAAATCCAAATCCTTTAATTTGTTTCTCAAATTTGATATTTCTCTGAAAAACTTTCTTTTGTCCTACACTTGTGTTAATCTCTTTTGAGTTTCTGAAAACTCATCTTGCTCATACTGCTATACCCATTTTGAGATTAAACCTCTGAGCCTATACAACTATATCCCTCTCTTGTTCTTCTATGAACTGAGGTTATTTAGAACTTGATCTTGCCTACTATACCTACTCAGATTGAAGTTCTTTAAATGATCTTTACATCAAGTTTATCAACACGTTAATGTGTTTTTGTTCTTGAATCTTTTTCAATTTGATCTTATCTGTTTAGCATTGTAGGAAGAGCATTCCTAAATGTTGTGTGGTCTCGGAATATTGGTCACAACAATAGGTAAACTATCAGAAGTGATAATATCCTTGAAATAGTCAAACTCTAGGCGAGGCCTTCATGATATCCAAGCAGGATGTACATCCAGAAGGATACCACTACTCAACCTCTTACTTATCATAAGATGCACTCAGGCTCGGGTATAGGACCTCACTCATAAGTGTGTGGAGATCATGTAAGTGAAGTGTGTGAAAGAAGCAATTCTTAAAATACCCAATCTGCAAAACAAACAACTTACACATAATATAACAAAGGGTTATCTATCCTATGGTATATACAATTACAAACATTAAGTAACCAACACATAATAAAAGACATGACAAACAAGCAAGGTGAGATAAAGTATACTAAAAATTTAAAATATTTGCTTAATTAATTATGACAGACTTGACTCTCTAAAAGTCCCCAGTAAAGTCGCCATCTGTTGCAACCGGGGTCACGGCGAGACGGCGATTAAAATCGAAATGTATGGATCAAAGGAGTCACCACCAATGTTTATTAAGGAAAACATTGGAAAAACTTTTTTTAGAAAAAAATGGTCTTTGAAACTAGATTTGAGTTCGGGAGTCTATTATGTGTAGGGAAGGTATTAGCACCCTACAACGTCTGTTACAAAGACAGTTACCTTTAATTAATTAAGCAAACATCTTTTATAATTTTTAGACATTTATCTCACCAAAACATTACTAGAAAAGAATAATTTATTTTTCTATGAAGATTAATTTTATTAAAGGAAAGAAGGAGAGACATTATTTTTATTCTTTTATTTTTAATTTAGGACTCTTGAGCTGTCATAACTCATTTATCCTAAAAAGACACTTGAAAAATTGACAAAGGTGTACACCCAAGTCAATTCATCTTTATTTTTTTGAAATGATTTTAATTTAGACAACTATTGATAATTAAAAAAGAAAAAGAAAAGAAAGTGAAACTTAGTAAAACGAGGGTGTAAACAGAAATATGGCCCAAAATAAATGCATTGTAATTTAGTAATATAGGAGGTGTAAATAGAAAGGCTGGCCCAAAACAAATATGTTGCAACTGATTAATATTGGTGGTGTAAATAGAAAGGGTGTTGGAGTGTAAAAAAAGGATCTCAACCCTTGTTCTTCAGATTTACAAAAATGAACCCTAGGAGCAGCGGCGCTTGCAAGAGAAAAGGAAGGGGGGGGGGGGGGGGTGGCGACGTAACGACGCTAGTGGCCATCGCGAACGGCGGAGGTTGCGTGGTGGTGGCAGTGCAAGGGAAGGAGGTCGCGGCGACAGCAATGGTGGTTGCGGGGTAAAGTGAGAGAATGAGGGATTGGGGCCGCGAGGAGTGGCGGTAAAGGTGGTTGGCGACTGAGAGGGTCGCGTAGGGCAATGCCGATGGCAGCCATGAGGTGAGGTTTGGTGGGGATGGTGTCTGGGTGGTTTGGCGAACGAGGGAGGTTGTGGGATGGTGGCTCAAGGGTGGTTGAGCATGGTCGCGGGATGAGGTGTAGTCTTTCCTCTCTTCTCCTTTCTTTGTTTTCTCTTTTGTTTTCCTGGAACTGATTACTCTATTTGATTATGGTTCATCTGTTTGATTGGTTTATCTGATTTGCTCATGCTTTGCTTTGTGGTGGCTTTGTTTGTGTTGGGTCTCTGTTAGGCCTCTATTTAGGGATTAGGGGATTTGAACTCAATGATTCTGATGATTTTGGTGTCGGTGTTTTGGTACTTGTCTATGCTCATGTCTCTGATCACGCTTATGATTATGATTTATCTTTGATAGGATTGATTAATTTAAATATGGTATTTTCTTCTCAGATTCATATCTCTTTATTGTTTTGAGTAAATAGATTACAAGATAGTATGTTGTTTACAATCAAACATAAAAAAAAAAAAAAAAAAAGCTAATACATGATGAAGACTACATGAAGATTGAAAGAAAACCTGTTTGCTCACTGTTCTCTGTTTTCTTTGCTACTCCTTTGTTGTTCTTTTCCTGTATTGCTTCCCTCTTTTGTATGTTGTGCTCTCTTCTTCTCTGTCTTCTCTTTTGTTCTATTTTCTGATCTTTTTCTCTCTTTTTTGTCTATCATTATATTATTGTGTATTCTTCTTCATTTTTCTTTCCCCTTTCATTCTTTCATTTTTTTGATGTAGCAAGCTAAACTTTTGAGATAATAACAACAACAACAATAATAATAATAATTATAAAAGATAATTAGACAGACAAAATTGGGTGTTGACACCGATCCTTTACAAGCTCACGCAGATTCAACATTTGATTATATCTTCTCCTTGAGAGTTATCTAAATCTTATACATTTTTGTATAGAAAGTCAGGAGTAGCTTAGTGATAAAAGAATACTTGAGAAGTATAATCTCAGGGGGAGATTCATACTTATAACCAGAAGTGGTTTAGAATACTTGTAGCCAGTAGTGACATAGAGAATACTTGTAGCTAGAAGTGGCACTAAAGAATACTTGTTTTGTAATCAGTTGATTATAATGGAACCTTTTAACAGTTGTTAAAGCAGAACTGGACGTAGCTTAGGTTGAGTGAACTAGTATAAAAACAAGCTCTTATCTGCTGTCTTGTGTCTACAAATATCTATCTTGCTCACTGTGCTCTTTTGAAAAGATTTTCTAAGCTTTGCCTTGCAAAGATATATCTGCTGTTTTAAACTAATATATATCCAAGAGGGCAATTTGTAAACTAATAGTATTTGAAAAAAGTTTTGAACCCATTATTCAACCCCCCCTTCTAGTGTGTTCTTGTGTATTTCATTGCTGTGAAATGTATGTGCATGGTGTATGTAACAATTTCATAGTGGAACTCCTTGTTATAAGGAAGAATTAGATGTAGATCGGTGGTTGATCAAACTAGTATAAAATCTAGAGGCTCAATTTCTCTATCCCTTCATCTCTTTCAATTCAGATTTTGATATTAATCATTAGCTTAATTGTTCTTGATAAAATTTGTCATGGTTGAAGTTGTATTGATTTATTCGTTAAATAACATATTTCTAAAAGTGTTTTGTTAAAACTTTTAGAGAGGTGGTGAAAAGTTTTTGTTGGTGAAAAAGAATCTAAAATTTTATATTACATCAATTCAACCCCCTCCCCCCCCCCCCCCCCCCCTGATGTGATCGGCTGATCCTAACATTAAGGTTTCATGCTTTATGATTTAGGATTTCAAGATTTAAGATTTTGGATTTAGGATTTTGTGGTTTATAATTTAAGGTTTCATTTTGTGGTTAAAGATTTAGGGCTTCATTAGGATTTATCGTCTCATTTCATGGTTTAAAGTTTATGGTTTCATGGGTTTATTTTCAAAATTCTAAATATTTAGGGTTTTATTAATAAAATCATAAGTTTCAATATTAAGGGTTACATTAATGAAACCCTATATATTTATGGCTTCATAAATAAAACCCTAAATATTTAGGGTTTCATAAATGAAATCCTAAATCGAAACTCTAAATATTTGAGGTTTCACAAATGAAAACCTAATTATTTACCATTTCATAAATGAAACCCTAAATTAAAACCCTAACTATTTAGGGTTTCATAAATGAAATCATAAATCAAAATTCTAAATATAAAGGGTATTATAAAGGAAACCATAAATCAAAACCCTAAATATTTGAAATTTTATAAATCAAACCCTATTAACTTAAGGTTTTTTAATGAAATCCCAAATCGAAACCCTAAATATTTAGGGTTTCGATAATAAAACTCTAAATATTTTGGATTTCCTTAATGAAACCATAAATATTTAGAGTTTTACAATTGAAACAATAATTCAAAATACTAAATATATTAGGTTTCATAAATTGAAACCCTAAATATTTAAGCTTTTATAAATGAAACCATATTTATTAAGGGTTTCATTAATGAAACCTTAAATTTCATCCTTAATCGAAATCCAAAATATTTAGGATTTCAATATTAAAACCCTAAATATTTAAAATTTCATAAATGAAATCCTAAAAATCACCTTAAATATTTACAGTTTCATAAATAAAACTCTAAAAGGAAACCTAAATATTTAGGGTTTCATAATTCATAAATCTAAACTATAAATATTTAAGCTTTCATAAATAAAACCTTAAATTTACATAAATCAAAACCGTAAATATTTAGGGTTGTAATAATAAAACCCTAAATATTTAGGATTTCATTAATGAAACCCTATATTTCACTCTAAATATTAAGGGTTTCATAAATGACATCATAAATTGAAACCCTAAACATATAAGGTTTCATAAATCATAAATCTAAACCGTAAATATTTAGACTTTCATACATGAAACCTTAAATTTACAATAAATCAAAACCGTGAATAGGGTTTCAATAATGAAACCCTAAATATTTAGGATTTCATTAATCAAACCTTATATTGCACTCTAAATATTAAGAGTTTCATAAATAAAATCCTAAATCAAAACCCTAAATATTTAGAATTTCATAATTGAAACAATAAATCAAAACCTTAAATATTTAGGTTTTCATAAATGCCACCTCATTTATTTAGGATTTCATTAATGAATCCCTATATTTCACCCTAAATTGAGATCTAAATATTTAGGGTTTCAATAATAAAACTTTAAATATTTTGGGTTCTATAAGTAAAATCCTAAATTGAAAC
Source organism: Amphicarpaea edgeworthii (assembly GCA_014843725.1). Lineage (NCBI taxonomy): Eukaryota > Viridiplantae > Streptophyta > Magnoliopsida > Fabales > Fabaceae > Amphicarpaea > Amphicarpaea edgeworthii. The sequence continues at coordinate 7,086,021 of CM026323.1, read as the reverse complement.
CCTACATAGTTAAGGTTTCATAAATGAAATGAAACCTTTAATATGTAAGGGTTTCATAAATGAAACCCATTTTATTTAGGGTTTTATTAATGAAACCTAATTTAATTAGGTTTCATTAATGAAACCTTATATTACACCCTAAATCAAAATTTTAAATATTTAGGACTTCATTAATGAAACTCTAAATTGAAAACCTTAATATATTAAAATTTTAATTTTTTTTTTCCAAATTTTCAAGACATGACTCTTGTTTTTAATTTTATATTTTTTTAAATTGAAATAAAAAAATAAACCCTAAGTATTTAGGGTTTAATAAATGAAACATAATTTATTTAGGGTTTCATTAATGAAATCCTATGTTTCACCTTAAATCAAAACTTTAAATATTTAGGGATTCATCAATGAAAACCAGAACTGGATTATTAATTTTAGCAATTGCTATATCTGTTATGCTCTTTTGTTTTTAGTTGTCTTACTAGAATTGAAGCAGTATTGTGTCGACAGCTATTGGGTGACTGCTGCTGTTGCATTCGGATTCACCTTGATTTTGATGACCATGAATGCTGCGTTGATAAAGCATATAGCAAAGGACTGTTGCATAACCTTTGTATAGATACTTAGATTGAATTTGGTTTATATAGCTTGATTTTGTTTAGGCTAAATTGGTTTATTAAACCATAGCATTTTGGGCTTGTATAGTATGTATGTATGGCAAGATTATAGATTTGGTAAACCTATCTTAGGTTTTTGTTACTTTTATATTGGGTTTTGGCAATATGTCCCCCTCAATTGTACAAAACTATCCTTGTATCTTTTATTTTCTTTTAATGCAATTCAGCTGGGGGGGGGGGGGGGGGGGGGGTATCTTGTTAGGGTATGCCAACCTAGTTGGGATACTTTAACTTCCTATCTTCCCTTGGACTCCATTTCAATAAAATAAAAAAAATCAATGAAAACCTAAATTCAAACCTTAATATTTAAGGTTTTATAAATGAAACCCTAAATATTTTGGGTATCATAAATGAACCATAAATCAAGACCCTATATAATTATGTTTTCTTTTATGAAACCATCAATAATAAAACCCTAAATATTTCAAATTTTATTAATGAAACCTTATATTTCACTCCAAATATTAAGAGTTTCATAAATAAAACCCTAAATTGAAACTCTAAATATTTAGAGTTTCATAGTTAAAATAATAAAACTAAATATTAAATATTTAAGGTTTTATAAATAAGACGCACTTTATGTAGGGTTTCATAAATAAAACCCTCAATTGAAACCCTAAATATTTAAGATTTTATAATTGAAATAATAAATCTAAACCCTAGGTATTTGGGGTTTCATAAATTAAACATATTTCATTTAGGGTTTCATTAATGCAACCCTATATTTCACCTTAAATCAAAACCTAAATATTTAGGGTTTCAATAATAACACTTTAAATGTTTAGGGTTTCATCAATGAAATCCTAAATTGAAACCCTATATTTATGGTTTTATAAATGAAATCCTAAATATTTAGGATTTCCTTAATGAAACCATAAATCAAAACCTTAAATAATTATGTTTTCAATTATGAAACCTTAAATTTCATCCTAAATTGAAACCCTAAATTGAGTCCCTATTTATTTAGGGTTTAAGGTTTAATTTAGGGTTCATAATTAAAATCCTAAATAGAGGGTTTCATATTTTTGTATCTTTACAAGATATTCCTCTTGTTTTTTCATATATTTTTTTCAAATATTCAAGACATTCCTATTGTTTTTTTCAAAAAAAATTAAAAATTTCATTTTTTTTTCCAAAGTTCCAAGACATTACTTTTGATTTTCATTTTTTTTAATTATATATTTTTTTCAATTGAAATAATAAAGTTAAACACTAAGTATTTAGGGTTTCACAAAAGAAACCTAATTTATTTAGGACTTTATCAATGAAATCCTATGATTAACCCTAAATCAAAACTTGAAATATTCAGGGATTCATTAATGAAACCCTAAATTGACATTCCAAATATTTAAGGTTTTATAGCTGAAACCCTCAATATTTAGGGATTTATAAGTGAACCATCAATTAAAATCCTAAATAATTATGTTTTCATTTTTGAAACCCTCAATAATAAACCTTAAATATTTCGAATTTCATTAATGAAACCCTATATTTCACCCAAAATATTAAAGTTATACAAATAAAAGCCTAAATTGAAACCTTAAATATATAGGATTTCATAATTGAAATAATAAATCAAACCCTTAAATATTTAATTTTTCATAAATTAAACCTAATTTATTTAAGGTTTCATAAATAAAACCCTAAACTGAAATCCAAAATATTTAGGGTTTTATAATTGAATAATAAATCTAAACCCTAAGTATTTAGTATGACTATTTTAGTTAGGGTTTCATTAATGAAACCTAAATAAATTAGTTTTCATTTCCTTATTAAATTAGGTTTCATTAATGAAACTCTATATTTCACCCTAACTCAAAACCTAAATATTTAAGGTTTCAATAATAAAACTTTAAATATTTAAGGTTTCATCAATGAAACCCCAAATATTTAAGTGTTTATCAATGAAACCCTAAATATTTAGGATTTTATCAATGAAATTACAAATCAAAACCTTGAATAATTATGTTTTCAATTATGAAACCCTAAATTTCAGCCTAAATTGAAATCTTAAATCATAAATCATTAATAATACCTTATGTTTCATAATCGAATAGTTAGGGTTTCATTAAGAAATACTTGTTTCATAATTGAATAATAAATATAAACCTTATGTATTTAGGTTTTCATAAATGAAACCTAATTCATTACATAATGAAATTACATTTCATTAATGAAACCCTATATGTCACCCTAAATCAAAACCTATTTATTTATGGTATCAATAATAACACATTAAATATTTAGGGTTTCATCAATAAAATCCTAAATTGAAACCCTAAATATATAAGGTTTTTAACTAAAACCCTAAATATTTAAGGTTTCATCAATGAAACCATCAATCAAAACCCAAAATATTTATCTTTACATTTATGAAACCCAAAATTTCATCCTAAATTGAAACCCTAAATTATAAACCATTAATGAAACCCTAAATTGAGAACATATATATTTAGGGTTTCATAATTTAAATCCTAAATGAGGGTTTCATATTTTTGTATCTTTACAAGATATTCCTCTTATTTTTTCATATATTTTTTTTTCCAAATTTTCAAAACATTCCTCTTGCTTTTTTTTCAAAAATTTTAAAATTTTCATTTTTTTTTCGAAGTTTCAAGACATGTCTCTTGATTTTAATTTTTTTTTAATTATATAGTTTTTTTAGATTGAAATAATAAATTTAAACCCTAGGTATTTAGGGTTTCATAAATGAAACCTAATTTATTTAGGGTTTCATTAATGAAACCCTATGTTTTATCCTAAATTAAAACTTTAAATATTTGGGATTCATCAATGAAACCCTAAATGGACACCCCAAATATTTAAGGTTTTATAGGTCAAACCTTAAATATTTAGGGTTTTATAAATGGACCATAAATCAAAACCCTAAATAAATATGTTTTCATTTATGAAACATTCAATAATAAAACCCTAAATCTTTCAAGTGTCATTAATGAAATCCTATATTTCACACTAAATATAAAGGGTTACATAAATAAAAATCTAAATTAAAAACATAAATATTTAGGGTTTGATAATGGAAATAATAAATCAAAACCTTAATTATTTAAGTTTTCATAAATGAAACCTAATTTATTTATGGTTTCATTACCTAATTAAATTAGGTTTCATTAATGAAAACCTATATTTCACCCTAAATCAAAACCTAAATATTTAGGGTTTCAATAATACAACTTTAAATGTTTAGGGTTTCATCAAAGAAATCCTAAATATTTAAGGTTTCATTAATGAAACCATAAACCAAAACCTTAAATAATTATGTTTTTATTTATTAAACCTATGTTGTCCGATCATTTTGCCAATCAGACGATTACTGAGCTACTTACTACCAAATGAGATCTTAATCGCCTTCTAGCTAAGAGATAATATCATGAAGATAATTAAGATAATAATCTTATAGAATAATTGTAAAAAGATAAAGATATTATCTTTATCTTTGAAATTAATTTGTTGTTTTATGTATAATAAAGATAATATCTTTATCTCTAAACCTCTTATATAAACAAGGCTAGACCATGGATTCAGACAAATTACACTCTCACTTGCTTTGGCTAGTCTTTCTATCACCCCAGAATTTCTAGACCAGAACAAAACCCTATATGTCAACCTTAATATTAAGGATTACATAAATAAAAACCTAAATTGAAACCTTAAATATTTAGGTTTTCATAATTGAAATAATAAATCTAAACCCTAAGTATTTAGGGTTTCATAAATGAAACCTAATTCATTTAAGGTTTCACTAATGAAACCTAATTAAATTAGGTTTCATTACCTAATTAAATTACATTTCATTATTGAAATCATATATTGACATCCCAAATATTTTAGGTTTTATAAATGAAACCCTGAATATTTAGGGTTTTATAAATGAAACCCTAAATAATTATGCTTACATTTATGAACCATCAATAATAAAATTGTAAATATTTCAGATTTCCTTAATGAAACCTTATATTTCAACCTAAATATTAAATGTTACATATATTAAAACGTAAATTGAAACCCTTAATATTTAGGGTTTCATAATTGAAATAATAAATCTAAACCTTAAATATTTAAGGTTTCATAAATGAATCTTAATTTATTTAGGTTTAATAAATAAAACCCTATATTGAAACCCTAAATATTTAGGGTTTTATAATTGAAATAATAAATCTAAAATCTATGTATTTAGGGTTTCATAAATGAAACCCAATTCATTTAGGGTTTCATTTCCTAATTAAATTAGGTTTCATTAATGAAATCCTATATTTTACCCTAAATCAAAACCTAAATATTTAGGATTTCAATAATAAAACTTTAAATATTTAAAGTTCCATCAATAAAATCCAAAATTGAAGCCTTAAATATTTAAGAATTTATAAACAAAACCCAAAATATTTAAGGTTTCATCAATGAAACCTTAAATCAAAACCCTAAATAATTATGTTTTCATTTATGAAATCTTAAATTTCATCCCAAAATGAAACTCTAAATCATAAACCATTAATAAAATCCTAAATTGAGACCCTATATATTTTGGATTTCATAATTAAAATCCTAAATTGAAAACCTAAATATTTATGATTTATTAAATGAAATATTAAGTTTCACCTTAAGTATTTAAGGTTTCATATGTGAAACCTTAAATATTTAAGATCTCATAAATGAAACCATAAATTGAAACATAAAGTGAAACCTTTTTTCATATTTTTTTCAAATTTTCATATTTTTTTTGTCTTTACAAGATAATCCTCTTGTTTTGTCATATAACTTTTTTCAAATTTTCAAGATATTACTCTTGTTTTTAATTTTTTTAATTATATATTTTTTTTAAATTGAAATAATAAATTTAAACTTAGAGTAATTAGAGTTTCATCAATGAAACCTAATTTATTTAAGGTTTCATTAATTAAACATAATTACATTAGGTTTCATTAATGAAACCCTATGTTTCATCCTAAATCAAAACTTTAAATATTTTGGGATTCATCAATGAAGCCCTAATTTGAAATCCCAAATATATAAAATGAAACCTTAAATATTTAAAATTTTATAAATGAATCATAAATCAAAATCCTAAATAATTATGTTTTCATTTATGAAACCCTCAATAATAAAACCTTAAATATTTTAGATTTCATTAATGAAAGCTTATATTTCACCCTAAATATTAAGGGTTTCATAAATAAAATCTTAAATTGAAATCCTAAATATTTAGGGTTTCATAATTGAAATGATAAATATAAACCTTGAATATTTAAGGTTTCATAAATGAGACCTAATTTATTTAGGGTTTCATAAATAAATTCCTAAGTTGAAATAATTGATATGAACTCTAAGTATTTAGAGTTTTATAAATGAAACCTAATTTATTTAGGGTTTCATTACCTAATTAAATTATAAACCATTAATGAAACCCTAAATTGAAACCTTATATATTTAGGGTTTCATAAATAAAATTATAAATTAAAAACTTAAATATTTAGGATTTATTAAATGGAATCCTAAATTTCACCTTAATATTTATGGTTTCATATGTGAAACCTTAAATATTTAGGATGTCATAAATGAAACCGTAAACAAAACTTTTTTTTTATATTTTTTTCAAATTTTCAAAAATTTTTATTTTTACAATATATTCCTCTTGTTTTGTCATTTTTTTTAAAAAAAAAAATTCAACACATACTTCTTGTTTTTTTAATAAATTTTAAAATTTTTATTTTTTTTTTCCAAAATTTTAAAGACACTACTCTTGTTTTTAATTTATTTATTTTTTGAATTTCATTTTTTAAAAAATTTTCAAGACATAATTCATCAAAAGTTATTATAGTTTAAAAAAAAAAAAAAAAAAAAACTCCTTCCATCTTACCAGCCTATAGTTTACACATCAAAAGTTTCTAATCAGTTTAATTAACTTCCTTTAGATGGGAAACAAACAAGAAAATGCATTTATTAAGTGTCATGCCATCTCAGTTATTATAATAATAATATACGGAATTCTTTGTCAAAATAAAAGACAATGTGAAATGTGAATTGTGAAGTGATACACATTAACTTATATAAATTCAACAAAATAGGATTGTGAAAAATCGAAGGAAACATACACTATCATCAACACATATTTCTTGAATGTAAGTTGTTTATCATAAATATTTTAAGAAAAAAAATAATGCCGGACAATACTGTCTATCACAATCAATTATTTATATTAATTAATTAAATTCTATAAAATTATTTTAAAAAATCATTTAAAAAGTAAATTATGATTCACTAACGAGTATTCTTCATTCGTCACATCATATAAAGTTACATATACTGGTTTGGAATATTCTTGTCTGATAAGACACGAGCCATTACCCTAAGCTGCCACGTGTGACAAACCCAAAGCACCACCAGAAACACACGACATTCTCACACAAGGCAATGTAGCACTTGTCCCTTCCCCATGCAAACCTCATCCACCACCACCTCTTCAAACCGACAGAACCCCTTCTTTTTAAGCACCACACTCATCATCTCAATTCTCATCATCAACACAGATTAAGCAAAAACCCCACAAAAGAAAACAAGTGTATTATTATTTTGTTTACAAGAGAGAAAGAACAACAACACAACATGGCTTCTGAGCAAATGCCTCGCAGAGAAGACAACGATAGGGTGGTAGAGAGAGAGGTTCACGTTGAGACACACAATAAGGAGCCCCTTGCTGATAAGAGGAAGGGTGAGAGAGTGAGTGAGAAGGAGAAAGAGGTTGAAGTGGGAAGAAGAGGGAGTGGTGGTGTTCAGCATGTGAGGAAGTTTGAAACAAGAGGTTTAGGGGAAAAGGATGAACTCGAGGGAAAAACAACAGTGGGGGTGGGAAGAGAGTGTAGCAAAGAGGAGAAACAAGGAAGCAAGCCAAGAGGGAAAGTAGATGCAGAGAAAGAAAGATCAATGGAGAAAACTGCTGAGGAAGCTAAAGGAAGAGAACAAGCTGGAACCCAAGGTCAAACAAAGAAGGTAAAAATAAATACAAGTTACTATTAGAGTCTATTAACGCTTCATTCTTTAAAAAAGAGTATGTAAAAAATAATACTATGAAGTTGAAATACAAGGTGTCTCCATCTATAATTTTAACCTTTTGTGATTGTTGGTTTATGCCAGGGTGGTGGTGAGGAACAAGGAAGAAGAAGAAGAGAAGAAACAGGAGAAGAAAACAAACAATCCAGCCTAGAAGAGATATCTAAGTACAGAACTGAAGCTCAACAGAAAGCAATGAATGCAATTGAAGGTGCTAAGGAGAAATACGAGAGAGCAAAACAAGAAGCAAGTAAAGCTTCCAAAGAGAGAAACATGCAGGCAAATGAGGGGGCAGAAGAAGGAAGGAGAGAGAGAGAAAGTGGAGGGGGTGGTCATCATGTGGCTAATTTAGAAAATAAAGGTGAAGAGAAGAAGGACTCAGTGGGAAAAGCAGAACTCGAGAGAAGAACAAGAGAAGTAGTGGGAAGAGAGTGCAACAAAGAGGAGAAACAAGGAATCAGTGCAAGAGGGAAAGTAGAGGCAGAGAAAGCAAGACCATTGGAGAAAACTACAGAGGAAGCTAAAGGAAGAGAAAAAGCTAATACCGAAGGTCAAACCAAGAAGGTGAAAATAAATAAAAATTAGCCTCTAATATTTTTTGTATTCTAAAGTGAGAGAAAAATTATTACATGGGCTAAGTTCATTACATATTCATGATTTGACATGGGCTAATCTTAACATGTTAAATTTTATAAATTCTTTTTACTAGATTAAATATTCAATTATGTATTGATGGAAATTGACCATGATCATGCTTAAAGGGAGCATGTTGAAAAGTAATATTAAGTTATAATTTTAACCTTTTGTGATTGTTGGTTTATGCTAGGATGGTGGTGAGGAACAAGGAAGAAAAGAAGAAACAGGAGAAGAAAATAAACAATGCCTAGAGGAGATCTCTAAGAACAGAGTTGAAGCTCAACAGAAAGTTAAGGAGAGAAACGAGAGAGCAAAACAAGCAGCAAGTGAAGCTGCCAAAGAGAGAGAAAGTAGTTGGGGTGAGGAACAAGGAAGAAAAGAAGAAACAAAAGAAGAAACAGGAGAAGAAAATAAACAATGCCTAGAGGAGATTTCTAAGAACAGAGTTGAAGCTCAACAGAAAGTTAAGGAGAGAAACGAGAGAGCAAAACAAGCAGCAAGTGAAGCTGCCAAAGAGAGAGAAAGTAGTGGGGGTGTTCATCATGTGGCTAAGTTTGAAAATAAAGGTGAAGAGAAGAAGAAGGATTCGGTGGGGAAAGCAGAACTCGAGAGAAGAACAAGAGAGGTAGAGGGAAAAGAGTGCAACAAAGAGGAGAAACAAAGAAGCAGTCCAAGAGGGAAAGTAGAGGCAGAGAAAGCAAGACCAATGAAAGAAACAAAAATGGAAGCTAAAGGAAGAGAAAAAGCTGAAACCAGAAAGGTAACAATTGTTTATATGCTAACTGAGCCTCTATGACTTAGTGGACTAATCTCAACTCAGTCTGAAGTTGCATCTTTCTCACTTTCTTTTAATAATTAAAAAGATGAGTTTTTGTATTATTGGCCCTTCCATGCTAAAAGAAAGGTAAAATAAAGTCGTAGTAATACGAAGTGTCTTCACCTATAATTTTAACCTTTTGAGATTGTTGTTTTATGCAAGGGTGGTGGTGAGAAACAAGGAAGAGCAAGAGAAGAAAATGAACAATCTAGCCTGGAAGAGATTTCCAAGCACAGAGGTGAAGCTCAACAAAAATCATTCAATGCTACTGAAGCTGCTAAGGAAACATACGAGAGAGCAAAAGAAGCAACAAGTGAAGCTGCCAAAGAGAGAAACAAGCAGGGAAATTTGGAGGCAAAAAAGGCACAATATGCCACAAGAGTGAAGGGTCAACAAGGCAATCTTAAATCAGAAGATGAGACACAAGACAATGGCCAGAAGGGTTATGGTGGAGCAAAGGACACCATTGGTAGTGTGGACCACATTACTACACCACTTGCTGAAAAGGCCAAAGCTGCTGGTGGCACCACTGCTCAGTATGTTGGAGAGAAAGCAGCACAAGCCAAAGATGCTACTGCGGAAACTGGCATGAGTGCTGCTAATGTGGCTGCAGATTTGATGGACAAGGCTCTGGCCACAGGGTGGAGTGCTGCACATTATTCTACTGAGATAACTGTGGAGGAAATCAAGGCTGCAACCGATGCTGTTAAGGGAGCAGCTGAGTATGCTGGCCAGAAGGCTTCTGAGCTTGCAGCTAAGTCAGTGGATACTGCTAAAGGTTTAGCTGCTGCTGCAGCTGGTGAGAATGCCAAGGAGTACACCGAAAGAAAGAAAGTGGATGCCAAAAGGGAAACTCAAAATCAGGTAGTTATTTCTATCAATGTCTCTCTAGCCTATGTAAAAGGCTTGAACATAGTTCTTGATCATAATGAATGAAGTGATTAAGTAAATATCCTAGTGTATGCTAGGAACTTGATATGCAGGGAAAATGTGGCCTCATTTTGTTGAAGACTCTTTCTTGTTTTAGTAGCTTGACTGAAAATTGGCAATTTTACATAGGAATCCAAGGAGTGGCCATCAGCAAAATCCACCACTGAAAGCTTTCAAAGGACTACAAAGCCACATGAAAGCAACATTGTGGAATCCTTTGAGGGAGTCCAAGAGGGGAACCTAAGTGGGATTGGGGAAAGGGAGCAGAAACCACTTGGAAACATCATTGGAGAAAAAGGGAGTGAGGTGATGGCAAGCATTGGTGAAGCACTAGGCAGTGCTGCACAGACAATGAAGAAGCCACTGGATAAGGCTACTGAGGGAGGAAGAGAGGTGTTGGGAGCTGTAGGTGAAACTGTGGTTGAGATTGGAGAAAACATGGTGAAACCAGCACGGAAAGAGCAACATCAAGGTGAAGAGGGAGGAGGGGTGCTGAATGCCATAGGCGCAACCATAGCAGAAATAGCAGAGACAACTAAGGTGATTGTTGCTGGAGAGGGAGAAAAGGAGATAATAGTGGAATCACTTGAATATGAATATGGAGACTTGAAACTTGATTAGTGAGTTGCATTGCTGCATGGATGCTCATAACAAGTTGGTTTATGGAAGGAAATCTATCATGAAGTACATAGCTGCAAAAGTTCCAAGTTTTATGGAGTTGTAAATAAATAAGAATAAGAGAATATCTCGTTGTAATAATGTGTGGCTGCATGATGTTTATAATAAAGCTGTTTTATATATGGCAATTCATGCAGTACATGTTCCACGCTTTGGGGAGTTGTAAATAAATAAGAATTTCTTTTTGTGATTCTTTATGGTAATCTGTGTTTTTATTGATACATCACGACAACAAAAAAAATGTATTCAGTCCCTACATTAAGAAAATGTCTGTTGCCTGGATGGTGGTAGCAATATTTGTGTTGTGGAACGTCAATTAATGTTTTCTAATTAAGCACTTATTATAATCTTTTGAATGATTCAATATTAGTTATGGAAGTCATTCATTTAATCTTATCAACTGATGATGCATATTTCTATTTGATGGTTATTTTTATGGACTTTTTTACTCAAATATCTATAAAAAAAAATTAAATACATAATATATCATCCCAAAATTATTTTACCCAACTAAATCTTAAAATCGGTATTCGGTAACCAATTTGTCACCTATATTTTTTTTACTAATTACTGAAATATATTTTTATTAATTACTCAGAAAAAAAATGCTTTTTAAATTTTACACATGTGCATAAGGATGATTTTTTTTTTTTTTTAAAGCAAAATATACCACTTTTTTTAAAATTATATATATATATATATATATATATATATATATATATATATATTGATATTAAAATTAAAATAATGATTAATATAACAAAAATTGTCACTTTATAATCGAAAATTGCCAAAATTCACCACCTAACTAACGACGTTAAAAAATATGTAAGGGCAGAATTATCACTGCGTCACTTACTGAATGAGATTTTCAAGAACAAGGAATAACATGTATGGCACCAAGATCTTGAATCTGCTAGCACAAAGTTATAAAAAAAAAAAAAAACGTTATCAATGTTACTCAATGCGCAGCAGTAGTTAGCAATGTACACATGCTACGGAAAGGTACATTCTACCAAAATATTATACAAGAATTCCAACAAGGCCACGAGTAGCAGTTCAAACAATCCCATGCTGCATCAGTAGCAGTTCAAAATGCTTCCTCTATAGACCAACAGTTAAAACTAAAATCCATTATCTCTGGAAGCTTCAAAAAGACCAAACTAGGCTAGCATCAAGACACTACTCTACTCCAAAAATCTGAGATCTGCAAATAAAATATTAAAAGGAAGCAGATCATGATAAATGCTAATAAAATGGGAAAAAGGAAACTGGTTAAAAATTTAAACAAAATTACTTAACAAAACTAATGAGATAATCAAACTGTTAGAGAAAGGAAAAATAAAAACTCCATAAGGATACCTAAAAGGCAAGGCACAGTCAACCCAAGTATTTTCCCTTGGGCCTCAAACGCACTAGGATATTTCAAAAAAGCCATGAAAGTAGACTACTACAATAGTAATAAATATACAATATAATTGGTTTAACAATTTAAAAAACACCATAGAAGAAGAAAAATACCATCCACAACCAAGAGAAGGTAAGTCTAGGCATATAATAGAATCATTAGATCAGTGCAGACTACACACAGAAAACCATCTCTTACTGCAAGGCTAATATGAAACATGGTCACTGATGTTTATGACTTTATGCAATTGTGTAAATCCTTTCTTTTACGAGACCTTGGAATTAGAAGGACTCTGATTCCAAAATGGCAATAGCACCCCACTAGTTGACAACAATGAAGCAACAAGGGAGGATGAAAGAGCAAATAATAAGATCACTAAGAAAAAAGTAGCCTCACAAGCTAATCTTGACAAATACTTAACCAATTATTACGAACACTAACAGAAACACCACCCACTTTTTTATGCAATTTAGACAGGTATTCAATTTCATAATATGACTGGATCATATGCAATACATACACAATGTACACAACCATACACTTTATGACAAACCAGAAATGATCATTCATAAGCAACAAAATTATCATTACTCAGCTTTTTAAAAACAAAAAATCAGCTTGAAAGAACCATACATCCATCTTCAGAATGGAAAAGGAGAAGTGCTGATAAATATCACAAAGGAACAGAGGCATACTAAACAATAAGCAGTCACAGAGCACAAAGCAAGATAAAACATCTGAGACTGTAACTCCACCTGACAGAGCATATTCAGGTCCCTTGCGACCCTGCATCAGATCCAGAGGCTGAGGAACTATCACTATCAGAATCTGCAACACAACATACAAATAAGAAAGACAGAACATTTGACTTCAACAATCAGCAAAAGCATGTACATGAAAGATAATCAAAGTACCACTTGAAGAAGATCCAGAATCACTGCTGGAGCTGCTTGAACTACTCCCATTATCTGGTTGATTTCCCTCTTGCACAGGCAAGGATTGGGAAAGATTTCGTTCATCTGTACACATACAGGCAGTTGAAATATTTCAATTAAAAAAATAATTGAGAGAAACAATCCCAAAAAACCAACCCTGATTTTTAGAAATTCACCTGTTTGTGTTTCTTTTGGAATCTCTGCAATAGCTGGTGCCTGGCTCTGCAGAAAGCAAAAGATAAAAAAGCATTTAGCATTAATTACTCTCTAAATTAAGCATTGCAATCAGAAGCAAAAAAAAAATTCTTTACCTTCTGGATGGCATTCTGCTGCAAAGCTTCTGCTCTAGCTTGAGCAAGTTCAGCCTTTCTTTTGTTTTTGCTCAAACTTTTCTTATAGTTGGTAACAAGTCTATCAAGCTCCCAGAGAGTCTCGGGATCCAGACTATCAATGTCCACTTCAATTTCATCATCATGTTGATTAAGTGCTGAGTTTATCTTCTTAATGATTTGTACAATAGCATCAACCTTCTCTGTAGGTAAACTTTGAAGGTTAGTGCTTAGTTTTTGCTTTTCCTCAAATGTCATGTCTCTTTTATGAGGATCTTTTGCCTTTGGCTTTTTTGGAGCTGGGGTTCTACTTGATGGAGTAATGCCCATTAACTTTGGAGTTTGTGTCATTGATTCTGATCTATCCAAAACCCTTCTCGTATCAATAGGTGGTGGTGGTGTAAAAGCATAAACCCTTCTAAACAAAGGTGAAGGTACAGGGGGAGCTGCCCCATAATCTATGCCATGTCTCATCTCCCGATTGTAATTTGACTCAATTATAGCCCATCTGTTCTCAAATATCTTTGATAACTTCTCTGCAATCATATGAACTTCGTGTCCCTTTGGATTATACGTCATGGCATTATGAAAAGTGAGTCGCACATCCTCTGCAAATTCCTTTGGTGATTTGTACCAATTCTTGTTCATCCTTGACTTCACAGTTCCCAAGTCCATTGGATGAGTGATGATAGTAAAATAATCATGCAAACCAAGACCCTCAACATCAACAGGAGTATTAAACACCCAACCATGAGCATGATTCATCAATTTGTCAAGCAGTGAAATACAGCTTTTGAAAAACTTAGATCTCATCCCAAGACCATGTCCCATTTCTCCCCCACCTTGCTTCTTCCAATTCAATTTCGACTTCTTATTAGTCTCTGCGGGTGGAAATTTATCTTTTGCAAGCAAGAACTCTGAGTTATGATAAAATTGGTTTGCTTTAGGTGTTCTCTTCTCCTTCTCAACAGTTTCACTGAACCGTTGACTATTCTCCAACATTGACAAACTTAACTGATGCAAAGACCTGGTACTGGCAGGTTCCTGCAGAACACCAGCAGTTGCCACCTCTGAGTGAGCACACTTGGCTCCGCGCACATTATTAATCTCACTGCCACTTATCACATTTGAGTTGCCATATCCACCAACTTGACTCTGCTTCACTTCAATCTTATTAACCAAACTTCTCACAACATCAAGCTCACATTCAAGCTTCCACCGAAGCTCCAGCATCTGCTGCTTTGATTTTGAGGCCAAGTTTAACTTGATTCGGTCAATCAGCCATGGATCCGCAACCCCTTCCCCTAATGTAAGGTCTCGGGAGCTAAGAAACGCCTCCTCCTGCTGACGGATGGGGCTTGAAGGTCCATCATCCTCCTGCTGAACATTGAGGCTAGAAGGTTCATCAGGCTGCCGGCTGCACAAGTCATCAGAAACCAGCACTACCGGTGGCTGACCTGTATTCCCATCCAATCTTGAATTCACTTGAGGCTGAGGAGACTTTCTACCCTCCAATTTTGAACTCACTTGCGGCAGAGCTGTATTCCCATCCTCTGATCTTGAACTTACTTGCAGTTGAGCCATGTTCCCATTCTCTGATCTTGAACTCGCTTGCGGCTGAGCCATATTCTCATCTTCAAAACGAGAACTTCCTAGGGGCTTAGCTGTATTCTGATCCTCCAATTGAGGCTGAGCAGTATCCTGATCCTCCAATTGAGGCTGAGCAGTATCCTGACCCTCCAATTGCAGTTGAGCAATACCCCCATCCTCTGATCGAGGTTGAACAATATTCTGATCCTCCAACTGCAGTTGAGCCATATCCTCATCCTCAGATTGAGGTTGAACCATATTCTGATCCTCCAATTGCAGTTGAGCCATATCCCCATCCTCGGATTGAGGTTGAACCATATCCTCCAAACTTGTATGTGTCATATGTTGATCCTCACCCTGTGGCTGAGCCTTACTCCCATCCTCCAATCCTGAACCCACTTCAGTTTGAACCATATTCTGCTTCTCCAATTGAGGCTGCACCAAATCCCCATCTTCTAATCCCGAACCCACTGGTGGCTGACCCAAATTCCCATCCTCCGACACAGCCTGTTGCGGGGCCGGAGGCTGAGCCAAAACATTATCACTATTGCTCTTGGCCTCACCAGCGTTGCTCTTCTGGAAGGTGCTGTTATTGATACTGTTGTCATTGATAACTGTGTAAGTCGCAGTGGCGTTATTTTCAGTGGCGGAAGCAATGGCGTTCGCAGCGTTAGGGTCTTTCTTTTGGCCGCTCAACACTTTCCTCCTCGTGTAAACCTTTCTCTCCCCGAATCTCTGTTTCTCTCTGGCTTCGTCATCTGCTCCCACCATAGTCCCCGAAGCCATGCAACCAAAACCCTAATGCTAGCACCAGTCACAAATCCTAGGGTTTAACACACCAACAAATCAAAGAATCACACAAGAGACAAAAACCAAAGAAAAGTAAAGAAAAACAAAACCCTAGAAATTCCTAGGGCTTCCCTCCACCGCCAAAATCCCTACGCCTCACTCAGAACCTTCACCGAAATGAAGAATCGAAACAACCGTAAAAAAACGAATCAAGAAGAGAAAGATTCAGTAGTAGGGTTTCAAAAGCTAAATTACCTTTGTGTTTCCGATCAGATCTCTCGCACACACATTGATTCACGTGCACGCTCTCTCTCTAGAACGCTTCGTGTTTCACTCTCTTTCTCGAAACGCTGGTCGTTATATCGAAACGTCACAGGTGTACGGCAACGGTGTGTTCTTTGGGGTTAAACAAAGAGCCGTGCCCGCGAAGCATTATATAGCACCCAAAAATTCGGGACGTGGACTCACTCTTTTTTATAGAGCGTGATTAGACGCACCAATGATCAGTGACGTGGCGAGGAGCGTGTGTCTCACGTGAAAGTGGGCTGGTGAGGACTTTATTGGCGGGGAGTTTCGTTTGCAAGAATTTGAAAAGTTATCTTAGGCGGAGGAGTGGCGCGTGTTTTCTACTCTCTGGTTTAGTGGGTTTCGGTCTCGCTGGTGCGGATTATCGCTCGGAAGGTTTATACACGCGCCCTTGTAGCGGGTGGAGAGTGTTGGGGTTTGTTTTTTTATTTTTGTTTGGGTTGCGTGGGTACTAGGTAGCCCTTATGTGGGCTTTGTTATTATGGGTCAAAGCCCGGAAGAATCCCATTAATGAAGCCCGTGATTATGAAAATCTAGATTTTACTTTTAAAATATAAATAGTTTCTTAAAATATATATATATATATATATATATATATATATATAAATAGGTGATTTTCCTTGAAAAAAATACACATAGTTGAATTTTTTAAAAAATATAAATAGTTTAAATGCAAAAGAAAAAAAAGGAAAAGAAATAGAAAATAAAATAATTTTTAGATTGTTCAGTAAAAAAAAAAAAAACTTATTTAAGTACAGATAAAGAATATAAATTTTACTCTATGTATCAAAAAATTATAAATTTTACTCTCTTTCTTAAAAAATTATAAATGCATGCGAGGATTAATTTTTAGATTTCTTTCCTTTTGCCTCCCATTTTTTTTATTTTTCTATTGTTTCCAAATGAATGCTAAAGCCTAAAAGTGAATCTGAGTAATTAAAAGTAGAATAATTTCTATTAGAGGAAATATTTATTACATTATATATTTATTAACAAATATTTTCTACTTTTAATTATTTAAAAATCAATCTTATAACTGTATGAAGAAAATTATATGTCTCTCTGGGGTCGGGATGGCAATATGGACCCAGACCCTACGAGCACCCGCAAAAATACCCATACGCGGGTAGGGTAATTACCCGCATATTGGGGATGGGGATGGGGATGGGTCTTTACCCGCAAAATCTCATGGGGATGGGTGCGGGTATGGGTACTATAGTACCCACCCCGCCCCGCACCTTTTATAATTATAATAATTAATTTATTATATATATATATATATATATATATATATATATAAAATTTAAATATCATTTAACCATAAAATATTTAAAAGATCATAACTCTTATAATTATAATAATTAATATATATATATATACACTTTAAATTCAAATTTAAATATCATTTAATCATAAAATATTTAAAAGATCCTAACCCTTATAATTATAATTATAATAATTAATATATATATATATATATATATATATAGGGTGTGACTCGTGCATTTTATGTGAAAATGAGAATAAACATTTTTGTTCGTTGGATTAAATTAGACAATAAGAATTAACACAATCTTTTAAAAATTAACATACACCTATTTTATTTGATCTCTCTTCATCCAAAATTTAAAAAAAAAAAAAAAAAAAAAAAAACTTCTCATTTCCCTCTTTAGTGCACCAAAATTAAATAATAATAATAATAAAATTCAAACTCACACCCTCATAAACCTTGTTTCATAGCCTCTCACAATCCTGTTTCATAAAAAGCATGCATATTGTGTATGCACCTTTAAATCTTTTTAACAAATCATGCATATAACAAAAATACAAAAATAAAGTAATAGGACACTTTTTGAGAATTATAAAAGGTTAGGATCTTTTAAATATTTTATATTTAAATGAGATTTGAATTTGAATTTAAAGTGATTTCAAGCTAAAACTAAAGGAACAATGGAATATTCAACTTCACATGCAAATGCTAGTAACTCAAGCTTTGATAGTTTCAATGTTACCAATTTCCTTAGTGATTATGATTCATTTGTGAATGAAACAATTGAGATACAAAAAAAGACTGAATTGGATCTCTACTTGGAAGAGAGTGTTTTGCCTAGGAGTGCTACTTTTGACATTCTTGGTTGGTGGAAAACAAATGGGATCAAGTATCCAATTATGTAGAAAATTGCTAAGGATATTTTGGCAATTCCAATTTCAAACTGTTGCATCGAGAATCCGCTTTTAGCACAGGTGGTAGATTGTTGAGTCCTCATCGTTCTAGGCTTCATGAGTTTACTTTGGAGGCACTTATGTGTGCACAAAGTTGGTTGAAACATAAGCAACAAGGTAATATTTTATTATTTTAATTATTCAATTAGAGTTTTAATTATTGTATTATATATGCTAATCTTGGTCTTCTTGTCATGTTGTAGTTTCTATTGGTATTAGTGGACCAAAACAATATATAGACTTAGGAGATACACGTTTGCAAAGATATGGAGAAGTCGATCTCGGAAGATGAGGTCAAAATATTATATTTATGTGTTTTATTTTTTTAATTTATAATATATAATTATAAACTAATTAGTTTAAATATATTATTTTTTTACAGGTTTTGGAGAGTACCATACCACTTTAATGTTCAAGTTTAATTAGAATTTTGGAAGTTTAATTCGAGTTTTTATTAAAATTAGAACAATTTGTAATCTTTATGTTGGATAATTATTTTCGTAATGTTATTTATTTATGACTTGTATTTGGATGGATCAATGTTTGTCAATTTTTAATATTATATATGAATGTTTTTAATGATTTTTAATCTTATATATAAGTAAAGTGCGGGTTGCGGGTGCGGGTATGGGTATATAGGTACCCAGAGGGTATGGGGATGGGGATCAAAGTTGCTACCCGCACGGGGGATGGGGCTGGGATGGGTACTTTTTTTAAACGCGGGTATGGGGACGGGTATTATACTACCCTACCCATACCCTACCCATTGCCATTCCTAGGGTCACGGAACATTTGATAGGAAAGAATTTTATTTTTTTTAAGAATATTTGTTTTCCATTTGGTATCTATTTAAAAAATTGTTACATAGTCTATATATTTGTTTTCCATTTGGTACCACCCTCGATATCTCAAGGGAAAAATATAAAATGTCTATCTAGGGCAGAAAATACACAAAGATCAAGCCTCATATATATATATACCTACCCTACCAATTATTATTAATATAGTTTTTTTTTAGGGAAATATTACTATAGTTAATAATTATGGAAAATATGATAATCTAATGCCCTGGAGAACAGTACATGAAGCAATGATCACAGCTAATACAACGGAAAGCCAAGTTTTTCTAAGCCTATGTTACTGTATGATGGAGCATGACAACGAAAGCCAAGTGCGTATTACTGTTACTGTATGGGGTTTTATTTTATTTTTTAATTTTGTGTTTTTTCAATTAAAATTATAATTTTATCTTAATTAATAACCTGTATAATAAAAAAAGTTATATTAAAAGTCAGCATAAATTGTTGGGGTGAAATTCCAATTTTAATTGAAAATCAATTCTAATTAAGAACACTTTCATAAAATTATATGTAATTAAGTTTTATCCTTTAAAATTAATAAATAAAAAACAATATAAAACCATCTATGTTCTTTTTTTCATGGAAGTTGAGTTTTTGGCATAGATCATTTGTGACAAAAAGAATAATGCCACACACACACACACACACACACACACACATAAAAGTAATGAAAACTATATAAGATATTATGTTATGAGATTAAATTTAATATGAATCACGAGGGAAAAAAAAACCCTTGTTCCGATCTTCATTGATCTTCTAAAACACCTCCTATAAACAAGATTACATAAAATAAAATAAAAACAAATAAACATAGATAAATAAAAGTTAAAGACAAACAGGAGTGGTATATCACAGTACACAAAATAACAGAAACAATATACTATCCACCCTACATCACCCACACATGTATACAAAGATTTGCCAAGCATTGTAGGGTTTTATTTGAAAGAGTAATGCTATTTCCACAACAATCTCTCACAATATTTTTAGGACAAAGAAAGAAAGGGAAGAGAAGGGAAGTAATAAGATAAATAGAAGAAGAAAAAAAATGTTGTGAGAAAATATTGTAGAAATTGTGAGTAGAATAAAATAGCATTATTCTATTTGAGAACAAAGGTACCACCGCATGCACCTGGAAATTAAGCTCACACACCATGTAGCTTAAAGTTCTATGTGTAGATAAACAAAACAAGGCACGCACGCATGCATGCATACGCGTAGCCACTATGATCTTCACACATAACAAACACTAATATGGCTTGCGTGGTGGTGCTCTTGCATTATGTTGAGGATCTGGTCCTCCAGGTGCAAGCCTATCTCCGGGATCACTATCAACTTGATTGAATTTTCGAGCTGATAGTGATCCTATATGCCTTGATAGGTGAATACTCGATTTTGGGAGAAGGTTTTTGATGTCACCAAGTTTTTTGTTGTGGCCATGGAGAGTACTACGAGCTTGCAAAGTCATGAAGAATGTAGAGAACATGATTAGGGCAAGTATGGACACTTGAGATGTAGTAGTTGTATTCCCCATATGCGTGATGCAAATCTTAGAAATGAACAAGGTGCTATAAACTATAAAGTGATGAGAACGATTATATATAAGCTTGAGATGGCTAGTGGAATGATTGAGGAGTTGTGGTAGTTTGGAAGGTTACTATAACCACTATTTATACGTGGTTAGCAACAGCCCATGACTAGTGATTTTTTTTAAATCCCCCCACAAGTTTCGATGCTTTGGACCAGATATGTGACTAATATTATGAGTCTAATATTTGATTCGAGCTGACTTAGAATATGTTTAGATAAATTTTCATTAGAAGAATTTTTAGAAATAAAATATATAAAGAAAAAAATAAAATTAATATTTTCATAGATTAAAATGTATTTATCTTACATATAATTTAATAACTCAATTTTTTTATATAGAGAATTTATGATAATATTTTCTTCTTTATTTTAATGGTTTGTATTTTTTTCTTGGGTTGTTTCCATACTAAAATGTCCATGCTTCACCGAACTGGATCATCTATATCATTATATAAAAGGATACATTTTATTCTTGTTTCAATTTTATTCTTATATACATCAGTTATTAATTTATTTTATAATATTTTTGTTCCAATTTTATCCCTATAATTAGATGTATCAATTACTAATTTATTATATAACTACTTTTATAAACCATTTACTATTATTCATTTTCCATTATTTTTATTTTTTATTTATTTAAAAAAAATGAGATGCATTGAGACACGAAGTGTCTCTTTTTTCCACTAGTATATATAATGTTAACAATTGACGATTTTTTTTAGGTTGGTTTGATTATTGAAGGAAGAACGGGAAAACATATGTATCAGTTTGATTCTTGTTCATTAACAAAAATTAACCATTAATATTTAATTAATATTTGTATATTAAAAAAAACTTACAAATTACAAACTAAAACAAAGTAAATTAATTTATAGCTGTGATTTGAATCATATAATCACATTCACTTAGATATAATTAGATTTGAGTTATTAATTAGTTAGTCACAAGTACATTGTAAGGATGTTTACAGGAGGGGTAATATTTATAAAACCAAATCAACCATGTCCAATTAAAACTTAAAAAAGAATTAAACTGAAAACTGAAAAGAAAATAATTGAGTTGAATCGATTATCAAAATCAAATTTAAAAACTGATAAAATCCAAATTACATATTATATATATATATATATATATATATATATATATATATATATATTATTTTTTGTATATATCTTGAAGTCAAAAGCGTGGTTTTGCATCAACAAGTTGGTGGAGTGGACGACGCACTACTTATAAGCTATTTATTGATTTCAATTCTTTCTGGTTTTTACTATTGCAGACGTTAAATCATTTAAGAATATAGGTTAATTAGAAGTCAAAAGAGAGTTCAAAACCTTAAAAATAAAAAGACAGAGAAAGAAGATTTTGACAGCCGAAAAGTTCGAAATCTTGGGGTTTTTTTTTTTTTTTTGCTCTTATATATATCTTCCTCGCCTCTCGCTCGATCGACATATATAGGGTTCAATTTTTCATTATGTTGACATTAGTTCTTGAGACTAATTTTAAACATTTAAATGCCTAAAAAAGTAATAATTTTTTTTTATTAAAAAGAAAGCATTAAATTTATTACATTCTATAATTTTATATAATAGATATTTTTCTCAATAAAAACATATCACTTGGATATGCTTAATTAAAATCAATCTTAGGAATTGAGATGAATATTATTTTTTTTTTTTACAACTAAATGAAAAGACAAATTTAAAAGAAAAACGGTAGTAGCTAGGAGTCAGCTTAGGCATGAGCACCTTGAATCATTTGGATTAAAAATTAAAGGTGCAGGTCTGGACCATCCTGTGTGATATAGGATAATGTCTTTATAGTTCCTAGGATTCAATATTTCTTATTTATTATATGATCGAGTTTAATTATGTGCACGTTAGTTAATCATAACACATCAATGTATTTATTATTTTTACACTCACTAGTGTACTCACTATTTTTACACTGTTGCATAGCTATTAAATTTTTATTATATGATACCATATGGTTGATATTATTTCTTACCAAGTTCTAGTAGCTTTACGAAAGGTCCCTTTAATAGGTCACAAATTATTTGACTACAGTTGCCATTGAGCAGCTAATAAACTTTACAATAGAAAGAGATGTGCCTTCTCTTGAATATTATTATACGATTGAGAAAGTTTTACATATAACAAGCAAGATGCTGGTAGTAAATTATAATATATATTAACTCTTCGACCACCTTCAGAAGCTTGACTATCCCCTCCAAGACTTAAAAGGGTCATGATCTCAGGATATGTATATATATATTTTATAAGAAATGAATAATACTGGTTGTTGGGGATATTTTATTTATAATGCATGCAGGTGGAGCAGACTCGTATTTTTTAGATTTAGATTAAATAATTAACGAATATACTTAATTTTTCATGTTTAACCCAATAAAAATTTGAAGTAATAATGTCATTTGTCATTAATAATAACCGTCCATGAACAATGCTAAACACAATTCAGAAGTAAAATTGGTCTGCAAAAAATCACACTTCTCAAACCGGACCTTTAATTACAAAGTCACATCATTGCAATAATTTGAAAAAGTAATTCCACTAGAGGTAGATAAAAAAAAGGTGTGAGGGCCAAAAACAAAACACTGTACTTCATGAATAACTGTCTTCCACAATAAAATAATTTAACTATTTCTAAGAGGTCAAGGGTTCACTAAACATAGTACTATGTTCAATTTTAAAATCGAAACAATAGCAGTGAAAGTGATTGACATTAGCTACGTCAAAAGATTAACCCTAAGGTTTAAAGGAGATAATTAATTATGTGAACTGCGGTTGTTGTTGTTGTTGTTTTTTTTTTTTAATTAGCGTAAATATGCATTGGGTGGGTGAGTGCTTCTTTTAAGTGCAAATTAATTAACAAGAACTTTTATCCATTTTTTTAATTAATTTATTCGTTTCCTAAAATTATAACACTTTGAAAATCAATTTGCACCAGAATATTGGAAAGGAAACGACGAAGGAAAATAGTACCTTAAAGTGTACCGCGCATATTTCCACTGACAAAAGTGGAGGGAAAAGAAAACTGAGTTTTTTTTTAGAGTAAACCACATTAACACTCCGATGAAGTTTTGTGAAATTACACTAACACTCTCTTTGCCTTTATCTACTCCTACACTTACCCTCTTTAGTTATTTAAAAATATATAACGACACCTCCTTATATATTACAATAGTGTGAGAGCCCGTGCATGCACGGCTCTTAATTAAAACTTTATAAAATTTATATTTTTTTGATAAATATTATGTTTTTATAATATCATCTATTATATTTTAAATATTTATAATAAAATAATATTATTTAAAGTTTATTAATTTTATATAAGTTTTTAAATTTTGTATTTTATATTAAATTTGTATTTTAATTATATCTTGATCTATTTAATTTGAATTATGTTTGGACAATTATTTTTTACTTGTTTTAATAAATTGTTTTTTTAAACCAAGACATTTACACTTATTCGATTATTAATTTTTTTTATACTTAAAACTCTTAAATTTACATCTATTAATATAATATTTGATTAATTGATTAGGTTGAATTATTTTATTTTATTTTTTTGTTTAAATTTAATTAACTAAAATATTAAATTTAACTCAAATTAAAAAAAATATTTATTTATTTATTTTAGATAAAAAAATCAAACTAAAGAAAAATAACATAACATGAAGAAATCATTAATATCATTTGGTACTTAAGTATTTGTATAGAAAATTATAAATTCTTAAAAGTTTGGCTATTATTTAAAATATATATATTCCAAGTAACACACTATACAATAATTGGCTAGTATTAAAAAATACTACCTTATTATCAATAATATATAACAAATAATAATTTCTACAAATATAAAATAAATAAAAAATTACCAACCATAAAATAAGTTTTAGATAATTTTTTTTTTACTGTAAGTTCATAAATAGATATTTGTTCATAATATAAGAAAATAAGTAAAACATTTAACCATAAAACAATTTTTTCATATATAAAATTATTATACCATGAGTTAAAAATATTATTTTACAATAAAATAATTAAATTAATGTTTAATATATAATTTTAAACTTATGATTTATATCATAAATAAAAAAAAATTAAAACTTACTCAATTCAGAATATATAAAAATAAAAAGAAAGCGTAAAGAACTTAAAAAATATAGGAAAGAAAAAGAAAAAAAAAAGAATAGAGAAAAATAAATAAATAAAAAAGAAAAATAGGCCAGGACCTTAAAAAAATATATGAAAAAAATGAAAGAATAGAGAAAACAGAAAAGAAAAGCAGTGCAAATACGAAAGAAAAAACAGAAAAAAAAAGGGTTGGAATTTGAGAGTGGGACATGTGTAAAAAGAAAAGTTTAAAATATTATATAGATTGAAATAGATAGATTAATTTTTCTTAGTTATTTAAAAATATACACTAACACTCTTTTAATTGTTTGAAAACATTACGTACATCAGGTTCCTCTATAGAGCAATTAGTGTAATATTTTTAAAAATAGGAGAACTTTGTGTAATTTTACAAAATTGAGAATTGGTCCGTGTATTTTTATTTTTTTTAAATGATAGCAAATTGTAAAAGGATATAACGAGGTACTTTGTTTCTTCATTCTCTTCCCTTACTTTCAAATCTCTGAATTAAATAAGAAAGTTTCATGAAAATTGTTTCCTTCTAATTTTCCTCTGCATTTTTCGTTTTCTGACCAAATACTAGTCCATTAGCTTTTTTTTTTTTTTTTTTTCTTTCAACTTGACATCCCACTTTACTGCAAGTTGATAAAGAAGCAAAACCACCAAGGTAATATAAAAAATAAAAGGGTAAGCTTAGGTTAAATTATTTTAATTTTTAACCACCACCTTTTGCATTTTCCTTTGTGCGTAGGAATCAACAACTTTCATTTTCTTGTTGTTATTTTGAGGTTGGATAACCTTGTGCTTACATGAAAATGGCTACAAACTACTACTTGCAGAAGTACTATCCACAAGTTTTAAACACCACATCAACACATTTTGTTCTCTTTTATTTTTATTTTTATCACGTTACATCATCTATCAAATCAATTATTTATCTCTCATATCTTCCTTTCTCATCCTTTCTCACTTATGATGTTTGATATCTAAGCAACATTTTTCTTCTTGTTGCAATCCTTAGTGAATAGTTATGTAATTTATACCGTCATAAAATCATGGTTCTTAAAGTGTAAGTCATATTATTTTACCAGTATTATTGGGTTACACTTGTATAGGTTTTACAACACTAGTAAGCAATAACTCATAAAATATTTCCAAATAATAATGAGTTTGGTGAACTTTTGAAGCAATGTGATGAGAAGCTTAGATTAACTAAACTGTTCTATACAAGCAAATTAAATTGTTCATTACTTAGCCAGGACATCTAGACTCTAGATTATATCCTAGTCCACATGTTTTTTTTTTTTAGTCCTAATTGTATTCAATCTTTGACAATTAATGAAATTCTTTGAGCATATTTACATAAAAAAAAAAAGACTCAATAAATTTTTTTAAAACTAATAAAAGTATTAGGATAAATTTCAATATTTGGTCGGTGTTTACAACAATTCACTCTATGGTTTCATACTTGATCCCAAGGTTTTGGAGGAAGGTTATGTTATAATGTGTTTGGACACACGTTTATATAACTCAAGTTTTGGCTGAGTTTTCATGTTGGTAACATGTGATCAAACACAATCACTTAGGAAAACTTGTCAAAATTTCAACAAGGTTAGTGTTTATATGGTCCATGTCATATAATTCCTAAATTTCAAGCATAATAATATGAATGATTAGAATTAGAGAAATACTCTCCAATACATTCCCACACACTCTTTATTACTACTGCCGGTCCTTTTATAAGAAACAAGCTTCAGGGCAAAATACATTGAAACTTGTTTCTTCTAAAAAAAAATAATGACCAGAGGAAGTATTAGTTAAAATTTGTTGAAAAAATCAAAATTGTGTAAGTTATTGGTACATCCACATGTGTTGGCAGCTTTTTGATCCTCTCTTTCAGCCCTTCATTCTAGCACCATTACTTATTCAAAATATTGTATAATTAATTGACCATTATAGTGTTAATCTGTTGTCTTATTCTCAGTCATTTTGTTGTCTTATTTCTAATCTATTTTAATTACTAATTATTGACACAAGATGTTATTTATTCTCACGTTGTAAACATGTAAATAATACAATTTGAATATACACACCTTTGTTACATTCTTTATGGTATCAGATTAGCCATCACTTCATAGCAACCTTTTCTTCTTTTCGATCCTCATCATGGCATCATCAAACAATTTTGATTCCAATGGCCTCAAAGACCTCATGGAGTTTAACACAAACTCTCATCTTCCAATTAAGCTAAACAACACCAATTATAAACAAGTTAATTTGCTTCTCATAGCTCGTGATCTTGAAGGCTATGTCACAGGCACAACAACGTGCCCCCTTGCCACTATTGGCACGGTGAAACTGCATCATCTAATTCTGCTCACTCCTTTTGGATCAGACAAGACAAACTCATCTACCTTGCTCTTCTTGGCTCGTGCGATTCTAAAGCATGATTTGTCGTGGCTGTTGATGATACTTCTCGCAATGCTTGGCTAGCCCTTGCTCATGTCTTTTCTAGTCAATCCTAATCAAGAATTATGTCACTCAGGGAACGGCTCAATTTCATAACCAAAGGCAACTCTTCTGTCTCAACTTATTTACACTCAATCTGCAATATTGCTGATGAATTGGCCCTCATTGGTCATCCTATTGATAACCTTGAAATGGTTATTCATGCCTTGAATGGTCTTGGACCAACCTTCAGAGAATTTACTACTTCCATTCACACTCGTGATTCACCAATTGTTTTCAACGAACTCTATGACAAACTGGTGGATTTTGAGATGTTTCTGTAACGTGAAGAATGCATCTTGACACCGGTTCCTATATTACTGCCAACCTTACTCAGCGCCATTATAATAGCAATGGTCAAGGATGCTATCAAACTGGCTGCAACAACAATTACCATGGTTATGCTCCTACTCTCTCCAACACCAAGAAGCCACCACTCAACAATCCTACCATTTTTCAATACTGTGAAAAACTTGGTCATTTAGCAAAGCAATGCTACAAGATTCATGGCTACCCAAACAAGCCACGCCATCCAACTGCCCATGTGGCCCAACAAGTGGTCTCACTCATCTCCACCTTCCTAGCTATTTGATTCTGGCGCATCCCATCACATCACCAATGACATGAGCAATCTATCTATAAAAGAAGATTACCATGGAATTGATAATCTTCAAGTTGCAAATGGTAATCAACTTCTTATTATTCATACTGGTTCAACAACTATTTCCACTAATGGTTCTTCTTTAAAGCTTTTAGATATCCTTTATGTTCCCAATGTTACTCAAATTTTGATATTTGTTTCTCAATTGTGTCAAACTAACAAGGTTTCTATTGAATTTTTCCCTTGGCATTTCGAGGTAAAGGACTCGCACACAAAGGAGATTCTTCTACAAGGACTGAATAAAGACAATGTGTACAAGTTCCAACCGAATGCACCTGTCCCACACACTTCCTTTGCTACCTCTAACCCATCACTCAAGCTATGACACCATTGACTTGGTCATCCTACACCACCAACCCTTCTTCATCCACTCAAGTCAAACAACATTATCTATTCTAGTTCCCTCACTAAATGTTTGCCTTGTCTTTCCAATAAAAGCCACAAGCTACCATTCTCAATGTCCTCAATTTCTAGTTCTTATCCATTAGAAATTTTGTACTCAGATTTATAGGGGCCGGCTCTAGTTAATTCAATTGATGGTTTTCGTTATTATGTGATTTTTGTGGACCATTTTTCCAAGTATGTTTGGCTTTATCCACTAAAACTCAAGTCTGATGTCTCAATCATATTTCCAATTTTTAAGAACTTGGTAGAAAGGCAATTCAATTTCCAAATTAAAACCCTTTATTCTAACAATGGTGGAGAATATATCAAACTTCGACCATTCTTACAAGCCAATGGTATCTCCCACCTCACAACCTCACCCCATACTCCTAAACATAATGGTCTCTCTGAATGAAAACACTGCCACCTCACTGAAATTGCTCGTTGCCTCCTAAACCACGCCTCTTTTCCTCCACATTACTGGTCCTTTGCCTTCCAAACAGCAGCCTACCTAATCAATCGGTTACCCACCCATGGCCTTAACATGAGCATACCTCACCATGTCCTTTTTAAAACCCCCTTAAACTACAAGAAATTAAAAACCTTTGGGTGTCTTTGTTTCCCTTGGCTTAAACTCTATACAAACAACAAGCTTCAACCAAGGTCTGAACCATATCTATTTCTTGGGTATAGTCTCACACAAAGTGCCTATATTTGTTTCAATTTCAAAAACAACAAATTCCATCACTCTAGGCATGTCCAGTTTATAGAAGACATTTTCCCCTATTTTCCAAATTCATTTCCAATCTCTGACTCCCCTTCAGCCTTTCAACAACCTCCTTTTATTGCACATTATGATTCACCATCCTTAACTTCAGTTATTCCAATTTCAAATCCAACCATCATTGACCTTCCTCAAAGGCCCCACTCACCTATCATCACCTCACCCAATTCACTTCCCAATTCCTTAACCCAAAATGATACCTCATCATCCACTCAACTTGTGAGTCCTTTTCCCTCCACCCCAACCACAATACAACCCCCCCCCCCCAACCAATTACTTGTACATGTTTCATTTTCATCTCAGTCACTTGCAGTCTTCAACTTTGGCAGTGCTAAACCATCCCATGATTACTTGTGGGAAAGCTGGAATAGTCAAACCCAAGAAGCTTTTTTCTATGTCTGAACATGCACTACCACCAACAGACGAACCAACGTATGTATCTAAAGCATTACAATTTCATGAATGGAAACAAGCTATGTCTGAAGAATTTACAGCCCTCATGACCAATGGCACATAGTCCCTAGTTCCTAATCAACCACACTTTAATGTCATTGGGCACAAATGGGTGTTTCGCTTGAAAAGAAATCCAGATGGATCCATTGCGTGTCACAAAGCACGACTTGTTGCTAGAGGCTTTCATCAACGACCAGGTATTGATTATAAAGACACTTTCAGTCCAGTTATCAAACCTTAAACAATCAAAATAGTCTTGTGCATTGCTCTCTCAAAAGGTTAGTCTCTAACACAAATGGATATTAATAATGCATTCTTGCATGGTACGATCTTTAAAGATGTTTAGATGCACCAACCTTAAGGATTTGTTCATCCTACATTCTCTCATCATGTGTGCAAGCTCCATAAAGCCCTATATGGTCTAAAGCAGGCACCTCAAGCTTGGTAACATGAATTAAAATCCTTTGTGGTTGCCTATGGATTTTTCAATAGCAAATCCGATTCTTCACTCTTCATTTACAAGCACGATAATGTCACTGCCTATTTTTTAGTATATGTTGATGATCTCCTTCTTATGGGCAACAATGACAATTTCGTAAGTCAATTTAAGGCTACTCTAGCTGCCAAATTTTCTCTCAAAGATCTTAGGAGACCGAGTCACTTCCTTGGTGTCGAACTCATTCCTACATCCAATGGAATTTTCTTGTCTCAACATCATTATATTAGAGACATACTATAGAAAGGAAATATGACTGATGCCAAGCCAGTAGGCCCTCCAATGTCTACCACTTGCTCACTTGGCACTAATGATGATACACCTAGTTGTGACTCCTTTTCCTTTCGCAGTCTCATTAGATCCTTGCACTACTTATCCATCACCAGACCAGATGTGACTTTTGCTGTCAATAAGTTATCCCAATACATGCAAGCACCCTCACCCATTCACATGCAAGCTCTCAAGCGCATTCTACGTTATCTCAAGCACACCATTTTCCATGGTCTCCACCTTGTTGCTACAAGAAATCTTGATCTCATTGCATTTTGTGATGCAGATTAGGGTGGTGACAATGTTGATCGAAAGTCTACTAGTGCCTACATCGTTTATCTTGGCCACATTGCCATTTCATGGTCATGCAAAAAATAGTCCATAATTACGAGATCTTCCCCTAAGGCTGAATACCGCACAATCGGAACCACCACGTTTGAACTCTTGTGGATACAACAACTGCTCATGGAGCTTGGGATCCAAATAACTAAACAACCAAACATCTTCTCAAATAATATTGGTGCTACGTATCTCTGTGCAAATCCAATGTTCCATTCACGAATGAAGCATTTAGCTATTGACTACCACTTCATTCGTGATATTATTGCCAAAGGTGAACTCATAGTGTCTCATGTACCTTCAAGTCACTAACTAGCAGACTTGCTCACAAAGTCTCTCTCTCCATCACGACATGAGTTCCTTGTCTCCAAGATTGGCGTCGTTGACCACTCTTCCATATTGCGAGGGTGTATTGGTACATCCACATGTTGCCTTATTCTCAGTCATTTTGTTGCCTTATTTCTAACCTATCTTAATTATTAATTGCTGGCACAAGCTGCTATTTATTCTCACTTTATAAACATGTAAATAATACAATTTAAATATACACACTTTTGTTACATTTTTTTTATAAGTTTCACTGTTTAATGAACTTAGCTCATACTTTCGTGGTTTTCAATAAATATTAATCGAATGTATTGAAAGGAGTATGTTGTTAGCATTTTTCTTGAAATTGAGATTTGCTAGGTTGGGACGTGGGGAAAATAAAAGAAAATGTAAAGGGGGATGAGGGCAAAAATAAATATGCATGTTTTAATAATTAGTAGGTTTTCTTCCTTTTTCTTCCATTAGTCCATCCATTGTCAATGCTAATCAACTATGCATGTATAACTAAAGACTAATGATATGGTGATACAAACAACTCCCTCTACCAAGAAGAAAAAAGAGGAATTAGCTATGACACAAATCCCATATTATATATAGAGATCCTTAATTTCTTACCATAGTCTTATACATAGGATCCATTTCTCCAAACTTATTTTCAAATTATAAGCTATTTTAAGTTGAAGTAAAAATAAAAGTTTAAAAAAATAAAGTAAAAAGTTCTTTGTTAATATTTATTTATCTTTTAACTTAAAATTAAAATATAATCAGATTGAGAGGTTTTGACTTTAACTTTCTCCACTAACAAATTAATCATTAATATTTTTCGATAAAAAAAACACTATTATTTTGTATGATGAAAAATTATATTTATAAAATAAAATATTATAAAAAAAATTATTTATATAAAAATATTTTAAAGATAATAAAACTTTTAATAGTAATGTGATTTTCGATAATGTTTTAAATAGTTGATTAATAATTTTATTAATTAAAATATTTTTTATTTTATTAAAATTAACAATATTTTTTTATAACAAAATAAGTTGAATAAAAGTATAAAAGATACTTTTTTTAATAACTGGAATAATTCACAATACTTAATGAGAAAAAATATTTCAACATTTATTATATATAGGTTGTAATTTGGCCTTATTAAGATTCAAAGAGAGAACATGAAAATAAGTTTGGCATAAATAACTCTGATAACTTATTATAAAACTCCTTTTACTCATTAGTAATTAGTTCAACTTTTACTCAAAAGTTACTGTAACTTATAAATTGAAAACGAAATGGATCCATGCAGCATAACCCACCATGCATGGTGCCAGGAATATGCTTATCGGATGACAGCCATAAATTGTTTCCACTCAACACTTTTTACCATATTCTGGTTATAAGACAACTATTATGTGAGAAAATCAATCAGTCATTACAAAAATCAATGATTAATTACTAGTGATAAAATTGAAGTAAATAGAAATAAGATTCAGCATGGTTTGATGACCTTTGGCATTCTGCTTCCACAAACACTAGATGTTCATGCAATGTAAGACGAAGTGCGAGCACAATTTACAAGTCAATAGTATAGTATGGAACTGACTAAAGAATAATAAAGTTTTGCTGTACAAGTCAATTTGCAATTTCTTGCCTACTGTAGCCTTCAAGGAAGCTACGCCATACATTTGCCTTTGGTGGGAAAGGCATGCTTGCAATGATTTTTTCAGCTTCCTTGATTTGTCCATTTTTAGCCAGGAGGTCTACCAAGCAATGGTAATGATCATGTTCTGGTGGAATCCCATACCTGGTTCCCATTTGGCTGAAAATTTCCATGCCTTTGTTTACTAATCCACCATATCTGCAAGAAGAAAGCACTGCTCTGAGTGCTAATGCATCAGGCTTCAACCCCATCAATTCCATGTTTTGGAATCTCATCACTGCCTCATAAGCATAACCGTTCAGCCCAAGGGCAGTAATTAAAGCTGTCCATGTAATAATATTTTTGTTCTTAATTTCTTCAAAAACTTTCACTGAACTGTCAATGCTTCCACACTTCCCATACATGTCAATTAGTACATTGCCCAAAAATGTGTCATAGTTACCAGGATTAGTCTTTATAATCAGTCCATGAAGAGAACTGCCCAAATCCAGAAGGCAAAGTTTGGTGCACACAGACAATACACTGATAAATGTGTAACTATCTGGATGGATGCATGCAGAATGCATATGCTTGAAAAGCACAAAAACCTCGTCATGATTATTGCTCCGAGCGCAAGCTGAAATGACAATGTTCCAGGATACAACATCAGGTTTTTCTAGCAAAGAAAGCAGCTTTACTGTTTCATGGTACCGGCAAGTTCTGTTATAGATTCCAGCAATGATGTTAGATGGGACTGCAGGAAGTGGGTTATTGAATTCTTTGACAAACGAAAGTGCTTCATTTATGAGACCATTTCTGGTGTAAGCCATAACAAGAGAGCTTAATACGTATTCATTACTCTCATACCCTGATTTTATAATCAAGCCATGGAGCTGATGAAGGTTTGACATTGAAGATGACTTGAGAACAGTAGAAAAGGAAAACTCATTAGGGGAGTAACCCAATTGGAACATTTCTTGTAACAATAGAATCGATGTGGAAGGGCAAATGTTTGAGTAACCCAGTATCAAAGCATTCCAAGAAACCAAATTCTTCTCTTCTATCTGATCAAAACATTTATGAGCTGAAATAAATTTATCACATTTGGCGTAGAAGTCTACCAATGCAGTACCCACAATAACATCAGATTCAAAACCACTCCCAATTACATTAGCATGGACAGATTCTCCACATACCAAGTTTCTCAAACTAGTACATGAGTCAATAACAGCAACAAACGTGGCTTGACTTGGCATCAATCCGCTCCTTGCCATATTCAAAAACAGCTCCAGAGCCATCATAGGTCTCTCACTTTTTACCAATGCATCAATGACTGTATTCCAGGACACAACATTCTGAACAGGAACCTGCTCAAACAATCTTTCCACCGCAAACATAGCTTTGCACCTGACATACACACTGATGAGAGAATTAACCGCAGCAATTTCACAACCAATCCCACATTTAACCATTAAGCTATGAACCTGTTCACCATATTCTAAATCCTCCTCAGAATCAACAAGTCCGGACAAAACAGCAACAAAAGAACCTTCCGACAAAGACATCCCCGTCCCCACAAGATCACAAAACAAAACCTTACACTCTTCAACAAAACCATTACGTGCCAGCAAGGACACCATGGAGTTCCATGTCACCAAGCTCTTCAGGGGCATTTCTTCGAACGCCAAAAACAGTTCATCCCAACATCCATGTCTCCCCAACAAGCCCAACAAAGCAGTACCCACAAAAGCATCAGCATCTAAGAGTCCATTCCTAATGCTCAAAGCGTGGAGCTGAACACCCTGAGAAAGGTTCAACAACTCACACGACAGCAACCCGGTGAGCGTGTATTGGGTAGGCGCAAAACCACTCCCCCTCATGTGGCAGAGCAAGTTCCAAGCATCGTCTACATCCCCGCCTCGACAATAAGCAGTGATAAGAGTGTTGTAAGAGACAACTGTTCTGCGGGGCAAAGCGTCGAACACCTTGCGTGCATGGAGCAGTTCACCCAGGGCACTGTAAGAGGAGATGATGTTGTTGTGGATGAAAATAGATTGCTTTGGAATGTGACCCATTGTGATGGTGAGTGCATGGAGACATTTGGTGGTATTGAGGTACCGAATGGTGGAACATGCTTGGAGTAAATTGAGGAGTAGTTGGCCATGTTGGCAACTCATGCAGCTAAATTATCGTATAGTACTTTATAAAATACTAATAATTTACTTAATTCTCTATGCATAAGAAAAGAAGTTACTTGAAGGTAAAAACATCCGTTTCTCATTGTTGTGCCATCTCTTGCATATAAATTGGTGGTTTTATTTATAAATCATCTTAAGCATTTTGATGAAGAGATGCAACTCTTTAATGAGACATATTTTATGACACTATTAATGATTAATTAAGAGACACATCTCGTGTCTTTTGATGAAAAGATACATCTTTTTGTGAAACTACATACACTTTCATTGAAAGATACAATTTTTCATAATAAGATATTACATTTATCAAGTCCAAACACTTTATAGGTAGATTATTAAAAATTGGATATCCAATAAATATGTAAGTGATAGGTTTTTGGTAAACTTATAAAAAATCGTTCAAGTAAATAAAATGGTAAGAAATCAAGTATCGAACACAAGGACTCACATAACATATTTAATTAAGCAAGATATATTTACTAAACGGATAATGTGTAAAAATGACTTGAATAATAATAAAATGCAATTAAAACTAAATGTAAGCAATGGAAATTGGTTTAGAACATAGAACAAACACTTGGTATACAAAGATGTCGATTCAATGATGTGAAGTAATTGGGGTTCGAATCCACCCATTCATCCTCCCATATAAATAAATCAAGCAATTATACAAAATGAATTCATGAATTTACCATAAATCTACCCAATTACTTTAACCCTAATTCTTTAGATGGAGAGAGTCTAAGTTGCTTTATCAACTCACCAATCCCTTGATTCAATTGATGAAGCTACTTACATAGAGCTCAAAGATTAGAAAAATGGCTAATGACTCTTAGAAAGAACCATGGTTTAGCGTTAAACTCAGGTCCTCTGGGACAATGCCTGTTGCTTTAAAATTTGCTAAATCAGTGAACCATGGTCTCTTACTGACTAAAAGTAACATCTCATCAAGAAACTCTTCTCGTACTTCATTCTCTTTAGATGTGACTTCTTCATTTATCAACCGAGAAAGATGGTCTGCTACCAGGTTCTCACTTCCCTTCTTATCCTTGATTTCCAAATTAAATTCTTGTAACTGAAGAATCTAGCGAATGAGTCGAGGTTTTAAATTGGGTTTAGTAAGGAGGTATTTGATTACAGCATGATCAGTGTAGACTATGACCTTTGACCCTATCAAATAAGATCTAAATTTCTCAAGCACATACACGATAACTAATAGCTCTTTCTCTGTCGTTTCATAATTCACTTGGGCCTCATTCAACACCTTGCTGGCATAGAAAATAGCATGAAAATTCTTGTCTCTCCTTTGCTCCAAAACTGCTCCAACTGCATAATTGCTTGCATCACACATCAGCTTAAATTCCTTATTCTAATCAGGAGCCACTATAACAGGTGTTGTTACAAGTTTTTCCTTAATCAAGTTAAATGTTGTCAAACATTCACCTCCAAATGCAAATTTAGCATCCTTGGAGAAATCTTTGATGAATCGTCTGTAGAATCCCACATGCCTGAGAAAGCTCCTAATTCCTTTAATGTTGTTAGGTGGTGGCAATTTGTCAATCACATCCAGCTTCAATTCCTCTGGATAAGATTTTGTGGCCTAGCACTATTCCTTCAGTCACCATAAAATGGCATTTTTCTCAATTCAAAACCAGATTTGTCTCAACACATCGCTTTAGCACTATATCCAAATTTGCAAGGCATGCATTAAATGAAGGGCCAAAGACTAAGAAATCATCCATAAAAACCTCTATACACTTCTCCACCAAATCTAAAAATATGGCCAACATGCATCTCTGGAAGGTGGCAGGGGCATTGCACAAGCCAAAGGGCATCCTCCGATAAGCATACACACCAAAGGGGCAAGTAAAAGAAGTCTTTTCTTGATCTTTAAGATTAACAACAATTTGATTGTAGTCAGAGTACCCATCCAGAAAATAGTAGTAGGCTTGTCTTGAAAGCCGCTCCAACAGTTGATCCATGAATGGAAGAGGGAAATGATCCTTCTTGGTGGCATCATTGAGTTTTCTATAATCAATACACATACGCCAACCAGTCATTGTTCTTGTTGGAATAAGATCATTCTTTTCATTCTGAATGACTGTCATCCCACCTTTTTTTGGCACCACATGCACATGACTCACCCAAAAGCTGCCGATATAGGGTAGATCATGCCAGCTTCCAACAATTTCAACACTTCCTTACGCACCTCTTCCTTCATGGTAGGATTCAAACACCTTTGTGGCTAGCAGATTGGCTTGAAATCACTTTCCAACATGATGGAATGCATGCAATAAGATGGACTTATTCCTTTAAGATCATAAATATTCCATCCTATCGCCTCTTTGTGGCGCTGAAGAATTCTCAATAGCATCTCTTCTTCCTTTTGAGACAACTCACTGTTGATTATCACCGGCTTCTCTCCATGTTCCTTAAGAAAAACATACTTCAAATTTTTGGGTAACAATTTAAGCTCAATCTTGGCCTTTGGAATTCCCTCATGCTTCCTCAAATCTTCCATACGTTCACTTCTTGGTGGAACTTCCTTAGGTGCCTCCAACTATGTAACAACATTCTCCATATCTTCCTCTTCTTGAGTAGTAAGGATACTGTGAGTTTTGGTCAAGATACTTTCAAGAAGGGAATGAGTCATGAATTGCTTTGACACATCCTCCACTACCTCATCAATAACGTCCACCCTTAAGCATTCTTTCTGATCATTAAGATGTTGCATAACTTTGAAGATGTTGAATGTCAGCACCTCATCTTCTAACTTTAGTTGGAGATGTCCTTCGCCCATATCCATTACTACTTGAGCAGTCATCATGAAAGGCCTTCCCAAAATCACTGGAACTTCACGGTCCTCCTCTATATCTAGAATCACAAAATCAACTAGAAAAGTGAACCTTCCCACATTCACCAAAACGTCCTCCACAACTCCAAATGGACATTTGACAGAGCAGTCAACTAGTTGTAAGGTCATCCTTGTGGGCTTAACCTCCAAGCTCCCAATTCTTTTTAACAAGGAGAGGGGCATCAAGTTGATGTTTGCCCCTAAGTCAATCAATACTTTCCCAATAGGAAGGTCACCTATGGTGCAAGGTATGGTGAAGCTTCCCAAATCCTTGAATTTGGGAGGAAGAATTCTCTGAATGATGGCGCTGCAATTTCCATTGACATTTATAGTTTCTTCTTCAATATACTTACGCTTCTTTGTCAACAATTCCTTCATAAACATTGCGTATAGCAGCATTTGCTGAAGAGCCTCGCTGTCGCAACCTGGATCGCGGCGGGACAGCGGTTAAAATCGTAAAGTGTGGATCAGAGGAGTCGCCACCAATGTTTATTAAGGAAAACATCAGAAAAAAAATTTTTTAGAAAAAATGGTCTTTCAAACCAGATTTGAATTCGGGAGTCCATTACGTGTAGGGAAGGTATTAGCACCCTACAACGTCCGTCACAAAGACGATTACCTTTAATTAATTAAGCAAAATCTTTTATAATTTCTAGACATTTATCTCACCAAAACATTACTAGAAAAGAATAATTAATTTTACTAAATGAAAGAAAGCGACATTTTTATTTTTATTTTTATTTTTTAATTTAGGACTCTTAAGTTGTCGCAACTCATTTATCCTAAAAAACACTTTAAAAAATTGACAGAGGTGTATACCCAAGCCAATTCATCTTTATTATTATTTTTTTTAAATGATTTTAATTTAAACAACTATTGATAATTAAAGAAAGTGCAACTTAGTAAAACGGAGGTGTAGACAGAAATATGGCCCCAAAATGAGAAGCTGTAATTTGGTAAAATGGAGGTGTAAGTAGAAATCTGGCCCAAAGACGAGTAGCTGTAATTTAGTAAAATGGAGGTGTAAACAGAAATCTGACCCAAAACTTAAAGGTTGTAATTTAGTAATTTCGAGGGTGCAAATAGTAAACTGGCCCAAGACGTGAAGGTTGTAATTTAGTAATGCTAGAGGGTGCAAATAGTAAAATGGCCTAAAACGCGAAATTAAATTTAGGGTTTCTGTGTCCTCATTCATTCAGCTGCTTGGCTACTAGGGTTCGCGAGAGAGAGGAAGGAGGTCGAGATTGGGATCGGACTTGCTACGGCGGCGCGAGGCGCGAGGGGCGAGGGCGATATTGGGTGGCCGGCGAGGACGAAGGCGCCTCGGTGAGGGGCGACGATGGCGGCGTGAGGTCGCGGTGGTCCTGGAGGCGGAGGGAGGTGAGGTGGAGGAGAGTGTTTGGCTTTTTTGCAGGGATGATGTTTGGCTGTTTGGCGGAGGTCGCGAGGGTGATGTTGGGTGGCCGGCGGAGGTCGCATGGCGCGAGGGAGTGGTCGCGGGGTGCGGCGGCTGTGAGGGCGCAGTGGTCGCGGGGTGATGGCGACGGGGTCGCGGCGGTGCACGTGGCTAGGCGAGGTGGAGGAGGATGAGGGTGGCGCGAAGGTGCGTCACAGTGGTGTAGGTGGCGGCGCGGGCGCGCGTGGCTGGTGGAGGGGAGGACGAAGACCGTCGGCCCAGGTTGTGTCTCTTCCTCTTTCTCATTCCCCTTTCTTTTCTCTATTTCTACTTCCCCTTTGCCTTGAACTGATTTCTCTGTTCGATTGGTTTCTCTGTTTGAGTTTTCTGATTTCTTTTTCCCTCTCTATATTTCTCTTTGGCCTTGAACCGATTGCTCTGTTTGTTTGTTGGATTGGTTTATCTGATTGGTTGGGTCCTCTGATTTGTTCGATTTGTTTTGTGGGTCTGTTTGTATTGGCTTATGTTCCTGGCTCTGTTTATGCTTTGGATTTTTACCACAACGTTTGATTCTGATTCTAAGGCCAGGCTTATATCTTTGATAGGTTTGATTAATTTAAATTTAAACATGGCATTTTCTCCTCAAATTCATATCTCTTTATCATTTTAAGCAAATAGATTACAAGATAATATGTTGTTTACAAGAAAAAATATAAAAAAGGGTAATACTTGATGAAGATTACATGAAGATTGAAAGAAAAGAGACCTGTTTGCTCTACTTTTCTGATATTTTCTTTACTCCGCTGATCTCTCTTCTTTTTCTCTACTTTTCTCTGCCTTCTAGTTCTCGGTTGATCTCTCGGTGCTTTTTGTCTTCCCTTTTGTTTCTGATCTGAGCGTGTTTTCCTTTTTTTTATGCCTCCTTCTTTTCTCTGATCTTCCTTCCTTCTTTATAGATGAGATTTCCTTCCTAGGAAGGTTTTTTTCTCCTTTCATCATTATTTTTTCCTTTTGCAGCTGCCATGTTTGAAAAATGAACACCTCCTACTGTGCCTGCATGATGACGGAGCTGCTGATGGAGGAGCCACTAGATTGCTGAAGCTGCTGCTGGTGGAGAAGCTGCTGAAGCTGCTTGTTTCTTCTTTTTTCTTTCTTTTCTTCTTCTTCTTCTCCTCGTGGCTTCCTTTTCCCTTTTCTTTTTCTTGTGCTTGATCTGGGCACTTATGTAAGCTATACTTCAATTTTTTTTAAAGAAACTTGTAGCATTGCAGCAGTGTAAGGAGAAAAATGAGAAAAAAAATGGGTTTCTTGCTTATTATATTATTGTGTGTTCTCCTTCATTTTTTCTTTCCCCTTTCATTCTTTCATTCATTTTTTTTATGTAGCAAGATAAACTTGTGGGATAATAATAACAATAACAACAACAATAATAATAATAATTATGGGATAATAATAATAATAATAATAATAATAATAATTATGGGATAATAATAATAATACTAATAATAATACCAATAATAATAACAACAATAATAATAATAATTATGAAAGATAATTAGACGGACAAAATTAAGTGTTGACACGTTAAAAGGAATTTTGATCTCAAGTTGTTTGAAGATGTCCAAGAATCTTGCAAAGTACCTTTCCTTAAGGTAACTTTTTTACCACTTCCCATTTTTCCTTCACTGAATTGCTTCCCTCTTCATTCAACTTTATCTTTTTACCCTTTTTCTCTCCTTCTTTCTCTACGTCCTCTTCAATCTTTTTCTCACCTTTTGTTAATCCAAATTGTTTGTCCCCTCTTGTATACATAGCATTACAGTTTTCCTTGGGGTTAGTCGTAGTGTTCCTAGAGAAACCAGCACCTTACTACTCGACTAATTGTCTAGCCAATTGTCCAACCTGCGTTTCCAAGTTCTTAATCGACGCATCTATATTTTCTGATTAGACAAAGCAACATTTATGAATCGATTCAGAGAGTCTTTTAGATTGATTTGTCGCTCATACCAGTTCATTCAGTTCGGAAGGTCCTCCTTAATCATTCCTCGCATTATTTCCTGGATGGTATTTCCGACATTGGTGCTCTAAAGTGTTGCCATACCCATCATACTACCCTGAGCAGTTGTTGTTACCCATATAATTCACTTCCTCATTAGCACCACCAGGACTTAAGCAATAGCCATCTTCATGGTTGCTGCCACATACTCTATAGCACAATGTATTCTAATGTGAAGATTGCCCTGTTAGTTGAATGCTCTTAAGTGCTGAGGTAAAGTGCTCATTTGCTTGATGAGGGTCTCCATTTGTTAAGTCATAATCTTGTTTTGGGCCAATATTGCATCCTATGCACCAAGCTCTACAATTCCTTTCTTCGGTTCTCCCCTATCATGAAGAATGACATGATCATTAGCTGTCATATTCTCAATCAATTCAA
This sequence comes from Amphicarpaea edgeworthii, assembly GCA_014843725.1. Lineage (NCBI taxonomy): Eukaryota > Viridiplantae > Streptophyta > Magnoliopsida > Fabales > Fabaceae > Amphicarpaea > Amphicarpaea edgeworthii. Next base: position 7,044,291 of record CM026323.1, on the reverse strand, counting down.
TCACCGTTCTAGCTGGCCTGGCTTTAATTCTCCCTCCAACTGAAGCATTTAGCAACAACTTAGTTTGTGGCCTCAAACCATCAAGAAACATGTTCAACTGCATAGGTTCGCTAAACCCGTGAGTTGGGGTTTTCCTTAAAAGAGCCCAAAAACGATCCCAAGCTTCATTAAGCGACTCTCCCTCCTTTTGCTTGAATGTCAAAATCTCTATATTCCCTTGAGTGATTTTTGATTGAGGGAAGTATTTCACTAGGAATTTGGACACCACATCCTTCCATGTTTGCAAACTATTCTCTTTGAAAGAATTCAACCACACTTTAGCTTCACGATCTAGAGAAAGTGAGAAAAGATTCATTCTGATTGCTTCATCCAATACTTGAGCGAGCTTCACGGTGTTGCAAATCTCAATGAAAGTGGACAAATGCTTATATGGATCCTCATTGGGCAAGCCATAGAACTTGTTGGCCTGAATAAGTTGAATCAGTGACCCCGAATAAGAAACATTTGCGGCTTGCACTTCTGGCTTAGCAATGTTGGAGAAATGAATTGGAATATCATATGTGTCATAGTCCTCAAGATTAGGAGGAGGATCCATGACTATCTCTTCCACAATTTCAGAGAAAATCAAAGGCGTTTCAGTTGGAGGGGACTGAGGCCTAGAAGGTGTAAAAGAGGGACTTCCTTGTTGGTTCCTCTTGGCTTCTAGCTTTTTCTTGTTCTTCTTTGCGTTGTTCTTCTGACAAGTCTTCTCAATTTCAGGATCAAAAGGTAATAGAGTACTTTGTTGGGATCTACCTTGCATAAAAAAGCAACCACACTAGAATCCAAGTTAGACACAAGAAACAAAACAATAAAAAATCCACACTATACGGTATATTTTTTATACTCACTCTTTTACATTGATTAAAATTTATGGGAAATTATCAATTTATTATTTCTTTGCATAAAAATATTAATTAAGGTGGTGAGAGAAAAAATTTATCATGTTGTTTTAATTTTAACTTAACTAGCTCTAGGAATAAGAAATACACTATACCTAACAAAATAAGATAATACTATCATGTCTTGTTGCATATCTTACAACGTATTAGTAAATGATATAATAGTGATCAACTTATCATATCCTATCATCTTATATTCTGTCCGCAAACGGATGCTTAATATTTTGAAAATGATATTAATGTTTTATAATTTTTCAAAACATTAATATTTTGACTAACATATTTAATTTAGGAATCACATAATCATTTGTGGCCTATGGAATAATTGGTTATTAGCTCATTAGAATAAAATATGGAAGTATAATTGGCTGATTCAAATAATCAATTAGTTGTTAAAAATAAAAGCACATATGTTGCAAATAATTAATTATCATTGTTTAATATTCAATTATTTTGCTCATTAAAACCAAAAAAATAAAGAAAAAAATTGATTATTGGATTAAAGTAATTAATTATTTATATATTATATATGCTCACAATTAGCACAGAAACAACAAAATAAAAGTAAGGTTGAGCAGACTTTCATATCGATCATGCTTTCAAACCAATGTAACTCAAAGTGACCCTACTCAAGCTAAAAGGTTTTATGCTTTTGCTTTTTACTTAAATAAAAATCATTTTCAAAAAAATCATAAAGATCAAACCTACACCAACTATGCACATGCAATATCGTTAATCATCGGACCAATGACAGACATGTGTTAATAATAATAAACGTAATCTATATATATATATTTTAGTTTAGTGACGGCAAAACTAAAAAAAGAAATATATTTAGTTTAATAATTTAAATTATATATTAATTTAATAATTTTTAATTAATAGAAATCAATCAAACGAATCATGGATTTTACTAAATTTGAATTTTAAAAATGAGTTTGTGAAAATTATGTTAATTTATATTGTTATTATTTGATCTTTCAAAATATATTATATGAAAATTTAATAAATTGTAAAGTATAAAATTTGTATAAAATAAATATTTTAATTTTCTTAATAAAGACTGGATTCATGTAGTTTAACAAGTAAGTTATTTGTTTGACCATTAATCTAATGACCTAGGGACTCAGCCGATTTAATTACTATTCGATTTTTAAAACTCTAAATAAAAGTAACATAGATAATATCGTCAACATTTTCAAATGAAAAAATATTATTTATGCAACTGTATATAATATTTTACACCTAAAAGAAAAAAAAAAAAAAAGTATGATATTTAATAAATGATGTAATGATGTGATAAAAAAAACATAGAAACATAAAATATTATTGTATGAATTGTTCTAGGAATAACAACACAATTCTTAACATGAAAATTCTGAATAGTGTATTTGTACCTTTCCTCAAATTGCAATTGATGTGAACTGCACAAGGAAAGAAGTACAAAATTGAATCCATTTTTTTGATATGATATGATAATAACTATCTGAATCCCATCCTTAGTGTCCTTCCCGTAGCAGCAGAATTGTTGAAGCGATTGGTGATATCAGCCAAAGGCATCCTTTTGTTGTTGTGATTCTTCGTGCTCTTTATCACTTTGTAATTGCTGTTACTGTTACTGTTACTGTTAAATGCTGGAGGGACATTCTCCTTGTTACCATGCTCAATTGTGCTCTCCATTTGTTGTAACGAATTTGAGTGTGACAACACAAGATTAATTTAAGGTGGTTGTTGTTTTTGTGTTGATGGATTGTGATGTTGGGTATTTATTCATTGCTCAGTGGGAGCACTTGAAAATTTTGAGTTTAGATTTTCAACTATGGAATTTGAAATGTTGATGGCGGTATTAAGGAGTAGAGCCAAAAATGAATGTGAGCGCGAAGTGTATCAATTCATGGACAATATATTCAACTTTTAGATCAAAACTCCAAAGTTGAAAAATCGTGCCTCAATCCCTCAATCCCTATTTTTGGGAAAATTATTATTAGGGGTCTTCTTTTCCTTTTTCAATACACAGGGATAAAGAAAAATGAAAAGAACACCCCAATAATATTATAACTAAATTGTTGTAAATTAACTAATTAATATTTCAAGTAAAATTTTAATCAATTTTTGATTTCACAAGTTGAACCAGTAGGGTTGACAAACAAACTTTATTGTTATAACGTTAAGATATTTTTTTTATATATATATTTTTTAACTGAGTTGATTAACTTATAAAAGAGGTAAAATTCAAGGGTTTGACTCCTCTAAAGTGAGGGAAGTGAACTTTAGAAAACATTTAAAACTAAAAATATATTTAAATCTTATTATGTAGATTATAAAAATGTCCCTAAGATGAAAAAAAAAAAAAACCAAATAACTTGTTACTTTCATACATTATTAAATTACAATAATGAAGACTTGCATTGATCCGCTAAACAATAAAATATAGATTACCAAAAGTTTCCCATTAAAAATGCATTAAATAATTAATTATTGAAAATATAATGAATAAGTTACAATGTTGAAAACTTTTCAATGGTGTATTAAATATTAAAACATAATTACAAAAATACCCCAATTTTATGAGAAAAAACTAGCACATTCTTTTAATATTTAGTAAAACTTAAATTTTTATTTGACCAAATTTAAATATTTTTATTAGTACTACAATATTTAAAATATTACACATTTTATGTAAATAGCTAAATATAATTTTGTGAAGACTTTTCAATGACTAGAAGTCATTAATTAATTGACATTAAACAATTTAATTAATTTTGCAAATATAATACACTAAATGCAATGATGAAGACTTTTCAATTGTCAATTTGACAATAAATATAGATTACAAAAAAGTCTCATCTTTGAAGAACATGTTAAATATATTAAATATTAGAAATATAATACATTAATTAACATGTCGATTCTATTGTGTCTGAACTTCAATCAAATGCTAAAAAAAAAATACAAGATAAAATGATTTGGATTCACATTTTCTTTATGGTATTCTGTTGTTAGATAGGTGTCTGGTTTATGCACTGCCATTTGGAAATTCATACAATATGGGGACTGAAGAGTGAAGATGGCTTTTGTTGTGACCAAATGAATCTTTATTACCACCTCCAAGTGTTGAGAAAATTACTAAGTAATATTCTATGCACAATGAGGAAGAGGAAACATATAATGAGAACTAGAGAAGTAAGGGAGGAGCAATCAAGATTCAAGGCTAACAAGATTTTCATTGTGCAATAAGATCAAATGACCAGTTGCCATGTATTTTTCAATTTCCCTTTTCATCATTCTTTTCTATTGTCTGTACTCTCATCTTTCTCCTTCTTGAACTATGCATGTAAATGTCAATCAAAATTTCAAGGATTTTTAGGCCACCTTGCCTTGTGCTGATTCTTGAGTTCAGTTGACTTCTTGTTATTGGTAAAGACAGTAGTTAAATACTCTACACTGTAAATATGTGTGCAAGAGAAAACAGAGCATCATGCATCAGCATCACGATATGTCAGAAACTAATTTCCTTAAGAATCAATTTAGGAGGCACGAGTGACAAGGCAAGGGATTCGATATTCACGTTATGCAATGGCCAATGGGACATGTTAATGTTATTGTACACTCCATTTTCTTGCATGCAACTGATTTTAATCATAATTTCCATTTCAATTTTATATTATTACAAAAAAGAGAGCACAATTTATTTTGCATAAGTTAAATTTCGTCCAGAAACTTGTAGTACAACAAATGGGTACTTCTCTCACAAAAAACCCACATAATATTCTAAACACTAAACCAAGTAGTATTTTAAAACTCTGTTGCTGGTGTCAGTGTCTATATCTATCTACATAGACAAGATACATTACATTACATGTGGATTTACATAATAGTAGTACAATTCTTTGCATTTCCTCAAACAGGTCATGTTCTGGGAGGGAAATTGCATCATTATTGTCCGAGTTCAAATTCCTTAAACAAAGTCTCTGGTTCAAACTTTGCGATGAAAACAGTTAGTCAGATCTCCGATAGAAATTAGTCATACCTGATAAATATTCAACCTTCAACACCAACGTCATAGACCCTTAAAGAAAAACATGGAAACTTCAGATTGAAGAGCAGCAGCAGTGAATAAAAGTAGCAGCACAGATGATAAAGCCATCATTTTTCAAACTCTGAATCTGAATGACGACCAATGTATTTATGCCTGTGCCTTTCCTCAAATTTGACTACCATTGCAAGAAAACAAGTACAAAACTGAATGTAACGACAACTAACTATCTGAAGCCCATCCTTAAATTTTTGGAGCTACGAGGTGACCTCCTAGGAAGTTCAGAAACTCCACCACTTTGTTGTTGTTGTTGTTGTTGTTGGGGAAGAGTGGAAGTACTAGTAGTAGTTGTAGTTGTTGTCGTAGTAGCAGAGTTATCGAAGAGGCTTGTGATGTCGGAAAGAGGCACTCTTTTGGGCTTTCGCTTGCTGCGCTTCTTTTTCTTAAAAGAAATGGGAACGATGTGGGGAATTTTCTGGGTTTTCTTACTCTTGCGACTACTACTCTCGGCCTCGCCGGTGTTTCTGTCACTACACGGCGGAGGCGGCGGAGGAGGAGGGATATTCTCTTTGTCACTGTGGTCGGAAGTGGTGGGGGCGGCGGCGGCAGTGTCACTAATTTGAGTTTCACTGCCACTGCCCTCCATAATAATTTAAGTGACACAGAAGAAGAAAGAAAAATAAGGTTATTCTTAAGGGATAGAGATGAAGGATTGTGTTGTGAGTTGTGAGTGATGTGGTGATGGTTTATATTCATTGTTGAAGAGAGGGACTTTGAAAATTTTGAGCGTTTTGGTTTTCAGGTTTTGGAAGTTCAGGATTTTGGTTATGGCGGTTTTTGTTAATTTGGGAATAAAAGGAAGAGGGAAATATCAAATATATGAAACTTCGAAGCGCGCGGAGTGCTTCCAGAATTCGGATTTCAGAATTCATATTCATATGTTATTACTTGGGGCCTAACGGGCCAAGAGCCCAAAACCAAAACACGGCCTCAGCAGTCACCACTTTTTTTTTTTTTCAATATTCAAAAGACTGTCTTATTTACAAATTTCCATTTAAGTTATAATTTTAATTTATCTACACATTTAATGGTTTTCTTAATTTAATTATTATTAGTTTTAATGAAAATAATATTCATTTAATTTTACCTTCATATTTTTATATATATATATATATATATATATATATATATATATATATATATATATATATCAGATAACACATTAATTATAATCTTACTTAATATATGTCGTGATAAACTTTATTTACTTGTAAAGTTTTAATAAAGATTATGATTTTATTAGCAGAAATAGTGATTTTTATAAAATAAATAAATAAAAGTAATATTAGAGTATTTAAAAGATTGATTGAATTGATATTCATAAAAACAAAAATTTAATATTGAAGTTTTAAATCCTCTTCAAAATAAGAAGTTTATATAAAAACATTTATTGGTTACTTTGATTGTTGTTGTTTTTTGAAAGGAGTTATTTTGATTGTTTTTGTATATTAATTAATGTATATCTGCATGTACAATCTACGCATTCAATATAACAATCTTATCTTGTTTGGAGAAGCAAAACATACTTTAATGATATCTATGTTTCTAAATGAATTAGTATATGATTATCAGTTAAGGGAAATTTAATAACAAAATCGTCATGCGACTTTAATGCAAATGCAGTTCCGACAAATTTATTATAAATACATGCACTTACAAATTACTGAATAAATATAAATATTAAAATAAAATAAAATAAAAAACAAGAAGTTTGGTGGAAAATAAGAACAGTATGTTTCGCTTCATCCAGAAAATTTGTGCAACAATTCAAATAAGCATTTCTCGCAAAAACCCACGTAATAACATAGCATTGTAAATACCATACCAAGTTTGTTTGTTTTTTTTTTTTTAATTCATCTCGTTGTGTCGGTGTTTATATATATGTATACAAAAAATAAACTACATAAACAGGATGCAATACATCACATCGAGATTCGATCTAGCATGTTAATACACACTGCAATTCTTTGTATTTATTTTCAATTTCAACATTTTCAAACTGTATACTTGTACCCTTCATCAAATTCTATCATTGCAATTCCAAAAATTCAAAATTGAAGCCTATCTGAATCCCATCCTTAATGTTTTGGAGGTACGAGGTGTCCTCCTAGGAAGACCTGAATAAACTCCAAATTGTTGTTGGTGGGAAAGAGTGAAGGTAGTTTTGTTGTTGTAACAAAACCATTGTTGACGAGGTTGTTGATGTCGGCAAGAGGCACCCTCTTGGGAATTCGCTTGCTGGGCTTCATGTCCTTCTTGAAATATGTTGGGATCTTACTCTTACCCTTGTTGTTGGTGTTACATGTTGTTGTTGGAGAGACATTCTCCTTGTTACTATGCTCGGAATTAATCATGGTAGCAGTGTCCATTTGTAAATCGTAACAAACAAATTTGAGTGACAAAAAAAATGTTGTATTGTAGTTTAGGAACAAAACATAGAAATATAAGAGGTGGGGGTGATGAATTGTGGGTGGTGGGGTGCTCATAGTATAATCATTGTTCAATAATAAAAGAGGGAGGAAATGAAATATTTGAGATTTTTGGTTATCGGGTATGAAAGCTCACAAATTTGTTGATGGCGCTTATTGTTAATTCCTGATTGATGGGTAGAGGGAAAACTGAAAACTTCAGGCGCGGAGTCGAAGGAGAATTCAGATTTCATACAAAAGTGGTCAGCCTCTGTGCCAATTTTCCTTCTTTTTTTTTTCTAACCCTAATTAAACTTATAATTAAATAGTGGTTTAACTAATTAATATTTAAAATAAAAGTTTGATTATGTTCCACAAAAAAAAAAAAATAGTAATAGCGACTCCTAATCCATGCAATTCCTTAATTTATATACATAAAAAAAATTGTACTAATTGTAATATGATAAAAAGGCATGATTTTTCTTTAGTTTGAAAGTGTTTTTACAAGAAGCTTGACTCCATCAAGGGACATGGACACAAATTTTACAGCAGTAATAGAAAATGCATATGATCTTTCTTTTGAACGAAAGCCTGGTCATCCTCGTTATTATCACCAACTTCCTCTTTTATAGCCTTAAAATAAAATATATTATACAAAAAACAGAAAACTAGAACATTTCAATTGGATAACAGGACAGAACAGTTAAATGCTCCTATGCAGCAAAGTTGGCCAAGATGATCTAAATCCTATTAAATCACTATCTATAGTGTCCTTACAAAAAATGTTTGCGGTACACTATACTGCTCCGAGGGACTTTCCAACTATCATAACAGTTAAACATAAACCTCTTTTAAGTGAAAAATTCACTGTAGTTTCTTCTCAAACAAATATAAAATGCATTTTGACCAAATGAGTACAGAAATGCAACACTTCACTTGGTATGCTACTCCATTTAAATCTATAATTCAATCATTATACCTACAAGTTATGATGAGAAAATGCTACCTTGATCATTGAGTTGTCTCAGAAATTGAAATCGTTCTAACTTTTCGTTTTACTTATAATTAGGATCACGTCTTGGAATTTACACGGTATTTAGGGTTATCTAGGCTCAAATACACTTTTTCAACTTCATGAAAACACAATTCATATTTATAATTGAATTATTGGGGTCACCACAAAATTCAAATTAAAGCATTTAGCAACAACATCAACAAAGAGATGTTTAATAAAATGGAAAATTTTAATTTCCTGGAATCCTAACTTGGGAAACTTATTTTTCCATGTTTGGTATCGAATTTGGGTTATCTAACATTCAATTGGGGTTTAAAATTTCTAAATAAAGAATTCAATTCATATTGCAATTGAATTCCAAGGGTTACTAATCTGATTCCACTTCGAGTCGGCTAGAAAAACAAATTTGTACACGAGTCAATTCGTAGAGGGTAAGTAGACTTGTAAATTTATCTTGAGCTAACACATTAAATTGTGAGTTTGATTACCATAATTAAGGATCATGGCTCAAAATTACGAATGAGAATTCACATTATATTTTGGATTAAGGCCACGAAGGGTCACTTTTAAATTCTTAAACAATTTGAAATTTTGTTAAATTCACACAAGATTCAAAATTGTGAATAAAAGTTCCCTTGTAATTTTGTATTGGGTTATGAAGGTCACATAAGAGATCTTTTGTTTTCATATATCATTCAAAATTGTGAATAAAAGATCACTTGTAATTCAAATTTGGCTTATTAGAGTCACCAGAGGGACATTTTTTAATTTACACATAATTCAAAATTGTAAATAAAAGTTCACCTGAAAACTTGATTTGGGTCATGAGAGTCACCAAATATACACTTTTTATTTCATATATCATTCAAAATTGTGAATAAAAAGATCACATGTAATTTTTATTTTGGTTTTTAGGGTTACTAAATGGATATTTTTGAATTTAGTTCAAAATTGGGAACAAAAGTTCACTTGCAATCTTGATTTGGGTCATGAGGTCAGTGTAGATACATTTTTTATTTCATACATCATTCAAAATTTTGATAACAAAAATTCACTTATAGTTCCGATTTAGGTTTCAAGGGTCACCAAATGATTATTTTTAAAATCACAAATAATTCAAAATTTTGAACAAAAATTTACTTGTACTTCTAATTTGGGTCATGAAGGTCATCCAAGAGACATTAGAATTCACACATAATATAAATGGTAAACAAAAGTTCATTTGTAATTCCAATTAGATCATCGAAGGGACATTTTTTAATTCACAAAGATTTCAACTTTGTGAACAAAAGTTCACTTGAATTTTCGAATTGGGTCATGTGGTTCACTAAATGGACATTTTTTTTAATTTACACATAATTCAAAATTGTAAATGCAATTAGGTTCATGAGCAACACTGGAGGGACATTTTTGAATTCACACAAAATTCAAAATTTTTAACAAAAGTTAACTTAAAATCCAAAAGGACATTTTTAAATTCATACAACTCAAAGTTGTAAACAAAATTTAGTGTGCATTTCTATTTTAGGTCATGAGGGTCACCAAAGGAACATTTTTTTAATCCATACATTTCAAAATTGTGAACAAATGTTCACTTGGAATTTTGATTTGTGTCATGAGATGGGTCATTGAAAGATCATTTTTTAATTCACACTGAATTCAAAATTATGAACAAAAATTCACTTGAAATTCTTATTTGTATCATCATGAGAAAGGTCATTGAAATGACATATTTGAATTCATAAATAATTTAAAATTATAAACAAAAGATCACCTGTAATTCTGATTTACGTCGATGAAGGAACATTTGTGAATTCACACGAATTTAAAGCTATGAACAAAAATTCACTTGTAATTTTGATTTTAGTCATAAGGGTCATTGAAATGACATTTTTAAATTCATACATAATTCAAAATTATGAATATAAGATCACTTGTATTTTCGATTTGTGTAAACGATGGGACAATTTTAAATTCACATCGAATTCAAAATTGTGAATAGAAGATCACTTATAATTTCAATTTGCGTCAACGTAGGGACATTTTGGAATTCCAGTAGAAGTCACACCTGTAATTTTGATTTTAGGTCATATAAGTCATCGATTGGACCTTTTTGAATTCATACATAATTAAAAAATTGTGAATAAAATTTCACTTGTAATTTTGATTTGTGTCATCGAAGGGACATTTTTGAATTCACGCAGAATTTAAAGTTGGGAACAAAAAATCACTTGTACTTTTGATTATGGGTCATAAGGATCCCTAAAAGAACTTTTTTGAATTCACACATAATTCAAAATTGTGAATAAAATTTAACTTGTAATTCCAATTTGCGTCATAAAAGGACATTTTTTAATTCACACATAGTTCAAAGTTGTAAACAAAAGTTCACTTGTAATTCTGATTTGCGTCAACGAAGGAACATTTTTGAATTCACGCAAAATTCAAAGTTGTAAATAAAAGTTCACTTGTAATTTCGATTTGGGTCATAAGAGTTACTGAAAGGACATTTTTGAATTCATACATAATTCAAAATTATGAATAAAAAATTCACTTATTTTTCTTAATTTGTGTCAATGAATGGACATTCTTGAATTCACGTAGAATTCAAAGTTGTGAACAAAAGTTCACTTGTAATTCCGATTTGCAGAAACAGAGGGACATTTTGGAATTTAGATAGAATTCAAAGTTGTGAACAAATGTTCACTTGTAATTCCAATTTTGGGTCATAAGGGTCACTGAATTGACATTTTTGAATTCACACATAATTCAAAAATTGTGAACAAAATTTCATTTGTAATTTCGATTTGCGTCAACGAATGAAAATTTTTGAATTCATGTAGATTTCAAAGTTGTGACCAAAAATTCACTTGTAATTCTGATTTTAGGTCATAAGGGTCGAAACATTTTTAAATTCACACATAATTCAAAATTGTGAACAAAAGTTCACTTTTAATTTCGATTTGTATCAATGAAAACACATTTTTTAATTCATGCAGAATTTAAAATTGTGAACAAAAATTCACTTGTAATTCCGATTTGAGTTATAAAGGTTACTAATGGAACATTTTTAAATTCACACATGATTGAAAATTGTGAACAAAAAATCATTTGTATTTTCGATTTGTGTCAACGAAGAGACATTTTTGAATTCACACATAATTCAAAATTGTTCGATTTGGATCATAAGGTTTATTGAAGGAACATTTTTTAATTCACACATAATTCAAAATCTCTACTATCAATAGTTATTCACCTATCATGAACCCCAATTTGTTTCATATTTATGAACCAATATTGCAAGGATAATAAGAAGAGTAACATTAGTTTCGTTTATATAATATATTGCTTTAAAATTATGTATATGCATGCGATCTAATTAGTCACATATCAAGGTTATTGTCATGGCAAGTCAAAAGAAAACAAACAAATTGAGTACTTCAAAAAATAATTTTTCTATAAGAGATATTTAGTTATTCTCTATCAAAATGGGACTTTTTCAATAGCAAATGCAGCCAAATTGTTGTCCCTAAAAAATGCAATCTATTTAGAATCACCTTCCCTAATAGATCCCATGATATAACAAGGACTAATGAGACTAGATATTTCCCCACCTAGATTGCATGGCCAGTAGCACTCTCATACCCATTCCACAAAAAATAGGCATAACTTGATGATAAATATGCATAGACTGACATTTTCAAGAAATACAAACAAGTCATGGTTGATACCACTAACTAGTAAGACAAACAATGATATCAATAACTACTACAATTTAAGAACTCCTGCATCTATTCTCTGCACAGCCACAACATCTAACACAGAATCTACAAACTATACTTCATTATCAGTTGTATATAAAATTGAGTCTTGCTTACCTAGGAAAGGGAGACAGGGAGAAACAACTAACTCAAAGCACACTTTTACTGGCTTCAGAAAATGGGTTGACATCGACAACAATCATTAAATATTACATTTGCTCTTCTAATTAATAATAGTTCCCTGAGAAAAAATAGAAACATCAGAAGGTTACTAACACAAGTAGATCTAACTAAAATAGCATTTTAGTGTCAAATCTTTTTTCTTTGGATCAGAATTCTACCAAGCAGCAGGAACTAAAACATAAAAAAAAATTAAAATATGTAATTATGAATATTTTCTATTTGGATTGCATGATACATAAGAGATAACATATCCAGCCCGTGCTAAAAGCCTAAAACCAAATACAAAATTGTCATTAAAAGAATGTTTAACATAGGCTAGGAGCATGCCATGTATTGTAGATTAGTACTTTCAAACAACATATAAATATCCTTCTCCTCCTTGACAAATTTTCTGGTATTTTCATAAACCAACAATATCATAGCACAGGCAGCATCGTAATTTATAACTAAATATTACAAAATTCAATTTAATTCTTATTAAATCAAAATAAAGTTCTAATTAAGTTCAAATTATTTCTTTTCTATATTTCTTTTATAATAAAATAAAAAAATTCTTTTATAATTAATAAAGAAAGAAATTTATGAAATATCTAAATTAATTAATTTATTCATGTTTTATTCAATTTTTTGAATTGGTTTTTTTTACATTAGCTAATGCTAGTCACAGAACTTAGTCAATGAGCTAGAATGGGTTATAAAGATATCTATAGAGAGATATATATAGATATATCTCTCTATAGATATCTTTTTTTAGAAAAAAAAAAGAAAATACACAAATAAGACGTATCATTTTATGTATAGTAGTGGAGAATTATGGGACAAAAAATAAATCCGCTTGGTTTCAGACTTGGTACAACTCAAAGTCATGATTCTATTTGGTTTGCACAACCAACAAATTATTCCGAGAATATACAAGAAGATAAAAAAATACGAGATTGTATCAAAAATTATATACAAAAAAATATACGAGTATCCTCTGGTGTTGAGGGAATTGGACAGATAAAGATTCAAAAAAGAATCGATCTTATTCAAGTCATAATATATATGGGATTTCCAAAGTTATTAATAGAAAGTAAGCCTCAAAAAATAGAAGAATACATACGAGTATGCAAAAAAAACTAAATTGTGTGAATCGAAAACTAAACATTGCTATTGTAAAAATTGCAAATGCTTATAAACACCCTAATATTATTGCAGAATTTATAACAGGACAATTAAAGAATAGAGTTTCGTTTCGTAAAGCAATGAAAAAAGCTATAGAATTAACTGAACAAGCGGGTACAAAAGGAGTTCAGGTACAAATTGCAGGACATATCGACGGAAAAGAAATTGCACGTGTTGAATGGATCAGAGAAGGTAAAGTTCCTCTACAAACCATTCGAGCTAAAATTGATTATTGTTGCTATATAGTTAGAACTATTTATGGGGTTTTAGGGATCAAAGTTTGGATATTTTCTAAATAAAGAAAAATATGTTATTCTTTATCTTAAATGTCCTATATTTTTTTATAGAAAACAAAAATTGAAAAATTACTTGATTTTTATTTCCCAAAAATTATTAATTTTATAAGATTGAATCGACTAAAAAATGAAATGAATCATTTCATATTGATAGTATTGCTATGTTTAGTGTGCAACTCGTTAGTTTTTTAGAACGGTTCGAATTTAACAAAAAAATAAACCAGTTCATAGTATAAATTAATTAAAAAAGAACTAATAACCAACGCATTGCTTCGGATTATCTAGATCTAAAGAACTAGTCAAAACAAAAAAATCTAAAAAAAAATATATATATATATATATATATTATAGCAACTAAACTATTGTGAAGCATAAAAGAAAAAAATCTTCTTTAGTTGTAAAGCAATAAAAATATACAGATAAACGAAATGGTGAAAGAAAGAGAGAAAATATATCAATGTTATAGAATTCTAATATGTAAAGGTCTATGAGTCATCTCATAAAAGGTAGTGGTAATAAAGCATCAATCTAAATTAATTCATATATATATGAATTAATTTATAACGTAAACAAATTAAGAGCTCTGAATCAACTGTAAAACCTAAAAGTGGACAACTGTAAATGTTTTATTCTCTCCTTAATTAGGATGTGTGTGTGTGTCTATATATTATATAGATATGGTAATTTAACTGATTTTCAGGAAAAATATGTTTGTATAATTAATGAGTATTCTACAACAAATAGAACACAGTTTTGCATCATACTTCTAAGTTTTTCACTTCAATTCAAGAGTTTAAACACACAAATATGAGAGCATTCTAAAGTATAAATTCAGTTTTATTGCATTCTTGTAGTACAATGGACATTATAGAAGAGGAAAAGCTGCAATTGCAAGGACTAGAAAAGAGACTTTTAATGTTCAATCAACAAAATGTATGTATGCATGACCCAGTCCAAAACATAGAAACCACAAAATTTCCAAGATTGTGCAGACCGAGGAAAGATATCAACGACAATGAATGATAACTAGAAAATTTATTTCTAACCCATAAATTTATCTAAACCAAGTAAAATTCATAATACATCATCATATGTCTCCTTACTTTTCTTATGAAAAATATGGATTTATGTGTTTGTTTGATATATATCAATCGAGATGACAGCAACAATAATTAATTAATTTATATAAAAATGTACAGTACCTCTCAGACATGAAGAAATTTAGACCTCATCAACTCATTTTGGTCTAAAAAATGTTGCAAGGCTATTTGGAATCTCAGGTTTGGTTTCCATGCTTTCCTAATAATGACTTTGCTTTAGTGTCACTCACTAGGACAAATCCAAATAGCAAAAGGCAAGCAAGAAAATGAAAGCATTCAATGTATTATAAAATTTATGACTTCAAATAACTTATTGCTAGTATTTGCAAATGTCATACGCATCACATAAGTAATGTTCAATTTGAAAGGGAAATTTAACCTTTAATCCATCTATGAGAAGCTCATGCATGCTTCTAACATATGCTTTCTATGTCCACTTAATATCAACCTCGTCCTTGACTCCATCAAGGGACATGGACACAAATTTACTGCCTAAAACAACTGCAATAGTTAATGCCAATTATCTTTTCCCAACACCCAATGGTCTAGCAAAGAAAAACACAAGAACCCTTGCAAGTGGTTTAAGCTATGATGCATATAAACTGTGAACACTTGAACTAAAAGCATATTAAATTTCAAGAGGACAAATGGAAAATGTCAAAGGGAAAGATGATTACTGCAACAAGAAATAGAGAAGCACTAACGATTATATCACTGAATCTCATTCTCTCTCTAGTTAAATCTAAACACAAACCCTGGAGAGAGAATGAGATTCAGTGATAAGATAAAACAAACTGTTGCACCTTTCAGGACCAAATGCCCAATTAGTTTAGTTGAACAAAAAATAAAACTGCATTCTAATACATCATGTGTATGAAAAAATTGCTGATACTCAGTGTTATCAATGGCAAATGGAGGAACATGGCCGAAGGCCGAAATTCCGTCATATAAACATGCCATTAAGCCTTATGGCATCACCATGACAGGCCTCCCTTCACAAATTGCCTATGGCGGTTGGCAAAAAATCTGCTATGCCATCCTGCCATGGCGAGCCATTGTGGCTATTTAACAACTTTGCTAACACCCAACAATATATCCTCACTTCTTTGTCTTATTTTATTCCCAACCATCACTGTTTTACATATCAAATTATACATGAATTCAAACTAATGTTTCATAATCATTTCCCCTATCATGTGAACTTTCCTACAAGTCATATATACCATAGAACAGAAACAAATCCAAACTAGTATCAATTATAAAACACACGATAAACAAAAACTACAAGTGAATCAATCCTTCTTGTTCCCTCTATTATACCAAAGAAAGAAACATATACATCCCTTAATTAGAAAGTTCTCCACACTATGCACAATCCAAGCTCCATAAAACTGATCAATTCAGTAACAGTTAAAATCTAAAATATCAACTTAGACAAGTTTTAAAAAATGAAGTTCAACTAAACATGCATTGAACATCTTATAACATAAAGGCTATCTACTCATTTCATTTAGCTATGCTATATACATGGATTTTCTGTTTAAGTTAGTTTACATACAAAAGCACATTCTCCATTGCATTAGAGAGAAAATACAAACATGAGAGAAAGGGAACAAAAGCACCTGTTGTAAGATGTTCCACGTGTTCTCTCCTATCAGTCATAGCCTGGAGAACATAACAAAAATTTAATATTAGTCATGTTACTAAAATAATAACAGTATTTCATAGAGAAGCCTGATTTCACATTGAAATTCCATAAATAAGTCATATAACTCAGAAAACAATACTAGATTTGGAAAATTGCATGTGCAAATTTCCTAGAAGCAAACTCAAGTACATCATAAATCTTTCCTTTCCTTGGCATCTATGCAAGTAACACATAGTAATTAAAAAAAGTTGAAAGCTCGCTTTAATAGTCTAAATTTGACACACTGACACCAAATAAAGAAATTATGCGCAGTGTCTGTAGAGCAAGGATAAAAGACTCTAGAATTACATGTACACATCCTGATGCTACTACAAGTCATTTTATCAAATAACCTTTAGAATTTCCTGCAAAAATCTTTGATAACTTGATGTGCCAATTTGACTGTCTCATATATACTATGTACCTTTATGTTTGGGTGAGTCAATATGAACTCCCCTGGGCAAGGATCAAGTGTAAAACCACTCACTCCATTTCTAGTGATAAGCACGAACTTCAATTCCAGAGTTAGTTCAATCAGCATCAGATATTCATGACTAAAAAAAGAGAACAACTTCCATTTAAAAAAGCAGTAGTTATTCTTATACAAGCCAACGTAGCACATATTGGTGTGTGTTTTACCATGCAAGAGGTTCCATACATGCAGTAACCAGCTGCTAACATTTGGTGCAATGCATCTTCAAGACTAACTTTAGCCTCATTCTTCACTATGTAAATACCAAAGATCTATATGCAGCAGGGAAAATGCTTGTTACTTAAAATTTTCAATTTTGAAGTTTTCAAATGCAGCCATTATGAAATTAAAAAATCATACAGTTCCAATAGAAACCCAAAAGTCAATGTTTGATGATTCATCCAAAGGGTCAAACACAACAATGTATCAGCAAAATCAAAAGAAAAATATGAGCTGGGATTGGTACATTGCAACTATGAGTTTTGACATAAGTAGAAGACCTGAAAATGTACTTCCATTGTCAATCACAAATAGGCAAACTAATATGAGAGGATTAAATGAGAAACTACACAACTAAGTATATCGTAACATTGAATCCACGAGATACAATGATCAGGGGAAAATCAAGAGAAGGGACAAATCTCTTACTACAATTTACCTCAATTTCCTTGTGTACATTATGATTTATGGGAGCTGCATGTTCTTTTCTCAAATCAACTTCTAAACGTAGTACACTTCATAATTAAAATAATATGGTAGGTAAGGAATTAACAAATGTCAAGAGAATAATGCAACTGCATTTGAAGATTTGAGTTTAAATATTGTAGAGAGAGACCTGTCCAGGCTCATGACTCTATTTAAGCTTAGAAACCTTGAAGGCTCTTCCTATTGACATATTTATCAACAGGGGAGCCACTGCTGCTCGACTCAAAGTGATTGTAAAATCCTGCATTATTGATGTCGCTTTCAATATAAGAATTTCAGCATAGAATGAATAATAAGAGGAAAAACAAGAAAAATTGTTTCAGAGCAAAGAGTGTAAACATCAAGAGAAAAATAACGATAGTAGAGCTAAAAAACAAATTATGAGAAATTAAAGAGAGACTAGAATTTAGAAAGTTATTCTAAACTTACAGCATCAGGGTCAACTTCATGAAACAAGAGCTTTGTGCATTCTGTGTAGTTGGTTCTATAAGCATTGGAGTTTGGAACCAGGCAACAAGCTATTGATTGGATTGCACCTTGTCATTTAAAAATCAGAGCAGAAGTAACGGTGAAATTAAAATTAGAAGAACTGAGGAAGTGCTCAAACTAAAGCAAAGAAAAAATAAGACAATTCATCAAACACATTGTAAGCAACATAAATTTGCGGAACCAACCACCACATATCAGTGTTCTCATGAAAATTAATTAATAGGAAGGGTACATTCTAAAAGAGTAAATAATGTAGTACATCATAACAATAATCAGGATTTATATATTATCATTCAATTACCAAGTTTTTTTTTTTTTTTCTGAATTCAGTTTCCAAGTTAACTTTTAAAATAATTACTAAAAAAATTTAATAATCATATCAATACTAACT
This sequence comes from Amphicarpaea edgeworthii, assembly GCA_014843725.1. Classification (NCBI taxonomy): domain Eukaryota; kingdom Viridiplantae; phylum Streptophyta; class Magnoliopsida; order Fabales; family Fabaceae; genus Amphicarpaea; species Amphicarpaea edgeworthii. The sequence continues at coordinate 7,025,583 of CM026323.1, read as the reverse complement.
ATTTCTGACAGAGGAAAACTCATTCTAGAAAGACAGAAATAAATATTTCAAAATAGTAAAACCAAGTTTAAATTAGGATGGTAAAGCTGGTCAACCCGCCCAAAATGAGGCAGGGCGAACTAGGGGTGGCCAACGCGGGCCAACCCGCCCTACCATCAAGCGGGTTGGCCTACCAACTTTTAACTTTTTTTTTTCAAAAAAATTGAAAATTTATTTTTATATAATTTTATTTTAAATTATTATAATAACAAGATAAATTAAATAATAAATACAGAGTATTTTTTTTTTAAGAATTATATGACTTTTCGATATTTACTTTATTTTAATTAATTAATTTTTTCTTTTTATAATAAAGAATATTAATCTATTTATTTTTTTAGACGATTTTTACCATGTTATTATTTAATTTATTATTCATACGTAATAATTTGTTTATTATCTGTTGACACTCTTAATTAAATATTTTTTTTTATAAAATTTTAATTAAATAATTAAGAATCATATATACGAAAAAAAATAAGTAAACTCATGGTCTCATAAACTTATGTCTTTAAACTACGATACCAAATTATAAATTAGTCTTAGAGTAATAATATTTTTACACCCCACCAATACTTCTTGTTTTTTTTTATCTCTCTTCATATCCCATCATATTACCTATTATTCGTATATTTCTCTTTCTTTTTTTCTTTTTCTTATTAGGTGTCAACTAGCATTTGGCTGTAAAAATAACTTTTATTCTTAGTCTTAAATCACAAATATTAAAATTTAAATAAAAAAAAAGTGGGTTGGCAGGTTGACCCGCCGAGTTGGTGGGTTGAGGTGGGGTGGATTGTGGCGAGTTGAGGACACTCCTCCGCCCCGCCTTTTTTTGGCGGGTCGACGGGTTAATCCACAGGACGCAACCCGTTTTGTCATCCTTAGTTTAAACTTTATATTACCAAAACATATTTATCATTTTAACAGAAGAAAAAAAAAACATTCAATAATCATCTGCTGAGAAAAATGTACCTATGATTCACTTTATTATTCTCATTTAAATGTCTATAAAAAAAATTTGCCTTAGTTTAAACCATCTTTAAAACATTTCGGTGTTTTATTAGAAGACAAATAAATCATATTGTTAATGTGTTAGCAAAGAGCATCAGGATTGTAACCTAATCACCATATATTTGGGTTCATTCCTACTTTTGTTATTTAGATAGTGCATCTTAGTAGTTGTCAAAGCAATACTTTTTTATTGGATCTTTAAGGCTGGATTAGTGTAACTAAAAAAGTTTAAGAAATATTATTTCTGCTATATGTGTTTTACATTTTTACTCTGGTTGTTATGTTATCATTCTAGATTACACTTGCGGTATAACTTTGAGATTGATTCTTGGCCTCTTGCGGTATAACTTGTATTTGCTATTGGCTTTGGTAATACAAGTGTTATTTTTTGCTTGTTAAAAAAATGATGGATGGACACTCATATATATGATATGATATGTGCTACTTAATACTTCTAAAATATAAGAATTAGATAGCAAGGTAAGGATATGATTTGATAAAAAAAAAAAAAAAATTCATTGATATTGAAATGTTTGTAACTGAGAGAGATGCTTATATATCATTATTTGTCTATATACACCTTAGTTCGAATCATGCACGTTTATGGATGAAAAAAAAAACATACCTCAATCCAATTTGATCCGCTAAACAAAGTGTGAAAAATAAGTTGAATTAGACTTATTCATATTTTAGATAAACTTATTATTTTTTGTCTAATTTGACCTAATATCTCATTAGACTGAACCATATTAATTCATTATTTTTTTTTTTAATGTATCTTCCTATAAATGTGAAAGAAAAAAAATATCAAATAAATTGGATTCAATTGAATTTAAACCTATATTTTTTAAGTCCAACCTAACCTGGTAAATTCATCAGAGTAGTCCATATTTATTTAGTTTTATAAAGTGTTAAATTATCATAATTATACAAATAGATAGATATATAAAAAAAAAGATTCTTTTCGATATATTAAGTGTAAAGTCTAGTATTTTTTTTCTGTTCTATTTTATATGCAGTTTTATATGTTAAGAAATGTCTTAAAATAATTGATATTCTCAACTTGAGAATATTTGTTATTATTTTTCTAATATGCACTTTCTATTACTTATTTAATAGAAAGATGTAATATATTTATTGAGAAAAATAATTATTTTAGTAAATTATTCAAAAAATACTTTATTTATTCTATAAAATTCTTAAAATATGGTTAAAATGTAACGGAGTAAATACTATATAAAACAAAGTGATGAAATAATCATATGTAGGGTCATAATCTTAACAAAAGGGAGTTTTGGTTCTGATAATTGTTTTTGGACATTGTCTCCCGTCAAAGTGGGACACAAATTGATTGGTCTATATATATATATATATATATATATATGAATCATGCGCAATCAATCAATCTATTACCAGATAGGTTGTAACACACTGATGTTGAATCTTGGATCGTGCTCTGTATCGGCATATATCGTAGATGCCAAGAACTCTTTTGCTTCATTTTCCACTCATTCATGTGGCTAAAAATCTGACTACTATTAGTTAAGTTTCAGTGGCATGCAGCTCCTCACAAAATGTTACAAACTATTGGATAATTTATTTATTTTCATGAATAATCATAGAAAAAGAAATAAAAAAGATTTTTTTGTTTTTGTAATTAAGTTAAAATCAACTTATGTACTTTAGATTTTAAAAAAGTTAATAGTTAGAGATTTTATAAAAATTTAATATATAAATTGGTTTTAACTCATAAAAAAATTTATTTATAATAATTATTTTAACAAACATATATACTCATAATAATTTGTGATTAAATATTAATATAATATTACTTTATATATGTCTGTGCACGACCATCAATTAAACTCAAAGTTCAAATCATTTTATCTTTTATCTTCTAATAGTCCTTATTGAGAAGTTTAGAGATGATGGAACTAAGTTTTGTTAATTAAATTGGACTTTGGTGATACTTAGATTCAACTAGATGAATGACATTTAAATATGTAGAAAAAATTATAATCTTTTATTACTAGTAAGTTTGTTGATTTCATAATGTGTATTAAGTCTTTCTATAAATAAAGCTATCTTAAAAATCATGAGATTTAATGTAACAACATAACACATCACAATTAAACTCTTAAATATATTGGATGGTAATAGAATTACCTAAATATGTTCATGCAAATCCGTAACCAATTTTTACTTGCCTTTTCTAGCGAAAAAAATGTTATTAATTTTACTTCATAATATACAGTGGTAACATGAAGGGGTATATTGGATTGAAATTTTAAAAGATTATTTTAATATAAAAAGTTGTGTAAATTTTAAAAGACTTTGTAGGAATGTAAATTTTTTTAAATAAAATTTTAAAAAAATCATGATTATAATTTTATAATTTGAATCTCAATGAATTTATAACATATGAATTCATGAAATTTAAAAGGACTTAACATATTTATAAGATTTTAAATGATTCTATTTTTTTAAAAAAATCATTCAAAATAACTGAACACAAGTCTAAAATAGTGTGTTTAGAAAAAAATCATTCAATATAAACTAGTCACAAATCATTCCATTGTTCAATTAAATAATAAAATAAAAAAAGTTTAACAATGAAAAATTCATGATTATAATGCGTAATAATTATGAAAACTCAAAGGTTCTTTCTCCTATATCTTATTTTTTCACATATTTTAAGTTATATTAACCCTTCATATATTAGCATCTTCGTTCATGTCTTTGGATTTAAAGAATAGGTTCAACTTTATGATTTTCAATTTTCATTAATTAGTAATTCAGATGAAGATTCACCATTTAATTGAAAATTCATAAGAATAACATATATTTATAAAGAAAGTTATGAAGTGTTGTAAAAGTTTTGTCTATATCTTAAATGAAAACAATTATCTAACTTAAAAATTAAAAATTGTGAAGTGTAAATACCAAATCTTTTAACATTCTCAAATATACATAACGAAGATTAAACATTTCATTCTATTTTTTAGAGTCTTTAAATCTTGCACATCTCATATAATGGAACTAAAAATTGATGTGTATGATTTTTTAATTAATAATTTAAAAAAAAATCATTTATTAATTCAATTAAAAAATCATTTTTTTCAAATAAAGTTATAGTTGTCTTCGATAAAAAGAGAATGTATTATATAAATAGAAAAAATAAAAGTTTGACAGGGTGCATAAAAAAATAAAAATAAAGAAGGTCCAGTCAACAATGATTTTACTTATATGATTTTAAATGTGTGTTATTTATATTTTTTATTGAAAAGTCTAATAAAATTAATTAAAATCCATCAAAAAATTTGAATATTTTAAAATATTATAAGAGATTTTTTTATTAGATGTTTAAAAATTTTAATTGAATATCAGAAATTTTTTTCTATTATATAAAAATATTGAATACCACGATACATACTTAGTGTTGGAAAAAAAAAATTCAAAATCCAATGAAATCCTATCCTAATCATTAAATACACCCTAGGAAAAAGAAACGCAAGAATCTTGCTGACTGGATGACTGGATTTGAATCCTTTGCAGTTAAATATTAACTACAGTACAATTTTATTGTTAACCACCTAACCATATAGAAGGAATATCCGTTTCCTTTATGAGTCGATGTCTCAATCTCTTCCTGCATTCTAGTCTCTATCTGAGTGTGAAGAAGAAACGCATGCAGCAGGCACACCCTGTACTGTACTTAATGCAGAATATTGAATACATACATGTATCTTGGATCACGAGCCCTGTTCTGTGGCTTTCACACTAACATGGACAATTAATTGGACATGCATGGCGTTGTGTTCTGTGTAGTAGCTCTGAGCTTAGGCACTGCCTCTAGGCTCTATCTTTCTTTCTCTGACAATCTTTTTTTTTTCTAGGAGTGCACGATTGTCTATTGTTTGGTAGGTACTTTTGTCTCTACTTCATGCATACGCTGCATGCATTGATCCATTCTTCTGTGAAGTTGTTTTCACAGTCCTAATAAATTCAAAACACCTTCTTCCAATGGAGAAGATGTGCACAGTGCAATTCAACTAGCTAGTTCAGCAACTTGCTTTCGCCCATGTGACTTACTCCTTTAAAGTAACACCGTAACGTTGTTTTCATTTCACTTTTCTCGCAACGACTTTTTTTTCTTAACACAGATGTCACTGATATAAAATAATAATAAAAAAAAACCTAACCCACTTGCGATATTGTTAGCGCTTCTCTATTTTGTTATATATAATCTTATTTATTTCTCTCTTTATCACATTAATATAATTTTATGAAACATTTATCTTTTCTGTTTTTATATTTCTCTCTTTTGTTTTATATCTTTTTTGAACCTGGTCCATTGTAGCATAACTCCGATCTAGTTAATTAGAAAGCGGTTTAATGACAGCGTTTTAGAATCAAAACCTATAGCCGGGCTACACTGTCTGAATGTCAAATTGGGTTTCTGTCAATATTAATGAGCATTAATATCCTAATAAAAAAAAATTAAAAATCAATTATTATAGGTTAGAAGCGTTAGAGTGAAAGAAATATATGCTAATTTAGCTTTGAACCGTTATTTTTTTTTATAACCGTATTATTATTATTAGTACGAAATTAATCTCCATAAAAAAAATCTGATACATTTTTTTTATAGGAGCCAAGTCCATTACCACATGGATTAGATTTGTTAGTATGTGTATAGATAATTTAACAAAACTAATGTTGTAAATTTATTTCCCACATATACAAAAAAAAACACTAATATATGAAATTTCAGAGTTTAGCATTTCATTATTGATTTCATGAGTCTAATTAGAATAAGACTCAAACTATTTTAAAGATTTACGTAGCATTTTGTCATTGATTGATAGTGTTACAAATTAAACACACTCCTAAGAAAAGAAATACTTATGACAAGAGTTACAAAAAGGCGAGTAGTGTTAAGTGTTAACTGTTGCTATACTTTTAGCACTTCTAATTATATTTTATTTTTTTATCATAAGGTGTATAATTTTTTAATATTTTGACATTTTTTCTATATATTTTTATACAAAATACAATTACTATCTTTTATCTTTTATAAAAAAAAATTAAATTTACTTGAATCGGATAGGATTATAGTCTATTCTATATATAAATACATTTTTTTCCTTAGGAATTAGTTTTTATTTTCTATCTTATATATTCTGAATTCGTAGCATTGTTATACGGTTTTTCTTAATTAAACTAGCTTTTTTTTTTTTTTTTTTTGCTGAATTCTGAATTAATCTAGCTCTGGTCTAAATATCTAGCTAGCAAATAAAGAGAGAAGGAATAATTAAAGCAAGAAAAGAAAAAAGTAAGGGAATTGAAAAAGAACGACAAGAAGAGAAAGAAAAAATCTTTCTGTGTTGCTTTCGCATGCATGTTCTGTAGTGTACCATATGGTGGCCTTATCCAACTTCTTTTTATATCGTCCTCATCATTCTAGTGATGTAAACTGCATGTGGAATTGACTTAGCTCTAAAGGAACCGTGTGCATTTACCTTTCTCTCGTGTAATTAACTAATTATTACGATATCGTCACAAAATAAATGATCAATGACTCAAAGGCAATAAAAAATAAAGAGAAAAATTAAGATAGTATGCTATTTTAGCCACAAATCAAAGATTGTATAGTCATCGTAACCATAACCATGTCATCATTTGTAACTACATTAAATTATATTTATCAGCAAGTTAGTTTGTCTAAGTAAAATTAGACCTAATATCTTTTAATAAGATTTTAAGTTAGAGTTTTATATGATGTATAATTATTCATTTAGATTAAATCAGTTAAGTTTTATAAAACTATCTTAATACTCATATAGATAATAAATTATGATTGATGGATGCATCAACATTAAAATTTATATTAAAAATATAATTAAAAAAAAAACTTCAATAAAAATGATCGATCATAGAAAAACTTGAGTGGCTGGTGTCAAAACAAAATCATATTCCACAGAAAAATTATTTATATATATATAAACCTGAAAATGATTGGTAGCATATCCACCACAATTCAGTCATCTCATCATAAAAGCTTTTTACGTGTACATTTTTTCCAACAGTTATCTTATTATTGAATTTATCTATATTTTCCTTTTATACTATCATCATTAAAAGAAAAGAAGGAGAATAAAATAATATAAAAATTTTCCCCATCTTTTTAATTACTATAAGTGGTAAGAAGAAAACAAAGACGTTTTTGTTTTTTCCGTTGCCTAATATGTTGTTGGTGTTATTTGTAAAGTAGATACAATAATGTATAGAAGATTAGCTCACTTTTTAAGGGTACGAAATAGACTAAATAAGGCTTTGTATACAAGACATAAACTTCACTTATGCATTTGAGTATAAGCTTTTTTGAAAGTTTAAATCTAACCTTAAAAGTTATATGTAGAAATTTTGAATTAAGTAAAAAAAAAAAAATCGACTGCTTCATTCATGTCACGTGAGGGGAAACAATCACGCGATCTGGCATCAACATGCATAAAAGTAAAATTACTAAAACAATAGCTTATTACGATACTCAAAACACTTTAAATATGTTAGGCACCATTCCTAATATTAATAAATAAACTTTATGTAGAACACTCAACTAAATTAATGTGACTTGATTATTTCCTAATTTTTCCAAATCTAATTTTATTGATAAAAATCTATAAAGTATAAGTTTCTAAATTTTACTATATATTAAAAAAAAGATACCAAAAAAAAATGTATTAAAAAAATTATAAATTTTACTTTCAGAAACCAGTAAAACTCAGTCACACTCACTCACACCCAATATCTCACTATCATATCCTTCCCCTTGAAAAAGAACCCCTCTTGTCTTCAAAGTTCAAAGTTCAAAATCTAAAGCTTTTTCTTTTTCTTTTTTTGAACCTTCAAATCCAAGTTAAGAAATTTGGTTACACCAGTACCGCAAATAATTAGCAGCCTCGTACAAATCTAACTTTCCAGTTTCCACTGATTAACCAAAATTTCAAACGCGTGCTCGATCTTCTTTTTTAATTAGCTCATGAAATGTTCGAGACAAAACTGAAAATCAATCGGTTCTGTTGGTCAACAACCTCTTTCTTCCTAGATTCCATTTGTCAGCATATCCATGTATACTTTGTTTCTCCATCAATGTATTGAATTAATATCTATGATCCCCACCGTTTGCTCATGTCTAAAGAAATAATGATTGATTGCAGAGCAATAATATTTTTGAATAAAGCACCACTAGTCACTAGATATATAATTGCTATAGGTATTCACTACTATTCAGCCCATATATACAAATTACAATAATAAACAAACTATTGTCATCCTAGCTATATGTTGTTTTTTTGTCTAATTGGAAGAAAATGAAATGACCATTTGTTTACAGTTTATTGATATAATTTCCCACCATCTTTCATTAAAATATTTAACGATATATATGCATTTTCTGACCACTCTCTCACTATTATATATATATATATATGCAAAATATCTTGCAGACCAAAGTTTTGCATTAAATTAAATTGATGGTCAGTGAATACATGGAGAAAGTTTCCATAATATGTTAGTAAGTTTTTATCTCTTTTCCTTTTCTTTTGGTTGTTTCTTTCCCTATTACCAAAAAAGGGTTCATCAGGCTCGTTAAATGCATGCGTCCTATTTGAAAAATGGGGTTTGATTCTCCTATTCTAGTATAGCAAACTTTCCTCTCTTTTCAGTGTTCAAGGAAACATGATTTGAGTTGATAGAAAAAATTGAAGAGTATCATCATAATGGGAGTGCATACATAATATTATAGGTTAGAAGAGGGTGCATGCTATTCTTTTTAGAGGAATCACACTCATTTCTTAACATAGTGGGAATGAACCAACACAAATGCTACATGTCATTGTCAAAAGCCTTCTTCTTCTTTTCTTTTCTTTCTTTTTTTTTTTTTGATAATATGGTATTGGTACGAAATAATTTCGGTTGAAAGTAAAGACTTTGAGCATCACGATATAGGTATTCTCCTTTCAACTTAGATTTCTCCACACATAAACTAATTAGGATTTAACCCTAAGAAAAACAAACCACTATCACGTGTTAGTCAAAGCCTTCTAAAGGCGTGGGTGGAAGAGATCGATGGCCATTGATAGTTACATTTGTATCATTCATAGAACTTGATAATCATAGCTCATCACTAGCAACGTGGGGTTGTTACAGTTACCAAAGAGGTTAAAGTAGATCCCACCAACAACAAAACTTTGATCAGCGCACACACATATATAACAAACAAGTAGCTAGCTCCCCCACCAAAGATAACCACATACTTTGAACCAAGGCAAAAATCATACAAGGAGAATGAGGAGCAGTGTGGGAGATATTGTTCAAGTTGAAGGAGGACACATTGTAAGGTCCACAGGTAGGAAGGATCGGCACAGCAAGGTGTACACTTCGAAAGGGCCGCGCGATCGCCGCGTTAGACTCTCGGCACACACTGCCATTGAGTTCTATGATGTTCAAGACAGGCTTGGCTATGACAGACCAAGCAAGGCTGTGGATTGGCTCATCAAGAAGGCTAAGCTTTCCATTGACAAGCTTGCTCAGCTTCCTCCTTGGCATCCACCTATTTACGAGGAAGAGCAGAATAATGTTGCTGCAGGATCAAGTGGAAACATAGCCATTCCACAACAACAACAACAGCAGCAGCAGCAGCAACAGCAACAGCAACAAGAATCAGAGACTAGTGGCTACAACTTTCAGCTCCAAAGTCAATTGGGGGCATTCATTTCAACTCATGTTGACACTGACCCTATCAATTTTCAAACCAACAACTCCTCAGAAGAACTTGGCCTATCCCTCCATTGCTTCCAAGACCACCCTGGCCTCATTCATTGGCAATCACAACCAAATCAAACACCCCCTCCTTCAAATGAACACCACCAAGTTCAAACCCTTTTTGCTGGCTCAACCACCCCACTTGGGCTTGAGAACCATTATCAAAGAGCTGTTACAGCTTGGAACAATGAAGCAGCAGCAACCACCACAACAGATCATGTGAACAGGTTGGGGTTCATACTCAACTCACAGCCATTTATAGGCCAAGGTTCTCCTTCAGCTTATGCTCAAAATGAGGGGACCCTTCAGTCCAGTCTCTCATTTCCAATGACTTTCTCTGATCTTCACAGGCCCCAGCTAGTAATGAACCAACCTTCCATCTTTGGCAGCAGGTTTGTGTCTGATGGATTAGGTGGGTTCTGCAATATTCCAGATAGAATTCAAGGTGTGGAAGAGAACCATGGAGATGATGCTTCCAATAGGCCATCTTCTTCTCCTAGTTCTATCCACTGATCCCACAACAAGAACTAAGCATTGTTGTAGTCTTCCTATCAGGTATTCCACTCGGTTGGTTAAGCTGAATGTATGAGTGTTGTTAACCCTCTTGATACTATGTTTGATTTCTGCTGATAAATAAAAGTATTCCACTCATCATAGAGTTATGTTACATTCTCTTAAAAGGATTAGTAGGAAGATGTTAACAATTAGAACATATGTCACATTCTGTTTTTTATGAACAAATAATAAAAACTAGGCAAAGCAATTTCCCATGCAAAGCTTCAAATCAATTAACCCTCCACCCCTTTGTTAAATTTCTCACATGCATCTTTTTATATGCAGGAGGGTTGTTCTCTAGCAGATATGCAGCCGAGTGAAGATTCAATAGGCACATTGTTATGATCTACCAATATTTCATTTCAATTTGGCTTTCCTTTTTTGGTTTTAAATTTAAATTGAGTTTTCCTTATTTCAATCCTGCTATCTATGATTCTATATGCATAATTTTATATTTAATGAAAATGACATTGAGCTGGATTTGGTGTTTATAGTCCTGTGAATGTTATTCCTGAATAACATATATTTCATCTTATATCTAGTGAAAATTAGAGGTTACATGTCCATTATTGGCTAAACCTACATAAAAAAAACTGAATCTCTTGTGATTTGGACTTATTCTAGAGAATATGGCTTCCCTTTTTCCCTTGTTCCACAAAGTACAACCTTTAAAGGAACATTTTGGAAGTCAAACACTTTCTTAAACCATTTGGCAGTTACAGTGTATTTGTGTCAGCTTCAAGTTCACTCAACGGTACTGTTTGTCATTGAAAAACTAGAAGTTCTGAAATGTATGCAGATTGGTTTTAAATTCTGACATAAAAGGGCTTTTGAATTTTGCATGTTACTGAACCTCTGATGAATAGTTTCAGCGGTTTCATGAAATTCATCTCTTTTGTTCTTTGTTTCTACGTTATTATTCTTCGTACACGTGGTTGTTGAAGCAGGAGATGGTCAATATCCCTCATGATGAGTACACCCTACACAACCGTAGGCTTCAACAGCATTACAAATTAATCAAACTATGTGACATCTAATTTACAGAAGAAAAAAAGTGAAACAATAATAAACTGAAGACTTGGCGTATAATAATAGCTACCTATGCATTGTTTAGTGGGTTAATGTCACTCTTTACACAAAAGTCAGGATTGGCATTTAGAGCATCCGAATATGAATGCTGATCCTACAATTCTAGAACTTTTATTGTGCTGACTTACATTATATCAAAACTTTATAGAACAGTGAATTTGTGTAATATTATACAGGTCGCTAATAATATTACGGTTAATACAGATGGTATAAGTATCTTTTAACTAAATTTTTAGGATTATCTATAAAACAATTTAATGATGACTCATTTGGCTATCTTTCTTAGTAGTATAGGCTAACGTTGGCATATATGGAAAATGTGATTGCAATACGAATTAAACTTAGCTTATTCACAGAAAAAATCGCTGCACACATTCAATTTAGGTTTAAAATTTAAAACTCAAATCCTATATTTTATCAGGTGTCTTATCTCATCTTTTTTGCCCCTCTACTATAGAAGAAATTATATATGAAGACATGGTAAGAAATGAAAAAGTAGGGATAGAAAGATGCAGAAGCTAAAGTCGATAACAAAACTTTTGAAGCCAAACAAATTACTAACCCTGTAAAGATGTTGGTTCACAATCCAAGTGTGTGATATAATAATAATAATAATAATATTTTTTTATAATTAATACTAAAAATTAAAAATAAAATACTATTTGATAAGTTGATAACATTCAACGTATACCCAAATTTTCAAATCAAATATACCATAATATTTTAATCTCTCTTAAAAATAATACTTCAATTTAATAATAATAAGTTTACATGTAGAATTAAAAAATAACAAGTACTTAATTTGTTAGTTATTTAGGAAAATGAATTAAAACAATTATATTAAATATTTGTCATCATTCTCACTCTCTGTAAACTGATTGTTTTGTTAGTATTTTAGTCGTTTTTATCAAATTTTGTAGGATTTTTTATTTTTTCACTAATTTTTATCGAGACTGGCTCTATGATTTATTTAATCTCAACACTATATTAGTTTATCAATTTTTTATCCGATCAGTCAGTTTGATTTAGTTTTCATAAGTATGAGTAAGAGAGAATATGCATCTTATCTTATATAAGTAATATTAAGAGAAAACTATATCCTAAGTATAGAGTTTTCAAAAAGGAGTTGTTATTATCATCCCTTTCTTTCTATTCCTACCCTTATGTTTTTTAAGATATATTTTTTATACAACACAATTATATTTTCATTGCATATTTTTTCCATCCCTTATATTACAATAAACATACTTTTATTGTGTATTTTTCTGAGATATACAATAAAATCATGTTTTTGTTGTTCATCTCACTAATGTGCACAGCAGAATCGTGTTTCCATTATACATTATACATTTATTATATATCTATGTTAGAAATAATGAAAACGTGATTTCATTGTGTTGCGTGATTCCGTTGAGTGGAAATACACAACCAAATCACGTTTTTGTTGGGCATAAAGAATTTGAAAGAAAAAAAAAAACTACTTCAAAGACATGACTGGAGACAAGAAGACAGGGTCGAAAATGGGAGCAAGTGTGACCCTTCAAAAAATGCAAGTGAAAGGTGGCCTGTGAGGAAACAATGTCTTTTCATTCGTTTTTGAAAAAAAAAAGTAAGGGTAGGAAATAGCAACTCCCTTCCAAAATGGGCTCTTAATAAACCCTATAATAGGCCAATTTTTTGTTTGTTGCTGGACATTGAATAATGGGTCAATTTTATTTTTAGGGTTAATAGTGGGTCAAGTTAAAAGCAATAAAATGTAAAATTCTTGATTTAGAATTTTGAGTATTTTTTAGCATTTTTTTATATATATAAAATTGATTATTTCATTTATGTAAAAAAAATTATGACTTATGATTTTTATAAATAAATTTTAATTTTTAGAATCATTATGCTCCTAACTTTAATTTTTAGAGTCACCTTCCTTCTTAATTTGATGTCTTAAAATTTAAGAGACAATCTTATAGAAAACATAATTGACTCCAAAAAAAAAGTAAAAAAACAATTCAAATGCAAGATTATTAAGTATTAAGTGTTAGAATATGCAATATTTTTAAAATGCATTAATAATATAAAATGCATGGTCTCGTATTGCTTTCGAAAATAAAGTTTCAAGACGGGAGTATTTGAAGGGAAAAAAATAATTTAAAGGATAAGTTCAATAATTTAAGGAACTATATTTAACAATTGACAAAATAGATCCAACCTTATCCAATTCATTTTTAAAGGATAATAAAAACCTTAAGAACGGGAAGATATCCGTGGTATGAAAAATAAATAATAAACAAATATACAAAAGATTTCCTTTATCGAGCATGAATACATCATTATCGACCAAAACTTTCTGAAAATTTATTCTAGAGTTAACTTCAGAATTCAGAGCCTCTGAAAAAGAAAAAGAAAAAAGAAAAAACTCTATGAGTCGGTTCCTATTTGTTTCACGCGATGAATGAATGGATACGGAAGGTAAACGTCAACGCTTCAATTTTCAACAGTCAAAGCTTTGAAAAGCATGGGAGTTTCGCTGCTCCGTTTCTCTCAGTCGCACGTGTTCCTCACACGAGAAACTCTTACTTTTTTTTCCCTTTTTTTTTTATTTAAACAAGAAAATAATTATTTCTTTAAAAGACTATAAATATAAAATATTACTTATCACTTCATTTTTTTCTGAAAACAAAGTAACCCTACAACCAAAAAATTCATAACACTAATTATAAATCATCTTAATTTTTTTTTTTATATAGGAACTATTACAAAAGGTAAACAACCCTACAGTGCATATAATTCATGAATAGATGGCAGTTGTAAATATATTTTAATTATATTCATTATTTAATACACCACTTTTGTTATATAACTAGTATTATAGCTCGCACAAATTACATAATACTAATACATGTTTATTTGATGTAACTAAGATTTATATTAAATAAGTATTTGAAAATATATAGTAATTCATGAAAAGGGAACATTTTTGTTTGTTCCTCACCTTCAAATGAAAGCATAAGAAAGAAAGCAACCAACACAAGAAACAGACATTCATTCATTCCTCTCACTCAGTTCTTTTCTTCCAACAGAGATATACCATCTTTTTTTCTCTTTCTCTCTTTGACACAAAACAAAACCATGGATTCCTTGAACGATGATCACGACCATGAGGAACCACTTGTTCGATACCACAACGAGGTGAACAGAACAATATTGTATGTCTCCATGGTTTCCTTCATGACGGTCTTGTTCCTCGTATTCGCCCTCTACCTCTACGCCAGATGCGTCCTCCGGGGCCGCACCCGCCACCGCGCCGCCATTCGCCGCCTCACCATCGCTGCGCTTCATGTTTCCGACCTCGACGCCACCACACACCGCCACGCCGAGCCACCCAACACGGGCCTTGAACCCGCCATCATCGCATCGCTGCCAACCTTCAACGTCAAGGCGAAGGCAAAGGATGGCAGCGGCGGCAGTGATGGCGGTGACACCATCTCTGCAGTGGAGTGTGCGGTGTGCTTGAGTTCTCTGGATAGTGGAGAAAAGGCCAAGTTGCTTCCCAACTGCAATCACTTTTTTCACGTGGACTGCATTGACACGTGGCTGGGTTCTCACTCTACGTGTCCTCTCTGTCGAGCCGGGGTTAAGCCTCGGCTTGCACCACAGGATCGCGAGGGTCCTATGAGTCTTTCTCTTAATGGTGCATCTGCACTACTCAATGCAAGTATAGAGAATAGTTGCAAAGACAACAACAAAGACAACGGTGAGTCATCGAAAATTAATGATTCTAATTCTAGTTCACGGTTTAGAAGGATTCTCACTAGGGAAAGATCTTCAAGAAGAATCCAACCCTCTGGCCATGATGATGAGGATGGTGGTGTTGATCAAGATTTGGAGAGACAATGAGTTTATATATTGTTATAGGGTGCCTTTTTAATTTGTCTTTGTTAATTTTCTCAGTGATGAACATAGAATTGGAGGTGTATACTTTATGGTTGCTGCTATGGTTTGGAGAGATGTTTGTCCAATGCAAATTGGAATTTCATCTTAGGTAATAAAAAAATCTGTATATGTTACTAAGGTGAATATCGTTTATTTTAATGGAAAGAACAACACCAAAAACATTTAGAGAATTATGTTTAAGTTTAATTTTATCTTCTGAATTCATTTATTTTGTGTGTGCATGATTAGTTAAAGAGATTTGGAGTTGAATGAATCACTTTGCTGATTGTTCATATATTGTTGAAAACTATACACTGGGTCAAATTTTGTATTTGTTACAAAGTTACAATAGTTTCTTTTGGCTTTTTGGTTCATGTCATCAGTGGTTGATTCTATTGGGGAATTGAACACTCTGAATTCTGAGATTTGCTATTGGAGTTTATATACTTATTTCCTCCTAGTTAAGCTGAGTCTCTAATTGATTATTTGGCTTGCTTCATTGCTTAATGCTTGGTATTACACAAAATAAAATGATGCAGTTTAATGATATTTGTTTGGATAAGGTAATTTGCAATGACATTACACATATTGTCTCAAACATGACTTGTTGTGCTTTATAATTCCGATAATTCTCCAATTATTCATCAATTAGTTTAGAAAAACGAAGATTGTTCGACGGGCAAAGCTCTAGTAACACTGATTTTTCCTCGCAAGTTGCTTCAACCAAACCCTCAAAATTCTTTCTTTTCAAACTTGTATTACATATAAACCTGACTTTGTTTGCTGAGATGTTGAAATAAATCATATAGTAAAACGACTTGGATTGCAATCTTCCACGTTCACATTGAAAGAAAGGTGTGCGTTTGAATGTTTAATTTCGGCATAAAATAGATTTCTCCAAATCACCTTGACACGTCCACACTTTGGTATATAAAATAAATGTCTAAACCCGAGACAAGTCTTCGTAGACGACTATTCAATTTCAGGCAGATTTTTTTCTGAAAAAGAAGATAGAGTCGTATTATTATTATTCAGGATTGAACAACATTGTCTTAACGAATATTAAGTTTATGCATCAGCATGACTCATGTATATCAAATTTCAAAAGAATTATTTGTTAGTTTCCTCCATTTTTCTTAAGGGTGAAAAAATGGGCGGTCTTGCCCGTTTTTGGCCTGGCAAAATGGTTGTGCTGGACTAGCATGTTTATGGTTAGAACGGGCCGGAGGACATGGCCCGTCCCGCTGACCAGTCGGTAAGTTGGTCCTTAGTTTTAAAATAAAAATAATTACATAAATATTTTATTAATATAGTTTTTTCTTATATTTGGTTAGGTATAGTTTAATTTCAACTAGGAATATAAGTGAATGATATCTTTATCTTGAATGTTTAATTAATACAAAAAAATATTATTATTGTTGCATAGTTTATAACTTAATAGTTGCAAACATGATACAAAAATTAAAAAGATGAAAAGATAACTATAGAAACAAAATTACTTAAATGTTTTCTCTCTTTCAAAATCACATAATTATACAAAATAAAATTATAAATTATCTTAATTTTTTTATTGTACAAAATAAGTAAAAAAAAGTTTATCAAAATAAGTAAACTTTTTTTTATCAATTCTAAAAAAAAAATTTAAACTACAAAATAAAATTATAAATTATCTTAACTTTTTTATCATAAAAAAGTAAAGAGAAACCCACCATTTTTAGATGATTATCCCTAATTTTTCTTGGTAACATTACTAGTTTCACTATCTCACATTTCTTTCTCTACTTTTCATTCTATATGTATTTTAATTGTATATATAAACTTGACTTTTGTTTTAATCCTCTACAAATTTTTTATTTTTATTTTTATTCATGTAAAATTTCACTTTTTTTGTTTTAATTGCTGCTGTCAACTAAACAACTTTAATTGAAAAGAAAAAAACTTATCCTCTCATCTCATATTCTCCTAAACATACCCCAACCATCATAAGATTTGCCTTAATTTGAAACATGTAATAAATTAATAAAACATGGAATATGGATAGATAGTGCATTATTGCCTTCAAAAGAATAATGGATTTGATGAATTGACTTGATTCAATGTAGTGGTTGTCAGAGTTAAAATATGTGGTATAAAGTCATGCCAGTAACCATTAGCAAGAGCAATGCTTTCATCATTATATATCATTCTTCTTCCCAAACCATTAGTACACTTCAAAGTACTTACCGTATGTAAAGAAGACCAAAGAAAAAAAATGATAGAGTAGCTCTGATTTCAAAGTCCGTTAGAAATATTCAATCTCAAAGATCAATTTCCTCTTTTTATTTCTTTCTCAACATTTAAATACCGTAATTTAAACGATATAAATCTCGAAGCACTGACCAAAATCCAAACACGGCACAACTCTTTCAAAAAAAGATACTAATTCATAAATTAAGATCTAGGTTGCCACAACCCAAAATTTTATATATTCCTACACTACACTGACTAGCCTGTGCAACGTGAACAAGGAAAATCTTTAATCTCTTGCAATTTCACTTGCTATCAACCAAAACCAGAAACCATAATCATCAAATAGCCAATAAAATAAAACTCAAAGGCCAAAACCACCACCAAGAAACTCTCTTGCACCCACTGAAATCTTGACTGGGTCCCAATCCAACAGATGAAGTGGGTGTCGATCCAGAAAAACTCCCATTGCTCCCCGTCATACTGCATCAACAAAAAACATGTCTCAAAAACCCACTTTAAAAAAGTGAAGTAATCAAATTTCACTAATTGAAAAGAAAATTAGCAGTGGTCAACATTTCACGCACACGATCTTCACCCAACTATTCCGATTTATGAATAAAAATGCACAAATTACATCTACAGTATCGGCAATTGACTTTCTAGTCAACAGAAATTACTTACTTTTTAGCCAGATTCCTCAACAAACAAAAAAAGTCATAATTAACAAAATCCAAAAAAGTTAAATTCTAAGTTCTATGTACCCGGAGGGGAACTTGCACTTATCATGACCTGAAAACAAAAATAGAATGAGGCATTAGATTCATGAAACAAATCAAATCTTAAAAAAAGACGTGATTTTTAAGATTAGAGTGTTTGACTGACTGGGGTTGAGGGAAGTGACGGCAGCGTTGTTGTTGAAGTTGCAGCTATCATCGGTCATGCCGTGTTTCTGGAAATAATCGTTGAAGGCAAACGACGCCGTGTTCTGCACGCTGCTTGGGTCGTAGCAGGGCCCGCCGCGCTGGATTGGGCCGCAGTTCGCGCCGCCGGCCCCGCAGGCCCAGTCCAGCGCGCTCTGCAGCGCCGTGTCCTCCGCATTGTTCTTCGCCACGCACCACAGCTCCTGCTGCGGGGCGGTGCCGCCGTCGGCGGCGGAGCAGAGCAGCGAGAGGCCCAGAAGAAGGAGGAGCGGAAGAACGAGGCTTTTTGGTGTGGGCATTGTGGGGGAGTGAAGAAGAGGAAATGGGTGGTGTTGGGTTTGGGGTTTGTGAAGATGAAGATGGTGGAAATGTGACCGTTACTGGTGTTTAAGGAGCGAAGTCGAAGAGAGAGAGAGTTAATGAATGAGATTGAAAGCGAGTGTTTTTGTATGTTGTAACAGTGACTGGTAACATCTGGAACTTTGTCTGATTGCCTTCTCTTTTATGTTGCTTTTCTTGGTTTTTTTTATTATTATTATTAAAATCAGAAGACAGCAACACATTCGTTCACATGTTTATTTAAATTATTTTCATAAGTGTAGGTTAGAGGAAGGGATTTAAAAGATGTATGGAATCATATAAAATTTAATTGTAATTTTGATTTTTTTATTTCATTTATTTTTAAAATTAAGTGAATTTTAATAAAGTTAAAATTAAAATTTAACTCTTTAATTTTTAGTTTTTAAATATTAACATAATCATAACTAATAATCAGATATGTTAAAATATATAGAAAGAATAAATTAAATAATTTTTAATAATATTAGAAATTTTAATTAAATAAAATTTTATAAATTTAAAATTTGTATATAATAAATATTTTTTATTTTTTTTAATATAGGTCGATTATGCGAACTAATTGATCAATAATTTACTGTTTAATTTTTTATAAGACCGATCATGAGAGTTAATTATTGATTAATTGATTCGCATGACCTATATTGAAAAAAATTAAAAATATTTATTATATACAAATTTTTAATTTATAAAATTTTATTTAATTAATTTTTAATATTATTAAAAATTATTTAATTTATTCTTTCTTTATATTTTAACACCTTTAATTATTAGTTGTAATTTTTTTATGTATTTCATTTTTTATTTTATAAATCACTCCTTTTATTTTACTTTTATTCAAAATATTAAATTATTGTTGAAAATATAAGAAACAATAAATAAATATATATATGATAATAAATAAAATTTATGTAAAATATTTAT
Organism: Amphicarpaea edgeworthii; assembly: GCA_014843725.1. Lineage (NCBI taxonomy): Eukaryota > Viridiplantae > Streptophyta > Magnoliopsida > Fabales > Fabaceae > Amphicarpaea > Amphicarpaea edgeworthii. The sequence continues at coordinate 7,005,706 of CM026323.1, read as the reverse complement.
ATATATAAATATTTCATAATAATTATTTATTAGATTATTAATTTAGTGGTTACGTTAATATTTAAAAATTAAAAAAGAATTAGGTTTGAATCTTAATTTTTTCAAAATTTATTTAAATTAATTACTTAAATTAACTAAATTAGAAATAAAAAAATCATCATTACTTTTTTTTAATAATGCAATACCTATGATAAAATTAGAAAATTTGAACATCTTTATTTGAATCACATTTTTAACAATGAATGAGCATAAAAATTTGCAAATATGACCATTTTTAGTCTTACCTCCAATAAAATAAGTGATTTTAATCTTACCTCCAATTCCAATTGAATGTATACAGGATGTATTGATCATTCAATATCTAAGATGAATCTTAAGTGTCAGAGTTTCACGTCATTTTTTTTTTAGAAGAGTGTTGTTTGGTGAATATCTTCTAAATTACTAGTATTTCACTAATTTCTAATCATTTTAGGATTAACTCCTTCAAATGATTCACTGTGTCTGTGTATCTCCCTAATTCCATTAGAAACTTTTTTGTCCTTTTCCTATTTCATCTCAAAATTGACTCTTATTCAAAGTTAGCATACTTTACATATAATAATAATAAAAAACTTAGCATACGATCTTCTCCCACATCGGCTAGTAAATTCACATAATGTTCTGAATGAACTTTTTTTTTGGTGGAAACGTTATGAATAAGCTTCTACTTCACATTTATTCATCATCGCATAACTCACCAATTCCACAACACAACTACCCAATATAATGAATTTGAAACCATGTTAAAACTTGACTCTCCATTTTTCCACTACATTTTGACATTCCAAAGAGTACCCATTTTTATTTTTTTTTGAAGTCTATCCAAACCCATATTTCACAATTCCTAATGCTTCAAAATAAGACTATTTTAGACTTTTTTGGACTTAACATTTATCCACTAATAATAAGTATTAAAATCAATAATTTGACATAATTAACAAATAAAATAGAAACAATACTTTATAATCCCTAAATCCAAAATGCAATAATTTTACATAAACTAAAAACATATTTTTAAAAGTATATCTAGCCTATTGTGGTGGAAATGGTAATCTCATTTTAGGCTTTTCATATAATCTCTGCCCTTGCTTATTTCCCGAGAGCTTTGGGCAATTTTCTCCTAGCTATCTCTCTGCTCATCCCCCAAGTTGTTCTAGATCTCACCTTTATGCTTTCTCTCATGAAGGAGATTCGTAGTCAGATACAAATCCTTCCTCAAACACACTTATTGCATGTTTTTCGTGAAGCTAATGAAGTGATAGATACTCTAACAAAGTTTGACTTATCTATGAATTATTCTTCTACACTTTGTTTGGTAAAGTAAAAAGAAATAGAAAGAAGCCAACTAGATATAGGTTCCAAAATAATTGTCATTTTAATTTTTTAATGTAATATTTTTTTCTTATAATAAAATTGAAAATAAATATATACTAATAAAATTAATTTTGTAAAATTATTTTTTTTTATCTATTTATTAATTTTTCTTGATTTATTACGTGATTGAAGAAATAGTTAATTCAAGGTTTGCATAGCATAGTGTGAGTGAGGGAGTAAGAAACATAAGCAAATCAAAGGAGACAACAAGACTAGGGCATTTACTTCCTGCACATCTATTTGACTTCCTACACCTCACAAATAGTTATTATGAGGTGCAGGAAGTAATTTCCCAAGACTAGAAATCCCAACATTAACAAGGCCCAATCAAAGAGGACAAACAAAAGCATAGTATCCACTCCAATCCATTCTTATTACAATTCAATTTAGAAACATCAAACCCGTGTGTCACCTCACTCTCTCAAAGTCTCACCCTTTCGAAAAAATTCTTCCCCCTTTTCGCCATGACCAACTCAATCCCTGAGACTGAAATCCCCGACGAAACCCTAAACCCCAACACCGAACAATGCCTACTACGAGAACCACCACCGAACCTCGATCACCAATCTCCTCAAACCCTAACTCCTATTCCTCATTCCCCCAACCCTAACCAATATCAAGATTCTACCATGCAAGACACGATCCCCACCCTCACCCTTGTCGACGACGATGACGACCCGGAGCCCGACGCCCCCACTGGCGCCGCCGGAGGAGGAGGCGGCGGCGGCACCATTAAACGCACTACGAAGCGGAAGAAAATGGGCCCGAAGAGAACCGCGCTGGAGAGAAAGGCCCGCGAGAAGCTCCAGGTTCTAGTCGAAACCCTAAAGCCCATTCCTTTCACGCCCGCGAAATCCCTCGATTTCGAGAAGCACCAGAGCCTCTTGCAGCGGCTGGGGCTCTGGGACTTCGTCCACATCGAGTTCGATACGGCGCTCCGCGGCGATCTCCTCGCGCAGCTCGTCGCCAGCTACCTCAGCACCAATCGCTGCAGCTATGTCAACGGGGTCAGGATCCAGGTCAACCGCGCCGATCTCGGCCGCGCCCTGAAGCTGCCGGTGAAGAAGATCGCCGGAGGCACCCCCGCCGCGGTTTCGATAGACGACTCCGCGGAATCCATAGCGTTTGTTCAGGAGGTGGTGTATACTTGGATGCTTCTGCATGATGATGATGCTTACATTATGCCTAATGATGTGTTGGGGTTTTTGAGTTTGATCAAGGATGGGAATTTCGAGAAGGTTGATTGGGCGGGGTTGATATGGTGCATGGTGGATAAGGAATTGAAGTCCCCGCAGCTGGAGAGTTGTTACTATGCGTCGCATTTGCAGCATTTGATCAGGGCGCAGCATGCGGAGTTGTTTGAGGAGGAGGAGGGGGTTGAGGTGGTGGAAGAGGAGAATGATGTGAAAGAGGAAGGTGAGGAGGAGGAGGATGAAGAAGAGGACGAGGGGTTGAAGGAAGAGATTGATGCGAGTGGGGATGTGAAGATGGGTGAGGTTGATGAGTTACAGGTTCAGGAGTTGGAGGAGCACCGCATTGAATTGAGTCTGGGGCAAGATAATAATGTTGAGAGGGTTGAGGTGGAGAACGAGAAGGAGCAGGGTGTAGAGGAGCAGATGATGGTTGCGGCTTTTGAGCAGTCTAAGGAGGAGGAGGAAGAGGAGGTGGAGATGCCTGGGATGTGGCTTTTGGATCCGAAGAACTCTGTGGAGGAGCAGTTTTTGCGGCCTTGTCATGGTGGTGATGTGAAAGGTTTTGAGTGTGAACAAGTGAGAGAGGATGAGGACGAGGGAGAGGGAGTGCAGGAACAAGATGAGGTGGAGGATGAGGAAGAAGAGGAGGACCCTGAAGAGGATGAACATGAGAGTGGGTTTCATCTCTCCCCGAAGTGTATTCCTATGGAGGGAATGACTTCTGGGAATGGGGGCCTCATTCAAGCGATGGAAGCTGGACAGATGCCTTTTGGTTCTGGGATTGATCTTCGTGACACTCCGGTGGGAGATTTTTTGACGTCTAGGGAGGATGAGCCCCAGATGATTTCTAGTTCGTCGCTTTTTGGTAATGGCCACAACAAGAGAGACAACCTTGTTCTGGATAATCATCATTCTCTGAATGGCAGTAACAAGCGGCTGAGAGGTGATAGCCCGTGGAACTCTAAGCCAATGGACTTTGAAACGTGTGTAGAACAGATGGAGCATTGGATGGGGAAAGCTAGGATGATGTATGCGACAAAAGATCAGGCTTGTGAAGAATCTACAATGAATCAGCAACTCTTGATTAATGAGCTACAGAAGCGAGACAACATGATTGAGCATTTGCATAAATCAAAGATGGAAGACACTCAGAAAAGACAGATAGAGGTTTATAGGTTCGAGAAGGAACTTTATATGATGCAAAGCCTTGTCGATGGCTACAGAAAAGCCTTGAAAGAAACACGGAAAGCTTTTGCTGAATACAGAGAACGTTGTCCTCAAGGTGATGAACCGCTTTACAAGGAACTTCCTGGGTCTGGGGGCCTTGTTTTGACAGTGGTGGAGGTGGAAAGGGAACGTCTGAAGAAGGAAGCAGAAGAAAGGGCAAAGTTGAGAGATTTTATGATAGATTTTGAAAAGAAGACTAAGGATTTTGAATCCACTTGGTTTGGTAAATTTGAAGCTCATAACAGTACAGTTGAATCCCTAAGTAAGAGGTTACTGGTTTTGGAGGACCAAGTAAAACATTTGAACGAAGTGAATGCTAATCGCAAGGTCTCTGATCCCATTGAGTGCAAGGATTCTGATCCCATTGAATGCGAGGTTTCTGGTCCCATTGAGTGCAAGGACTCTGATCCCATTGAATGTGAGGTTTCTGATCCCATTGAGTGCAAGGATTTTGATCCCATTGAATGTGAGGTTTCTGATCCCATTGAGTGCAAGGATTCTGATCCCATTGAATGTAAGGCTTCTGATCCCATTGAGTGCAAGGCTTTGGATCCCATTGAATGTAAGGCTTCTGATCCTATTGAATGCGCTCCAACAACTGAAGGAGAAACTGCTTAGTAAGGTTTAGCTTTTTCGGTAGCACTTGACTAGAATCTGTTCACACCAAGTTCAAAGCTGCAGCTTCTTTATGTTAATATGTACAGAGCTTTATTTTGAAACTGAGACCTTTTAACTAGGGCAGTTCTCAACTTGAATTGTCTGAGATCATGTCACAAATTATGGAAACTTATTTTCTGTGTTCTGCATCTCTATGCTTGTTTGTTTTGAACATATATTAGCATAATTTGCAAGTCTACAGCATTTTAGTTACTGGCCAATTCCAACAGTTTTATTTTATTACAAATCAACGGTTTTATGTTTGTTTGTTGCAAAATTGTCACTTTCTCAGCAACTGTTCCTTTTCTTCTTTGACTATAAGAAGAGAAACCCGATCCAAAGTCATGGGCCTCTGCAAATTTAGGTGTTAATATCAAACTGAATTCATTACATACACTTCATATTTTACCAGTCCTATATCCTTCAGGGCCAAATTGTGTAATTTTTTTTACCTAGAATTAGTACCATTTTACCATCCACTGTAGTGAGAAGTTTAGGTCCCTGTGAATATGCTGAGAAGTTTAGATATCAAAACACCCTAGTTTTACGATGAATGGTCAATGGTGTGTATAGTTGCTCTTGATTCTAAGCATATCATGACCATTGATTCTAGGGAGATATCAAAACACACTAATTTAGTTTTACTGTAGTGAAGGGAGAATCCAGTTAGTGCCAGGTCATGATATGCTTAGAATCACGAGATTGAGTGCTTCTGGGGGAATGTTTTGGGCATTCTGTTTACAAAATTAGATATGTATGTATGTATGATGTAAGAAATCATATTGCATGAGACTTGCTGCTCTCACTTGTAGCATGGAGTGGAAGTTTATGATGAAAAATATACTATTGCCATTGGAATCTTTTGTGATAATTTTTCACTGCCAGAATTCTATCACGTTGCATATCAACGGTAGGCTGATTATTAACATTTATGTATTTTCAAATCCAAAATCTGAAGTCTGAATTTTAGCTAAGAGTACACTTCAGCCACACACTGAGCAGAAAACTTGAAAGTCCCTCGTTTATACTGACAGGGCTCTCAATGAAGTATGTTAGATAGGCATTAGTTAGTTACACAATCAGTTATTAGTTACACAATGACATGTATAAACAAAGAAAACAGAAGAGTAGAGAGGAAAATATCTTTTCACTTGAGAGGAAAATGGTGATTTGGGCTATTTGCAGGATGCAGATGCTTGAAGCTTTGGGTTTTGGTTAGAATTCTAGGGAGAATTTCCTTATTCTTTTTGGTAAAGGTATCAGATTGCTATCAGTGTGTCAACCACTCCACAACATTGTACTGTTATATGGACCTTACTATGGGGAGAAGATAGGACCTAATTATTGGTAAGGTTATGGACCCGTGACTGAGTGAGTGCTGTACAATAGGAAATTAGGAATGTCATGAGCATATAAAGTGAAAGGCTCCTCGAGTTCATTTTAATCATACAATCTATGAAATTGAATGGTAAAACGTGTTGCCGTCAGTGGTGGAGGTATACTAATTTAATTAGGGTAAAATGGATAAAACTCCATTGAAGAAGTATTGTTTGATGAATGAGAAGCAAATAAAGAAATTATAAAATGATAACCAAAGAGATTTTTCATTCATTCTTTCATTATCTTTTCTCCATGACTGGTAGTAAAATTTAAGGAATTAAATTAGAGCACATGTTGAGCAGAAAACAGTAAAGCCCCTAGTTTGACAACATGAAACTGAAGTCACTAGTGTCAATGTGTGAAACATTCTTGTCAAACTTCTGAATTAACTTGCAGATTCTTAGGAGTTTACACATCCAGTTAGAAAGAAAAAATGGGTTAACTTGCTGTTAATCACTTTTCAAATCTGGAGCCAATAAATGAGTTAAAGAGTTTCACTTGTTCGCAACTGATAATGTTTTTTGTCACCAACATAGTGCTTCTAAAACCAACACAAGTGTAACAATTTACCATGCCTTAATTAGACAAATTGATCAAAATTTCACCAATGTCCACTTAATGCTAACCAATCAAAGATCAATCGTAGCTTGCAGTTTTGTTACTATGACTTATGGCTCTTTGAAACTTATTGCTGTCAACTTTTCTTCTGTCACAATTCTCAACGATGCCTATGAATCCAACATTCAAAGAGCCCAATTTTGTCAAGTCATCGTGAAGGGGCAAGAATGTGTGCTAAACAAAGGACTTTGCCCATAAGCTGTGTACATGCATTAGAAGAATAACTTCATTTTAAGCCTTCAACAATGTGTAATTTCAAACACAAAATTATGATTCTTCACCATATATAATTAGGATATTACATTTACTTTTTTTTATTTCCTCTCACTTTAATCTCATTTTCCTTCATACATATATTTCATCAAATATATCATTTATCTCATTTTTATGTGGCTCACTTTCTTATCTCAAATGAAATCTAAGATCTTTACTAGAAATTCGGTTTTTTATTTCTATTTTTTGTTTTATTTTTTAATTATAAATTATTTATTTTATTTTCTATTTTTTAATTTTATATAAAAATACTTTTTTTATTTCTTCCGTTTCATGTATAAATATTTTGAAACAAAAATACAAAGTAAAAACAATGTCAGTTTTATAACAGAAGACATAATTATAAATAAACACATTATCACTATTCTTCGCCTATCAGTTCATAACACATAAAAATTTGTGTAACACAGTTAAAATTAAAACAACTTCACCATATACAACTAGAATTGAGTCAAGTCAACTGAATATTTACACTTTGATTTTGTTTTTGTTTTTGACTTTTTGTTTCCCTCTCAAATTAACACGTCAAATAAAGATAATTACATTTACACCCTTTAAAAAAGCAGTAACATAAAGTACAACAAAACCCAGAGGAGTCAAGACTTTCACTGACAATCATCAATGACATACCTTCCTTTCATCCATCCCAAAAAACACACACACACACACACACTAGTCTCTGTTTTGCAACTTGAATATTGAAAAACAACAAAAAAATAAAAAATAATCAAGACAACAAGAAATAATAAAAAAAAAAAAACTGAAAGAATCTCCGACAGGTACCTCCCTCTCCCATCTAGTTAAAGCAGAGACACAACTGTTTTTTTCTTCCACTGGTGCACATGTGTTTCCCTGCATTCCCAATCATGCAACTTGTGTGGTCCATCTTTTTTTTTTTCTTTAAACACATCACGTGACTGCCTCAGTTTGATAGCAAAAGCCTACCACCAATGTAATGTGGCCTCACCACATTATTATTGTGTAATGTGTTGTGAGTTGTGACCCTCTCTCTTCTCTTCTTCTTCTCAGTTAACCACATTCATCAATTCAATTGCCTAATAAAAATCCTCACCCTCTCTCTCAGCTACCCAACAGTACGTGATGCCAATCATTACATTACAACTACAACCAGTCACACAACTTTTTTTTTTTTTTTACTCTTGACAAAACTTAATCACAATTTAGTAAGTGTTTCTGGTGTTGTCTTCTGACCAAAACTAGTGCTTCTTTCACTCGTCTGTAAAAAGATTATCGAGATAAAGCTTCAATTCCGATCGAAGAATAACACCAAAAACACCTATGAATATGTATATAAGTTTTTCCCATTTCCAAAATTCTGCAATTTCTTTTGTAAAATTGAAAAGAATCACAGATATTCATCTAAATTAAACTAGCTGACACTAGGTGGTTGATGATGTATTTGATGATCATAGTCTATAAAGGGTGAGTGAGTGAGTGAGTCTTCAATTCAAATTAATCGAACTTCAAACATTGATAAGCTGTTCCTTTTCAGTGAGAGTTTCACATAATGGTTTTGGTGATTGAGATGGTGGTGGTGACCCTGCAGCATTATTATTATTATTGTCCATCTTCGTTATGTTTTGTTGGTGATACACTTGCCTCAATCTCTCTATCTCCCTCTTCAGTGCTTCTTGATGCGCTGCATAATATATATATAATTAATATGTGTACGTGATATTGCATTATTATTTGATGCTTAATAATCAATAACTACTTAATGATAATGACAAGGCACATGCATGATTAGCACACAGTTCCAAATATGCTTTGCATGCAAATCCTTTTCACTAAAAATCAATATGAGTCTGTTGTACACAGCTTAATAATTGCCCTGTATATATGTTTCTTTCTGCCTTTTAAAGTAATGAGAATTAATACTACTAATTGGCACCAAAAAAGCCAAACAGTGTAATCTATTTAATATCTTATGATCCAGAATATATACTACTTGTTGGCATGCTTTATGATACTGCAATTGAAAGGTACAGATTAGATACATTAAACTGCGCTTTATTTGTTATATATCGTGAACTTTTAACACTAAAAGCTTAAAACTACAAATTAACTCTTTTTCTCATGCACTTGTGTGCAGTCCATGAAACCAAATTTAAAATAAAAAAGATTTCAGAAATAGTCATATATTATCTTAAAACCAACACTATATTTAACTCCGTACCATATACTATACCTTTTTCTAAGAGATTAATTAACAAATTCAATAACTTCATTAGCTTCCTAGACAAGTAAAATCATGTAGGTTTAATCAAAGATAACACGTAAATTAAGCAAAAGTCTACCATCTTTGAAAATCTTGTCTTGTGCCATTGCGGCGATTCTTTGCTTCAAAGCACTGTTATCAACATTCAGAAGCAAACGTTGATGATCCAAAAATGCAACCCGTGGAGACAATACTGAAACTTCGGCCTTCATTATTGGTCAAAATAATAGGTAATTAATAAAAGAAAAAATATATTAATTAATTAATTACTACTAGTACATATCCATTTGATAATAATATGCACCTGTAATGAAGTCACACTTCGCTCAAGCTCAGATATGTATTGCAGCTTCCTCACTCTTGATCTTTGTGCCGATTGTCTATTTGCCAAAATTCTGGTTATGCAAAATGAGAATAAAGAATCAGATGAAAATAAAAGATTGTTACACATCAATATTACGAAGAAAGAGGGCATGAAATTAATACATATACAACTTACACATTATTTGCTCATTTTAATGCTTTTTATTAACACATTATCCATCTTGCTTTTAGAAACTGTTATACACGGACCAATATTGCAATGCAAGTTTACGATGAGGAAAAGCATAGAGTTGGACATGAAGAATTGTTTCATTAGTTACCTTTTGACCCTCTTGGGGTCTGTGATTTTCTCATTGGAACTAGGTGTTGCATTTGCATTACTATTGTTGTTATTACTATCATCATCGTTGTTGGGAAGTTGTGTGATTTCTTGTTTGCATTGGCTTTCTTCATCCTCATCTGACTCATTCTTCACTTGCTTCTTCTCTTCCTCATCCTCCTCCTTTTCCTTGTTCATAATTTTCTTCTCATCATTGATGCTGTTGTGATCGGACGGTGTAGAAGGGTTGGAGGAGGACAACGTGAGTGCCATCATGGTAGTATTATTATTATTGTTATCCTCATTGTTGTTGTTTCTTGAAGCCTCATCACTAAACATTGACATGAATTGTTCATCGTTGAACCTCTCGAACTCGTTGTCACTGTCACCACCACCAACACTATTACCTTTGCAATGGTGGTGCACCAAGGGCGCATCCATGAACGTTGTGGAGTCGCTCACCGTCCGGCGGTGGGCCCCGCGCCTCGCCGCGGAGAACTCGAGAAACTCGTCCACCCATGAAGGGTTCTGGCTTGACATCATGGGTTTGAGGTCGGGAGGCATCATCTTTTGGTGAGGAGAAGAGAAGTCTGGCCAATTGGGTGTCATGTTTGGAATTTTTGGTGGCAATTGAGCCATTCTTTTTACACCAAACAACACAATACTCTTAGAGAGAACTTGGAAAATGTTGGTATATATAGTTTATAGTTATGATTATTATCTATGCATATATATACATGTAATGTTTGCGTATATATATATGCACATCAAATCAAATCAAATACTCGACAAATGAGAGAGAGAGAGAGAGAGGAAGTATGACCAAATGAGCCTCTCTAAGGCTCTAACACAAAAGCTTTATATAAATATGTACTGGAATATATGTATGTTAGAGAGGAAGAAGAGGAGATATAAAAATCACACACAATGATGAATGATGATGATGTCAATAGTTTTTTTTTCTTTTTCTTAAGATGTTAAAATAAAAATAAAAATAAAAAGAAGTAATAGGGTTTAAAAAAAATCCCAATAAATCTCTGCATCTATGTGTTTATGCAGTGGGGTCACATGGATGAGAGAGAGAGAGAGATTGGACAGCTATGAACAGCTGGGAGGAGGGAAAGAAAGGGGTTGGGTCTCCTCAACTCAACGGCATTACTGGAAAGTCGCCAGTGGTTTTAATTATAAAATAATAATAATAATAACTAGTGGGAATCAGCCACCACGTGCCCTTGTGACCCTCCCTTACCCTCTTAATAATAGTCTCATCATTTTTATTTTTATACTATTTAATATTACCAAACATATATCCACCTCTACTCTAATTTTAACCATGTTCAATTGTTCATGCCTAGTGATAATTTTCTCTTCTTATTGTCAATTTGGTGCATTATCATGTTCAGTTAGAGTCAATTTATGAATTAAAATAAAATGTAAAAATATGGATTTTATATTATTTATAACAGTTCATTTTTGTGTTAAAATGAATAGATCTATAATTACGTACGTGCCCTTCTAGAATGGATTGGTTTTGTTGGGTAGTTAAAATTGTTTGGTCAATTTTTGGTCTTGCAATAATTAGCTAGGTAGGGTAAATGAAATTGTGGGAGTTGGAGTCAAACTCGTAACTGACCGGTTTAAATAAGCTTGAAGTGGAAATAATAATGCGGCTAAATAGATATTAAAGATGGAAACGAAGTTAGGTAATTTGGTTTTGAATGAATGGTGTGTGTGAAATTTTAAAAAGAGTTAATTAATAATGTCTCTAGATACGGGGTGGTTATTGATAGGTGAAATCGTATGGGTTAGAATTTTTATCCGAGAACAAATAACACGTGCTTGAATCATTTGGGGTCAGTGATCAATGTGTGTGGATGATTAATTGACCTAAAGTCTTTTCCTTTAATTCACTAGTCTCGTACTTTTTATGATTAATCTCTGTTATCATTATTTTTATCATTGTTTTTAACTTTAAATCGAATTGATGAATTTGTCACTTATAATGACTTTATCATATTCAAATATGATCACATGCGTAAGAATGAATGAATGGGGGTGCGAGGGGTCACTACTATTAATCATTTAATTAACTGTAATTATTGTTTAGTAAAAATAGAAGAAGAAAATATCTAGATGCTGCAATTGAGAAGTAGAAATTGTGTGGACTGGTGGAATTTGGGACCTAAGCTATGAAGAGGGAAAAAAAGAGAGGTGTTATTGTAAATTAAAGGATGATTTTTTTTATGCGGCCATGTGAATTGTTTGCACGCACTATGCTTTCTTTTGCTTTGTCCACAAACCATTCCCACATGTAGGGTATATGCTTCTCTTTCTGTGCGTGGTTCCTTCTTTCTTCCATGACCTTATCTAATTAAGTGGAACTCATGTTGTTGTTTTTATTTTTTAATGGAGAAAATATGTGACAATATAGATAGCTTCATGATTAATCAACAAATAGTTTGTCTCAATGATAATGAATTTGTTTTCTTTAAGTCAAATCTCACGTGTTTAAGTTTTGTAAATACAAAAAATATTATTAGAAAAAAAAATTTAACTAAAAGTTATCAAACAAACAAGTTATCTAACAAAGATTAATTATTAACAAAATTAATAAATATTTCGAATGAATGATAGTTTAAAAAATAAATAGGTTGATGATGGTAATGATTTGGGAGATGTGATGCTAGCCATGTATTGGGATATATATATATATAAAAATTGCCACATTCTAAATCGAGCAAGTGCTTGCCAATGGAGCATCTTCACGGATGGATTTTATACTGATTAATAGCATCCATGTGTGTGGGGTCTTTGTCTTCTCCTCCGACATATAAAATATTATTGTTGGAATAGTGATGTGATGCATTGCAAGTTGGCTCATCACTAAGATCAAATCTATACAGATTTTCATTCATTTCATTTATATCATTATAGTCCCAAATGGTTTGAGGCAAACTAATCTTAATTTGTATATGTTTCTGATATCACCTAACCTAACGTGGAAATCAATTGGTATAAGTTTGTTTTAATTTGAGTGGTATTATGGTCTAAATTATTTTTTATTAGTTTGAATCAGATAGAATTATTATAGATAACAAAGTTTTCTTTCAAATATTTAATACAATTATCGGCCTATTGAATACATGATTGTTTAATTGGTGATATTAAATTCAAATCTTGAGTATAAAATTGGATTAAATACTAAAAAGCAAAATTTATAATTTATGATAGTTTTCTTAGGATATATGTGGGTTTTTTAGTTGAAAAAAGAAAGAGTATAGCTTTCTAGTTATGAAATATGACATGTTATATGTTCCTGCGTGTGCCTGGCTTGCTGGAAAAACATTTAAATTGAATTGTTAGTTATGAAAGCAATTAGGTACAGAATTTATGAAAGCAATTAGACAGGCCGTTGGAAATTTACAACATATAGCGAAACAGGACACTGTACGTACACAAACTAAGAAAAGGAAAAAAAAAAACACCAACTTCTTTAAACCCAAAGATACACTTAAAAAGACAAAGCATATGAAGTTAGTTATATATAAATCCGTTGTTACGTACAACATAATTGTGCTCAACAGTGGTTTTGACGAGTTCATTCGTTAAAACAAAATACAAGTGCTGCTTAAGTTTAATGATCCCATGTGTCCACTTGTACATATTTGAAAGAGGGAGAGAGATTTATTAGGATTATTTATTTATTAATTATTAGATATGAAATAATATGTATCTTGGTGTGCACAAGCAAGTAGTATAGAATAACATTTTAGTTGATAGAGAACATTATTATCAATAAAGACAATTTAATGATTATTTAAGCCTATATTATAAAAATTTAACATATTAGAAGAACATTACCACTAATGAGTTATAGAAAAATTAATACCTCATAAAAAAAAATTTATTTAATGGAATCGAAATTACTCGAATCAACAATTTATTAATTCTTTTTTATTTCATGTTATATAATATTAAAAAAATAAAAATAAAATATATATATATATATATATATATATATATATATATAAATATTACTATTTCAACTACAATTTAATTACAATTCAACCATTAAACTATATAAATTAATTAGTGTCGAATCAATATCCGATTTCAAAAACATTTACATTAATAATAGTTGAAGAATCCCAACTGCTTCAGATGAGAAGAATCTTGGCTATTCCTTAAGATAAAGTCCAAATATTTACGTCTTTTCATCCAATTATTTGAAGTCATCATTAAGCCAGCTTGTCAATGTCACCCATTATAAGTTGTTCAGTTGAACAATTTTGGAGATAAAACATGTTTACAGCTATAAATTATTGAATTTTAGAACACAAAATGCCATTCATTTAATTTCTAATAATCCAGGTTCCATTTTTCTTTTGGCTGCTTTGGCAATGACTTAAAAAGGGTATAGCCAGAGGTGCATGCTGATAAATTATTGCATGTTATAGACTATTACGTTCAATTTTCGCATGATACAAAAGTTGAGTTTTTTTTTTTTTTAATTTATTGACAAAAGTTAATAAAATATCTAGAAATTAACCAGAAACATCGACAAAATAGTAATCTCGAACCATCCAATACTTTTTATAGATTGTAATAGTCTCAGACCATCTAATAATTTCCGTCCATATATTATACATTAGGAATGCTTTTGAAACTTTCGTTTGCATATACAATTTGAAAAGGCTAAACTTCTCACACCAATTGAAACTTCTCGAATTGATGACAAGACCTATCTAACATTCAAATGTGTCACATATAAACTATATAGTATATTTTGTCTTGTAAAACCTTAAGCAGTCCATGACCTTCACGTAACACACATCTTAATTTACGGTCATGCAAAGAAAATGAAGTGTGAAACAAAAAGCCTTGCCTTATTAAAACTCTCGACTCTCAAGCATGAAAGACATGAACACAAGAAGACATTTATGAGTCTGAAACGCCTCTAAATTAAAGAACAGAAAGTATGTTTTGTTTATGATAAATTTGAATGCAAGTTCCCATTCCCATTCTCCATTTGCATTGAGAATTAAAAAACCATGATGACAACTACAACATTAACCTATGCTATCTTCAATCTTCTTATCTTGTGCAATGCATGGATAATTAGTGCAAGTGAATGTCCCCCAACAGTACAAAAGCATAATGCTTCCAACCTAGAAGCCATGAAGGTGAGGTTTGAAAGATGGCTTAAACAAAATGGTCAAAATTACAAAGATAAAGAAGAGTGGGAGGTCCGTTTTGGCATTTACCAGTCAAATCTTGAGTATATAGAGTGCAAAAACTCTCAAAAGAACTCTTACAGTCTCACAGACAACAAATTTGCAGATCTTACTAATGAAGAGTTTGTAAGTACTTATATGGGTTTTAAAACAAGGTTGCTTCCACATACAACTTTTTTGTATCATGAACATGGGGATCTTCCAAAAAGCAAGGATTGGAGGAAGGAAAGAGTAGTAACTGGCATCAAGGATCAAGGCAATTGTGGTAAAGTTTCTTGAAATAAAAAGTGCATGTTTTAGGGGTGGTGCCAAGGTATATATGTTCCCTCAATTTCACAAATTATGCAGTTCAGCTATGCTACTAAGAAATTTTTTCCCCCTTTAATAAATTCTCATTTGATCCCTCAAGTCTCACATCGCCTATTTCAACTCTCGAGTTGCAACTTATATATCTGTTATGTGATCTTCATGCAGGAAGTTGTTGGGCATTCTCAGCAGTGGCTGCTGTGGAAGGCATCAACAAAATAAAATCAGGGAAGTTGGTCTCTCTGTCTGAACAAGAACTAGTAGACTGTGATGTTGAAGATGGAAACGAAGGTTGTGAAGGTGGCTTAATGGATACAGCATTTGAATTCATAAAAAAGAATGGTGGTTTAACCACTACAGAAGACTACCCTTATAAAGGGTCAGATGGAACATGCAACAAGGAAAAAGCTAGACACCATGCAGTCACTATAAGTGGGTATGAACAAGTACCAGCCAAAAATGAGGCTATGCTAAAAGCTGCAGCTGCTAAACAACCTGTCTCAGTGGCAATTGATGCTGGAGGTTTTGCATTTCAGTTTTACTCAGAAGGTGTTTTCTCTGGCTCTTGTGGAAAGCAACTCAACCATGGTGTGACTCTAGTTGGGTATGGTGAAGACACTCTTGATAAGTATTGGATTGTGAAGAACTCATGGGGTGCTGGTTGGGGTGAATCAGGTTATGTTAGGATGAAACGTGACACTTCTGATAAAGCTGGTAGTTGTGGCATTGCCATGCAAGCCAGTTACCCCCTCAAGAATTAAGCAGTGTAGAATGAAAATAATATCACCTCAACAAATTCATGTACACTTATAATTTCATGACAAACTCAAGTATGGAAGTGGCACTGCAACCATATCAGATTCAAAGATTAGAAATAGATGAGTTGCTCAATTTTATATGAAGTAAATATATGTACTAAAACAATAATTAGTAAAACAAAATTGATTAACTAAGTTTTTAGTTCTTAAACAAATATTTGACTGGTCAACATACACAAGAAGCATATATTTTTTATTTATGATTTTTCATAGTCAAATAAAGTGTAAGTAACGACTGGGTACAAGTAATTGAATATCCAATAGGTATAAAAATATAAATATTGAAGAAAAAAAAATCACGACACTAAAATTCAGATGACACAGCTTTTGCTATACGTGCCAGCCAGTTAGTTTAGCATTAAGAACTATACTTGATCCACTCAATTTAACAGCTATGTTTTAAGAGCTATAATGAAAATCTAAGTCATCTTCCACTAACCAATACTGATCAAACCTATCTTCAAATTTGATTAATTTCCATTTCAATTAATTTCTCAAAATTGTGATTTGGTACACTTGTCAAATACAACTATTCAGTCACTAGCTTAATAATCTTCAAATCTAACAGGGCAAAACTGTCTCCAGGAAAATAATCTCAACATTTCCCGATTTGATAGTAGTGCTGCCAACAATTTCACCAGTGTTCCTTGTCCCGGATGATCCATATATCACCATTTGCGTCATTAAATTCAGTGCCTTAGAATAGAAACTTCTGAATTTGCAAACTGCACTCATAACAATGTTGTGACTCTAAATCCATGCCCTTCAGGACTTCAAGTATACAAAGATATGATAGTAGATATATCAAGATGTTATCCAATTGATTGCACCTCAAGTAAAATATTTAGATACAAAATGACTGAGACAGACATTGCTGCTTCAAGCCTCCAACCATGAAGATGAGGGAAACTAGGATTTGAGGAACTGGATTGCAACCAGAACGTTGGGTCCGTTGTGCTCCAATAGCCTTTGAAGAAGAAATCTATGGTGCATTGTTGATCTAGTCACAGCTGTATATAAATTAATATAGTACTGGAGCGCCTTGTATCAGAAGTCCATAACAAACATGAAACCCTGCAGAGGTTTGTCAGAAAGATACTTAGATTTGATCAATATGGCATCTAAAGACTAAAGAGACAGCAAAAATATGATGACAGAAAGAAGTGAAAAGATAAAAGGCCAGGGATTGATAAAATGTAATGGAAAGATTGCAGTGTTAATAGAAAACAAAAGTATAGTATCAGAATGGAGTAATGTATTATTTGATTCACACTATAACCAGTTTACCAGTATTATAGAGATAAATATCAACTATAGAATGAGTTAGAAGATGAAAGTTCAGAAGGGAAAGAGACAGAATGCAGAAAATGAGATTACAACTAATTCAAAAGTATAGAAAATCATGATCAGTATGCACTCAAAGGGAAAATGAAGAAAATATATAAAAATAATACCACAGTTTAATGTCAAGTAAACAGAAAGGTCTCTTTCAATTCAATGGTAACGCCTCCTTCTCAATCTGGTGCGGCAACGAAAACTCCAGAGAAACACCAGAAAAATAACCAGAACCACTTGTAGAATAATCACCAACTTCAAACCTAAACCAAGAAGTTTCCACTTATATTTACCTATGAGTTTCTAAACACATGAAAGAAGTTCTTGGGTAATAAGATACCGGTATCAACTGATTCCTCAGACTTCACTCCATTCTGACTTGCTTTTGACTTACAATTGCTAAACCTGGACTCAGCATTCCCACCCATGACACATGTGTTTGGGCAACAAATGATTCCATCATATTCATCACTCCCATCACAACAATCTGCAGCAATATTCGATGCAAATTACTAGTGAAACTCAAAGTTGAAGGCAGAAGAAGCCTAAATATCTTGATCACCATGAAAGCAGGTTGCTCGGGTGAAATGTTAAACCAGCACAGTTGCAACACAAATTCAGGTATTAATGAATTTAAATCTATATGTCAGCTTTTTTTTTTTTTTTTTTATAATAAAAACAGATGAAACTTGGAAAAAAAAAAATAAATCTTTCCCATACATGCTCTAAAATCTCAAATAGGTAATGAGTTTAAAACAGGTCAAGACCAGTATGAGACAACGCACCAAAAGTCAATCAAAATTTTATTCATTTATAAAGGCCAGTCAAATCCAATCACAGTGGAAAATATGGATATTAAGAAATGTTTATGCAATTCACTGTCCAGAAAACATCAAAGGATGACATCAACTATCGATGTTTTTCAGAACACAAGGCCATGTGCAAAACTACTGAGATCTCTAGTCTATTCCTTTGCCTTGGCAAAACTCCAAAGACATGTGCAAAGTGCTATAGCAAATGGAGCTGAACAAAACTCGGAAAAGGAAACAGGAAAAAGGAGTACAAGGTATAAAAACAGGAAAAAAAAATGCTTACCACAAAAATGATCATTAACATGAGAAGAAACTATAAACTGCGGCTTGCTACCAAGGTTTCTGCAATAAAACTTTCCATTGGGGCAAGCTGAAGTCCCTGTAGTCAAATGAACAACAACATCCACCTCATTATTTTGCTAAAGAGATGCATGAAAAAGCAAGAAAATTATTGAAAGCTAGAGAAACAATCAAATTATCAACATTTTGCATAAGATCAAAGAATAAAAGTCAATGATATTAAAAACTACGGCTTAAGATAAACAAACATTTTTCTTTTCAAATTTTCAATTTCGACAAAATTTTCAGTCAAGTTATATAGGTGCTTATAATGTTGCTCTCCAAACAGAATTGGTGTTCCACCTCAGTAATCTATTAATGAAAGCCTTTATTACGCAAATAATCAAAGTAAAACTCCAATTCTATTTAGAAAACAGCACTAAAAACACCTATGGAACTGCATCAAAGTTTTTTCCTTTTCAATTTTCCCAGAATCATAAAATTAACTGTAAATAGGAAACAACACAACCATAAAATCCATCATCTGGCATACATACCAGGCTCATCAGTGCCATCAGGGCAGTCACAGAAATTGTCATTGAGACGGTCTTTGGAGAACGATTTTGATCCATCCTTGCACTTGATCGCCTCAGAGCTGTAATATTTCTCATCTGCACCCAAAACCCAATTCAAGTTTCAAGTTTTCTAATCAAAATAATACAATAACAGCAAAAAATGGTTTTGTGGGTGCTGCAACGTGTGACTTGGGTTGAACACTACCCACTGGGGAAAAGATTGAAGCTTTGGTGTTTTGAAGCAAAAGGGGTACACGGTCACGGGGACCCACCTAGAGGGTGTATGCCGATAAGAGAAGGGTGTGAAAAGCAGCATGCGGCGGAAGCGAAAAGAAGAAAAAATGCGAAGTGGAAACAACGTGAGAAGCAATGATGGTCCATGTCTGTCTTTGTGGGTGAATGAATGAGAGATTCAGTTCAGACTTCAGAGTATGTTCACTTTCTCTCCACCAGAGAAGCCAGTTTCACTCGCGATTTTCGAGACTTGGTTTTTGTTGACTTGACTTGACTTTAACTAGGGTGTGTTTGGGGTAGAACTTAACGTATGTTGAACGCACTGTGTTGCACGAAAAGTTATTTTAACGCAACCAACGTTCTCATTTTTACTTTAGAAAATGTGTTTTGTCCGTTGAACGCGGATACAATAGATATCCAAACACAACTTAATTTTTTTATTAATTCATTTGAGGCGTACAAAATTTACCATGTTTTTTTTTTTTTTTTATCATTTTTAATATCGCTTTACATTAACAAAAAATTATAGTGGTGATATTTTATAAAGTCAAAATTTAATAATTTTTAAAAAGAATTATATGAGGCCACATATATCTCCTACAAGAGAAAATTTCATTTGAATTGAATAAAATCACAATAAACAACAAAAATCCTCAAATATTTAATGCATGTAATATTGAAGACTAATTTATGATTTAACTTAATTTGTTTTTCATAAAAAAAAAAAGAATAAATTATACTGACTGTTCATTAACCTTTACATTTAACTTTCTTGTAGGAGTTTATTAGATACGAATACGAATTTAAACAGTTAAATCCATACACATGTAGTTTCATTAAATGTGTAAAAAAAAATACACTAACAATACATGGAAATTAAATTCTTCTTTCAAATATCTCAATTTTGAAATGCATAGTCTAAATATATCCCTGTGTGACAATGTTGATCATCCATGCATGGCAAATTATACATAAATATGCATAATGTTGATCATCCTTGTAGTCACCCCATATGGTATCTTCCATGTCCTGCCATTCATTGATTGAATTGGTCACCTAAAATATTGGAAACATAACAAAAACACAGTTAATTGTTTTTATGATTCAGAAACTATTAAAGACTACTAGATTTCCTAGCTTTGATGTTATTTTGTTTTGGTTTGAATTATAGATTGAAGTGATGTTAAATCATTTAAATCACATATTTTGTTTAGAGATATTTTATACACACACTAAAATGTTCTTTAAAAAATGTGTTGTCACATATATGCTAGCATATAGTCTAATTAAGAAATATAAATTCATCCTTAGAACATTGTTATTTAAAGAATCAAACCTATTTTTTTTCTAAAGAAAATGAAGTATTTATTATTTTTTAAAAATATAAAAACCATTTAATATCTACTTTTTCGTAATTGATCCTTTTATTATAAAATAAATATATTACCTATATCTACACTTTTGCCATTACCACTAGCTAGTATTGTCACCACCTTGTTCTTTCTTTACTTTGATCCTGTTTTATTATTTCAT
Organism: Amphicarpaea edgeworthii; assembly: GCA_014843725.1. NCBI lineage: Eukaryota > Viridiplantae > Streptophyta > Magnoliopsida > Fabales > Fabaceae > Amphicarpaea > Amphicarpaea edgeworthii. The sequence goes on along the minus strand of CM026323.1, from coordinate 6,984,937 downwards.
ATATTGTTAGTGTATTTTAACTTCCAAACATGCCTTTTAGTAAAACTAATCACGAGAGAAAACAACAGAAACTTAAAACCACATCATAGGGTAGTAATGTCAACCCTAAACCTAATAACGAAAAACGAGACTTCAACTCATCAATATAATATTAATAAAAATCAAACATTGTTACCTGTAATATAGTATGGTTGAGAGTGTTGCTGAAACGGCATGACAACTTCTGACCTCATATTCTGAAACTCTTGCAAATAATTCGAACAATAAGTATTATAAATATCAGAATCAAAAACACCATTAATATTATTTTTCCCGTGAAGATAATCCAATGTATTATCAACAACTTCCACTTTGTGTTCCCCTTTTGTTCCAACATTGCAAGCAATCAAATCTTGCACAGACTTCAACCCTAGAGAATTAGGGAATTGGAAAAGCTGGTTTTGGCTTTTGAATCTCTTGAGTTCATCAAACACTTTCTGATACTCATTGTAAACTTTAGTGTACTCTCCATAAGGACCTTGTATAGGGTCCCTTTGCCTACAACATGCTTCCCATATCAGTGAGTCCACAACTCTTCTTCTATCTTCCTCTTTTGCATTCTTCACCAACTTTGTTATGTTGCTAACACCAAAAACCTTGTGCACTGCATGGAACTCACGGCTTCTGTTTGATGGAAAGTAGGGTTCCAATACACAACTTTCACTGCATTTCTTCCTTTGATGCTTACATGCTGCACATGCTGGATGCATTCCACTGTTGTTTCTTTGCATCCTATGAAGATATTTTAAGTAAATATGATATAAGCAATCATATATATAAGAGTTTTAATTATTTAGTGTAAAAAAATTATATATAGAGTTAATTACAACAACATATCATAAGATTTTTTTTTTTAACCATTACTTTTCTCTCATCTACTCATCTCATGAGTGAGTGTAAGATTTAAGGCAGTTTTGAGAGGTATATATGTAATATTTTTAAACATATAGGAGTGTTAATATAATAACTTCAAACATAAATAAGTGTTAATCTAAAAAAAAAAAGAATTATGTGTAATTTGATAAAACTTTCAAAAATATTGATATAATTTATTGAAAATTATACTATTAACTAATTAGAATTTATAATAAATATGACTTTCAAGCTAATTATGAAAAAAAATAGCAAATTTATTATACATGACAATTATAATTGAAAGACATTCATTACATAAATTATTTTCAAATCAAATACTATAGGAATAATATTTAAGTTCAAAATACGTGATGATTTCATATATAAAATATTATATTGCGAAAGAAAAACTCTGGTAGAAAAAGGTTGAAACACCGAAATGATTAATAATAACATGCAAAACTTAATTCTTGATCCAATGAAATTTGCTACAATCTAACTTATATATATCCTACTCTTTTCATTCCATTACCAAGTATTTAAAAGATAAAGAAAATGCAAAATAAAGAATAAAAGATGCTTTTGAAGGATGCAATTATCTAATTTTGCTTCAACGACAATTTACGTCTCTTCTAAAACTATAGCTATATATAACATGCAATTCTCTTGTTTTGAGTTGTTAATTGTTTTACTATATATATACCAATGATTTAAAAGAACCAAAAGAAAAAAGAAGAATTAATGAGAGGAAGAGTGTGATAGTGCTTGCATGCATGCAGCACATTCCGAAGGCCCTGCACATATTTCAAGAGAAAATTGGCTGCAAAGGATCCAAACACATGTCTTATCTTTTTTAGAAAGAAAAATGTAAGATACAAACCTCAACTGGGAAATGGTTATTGTCTTCAAACAAATGAAAAATCAACTTCTACATAAATAAGTTATATATATACCTAGTTCTACAAGGGAAAAAATATTGTTTAGTTTAGGTAGAGCATGAAAAGATGGTTAAATTTCATGTCTCTTGGAGTGATAAATAATTTATGCAGCTTGTAGGAAGAAGTCTAAGTAAACTCTAGATGAAGCAAGGGTTACACTCAATTTGTTAGGAGACATTCACGCGTTTGCTAGATGGGAAAGAAAGAGAGGCAGAGAAAACTATGAACTAATTAATTACACACAATAACAATAATAATAATAAAATAAAAACAAGTTACACTAAAGCATCTCACCATTGATCATTACATAAAATCTAATAATGATGATAATAAGTCATTAATTTTAACAAATAAATTATAAGAATGATGTATAAGTACTAAAAAAAAATATTTTTAGTGTAATTTGATTATGATCGTAATATTAATTTTTTAATATATAACAAAAACCAATGAGCTATGTCTAAGATTAACACTTTTAAAAAAAAAATCATTTATTTTGAATTTAATTTTTTAAAAGAATTCAAAAATACATTCGTAGTGTAACAGACTTTTAATCATCATTCAATCATATATCATCATTTTTTTTTTTATTCAGAATCATCAAATTTGTTGATCATCACATGTATAATAAATTTATTGATTTTAATAATAACAATTTAAAAAGTAATATGATGTTTTTCATTATTGATAGGCTAAATGTTATCCTACTTGATAATTAAACTCAAAATTTAGACTGTAATTAATAGTGTTTTATTACAATAGGTAATGAGTTGATTTTAACACTAGATGCGACAAACTTATTAAATAATATGTCAATACATGATGCATCAAACTCAATTTTTCACGCCAATATTTTGCATATATTCACTTCAATATTCTATTAACAGAATCCTATTAGTATATTGTATGATGCATAAAAAAAAAATAGTATATTGTATGTTGTTGACTGATTAAGCTTTTAGGGGTTGCTCATGCAACTTTTGCGATGAAAGTCATGAAAATAATCATTTGGCACGTTCTTGACGTGAGGCAAATCGGTAAGTTTAACATTTTTTTTATTCTATATAGCTTAAAAACCCATGCACTGCATGAATATAAATTTATAATCTACAATTTTATATATTATAATTTTAACTACTATCTTTATTGATAAAGTATGTATTAGTAAATATTATATAAATATTTGACAATTAATATATATATATATATATATATATATATATATATATATATGATAAATATAATATTTTTTTTTATCATATTATTAATTTTTTAAGATGAGATCCCATGACTCTAGAATAAGTGTAAAAAACTTATTTTTTATCTTAATAATTTATTTTCTTGAAATCTAATATAAATCATTAGAATATATTTTTACTCTTAATTTCTTTATTTCATTTCATATCATGGAACCACCAAACTTCAGCAAATATATATATATATATATATATATATATATATATATAAATCATTAGAAGTTAAGAAAATAATTTTGAGAGATTAAGAGGATGTATTGAATTAGGATTTTAAAAGATTTTTTTGACATAAAAAAGTTTTCAAGATTTTTAAGATTTCATAGGAAACTAAAGACTGTTAGGATTTTTTTAAAAGACTTTTGTGATTAGGATTCAATGGATTTAGAATATAGGATTTGAAAGGATTTCACGCATTTATAAGATTTAAAAAGACTTTATGGATTTTTTAAAAAAAAAATTAAAAATTATTAAACACAAGCCAACAAGAGTGTGATTGAAAAATATAATTGAATACTACAAGTTATTATGAGCTGAACCCCCCTCTCACTCTGCTAATAACGTACATGAATTCCAAATCAAAGTTATAAGCTGTTAATGCATTTTGAAATATTTTTTTCACAAATTTTCATAAAGTAATAACGAAAAATAATAACAAAACATTAGTTAACAAAAAAGACATAATGATCAAAATATTAATCATTTGCTTAACTTGAAAAATATACAAAATAAACATTCTTCTAGTTACATATGAATAGATTTGAGATTTCTTTTTATAGTATTCCAAACATTGTTTTATATAAACATTCTTCCAGTTGTATATTTTTTCAAAATTAATTGTAATAGTTTAAAAAAGTCTTTTAAAACTTTAACTTAATTGTTTACTATAGGTGAGTTACAACTTCCTCGCAGATCTACTTTTCTTATAAAGATTTTCATTTCATTAGGAATTTATGAATCTAAAAAGGGGAATGAGATGGTAAACTACACATGTAGACTTGTAAGTTGATTCAACTATGTATGAACACATAAGTATTAGGATCATATGAAAAGTCTCATCTTGAAACAAAAAAGTTTATGATAAAAAAAAAAAGTCTCACATAGTTGAATGAGATTATTTGCTGAGTTTGTTGTTATTTATATGATCAACTAAAAAGTCCATAAAATTCATCAAAATCTAATTAAAAAAAAAAAGTCCATAAAATCTCTATGATTTTGAATAATAAATGATTTTTTTTTTTATGTTATTTAGAATCTAATAGAATACCATAAAATTTCATTGCCCTCTAAAAAAATATTGATAATCTTGATTGAATATCGTTAAATTATTTTTTATTATTTAACAATCCTTACATTTTTACAAAAAAAAAAAAAGTCATTAAAAATCCTAAACAATCTTAATTCAATACATCCCCTAAAAATAAATCTCTTATACTTACTCATTAAGTAAATAAATTTTTTTTATCATCAAATATTTATTATTAAAATGTATGTTAATTTTGGTTAACTAAAAAGAATCAAACCCACACCTCTCCTCTTTCTCTTGTCTCTTCCATCATCTCACCTAACTTATGTTCCATGTTATAAGTACATTTTACTAGTTTTAAGCACAGTCAATTAACTAATTTTACTTTGAATTTTATTTATATTATAATACAGTAAGATTTAATATTTGCATTTATTTAAATGTATACTAGATATCTTAGTTAAAATTTCATTTATTTAAGTAGAATACGGTAAGATTTAATATTTACATTTAATTCATTTATCTATTTAATTTTATATGTTAATCGAAATACCTAAATTAAAATTGTTAAAAATAAAAAAATAAAAATAATTTTAAGAAATGAATTTAGTATGGACTCTAATCAAATTCACGCTTCCATTTCAAATTTTGTGTGCCAAACATGTTTAGAATTGGGTGGCTCAAACCCAAATTCTAAAGGTTATTTTTTATTTAAGCTAAAAATTTTAAGATAATAAAATTTAAAAAGAAAAATTAATAATATATGTAAATAATATAATTAATAATTACTATTGTAAAATATTAATAAATAATATAATTAAAATTTCAAATAAGTTTCACTACAATAGTTTAAATGATACATGATTTTACATTATCATGTCATTATAATTCTTCTTCGTTTATATGTCTTTCAACGTATTTTATGAAAATAAAATTAATTTATTATAAATAAAATATTATGATTATTTGATAATATAAAATTATTTTATATTATTTATATGCATCACCTTTAAATTCATATATTAATGTTGATGAACATAAATTCATAAATTATTATAGGTTATTAAGTCAAGAATCACTCATAAATCACAATTTCACAAATTTCATCTTAAACTATTTTAAAAGTTTTTTTTTCCAATATTTGTCAATTTATTTGATACTCAACTTAAGGAATTAGACAACACTTAAACTTAAATTTCATATTTAATAATTTTATTCTAATTATATGAATGTCTAACTTATCTTGAATTTAAAAATTATAACAATAAATATAAAATTTTAAATTATTATTTTTATCTCAACATTTAATTAACTCATTATTTTTTTAAAATTAAATTTAATAAAACAATGATAATTTTAATTATAAAATAGAAAAATAAAATTCATTTAAAATTCGAAACGAGACGTGTTTCGATCTTAATAAGGTCATGGAAATAAATAAAATATAGGCATTTCTAAAATCCCCAATCTTTTATTATTTTGAACATAATATCATCCTATTTTAAAATTAACTTAAAAATCAATCTCACAGCTTAAACAATTCAGACGCTTATGTTAAGAAGTAAAGCAGTTTTGATTTGATTGGAGTTTGGAACGGATAGCGAAAAATGGGCCCCGTATTGGATTTGGGCCATGGGTAGCAGCAGCAGAAACTGTTAGTTATATACTACCCCCTTCCTACCGGCGGCACCTTCACCGGATTTTGAGCACCGTGGGGCGTAGAGGACTTTCAGAACACTCACTCACTCGCCACCGCTCACGAAACCATCGAAACCCTAAAACCCCGATTCTCAATCCATCCCACGCCACAATATGGCTTCAGGTGCGCTTGTGGTTGATTATGCATTTGGTGTGTGATGATGATGAAACTAAGTGTTTGATTGGTTGATTGTGTAGACGCTGACATGGAGGACTACGGCTTCGAGTACTCCGATGAGGAGCAAGAGGAGCAAGACGTTGATATCGAGAATCAATATTACAATTCAAAAGGTTCTGTTCTGTTCTGCTCATTATAGTTATTGTTAACTCATTGTTGTTATTCGGCGTTTATGAATTAGGACCAGGAACTTGTTTTGTGAATGTGTCGTTAATTTTGTTTAAATGTAAGGATCTGTTTGGGTAAACAAGGACTTCTGAAAAAAAAAAAATATAAAGAAAAAATAAAATTAGCTTCGCTAGAAGCCAATTTTAGCCTATGGAGTAGCTAAATTTATTTCTCCTAAAAGTGGAAGGTTTATTTTGTTGTTATTGTTATTATTTATGAATTTGGAACAAAATGCTTAATTTGTTTTTGGAGTTGTGTTGCACTACTTGTCTGATTACAGCATCAATGATTAGTTTAAGCTATTACAATTTATGGCTTCATTTGTTGAAAATCTGAAATCAGTGTTCACTGGTATGCTTGCTGTGTGACTTGTCTTGTTGGTGTAGTGATGTGGATTTAGGTTTTGTTTGGATAAACTTATTATACAATATGGCGTTATGTTTGTTGTGAGATTTTGTTTAGCCTGTTTCCTGTTTGTGGCAGGTTGATCAATTTTTGCGCTGACTTTGTATTATGAAATTGTTGTGTTTGTGTGTAGGTATGGTTGAAAGTGATCCAGAAGGTGCGCTTGCGGGTTTTGCTCAGGTAGTGCAAATGGAACAAGAAAAGGCAGAATGGTAAGAACTCTATCCTGTGAGTTCTGCATAATAGAAAAGAAAACTATATGCATTGTGGAGGTGAAGGCATAAAGAAATTTCTTGCTATATCATTATTCATTGCAGGATTTCATATCTATCACTACTTTTCTTTTACCTTTTTTATTTTAAAGAAATTTTCTCTTTCCTTTTGCTTCGCAGTTTAACATGATTACATTTTGTAAAGAACAATGCCAAATATTATGAATGAAATTTCTCAAATGCATACATTGTCAACCCCTTCTTTATAACTGATTTACTGTACTCTTTTGGTTTAATCAGTTAATTGGGCATTTGTGATGCAGTTTGTATGAAATCTCTCATGGTAGCAATACACTTTGATATTTCAGCTAATTTTTAAGTCATTATTTATTTTTTATATAATTTGTGTTTCCCACATTCCCTATAAAGGCTAGTAATTGCTATCACAAGCTTGTGAACTCATCCTCATTCACTATTTACTGTCATCATACTGGCTTACCAAATGTGTCTGTGTTTCTTGTACTCTTTTATGTACCACATAGTAATATTTTTCTGAGATTATTTCTACCGCAGGAAGAAACTATTACATTTTTCCCTGAATTTTCATTCTGTATTCTATCAGGGGGTTTAAGGCTCTAAAACAGACTGTTAAGCTATATTATCGACTGGCGAGGTATAAAGAGATGATGGAAGCCTATAGGGAGATGTTGACATATATTAAGTCAGCAGTGACTCGTAACTATAGTGAAAAATGCATAAACAGCCTTATGGACTATGTCTCAGGCTCAGCAAGCCAGAACTTTGGCCTTCTCCAGGAATTCTACCAGACAACTTTGAATGCCCTAGAAGAAGCAAAGAACGAGGTTAGTCCATTGGACATTTCTTTGGTGTATCTTATTCATTTGTCATTTATATAATCGTATTTTTATGTATCTCACTCTCTATGTAGAGATTGTGGTTTAAGACCAATCTGAAGCTTTGCAAGATATATTTTGATATTGGTGAATATGGGCGTATGAGTAAGGTGATTTGTCTTTTTGCATGTAACTTATTTGTTCAACTTAATTTGAGTGCCTTTGTATGTTTTTATTGGCATATAATATTTACTATTTAATAATTTAAATATTTGTTGGGCCCTGCCAGATCTTGAAGGAACTTCACAAATCTTGTCTAAGAGAAGATGGCACAGATGACCATAAGAAAGGAACTCAACTTTTGGAGGTATATGCTGTAGAGATTCAAATGTACACAGAGACCAAGAACAACAAAAAACTTAAGGTCAGCATTTTAAAGAAGAGACCCTTGTTCTTGCATGATTTAAGTAACTTTGTCTTTTCAATTTCTTTTAGACTTTTAGTGTGTTTACCTGCAATTTATCTTTGAACCTACATGCAGACTTTACTTATTGCTTGAGTAATAACTAATAAGCAGAATTTTTAAATAATAAGTTTTTATCTTAGTTCGCTAGGACACTAACTGCATTTATCTGTTTGCTTCTAAAATAATTAATCGCTTGAGTAATAAAAGTACTCTCAATTATCGAATAGGCTGAGATTTACCCAAAATTAATTATTTTGGGAGGAGTTTACAATTTGCTATTTGTTGAAAAAACTGATACATAAGCAAACTACAGAACTCTTTAGTTGCTAATTGAGTTATCACAATCTAAGAGACATCTTATTTCAACTAACAATATTCATTAAAAACCGCCTTTGTTAACTAAACTACTATTACATTATTTACCTGTAAAGGATTCATAATTGTAACCATTTACTTTTTAATTTATAGAGCAAGATTAATGAAATGGGATATGAAGAGTGAAAATTCTTAAACAAACTAAACATTCTGCAGTCCCTAAAATTCCAATAAAACAAAAATTTCATTTTAATTTTTGTTAAATAAATGAAGAATAATTAAATCATGTCAATAAGATGTCTAGCTTTGGACAAATACTTCATGTTATGGTGAAACACACTACACTGACTGCTCCTCTAGCTTTGGCTATTCACCAGACTCCTTTTAATTTTTTCTGGTACATATACATCCTCTATGTAGAGTTTTGTGTAAAAGTTTGTTTACCATAAGTCTTCATTATATTAAATGCAGCAACTTTACCAGAAAGCACTCACTATTAAGTCAGCAATTCCTCATCCAAGGATAATGGGAATAATCCATGAATGTGGAGGGAAAATGCATATGGCAGAGCGCCAGTGGGCAGAAGCAGCTACTGATTTCTTTGAAGCTTTCAAGAATTATGATGAAGCTGGGAATCAGAGACGTATCCAATGCTTGAAGTAGGTGTAGCAGCATTCTTTTACTATCAATATCAAACAATGTATATAGCAATAATTATATATTTCACTTCGGTAACTAATTTGAGCTATGTTTTCCATTAAAATTTATAATATGCTTGTCATTATAATTTATAACCCATCTTTTTCTCAAATTCAACATTTTTGCCTGACTGCTAATGTATTAGATATGTGCTCAGCTATTCTCAATGAATATTAAAATCTGAATCCTTTAAATATCATGACTTCAAAATAAACCGTTGAATATATCATTGTTTGCTCTTGACATCTTGTACGATAATTGTTATTAATGCACCAGATACCTTGTTCTTGCCAACATGTTGATGGAGTCTGAAGTAAATCCGTTTGATGGACAGGAAGCTAAGCCGTAAGTCTTCTGCTTTGTGTTTTTCATACATTTTACTGAATTTTCATTTATCTGATTCTGTTGTTTATCCACTGAGGTAAGGATGATACCCTCTCTTCTTCCTCCAGTTCTTACCTCTGCATACATTCTATACTGCAGATACAAGAATGACCCTGAAATTTTGGTCATGACAAACTTAATAGCAGCTTATCAACGGAATGAAATATTGGAATTTGAGAAAATTCTGAAGGTACATGAGATTTCACCTCGCACTAATTTGACTTTTAGTATATTTATCCTCATTTGCCATCTAATATATATTTTTTTAAATGGATATTGCATAATGTACTTTCCAGAGTAACAGAAGAACCATCATGGATGATCCATTTATCAGAAATTACATTGAGGATCTGCTAAAGAATATTAGAACACAAGTCTTGCTGAAGCTCATCAAACCATATACCAGAATCAGGATCCCTTTTATATCCGAGGTAATTATGTTCCCACTTCAATCGAACAAATTAAAGGAATACCCAAGAAAAATGGTGTTTAATAAGGTTTATTTGTTAAATTTAATAGACACTTATCTTATGGCCAATCTAACACTTCTTATACATAACAAAACCCATCAATTTGCAGGAACTTAATGTTCCTGAGCATGATGTTGAGCAGCTATTGGTGTCACTGATTTTGGATAATAGAATTCAAGGGCATATTGATCAAGTGAACCGGCTCTTAGAACGCTCTGATAGGTCTCTGCCTTTATATTTTGATTTGTTAAATTGAATTTCTTATATTCAATTTTCTTATATATACAAAACCGAATATTTATTAACTTTACAATTCATGGTCCAGGTCGAAAGGAATGAAAAAGTACACTGCAGTTGACAAATGGAACACACAGCTTAAATCTCTGTATCAAACTATTAACAATAGAGTTTGTTAATAACTTGTAGTTTCGTGGAGGAAGTGTTACCTAGCTTGCAGTTTTGTCATGTGAATTATTTTAAGCTACGGTGGGGAGGGAGATGGAACTGTTATTACCACTATAGCAGAATTCAGGTCAAACCAACTTGTGATTCACGTTTCATATTATAGATCATAGATAAATATGGTTGTTTGAAACATTCATGATTCAATTTTTTGAGGCCAATACATGTCTGCTGCATATTGCTTAACCATTCCGAGCACATTTGGGGGAACATTGCTGCAGGTTGAACGTAAGTTTGCTATCGGATCAGGATCCTTGATTTTGCATTGGTTCATTGGATTTGTCTCGGAATTCGTATGGCAGCATTTTGAATTGAGAAACAAACATGCTTTCCATCTTTTTCATGGCTCCGAAAACAACGAATGGATGATCAGTGGTTCAGTGGTACATAATTTAGAACTTGCACTAAACTGAAGCTACACTTTGTTTTTGAACTTAATTATGTTTTTTATTATCTCGCAAAATATTGTGCTTTTGCTATTTGATCTCGTATTTTAAAAATATTTAAAGCTGATCTTTACCAAGTCTTTGTCCATATATTTTATTAGTTATTTAAATCAGTAAATGTTGATTTTGCAATTTGTAATGGTCTTTTACCGTTAAAATCAAACTTTGTGTGAAAGGATTTTAATTTTTTTTTATTATCAAATTGGAAGAATTATAAAAAGAAAATTCAAAGTTGAGAAACTATAAAATTAAACTTTAATTTTATGAACTAAAAAAAGCATACTCTAAGCCATTAAAAATATATTTAAACCTTTTAAATTTAACTTATTTCATAGGAATGTATAAGTGATGAATTGAGGAAGATGTTATACTTGATGAAAATAGAAAGAAAGGCGATGATGAGAAAGTATTTCCTAGCCATTTTTGCATTTTAGTTTTGAAAATAATTTTCAAATTTTACTAGATTTTGGATGAGAAAGTAATTATTTTTGTTTCAGAAAGTAATATGAATTTGTTTCAGAAATTATTTTTTTAAGTAAAAAAGTGAAAATAAATAAATCAAACTTTCCTTATATTATAATTTTTTTTATGAAAAAAACTACAACTTAATAAGAGATATTTTTTTTTCTATATTGGGGAGAAGAAACCATCTCTTCACTTCGTATAAAAAAATATAAATTATTAAAAATTATTTTTGCAATGGGAAAAATTACGCCCTAAATATAATAGTTGAAACTCATTTTAGGTCTATGGTATAACTAGTAAATCATTGGCATTGCATCAATAAAACCCTAAAATACTTAAGATTGCATCACAAAATTCTAAATCATTAGAATTACATTCACAAAACCTTAAATTCTTAGGATTATATTCAAGAAACACTAAAGTCTTAGCATTTGTGCACGAAACCCTACTTCCTTAGAGTTTTATCCATTAAATTTTAAATACTTAGGGTTTTCATGCATGACATCCTAAACTCTATATTCTTAGGATTGTATCCATTAAACACTCCATCCTTATTTTTTTTCATATTTTTTAAATTTTCAGGACATTAATACTCTTGTTTTTTTTTTTTTTTTAATTTTCATTAAAATTTTTTTTTTCAAGACATATCTCTTGTTTTTTCATTTTTTTTTTTTATAAAAAAACATTTTTTCCCATAAATTTTTTAGAAATTACTCTTACTTTTTTTATACTTTTTATACTTTATAATTTTCTTTTCAAATTTCTAAAACATTACTCTTCTTTTTTCATATTTAAAAAAAAAAAAAATCAAAATTTCAAGACACTTCTCTTGTTTTTTTTTTTTTTTTTTTTCATATATGAAACATATATTAAGATTTAAAGTTTCATTCATGAATCCTTAAACCTTAAATCCTTAGGTTTGCATCAACGAAACCCTAAAATCCTTAGGATTTAAGGTTTTGGTTACATCCACGAAACCTTGAATACTTAGGATTGTATCCACGAAACTCTAAATCCTTAGGGTTCATCAATGAAATCCTAAATCTTTAAGGTTTCATCAACAAAACCCTATATCCTTAGGGTTACATCAACAAAATTCTAAATCCTAAAGGTTTCATCTACAAAACCCCAAATCCTTAGGATTGTGTCCATGAAACTCTAGATACTTAGGGTTGCATCCAGAAAGCTCTAAATCATTTGAATTGCATCTACGAAACCCTAAATATTTAGAGTTGCATCCATGAAACACTAAATCCTTAACGGTACCCATAAAATCCTAAATCCTTAAGGCAACATCCACGGAATCCCAAATACTTAGGGTTACATTAATGAAACCATAAATCCTTATTGTTACATACATGAAACCCTAATCCTTAGGCTTGCATGCATGAAATCCTAAATCCTTGGGCTTTCAACAACTAAATCCTAAATTCTTAGGGTTTCATCCACGAAAACCCTAAATCCTTAAGATTTTATCCATAAAACCCTTAATCCATATGGCTGAATCTATGAAATCTTAAATTCTTAAGGTTACATTCACAAAACACTAAATCCTTTGGATTTCATCCATGAAACCCTAAATCCTTATGGTTTTATGCACAAAATCCTAAATCCTTAGGGTTACTTTCACGAAACCCTAAATCTTTAGGGTTACATCCACAAAACACTAAATCCTTAAGTTTTGATACACGAAACCCTAATTTCATAGGGTTTCATCCATTAAATCCTAAATATTTAAGGTTTCATCCAAGAAACCTTAAATCCTAAATTCTTTGGGTTTTATCCACGAAACTTTAAATCCTTAGGAGGGTTGCATCCATGAAACACTCAATCTTTGCTTTTAATTTTTTCATACTTTTTAAATTTTCATTTTTTTTTCAAATTTTCAAGATATTACTTTTTTTTTTCATTTTGTTCCCTAAATTTTCTAGATATTACTCTTATTTTTTCATATTTTTAAAAGTTTCATTTTCTTTTCAATTTTTTTTAAGACATTACTCTTATTTTTTTTTTTTATAAAAAATATAAATTTTAAGACACTTCACTTGCTTTTTTTTTTTTTTTTCATATTTTTAAAATTTTTCATATTTCTTAACATTTTCAAGATAATACTCTGGTTTTTTCATATTCTTAAAATTGTTATTTTTACCTTTTAAATTTTCAACACATTACTCTTGATTTTTCGTAAGTTTTCATTTTTCATATTTTAGAAGTCATAAATCCTAGGGGTTTCAAAGTTTATGATTTAGGATTTCGTTCATGAAACCCTAAGGATTTAAGGATTTTGGGCTTTGTAAATAAAACACTAAGGATTTAGGGTCTTGTGAATGAACCTTTAAATCTTAATATAGAGTTTTGTTTAAAAAACCCTAAATCCTAAACTATGAAATGAAATCGTAAATTCTAAACCACGAAACCTTAAATCTTGAAGAAACCTTAACTTATACATCTTTGAATAAAAACTTAAATTTTAAATCATGAAATGAAACCATAAATCATAAACCATGAAAGCTTAAACATTTTAACACAAAACCCTAAAATCTTAAAGCATAAACCCTAGACCCTAAACAATAAATCCTAAAACATTGAACTTGGAAACTCTTAATCTTAAAATCATAAACTATAAACACTAAAACCCCAGAACTCTAAATGTTAAATTCTAATGTAGGGTTTTATTTATGAAACTCTAAATCCTTATGGTTTCATTTAGGATTTGATGGTTTAAGATAGGGTTTAAAAAATGAAAGCTTAAACATTTCAACACAAAACCTTAAAATCTTAAAGCATAAACCATAGACCCTAAACATTAAATCTTAAAATATTGAACTTGGAAACTCTAAATCTTAAAATTAGAAACTATAAACATTAAAACCCCTTAAAACTCTAAATGCTAAATGCTAATGTAGGGTTTCATTTTTGAAACTCTAAATCCTTATGGTTCATTTAGGATTTGATGGTTTAAGATATGGTTTAAAAAAAAATGAAAGCCTAAGTATTGAGGGTTTTTTGAATGAAAGCTTAAGGATCTAGGATTTCATAAATGAACCCCTAATGATTTAAGGCATAAATGAAAACCTAAGGATTTAAGGTTTCATAAATGAAACAATAAGGATTTTGGGTTTTGTAAATGAAACATTAAGTATTTAAGGTTTTGTAAATGAATCTCTAAGGATTTTGGGTTACGTAAATGAAACCTTAAGAATATAGGGTTTCATGGATAAAACCCTAAGAAATTAGGGTTTCTTGGAAGTAACCTTAAGCATTTAAGGTTTTGTGAAAACAATCCTAAAGATGTATGGTTTTGTGGATGCAACCCTAAGGATGTAGGCTTTTGTAGATGCAACCCTAATTATTTAATGTCTCGTATATTCAACCCTAAGGGTTTAAGGTTTCATGGATTCAACCTTAACGATTTAGGGTCTCATGGATTAAACCCTAAGGATTTATGGTTTCATGGATGAGAGCCTAATACTTTATGATTTCGTAGATGAAACCCTAAGGATTTATTATTTCGTTGATGAAACCCTTAGGATTTAGGGTTTCATGCATGAAATCTTAAGGATTTAGGTTTTCATAGATATAGCCCTAAGGATTAAGGCTTTTGTGGAAGAAATCCTATGGTTTTAAGGTTTTGTGGATGCAAACTTAAAGATTTAGGATTTCATGGATGCAACCCTAAGCATTAATAGTTTCGTGGATGCATCCCTAAGGATTTAAGATTTCGTGGATCCCACCCTAAGGATTTAGGGTTTCGTTGATGTAACTCTAGGGATTTAAGGTTTCTCAATGTGACCCTTTAAATTGAGGGTTTTATTGATGAAACCCTAAGGATTTAGGGTTTCATGAATGAAGTTTAAATCCTAATATAGGTTTCTTTTATAAAACCCTAAATCCTAACGCATGAAATGAAACCCTAAATCATAAATGGTGAAAGCCTAACTCTAAATCCTAAATGAAACCTTAAATCCTAAGTCATGAAATGAAACCTTGAATTCTAAACCATGAAACCTTAATCTAAAATAATTCCTAAATCCTAAACCATGGAATGGAACTGTAAATCGTAAATCATGAAACACTAAATTATAAACCATAAACTACAAACAATGCAACACCAAACCCTAAAATATTAAAGCATATAAACCTTAGACCCTAAACACTAAATCCTTAAATATTTAAATCTAAAACTATAAATTTTAAATCATAAGCCATCAACCCTAAGACTCTAAACCCTAAATCATAATGTAGGATTTCATTTATGAAACCCTAAATCCATACCTCTCTACGTCAGTTTATTGATTTTTGACACATAAGCTTAATTGGTTTGATGTCATTTCACTGTTCAATCTCCAAACATTCACTCATCACTCTAGAACACACTCTAGAAAAAATTATGTTCCAACCGTCTTTCTCCAAGCTAATGAATGTCTTGAATCAGTTATTAAACTATTAAATTGGCATTAAAATTTGTTCAAACATTTTGGATTTCTACTTTCTTAATTTGTCATATTTGTGAAATGCATTTTTTGGTAGTTCATGGAAGCTTGCCACATAATTAACAATGACATATTCAAGAGTAAAGTGTACTTAATATTCTATTTGTTAGCTGAAATGATTAATATATTTGAGAAGCTTTTTACAAAATCTCTTTTTTAGCTAGAATGATTAATAGTTGGTCTTGATCTATGATTTTTTTTAGGGCCACCCACCAATTTTCAGCTCAATTAGAGAAAGTCACAAAAAATTTATCGAAATGCCACTACGACTAAACTGATCAAGCTGCTGAAATTGGCACTTAGAGATGAAATTTGCTGATTTTGACCCCAACCCAATCCCATGAAAGGGATTGCTTTTGCTTAAAAAGGGTGATAAACCTTGGACACCAAAATTCAGCCAAATCCAAATTAGTGAAAATTTTGCACCGCTGCAAATCCTACTCAAGTATCTATAACAATGCAAAAATAAAACCAACAAAGAAAATTGAAAACATAATGAGTGATATGGATTGACTACTAAAATAGAACACCAAAACAGAACACTATCTAACAAAGAAAATGAAAACAAAGCACTACCTAACCAGGAAAATGATAATAAAGCACTACTATACAAAATCACAATTGCACAAGTGGCTGAAACAAAATTGCACAATGAACAAATTGAAACAGAGATGCATAAATTGAAACAAAAGTGCACAACTAATAATAAAAACCAAAAACAAAAACACAATTAATTACAAGAATTAAAATCAGGAACTAATAAATTGTATCCTCGACAATGACGCCAGTTTTAACAACACGCGTCGAACATGCTGTCAAAAGCACCTAAGTTTTCCAATTAAATTTTTAATATAAAGCCAACTCAGGTCATTCTCTCAGAGATATAATTCATTGAACACCTTGCACTCAATTCAAAATAGGGGGGTTGTGTGATTTTCAGAAAAATTAAGCAAATAAAGCAACTTAAATCAAGAAATGAAAATAGAATTAGAGAGATACAACTCAAGAATTTATGCTTATAAAGAAATAATCACAGTTCCAGCAAGGATAAGTCAAATTTTTGCTCATGAAATTCAATCTAATATAAAATTTAAGGCAATCACCTTATATCTTTTTGAAAAAATTCGGATAACTATCGCGTTCCTAATTTTCCCGAATTCACGCATGTTTCGTATTAAATCACCATCAATCAATTGCAATTGACCCTAATTCAGATTTCAATTCCTTAATTTAATCATTATCGTACATTAAACAAGGAAATTGAAAATTAGAAAAAGGGAAAAAGAGAATTCATGATCATAATTTGAAATTAAGAATAGAAGAACTCATATATACCCATAAGCATATTGATCCTTAGGTTGCAAACGGGATCAGCCCTCCATGAAGATCTTGATGGGAGCTCTAATGGAAAAGAACGAAGAAGAAGAAACAAGGGAGAAAAGAGAAGAAAGAAGAGAACACACTTTGAATTCTAAAATATGAAAATTATAAAATGAAGTATAGAGTGTGTTTTTACAAAGAGAAAAAACTATATATATGATTGTTAGACTATTTTGGCAAGCGTACCAAATATCGCACAAGTAGTTTAAAAGGGAAGATCCCAGTATCGAATCCACAGGGAATTGTCCGTATTTTGACTATCAGTAAAGTAATCAATTCCTAAACATTAGTTTGGTTTTCATAGTTGGTTGTTCTTGAAACATCAATAATAACAGAAATTTAACTAAACACTACAGTTAACACTAACTATAAACAATATAAACGACAATGTTGATTCAGGACTATGATTGAACAGTTGGCGTGCTTGAGTTTTATAATGGAATAATGGATATGTTGAGGATTTGGTTCAACCGGTTTGCTTCCCATGTAAACATATAAGATATATTCTCCATTCACATTAATAGTTCAGATTAACTTTAATCTAAAAGTGCTTAAAACGTGATCTCTCATCAAATCAAGCCTAAACTGCTCAACCTCACTTCCGATGTCTCGGTAAGTTCAGTTGAGTGGTTTGATGAAGCTTAGAGATCTTTGTGAAGTTAATGGAGTCTATCCTATGTCTAGAAATACACTCCATTAGAGTTCAAACTCAGTTCCAAGTTCAACAACATCTGTCAATGGCAGGTAAACTCTAAAACATGCATATATAACTGATCCAATCATATAACAAGAATAAAGATAGAGAAATGAACATTAAACTGAATATTTCAATGAATAGATATAAAGAATAGCGTTTACATGATCAGCACCTAGTTCCAAGTCCTCAACACTAATAGATTAGCCTCTCATTGTCATGAGAAGCCTTAAAAAGTTACAAAAGTGGAGGAAAGAGAACAGAGGAAACAGGGGAAAAAAAATAGAGGAAGTAGCTCAATCAGTTCTCCAAGTCTGAATGCTTCAAAATTCTTCAAGTGCAGCTTATATAGTTGAAGCATCGCTTAGCGCAAACTTTTGCTAAGCGCAAAACATTGCATAATGCATCTCAGAACAGGTGTTCCGCTAAGCGCAATATTCCGCTAAGCGCATATTCAATTCGAAAGCAACTTCCGTTAAGCGCGATTTCCCACTAAACGAGTATTCTGTTCGAATGAAAACGTCGCTTAGCTCGATGTGGCGCTCAGCGTGTCATAGACCGTCTAACTCGCGTAGCTTGATCGTGCGCTCAGCGACGTATGCGCTGAGCGAGATGGTTCGCTTAGCGAGATATGCCTTCTTCTTGTATTCTCCCTTTACTATTGAATCTAGGCCTGCACACATAAATTAGAGTATATTTCTCACAAAATAACTTCCTAGGGTTAGAATTATCAAACTATACAAATCTATATTAAATGATTTCAAACTAAGCTAAAATTCCTTGAGAAAGTTGAATAATCACTACAAAATCTGATGCAATATTTATGTATATAAAGCGATTATCAATGATGAATTAAAACATGGTTCTCAGAACGTGGGCCTCCAAGGGAGGACTGAGACCTACTAATTAAAATCCTACATTAACTAATTAAAATTGTCAATGGGTCCCTAATTACAAACTAATCCCAAACTAAAACGAAATTACACAAGTGTAGGACCAAAACATTGAATCCTTGAATTGACCTCTAAAACATGTGAATTAGCCAATTCTTGGACATGAAATTGCAGCTTTCCTCCTTACCTTTCAAACAAGATATAAATAATAAATATCAGAGATCTATGTCAAAAGATATAGGCTATGCAAGGGACACTGTCAAAAGTACCAATAAAATGTGACAATTAGCAACTTTAGACATTTGGACCCAAAATGACCCAATCTCACAAAATTCAGCTAAAAGGGTCAAAATGAAGTATAAAAACATGTCTAGATATGTCAAATGCAACTCTAGACTATATTAAAATATACTTTATCAGTGTCGTTACCTTGTTTCAGTTTAATATTTATGTTTCAATTTAATATTTCCATTTTAGTTACTTTTATGTGCACATAAATCCTCTCAACGATACACATGCTATGTTGGAAGAGAGTTAGGTTTGCAAATCTTACAAAGTCTAATGAAAATAATGCATTAATGATAATAACACACAGATTGTAAAGATAGGAGTTACTTAGGAAAAACACACTAATTGCAAATATGAGAGTTACGTAAGTTGAGGATAGAATACCAAGTAAGCAAAATCGATGACATGGAAGAATTTGAACTTTCTACAAATTTGAGGTGTCAACAACATAAAATGTGTCTCAGCTATTATATAAATATATAGATAGATACACATGTTGTGTGGTGGAAGAAAGTTGGGTTTGTAGATCTTACAAAGTCTAATGAAATAATGCATTAATGATAATAACATAGACTGTAAAAATAGGAGTTACTTAGGAAAAATATACTAATTGCAAATATGAGAATTACATAAGTCGAGGAGAGAATATCAAGTAACCAAAAAGGATAACATGGAAGAATTTGATCTTTTTACAAATATGAGGTGTCAATACCATAAAATGTGTCTAAGCTATTATAATATGACTTAATTGTAGTTTTTTGATGAATGAAATAATATTTTTTTGATGAATGGCTTAATTGTAGTTTTTGTTCCCTTACTTTCCCAAATCCGCAATTTTGATCCCCTTACTTTTAAAATCAAGCACATTTGGTTTAAGTTTGAACCCATACCTCTTTAATTTTCAAATACCAAAATAACCATTAAATCAATGGTCTAATTGATAGTAATTGTGAAACATATATATATATATATATATATATATATATATATATATATATATATATATATATATGATAAACTATTTTATATCGTTAGTCAATCTCACAACTTTCTATTTATGGTAAGATAGTTGACTTTTATAAAATTATTTCAAAAGTCAGTACAATGGTGGGTTATGATTAATCGACTGTGTAAAATGATTTTACACTAACAGTGTATGAGCATTTTACTCTCTCTCTCTCTCAATATATATATATATATATATATATATATATATATATATACTGCGGTTTGATGTGAGAATGAGAACGGAGGTTCTCATTCGTTAGATTAAATTAGATGGTAAAGATTAGAGCACTCATTCAAAAATTAACATACACCTACCTCACTTATCAGCAACAACGAGGATGACAACCATGATGGTAGCGATGACGGTGACCCTAGTGATGTATGTTAATTTAATCACAGATGAGAACCTTCATTCTCATTCTCACATAAAAATGTTGTTCTCATACGAATTGTCTCATATATATATATATATATATATATATATATATATATATATTATCACATATTTATTTATTGTTTCTTATGGTCTCAACAAGAATTTAGTATTTTGAATAAAAGTAAAATAAAGGAAGTGATTTATAAAATAAAAAGTAAAATATATAAAAAAAAATTACAACTGATAATAGGATATGTTAAAGAATAAATTAAATAAATTTTAATAATATTAAAGATTAATTAAATAAAATTTATGTGAAGGTTTATATATATAGACGGTGTATCAAGTGAGAGGACATGTTTATTATAAGAGATGAGAAGTTTAAATAACAACTATTGATTAAATCTTAATGGTCTAGATGTAATTTTGAATTAAAATTAAATGTGATCTTCATCCTATACAATCATATCTCTTCTAATTATTGCGCATTTACAAACAGTTGCCTTCATCACCATGACCATTGCCACCACACCAACAGGGGCACCATCATCATAACCACCGTCACCACCAACAGGACTACCATTATGGTTGTCGTCCCCGTTGTTGCCGCCACCACTACCGCCACGGTGGTGGTGACGGCAACAATGGGGACAACAACCATAATGGTGGTCTTGTCGGCCTTGTTAGTGGTGGCGGTAAAAATGACGTTGGTAACCATGTTGGTGGTGGTGGTCATGGTGATGGACAATAAATGCATAATAATTAAGAAAGATATGATTGTATAAGGTGAAGATTACATTTAATTTTAATTTAAAATTACATCTGGACCATTAATATTTAATCAATGACTATTAGTTAAACTTCTTATCTCTCATAAAAAACATGTCCTCTCACTTGGAATGCCTTCTATATTCATCGTATACAATTATATCTCTCCTAATTATTGTGGTGGTGACGGTGACCCTGTTGGTGGTGGTCGTGGTGATGGTGACGGCGCCACCATTACCACGACCATTGCCACCATCAATAGGACCACCGTCACCGCCACCACCACCATCATGGTTGTTAATTTACCACTACTACTAGGGCCACCGTCAGCACCACCAACATAGTTACCACCATCATTCTTAATACTACTAGGGCCACCGCCACCATTATGGTTGTCATCCCTATTGTCGCTGCTGCCACCACCGCTGTCGGCGGTGGCCCTGGTGACGATGACCATGTTGGTGGCTGTGGTCATGGTGATGGGGCAACTCTTGGTGGCGGTCATGATGAGTCTTGGATATTTTAAAACGTGATAAAATAAAATTTTTGAATATTTGGAAAATATTTATTTTTATTTCGGATGCACTAAAAGAGAGATTAAATGAAGTAGGTGTATGTTAATTTTTAAATGATTGCGTTAATTCTTACCGTTTAATTTAATCTAATGGATGAGAATGTATGTTTTTATTCTCACATAAAAACGCACTTTTCATACGAGTCGCCACACACACACACACACACATATATATAGGGCATTTCAAGTGAGAAGACATGTTTATTATGAGAGATGAAAAGTTTAAATAATAGCCATTGATTAAATCTTAATGGTCCAGATATAATTTTGAATTAAAATTAAATGTGATCTTCACCTTATACAATCATATCTTTCTTAATTATTATGTATTTATTGCCCCATCACTATGACTAGTGCCGCCACCATCGTCATTTTTGCCGTCACCATTAACAGAACCACCACCACCACCATCATGGTCGTTGTTCCCATTGTTGCCGCCACCACCACCGTGGCGACAACAATGGGGACGACAACCATGATGGTGGTCCTGTAGGTGTTGGCAGTGGTTATGATGATGGCGGTGATGCTGGCCTTGTTGGTGGTGGCGGTGGTTATGATGATGGCCCTATTGGTGGTGGTGGTGGTTATGATGGTGGCGGTGGCGAAAATAACGGGGATGACGACCATGATGGTGGTGGTGATGATGGCCTTGTTGGTGGCGGCGACAATGGTCATGGTGATGGGGGCAACTGTGTGTAAATGCGCAATAATTAGAAGAGATATGATTGTATAGGATGAAGATCACATTTAATTTTAATTTAAAATTACATTTGGACCATTAAGATTTAATCAATGACTAATAAACATGTCCTCTCACTTGATACTTGATATGCCATCTATATATATATATATATATATATATATATTTCACAATTGTTATCAATTAGGTCATTAGCTTAGTAGTTATATTGGCATTTGAAAAATAAATAGGTGTCATTTGAAAATAAGGAATCAAAATTACGAATTTTAAACTAGGGGATCAAAATTACAGATATGAAAAAGTAAAGGGATTAAATATACCATTAAGCCTTATATTATATATATAGATGGATAGATCACTTTTAACCTTATACCTATGACGATTTTGTATTAATTACTAATAATTATAAAAATTAAACTCTAATTTATATAATACTTTTTTCTTTTATTTATTTTTTTTAGAGAAATTTTCTTTTGCAAATGACCATGATGTCTTGGGTAATGTAGTGACTTGAATTGAGAATAACTTTAAAATATAAAAAAATATGTTAAATTTTAAGGGATTAATTTAGTGGAGTAAAATAAGATATCATATTTGATAGGTTACATATTCAAAATCTCACTCCATTTTTAGGATAAAATAAGGTTTAATATTTATTTTAATCTCCAAATTATAATTAATTATCTGATTTTATCTTACATTTTAAAAAAATTAAATTTGATCTTTAAATTATTAAAAAATTTTCAATTTGATCATTTTCTTACCTTACTATATACCCTCATTTTATTAAACACACTTCCCTAAAATATAAAAAAAAAAGAGAAATATACTTGAGGTAAATAACAAAATAAAATAAAAAAAAAAATGACCAAATTAACTTATTTTAAATAATTTAGGAACTAAATTGAAATTTTTTAAATTTATGAATCAAATTGGACAATTAATTATAATTTGAAAACTAAAATGAGTATTAAATCTAAAATAAATGTAAGTTCCTTAATAAATACTTTTTGAGTATGAAAGTTTTTCTAATCTTAAATTGGATACCATCTCAACTCCTTATATTTATTTTAGTATATAAATATAATTATTATTTTTTTGTTTTAGGGAAATATAATTATTTTCTATTTATATAAATTTAAATTTAAATTGTAAACTCTAATTTTCTGGGAAATTATTTTATTTATAAATAAATAATTTTTCTTCTATTTTTTTTTTTTTTGCCGAATGATAATTTTTCTTCTTCTTCTTATTACTATCTTATATTAATATAGGTTAAAAAATAGTTGAAATAACATGATCTTATTGAGAAGGCCTGTGGGATATGTTTATGCGCATATTTGATACTTTTTTTTACCTTACCTATGTTTGAGAGCATGCCATCGATTTCCCAAATACGCTCTATATATATCCAGAACTTCTAGCCTACCACGTCGTTTTAAACACACATTTCAAATACATTATATTTTTTTTAAAAAAAAATTCCATCTTCTTTAATCATCAACAATAGCATTTCACCTTTTTCATTCCCATTTTTATGAACAAATATAAATATTTCACTCTCCATACTCGAAGTCCCACCAATAATTCTCTTTCTCACTCTCTTTGTTCTTTGTTTTGTGACTTTTCTTCCTATTTTTTCTCTTCTCAACGTTTGTGAAGGTGGATTCTCATCTTGATTTGTTTTTGTTTCTTAACTATGCATTATAATTCTTTTTTTTTTTTTCTTGTGGGTTTTGCATTTTATGTGGAATTGTGTCACCATAATGTTACATTTTTCGAATTCTGACCTGAAATTAAAACTTTTGGTGTAGTGCACTTTTTAATTTATTTTATTTACACCACGCGTTGTCATTATTCTTTTGTTTTTGAAGTTTTGGGGTGTGATTTATTTATGTTAGATTTTCATATTCTCTTGTTTCATGATGCACATTAGGTTTTTTCCCGTGTGATTGGGTCTCTTTTATCTGATAAAGATGTTTCTCATAGTTTGTCTTGGTTTTTTAATTTCTTCTTTTATGAGGTAAAATTGATTTTTTTGTATTTTTTTTTATTTACAATTTGGGGAGATATAAGGGTTTCAGTTGTGTAGATTAGTTTAATTCAGGTTATGGGAGTTTGCATGTGTGCCAATGAGTTTGTAGCTCGATGTACACATAAGAAATGTGTGTCTGTGTGTTGTTGTAGTGCTAATGAAAAATGTTTTATTTTTCTAGTTTTTTTTTTGTTGTGTTGGTACTTTTGTGGCAAAATTCACTACTACCTAAGTGAGGGACTTGTTATGTTCATGTTCTTCTTGTAAAGCACATTGGTTGGTCATTGGTGTCTAGAATTATCTAATAAAAGTTATTGAAAAAAAAAAACTGAAAATAACTTGTTAATATATCATTAGCTCTTTCAAACTCAAAGTATTAATGTCATAAGATAACTATTTTAAAAGCTGAAACCTTTCTGTTACTTTACCATGGGAAATTATGTGGTTCTGGATTGTAATTGATGTTTGTTAGATTATTGCTTGATGGGTTTTAATGGTGGATAGTAATATTTATACCTTTTCTGTTATTGGTTTGGTAGAAGTGTTTGCAATGGGATTAGCCATAAGTTATCATGGTGTACTCTTCTATATATGTGCATATGCATGTATAGAGTTAACAATTGTTTACTGAAAGGGGATAGAGAAATTGTGTAGTAGATAATGAGTTTGAATTGGAATTGATTATGAGTTTAGTTTTAGCTTTATTGATTTTTTTTTTTTCCTAGTGAATGGTCATCTATACATAGGGAGAGGGATGAGGGCCTTCTCATGATAATCGATGGGAATGTTACACTATAATAGATGAGAAATTTTAGTAAGTTTCTTGGTTGGAATGAAAAAGTTCATGGGTTGTTTAAATATAGAAAAGTGATATGACATTATAAAAAAAAGTGTAATTTTTATTAAAAAATATAATAGAGAAACTTTGATCAGTTTCTTGGTTGGAAATGCTCTTAGAGGCTTGATTGAGATGCTAAAATGTTATGGAATATTGTGTACTGCTTCTCTTCTCATTGCTCAATGCAATCCCCCTACTGATAATGCTCATGTCTTGGTTATTTTATTTTGTTCTATTTTGGCATCCTGTCCTTGTCCATTTATATATACTTATAATTAGGGGTGTTCATAAATCGAACCAAACCGAACTAAATTGCGAAACCGCCCAAAAAAACCGAAAACCGATTAAATCGAAAAACCGCACGAACCAAAAATTTCCAAAACCGCATATTTTTTGCGGTTTGGTTCGGTTTTTGGATTTTATTATAAAAAACCGAACTAAACCGAACCAAACCGCATTCTATAATTATATTGATTTACTTTTAGATATTTAATATTATCTAACTAACAATATTTTTATTTTTTATGATCATAATATGTGATTTATAGTATTTTTTTTTAATAATAAATTTGTAATATATTATGACACATACTTTCATATATTACAAAAAGATATATTGATATTACTAAATAACATTAAATTAAATATAAAATGAAACATGATTTATTATTATGTTAAAAAAAAAGTTAGTAATATCATTTTATAATAATGCTAAATAAAAGTAAAAATAATATTTTTTAAACTAAAATATGTAAATCAAAATTTAATAAAAAAAAATATAAAATAATAATTATGTGAGTTTAATTAAAAAAATTAAACTATGATAATAGATTAAAAAAAAACCGCGAAACCGAACCGAAACCGTAAAAAATTAGTTTGGTTTGGTTTGGATTTGATGTTATATTAAAATCGAACCAAACCGAATCGCGACTTTATTTTAGGTTTGGTTCGGACCACTTTTTGCCCAAAAACCGAACCAAACCGCACCGCGAACACCCCTACTTATAATAGTTTATGTATGTATACTTCGGGAATTGTGCACCAAATTAGATTAGTTTTTTTTTTTTTTTTTTTTCTAAAAAACTTATTTGAAATCAGATCATCCCTTTGCATTTTTCTGCAGTTTAATTGCTTCATTCGTTGAAGTGAATTTGACTATTAAGTAATTTGAAGAACAAAACAAAGATTGCAGGTGGATTTTTTTTCTGATGGTAAGAACTTTTCATTTTTCTTTTATGCAACTACTCTTTGGTGTTTTTATTACTCTTTTTGGGGGAAACTACATTAAGTTTTACATAGCTTGGTTAATTCCGTGTTATTGTTGAATTAACTTGATCGCACAACCAACAAACAATTGTTAGCATAAGTGGTATTTATATTATGTGAATATACTTGTGCTTGTCAAGAACTTAATTTGAATAATTACTTTAATCCCTGAAATTTACCAATCTGGTGCATTGGACTATAGCAGAACCTTTTCATGAGCTTTTCTGTAATCAATTATGGGTTTTAATATTCTTACAATTATAGGGATGCTATTATTGTTTCAGGCAACTAATGAAAATCTTCCATCAAATGTAATAAAGCAACTAGCCAAAGAATTAAAAAATCTTGATGAATCACCTCCTGAGGGCATTAAAGTTGTGGTAAATGATGATGATTTTTCAACAATATATGCTGACATTGAAGGCCCAGGTATGTAGCTTTATTTTCAATTTTTTTTTTTTGTTTGAGCATTAAGTATGAGTCTTGTTGAACCTGAAATTTGTTGACTCCTTACGATATTGGAGTTTTCCGCATGAAGTTGTTATTGTCAGTCACATGATTTTCCTCACTCTCCTCCTAAAGGTTTGTTTAATTTTACAATCTTCTAATTACATTGTTGAGACAAAATTATATTATTGGTTTTTTCTCCTTTGGAATTTCATCTTGGTTATGTAATCTGGATTTTGTTTTTGGTCTATTGAGTTGATCTTACATAATCAGTAGAATCCATTGGACATTTATCTGCCCCATCTATTCTGCTGTTAGGGGTGAAAGAAGAGAGACAAGCCTCAAACTACTGAGAAAAGTTGGAGGATAAAAGGAAAGGTAGAGAGGGAAATTAATAAATAAAATTTAAGTAATAGTCAGTTTGTTAAATCAATTATAAATAAGAAATTTGAATTGTAATTGTGGCATGCATAAATTATAAACTGTAAACTGGATATGTGTTACTTAAAAAGGAGAGTTGATTCCTTGTTACTAATTGTACATGTGTATTAGTTAAGAGTTATCATTTTAAATTGTGTGTATTTTTTATCCATTTTTTCAATTATCAGTAGTTATTTTCCTTTGACTAAACAAAGGTGCCTAACAACTTTGGTCTGACCTGTCGAATCTGATTGAGCGCTGAGCGGTGGAGAAAGTCGAAGTAAGGGTGGTAGCACTGGAGGCTTCAATTGAGACATTGACCAAAGCAAAAAACGAGCAGGGTCACCATATTGCAGAAATAAAGAAAAACACAACAAAAGTAACGGAGATCAAAGAAATCATGAAAATCTTGATGCGAAAACAGGGGATCACGAAAGAAGAAGAGTCAGAGATGATAAAGAAGATTAACAGCGAAAAGAATGTTGAAGATGAATCAGAAAGGGAGTCCGACGACAATGGCGGTCACCGTGCGTGGACCAAACGAGTAGAGATTCCATCGTTCAAAGGAATCGACCCCTTTCAGTTAGGATGGCTAGCATGTGCAGAAAAATTCTTTGAAGTACAAGATATCAGACCTGCAGAGAAACTGAAATTGGCATTCATCAGCATGGAGGGGAACTCCATTCATTGGTCCTGATTTTGGCGAAAGAAGACATCAAACCCATCATGGGAAGAGTTTGCGACAGCTTTGGTAAGAAGGTATGGCGAAATCGAGAGGGGGTCGGTATATGAGAGGCTAGCAGCGTTGAGGCATCTCGGGACGGTAGAAGACTATGTGCAAGAATTTGAAATGCTAGTGGCGTCGTTGAATAACATGGCGGAGGATCAGCTATTAGGTTATTTCCTAGCAGGTTTAAGACCGGGCATGCGAAGCCAAGTGAGGCAGCATGACCTGCAAGATCTGCTGCGAGCAATGGAGGTGGCGCGCGATATCAAGGAAGCATCGTAGGTGGTGGTGCGAAATCCAGGGAGCGCGCAGAATCGCAATAACACAACATGATTTATCTATATCAAAGTGGCAAAAGTATAAACCCTAGAATGGGTAAGGAGGTGTTAGTGGTGGTCAAACGCAAGGAGGAACAGGGCGAGCGGGGAAGAATGGCGGAAGAACGGAGACAAAGGGACTCAAACGTGTAACCAGGCCAAACACGTTGAACGGAAACAAAGGGACTCAAAACCTACCCTACCCAGAGTATGTTAGGAGGAGAGATGGGAACCTTTGTTATCGCTACAACGATCCGTTTGGGCCAAACCATTGATGTCCAGAAAAGAGTTTGAGAGTGATCTTGTTGGCTGAGGATGAGAGGGTTAACAACGAAGGAGATATCGTCATCATGGAGGCTGAGGAAGAATCAATAGAGGGAGAAGGAGGTGAAGATAGGACTTTTCAGAACATGGTACTATCTATTCACGTACATGAAAAAAAATGGATTAGTTTTTTTTTTAATAAGCTTAAAAAAAGGAACCTTGTTGAAATTTCCATGTTCATCCATTATTCCTTCGACTGCATAGATAATTTTAATATCCAATCCAGATACACGCCCACTTATATATTTTTAACTTACAATAGAAAATGCAAAGTAAATTTCATAAAATTCCATTTAATTGCTACAACATACGTTGATAAAGCTAACCAATGAAAATTTACCTACACTATAAACCCCACACTGCACCCTTTCTCCCCCAAAATATAATGAATTAGAAGTGGCCAAGAAAAATACGTATCAAGATTTCAGCTTCTCTTTGATGCCAAATGCGCTTTTTTTCCCTCAATACAAAACTTCCTACTACCTGTCAGCTTTTGCTTCAAGTAAGCAACAGCCTAAAGAATACATTTTTCTAGTAAGAGAGAGAGAGAGTGAGAGAATGAACGAGAGAGAGTGAGAGACCGACCCCTTAGGTTTTTCCTTCTCTACAAGTTTGAAAACCAGTAATGGTACGAGCACTGAGTCGCCGGATAGCGTAGGTGGCCAATCACCTCCAAAGCCTACTTTCAAAGAAATTGCAATGCGTCACAAATAACCCCAAATAGAGAGACCCCGAATTGATCTTTACAAAGAGAAGTTGGTTACAATTGAATATGAGGATGGAAACCCATTAAAGCCTATGGTGTACATTGCTGACTTGGTGTTTGATGAACTATGCGTACCATGGCAAGATGTGCTAGTTATCAAATTGCTAGGAAAGTTTATTGGCTACCATACCATGAAAGAGAAGTTAACGCGTATGTGGAGATTAGCAATAGGATTTGAAATCTTGGACATTGGCAATGGCTACTACATGGTCACTTTTGACTGTGAGGAAGACAGAAAAAAGGTTACGAACGAAGGACCATGGATGATCTTTGACCACTACCTCACGATCTAGATATGGTCCCCAAAATTCATCTCCCCTACAACAACGATTGAGAAGACCTTGATTTGGATCCGCTTCCTGGGTTTAAACTTAATTTATTATAATGAAAGCATCTCGCTGGCCTTAGCAACAATAGTGGGTACACCAATCAAGGTAGACTCCAACACTAAGGATGTTAGAAGGGGGTGATTTGTTAGAATTTGTGTGGAGATTAATCTCACCAAACCTATGGTAGGGCGAGTATGGTTGAAAGGTCATTGGTACCATGTAGAATATGAAGATTTATATAAAATCTATGCAAATTGTGGCTGCTATGGCCACTTAACAAGGAGTGCAAAATGACAATACCAAAGCCATCAGTGGTGCTAGTGCCAACTACACCAACCTATGATAGAAACTCCACCACCATACACAACATCAGATGCGGAAAAGGGACCCACAATCAATGTTATGATAACTATTACGAAAATTAATGATAATGTTGCCAACTATGGGATTGTAATGGCCCCACCAAATCCCACAACAAATGAGCCAATTCATGGGGATTGGTTAGTTGTACGGAGAAAAAATAAGAGCAATTAGTTATAAAAAAGACAGAAAGTCAACAAACAGAACATGGAACACATGCAGTCTAACAACACTGTGGGGGCTTCCATGTCACACTTGGGACCTAATATTTTTAACATAGAACAATGTACCATATTCACAATGGACCTACGATAAGTTTCTGCAAAAAAATACATAATCAATGATAACATGGATGGTATGGAAGTGGCATAGAGTGTAAACGTCAGGGACGGAATCCAGATTGGAGACCCATCCAATAAGCCCTTCATTGAATTAATGGTAGCATGAGGGCCCTGCCCTCTTCCTCCTTCCTCGATTTGTTGCCATGAATATGTTTCTAGATTTTTCTGTGCTTTCGTGGAACATTCGAGGAACAGTAGGTTGTTTGAAGAAACGACACATTATAAACATGTTGAAGACATATCACCCTTCTTCTCTCCTATTGGTCGAAACCTACGTTACTTTTGACAAAGTTCATCTTTTTTGGCAATCATTGGACTACAAACCCCTCTTTATCACGAAAGTTATTGGCCACTCAGGAGGTATGGGTATTGATAAATACGGATGATGTGACATTTACTCTTATTGACATGATGCATTAATGCATCACCTTTAACATTCAAAAACTACACTCGTGTTCCGCAGTATACGTCTTGCTGGTCCCTACCATTCGTTCTAACCTCTGGGAATACCTGAAGAATATGAGTTAAACCATTACTGGACAGTGGTTGATCATGGGCGATTTTAATGAGATTTTGTTATCCACGAAAATGTTAGGTGGAGCCTTTATCGCCTCTCGAGCTCATGCTTTCCATTTAGTGGTGGACATGTGTGGGTTTATTGACCTCAAGGTTGTTGGAGGGTCCTTTACTTGGCGCAAAAATATCCAACACGGTGACCATGTGCGCAAAAAACTAGATTGTTGCATGGAAAATGTGAATTGGAGACTATACTCTCAACACGCTCACGTTGAACTTATCCCCCTAAATGACTTTGACCATAATCCACTTCTCCTCCACATTTGCAAGTCCCCATCGGTGAAGAAGTCAACCTTCCACTTCCAAGTTGCTTGGCTCACCCACCCAAAGTATAATCACGTGGTCATTCATGCATGGAAGAATACACATGGAGACATTATTACAAAGTTACATGAGGTTCAGGTCAAATCAACAATTTTCAATAGAGACATTTTTGGCAATGTATTTCGTTAAAAATGCCTCCTTGAAGCCAATATTAAGGATGTGCATCAACAACTTGAGCAAGCAGTGTCCTCGTCTCTAATACAACTTGAAAAAACACTCCAGGATCAGTACAGTCAAATCCTTTACCAGGAGGAGATCATTTGGTTCTAGAAGTCCTGAGAAAATTGGATTAAATTTGAAAATCGCAACACGCATTTCTTCCACACTCATACTGTCATCCGGAGGAGGAAGAATAAGGTCATGGGGCTGTTCATCAATGATATATGGTGTGACGATACGATTTTGATTAGGGATGGCAATGGGTAGGGTATGGGTAGGGTAGTATAATACCCGTCCCCATACCCGCGTTTAAAAAAAGTATCCATCCCCAGCCCCATCCCCGTGCGGGTAGCAACTTTGATCCCCATCCCCATACCCTCTGGGTACCTATATACCCATATCCGCACCCGCAACCCGTACTTTACTTATATATAAGATTGAAAATCATTAAAAACATTCATATATAATATTAAAAATTGACAAACATTGATCCATCCAAACACAAGTCATAAATAAATAATATTACAAAAATAATTATCCAACATAAAGATTACAAATTGTTCTAATTTTAATAAAAACTCGAATTAAACTTCCAAAATTCTAATTAAACTTGAACATTAAAGTGGTATGATACTCTCCAAGACCTGTAAAAAAATAATATATTTAAACTAATTAGTTTATAATTATATATTATAAATTAAAAAATAAAACACATAAATATAATATTTTGACCTCATCTTCTGAATCGACTTCTCCATATCTTTGCAAACGTGTATCTCCTAAGTCTATATATTGTTTTGGTCCACTAATACCAATAGAAACTACAACATGACAAGAAGACCAAGATTAGCATATATAATACAATAATTAAAACTCTAATTGAATAATTAAAATAATAAAATGTTACCTTGTTGCTTATGTTTCAACCAACTTTGTGCACACATAAGTGCCTCCAAAGTAAACTCATGAAGCCTAGAATGATGAGGACTCAACAATCTACCTCCTGTGCTAAAAGCAAATTCTGATGCAACAGTTGAAATTGGAATTGCCAAAATATCCTTAGCAATTTTCTACATAATTGGATACTTGATCCCATTTGTTTTCCACCAACCAAGAATGTCAAAAGTAGCACTCCTAGGCAAAACACTCTCTTCCAAGTAGAGATCCAATTCAGTCTTTTTTTGTATCTCAATTGTTTCATTCACAAATGAATCATAATCACTAAGGAAATTGATAACATTGAAACTATCAAAGCTTGAGTTACTAGCATTTGCATGTGAAGTTGAATATTCCATTGTTCCTTTAGTTTTAGCTTGATAGTCGTCAAACAATGACTAACACAATTTCTTGATATTCTGAATTTCAATTGATGATGAACTTCCATAAAGCTTAGGAAAAAAGTACTCCAACAACTTCAATTTGTATCTTGGATCTAAGACAATAACAATCCCCATAATTCCATGAATAACAAACCAATATTTCTCAAATTTGATAACCATTTTTGAAGCCATAGTTCTAATAGCCACAATTGGACAATTTTTCCATTGATGTAAAGAGAGCTTAATTTCACATATCAAAGGGAAGAATATATTAGTAGTTGGATATAGTGTCCTAGAAAACATTTCAGTTACACGATTAAACACTTCCAACCTACTACAAATCTCTCTTGCAATTTCCCACTCATCTAATGAAGGAAAACAGGTATATAACTGCTCTTTTGTTTTCAACCGATTAAAAACATCTTTGTAAGCCAATGTAATAACAAGCATACGATAAGTAGAATTCCATCTAGTTTTGCAATCAAGAATGAGTTTCTTTGTGATGGGAACTTTTATGAGACGTGCGGTTTCCTTAAAAGTTTGTTCTCTTTTAGGTGTAGCTGTCCAAAATGCAATACTATTTCTAACCTTCTCTATGCCCTCTCCAAGAACACTCAATCCATCTTGAGCAACTAAATTCAGAATATGTGCACAACACCTCATGTGAAACAATTGACCATCAAGTATAAGAGAAGAACAATCAATTTGATTTAACAAAAATCCAACAAGAGAGTCATTAGTGCTGCAATTATCTAAGGTAATAGTGGACAACTTCAAATCAATATTCCATTCCATAATGCACTGATACAACATCATAGAAAGAACTTCAGCAGTATGTGGACATGGTACATAGACAAACCTATCATGCAAAATAATAAATTAAATAACAATGCAATGCAAAATGTCATTTGTAATTGAAATTTAAAAATAATAATTAAATTTATACCTTAAAATGCGACTTTGCATTTCCCAATTATCATCAATGAAATGACCAGTGATGGCCATATATCCTTTCTTTTGATTGCTAGTTGTCCACATGTCTGTAGTCAAAGCAATTCTACTTCCAATGCTTTCTAAATGTCTCATGACATTCACTTTTTCATGCTCATATATCTTCATAATATCACTCTTCAGTGTGTTCCGACTTGGAAGCTTAAATAAAGGCTGAAGATTTTCATAATATATTCTGAATCCCAAATGTTCTACCATTGAAAGTGGATACTCATGAACTATGACCATGTAAGCAAGGTCTTTTCTTGATTGTTCTGGATCAAAACAATAGTTACTCATAAAAATACTTGACCCGTCTACCTTCTTTTGTTCTCTTAACAAAAGTGCTTGTCTGATATCCCTATATGGTTTTCTTTTACAAGTCCCCAAGTGTTTATGCAAATGATTTGTTCCATCTGATCTCTTTCCTGTTAAAAGCTTTTTGCAATAATGACATTGTGCCTTCTCTTTATTGTTGACCGTTTTTTTCTCAAAGTGGTTCCAAACAACAGATGTCTTCCTTCTTTTGCCATCTTCAGTTATTTCAATATCACCTTCACCCACATGTACATTAATAGGAGGAGTTCTAGATTCAGATGGAGATTGATCTTTAGCACCAGAACTATCAAGAGGATTACTACTTGCAAATTCCTTTGAAGGAGGCATATCATTTGAAGTTTTCATCTATAATTAATATCGAAACATTAACACAAATGAAGAGTTCAATAAAAATAATTAAATAAAAAACATTACAGTAAAAATAAAAATTAGGCAACATAATTATTAGTACACCAAATTTTTGTACAAATTAACAATAAGATATTTTTGAACATAAGTTAGAAAAAAAATACATCAAACTAAAAGTTCCTAAAAATTGACTAAATATATAAGCAATTTTCAATTCAAATAGTACCACTTTATGAACAATTAGGAACACAAATTTTAATTTAAACACTATCTAATTAAGAACAATTTTCAATTTAAACTATACAAAATTAGAAACAATTTTCAATTCAAACCAAACCAAATTAGGAATAATTTTAAGTTGAAACAATACCAATTTAGGAACAAATTTTAGTTCAAATACTAACTTGGGTTATGCATGGTGGTGTAGCGGTGGAGGGCGGTTGTGTGGTGGTTGTAGCAAGGAAAGGCTGGTTGCACGGTGGTTGTGACAGTAGAGGGTTGTCAGAGGCTCTCATGGCTTCAAGCAACGGTGGACACACAGTAAAGATAGAAAGTGATGAGCAACTTTAGGGTTTCACTTTATTTCTTAGGTTATAATATTTATTTAGTAAATAATAAAATTATAATTATAATTAAGGTTATGATCAATTGACACCAAATCTTAACCGTTAAATTAAATTATTATTATTAATAAAAAATAAATTATTAATCTCAACCGTTAGATTAAAGTCATTTTAAATTCAAATTCAAATCTCATTTAACCATAAAATATTTAAAAGATCCTAGTATATATATATATATTAAAATCACTTTAAATTTAAATTCAAATCTCATTTAAATATAAAATATTTAAAAGATCCTAACCCTTATAATTCTCAAAAAGTGTCCTATTACTTTATTTTTGTATTTTTGTTATATGCATGATTTGTTAAAAAGATTTAAAGGTGCATACACAGTATGCATGCTTTTTATGAAACAAGTTTATAAGAGGTTATGAAACAAGGTTTATGAGAGTGTGAGTTTGAATTTTATTATTATTATTTAATTTTGGTGCACTAAAGAGGGAAATGAGAAGTTTTTTTTTTTTTTTTTTTTAAATTTTGGATGAAGAGAGATCAAATAAAATAGGTGTATGTTAATTTTTAAAAGATTGTGTTAATTCTTATTGTCTAATTTAATCCAACGGATAAAAATGTTTGTTCTCATTTTCACATAAAATGCACGAGTCACACCCTATATATATATATTAATTATTATAATTATAAGGGTTAGGTTCTTTTAAATATTTTATGATTAAATGATATTTAAATTTGAATTTAAAGTGTATATATATATATATATATATATATATATATATTAATTATTATAATTATAATTATAAGGGTTATGATCTTTTAAATATTTTATGGTTAAATGATATTTAAATTATATATATATATATATATATATATATATATATTAATTATTATAATTATAAAAGGTGCGGGGCGGGACGGGGTGGGTACTATAGTACCGGTAACCGCACCCATCCCCATGAGATTTTGCGGGTAAAGACCCATCCCCATCCCCATCCCCAATATGCGGGTAATTACCCTACCCGCGTATAGGCATTTTTGCGGGTGCCCGTAGGGTCTGGGTCCATATTGCCATCCCTAATTTTGATTAAGGATGAAATGCTACGTTTCTTCAAATTACTATTTCAGTCGATAGTCAGATGCTTGCCAAATTGCTTACAACTTACCAATATACCTAAGATGAACGACACTCTCTATACTTCACTTAATAACAGAGTGACTTTCTGAGAGGTGAAGGATGCCTTGTTTTCCATGAACCCTTATAAAGCACCCGTCCTAGATAGCTTCCAACCTATTTTCTTCCGAACCTACTGGAAGGACATTGGTACAAACATCTGGAAGCTAGTGGCGAACACTTTTGAAATAGGTGTCTTTGATTCTAAGTTGGCTGAGACCACTATTATTCCTATCCCCAAGGTTGACAACCCAACCATGATGAAAGAGTTTCGTCCCATTAGCTTGTGTAACGTGTTGTTTAAGTTGATCTCTAAGACCTTGATGAATAGAATAAGACCGCACTTGGAGTCCTTAATTGACCCTCTACAAAGCAGTTTCATTCCTAACAGAGGTACAAGTGACAATGCTATCATAGCCTAAGAAATTATCCACCACACGCACAAAAAGAAAGGGCAAACGGGGTTGTTGATGTTCAAGATATACTTTGAGAAAGCTTATGACAGAGTTGATTGGGGTTTCCTCAAACTCACCTTCCACAATTTTGGCTTCCCTCTAAGCATAATTACACTCATCATGAGCATTACCACGTCAACGAACCTTTCTCTCAAATGGAACAATGAGCAGCTTGAGTCATTTGTCCCTAAGAGAAGTTTGCGCCAAGCAGACCCTCTCTCTCCCTATCTCTTCTTGCTTTGCATGGAGAAATTGGCACTCATGATTCAGGAGCGTGTGACGACTCGAGCTTGGCAACCAATTAAAGTATTTGATAGAGGTTCGAAAATCTCTCACATATTCTTTGTGGATGACTGCCTTCTCTTCACCAAAGCATCTTGTGCATAAGTTAAGCTCGTTAACGAGGTCCTTGATACCTTTTGTTTGGCTTCATGTCTCAAAGTAAACATCCAGAAATTGCGCTTCTTCCATTCAAAGAATATCACGAGACAAAAGGCTGACAGATTTGCCTTCATTTTATCCTTTAACCACACTTAAGTCCTAGGGAAATACTTGGGCTTTCCCTTATTGACTAGTCATATAAAAAATGCTAACTTCAGTTTTATCATGGATAGGATCAATGGGAGACTTGCAAGGTGGAATAATAAAATCCTTAACCGTGCAAGGATAACACTTGCTCAATCAGTCATTGCTACTATCCCCACCAACACTATGCAGAACTTATGGCTACCTGAAGCTGTTTGTGACAAAATTGATGCCGCCGTGAGAGGTTTCATTTGGGGCAAGAAACATTACCATTGGGTCGATTGGGAGACGATCACGAAATTGAAGAAGGAAGGTGGCCTTGGTCTTCACCAAGCAAGGAACACCAATATAGCTCTTTTAGAAAAGCACGTGTAGGCCATGATAAACGAACTTGACAAGCTCTAGGTACAGATACTGCACACAAAATACCTACCAAACAGCGACATCTTGCACACAGTTTACAAACTAGGTAGTTCTTATACCTGGTGATCAATCATGTGGGCTGTAAATATGCTTCACACATGTTTTATTTACAGAGTAGGGTTGGGTAATATCTCACTTTGATTCGATAAGTGGCTACATTTAAAGACCCTGGCAGGTTTAGTGAATCACATAACACCTATCGATGTGCACTTACAAGTATGCGACATTTACAATAATGAAATGTGGCACTAGGATTGGTTGTTTACTCACCTTTCGGAGGACATAAGGAACCACATGATGAGCAACTTCATTGACCCTACAACACAAAATCGGTTGATATGGGGCCATTCGGCGACGGGAGGTACATGATAATCACTTTATATATGCAAATATTGCATTAGATTTTGTAGTGATTATCCAACTTTCTCAGGAATTTTGGCTTAGTTTGAAATCATTTAATATAGATTTGTATAGTTTGATAATTCTAACCCTAGGAAGTTATTTTGTGAGAAATATACTCTAATTTATGTGTGCAGGCCTAGATTCAAAGTAAAGGGAGAATACAAGAAGAAGACATATCTCGCTAAGCGACACATCTCGCTCAGTGCTTCACTCGCTGAGCGCAACATCAAGCTACGCGAGCTAGGCGGTCTATGACGTGCTGAGCGCCATATTTCACTAAGCGACATTTTCATTCGAACTGAAGACTTGCTTAGCGGGACATAGCGCTTAGCGGAACACTTGTTCTGAGATGCATTATGCAGTGTCCTGCGCTTAGCGGAAGGTTGCGCTAAGCGAGACTTCGACTATATAAGCTGCACTTGAATAATTTTGAAGCATTCAGACTTTGGTGGATTTGGTTGATCTGCTTCCTCTGTTTTCTCTGTTTTCCTCTGTTCTCTTCATCCCATTTTGTAACCTTTTCAAGGCTTCTCATGACAATGAGAGGCTAATCTATTAGTGTTGAGGACTTGGAACTAGGTGCTGATCATGTAAACGCTATTCTTCATATTTATTCATTGAAATATTCAGTTTAATGTTCATTTCTCTATCTTTATTCTTGTTATATGATTGG
Source organism: Amphicarpaea edgeworthii (assembly GCA_014843725.1). Lineage (NCBI taxonomy): Eukaryota > Viridiplantae > Streptophyta > Magnoliopsida > Fabales > Fabaceae > Amphicarpaea > Amphicarpaea edgeworthii. The sequence goes on along the minus strand of CM026323.1, from coordinate 6,945,758 downwards.
ATCAGTTATATATGCATGTTTTAGAGTTTACTTGCCATTGTGAGATCTTTGTTGAACTTGGAACCGAGTTTGAACTCTAATGGAGTGTATTTCTAGACATAGGATAGACTCCATTAGCTTCACAAAGATCTCTAAGCTTCATCAAACCACTCAACTGAACTTACCGAGACATCGAAAGTGAGGTTGAGCAGTTTAGGCTTGATTTGATGAGAGATAACGTTTTGAGCACTTTTAGATCGAAGTTAATCTGAACTATTAATGTGAATGGAGAATATATCTTATATGTTTACATGGGAAGCAAACCGGTTGAACCAAATCCTCAACATATCCATTATTCCATTTTAAAACTCAAGCACGCCAACTGTTCGATCATAGTCCTGAATCAACATTGTCATTTTTTGGCGCCAAAAATTATTTGGCGCCGTTGCCGGGGAGTTGTTGATGGTATTCGGTGATTAGTATTTATGTCAATTTTAATCATTAGTTCAATTTTGTCTATTGTATAATTTTACTTAGTTTATATTCATTGAATGCTTTGTTTATATTTCGTTATTTCAAAGAATCTGCCTCTGCCTCTGTTCTACATATCTTCTACTGCATAATTTTGGTAGAACCTGCTTCCAATTGCTACATAATCTGGAAATACACTGCTGCATGTGCTCTGCTGCATAATTGGAGTTGCTGCATAATTTTTCAACAGGAAATTCTGCATAATTTTGGAGCATCGATTTGGTAGAACTTGCTGCATAATCTAGAAAATTCTGCATAATTTTGTAGCAAAAAATTCTGCATAATTGTCATTCTTGAGTGCTTGCTAACCTACTTTCGAGTACTTGAAGTGTATGCGAGGTAGGAGTTCAGAAGCTGATCTAATCCCATTGGATTCGGAGATAGAAAACACTTGTCAGAAGATCAAGGCCACAAGAAGAAAACGAGAAAGACAAGCGGCTCAGAAAGCTTCTTCCTCCTCACAACCACACATTGAGATTCCTTCCAGTGCCAAAGAACCAATCGTGGAAGAAAATCAACAAAAACGCACTCTGGAAGACTATGTGGCTCCTGCTATTCCGGCTCACTTCACGAGTATCATGAGACCAGAGGTACAAGCTGCAAGTGTCTCATATCCATCTTCTCTCATCCAGCTCATACAAGCCAATGTGTTCCATGGCTTGCCTAATGAAGACCCCTATGCTCATCTATCCACCTATATGGAAATTTGCAACACGATTAAACTGGCAGGGGTTCCCGATCATGCCATTCGCCTCAATTTATTCTCATTCTCTATGGCAAGAAATGCCAAGCAATGGCTCCATTCCTTCAAGGGTAACACATTCCAAACTTGGGATGAAATTGTTGCTAAATTCCTCAACAAATACTTTCCGGAGTCCAAGACTGCACAAGGGAAGACAGAGATTTCCTCTTTCGCTCAAAGGGCTGAGGAATCTCTAGGTGAAGTGTGGGATCGCTTTAGAAGATTGCTAAGGAAGACACCAACCCATGGCTTTGAGGAGCCAATACAAATTATCATGTTCATTGATGGGTTGAAGAACCATACCAAGCAATTGTTGAATGCTTCAGCCGGAGGGAAGGTCAAGATGAAGACCGTGGAGGATGCCATAGCATTGATTGAAAATATGGCTGCAAGTGATCATTCTATCACTCATGATAGGACTCATATTCCTCCAAGGAAGGGCATTTTGAAGATGCATTCTCAAGATGCTGTTTTAGCTTAAAACAAAATCCTAACCTAGCAAATCGAGGCTCTTACAAAGCAACTGAGCAACCTTCCACAGCAACTGAAGAGTCTTCACAACCAATTCCCTCCTCCAAGGAATTTCTACTGTTAAGTATGTGGAGGAGACCATGAAAACGATGTTTGTATGACCTCATAAGGGCCACATGAAGAAATGAATTACATGGCCAACAACAACAACAATCGTGGAGGTAATTATAGTGGGTACAATCAGGGTCAAGGGAGAAACCAAGGTGGAAGCTACAACCGGGAATGGCAATCACATCCCGGTAACAACTATAACAAGGACTTAGGAGGTCCATCAAATAAACCTCAGCATCAAGGACCCTCTGTGTATGAGAGGCAGAACAAGCTGGAAGACTCTTTCGCACGGTTCTTAGATGTGACCGCTTCCAACCATAAGAGCACTCAAGCCTCCATTAAGAACTTAGAAGTCCAATTGGGACAGCTGGCCAATTAAGTGGCCGAAAAATTCAATGGGAAATTCACTGCCAACATGGAGGTGAACCCAAAGGAACAATGCAATGCTGTAATGACTAGAAGCAAATGCATACAAGACACTGCACTTGACACACCAGAACCAACAATAACTGAAGCTAATGCCCCCAGTGGAGTGACAGAAGATGTGTTAAGTGAGAAAGAGGCTGATGAAGGTTAGGAAGAAGGGATAGCGGTGACCGGGAAGATGGCACAAGCAAAAATGGTGGAATTGTGACTGAAGAGGCATTACCAATGCACGAGCCCAAGCACCAATTGGCGAAGAAGGCAAAGGAAGCTCCAGAACAAGAGGTCACCAAGAATTTACCTTATCCTCTAATTTCGTCAAGGAAAGACAAGGAGAGGTATTTCACCAGATTTCTAGAAGTCTTCAAGAAATTGGAGATCACCATTCCCTTCAGTGAAGCGCTACAACAAATGCCTTTATATGCCAAGTTCATGAAGGATCTGGTTACCAAGAAGAGGAAGTACATTGAAGAAGAGACCATCAATGTTTAGGGCAATTGTAGTGCCATCATCCAACGGACCCTTCCACCAAAGTTCAAAGATCCGGGTAGTTTCACAATTCCTTGCACCATTGGAGAGATTTCCATAGGGAAAACCCTAATTGACTTAGGTGCAAGCATCAATTTAATGCCACTCTCAGTGCTTCGGAGGATTGGAGACTTGGAATTGAAACCAACTCGGATGACTCTCCAACTTGCAGATTGCTCCATCAAATATCCTCATGGTGTCATTGAGGATGTCATAGTTAAGGTAGGAGAATTCACCTTCCCTGTTGATTTTGTCATCATGGACATGGAGGAGGATAAAGAGGTGCCCTTAATTCTAGGAAGACCCTTTATGATGACGACAAACGTGGTGGTGGATATGGGGAAAGGACATCTCCAGCTGAGCGTGGTCGATCAAAAGGTCACCTTTAACATCTTTGAAGCCATGCACCACCAGAATGACACCAAGGATTGCCTCCGCATTTATGCATATGAAGAGGAAGTGGTAGAAGCTACTCAACAGCTGACTTTACACTCTCCTCTTGAGCGAGTCCTGGTTAATTCCATGGACTGCCTTACTATAGAGGAGGAAAATGAAGTCCAAGAGTACAGACATCATTTGGAAAAGCTAAAAGAAATTCCTCCAAATGATAATATCTATGAAAAGTTGAAGAATGACAAGGCGGAGAGGCCCAAGCTTGAGTTGAAGACCTTACCTTCTTATCTTAAATACATTTTTTTGGATAAGGAGGAAGGCAAACCTATAATCATCAGCAATTCTCTGTCTTCTGAGGAAGAAACGCAGCTATTGGAACTTCTCAAGCGTTATCAAGAAGCTGTAGGTTGGCATATCTCTGATCTCAAGGGAATTAGTCCATCTTATTGTATGCACAAAATCATGATGGAAGCCGACTACAAGCCAGTGCGACAACCTCAGAGGCGACTCAACCCCACCATGAAGGAAGAAGTGAGAAAGGAAGTGCTGAAGCTTCTGGAGGCTAGGATGATTTACCCTATCTCCGACAGTAGCTAGGTGAGTCCAGTCCAAGTAGTGCCAAAGAAAGGCGGAATGACATGATCTGCAGTGATAAAAACGAGTTGATACCCACTCGGATTGTCACAGGGTGGAGAATGTGTATAGACTACAGGAAGTTGAATGACGCCACAAGAAAAGACCATTTTCCCTTGCCTTTCATGGACCAAATGCTGGAAAGGTTAGCTGGGCAAGCTTACTATTGTTTTCTTGATGGCTACTCTGGATATAATCAAATAGCAGTAGACCTGGAGGACCAAGAGAAGACTGCTTTCACTTGTCCTTTCGGAGTTTTTGCTTACCCGGAGAATGCCATTCGGATTATGTAATGCTCCGACCACGTTCTAGCGCTGCATGCTTGCTATCTTTGCCGACTTGGTAGAGAAATGCATTGAAGTATTCATGGACAACTTTTCTGTCTTTGGGGCTTCGTTTGGCTTGTGTCTCTCCAACCTGGAGTTGATATTAAAAAAATGTAAGGAGAGTAACTTGGTGCTGAATTGGGAGAAGTGTCACTTCATGGTTCAGGAGGGAATTGTGCTTGGGCACAAAATTTCAATAAGAGGAATTGAAGTGGACAAGGCGAAGATTGATGTGATTTCCAAGCTACCACCACCAGCTAACGTGAAGGGGGTGAGGAGTTTTCTGGGTCATGCCGGCTTCTACAGATGGTTCATTAAGGATTTCTCCAAGATAGCCAGGCCACTTAGCTCCTTGTTGGCAAAAGAAGTCAAATTCAGCATGAGCACAGAATGCTTAACTGCCTTTTACGCCTTGAAGGACAAGCTTATCTCTGCACTAGTGATAATTGCTGCTGATTGGAGTCAAGATTTTAAGTTGATGTGCGATGCCAATGATTATGCAGTAGGAGCTGTTCTAGGACAACGGAGGAACAAAGTCTTTCACTCCATCCACTACGCTTCCAAGGTGCTCAATGACACTAAACTCAACTACGCACTACAGAAAAAGAACTATTGGCCATAGTATACGCTCTGGAAAAGTTTAGATCTTATTTGGTAGGATCTAAGGTGGTTATTTATACTGACCATGCAGCCATAAAGTATCTCCTTACCAAGCCAGACTCCAAACCTAGACTGATTCGATGGGTGCTACTTCTGCAAGAATTTGATATTGAGATCAAAGACAAGAAGGGGAGCGAAAATTCAGTTGCAGACTATCTATCTCGCCTAATAAATGAAGAAGTCACCAACAAAGAACTGGAGATCAGATAGGAGTTTCCCTGATGAATTCCTCATGATGGTGCAGGAGAGACCTTGGTTTGCAGGCATCGCCAATTATAGAGCTGCCCATGTGATGCCAGAAGGGATGAATTGGCATCAAAAGAAGAAATTCTTGAGGGACTGCACTTACTATGTTTGGGATGATCCTTTCCTGTTTAGGATTGGGGCCGATCAACTTCTAAGGCGATGTGTTCCACAAGAAGAGGCCAAGAATATTCTGTGGCATTGTCATAATTCACCTTATGGAGGTCACTATAATGGTGGACGTACAGTTGCCAAGGTACTTCAATCAGGCTTCTACTGGCCAACCTTGTTCAAGGATGCTTTTGAACATGCTCAAGCGTGTGATAAATGCCAAAGGACAGGGAGCATATCAAAAAGGCATGAAATACCTCTCCAAAATATCCTTGAAGTAGAGGTCTTTGATTGTTGGGGCATTGACTTCGTTGGCCCTCTCCCTCCTTCATTTTCAAATGAATACATATTGGTAGCCGTAGACTATGTGAGCAAGTGGGTTGAGGCTATGGCATGTCAGAAAAGTGATGCCAAGACCGTCATCAAATTCCTAAAGCGGCAAATTTTCACAAGGTTTGGAGTACCTCGCGTCTTGATAAGTGATGGAGGAACATATTTTTGTGATGAAGCTCTTTCAAAAGTCCTCCAACATTATGAAGTGCGACACAAGGTAGCATCGCCCCTATCATCCGCAAACCAATGGCCATGCAGAAGTTTCCAATAGAGAAATCAAGAAAATCCTGGAAAAGACAGTGACATCATCAAGGAAGGATTGGGCACACAAGCTGGATGATTCCCTCTAGGCCTATAGGACTACATTGAAGACTCCAATTGGTCTTACACCATTTCAGATGGTATATGGCAAAGCCTGTCACCTTCCAGTGGAAATGGCTCACAAAGCTTGGTGGGCAATTAAATTACTAAATTTTGATCCAACATTGGCGGCCGACAAGAGAAAGCTGCAGTTATTAAAACTAGAGGAAATGAGAACTCAGGCCTATGAATCCTCAAAGCTCTACAAAGAGAAAACCAAGAGATATCATGATAAGAAGCTGCTGAAGAGGGAATTTCATATAGGACAGCGAGTACTCCTATTCAACTCAAGACTCCGGCTTTTCCCTGGGAAATTGAAATCCAAGTGGTCCGGTCCCTTCACCATCCAAGTGGTCATAGGAATTGATTACTTTACTGATAGTCAAATACGGACAATTCCCTATGGATTCGATACTGGGATTTTCCCTTTTAAACTACTTGTGCGATATTTGGTACGTTTGCCAAAAATTATCCAACAGTACACTACCAAGTCGGCATACTAGTGGCTCAGTTGAGTACCTACTAGTTTGACAACCTACAAGGAAAGTTGGGCTTGGGTGTGGTCTTTAAAACTACTTGAAAGCGTCAAACACTTTTTATGGATTACTTATAGAAGCTGCCTCCCTACTAACACTTTTCGCTTCAAGTGTCATGTTGCGTTTATTTTTTCTTGTAACAGGTGTCATGCGGAGGAGGAATGTTTGGTTCATATGCTACGTGATTGTCCTAAAGTAATACAAATTTGGCATAACCTACAAATGGATACACACAACGAATTTTATCAACAGGATGGTGCAATGTGGATGAGATCAAATGCTCGCGGAGACCATGGTCAACATTTCGTGATCATATGTTGGTTTCTCTAAAAGACGCGAAATGCTTTCATTTTCGAGGGGAAAGAGTGGAGTGTGTGGTATATAGCTAACCAAATCAACACCATGCTTTACATCACAAACAAGGAAACAGAGCAAGGAAACAACAAGCAACCGAGGCTTATCGCTTGGCAACCTCCAATACATCCTTGCCTTAAGCTAAATACGGACAACAACTCACTCAACAACCCAAGCAAGTCAGGTTATGGAGGCCTCCTTAGAGACTACACGAGAAGATGGATTATTGGGTACACCGGTTTCTGTAGTATAACCACAAATTTGAATGCACAATTAATTGCTACTCTTAAGGGCCTCAAAACGGTGTGAGAAACAGGTTACACGAGAGTGATTTGTGAATCGGACTCACTGAATGCAATTCAACTGATTCAAGGAAACTTACCGGACCACCACCCTTACACAATAAAATTCACAGTTACATAGAATGACCCTGGAACAATCTTTCTAATACACATTACACGAAGGTAACGCGTGTGCAGGCTGGCTTGCGAAAAGTGGCTTTTCCAATATGAATACTTTAACTATTTTAGATACCTATCTGACTCCTATGCAGGCCTTGCTTTCAACTGATGTAGCTAGCACCTTTTTTGTTAGATCTTAGTTGTTTGTTTATTTGTTTTTTAATTTCCAGAAGTATAAAAAAAAAAAAAAAAAGCAACAACCTCTCTTTTTGAAGAAAAGTCAGACAAAATTGAAGACGAATGCTCATCAATAAGAACTTTGAGATGTTTCAGTTTCAATGATTTTCCAGGCACCTGTTGTAAAATCTGTTTGCATAACTTTTTCAGCTTGACTTTGCATTCAACAATCTTTTCTAATTTAATTAAATTATGTGCTCATTTTTTCCAGGGAATCATTATCAACAGAATCTTCATCACTATACGGTAATCTAGAAAAAAAAAATACACTAGGTATTGTGTGATAACTTTGAAGATAAAAAGTGCTAATACAAAAGTATGATGCACTAGTTTGGTTGGTATAGTAAATACATATATATTTTTATTATTTGCATTGGTTTTTACACAAAGCAATATATTCTTACCATCAGCTTTTCTTGTTGGCCTTTCTTAATTAACGTTCTGATCCTTTGGTTATCATCATTTATGCATTAGTTCATGGGTTGTCAATTTAGCCAAACAAAGTTCACTAAATAAATACTCATTATTATTCACCCTGATGATCTCCACCAATGCAATTGCAATACTTGACTAGTACACATTTAATCCAAATAGTTGGCACAGTGTTAAACATCATGGGTGGCAGCATTAAAGTAATACGAGCCAGATTAGTGGGAGACTCCCTGTTCAAAACTTTTCCTGCCAAAGGCATTAAAGTAACATAAGTGACATTAGTTTTTAAGCCATTGAGTTGAAGGATATCAGTGATGGGACCAAAAAACTAGCACACAGTTCCAGCACCAAACAAACAAACGCATCATCCTTTGTCCAGATGATCTTAATGCTTTTGTTTTGGCCTTCCCCTTAAAGAAACAGAAAGCCAAATGCAATAATGGTAAAGATAAAAGGGACACACTAAAGTTGGTGCTAAAGGGCTTGTCTTATTAAATGCCACTCTCTCCCCCCTCCATTTCCATTCAAATTTCAAATTATCCCCACTTACCCTTACTTACCCTTCTGTTTTGGTTCCAAATTTTCAAGTGAAAGAAAGAATCATAGGAACTTGCAGTGATGGAAGGAAGGAAATGGTAGATGAAGAAGCATTAGTGAAAGATGAGCACAGCAAGGTTTATTAAGTGTGTCACAGTTGGTGATGGAGCTGTGGGAAAGACTTGCATGCTCATCTCTTACACTAGCAACACTTTCCCCACGGTATGATGTTTTAGGTTTTTTTATCATGCAAATTTTGTCTGTTTTGTCAACAAGAAACTCATTTGTTCTATTTTTTGAAAAAAAAACAAGGATTATGTTCCTACAGTTTTCGACAATTTTAGTGCAAATGTTGTGGTTGATGGCAGCACAGTTAACCTGGGATTGTGGGACACTGCTGGTAAGCATTACATTACATATGATAAAACTTTTGGTTGCTATATAAGGTACCTTCAAAGCAATTGCCAAATGCATATAAGTGAACATTATTATGATTTCTGCCGCTAAAATTGCATATTTTTTAAATCATACTCCTTAATTCTTCTTCACCTAGAATATGATCCTGTTTGGATACAAGTTAGAAGTACTTTTGAAAACGTTTCTATTGAAAATATAAAATATTTTCCAGTACAGAACCTATCAAAAGTACTTCTAACTTTGTATCCAACCAAACTTTATGTCATAATTTACTCATTTATTTTTGCTTCATGAATTCAGGACAGGAGGATTACAACAGGCTTAGGCCATTGAGTTACAGAGGAGCCGATGTGTTTTTGCTGGCCTTTTCCCTAATCAGAAAAGCCAGCTATGAAAATATATCTAAAAAGGTTCTTCTAAATTCAAAATCTGTTGTTTAGTACAAATTTCAGGCTACAGAATCTCACATTAGGCCTTTTTTTTTTTACACAGTGGATTCCTGAACTAAGACATTATGCCCCAACTGTGCCAATTGTACTTGTGGGAACTAAACTTGGTATCATCTAAAACTACAGTTACTGAATGATTTTTCATCACTTAGTTAAGCTAGTAATTTACCTTCATTGTCATTTTTTTGTGTATATTACAGATTTGAGGGAAGACAAACAGTATTTGATTGATCATCCTGGTGCCACAGCTATAACTACTTCTCAGGCAAGTCATTTCTAACTGACATTTTTTTTCTTGTTGAAGCCATGAGGAATAGCATATATATGTTTTTGGTTCCTAATCTAAATCCCTCAAAATGTTGGGCAGAGAGAAGAATTGAAGAAGGCAACTGGCGCGGCTGTGTACATAGAGTGCAGCTCAAAGACTCAGCAGGTTCTGATTTTATTGTTAATTACAAGAATTTTCTTTGCTTTTAATCTTTTTTCATCCAATGATTTCAATGCAACATGTATGTTTCAACAGAAGTTTTGCAACTTTTTGAAAAACGATACTTCAGAAAAGCACATAAAATAGAATTATTGAAGATATAAAGAAGAGTAATTTGTACTTTGGCATCAACTTGTGCCCCATAGTCCAAACTTGGAAGTGAGGATTGCGGTCTTAGACTAATTTTATGTCTTTGCTGCAATATTTCAGAATGTGAAGGTTGTGTTTGATGCTGCAATCAAGGTTGTTTTGCAACCACCTAAGTCCAAGAAAACAGGAAAGAAGAAGAGCACGCCTTGTGTTTTTCTCTGATTCGAGATGTTGAAATGCAGTTGCAGTTATAGTGTTCAATTCAAAATTCAATTACTCATCCTGTAACATTCAGATACTTCTTCACAGGATTTTGTTTTTCTTTTATTTTGTTTCATGAATCCTTTATAACATAAGTACTCCAAAGTCCAAACTATACAGTACTATATTTTTCTCCAATGTGTGTATTTGATGAAAGTAGACTCAATTTAAAGATTATGATATGGAAATTATAATTAGTCAATAGTCACCACTTTGAGGATTCTCTACCCAAGACTCAGGTCATCAATCATACATCACATTACAAGATTCAAATGGCCGAGTTCTTCTGTTTTCAATGAACCTACCTAAATTGCAATGATAAGTTCTTAATGTCATAAATTCTGACCTAATCTAGTAGCATGTTATTGGTACTTAGTAGTGATTAAATACAGCTGCAAAACAAGTCATGCTGGAATTTGAATTCAAATTTAATAATGCCGGCAAAAAAAATTGATTTACTATTTTTATGAGATGAAAAAGTGAATACTTTTTTTTTTTTTTTATGGACAAGTCAGATAAATAAATGTGTAATATCATTTAAATTTAATTAACATATAATAAAACATTGCAGAAAGATTTTCTTTCCTAATTGAGTTTGGGTTTAAAAATTAACATTCATGTGTGTCTAACAAATACAAAATTTAAAATGAGTGGAAATCTAAATATTTATCTTCAATGTTAATGTGTTGTATTTATACTTATTAATATTTAATAATAAAACGCGTATAAAGTGGCCTAATGAATATTTTTGTTAAGTTTATAATAACTTTGAAAAACTTGTACCATTTGAGAGATTTAATGGTTAAAATTGTACCAATGAATCATATGTTACACAACTCAAATTAAGCACTTTATTATGAGTGGTATTACACAGATCTTGAGAAAATTTATTATATATAAATATACCTGTCACTTTAAGAATAAATCAGCGCTTGTAGCTCAGTGGATAGAGCGTCTGTTTCCTAAGCAGAAGGTCGTAGGTTCGACCCCTACCTGGCGCGAAATTTTTTCCTTAAAATATATAATTTATGTTTTAAATAAGTTTTGTTTGAAATAAAATATGATAATTATATGCTTATAATTTATTTAAAAAGGACTAAATTATTTACTTCAATCTTTTAAATATCTGTTGTATTTAAAAAACTTGTCTAATATTACAAAAATTTAAAATATTATTTTGCTGCTGTTTTACTTTATTTTATTTATTCTTTTTATTGAAACAAAATGGATAAATGGAAAGTTTTACTGAAAAACCAAAGAGAATATTTTGAACAAAACATCATTAAATTAAATGAGTTTAAAAATTTAAATTTTACTTATAAAAAAAATTAATTATTGCTTATAATAAAGAATAGATAGTGTATTTATTTAGGGTTATAAAGTCTAAATAAATGTATGCACCAAAAGGGATATACCATTTATATATAAATCCTGATTTCGTTTATCTTTACTTTTTTTTGTTTTATCTTATTTCAACGTCTCCCCTTTAATTTCATTGTCATCTCTTTGCCAACGTCATAAAAAAATTATGGTACTACAAAAAATAATTTACTTCTTAGATTTTTAAAATCGGATGCTATTCCTTACGAAGGAAAAGCATCACAAACTGCACGAAAATAACATGGACAGTGATGATTCTATAAAACAAATATTAATTGAAAAATTTAAAAAGCATTTAATAGGAAAAAAAAAGAGAGGAGAATTAACGAGAATCAATTATTTCGTAACAAAAAACATTTCCCTTTTTCTCTTAAAATTATTTATATTAATATTACTTAAAATTATTCCAGTTGCTAAAACCCTTTCGATGGTGGTTGCTGCTGCTGCTTAGCTGAGAGACCTGAGAAAACCAAATCATGGTGGGTCCCATTCTCCGTTCTCTCTGGTCCTCCACCAGAAAATCTTTCTCCTCTTCTTTCTCTCCTCCTCTATCCCACTCGCGCTTCTTCACACGCGCCTTCGCCGCCGCTCCCGCCTCCGCCGCCACCGCAGCCGAAACAACCGCCTCCTCTCTCGACCCCAGCCGCCTCCGCAACGTGGCCGTGATTGCCCATGTCGATCACGGCAAGACCACCCTCATGGACCGCCTCCTCCGCCAGTGCGGCGCTGACATCCCCCACGAGCGCGCCATGGACTCCATCTCGCTTGAGCGCGAGCGCGGCATCACCATCGCCTCCAAGGTCCACGCCCTAATTTCAATCATTCTATCGAATCGGATCTTCGTGAATGCAAAGGCGTTAACGATTGCTTGAATTTTTTCAGGTTACGTCTGTTTCGTGGAAGGAGAATGAGCTGAACATGGTTGATACTCCCGGACACGCTGATTTTGGCGGCGAGGTGAGGTTTTTCATCAAATTATTTATTCCAATTAGTCAGGAACTAAATTTAATTGCATAGTTTATGGGTATAAGCTTATCTAGAAACACTTTTAGCTAAAATTAGCTTATGCATAAGTTAAAAATTATCTTTTAGAGAAACTATGCGGGGAAAGTTTTACAAATTAGCTTATACATAGCTAATTTTAGCTTATGAAGAAGCTGGTATCATTTTTTATTTTTTTTTCATTTTCATTTCCTTGAAGTGTTTTTGGAAAAGTTTATCCAAACCAGTCCTATAGGCTATAACATGTTTGATTGCAAATTTGGAAACTTTTTATTTTATTTGAACAAATGTTAAAAATTGCCTTTGGTTTTTTGTTTTTTGTGAGTGGTGGATATTGAAGTAATCAAGTGATTATTATTTATTGGAAACTGTATACTATTACTAGTTTGGTTTTCTAGTGTTTTCTGGCTGCTTTTATCATTTTTGTGTTTGTGGTTGATGAGTAGGTTGAGCTTGTTGTTGGGATGGTTGAGGGAGCGATTTTGGTTGTTGATGCTGGTGAAGGCCCGCTTGCACAAACAAAATTTGTTCTTGCAAAGGCCTTAAAGTACGGGTTGCGGCCTATTCTTCTTTTAAACAAAGTAGACCGACCTGCAGGTAGTCATCACATAATTCTCTGCTGTTACATGAAATAGAATTGACTTAATTGCACTTTTGGTTCCTTTATTGTAGACTGTAGTCATTTCTCTTTTTTTTTCATGAATTTGATCTCTCACTATGTTAATTGTGCAATTTGTGCCCATTCATTAACTTGACATATGATATTAACGGAAGTTTTGGCATGGCGGTTTATTGAATGTCAAGTTAACAGGTGAACAAACATTGCACAAAGGATCAAATTTATGGGAATTGGGGGGGGATTTGAGAAAATAACAATAATAGGGTGACCCAAAGTGCAACTAAGCTAATAAAATTTATTTTTATTGTTAGATATTTCTTATTTGCTTCTATTGGGTACTTTTGTAGCTGTGACCTAATCCTTGTAATTTTTATTTATTTATACAGTTACTGAGGAGATATGTAATGAAGTTGAGAGCCTGGTGTTTGATCTATTTGCCAACCTGGGTGCTACAGGTATGAAAATGAAAATTTCTGATAATTGTATTTATGCTTGATTGTTTTGTAACATAAACTCCATTATCTGAAATTTGGTTATTATTTTATTTGTGTGTATAGAGGAGCAACTAGATTTTCCTGTTCTTTATGCTTCTGCTAAAGAAGGATGGGCTTCCACCACGTATACCAAGGATCCTCCTGCTGAGGCCAAAAATATGTCACAGTTGCTTGATGCTGTTGTGAGACATGTTCCACCACCAAATGCAAGCATCGATGCACCTTTCCAAATGCTGGTTAGTATTTAAAATTTTGATGAGTTTATTATCACATTCTCTTGTGTGAGATGTTTCCTTTTCAGGAAGTTGTCCTATTGATGCAGTGTTTCTTTTCTTTTGTTTCCAATGCACTTTTCGCTTTGATCAAGTGCATTTTTTATTGAGGATTCAGATGACTCAATTCTATTTACTATTGTGTACATTATAAATGGTCCCTGTTCATTACTTGGAAAATCTACTTCTTTAGCCAAATAATACAAGTCAAAATTAAATGTAGGAGCCTATGAGTTAAAAGCATAGTAGCTCTAGGAAGCTCTGGTTTCATTTTTTTTTTTTCTTGTATCTTATCTGAATTATTGGTTTTTCCTTGTACATTCTTTGCATGTATTCTTGGGATCAGTGAAATACCATGGTTAATAGTGCTTTTCAGGTTTCAATGATGGAACGAGATTTCTATCTTGGGCGAATTTTGACTGGACGCATATACGCTGGGGTTGTTCGTGTTGGTGACAGGGTTCATGGACTACGAAATAAAGATTCTGGTGCTGAAAAGATTGAAGATGGAAAGGTTTGTTTTTTGTAGGTCTATGAGCTTGTAATTACAATTGCAGATGTACTATGGTTAGTTAATGATTTAGTTATATTAAAAGTGTAGTGAATGTGAAAATGATCAGTAGTTCCTGAAAATACTGATTATGATACAAGTGCCTATATAAACTGAAATGTTGAAGTGTCAAGTGCTAGTGTAGCTCTCTGTTAATTAGTAATATCATTTATGAAACTAAGATACCTTGTCCTTCTACTAGCAGCTCTAACTTGATATGATTTTTCATTTTTTAGGTGGTGAAACTGATGAAAAAGAAGGGTACGAACATGGTTGTAACTGATTGTGCTGGGGCTGGTGATATAATATCAGTTGCTGGCCTGTCAAGTCCAGCAATAGGCCATACAGTGGCAACTGTTGAGGTTTTTTTTTCCTTCACATATATATGCTTGAATCCTTATTTTTTATGGCCATTTAACTTAATGAAAATGGCCATGGATCATTTGATATTTGCCTTTACATCTTTTAAAAATACTTTTAAGCCAACAAATAGGTAAACATGATATTGGTATAAATTGATTTGTATGTTCATAAAATTTATTTATACTTAAATTTTTATGAAAAATACTTAGATAACCTAAACCAATTATACAAATTTAAAGTTTCAGTTATGATTTTACTTTGTCATGTATCTGGGTATTTACTGCATGTTCAACATGTCCTTTTTTTAAATAATTTTCATATAAAATATCCATTTGTTCACTGGTTGAGATGAATGATAAACTCTTGATATTATATTCTATTTAATATAAACTTAATGTCTTGTATTTTGAGAACCTTTCTAGCATGTAATTGATGAGTGTAGTAAATGTTATGTCCCAGATTATGTCTGCTTTGCCCACTGTTGAATTGGACCCTCCAACAATTTCCATGACTTTTGGGGTAAATGACTCCCCATTGGCTGGTCGTGATGGCACTCATGTAAGTGGTGTTTGTTTTGTTTTTACTTTTTACCTTCTTTTCCCGCCTTAAGTTGCTTGTGTAAAAAATATCAGGTTGGGTATTCTTCTCAAATCTCAACTCAGACCTTGAAGCTGCATTCGCTAGTTTTTGCATAAACAGTTTTTTATGTTTGTACTTGTTGGTTATTTTATTGAGTAAATAGGCTAATACTGAACTTTTTGTAGTTGACTGGGGGGAGAATTGGTGACCGACTGATGTCTGAAGCTGAAACCAACCTTGCCATTAATGTGCTTCCAGGCTTATCAGAATCATTCGAAGTTCAGGGAAGAGGAGAGCTACAGCTGGGTTTGTTCCTGTTTCTTTGAAATTGCATGATCCTCACTGTTATATGCATATAAAAGCTCCATGATTTGCTGTGCTTACATAGCTGATTATGGCATCTTTATTAACAGGCATTTTAATTGAGAATATGAGACGCGAAGGATTTGAGTTATCTGTCTCTCCACCTAAAGTAATGTGAGTTTTCAATTGATCTTGAAAGTTGTACCCATTTAAAATGTTTGATCTGGCCAAAAAAAAATTATACTGTTTGGTGGTTGAATGGTTTTGATTTTGAAATGATACATTATGCATTCTTTGAGCTCACATGCCTTTTTCATATTTTTTTAAATCTTTATACTGGTTTACTGAACTTATCTATGGATTTATTAGGTATAAAACTGAAAATGGTCAGAAGCTGGAGCCTGTAGAAGAAGTTACAATCGAGGTAATAATTCCACTTGTCCTTCATAGCATGCTTGTCCAAGAGTTTCGACTTCCAACATCATAATGGATCTATTCCAGATAAATGATGAGCACGTTGGCTTGGTAATGGAGGCCTTGTCTCATAGACGAGCAGAGGTTACGGACATGGGTCCTGTCTCAGGAACAGTTGGTCGAACTAGATTGTGTTTGACTTGTCCATCAAGGTTAGCATAGTTATCTTTCTCTATATATTGAATTTATC
This sequence comes from Amphicarpaea edgeworthii, assembly GCA_014843725.1. Lineage (NCBI taxonomy): Eukaryota > Viridiplantae > Streptophyta > Magnoliopsida > Fabales > Fabaceae > Amphicarpaea > Amphicarpaea edgeworthii. Next base: position 6,929,487 of record CM026323.1, on the reverse strand, counting down.
TCTTTGGTTTGTTTTCCTCCCAGCACTTAAATGGTATTAATTTTGATATTGTACTTTAATAGGTAAAATATGTATCTATTTAAAGGGAATACTATAGATGCATGGTTTTAAAAAAATCACATTCTTAGGTTTTTTGTTTCTTATTATCCTTTGCCCATTTTGGAGGGTGATGATAACCTCTTGCCATCCTAGTGGCTTTCTAAAATAAACTTTCTCCTAGATGATCTGGAAAGAAAAACAAGGGAATGAATCTCTAAATAAGTGCCTTTCAATTATTGACATCAATTTAACACTCAATTGTAATTTTTCTATAGTTTTGTTATCTCCCAAAACTAGCTTTTGGTAGCGTGATTGAATCCAGAAGGCATAACTCACTAATTCATAATCCAGATTTCTGGCTGCTTCTGTACTGTGGTTGGATCCCACAGAGCTAGTTGAGTAATGTCTGGAATTCCTTAGCATGATTGAATTCAGAAGGCATAACTCGCTAATTCATAATCCAGATTTCTGGTTGCTTCTGTACTGTTGTTGGATAATGGATCCCACAGTGCTACTTGAGTACTGTCTGGAATTCCTTTCATGGATATTCATTAGTATCTTATATCTATCTTATATCATCATCAATGGAGATATAACTTCTTTGGCATTATGGTTCTAGTGAATTTGAAATCAGATCTTATGCAGCATGCAAGGAATTTTGTAACTTCTTTAATGCTGGTTGTTCAGGGGCCTGGTTGGGTATAGGAGTGTGTTCAGCAGTGACACACGTGGAACTGGATTTATGCATCGCGCTTTCCATGGTATGCATTCTCTGCTTGATATCAATATCTTTTTCTTCCAACTGGCATGTAATGATGCCAATTTTCAATGTTGTTTAATTGCCCCCATGAGGTTTGGCTTATTTTATGTTAGCAGAGCTTTATGCTTGCTAAGTTTACCAACCTTCTACACTTTGTTTGTGCCTTTCCCTCTTGCAATGCAGCTTAGTTTAGCATCAGATGCCTTTTTTTAAATTATTTTTTGTTTTTATAATCACATTTTTTTGTAATGTTGCAGCATATGAAAAATTTCGAGGCACTCTTGGCAATGTCAGGAAAGGAGTACTGGTATGTTTGGCAGCTGTTGTCCCTACTTAAGAAGGGCTTAAAAATAATTAAATTACAGAGTTACTACTCACATGATATACTTCTGTGTTTCAAATCATTAAGCTTGTTTTGAGTGTGGTTTTATTTCTTATGGATACCCAATGCCATTTTCTTAATTGAACAGGTCTCAATGGGTTTTGGTACAATCACAGCTCATGCATTGATGAGCTTAGAAGCTCGAGGGACTCTTTTTGTATCTCCTGGAATGGAGGTTAGAACTTCACATCTCTTTCTTTTTCATGTATTATACATAATATGACTTCCTTCTGACTACTTCTAATTTGAAATTCTTATCTCTGTAAAGCAAATATAAAATGCTGCCAATGTCTCTGGCAATTTTCATTTTTTAATGATCCTCTTTCCCCTAAAAAAAGTCTGTTACCTTTGTGTACTGTTTTGCCTACTGCAGGTTGATGATAGGTTCATTGTACACATTTATTCAAGATGAAATTGTGACAGCAAGCGAGCATTGTGTCCACATGTTTTTCATGCCTATACTTAGTTAAAATTTATTTGAATGAGGAATTATATGATATCATGATATTTATTCACTACATTGCATTAATTGCTCGAGGCCATCCAGTTTGAAATTTTTTCCGCATTGCCTTTTATTCATCTAGGGAGTTTGGGACTGCTAAAGATAAATTTAGAAGAGAATTTCCAAGTAAAATATTTTTTTGCTATCTAGCTATGCTTTTCCTTCCCAAAAACATGTGGGTATTTTATTATCAAATTGTAGTTAAAAGTGTTAGACACTTTAACCTTGGATTGAGGCTCAAATTTAATAACTTAATGTTGTGTATCTAGCTTTTTTTGCTTTTATTGCTTATATAAGCTTATGCTGTCTACAATACTTAACTGATTTTTGGTTTCCAGACATATGATGGAATGATTATTGGAGAAAATTCACGGGATTCAGATCTTGATGTAAGAAGTATTCTTAGCTTGAATGCAAGTGTTGTATCAAAGTTGGTGGCTCGCTGACAAAACTGATATTTCAGGTCAATCCTGTGAGGAGTAAAGAACTTACAAATGTCCGTGCTGCTTGCAAAGATGAGAATGTGAAGCTGACTCCCCCTCGCCTTGTATGTATTTTATCTGACAAAATTATGCGCTTACATCCTATGTTGGTTTTAAAAATTCTACTGACTCGATTAAAATAATTTATATGATCAAGGTTACAATTAAAAAAAAAAAATAGTTTAGGGACCTTGAAAATTCTCAAATAGTTCAGTGACCAACTGAGTATTTAACCCATTTTTAAATATCAAGTTTATATCTGTATGAGTATTTTCTCACTTCAAAATTCCAATTAAATATTTAACTGGCTGAACACTGAAAATATATTATATATTTTTTTTATCACACGTGGCTTTCAAATACGAAAACTAATGAAGTGTGGAATAATTTTGAAGTCTGATATCAAATGGTGAAATAGCAAACCATCAATATTCAATACGCTCTGTCCTTAGGTTTCTTGGATTCCACCGTGTATTCATTAATGGCAAAATCTCAAGGAAATCGAGCAAGTTTTATGTTTTAACATGTGACATGTGACATGTTTCCTTACATCTGATGGTGGTTTGATTTCAGATGACACTTGAAGAAGCTATAGGGTATGTAGCTTCGGATGAGCTTATTGAGGTAAGTTTTTGCATGCAATTTATCATCATTTGTACAATTTTTTTCCCATTTCTCGTCAACCCCATTCCAATCCTAGTCTTAGGGTTGGAGTAGTACTATACATGAGGTTGTAGGTTCAGATTTCACTATTTCCGAGCAAACACTGTACAACCAAAAAAAAAAAAATCCCATACCCAAAAAAGTGATTTTCTTGTTTTGATTCTTTTAAATTTTAATGTTTAGCATACATATGCTGCATTGATAGTAGTTCTTATAAATGACTTATATAGGTGATATTCGTTTGGCAACAATAATATTTCTTGATTGGTCTCATCACTGTTGCGTTTCTCTAACGTTTTCTGAAGGTTACACCAAAATCCATCCGTTTGAGGAAGAAATACCTTGATGTTAACAAGCGTAAATCCATGAGTAGAAGGCCAAAGGAATGAGGAGAGGACAAAGCAACGAGTAAAAAAGGCCAGAGGAATGAATGAGGAGTTTATCCTCGATTAAATTTTGTAAAATTAATTTAATCAGTGAATGGTATAGTCATTATTATTATTACAAGCAATTTTTTTCTTAACAGGTTCTGCCACAATTATAGTAGCAGAAAGAAATATTCTTTGATAGTGATAAGGCAACTCAATTTTGTATTTTCTAAGGGGTGGTGGTTAATAATTAATTGGCAATGGAACAAGTTTGATGTAATATCAAAAAAACGTTTGTTGAAAAGATTAAATTATAGTTGCAGTTAATGGTTTACTTTGACATTTCCTTTACCATTCTTTGCATTGTCTCCTCAACAATAAATAGTAATAATTATTAGTCCTTGTGGTCGGCTTGACGCCATGGGTTTGATATCTGTCAAAATCACTTTTTTCCATTAAAACAAAAGTGATTTTCTTTATTGATTTGTGTCTTTTTCTCGACTTTTGCATGAGGGTCTTTTGCATCAACGCTTTGTGCTATATGTTTATTGATCACATACATGAACTTCCAATATTAACTATAGCAGCAAGGCTAGAAATTCAAAATCACGTTACTTGTGAGTCCTTAAAGAAAGGCTAGAAATGTTAAATGATAAGTGATTTATTAAATAAGAAATAAAATTCATAGTTTATTTCACAAGTTGTTTCGAGGTTCACATCAATGACTTGGATATTTTTGCCGTCTAGAGTAAACCCTGAACAGAGCAATCAAAGCATTGAAGAATAGAATTTAAATTCGAAGCTAACTAGCCAACGACATGAGAAAAGTATAGATAGAGGTACTATTATTATTTATATCATCACAAGGGTACGATGATTTTCTAGCTCCACGAAAAATTCGCCTATTTTGGCTTGTAATAATGATATTTGGTAACCAAAACTTAAATGCTACAAGTTTCACAATTACACTTCTAACCTTCTATATTTTATCAACTATTAAATGCAAATAGTTTTAAATTTTAATCTGCCAATATATAAAATAGATTTTCATAATAAAAATAGCCACAAACCAAAACAAACCCGTTTGAAACAGAGGGATGTGGTCCCTACAAAAAAAAAACAGAGGAATGTGGGAGATGGATTAAAATCACTCATTATTTCAGCAAAAAAAAAAAAGAAACAGTCTCATTAATTAGGAGGAAAAAATATTTTTACCTAACATTACATTGATTCAAGTGAATTTGAATTAAAATTCCTTAAGATATCACTAAATATAGTTAGAAAGATTTTTTTTGGCAACCATTAATTATCTACCAAGTTAATAAATAATTCGCACCTAGAATGTAATAATCAAAACAAATCTTAATCCATTGAAAAAAGAAGAAAGAAAGGATGAACTTTTTAAGGGCAATTTTTAAATGAGTATGACAAGGATAACAATAATTTTATTGGAGCACATTCATGCAAATAAGGAATTAGGGTTTTCAATTTTATGAGATAACTAAGGGTCCGTTTGCAATGATTTTTAGTTGTAAGTTTCAAAAGATTTTAAACAATCACTTTTTAGTTTTAGTTTGAAATTTTTTTAAACGAATTTTTAAAATTGGGTTAGCTTTAATTTTTTTTCCTATAATTTCTAGTTTCAAAACTCATTTTAAAAGTTTCAAATCATATATTCTTGTTAAAATTAGTTTAAGAATGTGTTTTATTGACGTTAATGGTATCAATAATAATGAGAAAGATATCGATAATAATAATGTTAAAAATAATAGTGGTAATATTAGTGTTGGCAGGTCATATAGGTAACAATAATAATAGTTATATTATTAATAATGATGACAGTCACAATAATTATTCAAATTTATTCCTATTAGATACATAATGTATAACTAATATTATCTTGATTTTGTTTACGAAAACTTAAAAAAAAACAATTAAGTTTATTGAGTTTTAAAATAAGTATATTAAAAGCCATATTTATATCATATTAGTAATAGTAATTTTTATTCACTACATCACATGTCTATTCAACTCTTAAATAGGAGTAGTATATTAAAAAAAATCAATTGGTTAAATCCACACACAACCAAAGAAAAAGAAGTTAATTTGGAAGGTTTTTCCTTCATTTTCTCGATCAAAAAAGAAAACAAACACACAACACAACACATATTGACGGAGGAGGGTGAAAACTGTAAAAAGAAGCGAACCCACCATTTCAATTGATTTGTTTTTTTCATCTATCATTCCATCTTTGAATGCTTCTCCCTCCATATCCCTCTTTGTCATAATAACAAAAACAACAACACCATCTTTCTCTTTCATTTCCAATGCTGCAACTTGCAGGGTTCATAGGCACCACCATTCCTGAGTACTGACCCAATTGAATTTCCGAAAGAAAAAACCGTAAAGTTAGGATCTTTTGGAAAGAGGGGAAAATGGGTGCGTACAGAGCGGACGATGATTACGACTACCTTTTCAAGGTGGTGTTGATCGGAGACTCCGGCGTCGGGAAATCGAACCTCTTGTCTCGATTCACGAAGAACGAATTCAGCTTGGAATCTAAATCCACCATTGGCGTCGAATTCGCCACCCGCAGCATCCACGTCGATGATAAGATCGTCAAGGCGCAAATTTGGGACACCGCAGGCCAAGAAAGGTTTCTTCTTTTTGTTCTCTCTCTCTCCTTTTTTTCTGTTAATCTTTCGCAATCGAATCTTTTTGGGGAGATGTGTCCATATTTAGTATCTAACCGCCACTGTTTGATTATCTACGGAGTAAAAAAAAAAAAAAACTCATTTCATCCATCTCAGATTTCCTTTTTTATTGATTATTTTTTGTTTAGATTTTCCTTTTTTTTACGGATTTGAACGGGAGGAAAGAAAATTAGAGAGGAATTGAATTTTAGTGGCAATTTTATTTTTTTCTTTAATTTAAATTTCAAATTTTTTCTTTTGGGTATTTAAATTTTAAAAGGGTATGTATGATTTGGGAATGCATATTGTGTGGACCAATGCTTGATATTTTTATTTTTTGCTGGTTGTGGGGTTCTTGCTTTTGATCTGGGTGACCAGGATACTGGAATATTGGACAATGTTCTTTGTTTATTTTTATTTGTTATTTATTGGCTTTTTAGAATGCAAACATGGAATTGTGCATTGGGCTTTTTTCTGTAGGATGGAGAATGAGAATCATATGCCGTTCACATTTTTCTGTGGTGGGGTTGTTAGTGTACGGTTAATGTTGCTATTTATGGCATTATTATTATGGATGCGTGTTGTGCAATTGATGAAATCGATGAATCTGTAAAGTAATGAAATGGATTGAAGACTGTTTTGTTTTCCCTTTGTTGTGGTTTCAAGGCAAGAAAATGGATATAACTGTTCTGTGGATGAATTATTGAAAGAGTGGGCCAAAGTTTTGAGTGTAAATATATATGTTTGAGTGAAATAATGGATGAGTGTTGACCAATGTGTCTATTGCTTCAAGATCCATTGATTTTTGCAAAATCTGCTTTTCTTTCTTGGATCTGACTCCTCTAAAGTGAGTAATTCATCTTAGAAGGTAAAATAAGTAACATTAGTTGTTTAATAAGAAAATCAAAGGTTGATGATGTTACGTGTGCATGCATAACAAAACATGTATGTGTTAGAGTATTAACTATTAACAGTTGATTTTCTCATTTATGATTGAAATGACTTTACCTTTGCTTTAGAAGAGTCATTTATTTTTAATGGTCTGTCCTTTTAGAAATATCTGGGAAGATGACAGGTCTACATGACTTCTAAAGTTTGGCTTGCTTTATATTATTCATGTTAGGCACTTATTTGATGCTGAGTTAAATCTAAAATATGATTGTTTCAAATTTATGATAAACATTTACTGAGGTGGAATGGTAGCTGTGTGAAGTGTACTGTAGGACAAGGATGGTTATTTATATTTGGGAGTGTGATTTAATGTGATGCTTTCGTTAGGTTTCATTTGCCAATGAGTAGTATGGCACTATAGCATAGACATGCACAAAATGTTGCAACACAATAACAGTGGAATGGAAAGGAGCTAGTTTGGGCTGTATTAAATATAGCAACAATCACCAAACCTTATCTAACAAGATGTAGACTCAGTAGTCTGTTTCAAGTATAGTAAAAAAAACCCATTTTAATTTTAGTCCACCAAAGATAGAAGTAACATCACTTTGGTCCTTTAAACATTGATACCAACTTACTTCTTCAGTCACAAAGGTAACATCAATGTGGTCCCTACAAAAACATTGACATTAATTTATTTAGTCCCTTAATCATACAAAGATGACATCAGTTGATGATTTTGATATCACTTTATTGAGAAGGGATTAAATGTCAAAATTCTTTTATTAACTTGAAATGATGACTACTGTATCTTTGAAGGACTAAAACATAGATTTACTCTATAACTAAACTTGAAAGAAGCAAAAAGATTCAATGTTTTGTTTCAGACACTTCTACAGTTAATGATCTTATTCATAACTTAGTTTTACTTTGAAGTAAAGACTTGCAATGATTTTTTGTTTCCATAATGCTGTATATACATATCAGTCTCATTCTTGCTATTTCCCACAGATATCGTGCAATCACAAGTGCATACTATCGAGGTGCTGTTGGTGCACTGCTTGTGTATGATGTTACAAGACATGTGACATTCGAGAACGTGGAGAGATGGCTAAAGGAGCTCCGTGACCACACAGATGCTAACATTGTGATCATGCTCGTTGGGAACAAGGCGGATCTCCGCCACCTGCGGGCCGTGTCCACGGACGACGCCAAGGCGTTTGCGGAAAGGGAGAACACGTTCTTCATGGAGACATCTGCCCTCGAGTCGTTGAATGTCGACAATGCCTTCACCGAGGTTCTGACTCAGATATACCGCGTTGTCAGCAGGAAGACACTCGAGATTGGGGATGATCCTGCTGCCTTGCCTAAGGGGCAGACCATCAATGTTGGCGGCAGGGATGATGTCTCGGCTGTTAAGAAGGCTGGATGCTGCTCTGCATAAGTTTTTCACAATCAATCACAAGCCTTTTGAGTTTGGCCAGCAGAAATGGTATATCTATACGAACCTGCCTATTTGGATATAAGTTAAAAATATTTTTGAGAGTTTCTTTATTGATAATATAGAATATTTTTTAATAAAAAACTGTCAAAAACACTTATAATCTTATATCCAAACAGACTTTAACTCTAAGTACATGATGATACGATGATGATGATGATTCAACCAACTTCTCAACATTTTGGGGTCCAAGTGAAAGCTTTTAATACCTACACTACACTTCTCTTTTTATGTAGTTTTCTTTTCCCACATATCTTGCCAAGTTTATTGTTTTCTCTCTTTTTTCTTTTCATGTAAGCATTGTTTGGTCATAGGAATGATGTCTTGTTGCCCTTAGATATACAAATTCTTACTGTTTGTATTGAGTGAAAGTGATATTTGTTGGTACTTAGATTTGATCAGAAGTTATTACAATCTCATCATTCTTCTTCCTCGAATTTTCCATTCCACTGGAACATGAAAATTTCTTTGATAGATAGGAAGTACTATTATTCAATCAATCCTGAAAGTGTTTTTGGTGTATAATGAGCCATTAACTTGGTATATAAAAATTAATGTTTAGCTTGTTGGCATGGAAGTTCCTTATTGCAATTGCACAAATACAATGCTCACTGCTCACTACACAGGGAAGGGATTGCAAGAAATTACACAAATACCGAGCTCCTTTTCTTCTTGTTTCTCCTTTTTTGTTTTTCACACCCCTTTTCTACTTTTTTTATATTCCGAAAATACCTCTTTCCTCTAACATTCAATCCCTTCACTCTCACCCCCCTCCCCCCCCGCTAGACCCCTTTCCACCATTGGCTTCCCTCAAGTCATATCCTGTGAGCCCCCCTTTTTTTTTTCTCTCCGCTTTTTCGTAGATCTTACAAAAACAGGTTTCTGTAAAAATAGTTTTTACATTAAGGAAACTAGTTTTATAATGTATCACAATTCTTCAAAAGTACTTTCCAAAAATTAATAAATGGAGGTGCAAAGAGCAGAAAAGAAATATATACACGGAGTACGAAGTCAGTTTTCTGCTGTGAAATTGAACATTATTAAATGGTACACTTTACCATAGTAAATTTATTCTCTTTGTTACATCTTACGTATATAAAATGTGTAACTTGGCAGTTTCACTTTTGGAACTCGTCAGTCGCTTATCCCAATATCCTCCTGTGGCTGTCGCATGATCACACCTACCGCGATTTTGCATCTCTAGGCTAATCACGTTATCCCAAATAAACATCACCTAACTCATTAACGTCACCTAACAGCTAACACCAATTCATGTCCATGTTCGTACTTAAATGATTTTTTTTATGGTGAAAGATTTTGAAGATAAATATTAAGTAGAAGGGAAGAGAGAATAAGCAGAAAATGAATTGATTTTTAAGTTATTTAGATCGAGAGAGAAGTAGAAGAGAATGAAAAATAAGTGTATTGTAATATGGTATTTTTGTCTCTAATAACACATTTACATAATTCTAAAATGAAAAGATAGATAAGTCATTTTAATTTTTTTACATAATATAACTTTTGATATGTTAACATTTTTTTTTTCACTTTGTTGATAATATTTCAAAAGTTTTAACTTATGTTTTAAGTGTGGAAAAAAATTTAAAATTAATTATGAACTTAAATAATTAATAGTAATTTTTATACTTAATTTCAAAATTTATATTAAATTTTATTTTAAAATTAATTTTAACTAACATAACATGTCTCATTTTAAAATCAATTTAATAAAATCAATTCTATTCAAAAATAAGTATCTTCAACGCTTGTGTTTTTTTTTTTTTTGTTTTTTTTGTTTTCTTATTTAAGAGTTGAGACAATGCAATCAATCTACAATGTAGGCGTACCTATCTTAGAGATCCTCTGACCAATTTCCAACCGAAACATAATACACCTGTCTTTCAATTCCCCCGTCCTTCCTTCTAACCGTTTCCCGGACTCGACCACCGCCATGACGGACCACGGCCGCGTCTCACGGCGAACCTCGGTCCTCGCCAACCACCTCATCCGCCACACACCTCCACCTCCACCCTCCTCCTCCCTCCGCCCCCTCCCATGCCTGAGCTACGCCCCCCCGGAGCTCTCCAACAGCTCCACCTTCGACGCCCGCGAGATGCGAAAACTGATGGACGGGCACAACCTTGCGGACCGCGACTGGCTCTTCTCAGTCATCGTCCAGAGCCCACTCTTCAACCGGCGCGAGCGCAGCGGGAGGGTGTTCGTGTGCCCGGACTACAACCAGTCGATGGAGCAGCAGCGCGAGGCCACCATGAAGCGCATCGGATACCTCCTCGAAAAAGGCGTCTTCCGAGGGTGGCTCACGGCTGAAGGCCCCGAACAGGAGCTCCGGAAGCTCGCCCTGCACGAGGTCATCGGGATGTACGACCACTCCCTCGCGGTTAAGCTCGGCGTTCACATGTTCTTGTGGTACCTCCATTTTCCCTTCTTTTCTTTTCTTTGGAGTGATCTTTTCTATCTATAAAGCTCAAATTGACTTATGCACAGAATAGCGGCATGTTTGGAAAAGTAATTTTGCCAGCGGATCATTACTTTTGCATATATTTTGCTTTTGTTCCATGATTTTGTATTGGAACACGTGCGAAAACATTTTTTAACTTCAAATCTAACATGCACCAAGTGTTCTGATCGAGTAAGTAGAATAACTGCCTTTTATGGACAAATGTTAGTTGTAAACGGTTAGTTTTTTTGGTTAGTGCGAGAACACTCGGCCCTGCTATTGGACTATTGGGGTGTCAATATAGTTAGGATGTGAATAGTTCTCTAGCTGCAGTTGCCCTCTCTTTTTTTGCTATGTCTGAGGAAAAAAAGTAATCTTGTCAATGGATCCTTGCTTTTGCTTTTATTTGATGAATTTGTATTGGAACACACGCAGAAACATTTTTTAATTTTAAATCAAACATACACCGAGTGTTCTGTTTGCTTTGTCCGGAAGAGGGTCCTCGAGGGTGAATCCAAATGTTCAAATTGTGGTTGTAAATTCTTGGAATGGAGAATTTTTATTTTTGATTTCGACACATACTGGACTTTTTAAGGAACACATTCTTTGCTAGACAAGCTTCCAGGACCAATAATTTAATATGATTTTGTGCTCTTTAAAGCAAGCAAGCTGTTGGGAGAATTAATTTCTCCTATTTCCTTTTTGTTTGTATAAAAACAAGAAAAGAGTGATGGATTTGTCCATGATGCCAGCTTGGATTAACTCACTGTTATTTTCTCTGATGAATAATGGATTTCAGGGGTGGGGCTGTGAAGTTTTTGGGAACCAAGCGCCATCATGACAGGTGGTTGAATTCTACTGAAAACTATGAGATCAAGGGTTGTTTTGCTATGTCTGAGTTAGGCCATGGAAGTAATGTATGTGAAGGTTGCTCAATAAGTTTGGGATTATTAGGTCCACATGTAATTTATTATGCTTTTTTGCCTTGTGAATGTTAATAATCCTTTCCAGACTAATTTTTTCATAGGTTCGAGGAATTGAAACAGTCACTACTTATGATTCAAACACCGGAGAATTCATCATCAACACTCCATGTGAATCGGGTCAGAAGTATTGGATTGGTGGTGCAGCAAATGTAATGATTCTTTTGCTAGACAAGAGAAAATTGGATGCTTAATGCTTACATTTTTCTTCTGCTCCAACTTTATTTATATTAACTTGTTCTTTTACTCAGCATGCTACGCACACTATAGTCTTTTCACAGCTCCATATAAATGGAAGCAATCAAGGGGTGCATGCATTTATTGCCCAAATCAGGGATTCAGATGGAAACATATGTCCAAACATCCGAATAGCTGATTGTGGTCACAAGATTGGTTTAAATGGAGTTGATAATGGCCGTATATGGTAATATATGCATTCTTCAAACAAGTTATGCACCTGAAAAATGAATTTTGTTTAAATGAGTGAGTAAACTAAGAAGCTTTGAACACATGTCTTCAGGTTTGATAATGTGAGGATACCCAGAGAGAATTTGTTGAATTCTGTGGCTGATGTTTCACCAAGCGGTGAATATTTGAGTGCAATAAAAAATGCAGATCAGGTGATTTTTTCTTTTTTGGAGAGATGATATTCTTCTTTATTCCCATTGGAAAGCTAGTTCACATATCTTTTGTTGTTTGTCATTCTTGCTCCAGAGGTTTGCTGCATTCTTAGCCCCTTTGACCTCTGGTCGTGTTACTATCGCTGCTAGTGCTGTTTACATCTCCAAGGTAGTGACACCATCTATATTTGTGGCTTTGATCACATTTGTCTATTTTTGTTTTTGTGTATTTAACAAAGTCATACCAAATTTGACATTTTACCTTATCATGCCATTTATTTCTTAGATTAGTTTGGCCATTACTATAAGATATGCATTGACAAGACGGGCATTCTCCATTGCACCAAACGAGCCTGAAGTTTTACTGCTTGATTACCCTAGTCATCAACAGCGTCTGTTACCTTTACTTGCAAAAGTGTAAGTCCTCTAGTTACAGACATTTTGATATATATTTGCCGAGACCTCCAAAATCAAAATGATTAAATTCTTTTGGGAAACTGAAGATTAGGTTTGCCACTTTAGTATATAATCCTCAAATTAAGATGCCTTGTGCTTTTCTCACTAAGATGTTAAGAATCTTTGAAAATATGCTGAATATTACAGGTTTAATTATTCTTTATAAACAGTCGGGAGGTTATTTTCCCATATGTATTCCAGAATAAAGCATTTGATTTAGATGCAACATGCGGCATCCACTCATGAGAAGTGAGACACAAACGCATACATATGGCTCATATATGTTGTCAGTTTTGAGTAACTATTTAGTGATTTAATAAAAGTGACTATTCTAGTTTAACAATTTAATGGATATGAATGGGCCAAGATAGTACCTTTTTGTGTTCATTTTTTTATTCTTTTCTACAGATATGCAATGAGTTTTGCCGTAAATGAGCTCAAAATGATGTATGTCAACAGAACACCAAAGTCAAACAAAGCAATTCATATTGTTTCTAGTGCTTACAAGGCTACTTTAACTTGGAATAATATGCATACTCTCCAGGTAAGGAAGTATTGCTATTATACGAGTTTGATAGATAATATGTCATTGGCCTCACTAGGGTTCTATTAATGCATGAATTTAGGAATGTCGTGAAGCCTGTGGAGGGCAAGGAACTAAAGCTGATAATCGTGTTGGTCATTTCATTGGTGAATTTGACGTGCATTCGACATTTGAGGGGGATAACAATGTTCTGATGCAGCAGGTAAAATGAGTACTCTGTTAAATATGAAATTTGAATAATAATTAAGCACACCATTTTAAAATTCAAACCTAGGAGACATGATGAGTGGATTGCAAAGCATTAACTGGATCCTAATAAGTTGTGTTAGTTTATTTACATTTGACTTTTAAGAGGTAGTGATAATAAGAAATAGTTATATGGGATCCAACTTACTAACTGGGGCTTTGAGCTTCAATGCTTCAAACTTTATGAAAATTTATTGGAGATAAATCCACTTTGGGCCTTCATCAGAAGACTTTTGGGTTGATTGATTTCTAAAAACAGTATTTGAGCCTTTTTCTTCTGGTATTAGAATTTTGATTCTTATGACTTTTATTGTTTATTAATTGAGATTTCAGCAGAAAGGTAGTATTGGTTAGTGTAAGCTTTGTCACTCTTCAACCCTAAAGAAATTTCTTATGAATGATTGTGTTAGAGATGTGAGCCTTGGTACAATGGTAAGGTTTTCTAGCTAATGATTTTTTAATTGCTCACTTGAAGACTTAGAAGTAGCCTGGAATAATTCATACCAAATTTAGGCATCAGTTCTCTCAATTTTCTTCGTTAGAATGGGTGTTCACATGTTCTTCATTTCACTTCAGATTAGCAAGGCACTCTTTGCAGAATATGTAGCATGTCAGAAGAGAAACAAGCCATTCAGTGGTTTGGGATTAGAACACATGAACAAACCTTTGCCTGTTATCCCATCTCAGCTAACAAGTTCCATCATTAGGAACAGTGAATTTCAGGTAATCATTTTATTATACATGTTGATATTTGGAAAAACCAGGTAGAAGTTTATGGGTTTTTCCCTCACTCACTTATATGTTGCTCAACTTTTCCATTCTTATCTAATGTGGGATTTCACCTTCATACCTGTAGTCAACATAAGTTTCTATTTTTTCTTACCTTTTTCACTTACACAGATTGATCTGTTTCACCTAAGAGAGCGAGACCTATTGAGACGTTTTGCTGAAGAGGTCTCAGACTATCAGTCTCGTGGAGAAAGCAAAGAGTCTGCCTTCATTCTAGTGAGGATCCTATCAGGTTTTGTTATTATTTCCTTCCATCTTTTCATTGTCTTACAGTTTAAAACTCTTTTCTCTTCCAGAGTTATCAGCTTGCACAAGACTTGGGCAGAGCTTTCTCAGAACGAGCAATATTAAAAACGTTCATGGAGGCTGAGTCAACTTTACCAGCTGGTTCATTGAAGGTAAGCCATATTATTGCTTGCTGAATATTCCTGGCAGAGGAGTGCTAGTAACACACTATATGATACACTCTAACACATTTTTACTGTTGGTTTAAATTTTATTACATATTACAAAATCATAAGTGGAGGTTTTTAAATAAGAAGTGAGAGTAATTTTGTGATTTCCAATAAAATTTATTCTTTAATAAATAGTACTGTGTTGTAATTGGTATAACATCTCTCCTGCTATTTATAGTGTTTTGTATTCAATTTACAAAAAAGAATTAATAACACTCAATTATGATTTGTGGGTCATGTAAATATTAGTAGGGACTAATGGCCTCAAACTACTTAATAATTTCTCGCGTTAACGAGTGTTCTTAGTACTTCTCTCCTAAAATATTGTCTTTTCTTTCTTATACAATTATTTGTAGGATAAAAATGTGAAAACAGATATATTTCTTGATTTCTTTGCTTTTGTTTATCTCCACTGTAGAATGTCTTGGGTCTATTGAGATCGTTGTATGCTGTGATATCTATGGATGAAGATGCTACCTTTCTTCGATATGGATACTTGTCAAGAGAGAATGCTTCTGCAGTGAGGAAAGAAGTGCAAAAACTCTGTGCTGAACTTCGACCACATGCACTTGCTTTGGTCAGTTCCTTTGGTATTCCTGATGCCTTTTTGAGCCCTATCGCATATAATTGGGTTGATTCAAATTCTTGGTCTTCTTCTCAACTTTAGCAAGCTTATGCATATGTAAATAATGTTTTTGTTACACTATGTAGAATATTGCTAAACAGTGCAAAAAAGTTTGTACTAATCTAATCACGAAATAGCGTGGTTACGTATTGTTGGGTGAATTTTATGTTAAAGAACAAAATAAAAGTTGGGTTTTGACGGAAAATCAAGGCCAGATCATTTGGAATTGAGTTTCATCAATAAATTTCTGTACCATTTAGTAATTTAGTTATATGCAAGTAGCAGTTGGATATTTAAATCTGATCAATACATCTTCCTTTATATTTTTCTAAATCATAATTTGCTATGCCTTTAATATTTCTTAGTATTAAATTACCTTTAAACACGCTTGAATTCCTAAATGGCATATATTTAGACAGGAATTGAAGTGTGGATTTCATTAATATAGACTACACCCAATTTCTTGGCACAGAATCTCTTTGATCATATATCTCCATGTTGTACTTTCGTTGCTCCATGAGATTCCATCAACTATAAAGATTGATATCCAAAAGAACACATGTATTAAGAAGTACAATTCTGAGTATCAACAACAATTTATCACCAAATTAGAGCATACACATACAATTTCTCATCTTATGGAACAAGATGGAAGCCATCATCATGGCTAGTTTCCTTCTTCTAAAGAAAGGATTGAAACTCCTTTGACAAAATCATCATCAAGGTGAGTGTTGTTATATCCTCTTCGCATTATTGTTAGGTTTAGGTTGTCCAAATCCTCCTTAAATACCCATTGATATCCGCAACCATGCACCTCCAAGTGCAAACCTGGAGAGTGCCAGACCGTGGATTGCATTTTGATGCCGTGAAGATCAAGCATTTTTCTAATTTTAAAATAAGAAAAAAATTCTTCCTTGCTCAGATAGAGTAACCACAAGTGATGCAATCCGACCGTTACTAGATCCCTATTAATGAGTATAGGAATATCGAGAGATGAAGAATAGGATTCGGTTTTAAAACCAATTCTTATAGAGGATCTCAAATGGGGATGCAAATCAGTTGGATTATCAAAGGCCACAAATATCACGCTGCAAGCAATGCCAATCCAATTGTTGTCATGCATAATGGGAGATGGGTCTAGGCTTATTGAAGTACCAACACTTCGATTGTTGAACCATCTTGGTATTTGATTTCCAGGAACAACAATATCAATCCAACCAACAGGGGTATCTGATTCTTGGCTCACCTGGTACATGAAACATAGACAGGTCTTAGTTCCTAGTTCCTAGACATATGGAAAGAGAGAATGACAGGGATGTAGGTTATTAGAGTATGGTGATTACCTGAAGAATTTGTATCATCCATGCAAAAGTCATGCCCCAACAACGTTTAATATCAACTATATTAGGACAGTTAAAAATAAATAATCCCCTTGGGTAATGAGCAAAGATGTAGGTTTCTCTTATTACTGGCAAGGCAGTAGGTGTTGGCATCTCAGGAAAAAATCTCAATTGCTCACAATGCTCCAAGTTTAAATGTACAAGTTTTGAAAGCTGGTTGATGCTAGGGAGGCTAACAAAGTTGTTTCCCGCTAAATTCAAGGTTTCTAAAGAATGCATGGATCCAATAGCATCGGGGATTTGACTTAGATTGCAGAAACTTAGATCAAGGTCACGTAAACAAAAGAAGCTAGGCAAGGAAGGCAACAAACAACCAGCTGAATTTTTATACCCTCTTGAATGGAAACATAAAATAAGTCTCTTGAAGAGGGAGGGAGATGGTGTTGATTGAGATTGCATGGCAGTTTCCCTGATTTCAGGCATCTTAGAATTCTCCTCATGTATTGGTTTCTCTAACAGCTGATTACTAAATACTTTGGGACATCCAGAGATATTTAGATATTCAAGAGAACTTAGACGCAATATACTGCTGGGTAGACTTACTAGAGTAATGCAGTTTTTCAAATTCAAGAAGGCAAGCTTTCTTAGAAAACCAACTGATGAATGGACCTGCGCAAGATTTGTGCATCCTTCAAGAATTATCCACTCGATATTAGGGACCCCTCCAAAGTCTGGAACATCAATAAGATTCTTGGAGTAACTGAGATCCAAAGCTCTTAAACTTGGCAGATACTGTAAAATAGAAGAGATGGCTACTTATCATGTGTTTTTTCATATATCCTCAAAAAAGATGGGAATAAGCGGTGATAATCATAATAGTATTATTTTTCAATTCATATGATAGTTTCCAATACCTTTGTGCCTTTCCATAATTGTTTGATGTTGCTATGTTGCAAGATCAATTCAACCAGTTGGTTCGGCTGAAAACTTGATGGTAAATAGGAGAAAGGGTAGTTATACCACTCAAGAAATTGTAGTTTATTGGAGAGACAATTAAGTATTCCCATAAACTTCACATCACGGAATATGAGCAACCTAAGGTTGCTCATTTTGGACAACGCTTCAGCATCAGTCATCAATATTTCCATCTCTCTGGACTCATCTAAGACAATGGCTTCATTGTTTGTTTCCTAAAGCATTACAAAAAATGATTCATCACTTGATGTATAGTAAAACTTGTAATAAAAGGGAAATATAAGATGATTAGTTTATTTTCTACTTTCAATTAATATATTATTATTAACAATTACCAAAATGATTCAAAATTAATAAAAGCATTAACAGAGTTGAAAAAAGAAATCCTAAAATCTTGTATTTTCAAACAATTACTTACCTTTGCATTCAACATATTGTAGAAATCTTCGTGGAGCCACAACCTGCTCCACTTTCCTGACTCTTTGGGTGAATTACCTTTAACAATTGTTCTGCCCAAAACTTTCAACAAGTTATGCATTTCAATGAATCCACTTGAATCGTCTATGAGTGATTTATCAATGAGTGCTCTTATTCCAACTTCAGAATGAAATCCACAACAATCTAAAACTTTCTTCACATACAACTCCTCATATCCACAGAAGAAACAAGCAATATCTAGAAATATTTCCTTTTCCAAATCCTGTAGTCCATCATAACTAATTTGAAGCACATCCAAAATATCTTTGTTAGGATTCTCTTTTAGTCTGTCTAAGTAACTTTTCCAATATGAGACACTTCGACCAGCCAAAAAAGAACCTAATACTTTAATTGCTAGTGGTAGGCTATTGGCATATTTTAACACTTCATATGTCAACTCTTCGTAATCTCTCATGATATCATCAGAATCAAAAGCTTTTTTACAAAACAATTTAAGAGAATTAGCACCATTTAAGAGTTGAACTTTGTAGACTGCAGCCACTCCACACTTTCTTAAGACATGCATATCTCTAGAAATTATGATGATTCTACTCCCAGCACCTAAGCATTTACAATTCACAACTAATTTCTCTAGTTGTTCAACTTCATTAACATGATCAAGAACTATAACGGTCTTTACATAACGCAGCCTACTTTGCATCAAATTAGTTGCGTTGTAAAGATTGCATATCTGAAGGTTTTCATCATTTAGAGCTTGATGAAGCAGCTGCTTTAGAACACCAATTGGGCCACAATCTCTATAAGTTTTGCTTACATCATCAATGAAACAATGAGCATCATATTGATGAGCGATTCTATGATATAAAACAGTAGCAATAGTTGTCTTTCCTATTCCACCCATTCCACATATTCCTACAATCCGAACTTCATCAATTGGGTCCGAAAGTAATAGTTTTTCTAGCTCTTCAATAGGAAAATCCATCCCAACTACATCATTTGGAAGACTTGAAAAATTGTGACCCAATTTACTTATTATCTCTTGAACAATTTTTTCAATCTCAGCATATTGTGACCTGAAAGTTCAAAGATTACCAAAAGCAACAAATTATCACCTAGCTAATAAGAAAAGTACGTGTATATAGAACACAATATACAAAATACTTTCATCAACTCATGTCTAAACTACAAGAAATAATCAATTTTGCAGCAACAATGATAAAAATAGACATTTAGCTAGTTTGAGAAGTGAAAGTGAATATCCATGATTTTTCATTAGAAGATTACTTACTTATTCCTCATGTCCCAACCAGCGAGATTGGCTACTCGTGTGAGAGCTCCTCTCCATCTCTTCACTTCTTCCATCTTCTCTCTATCTTTTTCGTGTTTCGCAAAGGCTTTCTCATAATCCCCGGTTTGATTTCGCACATCAGATGGATCAACATCATAGAAAATAGGCAGAACATGTTTTCCGGATACTCCAACACAGTCAAGGATTTTTTCAAGTTCTATCAAGCACCATCTTGAAGAAGCGTAGTTCTTTGAGAAAACAATGACAAAAACCCGAGATCCCTCAATTGCTTGCATGATGTTAGATAGTATACGCTCCCCTTTCTTGATCTTCGTCTCATCCCTAAAGGTACGGATTTTATTTCTGTGGAACGCTCCAAAAAGATGATCAGTGAAGTTGTTACGTGTGTCCTTACCTCTGAAGCTCACAAACACATCATATGAAGGGTTGCAATGTTGGACGATGCTGTTGTTGTTGGAAGAAGCCGAAGCCATAGCCATTGCAATTTCAACAGCAAAGGCTAAGTAGCTGAATGGGTACTGTGCAATGCGGGACAAGCGTTTAATAATGAAAAGACAAGCGTCGGTTGTTGTGATTCTTTTTTTTTTTAAATATTCTCGACAGCCGTGTTTTTTACTTTCTTCCGTTGACGGCCGTGGACACGGCCTTTGTAGTACTTTTAAATAATGATGACGACGACCACCTTGTCGTACTTTTGTACCAAAAATCAATTACTCTAGACTACAAAATCATGTTTCCATTGAACTTGTGAAATTTGAATGAAAAAAAAAATAGGATTAAATAAGTTTTAATTCTCTATCAAATATTTTCCTTTTACTTTGTGTTTTTATAAAAAAATTTATTATATTTTGAATTTCAACGATATATATATTTTTTATTATCACTTAATGTTTCATTTATAAAATCCTAAATATTTAAGGTGAAATTTATGAAACCCTAAATATTTAGGGTTTTAATGTTTTATTCATCAAACTTTAAACATTTAAAATTTTAATTTATGATTTTATTTATGAAATTCTAATTATTTATTGTAAAATTTAGAATTTCATTAATGAAATCCTCTATATATATATATATATATATATATATATATATATATATATATATATATATTTTAATTTAGAGTTTTATTTATGTAGTTGGAAATATTTAGGTTTTTAAGTTAGGGTTTTATTTATTAAACACTATATATTTATGGTGAAATTTAAGGTTTAATTAATGAAATTGTAAATAAAGAGTGTTTCATTTATGAAACTGTAAATTAATAGGGTTTCATTTATTAAAACATAATTATTTAAGGTTTCAATTTATGGTTACATTTATGAAACCCTAAATATTTAGTATTTTAATTTAGAGTTTTATTTATGAATTCCTAAATATTTAGAGTTTCATATTGGCTTTCATTTATGAAACACTAAATAATTAGTTTTGCATTTATGAAACCCAAAATATTTAAGATTTTTAGTTATGATTTCATTTTTCAAACCCTAAACATTTAAGGTTTTATTCATGAAATTATAAATATTTGGGTGTTCAATATAGGGTTTTATTTATGAAACCATAAATATTTTGAATTTCAAATTAAGTTTTCATTTATGGAATCCTAAATATTTAAGGTTTCAATTTAAGGTTTTATTTATGAAATCCTAAATATTGAAGGTGAAATTTAAGGTTTCATTTATGAAATCCTAAATATTTATTTTTTCGATTTAGATATTTATTTATGAAACCCTAAATATTTAGGGTGAAATTTAAGGTTTATTTATGAAATCCTAAATATTTATTTTTTCGATTTAGAGATTCATTCATGAAACCCTATATTATCAGGGTTTCATTTATCAAACCATAATTATATAGGGTTTCGATTTACAGTTACATTTATGAAATCTTAAATATTTAATATTTCAATTTAGGATTTTATTTATGAAACACTATATATTTATGGTTTCGTTTATGAAACACCAAATAATTAGGTTTTCATTTATGAAACCCCAAATATTTAAGGTTTTAGTTTATGATTTCATTTATGAAACCTAAAATATTTAAGGTTTTTATTTATGATTTCATTTTTGAAACCTTAAATATTTAAGGTTTTATTTATGAAATTCTAAATATTTAAGTTTTTAAATTAAGTTTTTATTTATGAAACCATAAATATTTTGGATATTAATTTAGGTTTTCATTCGTGAAACCCTAAATAATTAGGGTTTCATTTAAATATAGAGTTAAATTTATGAAGCCCTAAATATTTAAGGTTAAATTTAAGGTTTCATTTATGAAATCTTAAATATTTATTTTCTCAATTTAGGGATTTATTTATGAAACCCTAAATATTTAGGATTTCAATTAAAGTGTTTATTTATGAAACACTAAATATTTAGGTTGAAATTTAGGTTTTCATTAATGAAACCCTAAATAAATAGGGGTTCATTTATGAAACCCAAAATTATTAAGGTTTCATTTATGAAACCATAATTATTTATGGATTCGATTGATAGTTATATTTATGAAATCTTAAATATTTTGTATTTCAATTTATGGATTTTATTTATGAATTTCTAAATATTTAAAGTTTCATTTTTTGGGTTTCATTTATGAAACTCTAAATAATTAGCTTTGCATTTATGAAACCCTAGATATTTAGGGTTTTTAGTTATGATTTCATTTTTCAAACCTTAAATATTTAAGGATTTATTTATGAAATTATAAATATTTCTATGTTCAATATATGGTTTTATTTATGAAACCATAAATATTTTGAATTTCAAATTAGGTTTTCATTTATGAAACTCTAAATATATAAGGTTTTGATTTAAGGTTTTATTTGTGAAACCCTAAACATTTAAAGTTTCAATTTATGAAATCCTAAATATTCAAGGTGAAATTTAAGGTTTCATTTATGAAATCCTAAATATTTATTTTTTCAATTTAGAGATTTATTTATGAAACCCTAAATATTTAGGGTGAAATTTATCGTTTCATTCATGAAACTCTAAATTATTAGGGTTTCATTTATCAAACCATCATTATTTAAGGTTTCGATTTACATTTACATTTATGAAATCCTAAATATTTAATATTTTAATTTAGGATTTTATTTATGAAATACTATATATTTATGGTTTCAATTTATGATTTCGTTTATGATACACTAAATAATTAGATTTTCATTTATGAAACTCCAAATATTTAAGGCTTTAGTTTATGATTTCATTTATGAAACCTAAATATTTAAGGTTTTTATTTATGATTTCATTTTTGAAACCCTAAATATTTATGATTTTATTTATGAAATTCTAAATATTTAAATGTTCAAATTAGGTTTTTATTTATGAAACCATAAATATTTTGGATATTAATTTAGGTTTTCATTCGTGAAACCCTAAATAATTAGGGTTTTATTTAAATATAGAATTAAATTTATGAAACCCTAAATATTTAAGGATAAATTTAAGGTTTCATTTATGAAATCCTAAATGTTAATTTTCTCAATTTAGGGATTTATTTATGAAACCCCAAATATTTAGGGTTTTTAGTTATGATTTCATTTTTCAAACCCGAAACATTTAAAGTTTTATTTATGAAATTCTAAATATTTGGGTGTTCAATATAGGGTTTTATTTATGAAATCATAAATATTTTGAATTTCAAATTAGGTTTTCATTTATGAAACACTAAATATTTAAGTTTTCGATTTAAGGCTTTATTTATCAAACCCTAAACATTTAAGGTTTCAATGAATGGATTTATTTATGAAATCCTAAATATTTAAGGTTTCATTTTTTAAATGATAAATATTTATTTTTTAAATTTAGAGATTTATTTATGAAACCTTAAATATTTATGGTGAAATTTAAGGTTTCATTCATGAAACCCTTAATTATTAAGGTTTCATTTATCAAACCATAATTATTTAGGATTTTGATTGTTGGTTACATTTATGAAATCCTAAATATTTACTGTTTCGATTTAGGATATTATTTATGAAACACTATATATTTATGGTTTCAATTTTGGGTTTCGTTTATGAAACACAAAATAATTATTTTTTCATTTATGAAACCATAAATATTTATAGTTTCCATTTGTGATTTCATCTATGAAACCCTAAATATTTGAGGTTTTTATTTATGATTTCATTTTTGAAACCCTAAATATTTAACGTTTTATTTATGAAATTATAAATATTTAGTTTTTGAATTTAGGTTTTTATTTATGTAAACATAAATATTTTGGATATCAATTTAGGTTTTCATTGATGAAACCCTAAATAATTAGGGTTTCATTTAAATATAGAGTTAAATTTATGAAACTCTAAATATTTAAGGTCAAATTTAAAGTTTCATTTTTGAAATCCTAAATATTTATTTTGTCAATTTAGGGATATATTTATGAAACCCTAAATATTTAGGGTTTCAATTTAAGTGTTTAGGATGAAATTTAAGGTTTCATTCATGAAACCTTAAATTATTAAGGTTTCATTTATCAAATCAAAATTATTTAGGGTTTCGATTTATGGTTACATATATGAAATCGTAGATATTTACTGTTTGAATTTAGGATTTTATTTATGAAACACTATATATTTATGGTTTCATTTATCAAACCAAAATTATTTAGGGTTTCGATTTATGGTTACATATATGAAATCGTAGATATTTACTGTTTCAATTTAGGATTTTATTTATGAAACACTATATATTTATGGTTTTAATTTAGAGTTTCGTTTATGAAACACTAAATAATTAGGTTTTCATTTATGAAACCCCAATTATTTAGGATTTTAGTTTATGATTCATTTATGAAACCCTAAATATTTAAGGTTTTTATTTATGATTTCATTTTTGAAACCAAAACTATTTAAGGTTTTATTTATGAAATTCTAAATAATTAGGTGTTCAATTAAGGTTTTATTCATGAAACCATAAATATTTTGGATGTCAATTTAGGTTTTCATTCATGAAACCCTAAATAATTAGGGTTTAATTTAAATATAGAGTTAAATTTATGAAACCCTAAATATTGAAGGTGAAATTTAATGTTTCATTTATGAAATTCTAAATATTTATTTTCTCAATTTTGGGATTTATTTATGAAACCGTAAATGTTTAGGGTTTCAATTTAAAGGTTTATTTATGAAACCCTAAATATTTAGGATGAAAGTTAGGGTTTCATTTGTAACACCTAAAATTATAAATTCCTAAACTTTGTATTCTATTCTTCAAAAATATGGATTTAATTAAAAACTTGATCCGTTAACGTATTATCAAAACATGGAATGTATTTTTTTTTTTTCTCTTGCCTCAAAACTTATTACAAGAATTTCAACGAAACTCACTTTCAATACACCTATTATTCTCTTAACAATAAGTATTCATTAATAAATATCATTTACAAAAACCTTACTTTTTACAAAATGCTTGATCCTCAAATGATACTAAAACACCGATAAGCATGAAATAATACCAAAATCTTGCCTTAAAACAATTCCATAAAAAGAAACATGATTACAATTTTACATCTTTGGAAAAGAGACATAAGTCATATGAGTCGCATACAACAACATAAGGACCATAAAATTAAGATATAGTATACCATTTATTACACAAAAACCATACTAAGACCCAAGATAGTAACTAAAAGAAATTAACTCTCAGTCCACATTAAGAACTTGAAAAGTAACCTTGAAGGCCTTCTATTCTCGAACAAGTCTTTCCATATCATCAATGTTGGTCATAGCCATTCCATTCCATCTTAGTCGATTACATGCAACATTTGTCTCCATTTGAAAATAAAATGTATGCAGTGAGTTTTCCACTCCTCTCAAAAATCAACAATCAAACGACCTTCCGGCCACATCCATACCGCAGTGACACACTCATGATCTCATTGAAAACCTATGCATTTCTACACTTGTACAACTTTTCAAGACTTGAGCCCGCTGCCACTGGAACTCCATGAACACAGTGATCTTACATTTTAGGTGGATGACTGTTGGAAGTACACCCCTCTCGTCATTGGTTGATAGGGCTCTCACCAATTGAAAATGCATTGTGCTTAGTCGAGGTTGTTGAGTCGGTTATGTGACCCAAAGCCACAACCTAGTGTCATACCCACTAGGACACCATGCCTGCGACCATTTCTCAAATACCACTTTGTGGTCATCCATACTTTGAGGACTGATTCCTCAATAACATTTCCCTCAACAGGGATTATGTTTTCAATGGGTTGTGCGCTTCCCACTACTGCAAGCACTGAATGATGGTCCACCAAGTGCCTCGTGAACTTCTCGTCCACAACACCAACCTGTCTCCCTCACTACACTAAGTGAGTAATTGTCGTTGCCTTGTCATCACCACACATGTAGTAGAAAATATTAATGCACATCCCATTCTAGTTGGTTCCTTTGACCAACTTTCACTGAGAACGCCTTTCTCGTAAAATGTGTCATTGACATTGTTATCACGTTCAAACACGTCACTTCACTTGTACCAACGTCGAAGGAAATCCTTTCCTTTCGCATCTCACTAAACACACCAAACAAAGCAATGCGTGCATTAAGCATTGCACGTCTAACATGAACACCGTTCATGACCCCACCCTATCAAGTTTTATTAAGTCTTATGTAATTCTCACATACACTCAAGTATTATGATTCAATTAAATATATTACTCTAATCCATTGCAAGGGTCATACCTTTAAGTTTAAGTCCAATGGTTTATTTATTCATATCTCATTACGTTAGTTCGTTATCAAATTCTCACTCTTAATATTAATTTGTTCATTAATTTCGTAATGAACTCATTTATTAATTAAGACTACGTCTCAATCTTACAAATGCACTTCATCATAGTCCATTTGCTCCCCACAAGGACTCACCATCCTTGTTTTCCCAAAATAAACAATCAATCACACAATCCTATCAACCAATCACACGAATATAACCAACTCCAACAGTTGGTGCCCAAGGTTCACACTCCCCAGGTCTCAAATGCCAATTATAAAAATGCATAATTCACAAAGAATATTTAATCACATATCAACATCACATAATACACAATAACCAGAGGTATTCTCCTTCTAAGGTAGAACATCCCCTTCTACTTGTATTTCCAACAAATCATGTCATATTCATCAAACAATTCAAGCGGAACTACTAGCACAAGAATTATTTGACATACTTATAGAACTCATAATATCGTGAAATTTAGCATGAATACTCTCCATAACCCTTATTTGTACTCATAAATTTTTCAGTTGAAAATTATAAGTATAAATATTATATTTAATTTAAAAATTGTTTTTGGACTAACTTAAAAATCTTTGGTTTTCTATTTATTTACCTAAGTAAAAACAGTCCTTTTTACAAATCCTTTCACAAGGAGATCCCCATAGATCTCATGTAACACATATATTTTTCATCATTTTAAAACATTCATAAGGTTCCTTTTTGAATTAAATAGTCCTTAACACTTAGCAGCATGATTTGGACAAAATAACCATTAATAATTATTAAAACCATCAATAACATTAAGAAAAAAAATATCACATACCATAAATCACTAGTAGAACCTATTTTAAATTTATCAGAATTTAAAATGCACAAAATATAATTTTAACCATTCAAAAATCCTACTAAGTGACTACACTTAGTTTTACTAATTAATTCTTGAAAAAATACCTAGAGGCTTTCTAAAATTCCAAATAAAATCATGAACGTTGCCAATGATTTATGAAACAACATGGTGTTTTCATATTTCTTCAAAAGTGTCTCTAAATAATTTCTAAGGACGAAACAGCCCTAAACTCAACTATTTTCTAAATCAAATATTTGCCTTTTAAAAATAGTTCCTCAACTCCAAAAATTCTGAAAATTTTTGCATAGCATCCAGAGGTATCCTAGAGTAACCAGATGGTCTCTCAACACTATAACATGGCACGAAAAAAATTCAAAAAAATGGAAACACAATTTCAGCCCTAAATACCTAAATGACCATTTTTCATCCAAAACAAGTATTTCAAAGCAATTTCATCACCAAATCAGTTCAATAAGCTCAATGCAACAGTGAAAATCAACAAGAAAGCATGGTTTAAGGTGGGAATGGAATAACTCCTCCATACCTTAATTTCTAAAGTTTCAAAATGCACAAAATAGAGCTTAGATTGAAGCTTGTATTCTCCTTTATTACATACTAGAATTTAAATGGTAGATATAGGCTAATGAAATCAAAAAATTAGAGAGAAGGGCAGAGGTTCAAGAGAGAAGATGGAGAGTTTCAAGAGCAAGGCACTAAGAAGGAATGTTTTTTTTTTTTATCTAAGACTTGCTTTTCTCTCTCCTTTCATATAGGCAAAGATTCATGTTGTAGCAATGCAGCTGAGCGACTAGGGCCTGCAGTCCCTCAATTTTGTGCACAGCTCCTTTAAGGAAAATAGGTTGGGACAATCAAGGCCCATTAGCTTTAGGGTTAGGTTTTTGGGACCGGGTCGGGCTTTTTTCGCCATCTGTGTTCCAAAGGTTCTCAAAACTAGTCATCCACTTAAAAATCATTCTAATTAAATTTTTTATGCTTTAAAATCATTAAAATACCATTTCCAAATGAAAAGGAACGGTAAAAATTGCACTGTAGGCCATTTTCACGGATATCGCGAAAACGGTCTGACCAAAACCGAAATCAAATTTTTATAAGCGAAAACACAAATAAAGCATACAATAAAAATTAAAATTGTAATTACCATCCTCCGGGAACATTAAATGTTAATTACGCACACAACGAATAAAAATTACTAAGTGCACTCGCCCTCTACAAATAGCAATTTAGTGTAAATTTTTCAGGTGTTACATCATTAATAAAGCCCTAAATAAATAGGGCTTCATTAATAAAACCTTAAATTATGAGGGTTTCATTTATAAAATCATAATTATTTAGGGTTTCAATTTATGGTTACATTTAGGAAACTCTAAATATTTTGTGTTTCAATTTAGGGTTTTTATTTATGAATCCTTATATAATTAGAGTTTCGTTTTTTGTGTTTCATTTATAAAACATTTAATAATTAGCTTTGTATTTATGAAACCCCAAATATTTTGGGTTTTTAGTTATGATTGCATTTTTCAAATTCTAAACAGTTAAGGTTTTATTTATAAAATTCTCAATATTTAGGTGTTGAATATAAGGTTTTATTTATGAAACTATAAATATTTTGGGTTTCAAATTAGGTTTTCATTTATGATACCTAAATATTTAGGGTTCCAATTTAATTTATGAAACTCTTAACATTTAAGGTTTCAATTTATGATTTTATTTATGAAATCTTAAATATTGAAGGTGAAATTTAAGGTTTAGGGTTTCATTTATCCAATCATAATTATTTAGGGTTTCTATTTATGGTTATATTTATGAAATCCTAAATATTTAATGTTTTAATTTAGGATTTTATTTATGAAACATTATATATTTATGGTTTCAATTTAGGATTTTATTTATCAAACATTAAATAATTAAGTTTTCATTTATAGAACGACATATATTTAGGGTTTCAATTTATAATTTCATTTATGGAGTCCTAAATATTTAGATTTTTTTTTATTATGTCATATTTGAAACCCTAAATATTTAAGGTTTTATTTATGAAATTCTAAATAGTTAGGAGTTCTAATTATATTTTGGATATCAATTTAGGTTTTGAATGATGAAAATCTAAATAATTAAGGTTTCATGTAAATATATGAAACCCTGAATATTTAAGGTTTCGTTTATGAAATCCTAAATATTTATTTTTTCAAATTAGGGATTTATTTATGAAACCCTAAATATTTACGATTTCAATTTAATGGCTTATTCATGAAACCCTACATATTTAGGGTGAAATTTAGGATTTCATAAATGAAAACCTAAATAAACAGGGCTTCACTTATGAAACCCTAAATTATTAGGGTTTCAATTATGAAACCATAATTATTTAGGGTTTCGATTTATGGTTACATTTATAAAACCCTAAATATTCTATGTTTCAATTTAGGGTATCTCTAAATATTTAGAGTTTCCTATTTTGGGTTTCATTTATGAAACACTAAATAACTTTCAATGCATTTATGAAACACCAAATATTTATGGCTTTTAGTTATGATTTCATTTTTCAAACCTTAAAATATTTAAGGTTTTATTTATGGAATTCTAAATATTTTGGTGTTCAATTTAGGGTTTCAATTTAATTTTCATTTATGAAACCCTAAATATTTAAGGTTTTATTGATGAAACCTTAAACATTTAAGGTTTTATTTATGAAATCCTAAACATTTAAGGTTTCAATTTATTGTTTTATTGATGAAATCCTAAATATTTAAAGTGAAATTTAAGGTTTCATTGATAAAATCTTAAATATTTATTTTTTTAATTTAAGGATTTATTTATGAAATCATAAATATTTAGAAAGAAATTTAGGGTTTCACTAATGAAACCCTAAATAAATAGGGCTTCATTTATGAAACCTTAAATTATTAAGGTATCATTTATGAGAGCTTATTTAGGGTTTCGATTTATAGTTACATTTCTGAAACCTTAAATATTTAGTGTTTCATGTAGTATTTTATTTATGAAACCCTCTATTTTAATTGTTTCAATTTAGGGTTTAATTTATGATATACTAAATAATTAGGTTTTTATTTAAGAAATCCTAAATATTTAAAGTTTTGATTTATAGTTTCATTTATGAAATGCTAAATCCTAAGCCAAGAAATCCTAAACCCTAAACCATGAAATGAAACCTTAAATCCTAATGGAACCCCAAGTACTAAACTATGAAATGAAATATAAAATCATATATTATGAAACCCTAAATACTAAACCATGAAACCCTAAATCTTAATCCATGAAATAAAACCTTAAATCCTAATGAAACCCGATGTACTAAACTATGAAATGAAATCTAAAATCCTACACCATCAAACCCTAAATCATATCCATGAAACCTTACATCATAAAACATGAATACTTATATCCTAAAACATGAAATCATAACCTATGTAACACGAAACCTTAAATTCTTAGAGCACAAATCATAGACCCTCAAATCATAAATATTAAATCATAAAACCCTAAACTAGGAAATGCTAAACCATAAACCTGAAACATCAACCCTTAACCATAAAAAAACAAAACTTTAAACCTCACAAGCTTAAAAGCTTAAAACAACGAATCCCTAAAACAATAAACCATAAAAGATTCAAACAATGAAAATTGAAAAAATATGAAAATTTTAATTTTTTTGATAAATAAAACATTTAATCGAAACCCTAAATATTATTGTCTTTTCATAGTTTCATATTTTTTTCAAATTTGCAAGACATTTCATTTGTTTTTTAATATTATTTAATTTTTCATTGATTTTCAACTCTTTGTAGACATTACTCTTGCTATTTCATATTATTTTTTTAATTTTCAATTTCTTTCCATTTTTAAAAGACATTCCTCTTGATTTTTCAAAATTTAAAAAAATTTCATTTTTTTCAACCTTTTCAAGATATTACTCTTGTTTTTTTTTTTTTAATTTCATTTTTTCATTATTTAAAGATATTACACTTGGTTTTCATATTTTTAAAAATTTTCATTTATTCAAATTACGAGACATTTGGCTTGCTTTTTTTTTTTATATATTTTTTCAACTTTTTCAAGATATTAGACTTGCTTTTTCAACTTTTCCAAGATATTATTCTTGTTTTTCCTTATTTTATTTTTAAATTTTCATTTTTTTCAAATTATGAAATTAGTATTTAATTAGTTTTGAATTAATAAAACCTGAAAATAATAAGAGTTTCATATTTGAAACCTTATATAACGTGGGTTTCATTTATGAAACTTTATTATTTAAGGTTTCGATTAATGGTTTCATTTATGAATCATTAAATATTTAAGCTTTTGTTGATACAACCCTAAATATTTTGGGTTTTTGTTAAGATTTATTTAAGAAATCCTAAAAAATTAAGGTTTCATTTAAGAAACCCTAAATATTTGGGGTTTCAATTTAATGTTTCATTTATGAAACCCTAGATATTTAAGGTTAAATTTTGGGTTTCATTTATGAAACCTTTAATATTTAGGATTTTGATTTTTAGATTCATCTATGAAACCCTAAATATTTAGGGAAAATTTCATGGTTTCATTAATCAAAACATAAATATTTAGGGTTTCATTAATGAAACCCTTAATAGTTAAGGCTACATGGATCTAACATTTAATATTTATTATTTTAATTTAGGGTAAAGCTTAAGGTTTCATTAATGAAACCTTAAATAATTAAGGTTTAGGATTTCTTAAATAAAATATTTTATTGAAACCCTAAATATTTAGATTTCATTTAATAAACCCTATATATTCTTTTATTTTCATATTTTGACATTTCATAATTTTTCAAAATTTCATGACATTTAATTTGCCTTTAAATATATTTTAAAATTTTCAACTATTTTAAGACATTACTCTTGTTTTTTCGTATTATTTTTTTAATTTTGAATTTCTTTCCATTTATAAAGACATTCCTCTTAATTTTTCAAATTTTTAAAAATTTTCATTTTTTTTCAAGATATTACACTTCCTTTTTCACAATTTTCTTAATTTTTAACTTTTTTAAGACATTATTCTTGTTTTTTCATATTTTTTCAAAGTTTTATTTTTTTTTCAACTTTTTCAAGATATTCGACTTGTTTTTTCATATTTTTTAAAATATTAATTTTTTCAACTTTTTCAATTTAGACTTTCTTTTTCATTTTTTTCAAAATTTTAATTTTCTTCAAATTTTTATTGACATTACTCTTGTTTTTTCATATTTTTAAAAATTTTCATATTTTAAAAATATTTTAAGACATTACTCTTGGCTTTTCAATTTATTTTTAAATCTCTCTAGAAGTTTAACTTGCTTATTCATATTTTCAAAAAAAAAAAAACTTTTTTTTAAGACATTACCCTTGCTTTTTCATATTTTTTACAATTTTCATGGATTTTTAGGGTTTCATCAATAAAATTAGTCTTTCATTAAAAAAAAAACCTTAAAATAATTACAGTTTCATATTCAAAATCTTAAATAATTTGGGTTTCATTTATGAAATATAAATATTTAAGGTTTCGATTAATGGTTTCATTTATGAAATACTAAATATTTAGAGTTTTGTTAATACAACCCTAAATATTTAGAGTTTCGATTAATTGTTTCATTTATGAAATACTAAATATTTAGGGTTTCAATTAATGGTTTCATTCAGGGTTTGACTTTAAATATTTTTTAAAATTTTCATTAATTTTCAACTCTATCATGACATTACTCTTGTTTTTTTTGTTTTTTTTTTATTTTCAATTTCTTTCCATTTTTAAAGACATTCCTCTTTGATTTTGAAATTATTAATTTTTTTCTTCTTTTTCAAGACATTACACTTCCTTTTTTCACATTTTTTTTGTAATTTTCAACTTTTTCAAAACATTACTTTTGTTTTTTCAATTTTTTTAAAATTTTCATTTTTTTTCAATATTTAAAGACATTACATTTGGATTATCATATTTTTTATTTTTTTTCAAATTTCTAGTTGTCTTGCTTTTACATATTTTTCCAAAATTTTAATTTTTTCAAGATATTACTCTTGCTTTTTCATTTATTTATTTTTTAAAATCCATCTAGAAATTTAATTTACTTTTTCATATTTTTCAATATTTAAAGACATTACACTTGGATTTTCATATTTTTTAAAAAAAATCATTTTTTTTAAATTTCTAGACATTTGTATTGCTTCTTTTTTTTTTTCAAAAAAAAAATTTCAACCTTTTCAAGATATTAGAATTTGTTTTTCATATTTTTCAAAATATTAATTTTTTTCAACTTTTTCAAGACATTGTTCTTGCTTTTTCATTTTTTTTCAAAATTTTCATTTTTTTTTTAACTTTTTCATGACATTACTCTTGTTTTTTCATATTTTTTTAAAATTTTTTTATTTTTTCAACTTTTTCAAGATACTAGACTTTATTTTTCATTTTTATTTTTTTAACTTTTTCATCACATTACTCTTGCTTTTTCATATTTTTAAAATTTTTTAGTTTTTTTAATATTTTAAGACATTACTCTTGATTTTTCATTTTTTTTTAAATCTCTATAAAATTTAACTTTCTATTCATATTTTTTTAAAAAGAAACATTTAACCTTTTTAAGACATTACCTTTGCTTTTTCATATTTTTAAAAATTTTCATTAATGAAACCATAAAAACTTAGAGTTTCATTTATAAAATTAGTGTTTAATTAATCAAATGAGTAATATTTTGAAAATTTTGAAAATATTGAAAAGTTTAAACTGATGAAATTACAAGAGTAATGTCTTGAAATTTTGAAAAAAAATATATTAAAATATTAAAAAACATGAGGAGTGTCTTGAAAATTTGAAAAAAGTAAGACCATTTGAAAAAAAAATGAAAATTTTAAAAGTATAAAAATACAAGAGATATATCTTGAAAATATGAAAAAAAAAAAGTGTAATGTCTTGAAAATATGAAAAACCAAATGGAATGTCTTGAGAATTTTTTTAAAAAATGAAAAATCAAGAGAAATGTGTTGAAAATTTTTAAAATATTAAAAAACAAAAGAAATGTCTTGAATTTTTTTTTTAAAAATGAGAATTTAAAAAATATAACACAACTATATGAATTTCTTGAAAAAAAAATAAAAATAGAAAAAAAAAACAAGAAAAATATGTTGTATACATCAAAAAAATATTTAAATTTTACTTTATGAAAAAAATGAATTAAAAACTATGAAAAACAATATTAATGCCTTGTAAATTTGAAAAATAAATGAAATTATAAATATGAAATAACAAAAGTAATATCTTGAAAATTTTAAAAAATATGAAAATACGAGAATATTATCTTGAAACTTTTGAAAAAATAATTAAAATATGAAAAAACAAAAGTAATGTCTTAAAAAAATTTTAAAAATAAAAAATATGAAAAAACAAGAGTAGTGTTTGATAGATTTGGAAAAAATTAAAATTTTTAAAAATATGAAAAAACAAACTAATGTCTTTAAAATTTAAAAAACAATGAAATCATTTTTAGAATTATGAAAAAAAAATAAAACAAGAGTATTTTCTTGCAAATTTACAAGGCAATAATGTCTTCAAAAATTTTTTAAAAAATGTAAATTTTAAAATATGAAAAACAAGTGTATTGTCTTTAAAATTTTGAAAAAAAAATAAAAAATATGAAAACACCTGAGTATTGCCTTGTAAATTTGAAAGAAAAAAGAAAATATTAAAAATATGCAAAATATGAATTAAATAATAAAAAAAAAATTAATGTCGTATAAATTTTAATAAAATTGATTTTTTTTATAAATATGAAAAAACAGGAGTCATATCTTGTAAATTTTTAAAAATATGAAAATATAGGAGTAATATTTTGAAAATTGTAAAAATATGAAAAAATAAAAGTAGTCTCTTGTATATTTGAAAAAATGAAGAATTTAAAATATTAAATAAATGAATTAAAAAAAAACAAGAATAATATCTTATAAATTTGAATAAAAATGAAATTTTTTTAAAAAAATATAAAAATCAAGAGAAATATCTTAAAATTGTGAAAAAAAAAATAGTATTTATTGTTTTGAAAATTTTTAAAAGAAATGAAAACTTAAAAATATGAAAATAAAAATAACGAAAAATTTAAAATTTTGAAAAAATAAGAATAATGGCTTAAAAATTTAAAAAGAAATAAAGTTTTAAAAAAAATACGAAAAAGTAAGAATAATGTATTTTAAATTTAAAAAAATATGAAAAAAAACGAGTATTTATTGTATTGAAAAACATTTAAGAAAGGAAAATTTTGAAATTTTGAAAAAAACAAAGGTAATGTATGATAAATTTTATAAAAAAAATAATAATTTAAAAAAAAGGAAAAAAATGTATTAAAATTTTGAAAGAAAATGGAAATTTTAAAAATATTAAAAAATAAGAGTAATGTCTTGAAATTTTGAAATAAAAAAATATAAAATATAAAAAAAAAGAATAATATCTTTAAAATGTTAAAAAAAATTAAAAATGGAATAACAAAAGTAATGTCCATAAACTTTTAAAATAATAATTTTTTTATAAATACGAAAAAACCTAAATAATGTCCTTGAAATTTTTTAAAAGAAAATTAAAAAGTATGAAAAACAAGACTAATGTCTTTGCAATTAAAAAAATTAAAATAATAAAAAAAACAAGTAAAATATATTGATTTTTTTTAAAAAAAATTATAAAATGATGATAAAAAAAAAACACTTGTAATATATTAAAACATGTGCATCGGCTTGTGTGACATAGATGTTTGTTAACTTTTTCTTCGTAAAATTTAAAAGAGTGAAACGCTTACAATGTATAATAATTTTACAATTTCATTAAATCAAAGTCATCTATTAATGAATTTTTTGTAAAGCTATTTTAAAAATTGTACACACAAGGTTGTGTTATGATAACATTATAAATTATCATTAAACTCAATTTAAATTGTGATTCCATTTAAATGTCATGTTAAAAATTAGCCAAGAGTACATGATCCAACAACATGCCCATAAAATAATTTCTCCTAAGAGTAATAAATTATATAAGTTTCACTCACTTTGATTATCGACGTATATTAGGTATATACGTGTTCAGAATCACAGGATTAACAAATTCCACATGCACAGACACGTACCACCACAAGAACTGAAGGATCTCCGTTACTTTCTCATTAGTTTGTTCTCCAAACATGTAAGCAAAAACCTTATAACTCTTTCCACTTATCTCCTTTGCAATTTTTTTGGTTGATCAGTTTCTCTCCCTTTGCACTCTCTCTCTCTATCCTCTTTGTTAGTTTCCAAAGCCATGGAAGAGTCTTGAATAGACATTGAACCTTAACAAACACGTTTTCTTTCTCTCCTCTCGAATCATATCATTCATCGTACTTGTATTTCTCAATCTTCTCTATCTTTCTCTCTCTCCCGAGGGTGTTTTGATAGTATTAGGTGTCTAAAGATTTTTATTCATCATGGAATCATCACGTCCTTTGCACATAGCGATGTATCCATGGCTAGCCATGGGTCACCAAACCGCATTCCTCCACCTATGCAACAAGCTAGCCATAAGGGGCCACAAAATCTCCTTCATCACACCACAAAAAGCACAAGCCAAGTTAGAGCCATACAACCTCCACCCTGATTCAATCACCTTTGTTTCCATCACTGTTCCACACGTCGAAGGCCTCCCACCTGATGCACAAACCACCGCAGATGTCACCTACCCTTTGCAGCCACAGATCATGACAGCCATGGATCTCACCATAGATGACATTGAAACCCTTCTCACTGACCTCAAACCTGACCTTGTCTTCTATGACTTCACTCATTGGATGCCACCCTTGGCTAAGGGTTTAGGCATCAAGGCTGTGCACTATTGCACTGCTAGCTCTGTGATGGTTGGTTACACTCTCCCACCAGCCAGATATAACCAAGGACCAAACCTAACAGAAAGTGACCTCATGGAACCCCCAGAAGGGTAGGTACCCTACCTTTAAACACCACTACTTTAAGTTAATTTACTTAGAGTATCCATATTGAATATGTATATCATATGGAAACTATTAAGAAAGTCTTAGTTCGGTTACTTGAATAAGATACGTCAACCTGTTACACATCGTATTTGTCTTGTCTTTGATATCGAAACTATTAAATTCCTTTATGAAAATCCAATGCAGCTACATGAAACATAGAAATATTATCTTTTGACGAACCAAAAATTAAAATTGTTCTCTTTATGAATGATTTTGGTAAAAAATAGAAAATAATTTATGATGACACTGGTTTAGTATTTCTTTGATTTTACTGATGTTCTAATAGGAAATAATTTATGATGACAGTGATGTATATATTATATCTATGGAATCCTATACATTTTTAGACTGATCAAATATCTTTGCATCATAGGTATCCTGACTTATCAATCAAGCTTCATTCTCACGAGGCACGTGCCTTTGCCGCGAAAAGAAACGACACATTTGGTAGCAATGTTCTTTTCTACGATCGCCAATTCACAGCACTGAATGAAGCTGATGTGTTGGCATACAGAACATGCAGAGAAATAGAAGGGCCTTACCTTGATTACATAGGAAACCAGTTCAACAAGCCAGTGCTAGCAACAGGGCCAGTTATTCTAGACCCACCAACTTCTGATTTGGAGGAGAAATTCTCCACATGGCTAGGAGGGTTCGAACCCGGCTCAGTGGTTTACTGCTGCTTTGGAAGTGAGTGCACTTTGAGGCCAAACCAGTTCCAAGAGCTGGTGCTTGGTCTTGAGCTAACAGGCATGCCATTCCTTGCAGCAGTGAAGGCCCCAGTGGGGTTTGAGACAGTGGAGTCAGCAATGCCAGAAGGGTTTGAAGAGAGGGTTCAAGGGAGAGGTTTTGTGTATGGTGGATGGGTTCTGCAGCAGTTGATTCTGGCACACCCTTCTGTGGGGTGCTTCATCACACACTGTGGCTCAGGGTCATTGTCTGAGGCACTTGTGAACAAGTGCCAGTTGGTGCTGTTGCCTAATGTTGGTGACCAGATCCTCAATGCAAGGATGATGGGGAACAACTTGGAGGTTGGTGTGGAAGTGGAGAAGGATGAGGATGGAATGTACACCAAGGAGAGTGTGTGCAAAGCTGTGAGTATTGTTATGGATGCTGAGAATGAAACCAGCATAAAAGTGAGGGATAATCATGCTAGGATCAGAGAGTTGCTGCTTAACAAGGATTTGGAGTCCTCTTATGTTGACAATTTCTGCATGAAGCTTCAAGAGATTGTTGAAAGCTAGCAATGATGGTTGCGTTTGATAGATTATGATAATTAATTTACATGAATGGCAATGGTTTTGAGGTGATCATTGATTTGTTTAAAGCTGGAGTGGTGCCTAGTAGGTTTATTTAACTAGTTTTTAAGTGTGGATTTTTTTTTGTCCTTTTTAGAGAAGCAATAGAAGTTTCACAATGTGGGGAATTTATCGAAATCTTCAATGTTGAAGCAGATAATTAGTCCGGGTAGTTTTGTACAGGTATTAGCATTGAGCATTTAAACATTGATCACTAAAATGTAACATGACTTACCATTTTACATTCTACTTTAGTTAAAAACTTTCACTTTTAATTTATTTTATTTCATTTCATTCTCCTAGACACTATAAATTAAGAAATTGACACATCTCTTTCATTAGTTTTGTCATAGAATCTGATTGTCTTCAATTGATTCAGGTTTGGAATGCGAAGAACAAGTCATCCAACACATATTTCTAAGAAGCCATTATCAAAGACAGTAAAATTCTTAGTACAGAGAGATCCATAACTTCAGGTTGCTTTTTGTAAAAAGACAAGGGATATGATTTTTTTAGACATAGATTGATATTGGATAGAGGATGCACGACAACTCTTATATCTGATGTAAATTCTAATCATAGCAACGAATGAAATCAGTTTATTCTCCAAAAAGAAAAAAAAATTGGCACGTCCAAATGAAAACTGAAACAAAAAGGAATAGGAACTCGAATGGGCAAAAATAGGAAAAAGATCCATGTACATCTCTTTGTACAGTTAAAAAAAAAAAAAGTAGAAAATCTATATATATATTTAGATGAACTACATTGATATATCAAGATATACACAGTTATACTTCAGTTGAAAGACATTATGCTGATTGAGAAATAGTTTAAATAAAAACTGACATAAGAAGAGGAAAAACAAAGGAAAAAAAAATATGAAGATTGCTCTCTTAATAACCACGTTTTGTCCTTCAAAATAGTAATTCCACAAGAGTTGGAGGTTAAAATGCACAAGTGACAAGCCTTTGTCCAAACCATGGTTTGGAACATTCTAAACTTAAAACCAAACATCCAATAAAAATAAGAGCAGTGATGTCTCATTCAACAGAAGGCAAAGTGCATGCATAGTATATCTATACAGAAATTCTATTTTGCATTCCCCGGGGAATTGCAGCACTTGTACTGGTAGTGATATAAATATAAAACTGTTCCCACCATTAGAGAAGATGTACAACCAAATAAACACTAATAAATTTTAAGAATATGTCAGAAATTTGGGTATAGCAAAGTAGCCAACAAAGGAAAACTCCCACTGATCCATCAGAAGAAAGTAGCAGAGTCTTCCTTACAGAACAGGTCTAACTTTTGATCTATGTAGCACATAATGAGTTTCTTAGGAGTAGACTTCAATGTCAATATTCGAAAGTAGAATATTGATAAATTCATCACAAGACCATGAGCACCTTCTACCACAAGAAAATTCTATTAGCCATTTTTTACCTTGCTCAAGGAAAGTCAGAAAATTCCACAAGCAGTGGTCCATCTTCAAATATGTACATGTTGGTCAGTCATATGGTAAAATCGCCAAACGGAGTATTAATTTACTTGTTGGGAGATTCATCATTCTCAGACTTGGCCTTTGTTTTTCCCTTGACTGGTTGTCCATCATCGGTTGATGGAACAGCGGCAGTAAGCTGTCCCATCTTGTTCTGTAAATCAGTAAGAGATTCCTTAGTCACTTTTCCTTTAGGACTTTTCTTTTTATCCACAAGCTTTAATTCTAGTCTGTATAATGCACAACCATCTTGGTTGTTGATCTCGTACTCATACAAATGCCACTCGAGATAGCTAAGAGGCTGGGGGTCCATGTAATAAGACCTCTTTTGCCCCCCATGTTCCTTCATCACCTGCTTCCTTGATTCATGCCAACCACGCCCACTGTAATCCGGAAGTGATCGCTGTTTTCTGTTTCCACTTTCAAATGCCCTTCTAGGCTTGTCAAAGAAGAGCCACTCCCTAACAGTTTCACCCTCAAGAAATGAAAGATCAAAGAACTCTGTAACAGAAAAAAATGCTAGCAATTTAATTACGATGAAAAGTAATAAAGCACAGATAGAACAATTTCTTCTACAACGCATTCAATAGACAAGTCTGTTGCTAGAATTTGCAAAGCTTTAACAAATATAATTAGTGAGATACAGCAAAAGTAATGAACTCCTTGTGTACTCACCTGGAGCATTCCATGGGGATTTAGTTGAAGCAGCGCCTTCACAACTAGGGATGCCTACTTCCTTTCCCTGTGTCTTAGCAAGAACTGCAGAAAACAAAGGACCGTCTTTTACACCAATTCCCCCAGGTCGCAAAATTGGGGTCATTCCAGGAAGACCCTCATTATTTGCCAACAGCTCATGGCAACTACTACAGTAGTTCTGGCACCACTCTACCGCTTGAGCAGGTCTGAAACAGTCCCATAGGGCACATTTTGGGGCTAAGAAAGCAGAAGGTGGAGGGCATATATTTGGAAGAATGTTATGCATAGTATTCTCTCCATGCTGCACAGTGTCATCAGCTCCAAAGAATTGGCTACAATCAAAACCTTCTAAACTAAATGGTGTTGATTCTGAGTTTTTCATTTCTGTGTTGTGCCTGAGGTCCTGATATAAATCCAACTGACCAGTGAAATCAGAGTTGTGACCTACTGGGGTGTGATCCATATCTTGATTTAAACTGAATGGATGATAATCCAACTGTGTCATATCTGTGCTATTAAAAGCATTGTTGTACAGAGTTGAAGCACAGCCTTCAAAAGTATGACCTAGTGGTTGGTTATCATCAAAATGCTTCTGCAAGATACTAAGTGCCAATTATTATCTCTTCAAGAAAAGCAAGGAAATAAAAGATTAATCAGTAAAGCACATAAATATGATTAAACTTAAAACTTTCTGCTTATAAATACTCTATTTCTTCATACATTGTACGTTAGTTGTTTTTTTTTTATAGAAAATACAGAAAAGAATTCATTGTAAAAATATATCCATTTTTAGAACAACAAACTACTCAGCTGCTTAACCAAGTCAGTAAGTAAATGATGCATATTAACAACTCAGAAGTCAGAACAATGTTGACTAGTAAATTGGTTAATTATTCCTAACTGAATCTTATTTTAAGAGTTCCCTTTTTCTTATTCTCCCTCAACCAATGAATTTTAACAAGTTGGAATCAACCTGGAAAGAAAAATTAGAACATGGCTGCATGGTCTGCCTAAAACTTTCAACAACTTACATCAATTAACTGGATGACTTGGGCATAGATCATTGGAATCATGTTCAAGAGTTAAAACATAGGATCAATTTTTAGTCCTCTAAAATTCACACTCAGCAAAGATAAGCTTTACCTGACCTTGCAATTTTTTCCATATGGTCGGTGTCATTCAGCAAAAACTTATATAGATTAACAAAACACATATCTTAATACTTTTTCATCTTAAACCCATAAGAAATTGTACCAAATGCATACAGCCAAGAAGCACAATAAACAAAAATAATACAGGCAAAGTTTAGTGAACCAGGCAAAGCAACAAATGACAAATATAAATAAAAATTAAAAATACTATCCAGCACTAGTGAAAGAAACTTACCTCTTGAAAAAACTGAAAATTGCCATCACTAATGTTATTTGTATGGATCTCAGTCTTCAATGTCCCAGGTTTTGTTAAAGGACTAGTAGCATCATCTTTCTCGTCCACTTGCAATAGTTGCGCTAGTACGCTGGTAAACGAATCAAAGCTGCCATCCTATAGAATAGCAATGCAAGCATACATTACAACAATATCCATCCAAATGAACAAAGAAAGCACAGATAATATAATCATCCATCCATGTCTAAAAATTTAAAACCATACAGCTAAGGAGTTGGCCGGAGACTCCAGTTCCGCCTTCCACTCTCGGAGCAACTGATGCATCTGCTCCTCAAAGATCACAATGTCATTACCCCTGCCGTCCTTTCTTGCACACTGAAGATTGTTGAAAATCCCTTGAATCTTATCCACCAGGTGTTTTTCCTTCTCCTTCATGGATTGAAGAGAAGAAGATCCCCACTTGCCCTTGTTACTTTCTCTCATCATACCTTCCTAGAACAAATATCACAAAATAATCAATGTAGAACACTAATGAGCACAATCAAAATAACAGCATATCAAAAAATTCTAAGAATAAAGGTAACATCCAGTTGGTAAGGATTGGGCTCATATCCAACAAAGGACGTGGGTTCGAATTACACTGCCCATGTTAAAACCTTGATCCTGGTGAGCCCCACAAGACCCAAATAACAAACTTATTTTCATCATACAAAAATGTAACACAAACTGATTTTAACATGGTGCATGACAGTGATCAACCACAATCAACAATAAAAAAAACAACTCTTCAGCAAAATAGCCATTGACATTCCAAAAAAAAAAACATCAAAAACAGTGACACAAAAAAATTTCAACATTGATATGGATGTATCCAAATGGAAAGCAACACCCCAGTTGACCAAGTTTGGGGCTTTCTACATCTACGTTGAATTAAAGCGGAATTAGTTTGATGGGTATGTTACCTTTGGGCTTGAATTGGAGAGAGGAGGCAATGGGGGTTCAAAACGACGACTTGGAAGAGGGGAAGTCAGGAAGTGTGACGGCTCCGCTGGGATCAGTTCAAGACGAGAGAGAAGCCCTCAATTGTGCGTCTCTCTTCTCTAAAATTTAATTTTGCAGATTTTTATTTTTATTTTTCGATTTATTAGCTTATTAGTGTTATCAAATGATGCGGTGATTTTGTGCACGTTGGAGGCTTCAGTTAGACGCAACACGCAAGAATTTCAGATACCCTTTTCACTTTTCCTTTTACCCTTATTAGCGTGCGTTGGCAATCATATTGTTAATCAATTACTAACAT
Organism: Amphicarpaea edgeworthii; assembly: GCA_014843725.1. NCBI lineage: Eukaryota > Viridiplantae > Streptophyta > Magnoliopsida > Fabales > Fabaceae > Amphicarpaea > Amphicarpaea edgeworthii. The sequence continues at coordinate 6,886,182 of CM026323.1, read as the reverse complement.
TATGTGAGTTCAGTTTATATAAAAAAAAAACATTATGTGGAAGTCTTCGAAGACTAGTTATTGCTTCTTATGGTAGCTACTTCATGTAAATATCAAGATTCGAAAAAAAAAAATACTAACATTATTGTCAACCAATTAAATAAAGTCATTTAGGCATAACTTATGTTCTTTTTTTAAGAAAAGATAAAATAATTATTACTTTCCCTATATTAAATAATATTTTTTTATCATTCGTAATTATTTATTTGATATTAATAAGATATAATAATTATATTATTTTATTTTTTCTTTCTTTATTGACCCAATAAAAAAAAACTTAATTACAATTTTATTTCTCTATTTTCTTAAATTTATGATTTTGGTCCCCTTAATTTTAAAAAATAACAATTTTGATTCTTTGGTTTTAAAAAATAACAATTTTGGTCCCCTATTAATTATTAACTAATAATTATAATTAATAGAGTTATTGAATTAATTAAAATTTATTATAAAAACTGTAATAATATTTTACAAAAAAGAAAAAATCATTTTTAACATTAAAAAAATTTTAATTACCAACCATAAAAAAATTATTTTTAATATTAAAAAATAATAAAAATTAAAAAAAATCATTTTTAACCTCTTTGAATAATTAATATTTTTTATTGAATTTATAGTTAATTTAATAACTCTATTAATTATAATTATTAATTAATAATTGACTCGGGGATTTTGATTTTTAAAATTAGAGGAAAAAAATTATCAATTTAAAATTAAGGGAAACAAAATCATGTATATGAAAAATTGGGTATAAAAATTACTATTTATCCTTAAAAAGAATTATCATAAGAAGAAAGATAGGAATTAGGATAACATTTCTCAATACATTATAATTTTTTTTGTGTGTTTTTATTACTGAATATATTTGTACATGTTAAGCATATTATTTTATATGTGCTTTTTTTTAATAACTTTGACATGTAAATTTAAAATGTATTATTAATTAAAATATTTAAAATAAATAAATATTATTCACATAGTTGTTAAAAGTTTTAAACATAATATTAAGAATAATGAAATTTATAAATACTAGGGGAAAACATGACTCTACATTTTTTTATAAATTAAAAATAACATGAAAAGGGTATAAATATAGTTTAAATAGTACGTGGGAGGAAATGTTAAAAAGAAGTGAGTAGTTTTAATGAATAGTTTTGAAAATAGTTAGAGGGTAAAATAGCCTTAACAAAATGTGAAAACAAAACATGATATTGGGTAAACCTGTTTAAAATTATTTGTTAAAAAATGCTTTTATAAAATAAAATAAATAGATTTTTATTTTTTAATGTGTTTGTTTAAATAACTTTTAATTTGAAAAAAAAAACTTAAAAAAACATATCTTATCTGCTTATTTAAAAATTATTATTTTTGAAAAATATTTATTTTATTTAAAAAAAAAAAAAAAAACAACATTCATTCTCTTTAAGGGGAAAAAATGAGACGTTTGGTGCCTTCTATTACAAATCAAACTTAAGAAGATTTTTTTTTTTTAATGTATAAAGTTATTAAATGTAACTTTAGCAATAAAATAAAGAATGTACAGACATATTACTAAAAACTAAAAAGTAAATATGATATAATTATAAAATAAAAACTTGTATGTATTTTTTTTTTAAGAGAAAACTTGTATGTATTCTTTGATAATAAAAATGTAGGTTATCCGAAGACTTGAAAACTGTAGTTAGAGGGAGGCTGAACTTGTCCCTGGAAATGAAATTTTCAACAATAAGTCAATAACACATCCATAATTTACAGTTATAATTTGAGTTACCAGTAGACATGTAAACTGTAACAAATAATTGACAGAAAACAAAATTTTGGAGGAAACAAATGCAGAGATTATCCAAAGACTTGAAAACTGTAGTTAGAAGGCTGAATATATATGTGTTGTACTTCGTTTTATTTCTTACGAAGTTAGATGCAAATATATATCCCTCCCCTCTGCACATATTTAATGTCAGTTATGTTTCTTGCCAAACCAAGAACTATGGTTTGATTATCAAAATCTGTATGCAATGCTTAACAATTGCAACAATCAATTGGATTTTCTATCTTCAGAGACATGCGTGTGTCTGAAATTAAGAGTGCCAAATAGTCCTCGTCCCCTAGAAAGCTGTTCCAGCTCTTCTAGCTTTTGTGCAATAAGTTCAATTTCTCTAGCCAATTCTTCATTCTTGGTCTTTATTGCCTGCAAAGTAACAGAAAAGTGAGTAGATCCTTGAAATTTATAATATTTTTAGCACCTTGAATGGAAGAAAACAAGACTAAATAAATACATAGGCAAAAAACTAAGAGTTTAACGGGTGATGTACTAACAGTATAAAATAATTTTAGATTGTAGGGGTCAATCACAATCCACCATTTATATAACTTTTAAGATAATTTTATAAAAGTCAATTGACTTATCATAAATAAAAAGTTGTGATTCATTGTATTTTACACTATCAATGCATCACTGTTAAATTCAAAAATCTAAAGCCTAGATGAGGGGAAAAGGGCATCCAAATTTAAAACCATCATGCACAGCAGTCACACTCAGAAAATAAATGGATTATAAGAAGACCAACTTTGCTTCAATGAAATCCCCTCATAATTTACACGATAGAGGAAGGCAGAAAGACAACCTGTATCTCCTGTCTTCGTAGTTCTTCCTTTCTTGCTTCTGACCTTGAACTTCTTTGCACCTCAAAGATGATGGCAGCTCCTGCAACCTAAATAGAAGGAAATCTTTATTAGTTATTTGGAAGACCATTTGATGATGCCAGAAATCTTAATAGATGGTACAGATGAAAAATTCTTAGCATGCTATTAACCAAAGATCAAGTGAATAATTTGACAAGTTGAATTGCCACAACTTTGATTGTAGAAAGCTTTTTTACACCCTCAAGTAATATAATTTAAATATTATGCTCTGGTTTAAGTATAAGCACTCCCTTGAAACATCCTAGTATTAACCAGACCCTTAATTTAATACCAAAGTTGTAAATAAGAAGCAAACTCATGAAAGGATTTTTGGGCAATGAATTGCATGACCATTTATTATTGATGGACTCAAACCTTTCCAACAAATCTAAGGGTGAACTGAATCTATTAATCCAGTTCCCAATACCTTATGCATATATCTTTCCCTGCCATATATGGTTATTATTAATTGCATTACTTGTAAAAATCAACTAAATAAGCAGAAAGAGTATATAAATTAAGGACAACTGATTATCTTATCACTACTTGGATCAACGCTAACAGAACTGGATATTCCTCTTTCAACATGAAAACAAACCCATGACCCAGATTATGGGTCGGGTCAGCATGTCTAGAATAAAAACCCGTGACCCAACCCAAAAGCCAGTGGGCTAGAATGGGTTAACACAAACCAACCCCAATTAATTAGGTCAATTTGGGTTTGCGGGTGACCTGTACATGACACCCCTAAAAACAAATATGGATGGAATAAAAAAAGAGTTTATAGGTGATGCATTGATAATTACAATGCTCCATTTATAATAAGTCAATATTATTTTGAAAATCATAATGAAAAATTGTGACTGTCGGATGCCGTGTAAAAAATGGATACAAAATACTTGCCCTTTAGTTTCTATGAAGTTTTATACATAGCATAGCATATATGTCATGCAAAGTTTGAAATTAGGTGAATCATGAATCGACTCTGCTAAATGCAAGATATTTCTTCTGTCCTGTTGTGGAAAAAAATGGATACGAAATAATAATCTCAAGGTTCAGTCAATTTCATGAACACAAGTGTCATTCATACAATCTGCAGCAATTAGCATAAACACAAACAGGTAGAAGGGAAATTCATACCGAGAAGACAAAGAGCTCTCCAAGCATATCAGCAGCAGCTTGCACGGCCTTCTCCTCGTCCAAAGGGCGGATTGCAACATCAGTGGCATGACCGTAAATTCGTCTCTGCACTCTCGTCGTGAGTCTGTGATTGGCCTGAGACACAGAACAGAAAGAGAATCAGAGTCACACACGTGTGAAACAGAACCACACACGTGCGAGAAAGAAGGGAAGGGAAAGTAGGAGCGGGAACCTGGGCAATGCTGATGATGAAGTTTCGGAACTTGGGGTGGTAACCGGCCTGCTTCTTGAGCCTGTTGGCAATTGGTTTGCACGCGGTTTTAAGAGCGAGTGTTGCTAGCTTCACCACCGGAAGCACCACCACCATATTGTGGAGAAATAGAACAGAATAGAAGAACAACTACTGAGAGTATACCCCTCTTAGACTCTTGTCTTGGGTGCGTGTGATCCACGACGAGGGTATCTGTATTTCATTCATCAGCATCTTTCTTGCTCAACAAGAACATGGTTGAAGTAGCAGAAAAGTAAAAGGAATAAATACATACATAAGATAATATCGACGGTCGATCGAGAATCTTCGCGAAGGAGACGAAATTAAGGTATTTTTTTTAAGGTTGTTAATACTTAATCTCACTTGTTTTAAATTAATATTAATTAATAATTAGTACTACTATTTTAGCATGTGTACTACATTACATAAGATAAATATTAATTTTATAGAACTAAAGTTTATAATTTATAATAAATAAATATTTTTAAATATATAAATTATGATATAATTAAAATTTATAATAAATAAATGTATTTAATATAAAATTATATTTTAGATTGTTGTTGGGAGAGCATGTACAAGATGCATGCCAGAAGAGAATGTAGTTTATCACTTCATGTGAAGAAAGTATTCAAACAAAGGTGAATATGAGAAAAAATGAAAATAGTACAATTGAGAAGAAGAAATATTGAGAGTCTATCCCTAGAAAATAGATATTCTACAACCAAAGTCAATTAGAAATGTTTCACTAAAATTTGAATTTTTTTTAGTATTCCATTAAAGATGATCTTCTTAGATTTTTGAGAAGTAACAATATTCGTATTTTTTGTCATTACTAGAAATAATGTGCAAAGGACGGCGACACTTATATTTGCTTTATATTATTTTATATATTTGTGTTTTATATTATCGTATTAGTCATTTAAAAAAAATATTTGTATTTTATATTATCATATTAGTCATTTAAAAAATATAAAAAAATATATTTTTTATTATTAACATTTTTTGAATTTTTTTATATGTCCAAATCTAAAATATATAAAAATGTAAATAAGTTTACAAAGATAATATTTTTGGAAACAAACATAAATCAAAATAATATATATTAATATATTTTTAAAAATTATTTTTAAAATACATTAAAATATATATATATATATATATATATATATATATATATATATATATCCGTACAATACAAGATTTATTACAATAGTATTTTGAATATCTGTGTACTAATAATATTTTTATTGACTTGGGATGATGATATATTATCTATTAAATCAAATTTAATAATAGATAATATAACATCAACCTGCATACTAGTGTTTTTTTTTTTTTTTTATCGGTCCTGCATATATAATGTGATGTTATATTATCTATTAAATCACTCTACGAAAAAAAATATTATCTATTAAATTAAAATTAAAGTATGGTTTTATAAAATTAAAAGCATATAAAAGATTATGCTTTAATTTTAATTTTATAATATTATAAACAAAATATATTTAATTTTATAAGTTTTCTTTGAGTGCATTAAATTATTTTAAAATTAAAACAAAACATCATATGACGAAGAACCTCAGATAAAACCCTGAAGTGAAACCTACCCTTAAACGCTTTCGCAGAACGACAGTGTTTCGCAGAGGCCACCGTCGGCTCTCAAAGGAAGCCTTTCACAGCGGCGCCTCTAGTTCTCTCACTCGGCAACCAAACGGCACCCATCTCCGTGTCGTCGAACCTTTCGCACCCTTAAACGACACCGCCGAAGCAGCAGAACCCTAAAACTTCGGTGCAACGATGCAGCACGACGAGGTCATATGGCAAGTCATCAGGCACAACCATTGCAGTTACATGGCCAAGTATGTAGCACCCTCACTTCTTTTTTTTCAATTCTATTTTCATCATTTTTCTTTTATCCCTCTTCAGATTTATGACTTTTGATGTTATGTTACTGTCACAATCTCAAACCAATCGTTCACCTTTTTTTTTTTTTTTTTTTTGTAGAATTGCGACGGGGAATTTCTGTAGAAACCCTTACAACGTGACTGGGGTTTGTAACCGAAGTTCGTGCCCTTTGGCTAATAGTCGCTATGCCACCATTCGCGACGACAATGGTACTTTTGCTCACAAAAATTAACTTTTTTTTATCCTTTTTGTGGGTAGATTTTGTTTACAAATTGATGCATAGTGATAAAATGCTTGTGGGGTGTGAATGAAACTGCACGCTTTGGTTTAGTTGAGGTTAAAGTTGGGTTCTTAGTGAGGCCCTGTAGTAAAAATTTAGTCTTTGATGTTTCACTTTATTTGTGCATTGTGGTTCTCTTCATGTGTCCATATGGAATAATCTGGTTCTGTTTTATTGTGTGTAACATATCAGTGATTAAGGGCGTGTTTGGATAAAAAAAAAAGAAGCTTAAATGAGTGTTTATTTAATCGTAGCTTATTGTGTGAAAAATTTATGTCACAAGTGCTTGATTCATTAAGCTTCACTGCTTAACCGAACAGCTTTAATTTTCTGCTAAAATATCAAGATAAATTATAAATAAAAAAAAAGAAGCTAATGGAAGCTCTTCCAAATGCAATAAGTGGGAAATTCATGGCAGAGTATGCAAATAATCATGATTTTGCATTGGGTGCTGCAGGAGTGTTTTATCTTTACATGAAAACTATTGAAAGAGCTCATATGCCGAAAGATTTGTGGGAAAGAGTAAAGCTGCCTAGGAATTACGAGAAGGCACTTGAAATCATAGACAAACACATGGTACTGTAGATCTATGTAGTCTTTAACATATTTTAAGTATTCAACATTTTACTTGTTAGTGATTGTTAGGATCGGATGTGTGCTTGACTTTTTTGCATTGGCAGATCTATTGGCCCAAGCTTCTTATACACAAGATAAAGCAACGCCTGACCAAAATGACACAGATGCGGATACGTATGAGGAAACTTGCCCTGAAGACAAGGTTTGATATCAAATTCTCATTTGCCTTTTGTTTTATCATGTCAAGCCGTACCTGGTATTGATTATTGTGGTTGCTGTTGTACAGGGAGAAAATAATGACAACTCCAAGGAAAGAGAGAAAGAGAGAGGCTCGAAGAGAAGAGAAGGCTGAAAAAGCAGCTTTGTTAGAAAAGGTTATAGTTAATCTTAATGTTACCCATGCATATTATTTTGTTGTTTTCACTTTACTCATTGGTGCTTTTCAATATTATTTAGTCTATTGAAAAAGAGCTATTAGAACGCCTTCAAAAAGGAGTTTATCAACAAAGTGATATATACAATTATCCTCTTGAAGAGTACAATAAAGTTCTTGATATGGAGAAACTTCAAGTTGCTGATGAAGAGGAGGATGAAGAGGTATGTATTCACTAATCCATCTTTTTTATTTTTTCCTGTTGTCAATATGTTTCAGTAATAACTACTAGGAATTTAACTTTTTAATGTGTTCAGTCTATTCAATTTTTGTTTTTGGATTGAACAGGAACCAGAGATAGAATATGTAGAAGGTTATGATGAACTTGAAGAGGAAGAAGACATGGAGGATTTTGGTGGTTTTGCAAATTTTAAGGATGATGATGATGATGATGATGAAATTGGTAAACATTAGTTTAGAAGCTTTGCAACATGGGTTGAGTGTTTTTCAAATTATTATAATCTAATATAGTAATTTATACAGACAACTTTACAATTGATGCTCCCCCCTCCCCCAAAAAAAATATCATATACAATGCTGTTTTCTACTTGGCTAGTAATTGAAATGCTCAGTTGTTTGACTACTGTGTTATTTGTTGATTATTTTATTATTTGTTGGGTGTGAGAGCCTTTCATATCTGTCATGAGCTTGGAATTCAAACTTGCACATTTGAAATGCAATAGCATGACAAAGCTTACTATTGCAGCTGGAGGCACTGATGATGAAGAAGAAGAAGCAGCTGATCATAGTAATGCAAAGAGGAAAGGGGCTTTATCTTCAAAGAAACTTGAGAAGAATGACCTTGATTCTAAATCAAAGAAGAAGACAAGGGTCCTTGTTGAGGTAATTATACAATGTTCCTTTCTATGCAAAAATATCAGCATTTTTAAATGCTATTTGATACTGTAATTCTATGAATTACTTTCTGTGAACATCTTAACTTGGGGGATTTTTCGCATATCATAATTTCCATATTTATAATTGTTGACATTCAGTTCTAATTTGAAGGCCATACCCATTAATGTTTTCAAAGAAATGACGCCGTAGACTGCATTTTCAGTGCTCTGAACTTACAAGATAGACTATGTTAGAAAGTGGAAACATTTTTGTTCTTCTGAGATTGAAAATAGAAAAAAGCCATTGCCTCTTATTCTTTTTGGTAATTATTAACAAAGCCAATCCTCTGTTTACTTCAATAATGTCACATGTGCATGTGTTTTCCATGTACTGACAATGATGTGAATCAATTCCTTGTCGATATTTTCCCTTCCTCAGTTCCTCTTGCTTGATTTTACTTAGTTTTTGTTCTGTGAATCATTACACCGGTCGAACACATGCTGGAATTTTATGATTAATATTCATTTGTGTTTAAAGATTAAGACATCAGTTAGCTCCATGCCATCTTTAATTTTAGAAGTAACTCTTAAAAAAGAAAAAAGCAATGACATAGTGGACTGTATGAGTGATATACAGTGTTAAATTAAATACAATTCCATATTATAGTAATTTTCTTCTTTGTTGACATTGATAGAGGTTAGAGATGTATGAAATACCTAAACTATCTTAGGTTCAAGACCTGATATTTCAACCTTGATTTTCATTGTTTTCAGGTTGAGCGGGAGGATGCTGGTGAAAGACAGAAGGCGGTACTGTAGCTTCATTTGCCATTGTTATGGATAGGAGAGGAAAACTGCTATAGCAGAAACAGAATTTTGATTGTTGAGTCTTCGAATATTTTTTCCATCGTTCTAAATTCTATACATTTTCCTTTTTTTTTCCTTTTAAATTTAGTTCATGTTTGTTCTGAAGAAGGGGAGTTTTGGCAAATGCCATAAAGTGTATTCTAGGGTGGTTTGATAGAGACGGAGCATCTCATTCCTGTATTGATTGAACATTAATTGTGGCTCTGATAATTTACTCTGATATTGGTTAAGCACATTCTTATATTTATTCTTAAACTGAATTAATTAAAATAGAGTGGTGTGGGTTTGGGAGGTTGATGAAATGTTTTCATCAAATGAAACAACTGGTTTTCACTGAAATGCGATCCTAGTGTATGTGAACCTCTTGCACATTATTAGCTTGTGTATAGCACATTATTAGCTTGTGTATAATTTGCAATATCGTATGTATCATAATGAGTAAAGATCCAAAAAAATAAATAAATTCAAGTGTCAATCTGAAACCTGAAATTAGAGATATCATTGGTCATAGCATTTTATCAGACAAACTTAATTTGAAAAAACCGAACCTCAGCGGACTGAAGACAAATCATGGAACATCAGGAGTACCTAATTAACAAAAATAGGATACAGTTTTTATCAAGTGGTAAATTCTTTCAATACACATGGCTCAGAAAAATATAGCAAACAAGCTTTCAGGTGATTAAATTAGATGATATACTGAAGTGTAAAATAATATTATATTCAATTTTAATTATTCATTTACATGACTTATTTTAGATAGCAAGAAAGTTTTTATAAAAGTGAATAAATTTATCATAAATGATAAGTTGTGATTGAATAACAGTATAAAATTAGTGAATAATGATTTTTCTCAAACTTATTTTAAATAGCAAGAAAGCTTTTAAAAAAAAAAAAAAACAATGGAAAGTTTTCATCAAAATAATGTTATCTCAATCTTGTCATGGATTCTTTGGATACACAGATCAAATAATTGGCTCAGTGCAAGAAGATGGGTGAACAGGTAAGGCATATCTCAAAATAGCAGAGCAGCTAAAGACATATCATAGTGGTAGGTGATCATCAAGATTTTCTGTTGGATTTGGTTGAATAAAGAAATGTGAGTGAATGATTACCAAGTTTGTTTTATCTTAGTTTTAATTTGTTATTGATTAATGTTAACAATTTTAAATATGATTAATAGTAAAATTTTATATATTTCTCAACAATTATGTACTCGATGTACCATAATACTCGATCAACAATATGATACATATTATTTAACTACTTATTAAAATGATTTTTTTAAAACTAAATCAAATATTAATCTTAATCAAACTTCACCTTAACCACAAGTTAGTCTAAAAATTAACACTTACTATATTTTTTATGTTGCGATCATTTTCAATTTATTATAATATAATTCATACATATTTTTGGTGATGACTTTTAAATCATTGTAATATAATAATTCACAACTAATTAAATATTTTGTTGGTGTGAAACTTGGTTATATATTTTTTTAAACAAAAAAAGGGTTATACATCATGTAAAATTATTTTATACTGTTAGTCAATTACAACCTTTCATTTATGTTAAGACAATTGATTTTTATAATAAAATTATTTCAAAAATCATTATAACAATGAGTTATAATTAATTGACGGTATAAAATAATTTAACACTCACGGATGTATGAATATTTTACTCTTCTTTGAATAAAAATAAGGTCTCACTGGTTTGAGTTTAGTTGGAACAATAAGATTTTTTATAAAAATTAATTATCGATAAAAGTTAATAAATATTTTGCTTGAATAACAGTGACTATAAATAATAATTCATAAAAATCGACAACTTTATAAATGATAAAAAAGTTTTATCTCCTTTATCCGAAAAAAAAAAGCATGATCGATAATGCCAAAGTTATGCAGCTGGAAGCAAAGTCCAAGTACATTGCATATTTCCTAAATTTCCAAACACGTCAGGTTGATTGCATTTGTCATATAGTATCTGCAAATTCTTATATAACTTTTCCTTTATTATAGTTAAATTGTCAATTAATGTACGTGTACTAAGATAATTTTAAAAAAATGAACTAATGCATATCTAATATATACAACTCGCATAACTTACACAGATTAAGTGTTGATTCAAGTAGATATGGAGGGATTTCTTATGAAACTTTTTTTATTCAAATAGAATACACGTGCATATCATTACAAATAAAAGAGTGAAGAATATTATATAGTTTTAGGTAACTTTAACAAAATTATTGCATATCAAGATGTCTCCACGTACATATCTTGAATAATTTAGTACAATGATATTATATTCTTGAGGATTGATATATGATGTTACACTCTTTTTTATTTATTACTTTTTTTTTATTTATTGGTTGGAATTTATTAAAAATTATAAAATTAAGAAAAGAAAATAACATTAAATAAGATAAGTGAGATCAGGTGATTTTGAATAAAATTTAACTAATTAAAATGAGTATGTCTAAAAAAAAAAATTGTTAAAGTGTATTTCTAATATTTATTTTATATTCTTATTTTAATATACTAATAATGCACGTACTTTTATAAATCCACCCATGGTGTGAGGTTGCTAATCACGAATCTAGTAGCTAGTGTTAATTAAGGTAGCAAAGTATGGATTTTGATAATGAAGACCATTATGCCAAACTACTTCGAGCTCAAACCCACATATTTCATCATACATTCGGTTTCATAAACTCTATGTCTCTTAAATGTGCAATTGATTTGTGCATACCCGATATCATACATAACTACGGCAAACCCATGCCACTCTCACAACTCATTGCTTCACTTCAAATTCACCCTTCCAAGACTTGTTTCCTTCCCCGTTTGATGCAAATTTTGACTCATTCCGGTTTCTTCAATCAACACAATGTTGTTAAAGAAAATGAGCATGAAGTGAGTTATGTGCTAACCGATGCTTCTAGATTACTCCTTAAGGACCACCCTTTTAGTATGATTTCTATACCACAAGTCATACTTGATCCAATTTTGGTGAATCCATGGTTTCAATTCTCTAATTGGTTCACAAATGAAGACCCTACACCGTTTCACACGCAACATGGGATGTCATTTTGGGATTATGCTAGCACTGAGCCCAAACTCAATCACCTTTTTAATGATGCCATGACTAATGACTCTCGATTGGTGTCAAGTGTGGTGATTGAGAAGTGCAAGGGAGTGTTTGATGGATTGGAGTCATTGGTTGATGTTGGGGGAGGAACTGGGGCTATGGCTAAGGCTATTGCCAAGTCATTTCCTCAATTGAAGTGCATTGTGTTTGATCTTCCACATGTTGTTCATGGTTTGCATGGAATGGAGAACATAACATATGTTGAAGGGGACATGTTTGAAGCAATTCCTTCTTCTGATTCCATTATGTTGAAGGTAAATGTTATCTTTTAATTATCTTCTCACTAAAGTTTTGAATGTTTATAAGATTATATACTACTTTGTTATTATTTATAACACTAAAATTAAAAGATTAAAAGGATTTAACTCAGTTTATTGAATTGAATGTGTGAAAATTATAAATCTTATGGTATCGTATTCGATTTTTACCCATAAAAAAAAAGACTAAAATTAAAAGTGATGTTTCTTTACTAGATAATTTAACTTATTTCACTAATATATTGTTTCAAAAATTTAGTCAAAATTCTATTGATAATACTAGTCTATGCACACTTGCATGATATATCAAATAAACAACTAAAAATTATTTAATAATCATATAATTTTTTGCTTAATATTTAAGTCATTTTATTTGTAACAACTATCTAATTAATTGTAAATTGAAGTTAATTTTAATTGAGGAATCCGAATTTTAGATTCAGATTAGTGAAGAAGAAAAAAAATACAATTATCATCTTCAAAGTCATATGTCATGTATTTACCGACTTCACCAAATTAATTTTAATTTAATGATAAAAATAACTCCATTGACTAATTTTTACGGATAAAATGATCCAATAGGATAGTTTTCTTAATGTCATTGTAATTAATTTGAATGACGTCATGTAGACTATATTGCATAACTGGAACGATGAGGAATGCTTGAAAATACTGAAGAAATGTAAGGAGGCAATCACAAACAAAGACAAAGGAAAAGTGATTATCATAGACGTGGTGATAGAAAATAAGGAGAAGGCACACAATGAATTAGATCAAACGAAACTCTTCTATGACATAGAGATGATGGTGTTAGTAACCGGAAAAGAGAGAAATGAGAAAGATTGGGCTAAGTTGTTTTTCTCTGCAGGTTTCAATAACTACAAGATAACTCCAGTTCCAGGTTTCAAGTCTCTCATCGAGGTATATCCATAGTAACAATATTATATAGTTGAAAAGAGTGAAAATGTGAGTGATCCTTTGTAATCTATATCATTGAAATAATTTCTCTGTATATTAAGAGTCTTCTCCACATTGACCATTTTGTCACTTCCTCAAACTTTTCTTAAATATGACTTAAGTATATTTATTTCGCATTTTTAAAAATAAAAATGGATCCCTGTAAATATTTTGTTAGTTTTTAGTTTGTATTTTTTCAATTTTAGTTCCTAAAGTGAGAACTTATATGAACTAAAAAAATCTTAAAAAGACTAAAATTGAAAATAAAGACTAATTTTTAGTCATTATTAATTTATTTTAGACACTGAATAATTAGTTTTTAATTGAAAAATGATCTACGGTCTCTAAATAAAACAAATTAAAAAATAAATTTTTTTATTAAACATTTTTTTTAACAGCCAAATAATATATATATAAACTGAGTGGTACCAAAAGTACCACACATACACAAAACTAGGTGAAGTCTTGCAGGTGAATCACCAACCCCGCTCATAATGAAGCCTTACAACAGGTGAATCACCGACCCCGCGACGAGTCACTTAGTCAACGGAATCGCATGATGCATTGTCATTCGGAGTTGAAGTTATAGGCGTATCGGGAGTGAACAAGCAAAGCAGAGATCTCTTTCTGGGATAATAAGAGGAGAAGTTAAAGTCTTTCTTGCTGAAAAATATTTTTATTAAACATTAATATTAGTAATTAGTAGTATAATAAATATCTCATAAATAATATGTTTGTCTTATATTTCATTTTATATATTTTTAAAATTAAGAAGATAATAAGATTATTTATTTACTAAAATTAATTAATAAACAAGTGTGTATTAAATATTAATATTAATTTTTAATTTTTAATATATTACATTTTTAGGCGCCACTACAAAAATTTAACAAGAATGCAAGATAGTAGTTAAACAACTATTTTAATCTGTGTAATATATCAATATCTTTATTTAGTTTAAAATGAATAATAAGTGATATATATTTAATATAATAAATTTTCTTGACTAGCCCCCCAAGTCTGGCAAAGAAGGTTCTAAAGTCATCAAAGAAGAGGAGTGAGAAATTGGGAAAGTTAGGCTACGCATTTATAACCTCTTTGTTGTGATGGGGCATTTTAGGAATAGTCCTTAATTAATTTCTTTGTTGTGGAAAGTGTCTATGGTGGTGACAAGTGATTATTGGCTGGCATATAACTTAAACATCAATAATTAGCATGGTGATATTGGCACAAATGAATTTTTGTTAGAGGAATTAAGGACGTGTTTGGAGCAATTGTCCCATAATTGACAACGTGCATCGTGTGGATTCGGTGGAAGGGACAACTACAAGGTGCTAATTTATGTTAAATGTCACATTCTTTTAGTTTTTTTTTTTTAGTTTGTTCTATAGGTTTTAAAATTCTGGATTTAATCATTTATGTTTTAAAAATAAGTTAAAATAATTTTGAAATGATAATTATTTTCAATTTAATAACATTATTTTAAATATTTTTTTTTATAAATTTAAAACATAAAAATTATTTTATTAGATTTATTTGTATAAAAATTATGAAATTCAATTGATATATGAATAAAATAAAAGGATCAAACATAATTTTTTTTTTATTAATCTTCAAATTTACATTATATTTATCATCTTTTTTTATTTATTGAAATAATAGTTGAATTTCATAATTTTTAAATAAGTGTATCAAATAAAATAAGTTTTATGTCTTGCATTAGTAAAAAAAAAAAATACTCAAAATCATTTTTATTTTCAGGTGACTATTTTGTCTATTTTTTAAAACATAAATTATTAAAATGAGGCTTTTAAAAATAAATTACCAAACATAAATGACTGAAAAGATATTTAACCACTAATTTATTAGGGATTCTTGGATTTTAGCTCTTTTATGAATAAGTCCCCTACCTCTTTTTCTCATATTTATTTTAGTAATCTTTTATTGGCTGTGTACTGTCACATCTTGTGCCTTATGTTTGTCATATTCAATAAAGTTATTTTGCCCATAAAAATAATAATCATATTTGTTAATATTTTAAAGAAAATTTTAAAAATGAAATATAAAAAATATGTATTTTAATATTTAAATACAAATTTTCAAATTTTCAATGTATTAATTAAATTAATTTTATAATTTAAAATAAAGCAAAAGAGTAATGTGAATTGTACGTAATACAGTAATAGAGAAGGAAAGGAATACAAAGAAGATCTAACTAGTTGATTGAATAACTGTGAGATAATTATTGTAAATGCTTTTTGACACTGGATTTCAACTCATCTCTTTGAATTAAAAAAAGAAAAGGAAAATGAATATTTTTTCCAATATTAAATATGTTTTTTTATATTACTTTAATACATTTTAAATAAATAAAAAATGACATAGAAATTAAATATTATTGGATAGAGAAAATTTAAATTATTTTTTTGCTGAAAAAAATCTGCAGTAAAAAAAAATAATCCTAATTTTTTAATTAGGATACTAATTATTCAAGTTCTTTGGAGGATTCTTCAACTCAGCACCTTCTGTTACACATTGGTACTAAATCCCATTTTTTTGAAGAGATATATATAATTATATATAGGGTTAATGCATTTTTTTACCTACTTTGACATTTCAATAATTTTGGTCAATCTATGTCCCTATCCACGAATTCCCCTTATATAAATGTACCCATGAAGTGTGAGATTGCTATATCCAGCTTAGCAAAATATGGAGTATTTCGATAACGAAGACCGTTCTTCCAAACTACTTCAAGCTCAAACCCACATACTCAATCTAAGTTTCAGTTTCATCAAATCTATGTCCCTTAAATGTGCAATTGATTTGTGCATACCCGATGTGCTTCATTCCCCGCTTGATGCAAATTTTGACTCATTCAGGTTTCTTCAGTCAGCACAATGTTGTTATAGAAAATGAACATGAAGTGAGTTATGTGTTAACTGATGCATCTACACTACTCCTTAATGATCATCCATTGTGTATGACCTCTTTGATGCGATTCAATTTCGATCCAATTATCATTAATCCATTCCATCAATTCTCAACTTGGTTCAAAAATGAAGACCCTACACTATTTCAAACACAACATGGGATGACATTTTGGGATTTTGTTAGGCATGAGCCCAAATTCAATCACATTTTCAATGATGCCATGGCTAGTGACTCTCGATTGGTTTCCAATGTGGTGATTGAGAAGTGCAAGGGAGTGTTCTAGGGATTAGAGTCATTGGTTGATGTCGGAGGAGGAACAGGAACTATGGCTAAGGCTATAGCCAACTCATTTCCACAAATGAAGTGCATTGTGTTTGATCTCCCACATGTTGTTCATGACTTACATGGAACAAAGAACATAGCATATGTTGGTGGGGACATGTTTGAAGCAATTCCTTCTGCTGATTCCATTATGTTGAAGGTAAATCTAACTATTATTTATCTTCTTACTACACCTTTATACATCATGTTTTGCTAAAATAGTCTATGAACTGAAACTATTATCCAATTACAAATATTTATTATTATAATAATTAAAATTTTTAATTTTTATAAAAACTATCTTAAAAGTAATATATTAATAATAATTTTTAATTAACTGACAATTAATTAATGTAATCTTTTTTTTTTATAATATATAGTCATTCAACTCTGTTCATTCTATACATAATCAGGATCTATTATTCTTCGTAACTTGACTGATTCTGCCAATATATTGATTAAGAAAATTAGTCAAAATCCTTATTGATGGTAATGCAAAATGATGAATATAAATTAAAATTAACTTGTACATAAGTTAATAATCAGGTTCTATATGAAAATGAAAAAACTTTTACAAATCAACTTATAATTTTTTATTTTCCTAAAAGGGCAATTATGAATATGTTTAATCAAATGGGCCCATATTTATTTGTTTTGGCCTTCTCGCTACTATCAAAGTTTATAATATAAATTGTTGTTTTTACTATATAAAAAATAATATTTAATTTGAATGAAATGAAATGTAGTGGATATTACATGACTGGAAGGATGAGGAATGCTCAAAAATACTAAAGAAATGTAAAGAGGCAATAGCAGGCAAAGACAAAGGGAAGGTGCTAATCATAGACGTGGTGATAGGGAATGAGAAGGGTGATAATGAATTAGATGAGACGAAGCTCTTCTATGATATTGAGATGATGGCATTACTTGCTGCAAAAGAAAGAAATGAGAAAGATTGGGCTAAACTGTTTTTCTCTGCGGGTTTCATTGAACTTTATCCATGAATTTGACAATTGACAAAATAAAAAGACTTACGGGTCAAACTATATATGTATTGTTGAATTAATTTCTTTAATTTGTTAAGCGCGTTCAGTTTGATAATTTTGTCATAGTTTATTGTTAAACTCAAAATGTATTATGTCATTTTTTTTAATGATGATATGATAATAATATAGAATGGTTTTATATCCTCAGTGCCGCATCGTCATTTTTTTTTTTGGAATGATGTTGAATGGTAAACAACTTGTGTGAGAGATAATTAAGATAATCATAAAACTTCAATGAAGGTAGGTACGTACATGGTAGATGGGTAGTTATAAGGTGGCTTGATGGTCGAAGAGAGAAAGTGAAAGGGAGAGGTTATTGAGTTGGATTCCATCCCACTAATCAAATCTAATAATTAACAACTAATATGTTTATAAAAAAAAAAAAAAAAGGTACGTACCTTAGAACTCATATCAAGATCATAATTCATGAATCCAGTTAAGGTATCTTAATGTTTTATTTTTGCTCTTTGAGACAAGTATGGATATAACAGATCAACTTTTTGTGGTGTAGATACTCGTACTAGATAATTGAGACAGTTAATTACTAGTTAACAATATTTTATTTGTGAGAGATAAATAGGTAAAGGAAACATTCCATTCAATAATTAATCAACTATTAGCCTAGGAAAAGTCTATATTGATGCGATAGAAGCAAATAAGAACAAATAAGTTATAGAAGAGAATAAAGATAAGAGGGTGTTATAGAAAACGTGGTGCAAAATGATCTATAATAAAATCTGACCGCGATCTTGTTTGTTTTTATGTTGTCGTATTATACGATTAATTTATGGGATGAATCGATCTTACAGGTACTGCAAATAATAACATTATATATAGTTATGAACTTATGATTATATGAAGTATGAACACAGTGTGTACTCAGTGATGTGAAAGTTAAACCACCTAAGAGCATCTCCTTGGGTAGGTTCTTGGAGAATTTCTTAATTAAAAATACTCTATCTTGGAATTTCTTCACCATGTAGTATCTAAAATTTCTTCAACTTAAGATCCGTTGCTACACCAAGGAACCGTTCCTTAATAATAATAAGAAAAAAAATCACAAAGAAAAGGACATCAATTAACAACCAAAAAATAAGTGTGGTATTTGAGATTTATTGTTTTTTTATCTTAAATTACGTGTCGCATTTTACTTTTTAATGTAAAACACTTATTTTGGGATGAAAGAAATATATATAATTAAGTATTAATTATCTTACCTTCCTTAAATTAGCATTACATATCAATGCTTTGATATGTCATGCATCTAATTTGGTAGATATCAATGATCATTTTTGAGA
Organism: Amphicarpaea edgeworthii; assembly: GCA_014843725.1. NCBI lineage: Eukaryota > Viridiplantae > Streptophyta > Magnoliopsida > Fabales > Fabaceae > Amphicarpaea > Amphicarpaea edgeworthii. The sequence continues at coordinate 6,867,184 of CM026323.1, read as the reverse complement.
TTGCATGTATGATCGATGTGATATGTTTAGGTATATTACACCGTATTGATAAATTATCACAAATACCATTTTAAAACTTTTGAAGTTTATGAGGATATTTTTTCTTTTTTTTAAAGTTTGGAGAACTAAAATCAATATTTAAAAAGACTAATTAAAAATATATTTCATTCTAAAAAATTAAAAGTACCAGCAAAATAAAAGAAACAAAGCATGGAAGAAAAAAGAAAAGTATTGGGAATATATATAGATATATAAAAGGACAAACTTGTGACCTCTAAAATTTAAGAAAAGAAACACGTACAAACCTAACCAATTAAGAAATGAAAATAAGATCCATGCATGGCCTCTCTTTTTTCTAAAATTGAAATATATATATATATATATATTAAACTCAAACAAAATATATTTTTGTTTAAATTACATATTTGATCCTTTATTACATTTTATAGATTCACTTTAGTCCGTTATATGTTCAAAAAAATTAATTTAGTCCTTTTGTATTTTAAATTAAGGTAAATTTGATCCTTAATTTTATCGATTTAGAGTTAACATTGTTAATAATTTTAAGGCACTGATGGTTAAAAAACCACTACAAAATAATACTTAATAACCGTTTATATCTAACTTTTTTATTTTATTTTAAGAGAAACTGTTATTACAACTAATCCTGGTCGAATGGTGAGTTCAAGGAAAATCACTTACTCAAAACTCTTAATTTTAACGTACTCACTTTACAGTACCTTGGGTCCTAGCTAATTCCACTGTATTCTTGCTTACACCATATATATATTCACGGCCCTTGCCCGGTGATCATTTTCATGTGCACCAAGTTGTGTTTGTCTTTTAATTACTTTCAATTCATTTTTTTAAAATGAAAACGTGACGAATAGCTTTATGGTTGGACATAATGTGATTTTCGCGTGCTTTTGGAACCACATCTTTGGATATATTAAGTAAATTTGTTTAAAATTATAACAAATGTTTATAAAATAAATTATTATCAAATAATTGATTATTTTATAAGTAGATAGAATTTATTTTTTAAATAAATAAAAAATAATTTATTTTAAATAAAAACACTTCAAACAAACCTATTAAAATAAATAATTATTCCATCAAATAAATTCATACGAGTGAGTCCACCAAAATTGGTTAGGTCTTGTCTTACTCAAATCAAGTTCGTGTTTCTGTCTACTTGAAATTTGATTTGGTGTCTTTCTAAATAAATGGGTGTCGATGCTGTTTAATAGTATGTATTTTTTTAAATAGGGTTTAAATATGTTAAATAATTAGGAAGCCTCACTACATAAAATTAAAAGAGAATAACTACCTAATTTAGTTCATAAAAATGTGAGACACAGGTATGAAAGATTTAAATTTAATTTATGAATATAAAAAGAAAATATGATAAATTAATGCTAACGTTAACGGTTATCCGTTCCTATAAAAAAAAAAAAAAAAAAAAAAACGGTTATCCGTTAATGAATTATCCGTTAATAAGGTGTTTTAAGATTTGGACCCACCTGACAAATTGGACTGGTTTGATTGCGAATCAAAGGTCTACCCAAATCGAATTACATGTTTGACTATTTGTGCAATTGATTCGATGCGACTCGATCAAACACTATATAACCTTATAAGTTTTAGTGGTTAATAGGTATTACAAATTATATATATAATGTATAATTTGTAGGATTTAGTTACATTGAGCATTTTCAATTCCTTGATGTTTAATTTTATCAGTATTATTTTTAAAGCATTTTTGCATCTTGCTTTTGATCCATTAGTTTCGTTAGTTAATGATGTGTTTTTATAGATGTCACATGTCTTATTAATAAAATGATACATGATCATAAAAAAATTTAAAAATAATAATTTTTTAAAAATATATTTTAGAAAAAAAATTATTTTCACGTATATCGTTAATTAAGTGACATGTGACACTTAAAAAAATTAAAAAATATATATTTTTAAATTTTTTTAAATAAAATAAAAATTAATGTCACATATCAATCAATTAATGAGACACATAACATATATCAGTGTCAATTATAGAGTTCATAGAGAGATCAAAAGTCAAACGAAAAGATACTTTAGAAACCAAGATTAATAAAAAAAAAAACATTAGATACTATAAATGAAAATAATGTTAAATACTTTAAAAAACAAAAACATATTTTATCGTAATTTGTATTATGTTTTTAAAGATATCTTTATAATCATACAAATTTTATTTTATTCCAATGGATAAGTTTATATTATTTTCTTTTAAAATATTGTTAATATTATTTTAGTTTGATAAATATATAATGCTTAATATTAATGAATTATGTCAATGAATTTGAATTTGAAAACTTAACTTGTGAAATTATATTAATTCATGATATGATTATTTTTTACTTCTTTTAAGGAGGATATAAAACTTTAATTTTTTAATACAAACTAGATCTTGTAAATTAATTAATGAGTCACTAGATTGACTGGATTGATTACGAGTTCGATCTTTAAAATTATCACTGCCAAATAAATTGTACAATCAATCTGTCATTTTATTTTGATTTTGATTTTTAGTTTGTAAAAATGTTAAAAACAACTTAGGTTGAGATATACGAGAAGTATTAGGGTAAACTACCAAATTTGATTCTTGAGTGTAGATATAATGTTATTTAGGTATTTAAGAGTGTGATATTTATCTCACTTTAATCATTCTATTAATTTCTTTTATGTACGCACTAGATTACTATATGTTATTTAGGTGTTTACCGTCAATTGTTATATGGATCAATAATGTGTAGGGCTGTTCAATTCGAAGAATTGAACTGTTTCGAATTATATTTATAAGATATGCATTGAATTGAACTGAATCAATTGAAACTACTCTGAACTTTTTTCGAACTACACCAAATGAATTTTTTTTTCAAAGAACAAAATATAAAAGATAAATTTGAACATTTTTTAAATTTATGAACATCAGATTTGAATTGTTTTAAAAGAGCATTCGTGACAATATTTTCTTTTAAGTACTGCTTCTTATTTGCCATCTAATTATTATATATATTTTTTTTTATCTAAATGTGTACTTGATCAGATATTAAAAGATGAAAAAAGAAATATGTGACGGACTTTGATTGATTCTCCCCTAATTGTTGTGCTATTGCTTTTGTTCAATTAGAGGGTGCGTGAAAATTTTATATGTTGGAGACTTGAGTGGAAATTGCTAACAGTGGTGCATTTAAATTTTTATGAAAACAGTTCAATTAACTATAATTTAGTGCAGCTCAAATATTTTTGGCCACCTCTAATGAAAGTTTTCTAACGAAAAGATTAAAATAACGTAAAACTTACACTTTCATATACCTGATATTTTTAATCTTTCAAAAGATTAAAATAACATTTGATTGCAGTGACGTAATTAGAACCTTGAGTCAGTGAATCCAAACTTTAAAATCTGAATTCAACTTATATAAATACATAAAATTAAAAGAAATAAATATAAAATTATAAGATTTTATTTATAATTTTTTTTATTATCTAGAATCTAGGTTAACTATGTTTTTATTTCTTAAATTTTTTAAAATTTTAATTTTTAATCCTTAAACTTTTGTTTAACTTATTAAAACTTTTAAACTTTTTTTTTAAAGATTTTTAGTTCCTAAATTCTTATTTTATTGGCAAATTTTCTAAACTTTTTTTCATTAAAATTTTCAGTTCTTAAAATTTTTAAAAATTTAACTTTTAGTCCCTAAAAATCCATTTAAAAAATAAAAAATAGAGTTTAAATTTTTGCTTCGAGACTAAAAACAAAATTTTTAAAAAATTTATAGACTTTTAACGGTCAAACAAAAATTTAGAGATAAAAAACCTTAATAATTTAAAAAAAAAATTAACCAGTTAAATAAAAGTTTAGCACTAAAAATCAAAATTCCAAAAATTTAAATTACTAAAAACATAATTCACCGTTTTTAAAAATTGAGTAATGCACTTATCATCCTCACTCCTGGATAGGCTTTGGATTCCAAACTGACACCTTATCAGAAGTATTATTATTGAAGTGGAATCGCTATAATGCATGACCTAAGCCATGACAATCATACTTTGAAATGCCATTACTATGCCACCTCAATATCTCCTAATACAACCAATATGATCCATACTATCTACCTAACTTCTTATCTTTAACATAAAATCTTAAGATTTCATATTTATAGATTTTTCCTTGGCTTATATGTTGTAATTTCCATCCAATACGAGACTTCAACGCACACTTGTATTCAACACTTTCCTTGTATTATAAATAGAGCACATTAATGTGTGAAGTTTTATACCACAAACCAAGCTACTAGCTAGTTCATATAGCAAATTATATATGGAATCACACAGTGAAGAGAATGTTACAAAATTGCTTCAAGCTCAAACCCACGTTTGGAATCACATTTTCAAATTCATAAACTCTTTGTCCCTTAAATGTGCCATTGAATTAAGCATACCAGATATCATACGCAAGTATGGCCAACCCATGCCACTCTCAAAACTCATTGCTTCACTACCAATCCAACCAACCAAGACTTGCTTCATCTACCGCTTGATGCGAATTTTGACTCATTCTGGTTTCTTCTTTGAGGATAATGAGCAAGAAGAAATGAGCTATGTGCTAACTGATGCATCTAAACTACTTCTTAAGGACCATCACTCGAGTATGACATCCTTGTTACAAGTCATAGTTGATCCAATTTATATTAATCCATGGTATCAATTCACTACTTGGTTAACAAATGAAGACCCTACACCATTTCACACACAAAATGGGATGCCATTTTGGGAATTTGCTGGGTGTGACCCTAAATTCAATCACCTTTTCAATGATGCCATGGCTAGTGACACTCAATGGGTTTCTAGTGTGGTGATTGAAAAGTGCAAGGAGATGTTTAACAGGTCAGAGTCATTGGTTGATGTTGGAGGAGGAACAGGGACTATGGCTAAGGCTATTGCCAAGTCATTCCCACAACTAAAGTGTATTGTATTTGATCTCCCACATGTTGTTGCTGGCTTGCAAGGAACTGAGAACATAAAATATGTTGGAGGAGACATGTTTCAAGAAGCAATTCCTTCCGCTGATTCCATTATGTTAAAGGTAAATATTATATAAGTAGTAATTATCTTATTAATTACCTTCCTTTAGCATATATATAACATATGATGCTTTGATATGTCATGCATCTAACTTGTTAGATATCAACAGTGGGTGCTACATAATTGGAATGACGAGGAAAGTGTGAAAATACTGAATAAATGCAAGGAGGCTAGAAGTAGCGACGAGGGAAGGGTTATTATCATAGACTTGGTGATGAAGAATGAGAAGGAAGACGATAAATTAATTGAGACGCAGATGTTCTTTGATATGCAGATGATGGTTGCTCAATGGAAAAGAAAGAAACGAGAAAGAATGGGCCAAGCTGTTTCTCTCTGCTGGTTTCAGTGACTACAAGATTATTCGAACTCTTGGTTTCATTTCTATCATTGAGCTTTATCACTAGTTTTACCTGTTGAAGATCGAGTATTGCAACTCTATATATTTTTATTACGAGAGAGATGAAAAATTTAAATAATAATTAATGATTAAATTTTAATGATTCAAATGTAATTTTGAATTAAAATAAAATATGATTTTCAATACAATCATTTTTTTTTAATTATTATGTATTTATTGTTTCATCACCATGATTAGTGTTACCACCCACTAACATAGTCACCACCTTCTCATTAATAAGTTCACATTAATAATTTTATTATAAATTAAAAAGATTACATACAAAAATTCAAACAATTTTTTATAAATTTAAAATTTGTATATAATAAATATTTTTAAATTTTGTTAATATAGGCTGGGTTATAGGATCAATCAGTGATCTAATGGTTCGAATAATGAATGAATAACTATGACAAAGAAACTTCAAGAAAGATGTCAAGATATCGAAATTATTTAACTTTTTATTTTTTTATTTTTTATCATCTCCTATTATTGTTATAATTTTTTTTTATGTATTTTACTTTTTATTTTATAAATCACTCAATTTATTTTATTTTTATTAAAATTATTAAATTCTTGTTGAGAATAAAAAAATAATAAATAAATATATAATAATAAATAAAATTTATATATATAAATCTTTTACAATTATTATTAATTAGACCATTAATTTATAGATTATTTTGACATTTAAAAATTAAACATGCAGGAGTTTTCAAATCCTACCAAAAATGCTTGATTTGAAATTACAATTATGCCTAAAAAAATATAATTAAGTTTGAGTAAATGAACTTAGGAGTGTTGTGGAATCAGTTTGCACCATTCTTTATGCATAATTAAGTCAAACTTATCCTATTTAGTAAACTAAATATTTTTTCTCAAAAGATTTATTATACTTTTTTCCCAAACAAATAAATATAGTTGTTTATTCTATTTTTCTAAAAAAAAAATATATATTTTTTTCTCGTTTCAGTTTTCCACTGATCCCAAATGAAACCCAATTATGATAATTATGACACATACTATGCAAGAAGCCAAGAGGAGAAGGCATTTGTCAAGTTTTTTCACCACTCAGAAATCAGAACGAGTCGATGTAGGGTCCCAAACAAACTAAGACCTATGTGTCATCTTAATTTGTGTGGTTAGATTTCTTTTGTTGTAGAAAAAAAAAACACCATCTCGTTAAAATATTGATGTTTAAGGTTAGTATATACAGATTAAGATTTGAAAATTGTAATATTACTATATTTAATCTAAATATATATACCTTTTTAATATAAGGTGTAAATGTTGTTTGTTTAAGTGAGAGATTGAATGTTTTTAAATTTTCTAAGGGTACGTAGTATTTTTTGTAAAGATCAAATCCAGTTCATTTAAATAGGGGTATATATGTAAAATAAAAATAAATAATGAGATCTAAAGTTTGTAAAACATTTATGAAAAAAGTTAATTATGCAACAAAAATTACAATTAAAGAGAAGGAAAAAAGAGAATTATGAGATGTAGTTATTACTGTCTTGTAAAAATCTTTTTAGATGAAGTGCGTCAGCTAACCTTGCTTCAAGACGATTTCAAAATAATGATCAAATAATTTGTGCTAAGAAGGAAAATATGCTTTAGGTTCATATAATTAAGCTACTCCAGAACGTATTTGGTGTAGGAGAATGAAGAAGAAGAAAATAGATAGGATTGTGGGTGAAAAATAAAAGTTTAAAGTTGTAAATGAAATGAAAGCGATGAAGAAATGTCGTTGTAAATGAAAGTGATCAAATAAATGCATAATTAAGTTGAGTTTGAATTTGATTGATGGTCCCCTTTGAAATTAAATTAAATATACAAAATCTATTTATTGGCAACAAACTTAGATATTCTACTAAATCACATTCTTCTAGTTGATAACGGCCTAAAATGTGATTTAGGAGTCAACTAATCAACTAATTTTACATTGATTCAACTAGTTGTGACTGACCCATCCGATAATTGTTCATAACTGCTCCTATTTTAGTATTTCTAAGAGAACATTATTATTTATTAATTTTAATTGCTTAAACTCATTTGAAAATTAAATAAAAAAACAATATTATTATTATCTTATCTTTATCATTATTAAATTAAATTAACCTGACTTAATTTAGCTAATTTTCTAATATTTTACCAATTAATCAATCAAATTCTGCATCAGCTACTCTTTAAGCTAATAATGTAACAGTCGATCTAACTCTGTTCACAATCCACATTTAAAAATTAAGATGGACTCAAAATTAGGAATTTAAAAAACAACAAATATAGGATTTTAGATAAGATTTAAAATTAAAACACATAATTATATAATTAAGATGGACTCAAAATTAGGAATTTAAAGAACAACAGAGATAAAATTTTAGATAGGATTCAAAGAAATAAAATTTTAGATAAATTCAAAATTAGGATTTAAAGAATGATAAAGATAAAATGAAAATAAGATTAAAAGACATGGTGTGTAAGATAAGGGTTTAAAATGATAAATTTGGTAAAAAAGACATTAAGAGGAGCAATGGGCATGTACTTAGCAAAAATAGTGGTGTAAATAGCAATTGTCTTCAAAATTTAATAGACAATTCATAAACCCACTGATTTATTTTAACATATAATTATTCAAATTTCAAACTATTGTTTAATTTACTCAAGTTAATTTTCCAGTGGTATATTGAAACGTGTTGTGATAAACATGCCTTAGTTCACTTTGAATTGGATATGCCTCAAACTACTGTTTGTCGTGTTGGTACTATAGGTCAGATTAAAATAATTGATAGTAATTACGAGTATTATAACTTGCATTAACCATGTACATGTACATTGTGCACGTGATCCATAAATGTGAAACACCTTATTATTTTAAGGTTATAAAAATATGAATAAAATGTTCCTACATGTTATTGTAAAATTATTTTACATAGTCGATTAATAGTTGATTAATTATAATCTATTATTGTAATGATTTTTTAAATAATTTTATAAAAATTAATTATCTTATCATAAATAGAGATTTGTGATTAAGTGACGGTGTAAAATAATTTTTGTATAAGTTTTTTTCTCTAAAAATATATATTGGCATATTAACTATGGATTCCTTGCTTACCTGCGTAATAATTTTAAGCGACAAATAATTTTACGCATTCAGGATGGAATAGAACGTGTAATATAACACAACACATGAAAAAATGATAAAATTTTAAAATTATTGAGGCTCTTTTATTTAACTTTTAAAAAAATTAAACTATATACACTAATTTTAACTTCTAAAAATATTATTTTATTTTATTTTTTCTACTTCTCTATAGGACCTTAATATATATATGGGAATTGTTAACCTATTTCTATACAGTTCGATCTACTCTTTTTTCATCTTATACAAAAAAAAATTATGAGAAAAAACAATTACTTTATTGTTTTAATTTATTTATTAAAGGACAGACATTGATTTAGCAATAAGTCAACCTTACTAAAGTTATAATTAAATTTTAAACAATTCTTCGTTCTTTAATTTGGCAAACTATGATATATAATATGTAAGTAATATAATTAGTGGGCCAAATTTTAAATTTATTCAGTATTATTATATATGCAAATTAACTATAATATTATTTTAATTATGGAGATTTTTCCAATGATGAAAATGTGTATAGCATTCCTCAAGTCCTTGAAAAGGACTACCACTTAAATTATATATTGAGTTAATTGACATCTACCTAACGATGCAGTTAATTAATATTTATGAGCACAGTAAATTCAACAATTCTTGGCATATTTATCACGCAATTAATTAATATTAAAGTTATGTTCATATGATATTCATGCATATAGTACCGGCAAGGTTACCTTATAAATAGACCCAAACTAATTTGTGGTTTTCATCAACCGAAGTGAAACAACAAATTAACCTAGCAATATAGTGTCGTAACTTGTAAGGCAGAAAAACATTATGGAACATGAGCAAAGTGAAGATCGTGTCTCCAAACTACTTGGAGCTCAAACCCATGTTTGGAACCACATTTTCAGCTTCATAAACTCCATGTCCCTAAAGTGTGCAATTGAGTTAAACATACCCGACATCATACACAACCATGGCCAACCCATGCCACTCTCAAAACTCACCACTTCACTATCAATCCACCCTTCCAAAGCCAACAACATATACCGTTTGATGAGAATTTTGACCCATTCAGGCTTCTTCTCTCAACACAAGGTCAACGACAATAACCTAGAAATCGGTTACACGTTGACCGATGCATCCACTCTACTACTCAAGGACAACCCTTTAAGCATGGCACCTTTCTTGCATGCCATGCTTGATCCAATTTTGACACAGCCATGGCTAAAATTGCCAACATGGTTCCGAAACGACGATCCATCGCCATTTCAAACGGCTCATGGGGTGAAAATTTGGGACTATGCTGACCGTGAGCCGAAGCTTAATGAACTTTTTAATGATGCTATGGCGAGTGACACTCAATTGGTTGCTAATGTGGTTGTTGAGAGGTGCAAGGGTGTGTTCAAGGGATTGGAGTCACTTGTTGATGTTGGAGGTGGCACTGGTACCATGGCTAAGGCAATTGCCGACACATTCCCACAGCTTGAGTGCACTGTGTTTGATCTTCCACATGTTGTTGCCACTTTACAAGGAAGTAACAACTTGAAATATGTTGGTGGGGACATGTTTGAGTCAATTCCGATTGCAGATGCAGCTCTCTTGAAGGTAAATTAATATAAGTTTAATTAATGTTACTTTCTTGAAAATTAGTTTTTTTAGTTTGGGTGGATCAGTAATTTAATCTTGATCACATTTACAAGACACAAATCGAAAACTCTATTTAAGATGATCAAATTAGTTTAAATGTTATATTCTTAAAAAAAAAAAATTTGTTATGATATTATTGATAATGAATATTACTGATTTTTCGATGATTAATCATTATTGAAAATACTTAATCAAACATCTTTAATTAATGTAATTCTGTTTTTTTAATTATTTTTCTTTTCATTCTCAATATTTGAATCCAATATTTTATTTATAGAGATTGAATAGATTTGGACCAACAACTTATTGATTCTTCTTTGAAAATTAGTTAATTCTAATTTTAGCACTTATATTATATATATACTTTTTGTTTTTTCAATTTGTTCCCTTATTCAGTTAATTAATTTATTGTTCCTTTGAATGCATGACATACATGCAGTGGATATTGCATGACTGGAATGATGAGCAGTGTGTGAAGATACTGGAGAAATGCAAGGAGACAATAAAGAGCAAGGTGATTGTGATAGACATGGTGGTGGAGAATGAAAATAGAGATCATGAAGCAATTGAAACACAACTCTTCATTGACATGGTTGTGATGGTGTTGTATCCGGGAAAAGAGAGAACTGAGAAAGAATGGGCTAAGCTGATTTTCACTGCTGGATTCAGTGACTACAAGATAACTCCGGTGTTGGGTTTAAGGTCTCTCATTGAGATTTACCCATAACTTATGAAATATGATATAATATGAAAAATAAGGACCAGCAATCTATCATCAATAAAGAGGTCCTTCAATCTTATTTTGTATTTTATTATGTCATGGAGTGGAGTCTATAAAATTTATAGATTCAATAATAATGTCAGTGTTTTTTTTTTTTATAGGCAAAAAAATATAATATATATATATATATATATAATATATATTATCATCAATCAAAGATATAACTTTTATTGTTTATTTTTATAGGCAAAATATATACTTTTTTTTTTATCAACCAACAAAGACATAACTTTTATTTCATAAGGTACCAGCAGTACCAATTATTATACTTACAAAGCAGAATTGACACAAACCCGAGTCATATTCTATTCTGGCTTCTCACCGTTTAAAGAATACAATAGTTAAATGAATTGAAACAAAAGCACATAGGTGATTAGGATCGTTTCCAGAATATTTGAAGTCTTACGCCATTATTTTTATTTTTTTTTAAGAATAAAGATTATTTTTCATTCAAATATTAGTTGACATCTTAATAAAAAAAAATGAAAAAATATAAATACTTTAAGTTATATAATTTGATCAGAATAGAGATAAAAAAAAAAAAAAAAATATTAAATAGGTGTTTGTTATTTTGAGATGTTGAAAAAATTTGAACTTTTTTTGAATTTTACTCTAATATAATTTATAAATTTATATTTTAACTTTTTAACTTTTAAATTGTAAATTTTTTAACTAAAATTTAATAATTAAAATTTCAACGTCTCACTTTATTTTGAGTAAAAAAAATCATTAAATATGTATATAAAATTTATAGTTAAAACTATAATAATTAATCTTTACCTAAATAATTTCATCAGTATTATTTTCATCAAAATATTTATTTTATGAATCATATTATTTTTATAAAATTTAATATCTATAATCATTTAATGTCTCTTTTAATTTTAATTTTAATTTAAAGAAAATATAATATAATATTTAAAAGGGATATCATAAAATTCTGAAATAATCTATAACAATATTTACGTGTATATATATTTTGAAGTTTTATATTTTATTAATAAATTAATTATAAATAGTATAATAAATTTTATTTTTAAATAGTTTAAATTTAAAATAAATTATATAAATACATGCAAAAAAAAAAATTTAAAATGAGACCTAATTCGACTGCCTAGACCTTGCAAAAGCCACGACCTGTAGGTGATGTATCCATCCCACTACCAAAATAAAAAAATTAATTTACCAACAACAACATGATAAAATTCCACCGCTTCCATCCATTAGGCACGCTAAGGGATTCCAAACCCACTGCACACAAAAGAGTAATTAAACTCATGTTTATCATTTATTGAAATGATTGAAGAACAGATTATGCACAATCATAATCATAAGCAACAAAAAAATATACAAAAAAAATAGAAAAAAAGTACAAACTTACAAATTACTAAAAAAAGATTATATTAATTAAAAGTCTCCATTATCTATAAGAATCAATTTTAACATAATTACAAATTTTAATCGTAACTATATTAAAAATAATTATTTTAAAATTAAAAAACACTCACGTTGTTAATGCTGAACCGACACAAAGATCAAAATGGGTCCATTTGTCAATATAATAATCAAATTGAGAAAAAGTGAATACATGATAGACCAAAATGATACTTTAATCATATTTTGTTAAACAACTATCTTAATCATCCACGCGATGTTCACTTGTTCCCCGCAAAAGAATAGTAAAGCGAGGCTAAATTTGGAAAAAAAAACTTTAATAAGTTAATATTTTTAATTTAAATAGATTGCCAACTGTCACTTTTTTATTGGTCCGGCTTATGTTTCTGCTAAACAAATTCGGAGGCTATAGCAAGTTAGCAACTCTCGTGTTGGATCTTATCCCTTCTATCAAATATTTAAAAAGTAACTATAGATTATATAAGCACACTTACTTGAGGGGTGCATGAAGCATTTTGGAGGTGCAGAAAGTAAAACCAGTAGTCCACACGCATCCAATGCAATTTCAATATAATGGATCGGTTCAATGTCTGTGTTTCACTATAGTGGATTTTGCTACCCCAAATTTCAGTTCAACGTGTGGAAAGTTAGGAAGTAGAGAAAATTGAAAAGAAATTTTAGTATCGACAATAAGAAAAATGTGTTAACGGGGTTGACAAAAGTGATTAATAATCTCGGGATGAATTTCTGTTGACAGTTTTAATGTCATTGACTTCCTGTTTGATAATATATATATATATATATTAACCACACATTCTAAAATATTTTTCTTAATACATTGTCAACTATTATTGGCTGAAAATTATTGCAAATCATACTTTTTTAAGTCGGATCACATTTTAATTAATTAATATTATGCATGAGTTTATAGTTGTTAATATAACTTAACTTATATATTAAAAAATGTGTTATTAGTTATCCTAAGATTCCTAAACTACAAAGCGCGTTGAACAATTGACATGATATTGTTTTAGCTTATGCAGATGTCTCAAGTTTGAATGCTGAGAATGTAGTTATATTAAATATTTGGAGAGAAAGTTTTATCATTCATGTTCAAATAAGATTGATTCAAATAAAGGATATAGGAAAAAAATATATCATATATAAAATCCCTAACAGTAATGCAGCGGGAGCTTTTGATAAGAATTTTGGTGGTTGTTAATCATGGGCGGCGCCTTTTGTATCAAATTGCTTGAATTCCGATAAGGCTCAAGATGTTGAAAACCCTTTTTTTTTTCCTTCATTTTTTTCTGTCAAATCTACAGAAATTTTAAGTTCACATCAAAGGTAAAATAATTGTCAGCTGAGTATATAGATTTTTTTTTTAATGTGGAAAGTATATATAATAATTGGTAAGGATTAATATTTTAACTTAACAAATAAGTTTGAATTCCTTAAAATACAATTGTTTTAAAATTGTAATAAAGAGAAAAAATTTGTTTTCCATAACGGTGTTTTTAATTAGACTTTTTTTTTTACTGGATTAATTAGACTTAATTCATACTATGTAAATAATACTTTTTTAATGACATGGTTTAAACGTGATATCGATTTATATCATATTATTCATCATTCATTTTTTTCTTTATTTTCCAATGTTTGCTGTTGGTAATCAAAGTTTAGAAATCACTCTGATTTTTTTTTTCAAAATTATACTTTTTATAAAATAATGTATAAAATTAATCTTAATTTATGACATTAAAACATTTTTAAAAAAAACAGTTGTTTAAAATATCATTCTTAAATACAAAGAAAATATTCTAAAATAATACTTACAATCGGTAGATAGCTAGCTAGATTTCTTATTAAGCATGCTGATAGTTCAATTCCTTGTCCATGTTGATGATCTCTATCTGTCATAAAATTAGTATTATAGTTTTTTATTATAGGGATGTCTTGCTTTCAGTAAATAAATAAATAAATAATCTATTCAAAATTTAACCAAACAGATCCTTAATGATAAACAAAACACATAAACACATAGCAACTTGCAAATTGTTATTAGTTTCTTTTTGGAATTTTGTACATCACATAATTTGACTTCCCCTTGCAGACATCAACATAGAACTGTCAAGTTAGTAGAGAAATTTGCTGAATTTTGAATCTTCTGATAAAAATAATAATAATAATCTACCGCACATCTGGATCTCATATCACGTACACTTTTCGTTTGGAGTTAAATAATTGCATGTGGAGATAGTGTATAAAAGAAAAAAAATATATACATAGACACAGCAAAGTCTTGATCCTATAAGTTTTATTAATTCATAATTTATTTATTTTATTTCAAGCTGCTACCATGACGTGAGTCTACATATTCTAGGAGGAAAAAAAGAAATCACCCACCAAAATGGGAATCGAATACGATAGCTAAGTCCTAATTTAAATATAGATAATATTCTGAAAATATTCATACTTACTGATAATTTTATTTAATCAACTCAAAAATCACATGGACTATGATCCGTACACATCATAATTAATACGGAAAAATGATAAGCACAATGCGACGATCAAACGTGGTAAAGTGGTATAGCCACCGCCCTATTGACTTTTTTGGCACCAGCTGCTTTGATTACGGGAATTAAATTAAGTTTTTTTTTAATAAAAAAATATTAATAATTAATATATCAATTTTATTAATAAGAGGGAGTTGAATTCACCAACTTTTCTCCTCTCCGTTCTTTTCCAATCAACTAACTAATCTTATAACTCCTATAAAAAAGTAAATTAAGTTCATTTGACACTACAGCTATATTTTGGTCAAATCAAGTATTCATATGTATTGAGTATTTTATTTTTTCATCTTAATTTGATTAAGTTAGGAAGAAATAATTTATTCAGTGAAAAAAACTCGTTTTTAACTTTTATCGTGCGTAAAATTTTTTTGAATCACGTTGAAATATATATATGAAAAATAAATAAAAATATATATATGGAAGAAGAAGAAGAAGAAGAAGGCCCGAGTCTAGCAATACCGGGATGTTGAAATAGTATCCTCATTGATTACAGACATAGTATCTTGCATGCATGGAGTGAAGCAAGAGGTTAAGGTTTGATTGTGGTATCTTGAAGAAGAAAAATAAGGTGTTACATCCTCCCTCATCCGTTTCTATTATAAGTAATAAAAACATCATTTTTTTTTTAATCTTTATAAGTAAAATTTGACTTTTTAATCTCATTTTTAATGATATTTTGTTTAAAATATATTATTTAACTTTTCAATAAAACTCTCCCGTTATTCATTTTGTAAGAATATCATCAAAGAGTACTCTTCAAAGAAAACTTAAGAAAAAATAATTTAGAAAATATGAAATTTATTGTATTTAATTGAATTTTTTAATTAATCTGTGTGGAAAGTGTTATTTATTGCTTATAATACTACTTTGTTAGAGTGTGAAAAAGAAAGATCCCCAAATGATTTTTTCATTAATTACAAATGCTATCACATTTTCTTCGTTTCATTCTTGGGTTGGTGTTTCTCAAAGAAAACGTTGGAATTTTTTTTTATTTTTTTATTTGGATTTGGACTCGATTTAGGAAATATTTTCATATTTCAATATGTAGAAAAAATTAGTGACTAATCACTATAAATATCATTTTAAAAAGAGCTATTGTGAATGAATTGTTTCTTCCTACCTGAGAAATAACCCGCAATATTAAATCTTTGTCAAGTTTCTTTTTTAAACTTAGAGTAAGGAGCGGCTTGAATAATTTTTGAAAAAAAAAAAAAGTATTTATCAATAGTATAAAACAATTTTACACATATCATTTAATTAAATAATTTACTATGTAGGATTTTTTTTTTAATTTTTACAATAATTACTTTAAAAATCATAAGAACAATGGTATTAGCCGTCATATAAATAATGTGCTCATAAAATTTTTGGATCGTCATACAGTGATTCTAGGTTAATGTTAGCCGTCACAAAGGCGGCTGCAGATTGGTGTCAATTCGAGTGAAACATCATTGCTAGGAATGGTTCATTCAAAAGTCATGAACATTAAAGTGTTGTAATTGACCAGCTATTAGTTCAAGATTAGTTGAAGAAAGTTTTCAATGAAATGAATTAAGACCTCAAGACTTGGCCAATATATATTGTCTTGAATTTTTGTTTGAGATCGAATATAAGGTTAATTGAAAGTTATTTGTATGTAAAAGGCTAATTGGAACATGTCAAACTCTCGCAGAGGCAGGAATTAATATTAAAACATTGTGTGTGTCAAAGTCTTAAAAGATAATAGCTATAGCTAGGGATCGTATTAATTTGTTAGTGAATTAATAATCACAGAAAATTACTTAATCAGTCATTTTTGTCAATATGTACGTATTTGGGGCTTTATTATATGATTTGGCAGTACACGACCAACACGTTGCGGAAGTGAACACATCAAAATTAGTGTCATTTGACAGTTCTGACTGTTAGAAAGCAGAAAGAGGCCAAATTCAACATATTGTACGATGTACGGAGTTTTAGGATTCAACAACACAGACAACTATTTATTGCTTGTAGGACTAGTTTATTCATTTTTTTCTTTCTTGTGTTATTACTTTAATGGCAAATCACATCCCTCATGTATGTGCATCACTACCATGCATACACATATCATATCATCATATCTATATAAAGATCACAACAGGAAGTGTTCTCTCTTCTCTTGTCTCAAAGGCAAGTTCTTATTATGGACTTAGGAAAAGAAAGATCCCTTGAAGAAACATCAACATGGGCTGTTTCAGTCTTTTGCTTCTTCTTTCTTGTAATATCTTTGATCATTGAGGGTGGTCTCCACAAATTGTCTGAGGTAAATAATAAATATTCTTATACCAGTACATGTATGAAATCAATGAAATTCCAAGGAAATCACAAGTCTAATCGATCTGTTCTAATGTTCTCCAATTATAAACTGATATGTGGCTAATTAAAGGGAAACATTAATTTATTTATTTTTCTGGTTTCTATTGAGTATATAGGTATTTGAAATTAAATCAAAATTTCATGATATCTTGACCTATGATTTTGGTTTTGCATGTATAATCACATGCTCCAGATTTTGAGGAAAAGGAAAGGAAAATCGCTAGGGAAGGCTTTGACTAAAACTAAAACAGGTTGGTATCATCTGGAATAATTAATGTACTTATAAGTTATTTATCTTTTATTTGCAACTTGCATTTTACTTTCTTCAATGATGAGGAAACTAAACTATTGTTTTGATGAAAATAAAGCTTAATTATATAGTTTTGGTATTAATTTGTTGCTGTTGTTTTCATCGGATTGGATCGATGAATAATAGAAATGATGAAATTCGGTTTCATGTCATTTATTCTGACAATATCGGAAGTGCCAATATCGAAAATCTGCATCAGCAAAAGTGTGGCAAATTCTTTTCTCCCATGTAAGGATGTTGTGGAGGACTTCACAGCAGGATCAGCCACCACTCGTACTTCAACTTCAGGGTTCGACGTAGCACCTGCTTCCAATGAATCCGCAATTCAAGTCAACTATTGTGAAGCAAAGGTGAGACATCATATTTTAATTATAATATTTTTGCTGAAACTTTTTTAATTAACGGTGATATAATGACAGTTTAATCGATTTATGATAAATGAAATATTGTGATGAATCATAGTTAAACTTTAACTACTCACTACATCCCTTGTTATATCCATATGGTATGATTGAGAAATAATCATATCTCTTAATAAACATGTGATTAAAGATATTTTTATTGAAAAATGTAAATCCCTTAAAGTGAGTATTGATCTATACCTTAGGAGAATAATTTTCTGATTCTTTGTTTAAAAACTACCTTATTTTACGAAAAAGAAAGTGGAAACATCAGAAAAGATAATTTGGATGATAAACTTTAATAATAATATATATGTTTGCAATGTTTTTTTAGGAGATATATATTTACTATATTAATTATTATTTTTTTTGTTGGAATTGCTTACTTTTCCATACACGTGAAGGGTTACTTAACTTAAAAGTTAAAAAAAGTCAAGTCTATTATTTCAATATTCCATGTTGTGTTTATTCCTAATGTATTAGCTAGAGCCTAGAGAGCTCTTTGATATATGTATATATAATTAATCAATAATTTTTTATTGCTGATGAGTGCATGCATATTAATTAATTGCAGGGCATGGTTAGTTTAATTTCAAGTGATGGAATCCTGCAGCTAAATATATTCATCTCATTTTTGGCCGTGTTTCACATTTTGTTCTGCACATTGACAATGTGCCTTGGGAAGGCAAAGGTATGCATGTGATGTGTCCACCATGCATTTTCAATCATGTAGAAAATTAGAGGGAAGAATTTTTCTATGCATATATAGCAGTTTTCATAACACGTAACCTCAGAAACATACACAAGCTTTTCTATATATAGTAGAAGTCTTTCTTTCTTTCTTTCTTTTTATTTTTATGAATGCTACTATACAGTAGAAGTTTGAATATTCTAAGCTATATCACTTTCAACATTTATAATGCAAATAATACTAACTCACCACTTGTCCGCCATTACAGTACTTAGGCAAACAAAGCAAATTAAAGTAAAAATTTGATAATTAATTCCCTCAATGAATCCAATCAGATATCCAAACTCTATGATTAAAAAATTGTTTGTATTAATCAAAACAAAGAATTTATTCTTTCTAATAACCACCTAATGTTTATCTTATTTATTTAGTCGGTGTATTTTTATTTTTTTTTATGAGATTAGTCGGTGTGTTCTAATTGACCATGGTAATGTGCCACGATATAAATTGATCAGAGTGCACAAAAAATAAAAAAAGTCAAATTTACTTTTGCTTTTTTTTTTTTATTAATATTAATATGGAGCCAGAAAATCAATTTAAGCTACGTATATATATGTACTTGTTCTCATCTCCACTTCATGACCTAGCTAATATTTCAACTAAAACCATTCAAGGACCAAATAGAGGTTTGACCATGTGTTTTTAAATTAGAACTTTTTGAAGAAAATAATCACTTTTATAGTTTTTTGAAAGAAAAAAAATCATTTTCCTATAATTAATCCCGACCAAACATTTGATATCTTCATTCTGCATTATATATGATACAATGTGACTTTCTATTTTAAATTTTAGATTGATTAATAGGCAGGTCACTTAAAAAAAATCATTTTTTATTTGTATTTTTAAGTACAACATTTATAACAATGTTTCTTTTTCTTCTTTTTTTTTTCTAATTGTGGGATGCAGAACAATGTAATTTATAAAACTAGACATTATAACTTAAAATAAGTAGCGTAATTATTCAGTGCAAATTATTTTTCCCTAATGTTCCGATTGACACATTACTATATTTTGTGACAGATGAGAAGATGGAAAAGATGGGAGGACGAGACTCGAACACTTGAATATCAGATAGCTAATGGTAAATTATTTTTCTTTTTTATGAGCTATTCTTATTTGTCATTATTGTTGAGAAACTGCATTGAGGTTTTGTAATAGAAACCAACCTTGATCTTCATCTTCACTGTTATTTTTTACTTTTATTCCTCTGTAAACTTTCCCTTTACAGATCCAAGAAGGTTCCAGTATACAGGTCAAACATTGATTGGCAAGCGTCATTTGAAATTCTGGAGCTATCATTCTCCTTTGCTTTGGATGGTAAATGAATATGTGAATGAAAAAATTGAACAGTAAAAGACAGTTTACAAACTAACTAACTAATTAATGGTTTAGTTTTGATACACTGCCACACAATAAACATTTTTAGTTTTTAAACGCCAACTATTAGAAATCATTCAAAATATGAGTCATATGGTTTTGTTCTATATAGGTTTGCTTTATTCGGCAGTTCTATGGCTCAGTATCAAAAGATGATTACTTCACTCTACGAAATGGTTTCATTGCAGTAAGTCATTCATCTACTATAATTCTATACCAAATCACTTAGTATAAGGAATTCATGGTACTCTTTGAGGATCAAGAATTTAGACCAAATTTATACTGTTTATAGGTTTTGGCTTTACTGGACCAAGCCTCATTACAATAAAGTAAGTTGTCAAAACCAAACAAAGCTTCTTTTTTTTTTCCTGAAATTGCAGGCTAATATTTCTTTAGGCAGCAATTTCAACTTCAAGAAATTTCTTTCCCGAACTTATGATGAAGATTTTGAGAAGGTTATGGGAATCAGGTATTAGTAATGTGGAGAACCGGTTTTGGCTAGCTCAATATTTGACAAAAGCAGATTCTTATTATAAGTTACAAAGATTACATTTCAAGGCCAGAAAATTATGAACCAAAAGCTTTTGATGCTCTTGCAGGATTTGGATCTGGATTTTCTCCATACTTTTCATATTTTTTAGCGCACATGGTATGAAATGTTGAATTAAGTTATCACTAGTCTTGTCTTTAATATACTTTCATGGCATAAAAGCATTCTATTGCAAATGAATCATTAGTGTTTAATTATGGTTTCATTTTGTTTGCAGAGTTCTATAATTACTACTGGCTTCCATTTATTCCACTTGTGGTACAGTTTATACTATTTCACATGATTTTGTATATTGCATTAAACTGATTGTACAAATGTTATTTTTCTACACTTTTTTTGTGACATTTGTATTCTTTCATATTCTGTATTGAAGGTTGCTTTGCTTGCTGGGACAAAACTGCAAGTCATAATAACAAAGATGTGTGTAGATAGTTGCAAGGAAAAACCAGTGATCAAAGGAAGTGTACTTGTAACACCTAGTGATGCCAATTTCTGGTTTCATCGACCTGAATGGCTTCTCCATTTACTCAAGTTCATCCTTATTCAGGTAGATATTGTCACATACTTACAATACATAATAAGTGCTAAAACCATTCATCATAATCAACCATCTTCCAGCAGCTTAAAGAAATAAACAATCTTTATGAGAAGTAAAATGTAATGTAGAACTCTTTACACAAGTAATCTCTGATGTAGAAACTTTTATATCTCAGAAATTTAAAGGGCGTTTGATTGCAATTCTGTTTTCTTTTCGGTTTTCATTTTTTGTTTTCACATTTTAATTACAAATTTGTCATCATGTTTCATTCAGTTTTCCGTTTTCTAAGATTTGTACAAGAAACGCCGAAAACAGAATGAAAAGAAAGTGACAGTATTGTAATTACAGAGTAAAAACAGAAAATAAAAATAGAAAACAGAATTGTAATTGAACGCCACCTAAAGCACACTACACTACACCTTTCCTAATTGATGTAATCTACTGAGACATGGAGTAACACAGATTTTAGGAGTCTAATGTAATCAATTTTAAAGAAAATGAACATTCTTATGCATCACATCCTAATAACAGCAGCACATGTTATGATTTTTTTTGCAGAACTCCTTTCAACTTGCATTCTTCACCTGGACTTGGGTAAGTAGTAATGAGTACTCAAGACATGTTTATATTTTATGATGATTCTACTCACAAACAACAGTATGAATTTGGTCCAAGGTCTTGCTTCAATAGAAAAAGAGGACATTGGCATAAGGATTGCCATGGGTGTAGCTGTGCAGCTCTTTTGTGGTTATGTGACACTGCCCCTTTATGCACTTGTCACTCAGGTAAATACATATACATCAAGTCATTTAGATTCTCATTTCATGTATTTGATAGCCTTCAATTTCCCCTTCTTTTTTTTTTCGTGTTATTAGAAATGACTTTATCAAATTAACTGAAAGGCATATCAAATTTAATTTGCCTTAAAGTAAAAGTCTAATTGATAGTGAAAAATAATTTTATACTGTCTTACATCACAATAAACCATTTACATAATTTTATAAAATTCAACTAACTTACCATTAATAAGGAATTATGAATTGTATATTTTACACTAATGTCACGATATCATAATTTTTCTTTTTGACATAACTATGTACTATTACAAAATTTAAAATATAACTATTTATGATTGAATAACAGACAATTTTTATAATGTGAATGTATTTTAGTTAAACTCTTCTTAAAAACAGATAGTTCACTTAAATCAAAGATTATAAGTTATAACAACTCTTACATTATAGTGTCATTATGTCACAGATGGGTTCTAGCATGAGGAGAGAAATTTTCACAGAGAATGTTTCTAGGGGCCTAAAAAACTGGCACAGAAGGGCTAAGCAATCTCTGTCCAAAAAGAACTCAGATTCTTTGCATTCCAAAGGAGGTGACAATTCAGTAAGAGGCTCAGTGGATAACAGTGTGCACAACGCCCCAGATTGTGAAGTGCTAACCATCCATCCTTCTTACATCACAAATGGAAGTAGAGAGGAGGAAAAGACCATTGCACCAACCAATGAAAAGCAAGAGATATCATCAAGTCAAAACAACATTTCAGGAACAATCAAAACTACTACTGAGGAAGAGAATCACAAGATCATCACCAGAGGAACCTATGACGGTGAGATCTCATTTGGGAGCAGTTGGAAGAATGTGGGAAGCAGCAGGGGAATTGGAGACATTGGTTCAATAATTGAAGAAGATGCTGAAAAATTGCCTTAGTTGATTCCATAGGGACTCTATAATATTTGACTCAATGAAACTATAGTCTCTTGCTTATATCTTATTAAAGTGTCAATAGAAATCAAATCACCTGAAAAAGCAAAATTTGTCTCTCTTGTTGTAAGCAGTGACTCTCTCTTTCTCAATTGTTTACTTTTTCTTGCTTACATACATTGCCCTTTTCAATTAAAGTGATGCAGAAAGAGACAGGTAATAGGGACGCGCGATTTGAATCCTAGGTAGATAATCTACTATCATATAAATTAGATATTCGTTACGGCAATGCAATTATCAACAACTACCCATTTGCCTACCTTAAATTAAAATTTTAGTACCAAATTGATCCGTGTGTTTGAAAATTCCAAGTTGGAAAAATTTTAGTTGAATATACAATTGTTATGGTGGGATGTATGAAGCATGTAAGCTCGACTGTTACATGAAAGATCCTCAAAGATCACATTATTTTCTTGATTTTCAAAGGATTAATATAGTACTTTTAGTAAATTATAATTAAAGGTGGAATTTGATTTTTAAATTTAATTTTTTTTTAATTTGATGGTCAAGTTCTTAAAAACAATTCAATTTTTTTTTTCAATTTGATCATAACATTAGTCAATTAAAGTATAACATAGTAAACGTTATTAGCTAAATTAACAAAAAAAAATGACTAAATTGGATTGGTTTTAAAAACTTGAGGAATAAATTAATTTTTTTTAAAACTTAGACCAAATTAAATACTTAATCACAAACTAAATTAAGTACTAAAAATTCAATTAAGCTATTTTCAAATCATCATCATTCATCACTATAACAAAATTTTGGGCATGGAGAGTATAATACTAAACAAAACCCTGTAGTTATTATGAGACATGGTAAAGGTAGAGATTAATGAATACGAAAAAAAATATTATAAAATGGATTCCGTTGTCATTTGATCGGATCATGCATCCGGTCCAGGCACTGTATAGAGAAAATATACAAGGACAGGAAATTCATGAAAAAGACTACATGTTATGTTATCAAAGTCCATTAATGTTTAGTTATTATAAGACAATTTTTATATCAATTACATAAATTAATAAAGAATAATTAATATAATTGCTTTTAGTGACTTTTTTACTATTATACTAATTATATTTTTATTAATAATCATTACTAATAAAAATATATCTATTTAATAAAGATAAACAAATAAAATAATAATAAATACTTCTTGAAAATCTTAAAATATCTTATAAAAATAATTAAGAGTTTTTCTAAAATTAAGTTTTGGTAGGAACGGTGACATTTCACAAGTTCTGAGTTCTCTACTCTACTATAGTGGCGGGTATAATTATATTTTAGCCAACAACATAACTGCCCCAACCTCTATAAAGAGAAACACGTCAAACTCAAACCAATCCCTCTGCCAGTTTATCTCAAAGATGGCTTCAATACTGGCAAGTGCAAGAGCTACAGCACCATATAAAACGCCACTTTCAAACCTCAACCATGTTCATTGGAATGATCCGATTTTGGTAATAAAATGATGAGTAAACTTATCTCCATACAAACTTGTACAGTATTTAAGAAAATAACAAGAAATTTATAGAGTACGACGGTAAGAAAATAACTTAAATTCTTTTAAAACATCCGAATTGTGTGTTTCCGAACACACTCTTGGTATGGGTTGTCACCTATTGACAAAATAACACGCAGTCGCTAATTATTCAAAATTTAATTAAGCGGATAATGTTTTAATGAATGTTTTACACAATTGTATCACGTAAGCGGATAAGAGGTAACACACTTAAATACTGTTCTTGATGAATGTTGAAAGGTGCCCATGAGTGTGACACGACCGTTTTTCTTTTTTTGTGTTTATCTTATTCAAAAACTATTTTTTAAATATTATATTTGTGATTAAAATTTATAATAAAAAAACATTAAATTTAGGAGGTGTATTGGATTAGGATTTGATTTTTTTTTTTTAAAGATTTTGAAGATTTTGTAGGAAATTAAAAAATTTTAAGATTTTTTTTATAAAAACTTCAATGATTAAGATATTGTAATTTAGATTTAATGAATTTAGAATATAATTAGAAAGGATTTCACGTATTTATAAGATTTGATTTGAAAAGATTATATGAATTTCTAAAAAAAAAAAATATTAAAAACTACTAATCATAAGTCATCATAAGCTGAATTCTCTCATTTGCTAATATGGTACATAAATTCCAAATCAAAGTTACAAACTGCTATTAATCATTTGCCTAACTTTAAAGAATATATAAAATAAACATTTTTTCAATTATATATGAATAGATTTTGGATTTTTTTTATAGCATCCCAAACATTGTTTTCTATTTTTTTTATTAAGTTGTATATTTTTTCAAAATTAATTACAATATAAAAAGGTCTTTTAAAACCTTAACTTGTTTGTCTCGGTTGAGTTAAGACTTCCTCTAGATTTAAATCTACTCCTTTTATAAAGATTTTCATTTCATTAGGAATTTATGAACCTAAAGGAGAATGAGATGGTGGACTACGTAGATTTGTAAGTTGATTCATAGTGATTTGGATATGAACATATTAGTATTAAGATCACATAAAAAGTTTCACCTTAAAACAGATGTGGGTGAGAGATTATGTCCAAAACAGAGATAATAAAATAAAAAAGTCTGTGATGAGAAAGAAAAATCTCTTGTAGAATGAGATTGTTTGTTGGATTTGATATTTATATGATCAACTAAAAAGTTCATAAAATTCATCAAAATTTAATTAAAAAAAAATTCATAAAATTTTTATAATTTTGAATAGCATTTAAGTTATTCAAAATCTCAATTGAATATTACAAGATTTCGTTACTCTCTAAAAAAAAAAATATTGATAATCTTGATTGAATACCATTATATTGTTTTTTATTATTTAACAATCCTGATTGAATGTCCCAACATATTTTTACTAAAAAAAAAAGTTATTAAAATCCTAAATAATCTTAATACAATATATCTCACTGTAGATTTTACCTCTAAATTATTATAATTAATATAATTTAAAAGATGGTAAAACTTCACTGTATTTATAAAAGTGAAAATAATTTATTTAAGGAGAGATCGAGTGTATAAAATTTTTTATCAACAACAATCATTCATGCAAGTAAGATTAGTCTAAAAAAAAATAGAAACACCGTGATCCCCGACTAAAAAAAATATCATATACTAGCAGCACACGTCAGAAAATTTAATGCTGACATTAGAGATATCTGCGGGGACAGGGTCCGTGAAACAAGTGATTTAAAACACGTGTCACATGGCCCTGTGTTATCCTTCGAGAACGAAGCTTCCGCCACCACAGTTGTTGGGCCTGCCGTGTCCCGTGTGGGCCCCACCTCCACTTGAGGTTCGGTCACGATGATGTCATCGCTGATAACGTTTATTTATTGGGCACGTGGCACTTCCCTGCTGCAGACTGCATGCCATGAAAATTAGTTAAAATATCTATTTTTTTTAATAGCTGACAAACTAAAATATGTAAAATAATGTTATAAATAATATATTAAAAATAAAGAGATTAATTTATTTCTAAAATTTACATATTATAATCTTAAATAAAATATTATGAAGAAAATACTATTTTATATTTTATTTTAAAATAAGGTTCAATATCTTGAGCGTATCCAGTAACTGTTAGTATAAAAATATTTTAGCTTAGTCATTTGTCTTGAATTTGACTCTAAATATATAATTGCCTTGAATATTAAAAAAATTGCTCATAATATTAAGATTACTTCTTATAAATGACACATTTTTTTATATATATTTATTTTAGCAAGGTGTAGTTATTTATCGCACGACAATGGTAGGATGACGTCATTCGTGGATAGAGTTTAATCCTCGCCACATGGTGGGGCCCGCACCCTTATGTCATGCCACGAGGCTCATGATTACGACGCTTACGTCGTCGCTTTCCTTTGTTAACGTGTGTCTCGCCACGCACTTCACTCGTTCACACATTTCCCTTTTTTTATTGTTACCCCCTCAGAATTTCAACTCAATTCAAGGACTTCTTGTCTTTCTTTTTTCCTTCTCTTTAAAAAAAAATGTTTGTAATTTATATAATAATTTACCCAATAATATTTTTTCTTCATTTCTTCCATCTTTTTACAATTTCATACTTCTCTCTTTTCTCTTCATCCACTGTTATTGTAAATTTTGTTCTACAAATAACATTATTTCAACTTTTTCCTCTTCTATCCCTAAAAAAAAAAAAAACCTTTCCCCCTCGATATTAAGATCAGTTTTAATGGAAACTTTTAAGTTAAATTCTTAGACCAAGAATCCTTGTTATAAAATTCTTTAAATTTTTCATTCTTTGAAAAAAATTATTTTTAAAATTCATAAATATTAACCTAAGAACTAATTTAAGAGCTGAATTCTACCATTAAAATAAATTAAAATATAAGTTTTTAATACTTTAAATAACGTTACGAAAGTCAATAAATAAAAAGAGTTTAAAAACCAAAATGAATTCAACTATAAGAGTTAATGCTCTAAGCTTTCTTATCAAATAATGTGGGAAAATGTCGCAGCACATTTAGTCCAACACTAGCAGCAGTGTATGCAAAGTGGGATGTATATAGTAGCAATTAAGTGCCAAGTGGGATGGGATGGCCGTCCAAAAAAGCAAGAACGTATATAAAAAAAAATAAAAATAATAATAATAATTCGAAAGTGACACAACCTAAAACGTAAGACGACCAAATAGCACCGCGTAATCTTAGAAACTTAGGAAATAAAATACTAAAATACACCTTATTTGCAGTTGACGTTACAAGTTAAATGACCCTTTCAAATCATCAACCACTCATCCCCACTCTTCCCCTTCCCCCTCCCCCATTTATATATTCACCCCCCATAACCAAAATCCAACAACCTCAAACCACACACACACACACCATGCAACAAGCAATTCCTTATAGGTCATGGCAACCTCTCATCACACACACCTCCACCACCACCAACACTCTCTTCACAACAATTAGCCCACACACATTAACCGCCACTTCAACAGTGTCTCGAACAGGATTGTCTCCGAAAGACGATAATAACACCAAAATGGTGCCAAAGATGGTCTTGGAGAACGCAGTTATAGTCTTCGCTCGGCGTGGGTGTTGCATGAGCCATGTCGTGAAAAGATTGCTATTGGGTCTTGGGGCCAACCCTGCCGTGCACGAGGTGGAGGAGAGTGATGAAGGGGGTGTTGTTAGAGAATTGGAAGCAATTGTGGGTGCCAATAACGATGATGGAGGGAATAGTAAGATGCAATTTCCAGCGGTTTTTATTGGTGGCAAATTGTTTGGGGGATTGGAACGTGTTATGGCTACTCATATTTCAGGGGAATTGGTTCCAATTCTCAAACAAGCAGGGGCTCTATGGCTTTAATTGACTTTTTTTTTTTTTTTCTAGATCAACTTTTCCATTTTCGTTCTTGGTTTTCTTATGTATTATATACTATTATTATTTATTTATGTGTTAATTTCCGGATATGTGTTGGTTTCCTTCTCCTTGGGAGGCTGTAGAGAAAAAAAAATGGATGCAATAAAAAAATTGTTTTCGATGTCTTCAGAAATGGATACAAAAATTTGATGACATAGGAATGCCAAGACTTCTGGTGTTGCAGAGACCTTGGAACAGTAGAGAAGACTAATTGTTAAAATTTTATTTTTATTTTTTAGTTGACTAATTGTTAAAGTTAATGTTATGATAATTGGAATATATAATGGGAAGAGATAGAATAGAAGAAAATCAAATGACACGTCATGAGAGATGATAGATTTTATATTTATATACTTTTAAGGCAGCTAGAAATCATTTCACATATGATTTTTAATTATATTTTCAACTAAGTAGAATTTATTTAATCATTTAAAAATTTATCATATATATTTGTAATTTTAATGTAATTTTTTTTATAATATTAATGTATTTTAATAAAATTCATAATTTAATTAGAAAAGGGAAAGAAAAGTAAATATGTTAAAATTTACTAAATAAATAATACATGTATTAACAATATAAAGATATTTTATAGTTTCATTTATTTACAAAACCTATGTATCGTTTTAAGAAAAAACTCAAAAGGTTAGCGCAGTGGTGTAAGGCCTCACCTTGTTCACACAGGGGTGTGAGCGAGGTCTTGTGTTTGATTCTCATCGTGTGTAAAATTCCTTTGGACCGCGAATGGGATTAGTCTTCAACCCAATAGGTTGGGGGACACCCATGGTTAACAAAAAAAAAAAAAAGTAATTAATTTGTTGATTTTATAATAATTAGATTGTACAAGTCATATTAATTATTATTATTTTATATCTATGTTTATTAAACTCGAGTTTATTTTTCATTTATTTATTTTTTAAAATTATACTATTTACTAATGAAAAATAAGTAGTAAATAAATTTATTAACTTCCATATATAAACCTATTTTGTTTTCTTGGATCACAATATCTTTCACAAATATTTTTTTCTAAGTATATATATATATATATATAAAAGGTTCAAATTCAATACATAAGTTAAACTAGAACAACCATATATATCATCAATTGATCCATGCTCTCGATACATATAGTTATATAGATAGATATATTTGTGGTGACTTTAATTAACCTGGGCTTAAATAATTTTTACATACCTAATTAAAGTTTCAGTCTTCAATAATCAAATACAAATAAATTACTTTGTTAAAAGATCTAAATAAAATACAATTATATTATTTTACTTTTGTTATTCTACCGGAGATCCCCTAAAGATTCTTAGGAGGTAGATTACAAATAAACTAAATATCACGGTCTCAATTGCGGCATTTTTCATTCTGTCAGTGTGTTTTCTATTCCTGCTGAACTGGAACTAGGAAGGTTCCACTTTTGACTAGATGCATGTGTAACGTAAGCAAATAAAATATGATAAATTTCATAGGTTAGTCTAATGATTAGACATTTTATAATGAGAATTATCTATTTAATAAAAAAATTTACATTAAATTTCTGTTTATCATGTATAAAGATTCTTTAAATAAGTATGAATTATATTAAAGAAAAAAGATAATATATATCAATCATTTTATGATAAATGAATTAATTTTTATAAAATTATTTTAAAAATTATTTAAATAATAAATTGTGATTGATTAAGAGTGTACCATTGATCCATCAACATTAAATTTATTATAATATTACAAACAAAATGAGTTTTTAGTTAAGTGGACCGAAAGAAATTATCTATAGACAGAAAAAAATTATAACCTACTATACATAGAGAAATTTAGAGATATTCACCTTGGGGACCCTACTTTTTCGGTTTGGTTTGGTATTTTGTGGGTCTCACCCAACGTGATTGCTGGCATTAGAATTCAGAATTATTTTGGTGCAAGAGATAGGACAATTTTGTAGCTTTTTAACTTCATAAAAAAACTTCATCTATCACCGACAACGGGAAAAGAAACCATAAACCATGCATCTCCGGCAATAATTATGTTACTATAGCAACACAACTGTCTTTTTTCTTTCTTCTTCTTTTTTCACGAGAACTTCACTTTTGTATTTAATACTATGTATGATTGTGCAAATGGGTATGGTATATATTAAAGTCGAAGTGGCTGTATAACACAATGTAATATTATTGGGCAATCATGATTACGAGTACATAATTAATAGTTTGTTGTTTAACACACATAACTCATTCTATAATTCATAATCATGGTGGAATTGTGAAAAAAAGGAGAAACAACTTTCATCATAAAAAAATGATTGACACGTTTTTATGTAATTCAATTCTTAATTCTTATCACTTAAAAAAAAATCTTAATTCTTATAAAAATAAGTAATGCAATATTACTATACTTATCTGTGCATAAAACGTCCATAAAAGTTAAAGTTGCAGAAAAGGAACATTTCAGTGTGAAAAACAATACTTATTGTTTCCCACAATGTCATACTAAAGTTGTCGGTGAAAAATTACCGCACACAGATCTTAACCACAAGCAGTTTCAATATTCAACTGTAGTTACTCAAGTAGTTTTGAAGCAGTAGGATATTTTGTAGAAGGTTGTCCACTAAATAATTGAGAAAAGTGATATACCGAGGGAGAAACAATACATGAAGTAAATAAGAAGCATAAAGGAGTAAATGGCAAAATAAATAAATGATAATAGTAAAAAAATTAACACAATAAATAAATAAAAAACATGCATGACAAAATTAATACTATAAGTTTGCTAGGTGATGATGATAAATTTGAAACGTGAAAAATAATACTATAAGTTTGGGATCTGGGGACTAAAATAGCACATTTGCAATATACTAAAATGTTTATTATGACAAAATTAATGATTATTTGAGTGGAATAGAAAAATTAATTTTACATAATAATTGCCAGACATGATCGAACAAAAACCATAGCATACGGTAGTGCAAACATTTTTACAAACAAATACGAAATGTCAAACTATGAAAACTACTCTCAGTACATCTTTAGAACAACCTAAGGGTAGAATAGGAAATTTTCAATAAATACATAAGTACCTACTCTTCTTGTTTTCCACCCATCGCTATTAGAATTTTCAAGAAATTACTCCTAATTATTTTGTTAATTTATTTTTCAAATTTTTAAGATATTTTTTTTCATATTTTTTTTTATTTCAAATTTATACGACATCATTCTTTTTTTTATATTTTTAATTTTTTTAAGATGTTATTCTTATTTTTTATATTTTTAATTTTTTTTTCTTTTTATTAAATTTATAAGACATTACTTTGATTTTTATATTTTTCAAATTTTCAAGACATTATTATTATTTTTTCATATCTTTAAATTTTACATTATTTTTCAAATATTCAACACAATACTCTTATTTTTTCATATTTTTTCATATTTTTTAAATTTTCAAGACATTAATTTTGTTTTTTCATATTTTTAAAATTTACATTGTTTTTCAATTAATCCACACAATACTTTTATTTTTCATATTTCTATTTTTTAAAATTTTTTTTTATGATATTACTTTTATTTTTTCATATTAAAAATATTTTATTTTCAAATTTACAAGACTCTTGTTTTGTCATATTTTAAAATTTATTATTTTTTAAAAAAAAATCAAGAAATTATTTTTGTTTTTTTATATATATTTAAAATTTACACTATTTTAAAAATATTAAAGCTAATATTCTTGTTATTTTCATATTTTTAAAAGTAAATCATTTTTTCAAAATTACCAGACATTACACTTGTTTTTTTTTTATTTAATTTTTCATATTTTAAAATTTATATATTTTTTTTAAATTTACAAGACAATATACTTTTTTTTCATATTTAGAAAATTTCAATTTTTTTTTCAAATTTACAAGACATTATCCTTTTTTTTATTTATATTTTTTAAAAATTAAGTTTTTTTTTTCAAAATTTTCAAGACAATACTATTGTTTTTTTTAAAAATTTTTTTAATATATTAATCTTATTTTTTTATATTTTAATTCTTTTTTTTATTATTTTTTTTCAAATTTTCAAGACAATAATCTTGTTTATTCATATTTTTAAAATTTCAATTTTTTTTAAAATTTTTTTGAGACAATACTGTTTCTTTTTTCATATTTTTAAAATTTCAAAATATTTCAAGAAAACGATGTTGTATTTTCATATTTTTAAAATTTACATTTTAAAAAAAAAAATCAAGACAAACATCTTTTTTTTTTTTTTTAAATATACATTTTTTTCAAAGTTTCAAGACATTACACTTTTTTGTTATAATTATAAAATTTTCTTTTTTTTTTCATTCAAATTTTCAAGATATTACTCTTGTTTCTTTTCATATTTTTAAAGGTTTCTTTTATTTAAAAAAATTCAAGATATTACACTTTTTTTTTTCATATTTTTAAAAATATTTTTCAAATTTAAAGGACATTACTCTTATTTTTCTAAAAATTTTAAAAACTTTCAATTTTTAGATATTATTCTTACTTTCTTCATATTTTTAAAATTTTGATTTTTTTTTTATTTTTCATATTCTTAAATGAAACTTTAAATTGAAAACCTAAATATTTAGGATTTCATTAGTAAAGCCTTAAATATTTAGGTAAAATTGAGGGTTTCATTAATGAAATTTTAATTATTTAGGATTTTTTTAATGAATTTCTAATTATTTAATGTTATATTAATGAAGTCCTAAATATATTGGATTTTAAAAATATAACCTTAAATTGAAACCTAAATATTTTTGGTTTCATATACAAAACCCTAATTGAAAACCTAAATATTTATAATTTTATCAATAAACCATTATATTAAAACCTTAAATATTTAGGGTTTAATAAATAAAATTATAAATCAAAATCCTAAATATTTAGGGATTCATAAATCAAACCTAATTATTTATTTTTTCTTCAATAAAATCATAAATTAAAACCTTAAATACTTAGGTTTCATAAATTAAACCTTAAATACTTAATGTTTCATAAATAAAACCCTAAATTGAAACATTAAATATGTAGAATTTTATAAATGTAACCATAAATCGAAACCCCAAATATTTATAATTTTAGTAATAAAGCATTAAATTTCACCTCAAATATTTAGGATTTCATAATTAAAATCTTAAATATTTATGCTTTCTAAAAGAAATCCTAAATTGAAAACTTAAATATTTAAGTTTTCATTAGTAAAACCTTATATACTTAGGTACAATTTAGGGTTTCATTAATGAAATCCTAATTATTTAGGATTTTGTTAATGAATTCATAATTATTTAGGGTTATATTAAGGAAATCCTAAATATTTTGGATTTCAAAAATTTAACCTTAAATTGAAATCCTAAATATTTTTTGTTTCATAAATAAAACCCTATTTGAAAAACTAAATATTTAGTATTTTATCAATAAACTGTTATATTGAAACCCTTAATATTTATGGCTTCATAAATCAAACCTAATTATTTAGTTTTTCATAAATGTAATTTTAAATTCAGACCCTAAATACTTAAATTTCATAAATTAAACCCTAAATATTTAGTATTTCTTAAATGAAACCTAAATTAAACCCTAAATATTTAAGGTTTCATAAATATAACCACAAATTGAAACTTTATTTATTTAGGGTTTCATTAATGAAACCCTAAATTTCACCTATTTAGGATTTCATAAATAAAACATAAATCAAAACCATAAATAGTCAGGGTTTCGTAAATAAAACCCTAATTTGAAAACTTAAATATTTCTAATTTCATTAATAATGTGAAATTTAAGGTTTCATTAATGAAACCTTAAATATTTAATATTTCATAAATAAAATCCTTATTATTTACGGTTTCATTAATAAAATCCTAAATTTCATCCTAAATATTTAGAATTTTATAAATGAAACTCTAAATTAAAATCGAAAATATTTAGGATTTCATTTATAAAATCCTAAATTAAAAACCTAAATATTTAGAATTTCATAAATGAAACCCTGAATTCCAACCTAAATTGAAATCCTAAATATTAATGGTTTGATAAATTAAAATATAAATATTTAAAATTTCATAAATAAAACACTAAACATTTAGAATTTCATAAATAAAACTCTAAATATTTAGAATTTTAGAAATGAAGTCATAAATCCTAAACCATGAAATAATACCCTAATTCTTAAACTTTGAAATCCTAGATCATAATCCATAAATGAAATCATAAATCTTGAATCATGAAATGAAATCCTAAACTATACTCCATAAAACCCTAAAATCTTAAAGTATAAGCCCTAAACCTTAATCACTAAATCTTAAAATCCTTAACCATGTAACCTTAAAAACCTAAATGATGGACTATAAATTGTACATCACTAACCATAAAATCATAAATAATAAACAATAAACCTTAGAACCATAAACCTAAACAATGAAACCTTGAAATAATGAATATAAAACCATCAACCATAAAACCATAAACATAGAGTATGACCTTAACCATAAACCCAAAACACTCAAATCATAAATCATAAAACTTATAATACATTATTATGATTTTTCATATTATTTCAAAATTTTCAAGACAACACTATTGTTATATGTATTTTTTAAAATTTTCTTTTTTTTTTCTTTTTTTTTTCAAATTTACAAGATACTACTCTTATTTTTCATATTTAAAAAAAAAAAAAAGATAATACTCTTATTTTTTTTTATATATAATTTTATAATTTTCATTTTTTTTATAAATTTTCAAGACATTATTGTTATTTTTTCATATTTTTATTTTATTTTTTAAAAAAATTAGAAGACAATACTTTTGTTTTCTCATATTTTTAAAATTTTCATGTTTTTTTTTTCAATTTTTAAAATTTTCAAAACATTATACTCCTACTTTTCATTTTAAAAATTTTTTAAAGTCATTTCGATTATTTTTTTTATCTTTTTAAATTTTCATTTTTTTTTCCATTTTTTTCTTGCATCTAATGCTTTTAAATTTTCAAGATACTTTTCCTATTTTAAATTTTTTTTTTTTGCATCTAATGCTTTTTAATTTTTCAAGACATTACTCTTGGTTTTATAATTTTCTTTTCATTTATTACTTTCAAATTTTCAAGATAATATTCTTATTTTTTTTATATTTTTAAAATTTTTATTTGTTTTTGCATCTAATATTTTCAAATTACCTTTAGAATTTTCAAGACCCACACATTGCTTTCAATATTTCCCAGACACAGGCGATGAGTCTCATTTTTGGATTCTCTTCAGTCTTCACATTCTCAATACACAAATCTCATGTATAATAGCATGATCGAGCCTATCTCATTTTCCTACTCACTCCAAAATTGTCACTTTCACTTTATATTTTGTTTTGGATTTGGCTCTAAAGACACGCCACTCTTTAAGCATAAGCAGTAATGAACACATCACACTGCAGATTAGCATGAATTACAAGACTTATCAAAGTGTATCAAACCATGAATCAAAATCATCAACCACTTTGGACTTGCTTCCAGAATGTGAAGAAGATTGCATGCTGTGCTGGACAGGCTTTTCTTCCTGTAGCCGTAATAAAACATTTGGATTCATCAAATTAGATGTTTCCTCCAGCAAGTCATCAAGTGCATCATCTAGACTTGCAGTAATTGATGCAATTTTGGATGGAACTGGATCTTTCTTCGAAATCTGAGGAGGATACACAGAAGAGACAACTCCCGATGAAACTGGAATCGAGGGGTTGGACTTCAAGCCTGGAGAATCTAGAATCTCGGTCTCCATAAGTGAATCTAGAAGCATATCCAGATCTTTTTCAGCAGCAGCAGCCACAAATGTTGAGTGCTGTTTCCCTCTTGTATCTTCAGTAGAATGTAAACTAGCATCTGAACTTAGAACAAATGCTTTATTTTTACCAGAATTAACAGAGTTCACAGGAACGTGAAAATCATTGGACAAGGGGAATGTAGAAGCAGCATGGCTACTGCTACTGGAACTAGATGAAATAAACTGATCTGCAGCAATATCATCTAAATTTAATTCCTTAGACATCCTATTGGCTAGTTCACTGTCCTCTTTAGTTTTCACTTCCTCGTGCTCTTCATTGCTGCTAACTGCCGACCCTTCCTCACGCTGCATGATAAACAACATTAATCCAGCAAATATAAATTGGCAGACTGTATAATATAAGTGAAATTCATTTTATAACTCATTGGATTTCACAGGGCATATGAGTTGACTCTACAACTCTACCTTAAAATTTCATGTCAAAAATAACCCATGCTAGTGCTGCATCCATGTCATAACTTTTTGTATCATAGTGAACAAAGAAATAGCTGAAGTTAGGAATCTTTCATCATTTTCCAAAAACTTATAATGATTGCTTTCATTACTATATTCTACAGCGCTGTATGATCATAGCTGCACAAATCCAACATTACAGTTGGTAAATGGCACAAATGGCTGTTTCAGTGTATCCGATATGGAAATGTAGTGCATTATGGCTCATGCTCATGCCTGTTCAACAGGTGGATCAATTTACAGTTTATCTGTTTGTCTTTCCAGTTTCCATGATGCAAAGGAACAAGAAGTATTTTACAACAAGAGAAATTCTTAACTTCTTGCTTTGTATCATGGAATATATGCTACATTAACTATTTCAGCCATCACTATTTTCCACTTTAATTATATTGTTAATGACTTACTGCTATTATATCTGAAACATATATAATGCGACAGGGCAAGAGCTCTAGGAATCTCTATGAATTTCTCTGCATAAGTAGGTGCTACTTGAAAGATCAGTAAAAATATAAGGGATTCAAATTATCCAATTCCCTAGAATTAGTGAGCCTTCTCAAATCCTTTAAGTTAGTTACGAGTTATAATGTAACTTCAATCAGATGGTAGAAATAAAATCCAAAAACTTGAAAAGTGCAAGTTAGGTCCAATGTAAACACTAAGTGAAAATATGTATGCTGCACTGTTGGCACAGCCTCTGCCTAAGCCTTGGAATATGAAATTAAGTAAATAAAATGAATGTAAAATAAATATATTGAAACTTGACTTAATTTAATGCTATAAACAGCCAGCCACATAATTTTAAGAAACAATTTAGAGAGTAAACATACCAACTCAGTGGGTAATAGGTCAGCCTCAATGAATAATCTCTTTGATAAGTCAACTTTGGCAAAATTTTCAGCTAGAGCATGCAAATTCAAGGACAAAAATGATGCCTGCATGGAAATCCAATCCAAGATAAGGCAATACTAAAAATGAAGTTGGAATGTAACATGTAGCAATATAATCAAGATATGAAAATGTTGCAAAGGCAAATCATGATAAGAATGCTGGAAAAATCACATAGATAGACAACAATTCTACAATTATTTGACATAGCAGAATTATAATTCCCAAAAACAATCATTTGTGGAGAAAAAAAAAACTGTATACTCAAACTTAAACTTTCAACCATCCTACAGTTTTGTTGCAAGCTTGAAGAAACTTTAAAAAAATTGCACTCACACATGCATAGCCTATAGAACCCAAATGGACCAGGTTACAATGCAGCTGCAATATAAATGGAAGAACAACTGATGACAATTACAATTACTACAAACAAATTGGAACAGCTTATGGCCAACATATTGCATCGCATATTTTTTATGCTAACTTCAGAGATGTTAATTTGTCAACAAATGCGAGTACAAAATACTATAATAGCTTATATGTGCCTTTCTCTTCCTTATTGAGCACTATCAAGTATCCGCTATCAAGCACTTCAGATATTATTACTATCTCCGGTCCTTATTATAAGCAACACTTGTAGTGTAAAAAGGTGATTGAAGCTGTCCTCATTGATTCTCAATGTTAATTTACTAAAGATGGTCAAGAAGCTCACACTAGCATGCCTAAAATCCTATGATGAGAACTATCTCTATAGATTCAAAAAGAATTACTAAACATGTGCACCATAATCAATCATATCAACATCAGTTAAGGGAATGAATAAATTACCTCCGGATTCCCATTTGTCTTATCCTCTACAACAAAATTATCATCTCCAGCCCATGACACAATACCCTCTCCCCTGACCACAAGCATAGAGCTCAATCCCACTCCAAACTCCCCTGTAAAATAGTGACGATAAAAAAAAAAAAAAAAAAAAAAACATTTATATTAAACAAAAAACTTTCAATGACTAATCAGCTAATTACAGATGCTCATTATAAGCTAGTGCTACTACTGAAATATATCAGGAACAAGTAGGAATCATCAAACAATCGGTACACCTCAAAACTAAAGTGTAGTGAAGCTAGAATTTCATCTATGTTTAATACAGACCTTTATGATTAATTACCAATATAAACTCCAATTTTTACTAGAAAACATCATCAACCAATCTCAGAGGACAATTTATTATTTTATTTTATAAGTAAATAATAAAAATAGAACCAATTGTGTGTGTATGCACTTACAATGCCATCCAATCACAAACTGTATGATAAGTTTGTTGATTTTTATAATAACTAACAATCTGAGAGAACCACTATGAGTGACAAATCTCTTGATCTGAGTATTTAACACAACTAGGGTCGAACTCGCTATTCATTGTTTATTTGATTTCTAATTTCTAATTTCTAATTTTAACGATTATTAAATTAAAAAATATTTTTAAACAACGAAAATGCTCTCTTCTCTTCTCTCATTTCTAAATCACATTCCAAGACATAACACTTAACTTGGAACCTAAATTTTGTTCAAATTAAAAACAGCAATGAATACCGCAAAACACATACCAGGAAGAAGATCATCGAAAGAGGGGAAACCCTCCAAACTCGTCTCCGCTTGGGACTGAGCCTCCTCAACAAGGTAACGAAAATCCGCACCTTTACTCTTGGGCAAGACAACATCGACGGTTCTGCTTGCAATTCCAGACCCAGAATCCAATTCATCTCCATCATCCTCCTCGTACCGGTCCCAATTCGAGGGAAGCGCGGAACGGTGGCTTTTCTTCTTCTCCTCGTTCCCTTGCTGTTTCCCCAATGGTTTCTTCGCAGCTGCAGCAGCGTCATTGGGGCCAACAGAAGAAGACGATGATGACGGGGCTTTGGGCTTGTGGCTATGGTGAGTTTTTTTGCTGTGGTGCTGCGTGTGGCTTCTCTTTGATTTCGCCAAAGCCTTCACGTCCATTGGAGGCGAATGTTGCTCGCTGGGGTTTTCAATTCGACATTGCTTTTAAGTGAATGATGAAAGGATTATTGGAATTGAATTGATTAGAAAATTTAGGGTTTAGAGTTTAGACAAAGGTTGAATTGAATCTAATCTACGATTGTAAGAAACCAAGATCACCCGAACGGCGTCGTTCCAGATCTTAAGCATAAGCAGCATCGTTTTTAAGTGTATCCCACTCAACTCTATCTGTTGTGCAAAGTCCTTAAACGCGCGTTTCGGTTGTTTTTGGCAGGGGAAAAAAGTCTTGGGCCCATATTCATCTTATTGTTTTGGTTGGAATGTAGCCCTCACTTGTATTTTAAGGGCTTATATGTGGGCCTAGCCCAAACTAAGAAAATTGTGTCGTATTACTATTTTACTTCTTGATTATATAGTATTTGTTGAGCCAGAAAATAAAAGAAAAAAGATGAAGCGCAAATTGTAGGTTAGAAATCTTAAACATGATATTGAGGCTAATATACGTAAGATACATGACAAATTCTAAGGTAGAAAATTTAAAGATCTTTTATAAACAAATGGTCGATAATACATTTTTCATGGTATATTAACAAGATCAATCAATGTTCAAGTACATGTTGATTGATAGCTGATCGTCGGAAAGAGCTTTAATCTGTTGCAGATAAAAAGGTGGTGTGCATGCAATTTTAACATGTTTGAATTGCCTTGGGAAATTAAATTACCATCAACATAATCTATGAGACCACTTTGTAGACAAGTACAACCTTTAATTGAATTATATCCAAGCATGATAATTAGAGAGCTAGCTAGATAGTACTTTTGGATGAAGTTGAGTGCCACTGTTTAAGAAATATGAGTGCTAATTATCATTTTCAAGGGTTTAATTTGTAACAACGATAATCATAAGAGAGAGTTGGAAGTTCAAACGTTTCTATCGGAGGTAGCAGTGGTATCCATATTGAAAATGGATCATTCATAAGAAAAATGTATGTGATGCAAATGACAAGATTAATTAGCATTTTCGTAGACTCTAATCTGTTACTATAACAAGTAGTATTCTTTATGCAAAAATTTATCTTTCACCAAACACACCTTTACTGTTCTCTACTTTCTTCAAAGAAAAAAGGAATTGTGACCTACTAATTTTTTGAAAAGCCACCATCAATTTATATAGACATGCAGCAAGGTAGATAACAAAGATCACTTTTTATACATTCACTTTTATTTCCTTTGGGGACCAATTAATGTTAACGTACACTTTCATTGGTACAAGGAGGGTGCGTTTTGTAAAAATCTGTCTTTTTGCTCCTTTCTTTCCCCATCCAAATTTGCCAATAATTCAAGGGAGCTATATAATAAAGGACAATTCCCTCTGTTGATTTCTTCTTTGTATTAAACTTTGTTCTTTTTTTCCATGGTGTAGTGGAACTTCACTGTTAATGCCCTCATATAATTCTTGATTGTGACCTTCCTGGAAAACACAGAAAGAAGATAGCTAGATAGTGATATGACCTTGTTTGCTAGTATATCATCCAACTTGACATAGATTTTCATGACTAAATTATTTCTCTGGTTTGAGCATTATTTGGTGTCTGTCTCTCGCTCTTGCACTCTCTTTACATAATATACATGGTCCCTACCACCTCTATATAAAGGGAATTATTAATTAAGGCCTCCTTGAGTAACCTTAATTGAAAAGTAAAGAGAAAGACAGTGCTAGTGCAAGGTTTAGTTTTGCTTTCTCTGACCCTCCTAAGAAAGCGAATCCTCTTAATAAATTAATATTAAGTCTTGATTTGATACTAAGTTCAATCTTCTTAAATAAAATTTTAAATTTAGTTTTACGATAAAAAAACACAATTCTAATGAAATAACACATAAAAATAAACTATTATATTTTTTTTACCAAGATTAATCATCAACAAAATCAATAATAAACTTAATGAATAATATGATTAGAAAAATATATATATTTTAGATTACATACATGATAATATCATAATTTGGTAGATTGAGATTATAGACTTATAGTGGTGGTCAATTTCATATCAAAAGTACACGGTGCTTGCCTCTTCAGCCTCGCTCTAAGGGCGTTGAGAGAAACATATCCAATTGACAATCCTTAATCCTATGCATTATGTATATAATTGACTGTTGGTAAGTAAATGATCTCTTATTAATTACTTGATTTAAATTTGGTGGGGGCATATAGAAGATTTAATTAACTCACATAGAATCACGCTTATTTCTTATTGATAGAAATCTAACCATAAGTGATAACGACTTCATTTTAAAATACTACGTGCTTTTCCAATTAATGTTGACCAAATATAAAGTTATCAATCATACACAGCCCACCTTATAGCACTCAATATATACACCAGAGATAGAAAGAGCTAGAGATTAATCATTAATGCATGATATATATACTTTGCGTGTTTGTTTTTCAATCAAATATAAAATATATATGCTAATTATTGATCTGATTTTTAATTCTTGTTTATCCACTACTGAAGGCTTAAAAAAGAGAGAGAGAGAGAGAGAGAGAAAGAAAACACTTACATTATGAAGGTTAATTGTGTACCGAAAGCTTATCAAAACTTATCCTAAATTCATTATCAAACCACCAATCATATATTAAAAAAAGTCGAAAGTGACAGACAGTGAATGGCAATATATTTGAAAAAATAGTACATTTGAAAATGTAAAACAAAATTACAAAGCTTTGATCTCAAAGTAAGTCTGTTACATTGTTATTCTAATGAAGAAACCTACTGATACAATAATGCATTATAAAGAAACCAAGCATATCTCTCGAAAAGTGAAGTACAAATTTGCAAATCCAAAAGAATATTCATGTGCTGCCTTATTTTCCCCCTGTAAAGTTGGTTGGCTAAAACGCAATAAGATATCTTCTAACATGTTGACATGTGTATAGAAAATGACCTTAAAAATAAAATAAAAATAAAGGAAAAGGAAGAACAACAAAGAAAATAATTATTAATTGAGTAACATAAAAAAAAGGCACATATTCTCCAGCTTTTGATAAGCAGAAGCATGTGAGTTCCTGTAGAGGAATCCTAGATCTAACAGACAATATGGACAATTATTCCAATTTAATTAAGCTAAATCTAACTCGTTGAATTTTTTGCACTTTTCAAGATTACCCTTTGATTTCTAGCTACTAATTTGCATACATAAAACCTTATGTTATGTGTTTTAGTTTAAATGTTAAAAGTGTATCTGACATTCGTAATAAGCACTCGGATGATATAGCTTGACTTACAAGTGTGTCATAATTTGTGGATGAAAAAGATGACAAAATCTTAGTTGCATTCAATTACATGCAAGCCTTCAAATTTCTAAGGGAATACTTTTTTACTTAGATTTCACAAATTAACAAGTCTAATAAAACATGTGTTTCACTTCTAAATCAATTCTAATAGTGTCTTTTTTTTTTTTTTTCTTTCAAAAGGGACAAAGTAAGAAACAAACATAGCCTTGTTGACAACAATTTCCTTTTCCTAAACAATCTATCTCCTTGTGTTTTCAAAATATGGCCACTGCTTCTAATTAACTATGTTAAGAGAGAGAGAGAGAGAGAGAAGGAGATCGTTAATTAATTTGAATATAGGAATCTCACGAGGCCTTGAAAGTTGGAGTCTTTGGGTGAAGTGTTGGAGGTGTAGAGAATATTCTAGTGCCACCAAAGTTCAACAACAAAACTCCAAAGATTTATATTAAACAAATGCTACAAAAAGAAGAAATCATTAGATTATGATTAAGGATTAGAAATATTAATAGTTAAAGTCAGCCCACAAGGAGACGACTACTCAAACTTCCAAAAATTCACTGCCTTTGTCAGCTGGCTGTCTCCTTCCATTTTTATAGTAACTTTCTATTTCCCCCTCTTTTGGACCAGCTAGTAAATTATACATTAATTCGTATTAACAATTAAACCATATCAAGTAAAAGCCATAGGATGAGTGTAAGTTCATGTTGCATTTATAGACCGGTAAAATATATCGAATGAGAAAAATTATGTTCAATTTTTAGTGCGTAAGATTTTTTTGATTAGCAGTAAATATTTATTGTAAGTGAGATTAATTTTTTGACTTAATTAATTGAGAAATATTTATGATTTCTTGACCTAGAAAAAAGAATCAAGTAAAGACTCTAATAGCAATGATAAGATTTACTTAAATGTAGGCTAAAATATATTTTTTAGCATCTATAAATATAATAAGTGGTAACTTAGAATAATTTAAGAATTTTAAAATATATGAAGACCATAATTAAAAAAAAATAAGATGATTAAAACTAAATTTAACTTTATAAAGTTAAAAAGATTACATAGATGTGTGTATATATAATTTCATAATCATGCGAATCTATTGTAAACATAATTTTTTTTAAAAAAAAAAGAATACTTATAAATATAACAAATTGTGATCATTTAATTGGTTAGTTATTATATTACTTAATGAGTTAAATAATACATAAAATAATAAATTTAGTAAATTAAATTAAAATTCTTTATTAATTGGTGGTATATT
Organism: Amphicarpaea edgeworthii; assembly: GCA_014843725.1. Lineage (NCBI taxonomy): Eukaryota > Viridiplantae > Streptophyta > Magnoliopsida > Fabales > Fabaceae > Amphicarpaea > Amphicarpaea edgeworthii. The sequence goes on along the minus strand of CM026323.1, from coordinate 6,822,928 downwards.
TTCTTATTCTTATAATAAATTTCAATTAAATTTAAATACTTATAACCAAAAGAAAAAAAGAAAGAAAGAAAAGTCTAGCGTTGAAGGTAAGCAAACTTAATTCTTCTCCCTTTTTTTCTTGCTTTTGTGATGCATGGTATGGTTGACGATAGTGGAGAAGACTTTTGTTTCATATACCTCCTCTGATAATCTTATAGAAGTATATAGCTTATTAATAAATGAATTAAAAAAGGTAGATGCAGCTTTATTTAACAACCAATTAATTTGTTTTCCACCTCTCCCTCTCTCCAAATCATTACTAGAAAAAACATAATTTTTGTGATTTAAACCGTTATGCTAGTCCTCAGGTTAAAACATTTCCAGCTAATATGTTAAACCTTTATTTAAAAGAAAAAGAAACTGTACGTAAAAGATGCTGAGAAAAAGCTATAAAGTATAAAATAATATCTAGCATCCAAAAATTTGCAAGAGAAGAAAAGGTAATAATAATAATGAGGTTCGATAGGGTCTTCAGTTCATGTTAAGAATAATGAATTGAAATATATGTTTCACTGCTTGGTTACATCACACAATTATATATATATGATGGTAATAGTGAATGATAAAAATAAAATATAAGAATAACAACAAACAACAACAATAAGAATATTAAGAACATAGAAACGTACAACTATTAAAAACCAATAATAACAACGCTAGAAATTTAGTTCATCATGTGAGACATGGTCATGTTATCATGATCTTGACGATTATTCCCTTTTTTGTGTGTTCTTTCGTCGTTTCCTTTGGATTTGAGAGTTTGATGAGTGCATGGACACACGTGCATGGCTGTTTTCTAGCTAGCTAGGAAGAAGACTTCAAAACATGAACAGATAGATAATATAATGGAAAATTTGATCTCTCTCTTTCCCTTGAATCCTGTGGCAAACAATATTGGCATTAATATTTACGATATTTTGGTATCTCTGATCAATCTTCATCGATCGATAAATGACGTGCACTTTCGCTTTGACTAGGTTCAAAAGACTCAGTATTTTGCCTTTTGTCGAACATCAACGTTTAAATAAAAGAAAAGGGTCTTTGTGACTGGGTAGGCTTGTCTTTCCAAGTCACACTCATCACACTTCACACATGATCGACGCAATGATTTTTCTCTTTAGGATGGAAATAGCTCTTGCCTTTGATTTAATTTTAAATTGCTAGCTGCACTGGTTAGGGTAATTGAAGCTGTCAATTTTTTTTTTTAATCTCATAGTTTTTTTAATATAGTGGAATGATTCGAACACAGGCTTCTCTTACTCTTCCTTCTCCAATCTCCTTTTTCATATATTACTATTTTATGTATCTTATAAATGCACCTCAGTTAATATTTTTGAGCAACCAGTTTTATAGAGGCATGATTATGTAATTAACCTTATACTCCATAAGTATAACTTAAAGTTTAATGATTGAATAAAATGAATAAATGGTATAGTTTTTTTTTAAGCTTTCACTCTTGATTCCTGTGATAAAAGAAAGAGAATATGAGTAGTGATTAACAGTATAATTTTTATTTTTTTTGTACTTTCAGATATTTTTAACTTTTTTATTTATATAACTTTTAAAATAATTTTATAAAAATCAATTAACTCATCATAAATAAATAATTGAGATTTACCTAGATAATTAACTAACTAGCTATCGTACATTGGAAGTAGCATAAGCCAGCAATATAGCAATATATATTCAGTAAGCCTCAAAACTCATGAAAACTCTTGTTGAAGGTGAAATTTTTGGCTTTGAGAAGAGGTTTGAAATGTGTGATATTTACATCGTAAAGTGTGTAAATTTTGTTGAATGAATAAAAAAGTAAAACAAACAGATCCTTCGATGGCAGTGTCTAATTACATTTTTTTTTTTTTCATTTCATTTCAAATGAAAATTAAGACATGTATGATATATCTAAAGAAAATTGTATTATGATTTTAGCGTATAGAGAAAAAGAAAATTGTATTGACAAACAAATTTTTGCAAGGTCATGAATGAGGTTAAAAGAAAAGACTAAAGTTTCTTTCAAACCCACAACAAAATGTTAACACCTGTCATGCCTTATAAACATGGCTTCTTCACTCAAAATTAATTTTGCTGGATTCGCCTTTTACAAAAGATCTGGCTTATTTTCAGGGATAAGTTAGAATTATATTTCAAGTTATCCTAATTTATAGATCCATATGTCTTTTATTCTCTTCTAAAATTTATATTTTTTAATAAATTGTATTAATAATATTTTTTACTTAATTGATAATGTTTTATATATAATATATAAAAAATATGATACTATAGATTTATTGATATTATTTGTTTTGAAAATTGAACCACAAAATATACCTTTTAATTTCATACTTTATTAAAATCATTGTTTAACTATATATAATTTTAAAACTTATATATTATTATTATTATAATAGTTTATCAACGGAAAAAATGCCAAATGTTAAGATTGTCTTTATTAGTAAGTTAATCTTTGTTAGCAGAAAAATAACTACTAATATTGATATTTTACATTATATGAATATTTGATGTAATGGTATATACATCAATAATATTCTTTACCGATAAAATAATGTTAGTATAATATATCTTACTATTAGTTATAAACTTGTAATTTTTTACAATAATATTAGTTTAGTTTTTATTAGGAAAGAATTATATTAATAAAAGCTAATTGATATTAATTTTTTAGTAAATGAAATTTGTTTCAGTGTGTTGTTAAAAAAAAAAAAAAAGATAAATGACACCTTTACCAAAAAGAAAAGTTTGAAAACTAGTGAAACATAAATTTGGAATATAATTAATGATTTGGATGGGATGCTTTGATGGTTACATACGTACACAACTAAAGCGATGAAATACCATATATGTTGCTAAGTTGCTTCAATTTGTTTATGCTTTCTAGCTAATATTGAGCATTACTATACCATATATATACTTTGGCTTCGGATACACACATATAGTAATAGTACAAGCAAAGGGATTTCTTACTATAAAATAAACAAACTAGCTACCAGAAAAGGTTATTGGATGAGAAAAAGGATTAAAATAATAAACAAAGAAAACATTACTATAACTCAACAACAATTATGGGATAATCATTCCAAATGGAGATTAACTTTCTTCCGACCTCATCATATGTGTCATCATACACCTTTGCTTCATCACTTCTTTCTCCCTTTCTTCTTTGCCCCCTCCTTTATCTCTCTCTCTCTTTTTCCTCTTTAACTTTTCACCGCCTCTCACAGCATCTTGAGTTGTTTTTATTTTATTCCACCTAAAAAGTAGATAATTAAATCAACTGAAACATGAGAGAGAAAGAGAGAGAGATCCCATCTTGCATATACCACCACTTTGTGCTGTTTAGGGTTGGAGGCATATATAATTAGCAAGGCTTCTTGTGTTTTCTCTTAATTCATCAGCCACTAATATATAGTACTTCTTCCCTCATCAGTCTAGTACTCTTATTTGTGTGAGTGAGTTTCTTATTGAAAAATTGAGTCAACAAACTGAGAAATCTGAGACACAGTTTTTGAAGATGCTAAGAAAGATGGATGAAGGAGAAATCATCATCACAAATGCTTTCCCTCAGAATCTAACTGCTTCTTCTGCTGCATCTAGTAATAATAACAACAACAACCCACCTCCTGCTTTGAAGAGGAAAAGAAACCTCCCAGGAAATCCAGGCATGCTTGTTTCTTTCACTATGTTTTTTTTTTTTTTTTTATTGATAAATGTTAGTTTTGTTAAAAATATAAGTAGAAACATTTTTTCATCATACCCTTCTCTATATAATTTCTCTTCATCGATATCTCTTCTACATAAGCTTTATTTTATATATAGGTAATGAAACAATAAGTAATGAAAAAGCAACTGTTGTCACTAAATTAATTTTGTCATAATAAATTCTTTGAATTCTTTTTTGGTAGTGTATATTCAAAGCTAACATGCTTTCTCATCAAGAGTTACACGAATGATTTAATAAGTGAAGTGAATCTTTCTTTCTATTTGATGCACAGATCCTGAAGCAGAAGTGATAGCCCTATCACCAAAGACACTGATGGCAACAAACAGATTCTTGTGTGATACATGTGGGAAGGGTTTCCAAAGGGACCAAAATCTCCAACTCCATCGACGTGGACACAACCTTCCATGGAAGCTGAAGCAGAGGACGGGGAATGAAGCAAAGAAGAGGGTTTATGTGTGCCCTGAGAAGAGCTGTGTCCACCACGACCCTTCAAGGGCTCTTGGAGACTTAACTGGGATCAAGAAGCACTTTTGCAGAAAGCACGGTGAGAAGAAGTGGAAGTGCGAGAAGTGCTCTAAGCGCTATGCTGTGCAGTCGGATTGGAAAGCTCACTCCAAAACCTGTGGCACCAGGGAATACAAATGTGACTGTGGAACTATCTTTTCAAGGTAATAACTGAATATATCTTTTGGTTTGAGGTTGGAAATATTTTTAACTGATAAAAATAAAAGCATGCACTAAATTAGTCTTTTCATCTGAAGTTTTTGCTCATCACAAATCCTGTTACCCATCTTATAGCAAGTTTTTTTGTTTTTGTTTTGCAAAAGTGGTATAAAAACAACAACTCGGTCTCTCTTTCTCTCTCTGGGTTTATGCTGACTATTTGGCTTTCAGGAGATAAAAAAGAGAATATTGAGGCTTAGTTTCAAACAAGGACTTGAAAGATGCCAGTGCCACACAAGTTTCTGATAAGCCTTTTTTGTTGGCAACCTTAGCCCTAAAAAACGACAAAAGTTATTAGTTTGGAATTATCTTATGTAGTTACCTATATGTATGTGATTATTAATTCAGATTTTCCGTGGCAAGATACAGTTTAGTTTGAGATTGTAACCCCTATAGGCTAGTTTTTAGTATCGTACAAGTCATAATGTCTTAGTCATGGTATCATGTTACTCATGTTTGGACTTTTGTCTTCACCTTAGTACGAATAATGCGTCAAAATCGAAAAGTGACAAATTGTTACCACGGAGAAAATAACATTATATATTTGAAGTGAGTTTTGTGTCGACACGAAATCCAATGCACCAAAATGGAGAAGCAGCAACATTTCATTACTATAAACTATAAATTACTACTATACATAACATAACCTTTGAGTTTGTGTTTAATGTTTTTCAAGAAATGGTCTAGCAACTAAATCTTTGTTATTTACTGTTACATACTTGAGAATCAGCGGTTGTCAAACTGATAAACAAACACATAATTTAGACTTCTTAAATGTATATATTGTTTGATTATTATTATTATTAAAATTAAAATTATTATGATGATTTTGCTAATGGTTTGTGATCAATACTTTTGGTTGAACATGCAGGAGAGACAGCTTCATAACTCACAGGGCCTTCTGTGATGCATTGGCAGAAGAAACAGCTAGGGTAAATGCAGTAACAGACATGAACACCTCCTTAGGGGGCAACAACATTGGTTACAACATGATTGGAACATCCCTAGTCCATAACAACAACAACATGGCAACCCCTACTTTTCCCTCACTTTTCAAGCCAGTTTCAAGCACTGCTACTGATGAATTAACAAGTAACCAAACCTCTAGGGGAATATCACTACCCCTTTGGATGAATCAAACAATATCTTCTCATCAGGCTCAAGAAACAATATTGGTCAACCCCAATTTTTGTGACACAAGCTCTTCATCAGCAACAATGTATGGTAGCAATAACTCAATTCTCCAATGCTCAAATATTCTTCCACCTTCTTCTAATAACAACAACTATCAGCTAAGTTGGGTGTTTGGAACTAAGCTTTCCAATAGTAGTAACAACCAAGAGATGATGATAACAACAACTAGCACACCAAACAACACAAGTGTTCCTTCTTTGTATAGTTCCCAACACCAACACCAAACATGTTCATCATCATCAGCAAACATGTCAGCAACAGCTTTGTTGCAAAAAGCTGTTCAGATTGGAGCAACAAGTTCAAGTGACCCTTCATGGCTTGGAAGCTTAGGTTTGAAATGTGGCAACAACAGTAGCCAAGGTCAAGATGGGAATAATAACAATAACAAGTATAGTGGCATCATGTACGGTTCATCGAGTAATTTGGTGCTCAATGAAGATAACAACTCTGCATGTGAATTGTCACAAATGCACCCTCACAAACGTAGACACGTGTTCAATGAAGAAAGTGGAGGGGGGCAAACTAGGGATTTTCTTGGGGTTGGTATGCAAAACCATTTGCCACACTTCATCAATCAAGGGGTGGACTTGATTTGAAGAGATGTGTATGTATTCAATGAAAAAAAAAGGTTTTTTTTTTCACACTCATTTCAGAATGTACACTTTGGAAGGAGGATCAAGAGAGTGATAACGTGATGAAGAAAAGATCATGAAAAGAGAGATGGAGAAATGTGTAAGTAAATTAAGTGTAAAATTGGAGTGTGAAAAAAATCTCAAGTTGATATTTAATTGTGAAGTTTAAATTAAATATCTTGCTTTCTTACCTTTTCTTTCTCTATGTTTGTTTGTTTTGTTTTTTTTTTTTTTTTATGAATGTTATTCGTCAATATGTTAATTTTTGTAGGGAAAAAAAATAAAAACGCTATTTCTCTTTCTTCTTCCTTTAACCATCTAACAATATATATATATATATAAAAGCAAATGTGGATGAAGTTGGAATTGGAGTAACAGAATTCAGTATCTGGAAACTTTGCAGAGAGGAAAAGGTGGGATCATTGAGTGCTTGATGAGGAGGGCTAAAAAGTTTGCTGTTAGAGAAATTAAAAAAAAAAAAAAAAACTATTGAAGGGTTTGAAAGGAGAGATATATAGAGATCCATACATGCATATTCTTTTGAATGCTGAAAGCTGACCCCTTTTAAAAAATGGTGCATGGCTTTAATTTTTGATAAAAGGGTTGTGGAGTAGTGGGGCAAAGCAAAGGACAAAGCTTTGGAGTCCATTATTGCGTGTACAGTTTTATTCATTCATCTCTCTGTTGTGTTGTAGACTTGTAGTTCGTGTCTTTGTCAAAATGGGCTTAAAAAGGAGAATTTTCCAGTGACAAAAAAGCATCATTCTAGTACAAATAGGCTTTTAGCTTATAGGTTAAAAATAAATTAATTAATGTACCCTTTTCATTCAACCCTGCAATATGCATATTTGTAGTATGACGAGATTGGCTAAGTTTTCTAAGCATGCAGAAAAATATTGGAGCTAAGAAGATCGAGCTAGGCACATTAAATTATGAGTTTATTATTATTATAAGTTTTATTTTCTCTTCATTTTAATTACTACTTGCTTTTTCTTGGTTCCCAACCCCTTCCTCTTCTTTCCATGCCCTCAGCGGAAAGTGCGGTAATATGCCTTTTTCATTGGTCTCTAGGGTTAATATATTATTGGTAAAAAAAATTTACGTTTGCAATTGAATAAAAGTTATGTTAAGTATAAACCTTTTAAAATAACTATTATAAAATTCATAATTTTCTCATATGTGAGAATCATTATTTGGATGATAGCATAAAAATACAGTAGTTTACAAATAATTACTTGTTTATTCATCTATCAATGTCTTTCGACTAAGGAATATGCCTAACCATAAATTAGTAATTAACTTGCCCTATGTAAATTTGAAAAGAAACAAAATTAGAAGAGAGAAATAAATATTAAATTTAAATTAAATAGAAAATAGAATGACAAAAAAATTATTTTTTTGTTATTCACAGTCCTCCAATCACACAAGATGATTAAACATTTCACTGTTTTGGGTAATGTTTTGTGAAAACTCATGTTTCTATAAAATAAAAATAAAAATAAAAAAAATAGTACTAGCTAGAGAAAATGGACAAATTAAGATGGAAATTAATATATACCAAACAAGTGTTTACTATAAGAAAAACCTCTATACATCATTACTGCTGAACATTAAACTTTTCACTGTTTCATGTTGATGGATTTAACAGTGACCAATATTCGACTGGTTGCATTTTATCAATCAAATTGTAAAGTATCAAAAGAAAAAAAAAAAAGTAAAAGGGAAGCCACATTCTCCAGTCTTGACGGCCGTACCCTCTGCTCTTTGATTTTGCTTTTACTTTTGCCTACGTTATGGCTTGTAGGGTGGGACAAGTTTTTCAAATGATTGTTCACGACTACTATACCATAAAATCTACATATATTTAATCCAAAATATAGCAAAATATCTATTTCAAAATGATCATAAGATAAGTATATGAGGAATATGTGTCGAATGATGATTGCAATGAGTCTAGGTCGTAAAAGCTTCTTCATGTCACGATTCACATTTTTCTTTTGATATGACAACACTAATTATGAGTTTGGTTTGGCCTAGTGATGAGTACGTACCAATTAAAATTTCTGTATGAAAAAAGATTTTATTAAAAACATAATATAATTTTTAGCGAGTAACTTTTATTTTTCAAAGGAATAAATAAGAAAATTGATTAAGACTGTTCGCTTATATATTATTTATTCTTTCATCACTACTACTTTTTTCATCTATAACGACACTTCACAATTATGGTTTAGAACAGAGAAAAAAAGATAGTATTTTTAGTCAAGGTAGCCTGTGTTTTACACAAGTTGATAAAGTTTAGTATTTAAAATAAGAAATACTCTTATATAGTTATATACATGGAGTATAAAATTATTTTATACAGTGGATTAATTATAATTTATTCTTATAATAATTTTTAAAATAATTTTATAAAAATTAATTATCTTATCATAAATAAATGATTATAATTAACTAACGATATAAAATAATTATAAATTTTATATTTCATGGTAAAAAAATATTTAGTATATATATTAATTACAACCTTTTTTTTAACGCATACAATGATTAGTAATATATTGAAAAAATATATATATTCAAAAGAGACACTTTGTTAAAAAATAGTTTAAATTCATCATATATTATGAGATTTCTATTAAACTTGTTATTTTATATATATATATATATATATATATATATATTTTGATAAAAAAAAAATTGATACCTTTTGACAAAAATATTAGTAACGTTTTTTTTTAAAGCCATATTAGTAACGTTGTACTTGGGTAATACTAAAAGGTTATTTAAGTCTATATTTTTATCTTTGTATTTATTCTCTTTTTTATCCTATTTTATAGATATTAAAAGTTCACAATTCACATGCCCACTGCTTAGTTATGTATAAAATGAATCACAAATTTTTCACTTATAACCTTTTTATCAAATTTCTACTATGCCATAAAAATAGTTTTTAGGTGTATGGAGATCCAAAGTTTTGACAAGGGAAAAGATACAAATTAAATTGATCCAACAACAATATATATGAATAATTTTAAATGAGGAAATTATGTTTGGGGTTTGTTTTAATTACACATACATTCCTTCCTATTTTTATCTCTACACAAAAATTTTTAATTTTTTTTTATTTCATTACACTTGGATTCCTTAACTCTTAACTTTTTATGTCATGTGATTAACACATTATTTTTATTTTTATTTTAAAAAATGTACTTATCTTCTTTTTTTAAACATTGGAGAATGGGGTCGTTGTCGTCACGGATAACACGGATAAGGTTGTTGTTGGGTTGGAAGTTATCGCGAACAAGGTCATCATGTCGGGAGTCACGACGACTGACGTGGTCGTCGAGTACAAAACAGAAAACTCTTATAAAAAAAAATATTTCTCCTTTAAGAAAATGATATCACGAAATAGAGGAAGAGAAACAATTATCTTCCTTTTAAAAAAATAGTAGCACAAACCAGAGAAAGAAAAAACAATTATCTTCCTTTTGAAATAACAGTAACACGAAACAAAAAAAAGGAACCATTTTTTGTTTAGGTCATTTAAATATAAAGGTAATTACAGTATTTTTAAATAAACCAATTAAAATTAAATATGAATTTATTTAAAAAAAAACTAATAGCAACGTAACATAAAAAAAGGGTGTCAAAATAATGTTAAAAAAAGAAGAAATACATGTGTAATTAAAATAAAACGGGAAGTGTTGCTATAATTTATTTATTTTAAATTGTTTCATGAATGTCATTTCAATAACCAATTAATTTTTAATCTTAACCTTATTCCTTGGAAAGGAGAAACGAGAATACAAAATAAAAATAAAAATAAAATACAAAAATTTAAAGGTAAAATAAAATACAAAAACAAAATACTGCAATATTTTAGAGTACAAACATTTATATTAAAACACTCAAAATTAAATGAAATCAAATACAAATCTTAATAATTTAAAAAGTTCAATATGTGAGTATTTATTCTTGACATATATATCATATTTCAAAGAGAGCATTTTTTTTAAAAGAAATATTTTGGAAGACACTGGAGAATTCTTTGATTGATTCATAATTATCAAATCATGATACATCAAAATTGTAAATAGAAAGAAACAAACAAAATTATCAACTATCCGTGCTTGGTGTTCACCTCTCAACATGACGAATTAATGGAGCAAAATTCAAAAACAGGAACAAATGGCCACACGTACTTTGGGGAATTCGAAATGGATAATGTTTTCATCTTTTAGACCATTTGTTTTTATTAACAACAAACTTGCCAAATTCGTCATCTTAATTAGCAACCATGTTACTTTCTTTGATTGTCAACAAAAAAAAAAAACAAATCTTGTCAAACTCTTCGGCCTTCAATATATATTGCTTCATTCTCACTTCATATTGTAAAGGAAAAAAATTCTTTCAACTTGGACACAACTTTGTCATCACCCATAGGTGGCGGACGAAGCTTATCTTCAGAGTGCACTTGTACCACTCATTTTTTAAAATTTATTAATAAAAATTATTTTTAACCAAAAAAATTACCAAAAAAAAAATATTTTTATTTTCATTTCATATAATTTTAAATAAGTTGAATTTATTTTTTATAATTTGTCCCCCAGTTGGGATCCTAGGTCCGTCACCGTCACTCATCACCCCATCCTCAGGGGGAAGTAGCGAGACTCATACTCCAAGAGGGAGTCAAGTTTGATTTTTTTTTTTAATCAATAAATATTTATTATTATTATTATATATATATATATATATATAAAATTTCGTCAATATTTTATATATAAGCTTATCAAGGATTAATAAACAATCTTTAATATTCAAATCAATATAAATAAAATACTATATAATACAATAATTTATTATATTTAAGGTAATAATAACAATTTAAGAAAAGAATATTAAAAGAAAGAAAGAAAAAATAATGATATTATGATATTTAATTTAAAAAAGAAAAAATATAATTATCTTTCTAATAAATACTAGCTATAAAAAGGAAATAAAATTTTATTCTAAAAATTAAAATAAAATAGCCAGAAAGATAAAATATTTTATCAAAGTTAAGGAATTGATTAATAACATTTAAATATTAGTATTATCTCTAAAATTAAATCCCCATTAAATAAAAGTAATTACTAAAAAAAAATAGCATATATATGGTATATATATATATATATATATATATAAAAACTCTAACTTTCTCTTTTCGATATTATCTACATTATTTCCCACCATTCATATATTGGATGTTTAATTTGAAGGAAAGTATTTGAGAAAATATCACTAAACATTTAAAAAAAAAAAAATCAGGGCCGAACTCCTAACCTGACTCCCATACCCTATATATAATTGGATGCACCTTTCATCTTTTGCACTTGCCACACTCCTTACTTCCTGGATCATAATTAAGTAATAAACCAATTACATAGCTTTTTTTTTAAGGGAATACATAGCTTTTTTTTTCTTCTTCTTCTTCTAGATATGGCAGATAAAACTAAGGCATGGTTAGTTCTATCTTTTCTTCTATTGGTTGCAAATTGCATGCAACCATATTGCGCCAATGGAGAATCGCAAGTTCCTTGCCTTTTTATCTTTGGTGACTCTCTATCTGACAATGGAAATAACAACAACCTTCAAACAACTACAAAGGCCAAACACAAACCATATGGCATCGATTTTCCATTTGGCCCAACTGGAAGATTTACCAATGGACAAACATCAATTGACCTAATTGGTAGAAACATTCTTCTCTATGTTGATGTAATTCACCATTATTTTAAGAGTGTTAATTTATTTTATACATTGTTAGTAATTGAGTATAAGAAAACATACGCCATCAACTAATCATAAACCAAGATCTATTAATTTTCTTAACCCCACAATTTTTTTATTTAGTTAACTCATTAGTGTTTAACTATTGCAGCTCAACTTCTGGGATTTGAGAAATTCATCCCACCCTTTGCAAACACTGGTGGCTCAGACATACTTAAGGGTGTCAACTATGCATCTGGAGCAGCTGGGATTCGCCCAGAGAGTGGCACGCATATGGTATATTAATCGAGAAATGCTAACGACATTCTATCGGACATGTAAAAAATGTTTGAGAGAGTATAATTAACACTTTTCTTATTAAATTAATCAAGAAAAATACTATAAACATCTCTTTCTTTCTTGTACGTTCATCTCTATGGTTTAATTGTTTCTTGGTATATAATTTGAGTGGATTTGTTTCATGCTCCCGCATGCCACTAAATTAGTGTTACACAAATAATATATGCAGGGTGCCAATGTGAATTTGGGAGGACAGATGTCAAATCACAGAGTCACATACTCCACAATTGCTGAGAAACTTGGAGGTTTTGACAAAGCAAAAGAATACCTTAACAAGTGTTTGTATAACGTGAATATAGGAAGTAATGATTACATAAACAATTACTTCCTTCCCCAGTTTTACAAAACAAGTCGTATCTATACCCCTGAGCAATATACAAAGATTCTTATTGCCCAGTTATCTCAGTATATACAGGTAGTATTTTACAATTTTCTGTTTGCTTTTTACGAGTTAATTTGTACTAATAGCATATTATGCATTAATTGTATTAAAAAGTCATTTTAGTCCATTATTCACCTAAAAAAAATGTTATTGTTTTGGGGAGCTGCAGGCACTACATGATAAAGTTGGGGCAAGAAAATTCGTGCTGGTTGGGGTGGGTCTTATAGGCTGCACTCCAAATGCAATCTCTACACATAATAATACAAATGGAGCTTGCGTAGAAGAGGAGAATAGTGCTGCGTTCACGTTCAATGCCAAGCTTAAATCTCAAGTTGACCAATTCAACAACAACCTCTCTGCTGATTCCAAATTCATCTTCATTAGCAGCACATCCGGAAGCCTCAACAGTTCCCTAGGTATATATAGATTAATAACGTGTTTGAATATCATATTATAAGTATTTTTGACAACTAATGTACTGAAAAATGTTCTATATATATTTCTAACAAAAAAAAGCTCTTACTGTGTTTGAAATTTGAAATACTCTATTTAAAGCAATTTATATTTTTGTAGATTAAAAATTTGTTTGGATAGAAATGTTTTTGACAAGTTATCTGTTGTGTTGAATTGAATGTCTTACAATTTGATTTGGGTGCACACAACATTATAACCATGCATATGATCCAATATGTTTGTTCAGGTTTCAGTGTTGCAAATGCTCCTTGCTGCCCAATATCGGGCACAAATGGGTTATGTGTTCCTAATGAAACACCATGCCAGAATAGAGCCACGTACGTGTTTTGGGATCAGTTCCATCCCACAGAAGCTGCAAATAGAATCATTGCAATTAGTTCATATAATGGTTCTAATCCAGCCCTCACTTACCCAATGGATATCAAACACCTTGTTCAGTCTTGAATGATATATATCATGCAATCATAATTTGTATTGAGCTGAATAAGTGCCAATCGAGTTAAATATTCAAAGACAAGAACTATAAGAATGAATCTTCACGTCACATATATTATCTAATTTCACTATCAAAACCAATAGATCATCTAATTTCATGTCACATATAAATTACAGAACAAACAACTCTTTTTTCATCATGGACAAGGAATTACTACATTTATAATTCTGATTATTGTTACTAATTCCCTTATAGAAAGAATATAAGGTTTAATATGTTGAAATGACATTTAAGTCTTTTTTTTTTTCTTTGTTCAAGATAAAATTACAGATATCTCCCGACCTATAGAGATGGACTTCCCACTAAATAGATCGTTTATGTTCTCCCGACCTATAGAGATGGACTTCCCACTAAATAGATCGTTTATGTTTCTGTGAATGCAATGAGAACTAACACTATTGGATCAACCCTTTGAATTGAACACTTAAGTCTTATAACCATAGAGAAATTACAAAATTAGTGACAACACATTTATTTATATTATAAAGGCAATAATTAAATATAATTACGTGTGCAATAAATTAAAACATTCAGGGAAAAAAAAGGCAAACAAACAAACATATTCTGTAGTTCAAGACTCCTTAAGGTAAATTAAAGTCATGTTTGTACAGGCTGATGGTTAGTCTTTAATTACACAACAAGGGCATGATGCCTTTGACACTACTGTACAAACCATGATATAGAATCGAAACTAGGTACCCTCAAAAAAATATAAAGGGAAGAAGGAAAAAAAAAAGTGTTACATCTAAATCTTCTTCTTCACTTCCCCAATCTCTTTATCTCCCTTAATAATGAGTATCTCTATGCATTAGTTTTCAAATGATGAAGCAATTTCTCTCCTTATTCTTTCCCACCTTTCTCCACCTCCTAACTACAGTAGGTTATTATAACTTATTTTATTTTAGCATAACAAATAACTGTAATGCCTTAATATATTATGAATATTCTATGTATATATTTAATATATTTTTTCTCCACCATACCATTTTTCATTCAAGGAATAAAAGGAGCACCTTCATGGATAGGAAAATGGGAAATTACTGCTTGATGAGCATTATTGCTAGGTCTATGTTGCCCTCCTTGATCAAATGAAATGAAATTCGAATGGTAGTATTCAACAAACCCATTATTATTATTATTATTATTATTACTATTTTTGTTATTATTGTTCATTACCTCATGCACACTTTGACCCTTCATTATATGTTGTTTCCCATTAACTGATGATGAATTACCACATTGTCTAGGCTGTGTTTGGTAGAAAACTTTGGACACAACTAACTCCCCCTCCTTTTCCTCTTCATCACTTCCAAGGTGGTATTGGTGCATGACCCAGTTTGTTTTCTCTGGCTTTCTTTGCTTTCCATAGTTTGTGTAGAGCACGAGGATTTTCTTGTAGCCTTTTAACTTTGCAGTGTTGTAGACTGGTCTTGTTTTACCAGTTTTGTGCCAACGTGTCTCGCTTCCATCTTCTTCATCTGAGTGTACCTTTCTCCTTTTCCTTGTTCCTGTTGTGTATGCCTTTGAAGGCCTGTGGAAGAAATGGCGTATAAGGCCATCTTTGCTAACTCCTGAAGTTAAATTTCAATTAAGCAATTAGATGTGTTAATCCATATGCTGAAGTAAAAAAAAAACTGTATGCTCTAATATTCAGTTTGAATAAACTTTTCTAAGAGTATTTTTTAATAGAAAAAAATATGAAAAAAAAAATGAAATAATTTTTTTATAATTAAAATTGATTTTTTTTAATAATTAGTTGGTAGAAATTCTCTTATATATAACTTTTATATAATTGATATAAAACTTCTATAAATTAATTATTAAAAAATCAATTTTAATTTAAGAAAAAAAAATCATTTTACTTTTCTTCCTAAAATCACTTATGAAAAAACTTGTCTAAGCATACCTAAATAATTTTCTCGTCTCTAAAAATATCATGTCTCTTAAACTTACTAGTTTTTATTTGAATTTTATTTTTTTTTAAGAATAAAATCATGTGTTTTTAATGTTTAGTTGGTGAGAGACTAAAAACTATGCTATTTTTGTTGGAAACATGTATATGTGATACGAAGCTAGGTACTACGTAATAGCAAGGTTAGTTGGAGGGTAATATCCCTACTTCTCTAAATGGCATGCATGTTGGATTGAGGTTTAGTCCAAAGGATAAGATAAGTAATTTAAAGATAAACTTAATAAAGTAAATGGTCACATCTTCTACCACAAAATTGTTGCTTCAACAAAACTGATGTTTTCTTCATGTTACAAAAGCCGAAAAGTAAGTCACTTATACGGTTATTCAGGAATTATGTAGCTATGTTGGAAGTCAATATATACCATATCTAAAATGAAACTGTATTTTAATTTGTTAAATGAAGTGTTGGATTTAAGCCTCGTAAATAAAATAAAACATGATTGAAATAAGAAATATCACTAAAAATGTTTTTCAATATTGATAAATACTCTAAACTAATGTTTTTCAAAATTGTTAATGTGATTATTGGACATATAATACAAAGATTTTACTCATAATAAAAAAAAAACTACGATTTTAAAGTTAAGATTCAACACAAATTAAGAAAAATAATTAAAGTCAAGAAATTGTATTCATGAATCAAGAGAAAGAAATATTAGTAATATATATTATTAAATTACTAAAATTTATTAAAAATTTAAAAGTTTTGTAAATGGTAAATTTTAATTAATTAGTCATTTTCCTGTTCGGTAATTTTGAATAAATTTAACCTATGATAGAAAATATATTAAAATTTAGTGTTGCACACTTCTCACAAAGAAGATTTGAGAGATATTGAAATTGACCTGGCAACTTCTCTGGATGAGTATAGCAGATTCCATTTTCGCCTTCAAGAGTTGGAATGAACTCATCAATTAGAGGATGAAGCTTATGAATATCAGATCGCACCTTTGCTTCCAAATGTTCAAGAATCTCTTGATCTGTCGGATCAAACTTCACTCCAGCAGGCAATCCAGGCAAGTCATGAATTCCACCACCCTAATAATTAGTTAATAATCAATCAAATATATTTTGTTAAAAAATTAAGAACACCAAAAAAAAATGAAAAAAATGAATCAAACTAACATATGTCTACACATGTTAATTACATTATATAATGGTCACCCTCAAAAGAAAAAAAAAAAGTAATCAAAAGGGTAATGAATGATATCTACAAATTTCTTAACAAAAAAAGGTTAATGATAATAATAATAAGAAGAAGAAGAAGAACCTGTTCTTGGTATTTGATATGATGGCCACAAGTAGGGCAAGTTCTAATTAAGCTATCTTTTCTTCCCTCCACTATGATGTTAGGGTCACTGCACTGAGTCATTTCCTTGTTTAATTAATTTTCCTCCTCTCTCCCTCACTCATTCCATTTATATGAAAACCCTCTTTAATCTCCCTTTTCCCTCTTCTGCTGCTATAACAAAACAAATGGTGAAATGGAACACAAACTAAAAAGAGATCGAGACCAAGAGGGAGAGAGAGAGAGAGGGAAACGTTTGAGTCAAGAGAGGGATTTAAAGTAGTAATAATTAATAAAAGGGACAAAAGGGAAACTTGTCTCTTCTAAATAGCTTTAATTTGCTCCCCTCATGCCACTACTTGTTAAGGAGTAGTGGGAAGGAATTTAATTCTCTCTCACTTTTTTGCATGAGTAGTAGTGTGATGAATATTATTGCACTAGTACTACTCCTTCCCAATAACTCTCTGAAATGAATGAGATATTAAAAATTAGAGAGGGTTGGTTGCACAGGGAAAATATAAAGAATAAAAAAATGGGATTGCTTTGATCTCAAGTTTAGTCCTGCTTTGTATATATGTGAAAACTTGTGGAAGAATAAATGTAGGGTTTTTCGTTATTCCCTTTTGTTTTTGCAAGTGATTTTGTCCCTTTTAGTCTGACTAAAGGTTTCTTGAATAAATGCAAGGTTTTAATTTGGAAAAGAAACAAATATAATATCGATAGTGAGTTGAGTGGGATTAGGGCAACCTAATGTATAAGCACAAAGAATTTAGGTCCAATGTCACCCTGGAGTGTAGATAAAGTTTTAAAATATATATATATTTAATTAAATAGCAAAAAAAAAAAAAGATGAAATTAAATTGAAGTGGACAATTTTCAGCCAACCATAATTTCATTCCTTCACGTAGACTTCTCATGCATACCAAGAAACCCCTTACATTTCTCTTTCATGTCCTAAGGTGACTTAGACAGTCTTATATATATAGCTCTCAATGTCAACAATGGTTGTAGGCGTACATTATATTTGGCAAAAGCTAACGTGATTTTGTGTCAAGAGGGGTTGTTATTATTATTAAAATACTGGAAAATAATTAATAGTTTTCAACATTTTATTTCCACCAATAAGATCTTTACTTCTCAAGTTCATTCTACACAATTGATTTGTCTAGCTAGATGAACAAGACGTACAGATTTTGTTAATTAATTAATGAGTTTCCCTAAGATTGGAAGTACTGTCCCTACGTTTGTTTATGTGATGGCAGTTGTTCAGTTCCTATGCATTGATATCATGATATGCATATTAATTTGTACATCTAGGTGAAAATAATTGTGTTTAAAATATTCGCTAGCTAATTGAATTAATTTGTTTTATATTTAAAATCATCTAACATTATGATTTTTTAAACGGAAAATATATTTTCTTTTCAAAACATTTTTCTACATATGAAATATGCACATGTATAAATAGATGGGTCAATATAAATAACCTTATATTTCTTATATCTTATCTATGTTATCCATAAATCCGTCCAACCACTACACACGTGCAGATTGTTTGTTCAAACAAAAGAAAAGAATAAATAAAGTTTTCCGGACAATTGGTTGGATTGTAATGTTTCCTTGCAACGACAAGTGTCTTGATTTTTGAATAAGGGGCAGATTTTGCTGTGCTAATGCATATGATGGGCTGATATTCTAGTTCATTTTAAAGCAATAATGTTATCACCTAGTCATAGATTAAGGAGAAAAGTGAAGAATTTTTTTTTTTCATTCATTATCTAATTTCACTAGAAATTCATTTTATATATTAAACCTAGCTTAATTAACTTTAGCTTCGTTACATGATAAACTAATTTTTTAAAATTTATTTAATAAAATAAATGTTTATTTTAATAAAATAAATAATTATATGATTTTTTTATTTAAACTGTTTTTTTTAAATAAATAATATCTGTTTATGAAATAATAACTTATTTTATAAATATTTATGTTAATTTTTCTTTAAAAAAAAACTGTCTCATCATTAATTAGTATTAGACAGTTGATACTTGTTTTGTAGAGTATATTTAAGTGAGACTAGGCATCAGCCAAATGTGTATCATGATTTCATGACCAAGAGCTGGCATATGGGACCCAAATATATAATACTGAAATTTTCACTTTACTTCATTATTATTAAAGTTGGTGATCCTCTGTCCTTGCCAAATATAAACTTCCAGGCACTGGCCGTATTATCATAAAAAAAAAAAATTTTTAAAAAAACATAGGACATTTCGAACTCTTAAATTATGATCATATGATTATGCCTTTTCATTAATTATGTTCCAAGTGAAATGAGATCCCAATGTCAATGATTATTCTAATTCCTAAAAGAAATCAACTTTAATTATACGGAGTATTTTTTACAGTACTTGTTTAGGGTTAGTAATTGGCAATTGAAACAGTTTGTGCTGATGTTGTAAGTAACAAACACCCTTACTTTCTAGTCATTAAGAAAATTGATAATTAAATGTTTCTTAGTTGACATGTTTGGCCGTTAAAAGATTAAAGTTCAACCTCAAGAAAAATAGCCCAGAGATAATTGCTAAATACACTTCTCTATTTTCTAAACACACCTCCCTCATGTGAATTTTTTATCTTCTCAAACATACCCATTTCCAGTAACTAAATTCTGGAAAGTATTACAATTTTGACAATTCCAAAAAATGTACGTTTTCCAGAAATTACTTTGTGGAAGTTTTATAACATGTTGAGAATCCAAAGAGTAAACACCAGAGAGATCGATCAATTATATAGAATAAAGTGCGATACAAAATTACGATATCAATCTTGTACTGTACCTACCAATCCATAAAATATAAGTCATATGTACAATAATGTTCCCCTTAGCAAATATTCAACATCATGAAAAATAATAAGTATCCCTTATATGTCTACTGGATTAGGGATTCTATAACTTTTAGTCATGCACGGAATAACATTCAACATGTCCAAACAATATTTGAACTAGTCTATTGTAACTGTCTTGTCTTTGTTAAAAAATAAAATTTTTATTTGATTTTCTTGTTAAGTACTTGTGAAAGTAGTTTCTCCTTAACGGAGCCCGACTAACAATAAGTAAATACTAAAGTCAAACGTATAAGAATTTTAGGTGGTTAAATAAAAAAAATATACTACGGACATAAAATATATATATATATATTTAAGCCATTAAAAAGTTATAAATACATAGAGATATTGGTTGGTATAAACTTGATTTAAGAATTTTTGTTGAACATTTTTAAGTATTATTTATTGTAAGGCATTTTGAACATCAATTACATGATTCAATAAGAATAATTATTATTTTTAATAATTTTTTTAATTGTACCAACTATACACTTATTAATAATGATTACCAATAAAAACACAATTACTCCCTAAAAAAAAATAAAAACACAACTACTTAACATGTACAAGTAAGAAAAAAAAATATATATTTCTATGATGAGAGTGTTAAATAAGTTGTTTAATAACTTTTTTACCATCATTTTTAGCAAATGACATGGAAGTACTTGTATAAACAACCGTTATTTATAAATCATTACATAAATAATATTTTTTAAAATATTGGAGAATCCGTAAAATCAAATTAAGTACTTTTTTTTTTTTTAACAAACTTACTGTTAGAGTGAATTTTTGAATATAAGGTTAAAATTTACGTGAAACTCGAATGTCCACAAAATTCATCTAATCAACTGTGGATTGTAGATCCTTTTGAAAATTATAAAATATCTTATAAAAATTACATTTATCATAAGGACAAAAGGAGTAATATATACCATTTAATTATAGAAAATGACTATTTCTAGATTGAGGTCAACTAGATTTTCAAAGTAATAAATGATATCAAAGTATTTTTTATTTTGATTTATAATAAATGAAACAATGACCATTTTGATTTATACAAAAACATCTATAAATTTTAAATACTGAACTGTGGTCAACTGGATTTTCAAAGTACCAAACGAATAATTGATTATTTCTGTTTTAAGTAAGTTATTAATTTGAATAAAAATTATACAACATTAATTATTATTGATAAATTGTGAATACTACTTAATAGTAGTTAATATTAGAAGAATAAATTTTATAAATTGTAGTCATCTTGAAAGGGAGTTGTTGAGCCACACAGTTTTGAGAGGTTGACAAGGGATCTGAAAATTAATATTTTCTGTCGGCCGTAGTAAGCTAATATGCATTTATAGACATCTGTACCAAACAAGTCATAAACTTGCTGCCAAGGACTCAAGGACACACTGTAATCAATAATCACATGATATCTAAGAATTGGGACAAGAAAGAATATTAATGGATCCAACTTAAAATGATAATTCAAATTCTTTTTATAATTATTTTCTCCATGCATGATGTTTGTCTTTATATCGTAGAGGAAAAATAAGTGATTAAAAAAGAAAAATCTTACTAAAAATGATTAAATGAATCTTTTAATAAGATTTATAATTATAAAGTCGATAAATACTTTATACTTCGTACTAATAATAATATGATAAAAAAATAAAATTCACTTTTATCATTTTATTTTTTGTTATTTTAAGAAATCAAATTCTATGTCATGTTATATGTCATAGGTTGTAATATTGACTAGCCAAAATTGAAATTCTATAATTTATTGACGACTATTGTAGATAAATTTACTTAAATTTATGGTTAATTTGAATATCAAGACCAATTAAATAATTAAATAAAGGATGAGATCCCATTAGTATTTATTAAAACTTCTGAAAAAAAAAAAAAAAAAACTCTTATTCACAAGGAGTATTTAGTAAAACTTACGTAATTTCACAAACTAATAAATTTTGTCGGAAAATATGTGTTGGTAATCTATATCTCATACTTGTGGATGGTTTAAGCATGAAAAAAAACAGAAGTTGAAAATTATACTCGTGTCCATATTCTACAGCACAAAAACATAATAATATCAATGGACACAAAATTTTCAAGTTACTGAATGACTTTCACATGTTATAAGATGTGATGAGCTTTTCAATATTTCACCCTCGTCAAATAAAAGATGATATTGAGCCGTTGAATATGTCTTCAATATTTCTCACTATACAATAGAGAAAGTTAAGCTGTCTAGTATATCATTAATTTTGAGCACATTGTTGCTCAAACTACACTTCATTGATCCTATGAGCCGAACCTTCATGGCTACATGGGACATTTCCATCGTTTACACTTCTACATTTGGGAACTGTTGTTACCTCTTGAAGCATTTTAACCACATTTCTCATTGTGGGGCGAGTCATTGGGAGAGAGGTGGTACAATGAAGCCCCACGCTCAATACCTTGCTGATTTCTTCCTTGTATTTGGAGTCCAATGTTGGATCAATCACATGTTCCAGTTCTTCATGTTCCAACATGAAGGAAACCCACTTAACCAAATCACTGTCACCATACTCTGCATCAATTGGGGGTCTTCCAGTTACCAACTCCAAAAGAACTACTCCATAGCTATATATGTCACACTTCTCATTTACCCTAAGGGTGTAGGCATACTCTGCAGTACCACACATACAAGTAAAAAAGTTTAATGATGATGGACTCAAAAAAACATGTTTTATGCAAAAATATTTTCGTAAAAGGATCAGAATCCTTGTTCATGTTTTCATTTTATTTTTGTCCATTAAATTTACATGAAAATACATTGATAATATTTTTAATTTTAAATCAAACATGCACAAATTTGATTATGAACTTAAATTTCACAAACCTGGTGCAATGTAGCCATAGGATCCTGCAATCACAGACATTGTTTGTGTCCCTTGGCTGAGTCCTGTGACAATTTTGGCAACTCCAAAATCTGCAACTTTTGCAGCAAACTCCTCATCCACCAAAATGTTGTTGGATTTCACATCTCTGTGAACAATGGGTGGGACACAATCATGATGCAAATAAGAAAGCCCCTCAGCAGCATCAACAGCAATTTTATACCTTGTGGGCCAATCCAAAAGGCTCTTCTTGTTACCCTTTAACAAATCACCCAAGCTCCCATTTGGCATGTACTCATAAACCAGAAGCCTTTGATCCCCACTGTTGCAACAACACCACAACCTCACAATGTTCCTGTGCCTGATCTTCCCCAAGGTCTCAACTTCAGCATCAAATTGGTCTTTCCTAGCACCAACAATTCCTCCATCCACGTTCATAGTTGCTCCACACAATCTCTTCACTGCCACCACTTCACCATTGCTGAGCACCACCTTGTACACTTTCCCAGAGGCTCCACTTCCTATCACATTGTCATCACTCAGCAACTTAGCTATCTCAAACTCACTGAACCCCAGCTTGTGAAACGACTTCCACCGCGAAACGCTTAAACCCTTCTTCAATTTCTTCACCTTCCTGAGCTTAAAAAAAAACCATGCCACCCCAACAATGAACACAACTCCAGCAAGAGCAAAAATGGACCACAAAATCCACATAAACCTCCGATTCCTACTCTTACCAGAACAATCACAAAGCCCAAAGAGATTCCCACAGAGGCCAGGATTCCCTATAAAACTCATCTTATACTTGTTATTGGCGTAAAGAGGAGGAATATCCCCAGAAAGTTGATTGTAAGACAAATTCAGCCCAGTAAGCTTCAAATTCTGCAACTGCTTTGGAATCTGACCAGAAAATTTGTTCCAAGAAAGATCGAGATAATCAAGCAGAGGCAAGTTTTCTAATTCACTTGGAACACTTCCATCAAAGCAATTATGTGACAAATTGAGGTCAGCGACTTTACTCAGTTCACCAATTCCACCAAAATTAAGCTCTCCAGAAAGTTGATTATAACTAAGATCAACATTAACCAATTGACTCAACTTCACTACACTCACCGGAACCGGACCCGAGAGAGTGTTATTACTCGCAGCAAACTCCACGAGATTATCCAACAACCCAATTTCCTCAGGAATCGACCCAGAAAACATATTATTAGAAAGCAACAAATTTGTCATACTGTGAGCGCCAGAAATCGCCTTAGAAATGTGCCCAGAAAGAGAATTTTCCAAAAGCTCAAGCAAATGCAAATTGGGCAAACCCCACATCATATCAGGAACACTTCCAGAGAGGTTATTGTTCTTTAACCGAACCCTCCTTAAACTCTTGCAGTTCCCAAGGCTCGCCGGAATTTCACCGGAGAAATAATTGTACATCATGATAAGCTCCTCAAACTCCCCCTGCCGGCATATGTTCGCCGGAATCTCGCCGGAAAACCGGTTAAACGAAACATCCATGTGGTTCAACGGCGAGTTACTACCCAAATCACTCGGCAAGGTTCCAACGAGTCTGTTACTGAAAACTTTGAGTTCGTAGAGGTTCGGAGAACGCGCAATAACCGGCGGCAAAATCCCTTCGAGCTTGTTATCGTATAAATTCAGCGACGCTAGTGGCAACTCGCATAACTCGGCGGGAATCGTCCCAGTCAACTCGTTCGCGGACGCGTCGAACAATCTCAGACTCGTCATGTTGGACATTCCCTTGGGTAACTCCCCGGAGAGTTTGTTTTTGTAGAGTTCAATCTGTACCACGCGCTTGAAGCGCGTGAGCCACTGTGGAATGCGACCGGTGATTCTGTTCTGCGATAAATCTAAGCTCGTTAACTGAGAGAGCCTACTGAGCGCGTCAGGGATGGGGCCCACGAGGTTGCAGCGAGCGAGAAAGAGCGATTCGAGGTTCCTGAGGTTACCGAGTTGACTCGGTATCCGACTCGGCGAGAAAAGAAGGTTGTAAGCGAGTTTGAGGTGTTTAAGCGAAGTGAGGTTACCGAGTGAGGATGGAATTGTTCCGGTGAGGAGGTTGTTGACGAGGTTGAGAGTTTTTAAGTGGGGGAGTGCGGCGAGGCTCGCCGGAATGTCGCCGGAGAGGTTGTTCCCGGAGAGGTCCAGGTGCTGGAGCGTGGCGATTCCGGCGAGAGAGTCCGGGATGGGGCCCACGAGGCAGTTTTCGGAGATGTCGAGGATTACGAGGCTACGGCATTCCGCGACGGCGGCGAGGGTGGCGTTGAAGAAGTTTAAGGTGAGGTTGAGGGAGGTTAATGAGGCGACGCGGCAGAGGACGGCGGGGAAGGGGCCGGAGAGGGAGAAGTTAATGAGGCTCACGGCGGTGACGGCGGAGGTGAGGGGGTCGCACGTGACACCGCGCCACTGGCATGGGGTGGCGTCGGCGGGGTTCCAGGAGGAGAGGGCGTTCTCCGGGTCGGAAAGTTCACGTCTTGCTTCGAGGAGAAAGAGACCATCTTGGGTTAGAGAGAGAGAGTTGGGAAGAGGAGAGAGAAAGCAGAGGAACAGCAAAACAAACACCAACATCCTGCGAGAGATCGAAAAGGATCGTTCGTTCGGTTTGGCCGTTTGTTTTACTTACACTGCTTTGTGTTTCGTTTTGTAATGATGATTAAGATTTGGAACAAGAGCATCAGAGGCGGGTCCCACTGTTCCTCTCTCTGCTTTTTATTTTTCTTTCATTCTTGGACTTGGAAATATCTTAAATGGAATTTGAATTTTACTTAAGTCCCTAGAATTGAAACCTGTGGCGCATGCGATGCCCCACGAGAATTCTACGAATCCGTGCTAGATTGCACGCTTTTTCTGCATGGTTTAATCAACAAGTTCTGATTAGTAACACTGTGACGGTGATGGTTTGAAACTTTGAATAGAACTCACATTCGTTTCACGATTCTTGTTGCATTGTTTCTGCTTTTTTTTCCGTGTTCAATTTCACGATTTTCAAAAGAACGATGGTTTCTTAAGCAACGTTTGGTATGTGAGAAATAAAAAGGAGATAGTACGAAATAGAATGTGTTTAATTGTGTCATTCTGTGGGATAGGAAATAGATATGCAAAACAGGTAAAAAATGCTACTATGGTGAAAACGTAATTACCCGTTAGGTGGTTCATGGTTGATAGTCTATTGTCATTATTGTTTAGGCAACAATCATTCACTTTTCAAAGAAAATAGTTTGCTCTTTTATTTAAAAGAAATAAAAACAATTGATTGTTTAAAAATAAAAATTAATTAGTTAATTTATCATAAGAATCAATTTAAAAACTATTGTTTTTCTCTTAAATCAAAAATACTATTTCTCATATACTTTTTTTTTCCTTCCTAGTTCCTACCAAATAAAATAAAGATATAAAAGTGGACAATGTTACGAGTTTCTCGCTTCAATCGTGCATGTAGAACGTTGTTTGTTAGAAGTGGCACGTTGCACGAAAATATTATGGAAATATGCACATTTACATGTTGGCCAAGGGAAATAAACACAAATACATTTAATTGCAGTTGAAACTTACTACTCGTAAGGTATTTTTCCATTTAAAAATATGTTGATTTTTTTCATAAAATTAAAATTTGACATATTTACCTTGTTGGTGAGTCTGGTAATAAATGGCATTCAAGATGAGTCAAGATAAGAACTTCAATTATTTGAAGGAGAATGAAATAGTGATTTTAATATTCTTTTGGTAGAATGAGAGATGTAATTATCATAAATTTTAATCATAATATAAGTTATATATTTATAATAAATTTTAATTATAATGCGATTTATATATTTAAATTATTTATTATATAAAAAAAAAAACGCACGAGAATTCTCCAATATCTTCAAATGCATGCATGTGTTGGGTTCATCGACAAATTCTGAATATATAACGGTAGCGGTTTTGATTATACAAGTCACTTCCCTCGAATGGATTCAAGTTCACGATTTCAGTTCCAAAATATTACAGTTAAAGAAGTAAAGGTGTACAATAAAAAGTTGATTGTTAGAAACGGAAGGTGTTGCACGAAAATGTTATGGAAATATACAAATTTAGGGGAGTGTATCCTCTCTTGTCTAATTTTAACTTTTCACCATTAAAATTTCATATGCTCCTTTTTTTTTAATATTCAAACACTTGCTTTCACATTTTAATCCATGGTTAGCATTTCACATGAAAAAAATGTCACATGAAATGATCCATTTCCACAAATTTACATTTTAGCTGAGTGAGACGTAAAAGCAAATACATATAATTAGCCGTTGAAACTTAAGGTTTTTTCGATTATGATTTTGACATGTTTTAATTTGGATACCATTTGGTCATTTAATTACTTTGTGTGGGAATGTTAGTAATAAATGACATTTCATACATAACATAAATACAATACTTTATAATTTATGCATGTTTTGACTTGACCAGGAATCAAGGTACCAAAGCTAGGACCACGATAGTAGTAACAATTAATGTACCACTAGTACTTGTACAAAACAATCAAAATACATTCACCTTCTATTTTCTCTATTTAGGGTATGTTTATTTTTAAGTTAAAACTAAAAAAAAACTTAAAAATATAAGGATAAGTTGTTTGTGATTTTTTTTTTTTAGCTTAATAGAAACTCTCTAGTTAAAAGTTTTTTGATAAATATTTCAAAAATTTTATTTAAAATTAGTTATTTTTTCAAGTTAAAAAACATTCATAAAAAAATATTATGTAAAATAATTTAATTTTTAAAAATTATTTTAATAATAAATAAAAATATTGAAGTACAAATACTTGAAAATTAATTTTAAAAATGTAATAAATTAATTAATAAAATTAAATTTTAATGAAAATGATATTAATTTGAAAATAGAATATAATAAATGCTGATAATAGCATTCAGAAAAAAAAAAGTATAAATAATATGTGTGTGTGAGAGAGAGATTAATCAAAAGAGGTGGAAAAATTAAAAGAAAAAGGAATCTCGTAAGATAAAATAATTCAACAAAATAATCTTATATGAAAAAAAATATTTTTCATAAAGAGAGGTTCAAACTTAAGCTCCTGATAAATAGAAAAAAAAAAAAACAATGACGAGATTAGAAAAAGAAAAAAAAAGCATTAGAGTCAGGTAGAGCAAAATAGTACTAATCAATAAGATTATTGCTAACACGACTTGATAGGAATTAAACAATAGCCTGGTTAGGGATAGAACTATCTTTGATCATTGTCCGGTGTTACTAAAAATTCTAATTCTAATTGGAATCCAAAGCCATTTAGAGTTCTAAATGGTGGGTTTTCACATAAGGATTTTCATAAATTTGTGAAGGAGGAACAAGGAAAATTGGAGGTGGAAGGTGGGTTACTTAAGTGTTTAAAGAAAAATTGAAATTACATAAAGAAAAATATAAAGAATAGAATAAGGAATGCTACGAAATTTAGATGATACAAAACAAAAAATTGAAAAGAAAATTGCACAAGTGAATTTGAGGGATGAGAGGGCATTTTAGAGAAAAGTGACATTATAAAAAGGAATCAGCTGATGACAGAGTATTGGAAAATATTGTCTAAGAAAGAATATTTGTTGTTTCAACAATAAAGATTTAAATAAGTTAAAAAGGGGGGTATGAGTTCTAAATTTTTCCATTCATCAATAAAATGGAGATGTAAAATTAACTCATTAAGTGGATTTGATATGGATGACAAATGGAAAACCAATCTAAAGGTAATAAAAGATAAGGTCCACACATTTTTTGAAAAGTAATTTCAATAAGGTAGTGAGATTGGCCAAAATTGGAAGGGCGGAAAGTTTAATAAAATTTATAGTTTGGATAATAGGTTTTTGAAGGGACATTTTTTTGAACTGGAAATAGAGAATGCAGTGAAGGAATGTGGAAGTAACAAGAGCCTGGGACTAGATGGGTTTAATTTTTAACTTTATAAAAAAAAAATTGATCATTCTTGAAGGGAGATATTATGAAGATATTTGAAGAGTTTTACAAGAATTGAGTGTTACCTAAAGGGTGTAACCCTTCATTTATTACATTAATTATGAAAGTTAGTAATCCTAAGGGGTTAAATGATTTCAAACCAATTTTACTAGTGTGATGTATTTATAAAATGATTGTCAAAGTTTTATTTAAGAGACTGAATAATGTGTTAGAGGGGTGATTGATGACATATATGGTGCATTTATTAAGCGGAGGAATATGTTAGATGGAGTGGTAATTGCTAATCAGGTGGTTGATGAAGCAAAGAGGAATGAGAAGAACTATATGATTTTGAAGGTGGATTTTGAAAAGGCTTGTAACTTTATGTCATGACCTATTTTGTACTATATGATGACAAGACTGGGTTTTAGTGAAAAGTGGGTAAACTAGATTAAGGTATTCTTGGAATTAGGACTTACTTTGGTTCTTGTTAATAGGAGCTCGACGGAAGAGTTTTTTTTTAAAAAAAATGATTGAAATAAGGTGATTCACTTGCACCTTTTTATTTCCTAATTGTGATTAAGGGATTAATGAGGGAAGTTACAAAAAAAATGGCGTTTGAGAGTTGAGGTTGGGAGAAGAAAGGTGAAGGTGAAGTTGTTACAATATGCAGATAACACACTATTTATTGAAAAACCAACTATATAAAACATGGTAGTGTTGAAAGCAATTTTGAGATGCTTTGAATTATCATCAGGATTAAGGGTAAATTTTCACAAAAGCAAGGTGGGAGGAGTAGGGATTGATGCTAGCTCACTTCAATGGTTTGCATCAATTTTAAATTGTGATACTATGAATATCCCTTTTGTTATTTGAGGGTGGAGGTTGGGAGTAATCCGAGAAGGGAAGGCATGTGGGACAATTTTTTATTAAGAGTGAAAAGTAAACTTTCTTAATGGAATAATAAAAAAAAAATGTTTCTTGTGGGGGGGGAGTATGTTTTATAAAATCTATATTATCTTCTTTACCACCTAAGAAAAGAGTGAAGAAATTCAGACAATTAGAGAGAGCTTTTTTGTGGGGAGGTCTAGATGGGTAAAAAAAAATAATGTGAATATTGGTGCGCTTAATAATGCATTGCTAGCTAAGTGGAAATGGAGGTTCATGTCAGAGGATGGGGGATTGTGGAAGGATATGCTAGAATTAAAATATAGAAGGTATGAAGGGTTGAATAGCTTAAGGCAAGGGCAAAATTTTTATGTTTGGTGGAAGGATTTAATGAAAGTATGTGAGGGAGAGGTGAATGGAGATTGGTTTCATATATATGTTAGGTGGTTGGTGAGAGATGGGAGGAAGGTAAAATTTTGAACTTACTATTAGGTAGGGGATGAGAAGTTGGTAAAGAAATTCAATAGGCTATATGACAATTATACACAATAGGATTGTTCTTTGAGGGAGGTTGGTGAATGGAATGATGTTAATTGAGAATAAGGGCTAGTTTGGCAGAGGAAATGGTTTGAATGAGAAAATGAGTTAGTGGTTGAGCTAATGTAAATGATTAAATGCATTAGGGGATATGAGGGAGAAAGTGATAGATTAAGTTGGAGACAAGATAATGAAGGGTATAAGGTTTCCAATGCATTTCAAGTGTTGTTCAAAATGATGGAGTGAAGAATAGTTCTTTTTTTTTTAAGCAATTATGGAAAGTGAAGGCACTTAAATCGGTATTACATTTCATTTAGAGGTTGGCTCTAGAAAAATTACCTACTAAACACAAATCTAATCAGAAGGAATGTGTATATTCAGAATTGTATGTGTCCATTGTGTGGTAAGGTAAAGGAGTCGGGTAATGATTTTTTTTTTTTATTGTTATGTGGTGGATAGAATTTGGAAGCATTGCTACAAATGGTTAAATCTATCTATGATATTACCTTGTAAGCTTTAAGCTCATTTTTTACGACATTCTACTTTGGTTGGGGGAAACATAAGTTTGATTGCTTGGCATGTTATGGGTCTCTATATTGTGGTTAGTATGGAGTATGGGGAATGCGATGGTTTTCAATGGAGGGATTGTTTTATTTCATGGTTTATTTGAGTATATTAAGTTAAATCATGGTTCTGGTTACACAACTTAGTTAAGAGATTTCACTACTCTCTGTTTATGTGGATTAATTCACCAAGATTGTGCATGATGAACCTAGATGGACTAATATGAGTTGAGAATGGGGAGCCTTACGAATGGATGACGTTAAATGTTGTTATGAGATGATAAAATGAAAAATAGATATTTGGTAATATGTGATTAATTAGATGAGGCATTGCCTTGAGTTCAAGGAAAGCCTTGATTTGGGAAATCACAAATTTAGGGCAAAGAAAATGCAATATGATGAAATAGATGTGCAATCAAAGCAGTTTAATTCAGACAACCAAAGCAAATTTGACAAGAATTAAAGCTTTACTTGGTGGGGTGTGACAAAAGGGTGGATTTGGTGATGGAGGAGCGATCCCTAGTTTGGTGCCCCATGTTCTACGCTAAGAGAAGATTCAGTAGTTGTAAATGTTGGAAAAGCGAGATCAATGTTCTTATTTCGGATTTGGAGCATAATTTGTGGTGGATGTGTTATGCGAAGCTTAGGGTTTTGATTTGGGGGTGGAGAAGATAGCGATCAAGAAAAGAAAAGATCCTTATGTGAATTTGGAGCATGATTTACTGAGGTTGTGCCTGGAGAAGCAATATGATTTTTGTGGCCTTGATTTTGGGGAGAAGAAAGGATTCAAGAAATGGATGGAGAAGAAAGGGTTCAAGAATGGTTAGAGATATTAACTCAAATGAAAGGTTAATTGGTTTGTTTGTTAGGTATGTGTAATAACTTATTATAGGTAAATAAAGAGTAAATTAGTACTGATTCTATGGGTAAATGAGGAATAAATTAGTAGTCACTTATTATGGATAAATAAAGAGTAAATTAATGATTCTATAGATAAATAAGGAGTAAATTAGTGATTATGTCTAAGTAATTTAAACAACTTTTATTATTCATTAGGTTGAAACTTAGAAGTGTCTTTTATTGGTGATGAAGGTGTAAATTGCATTTGTTGTTATTTGATTAAGGGTTTCTTGTGGTTCAATTCATTGAAAACTTTAAAATTAGGAGAGAGTTATTAAATAGGATATTTTGTAATTTTTTTAATTTTGACAAAGCTAAAATTTGAACACACCTTTTAGTTTTCAAATGCTAAAATAGCCATAAAGTCAATAGTCTGATTAAAAATCATTATGAAACATTTATATATATAAATCTTTCACATAATTTTTATTTATTATAGTATATTTATGGCTTAAATAAGTTTTGGGTCTTTATAAAATATCTTTTTTTTTACTTTGAATCCCTATAAAATTTTTACTATGTTTTGAGTTCTTATAATATATATTTTTTTGTTTTGAGTCCTTACTGATAATATGATATCATTTCAACCGTTGATATATGTTGAGATAGTGTCACGTTATTGGTAGGAACCCAAAACAAAAATATATAAAAAAAAATTATAACTAATAATAGAATATGTTAAAAAAGGTTTATTGGATGTCATGTTATCAGTAGAAACCTAAAACAAAAATATATAAAAAAAAATTAATAATAAAAGATGTTAAAAAATAAAAGAAGAACAATTTTAAAAACTTTTAATAATATTAAAGATTAATAAAATAATTTTTTATAAATTTAAAATTTGTATATAATAAATATTTTTAATTTTTGTTAATATAGCTCGGGTCATGGGGTCAATTAGTGACCCACTGGTTCAAACAATAACTCAGTGACCTAGTGTCTTGACTGGTTCGATCACTGGTCCAGTTTCTAAAACTATGACAGAGAGACTCCGAGAAATGTCAAGATACCGAAATTATTTAAATTATTCTTCCTTTATTTTTTTAACATATCCTATTATTAATTATATTTTTTTTATATATTTCACTTTTTTATTTTATAAATCACTTTCATTATTTTACTTTTATTCAAATTATTAAATTATTGATTAGAACACAAGAAACAATAAATAAATATATGATAATAAATAATATATATATATATATATATATATATGAGTTAATTGTAGTTTTGGTCCCCCAACTTTCTCAAATCCGCAATGTTGGTCATCCTCATTTAAAATTCACAATTTTAATTTCTTACTTTGAAAGGTCTCTAAGGTATTCATTGTTATTTCTTACGTTAACTTTTTTTAATAATTATTTAAATAAAATTAATTAATTAATTTTTTTACTAATGACATCATTATCTTTTTTTATTCCTAAGTTATTCTTTGATTTAATTCATTAATTTAAATTAAAAAATTAGGTAAATTTTAACAAAATTAGGATTTAAACTCACATTTTTTTGGTTTTTAAATACTAAAGTAATCACTAAATCAATGATTTAATTAATAAAAATTATAAAATATTTATATATATATATATATATATAAATCTTTTATATAAAATTTATTTATTATTTCTTATATTTTTAACAAGAATTTAATAATTTGAATAAAATTAAATAGAGTGATCTATAAAATAAAAAAGTGATATATATATATATATATATATATATATATATATATAAATTATAACTAATAATAAGATATGTTAAAAAATAAAAAATAAAATAATAATTTAAATGTATTTTCAAAAGTGTATCTGAGTTACAAGGCTGGTTGTGGAGGGTTGGAGGGACGTGGACAGACCCATGATAACTTGCGGGTTTCGAAGGTTAATGAATGGTGGTGGTGTTTTGCCATTGTTAACGAGTGTGTGTGCTTCTTATGATGCGTCACTTTTGTTGTGTTGTGTCACGTGAGTGAAAGTGGGGTTTGTTGTGTACTGTGTCAATGTCAGGACCAAAACTACCAAAAGGAGATACACAAGTAAAGAGCTCTTGATCTTTACTGAGAAAAGGGTGCAAACGGATTCTCTCCAGAAACAATGTAAACCGTTGGATGTATCTAACGGCTTAAGAGAATATTTAAATGAGAAAAAGACAAATATAACATACTCTGCAAATCATGTAATACCATTCAATGAAAAGTTCCTTCTTCATATCTCATAATCAGATACGGATTTTAGGGGGGCTTCAGCCCCCTCCTCTCTCTTCCTTCTTTTAATATATATAAAAAATAAAAAATATTAATAAAAAAAATTATTAAAAAAATAAATTTTTAAGTTAATATTTATTTTAAATTTTTTTTATTAATAGTAAATTTTATTTTATTATTTTATTATTATATTACATGATTGCATATTTTACTCTTAATTTTTTAAAAATTGATAAATTTGATATCCATTTTTTGTCTTTTTTTATTTATAAATTTTACACTAAATATATTTTTTTAAATTTTATCTTTAATTTTTGTAAATTTTTTTTTAATTTCTCCTTATTTAAGTTCCTGATCCATTCCTACTCCAGATCATTAGTAAAATGACTTTGTTTAAGTAATTTCTTAAATGACTAATCTTTCGAGTTATATATGCTTTCCTTAACCACATGGTTTAAGTATCGCATTAAATTTCCTATTTTACTCAACACAACACTCATCAATCATCAATATCACACCATCTATTATTTATGAGTCACACACACTTTGATCATTAATTGAAGGTGAGGTTTTTGTGTCGTAGATGGATTTGAGGGACACACGAACCTAAGATCGCTGATTTTCTTGACAAGTTACCATTTACTAATCACTATCAATGATTCATTTAAAAATAACATTAGTTGAGGTGAAATAACAAAAGAAGCTAATGTTTTTGGTAGCGCTGAAAAGTAATCTTTTCCTTATGCCTTGCAAAGTTGCTGATGATGAAGAAGTTATAGGAATTTGAGAACTTTGTGCGGCTTGTGTGTTCAGTTCAGTTCTTGGCAGTGTGGTGCTGCAGTTAAGAAAATTATAATATGATGTGTAATAAGAGACAAAATTAATATAAAAAACTTCAGTATTAATGATAAAATTAATTAACAAGGGAACAATATATAGCATATAACCCTTTGTTACTTATATATATGCAATCCATGGTTTTAACAGTGTTCTACTATCATTTCACCTTATTTTAAGTTCAGCAAACCTAAGAATAATATTTGTTTTCTATAACCATTTAAATAAAAATTTGTTTTAGAAAACTCTCAAATATAATTTTGTTTTCTATAAGCCACAATATTTAATATGAATTTTTTTGTTTACTATAATTAATTTACATAGTAGTGTCAAATAAATTTTCAAATGTAAAAATTAACATAAATAAAAAAATAAAAAAAATCTACGTATCTCTGCTGTTAGCATACAACTAAACAAAACAAAATGATAATCCAACTATTATTATATATAAAAAATTATTTGGAAAAGAAAAACCTAAAATAAGTTGTTGCAGGGCATTCTCTTCTCTAATGGGTTGATATACTATCTTCAAAAGTGTCAAAAAAAAAAAAATCCTTTCTCCTCCAACTTTTACTCCAAAAAAAAATTACTAACCAATCTTACACTTCTCCAAAAAATCACTTTTGTGGGTAGGGGACCAAGGGACTACGGTTTATATAAATCCCCGTTTAAGTGGCACAATGGTAAAATCAAATTCTTTTATATAATTTGGTAATACCCTAAATCTCAATTGACGAGTTGTATTGGGTCATAAAAAACGATGTGACGATATCATTTCATTGAAAACACGTGTGAGATTTGTTTTGATGACTAAGTTGACTAGAACTTGATGATGATTTTTGGTCCGAAGATACCCCAAAATTTTCTAACCGTATGACAACACTCATTTAACTATCTCATTGGAATATTGTTGTCCTAAAGATTTCTCACAATCTAAAGATACCAAATGAGAAACCAACCTTGTTGGTAAATATTGCAAATCCATATTGGTAAAAAAAGAATCCTATTTACCCTATTATTGTGAATGAGCCCAAATAAAGAGCTCTTTTAAGGATAATGCACTCTAACTGAGAAAGCGCTTACCTAACACAGCAACTTAAAACATGTTTGGTTTTTATATGTTTGATATTTTCATCAACAAACAAAATTTTTCATTTTTTATTGATTGAACTTACGTTAAATTATGCCTCTAACACTTTTAACTTTAAATTAAACATACACTGATCTAATAACAGAGACAATCATAGAAATGAGAAACCAGCATGTATGTATAGTTTCCGATAGGCATATGAAAATGAAAACCGAGGAACACAAAATAAGTAAATAACAGTCAGAATAGCTAGGTACCAATTAATAACATCATGATGCAAATCAATGTTCTTTGCCAACCACTGGTTTCCAATAGAAAAATAATTGTACATGCAAACTAAATTAATTACCAAACAATTTAATTCCCTGACGATACATAACTAAATTGGGCACCTTCATTTTGAAAGAGATTGACGAAAGTAAAAACAAAACCTCATCTGTAACAAGAGAAATATATATTATCAGGTCCGATTATGTGGGTTGCTATTTGTTGCATATCCTTCTTTGTGATTTATTGATTTTGCTTATTAATTACTTGGTATTAATATTCCACGTTGCAAGTCACATGGTTGGACATGGACCAAAAATAATGATTGATAAAATCTGAAGGATTAAGATGGGTAAAAAAAAAAATATTGAGAGACTAAAATTGGTTAAAAGAAATTAAATTTCAACTTTTTAAAAAAAAATTATCAATAATTAAAAATAATATTCTCTCATAATAAAAATTATTTAATATAAATCTCAAATATGTTAAGAATAATATTTTTACAGTGATCAAGTAAATTATAGGCTATTGTCTACCTTGAACAAAAGAAGAATTCAAGTAACGAGTAAAGTAAGAAAAAATTACATAATATAACGGAAAAAAAGTAAATTATTCATTACAAAATATAATTTGTATATTTAAAAATATTTATTTATTATAAATTTTAGTTATATAACCATTATACGTACTAGAATTTAGCAATTTTATAACACAGCATCCAAGATCCCCTAATTCTTTTAACAACATTCCCTAAGGCAACCTTTTTCCGATATCCGTTAAAAATCCTTACCAGAACACAACCTCATCTCACCGTCACTACACAAATTATATGAAACCTGAAAACACCCCTAATAAAAGCAAATAACAATTTTACCGAAACGAAACAAAAGCATATATATAACCTTCTTACTCATATATGTAACCTCTTTTTATCATCTTCTTCATCTCGCCAAAACATATAGAAAACCTATTTTCTTACCATAAACAGCTCAATAACAACATTAACATTTAGTTCCATTGCAGTTACTACTGGTCGAAGCACATTGAGGTGATATAACAATGTAACAAACCACGTACTACCATAACCTCAACCCCAAATC
Organism: Amphicarpaea edgeworthii; assembly: GCA_014843725.1. Lineage (NCBI taxonomy): Eukaryota > Viridiplantae > Streptophyta > Magnoliopsida > Fabales > Fabaceae > Amphicarpaea > Amphicarpaea edgeworthii. The sequence continues at coordinate 6,785,773 of CM026323.1, read as the reverse complement.
GAAACCGAACTAAAATATAGCATGTTTGTTTTGCGGTTAAAAGATCCAAAACCAATTTTCAAAGAAAAGTTACAAATTTTAACTTTTCACAGAACCGTCGTATGAAATGCATGTCAGTTGTATCCAACCACAAAACAACCAAAGAAAGAATGATGATATCTTATACATAGTTATAATTCAGTTTCTTGCATATGATCAATTGTACATATATATTTAACAAAGGCTAGAAAGTAAAATTAACATACACAAGTTTCAAATTACAAAGTTACTAGATTGACGAAAAACAAAAGATTAATTTTTTCCCACTTGTTAATTTCTTCATGGATGTTCATGTGACTACTACTCAAGAACAACAACCCCTTTTGGAAAATGCACTAGCATCATCAGTACCAGCACTACTACCCCACAAAACCCCCAAAACCCCAGCACAAAGAACAATGAAGAAGGCATTCAAAAACACAGCAAATTTGTCAAAGCTTCTCCCAACAGGAACAGTGCTAACATTCCAAACCCTATCACCACTCTTCACACGCCAAGGCCAATGCCACACCACAGGATGCAAATCCATGACAACATGCCTCTTAGCCCTTTGCAGCATCTCATGCTTCTTTCTCTCTTTCACTGACAGCTGCAGGGATGAGAAGGGCAAAGTGAGATATGGTGTGGCCTCATTGAGGGGTTTGTGGGTTGTGGATGCTTCTATTAGGGTTTCTGCTGAAGAGGCTGAGAAGTATAGGCTTAGGTTCATTGATTTCTTCCATGCTTTTTTGTCGATTTTGGTTTTCTTGGCGATTGCACTCTTTGATGAGAGTGTTGTGAGTTGTTTGTTTCCTAAGCCTTCTAAGGAGGACAAGGAGATTCTATTGGCTTTGCCTATTGGCATTGGGATTGTTTGCAGTTTGCTGTTTGTTGCATTCCCTAGCCAGAGACATGGAATTGGTTTTCCTCTCTCACGCAATTAGTGTCTTATTCAACAACAAGTGTTACAAGGTTTTTAAATTCGGCTCTTGTAAATGAAAATAATGATAATTAGAAAATTAAATTTTTCAATAAAGATTAATCATTAATAAAGTTATAAATATTTCATACTAATATCAAGAATTAGTGTTATTTTCATTTATTGTATCTTAATTGTTCATTTTTTATGTCTCTGTCTGTGGCATGCTTTGTGTAAGTCTAATATATAGAAGCCACGGAATTCTTTTGCATGTTTCTTTACAACCAAGTGTTGCAAGACAAACCAATTTATTGCAACAAAAACTGATGTTGAATATACGAATCACACATCATGAGTTTGGTGAAAATTAACCAAATTTATTAGAAGGGTAAATAAATGATGGAAAGGACACATAAAATTTAGTTGGTTTGGTTGAACAAAATATATTGAAAAAATCCAAATCTTAAAACGGTTAAAAATAAAGTCAAGATAAAATATATAAATAAAAATAAATCTTACTTTATGAATTAAATGAATTAGATTAAATCCAAATTTATATTTTAAAATGATATAAAAATCTATTTGAATCGAAACCATACTCGTGGATTAAAAATAAATAAATGGAAAGACATGCAAGTGGCTTTCCATTGATATAAGATTAAAGCATTGAAATAACTAATGAATTTTGGGTGGTTTAATTGGCAATTTAATTCGTTGATTCAATTGTTAGAAAATGATAAAAGTAGATCATATATATTTCGAGGGCCTAGCAGTAAATTAATCATAAGATGGTCTCTCCCATTTTAGCACTCCTCATTAAAGTTATGAAAATGAAGATTCTAACACTGTGTTTGATTAAAAACAACTTTATAACGTTTCTACGTACGATAAATAATACCCAAGCATAGTAGTTGAGCAGTGGTCAAAGCATTAATCATTCAACACATTTTTTTCTCTTTCGAAGATAATTTATTCAACATTTTCTGATCAATCCTTACTGTTACCGCCAGCCTTTTAATTAAGAAGCTTTATTGATCAGAATTGGTAAAAGTAAAACTTTTAAAAGCATATCCAAACATTGACGTGTGTTCTTACCGCGGTAACAGAAGAGCGTAAAATGCACGCGCGGGTTGGGGGCAGTGAGCGTAGTGTGGAGACTCAGACCAAGTTAAAACGACAATGCAAGTGTGTCGTACGGGGAATGAACACAAACCATTGAAAAACAAGTAACGGGTTAAGACTTAAGATCAAAGGATCACCACGCCCAAATAAAAAAAAAAAACTAGAGAGAGAAACTCGTCTACGTAGTATTTAGAGAGAGAAATACGTCGAAATCAAACCAAATCAACCACACGACACGTACACTAGAATTATAAAACCCACTATCATATCACACTCGTTCGTGAATCAAAGTCACTACTTACTATCATTTTCCTTTCACCAACAAAAACAATAACAATTCCACTCTCTCTAATTAATGTACAATTTCTTTTGGGCATTTTTTCGAACATTGTACGATAAACTTAAAAACTCGAAAAACAAAAAAAAACAATTCGATGGCAGTGATTTTGATTGGGGATGTTGTTCGTAGCTCCTCTTTCTCTTTCATCAATCAACGATCATACAATTACAAACACTTTTTTCTATTATTATTATTATTATCGCTGTTTTTGCATATAATTATTCTTCTTCTTCATTTTCCTCCGTAGTGTCTACTCCAATTGCATTAATTATTATTTTTTGTTGTTCCCCAAATCTAACCGTTGATCTCAATCACACGCTCATTCCAAGAGTGGAACATGAAACATCTTCGATTATTGGCCGAGAGGGATGAAATGTTAGAGAGAGAAACTCTGAATTCACGCGTCCAGCTACCCCTTCTGGCTCTGATTTTGCTTTTCGTGTTCTTCGAGGGTTTTTGGTTTCTGGGTTGTTGTTTCTGATTGTAGGGTTTTGGGTTCTTAGGGTTCAATTTGTTGTGAGTAAAAAGCTTGATATTTGGGTATGGAGGGTGGTTCGGAAGGAGAGAAGAAGAAGGAGTCAGTGGAGGGAGAGAATAAGAGCAAGCGCAAAATGAAGACGGCTTCACAGTTGGAGGTTCTGGAAAAAGCCTATGCTGGTCAGTGAACATTTTCAGCCATTTTCTTGGCACTCTATGTGATTGTTGTTTGTTTTAATTGTGATTTGTGGTGTGAATTTATGCTGAAATGTGAGGTTGTGTGTGTGAGTCTGTTTTAATGGGGTTGTGATTTGTGGTGAGAATTTGATAAATTTATGCTGAAATGTGAGATTTTTTTGTGTAATGGGGTTCTGCATTGTGGTTCAGTGGAGGCTTATCCTTCGGAGGCTTTGCGGGCTGAGCTGTCGGTGAAGCTGAGTCTGTCTGATCGACAATTGCAGATGTGGTTCTGTCATAGGAGACTGAAGGACCGAAATGCCAAGAAGCTGCAAAATGATTCACTGGTGGGGGAGGGTATTGAGCAAGAAGTGGCAGGGGCTGATCTTAGGCATGAATGTGGTTTGGCTTCTGGGCTGTTTGGTCATCTCGATTCACGGCAAATTGTGCCTCAGCCTGGGATGATGGCCTTTCCCAGGACGGGAGCTGGATTGCCAGCAGTTGAGAGCAGCAGTTACTATGAACCACCTCAGCCCATGGAGATGCTGCGAGCTGTTGCATTTGTGGAAAGACAGTTGGGGGAGCCGATACGAGAAGATGGACCCATCCTGGGGATGGAATTTGATTCTTTGCCGCCAGGTGCATTTGGTGCACCAATAGGTAAACTTGGCTTTCCAATTGCAATTAGCATTTCCAAGTTTTGCCATGCCATCTGTAATGATATTGCAATTGCAATGTCAGACTAGTATAGGGTGTGTATGAGACGAATGGATTAAGTTATTTTTGTTGCTTGTAATTGTATGATCCCAATGGATTAATGTTACAAGGATGGCAAAATTATACAAATTCTTTTGTGCATTTAAATGGGTAATTTTCATAGCTTATTAGACCAAGCAAACCTACCAGCTAATACTTGTGAAAATAAGCTAAAACAACTTATATAGGAAACAAATTAAATTTAGTTGCTTATTAAAATGCACTTGTTTGAATGAGTCAGTCTTCGTCTGGATTTGATTGGGTAATAGTCCATTTTAATTGTGGCACATTTATTAGTTAATTTGAAGTGAATGATATCTATTATTATCTCCCTTTTGATAACAGGTATTTGGCATTTTTTTGTTGTAAGTATTAGAGTAGCATAACTCACTGCATTTTGGCACTGAAAATATGATTTTTAAGGTCAGTAATCACTTGAGCTCTTCAAAGTTTTAGAAAGTGAATTTGGAAATTGGAAAAGGTAAATAGAACACATTTTTGTCAATGTTGTACATGAGAGAAATTTGGTTAGTGTCTGTTTTGTATGAATTTGGTTAATTGATGTCTTTTATGCTGCCAATAATTACTTTTGAGCTCTTGAAAGATTTAGTGCATGTTTGATTCAACTTACTTTCTAGAGATAATTGTTTTTTTGTTAGCTTTCCAAGAGAACTTTAAAAAATAAGCCAATATTTCCAGAAAATTAATCTTTTCCAAACATGCACTTAAGGTGCATTTTGATAAGCTTTGAAAAAGTTCTCTTATATTATTAACTAATTTCTAGTTTTTTTCTTTCCCAAAGGCTACTATTTTTAGCTTTTAAGAGAAACAATAGAACACTTTTTTTCTTTAATTTTTGAAAACCTTGTCTAATAGTATATCATGTTTTATTTATTTTTGGCTTAATTGCACCATTTTACCATCCAACTTTAATTATTTTGTGAATTTTACCATCCAACTTTTAATTTTACGGATTTTACCATCCAAATTTTCAATTTTTGTAAATTTTACCGATGCTGATATCTTAACTATTTTTTTTTTGCGAAACAACAACGTTTTGATACTAACATGATGGTAAAAGGTGCAAAAATTAACAATTTGGGTGGTAAAATTTGCAAAAAAAAAAAAATTTGGATGGGAAAATGCGCAAAAATTGAAAATTTTAGTGATAAAATTCGCGAAAATAAAAGTTAGGTAGGAAAATGTACAATTAAGCCTATTTTTTTTAATAGAAAATGTTTCTCCTTTGAAAAAGCACAACATAAGGGCCCTTAAAAAGTGATTTTGGAAAGGGTACGTAGAACATGTGTAAACTTGTTTCAGTTGACTTTGTGCTGAAAGTACTACTATTGAACCTTCAGCAATGTCTTCTTTTATTTCAGGGACACTGACAATGGGGCAACACAGGCAATGTGGAAGGCCTTTTGAGGCAAAAATTTATGAACAACTGGACAAGGTTATATTTCTTTTATTCTTTCTCTCTTTCTGCAGTTTCACAGTTTCAAAGAAATCTTTTGAATAATGTAGTACTGTAATACTTTAAAAGTCATTAGGTTACAACTCTGGTTTGTACTAGTGCATATTTGGTTCAGCTTATTTTTATATAAATAATCACTTTTTTTTCTGCCTGGTTAAATATAGTACCAAGCATGCTACTAGTTAAATATTGTATTTTATCTGTATCTTTGTTTATCTCCTTTATTTGTTGTAATTATATACCTTATCTAGGTGAAAAACATATTTTATATGCTTCTTTATGGCTTGGCTGAAAAGTTCATTATCTAGGATGTTTCAAGGACTCTGCATGAATATCAATTTATTCCAGAGAAGCCATCTGTTAGAAATGAGACATATGAGAGAGTTGCCCCCTCTATCCACTATAGTTCTCTTGATGGTGTTCCACATTCTAGGACTTTATTATCTAGTGGACGATCTTTCCTCAATGGGAATGAATCTGCACCTTATGGATACAGAATTCAAGGTCAGATACCTGTTCTAAATCTTTTGTCTCGACAAGGTAGGCAGAATCATGTTTTGCCATCTGCTTCAGGAGAGAATGATGTAACTACTGACATTCATAATGGGGCTCACCCAATAACTCTGATCGAAAGCCCTCTAATGCCATCTGATGGGAGGGTTACCCATGCAGAGGAATTATCAAGGCTTCAAAGGAAGCGAAAGGTATCTTGATGCACCATTCCAACATGATTTATCACTAGAGAATGGTTGCTCATTGATTTGTCTTCCTTGCAGAATGAAGAGGCTAGAATGCAACGAGAACTTGAAGCACAAGAGAAAAAAATTAAAAAGGAGCTTGAAAAACAGGATATTCTAAGGCAAAAGGTTTGAATCAGTCTATTTTTTCCCCTTTAATGAATAATATATTTGTTCTGTAGCTGATATTGTTTTGCCACACATCAAGAGAGAAGAACAAATAAAGAAAGAAATGGAGAGATATGAACGTGAAAGGCAGAAGGAAGAGGAAAGGTTATTGCGGGAAAGACTGCGAGAGGAGGAGAGGTACGAAAGAGAACAGAGGCGTGAACAGGAGCGGCAACAGAAGTTTTTACAAAAGGAATCAATCAGAGTATGTAAGATTGTTCTGCCAATTTACTCTGATCTGTTATGTGAAAATCAATAAAGCTTATGTTATTTGTTCATGTAGACTGAGAAACTGAGACAGAAGGAAGAACTACGCAGGGAGAAAGAGGCAGCAAGGATCAAAGCTGCCAATGAGAGAGCTATTGCTCGCAGAATTGCTAAAGAATCGATAGAACTTATTGAAGATGAACGCCTGGAACTCATGGAGTTAGCTGCATCAAAGAAAGCACTTTCTTCAATACTGGCTCTTGACTACGAAACTATTCAAAATCTTGAATTATATGGAGGTAAATAATTTGATACTTTGCTTAATATTTCTGCTGATTTGCATTTGCAATCTTATAATGTTCAACACAAAATCCTTCAACACATATCCAACTACATACACTGGTTTTTCAGATGGACGGACATCCTTCCCACCCAAGTCTGTACAGTTGAAAAGAATCTTTTCAATTAAACCTTGGTCAGATTCTGATGAGAACGTAGGAAATCTTCTGATGGTAAGATTTTTTCCCCATTTTTGTGTTTTTTTTCTTTCGGGATTTTCTGATTGGTAGATGAAATTTGGTGAGACTCTGATGTTATTACTGTCCGTGTGGCTAACCAAAGTTGTGAAAAAACTATCTCCCTTCACCAATATAAAATCTGCAAGCTTGTTATGGTTGGTTCAAATATGTTTCTGATTGTGCATTATTGTATCTTGTGATAAATGACTGATTTTATTTTCTGCATGGTCTTGCTTTCTTGTGGAATGTGTTGTTTATTGAACCAGGTGACCTGCTCACTCACACACCACTTGGGAAATTTTCTTTTGTCATTTGTGTTCACTATGCCCCACTGGTCCATCAAAATACCTGGATTGAGCCTGTAATTGTGCTTAGTTTTTCTTGTGAACATATTTATCGTCACCATCAATTAAAGCTATTTTTTTAGAAGACCATTAATTAAAGCTATTAAACTATACCAATATTTTCAAAATATAAAATTATTATTTTTATTGCATTTAGTAACTATATGTGGTTTACTGAATTTTTTCTCAACTGTGGTGAATATAAATGCTTTGTATTTAGGTTTGGAGGTTCTTGATTACCTTTGCTGATGTTCTTGGAATATGGCCATTTACCTTGGATGAACTTATACAAGCTTTTCATGACCATGTAAGTCTACTTTTCTCCACCGTTTTTGCCGTGTTAACTCTTTCTTCAAGGTCTTGTATGTCCTAAAATTATTCCTTGAACTTATGATTTCTGATAGACATAGAAAAGAGAAGCTTATGCTGAAAATCATGTCTCAACTCAACTACACCAGGGACTCAATATTTATCTTATGAGTATATTAAATACAAAGAGTCAGTTTTCCAGATTACCATATTTACTTGATGCACTGAACCTAGATATTACAATGAGCCAACCTCGACTAACATGTTTCTAACAGTGCTTTGTGATGATGGGTCTATATTTGCTCTCTTAATAATGCAGGACCCAAGGTTGTTAGGTGAGATTCATATTGCACTTCTGAGATCCATTATAAAAGACATTGAAGATGTTGCAAGAACACCCTCTACTGGGTTAGGATGTAACCAACACAGTGTTGCAAACTCTGGTGGGGGACATCCACAGGTAGTTGAAGGGGTGAGTAATTTTTTTCATTCCTCCAGCTTTTAAATATATTATTTGTTTTGTTCTTTCCTTCTCAACCTAAATAAACTTGTTTGGAATCTCCTGTCAGGCCTATCTGTGGGGTTTTGATATAAGAAATTGGCAGCGATATCTAAATCCCTTAACATGGCCAGAGATCTTGCGACAATTTGCTTTGTCAGCTGGATTTGGGCCCAAATTGAAGAAACGGAATATTGAGCAGGTGCATCCTTGCAATAATAATGAGGTTTTTTTTTTCCACCATTCATCACTAATGCTTTCAATTAAAAAATTATTGTCAGCCATTGAATTTATGATAGACCGAAAAGGAGACTATTAAGAGTGATGACAGAGGCTGTTGAAGGTTTGGTCTATTAGTAGCTCCATAAGCATAGGCAGTCATATTTTTCTCTTTGAGATGGTTATGTTTTTAGTAGGGTCTATACTGTATAGGCAGTTACTGAAAGGTATTTTTTTGAAAGGTGTTGATTGCAGATTTGTGTTTCTAATGAAGGTTATGTGTTGTTTTGAAAATAATTTTTCTATTTTGTTGTTGGTTTTTTTTCTCAATCCCCTTCTCGGTTGCAAGTGCAGGGCAATGATGGTAGAGATATAATTTCTAATCTACGCAATGGAGCAGCTGTTGAAAATGCTGTTGCTATTATGCAAGAGAAGGGATTATCTAACCCAAGAAGATCTAGGCATTGTTTGACACCTGGAACCGTTAAATTTGCTGCATTTCACGTTCTTTCTCTTGAAGGAAGCAAAGGCCTTAATATATTGGAAGTTGCAGACAAGATCCAGGTATAACTATTCTTACTGGATGTCTTATTCATAATCTCATGTTAATGATTAGTTTTTTTTCATTTCCTTTTGTTTATCTAGAAATCTGGACTTCGTGATCTTACAACAAGCAAAACACCAGAGGCTTCTATTTCTGCTGCTTTGTCTAGGGATACAAAACTATTTGAAAGGACAGCTCCTTCAACATATTGTGTACGTCCTGCATATAGAAAAGACCCAGTTGATTCTGAAGCAATTTATTCTGCTGCCAGGGAAAGAATCAGGATGTTCAAAAGTGGATTTGTGGAGGCAGCAGCAGCTGCTGATAATGGTGAAAGGGATGAAGATTCTGAAAGCGATATGGCAGAAGATCCTGAGATTGATGATTTAGGTACTGAAACAAATACAAAAAAGGAGAGTTCCAATTATGAGGGATTTAATGCAGACTCTGAGATGAAAAATGGAAAGGATAGCATTGAGGTTTTGAAAACTCATGAAACTTGCCATGAGAAAGTGGGTGACGATTTAGTTTCAATTGTTTCTGAAGACTTCAATGAACATAAAGATGTTAGTACCTCTTGTGAAATTGCTGTTTGCAGCAATGATGTAGTTGATCCTAATGTCAAAGGCATAGATGTTGATGAAAGCATTCCAGGTGAATCATGGATACAAGGGCTTATGGAGGGAGAGTACTCCGATCTTAGTGTAGTGGAGCGTCTTCAGGCTCTTGTTGCTTTGATTGGTGTGGCAACTGAAGGAAATTCAATTCATGTTGTACTTGAGGTATTTTCTTAGTTTTGTACTTTCTTTTATCTTCATTGTAGGTGGCCATAAAGCAACATATACGTGTGTGTGTGTGTGTTTCTGATAAGCTATGTTTCAGGAACGTCTAGAAGCAGCAAATGCTTTAAAGAAGCAGATGTGGGCAGAAGCACAGCTTGATAAACGTCGTATCAAAGAGGATTACTTTGTTAAGATGCAGTCTGTCTCTTATTTGGACAAAACGAATGAGCCAGCTGTTGTATTTCCCTCAGCAGAGCATAAACATAACCCAGTGCTTATTGTTGATGACAAAAGTAACAAGGCTTTGCTCACTTCCCATGACCTGCATGAACAGAGCAATGAACTACGGGAAAATCAGAATCATCTTCAGAGTTCTCCATTAGAAGTCAATACACAGATGCAAGATTGTTCTACTGGCCCAGATAATTATTCTTTCCAACAATCAGGATATGTTATTGAAAAATCAAGGTCAAATTTAAAGTCATTCATTGGTCACTTGGCGGAGCAAACTTACATGTATAGGTCATTGCCTCTTGGTTTGGATCGAAGACATAATCGATACTGGCAATTCACCACATCTGCTCAAAATGATCCAGGTTGTGGCAGGATTTTTGTGGAGTTGCATGATGGTTGTTGGAAGCTGATTGATTCTGAAGTGGTATTGCTTCTATGAGGCTGAGTTGATCTTATACAACTTGCCAGTTGTCTTTGCATTTTCTTAGTAACGTCTTGTATGTTCTGTCTTTACTCTGTGAAGCATGATGTAGCTATGGCAGGATTCGCAGAAAATGTCTACTAATTACTAATAATTTGCATGTGGAAGTCATCACTTCTAATGCTACCAACTGCATAGATTATTAGCAAAGTTTTGTGATATAATTATTTCCTTTGCATCTACATATAAAATCTTATATTCATAGATGCTTAAAGGTAGTTTTCTATTTCTTTTTTCCCTTTGTATAAAATCTTGTTTATAAAGTCTTATTTTCTGTTTATCCTAAATATTCTGTTGTGTTTGTTTTCTTCATTTTGTTCCTTTTACATGCAGGGTTTTGATGCTTTATTGGCTTCTTTGGATTTACGTGGGATCAGGGAGTCCCACTTGCATATGATGTTGCAAAGAATTGAGATGTACTTCAAAGAATCTGTTAGAAGGAATGCCCAAAATTTCAACATGAGAATGCAAAATGGAGACACTGTCAAGATACTCAAGACAGAAGCTGTTGAAATGGCTTCAAACCAAGATTGCAGTGCTAATGTTCATGGTTCTTCCTCTGTATGCATTGATAATCTGGATGCATCAGAGACCTCAACATCATTTGTGGTTCAGCTTGGAAGAAATGAAACTGATAACAAAGATGCTTTTATGAGATATTGGGATTTTGAGAAATGGATGCGAAAGGAATGCCTAAATTCCTCTGTATTATGTGCAATGAAGTTTGGGAAGAGGTGCCACCAACTGCAGTCCATATGTGATTTATGCCTTCATGCCTATTTCTCTGGGGGAGCTCCATGCTCTTGCTGCCGTAAAGCCTGCAGTGCTTGTAAGAGCAACCCGAGTTCTTCCGAACATATTGTTCATTCTGAAGGCAAAGTGAAGATTGGCATTGATTGTTTTCATGCTTCATCCTCATTGTCTTTGAGGATTAGATTGCTCAAAATCTTATTGTCAGTTGTTGAGGTGATGACCTATATTATTTTTTCTTGACTATGATTTGTGGATTAGTTAGATACAACTATTTTCTTAATAGTTGTTTAGAATTTAGATATGGTCTCTGTTTATTGTTTGTTTGTGTTCACTGGAGCTGATAGTGTTTGGTTATGGGTGGTAGGTAACCCTTCCCCAAGAAGCTCTGCGACCTCTTTGGAGAGACAGCTACAGGAAATCTTGGAGTACAAAGCTGGATGCTTCCTCATCAAGTGAAGACCTTCTTCAGGTTATAATCTGGCGCATCTTCAGTGTTCTTTTACCACAATCAATGTTTTAAAAACTAAGCAGGGGATTGAACTGGTGTGACCTCTGGGTCATGATTTGATTGATTCAACTGTTTGATTTTGAGGTTGAACTGGATAATGTTCAAACTGGATAACCAGATCACGATCAGGACTGTTCTTCCAGTGGTCCAGTTGAAAAAATAATTAAAAAAAATAAAATAAAAAATGTAACATTAAAAAAAAAGTCAATTACCAATCATTAAAAAATTATTTTTAATATTAAAAAATAATATTTTAAAAAAATCACTTTTAATCCTTTTTAATAATTAATAATTTTTAGTGAATTTATAATTAACTTAATAATTCTATTAATCATAATTATTAATTACTAATCAAGCAAGGGGATCAAAATCGCTAATTTTTAAATTAGAGGGACCAAATATAATGATTAAAAACTAGAGGACCAAAATTGTCAATTTTTGAAACTAGAGAGATCAAAATTGCAATTTAGCCTAAAATTTAATATTGATGCTTTATAGTGCTTCTTTTCTCAACACAGATTGTTTCATATCCTTTTGCTGAACATCGTAGTTTTTTTTTTTTTGTTCATCGTAATGTGTTTTCTTGTTTACTCCTTTGTTTCTACCATGAAGTGGAATATGCATAGTTTATCTTCAGCTTTTTCATTTATTTGTCTACCCTGCTACTGATGTGTAAGATATCATCTTTTCTTTCTCAGATATTGACTGCATTGGAAGGTGCTATAAAGAGGGAGTATTTGGATTCAAACTATGAAACTACCGGTGAGCTGTTGGGTTTATTTAGTGCTTCTGGATGTCACACTAATGATTCCATTGATGGTGAAAGGATGCCTGTACTTCCATGGGTTCCATATACATCATCTGCTGTGGCTCTAAGGCTCTTGCAACTTGATACATGCATCTTTTACACCTCACATCAGAAGCTGGAGTCCGAGAAGAATAAGAAAATTGGAATTGTGATTGTGAGTTTACTTCCTTTTCCTACTTCGATTGTGAACTACTGTGAAAATGTTAAAAAGGATTTGAGGAAAATAAACAAATATAAAGTTGTAGTGTTCATACTTCATTTAAAGAAACAAAAGAATGAAAAGTTATTTTTGAATTTATCTTGTAGAAACTTATTACAGGTTTCTAGGATTAGCGTTGGCTGTAATTGCTGTGGGAATCAATCTATTTTGTATGTTTTAGTTTGAATTTCCCTAACTTTTTGTTTCTCACTTCAGAAGCTTCCATCAAAACATGCTTCTACCAAAAATTCCTACAATGCTGGGGCAATTGAAACTTCACATCAGACTGAACGTCCGGTAGAGAACTGGGTTGATCTTGGTGATGGTCTTACGAGCTGCAGCAGAGGACAAAGGTCCCAACAAGGCCGTGGCTGCTCTCATGGTGGAAGATCATCATCGAAAGGGAGGGTGGTTAGTTCAAGATCTGGCTCTAAAAAGAGAAGCACTACCTCTAAAAGCAGGAAAATGGGAAAATTACTTGGATGGAAAGGAGACCACGCGGACAAGGAGGAAATGTCCGTGGTCGTCGCAGCATTAGAAGCAGGCAGAAATCAGAAGCCAAGGTGGATGTGATGCTCACTGGTGAGAGGGATACCCCTAAAGATGTCTTGGAGGAAGCAGCTGGTATTTTTGTCAGAGAAGAGATTAATGAAGGTGAAATGGAAGCCACTGCACTAAATGCTAGTAGTTCAGAGAGATCAGGCTATGAAGATGATATTTATCAAGCAATAGGTGAAGGTGGTGAGTATGATTATCAGGTGGATAATAATGATGGATATCAGGGTGGATTTAGTGGGAAGTCTGAAAACTTACTAGATGGAAGCCACTATAATGTGGATGGTGAGGAAGATATGGATATTGATGACAATGTCGACGACAACGATAATGATGACAGGCAAATTGATCTTGATGTTGAAGATTACATAGTTGGAGGCGGCAACTCAGATGCAAGGGACAAGAAAGAAAAAAATGCAGAACAAAACATAGAACCAGATGGAGTTGGTTCTACATCATCAGGCTATAGTGATTAGAAGTAGTAGAGTACCAGTCATGGAAAGTGACTCCACAAGAGTCTCTGGTTAAATTTTGATATAGTTTGGTTTGTAATGTAGGCATAGACCAATGATAATGTTGTATTGGGATATAGAATTTGTAGATTGCAAAATTATGAAAGGAAATTTGTTTCTTGTCATTTAAAATGTTCAACATTGGGGAATTTTCATGTGTTAGATTATTTAACGGTTGTGAGCTTATAGCTAAGATAACATAGGGATTTATAAGAGAAGAATTTTAGACTCCCCGTATATTATTTTGCATTACATTGAGATTTTTAATTAAATTATTAATCTTTAGGTCTATTTCTGTTACAAATAATTGGTATTAAAATTATCAATCAATAATTTATGCATTTTTAAAACTAGCTTTAAAATTATTAACATTTCACTTTCCTTATTTTGTTAATTAATTATTACATCTTTGCTTCAACGATGTTGTTGTAAAAAAAAAAAATAACAATTAATGCAGTAATTATTTAAGGGAAAAAAAATAAGACAAACATTCCAAAATTGCAAAAAAAAAAAAAATCATCTTTCTCGATAGGTGCGTGGCTAATGCTGACTGGCGTCTTGCCTATTCTAATGCGTTGTTGGAAACTCTTCTCCCCCACAACTCGGACCACAATCCTCTCCTTCTTTCTTGTCGAAAAGCTGACTCTCGCATAAACCCTTCCTTTCATTTTCAAGCAGCTTGGCTTTCCCACCTGGAGTATGCAAATATTGTGACACAAGCATGGGGTCAAACTACCGGAGACACTTTCCATAAGCTTAATAAGGTTCGTGATAGCTCTATCACCTTTAACAAAGAGGTATTTGGGAATATTTTTCGAGACAAAAAGAAGTTGGAAGTTCGTATCAAAGGAGTCTACCGAGAACTAGAGACTCGGGCTACTCCGACTTGATTCGATTCGAGAAAGCCTTGCAAGACCAAGACAACCAGATCCTTTTTCGCGAAGAAATGTTATGGTTCCGTAAGTCTCGTGAGAATTGGGTAAGATTTGGCAACAAGAATACCAAATTCTTTCATACTCAAACGGTTATCGGAAGACGCAAGAATAACATTTCGGCCTATTTATCGATAATATTTGGTGCAATCGATGCATCCCTTATTAAGAAGGAAGCTCAATCGTTCTACCAAGGTCTCTTCCAATCTACTTTGCTAGATGTCTTCCCAATTGCTTACAGCTAGTGCATGTTCCTCGATTAGAGGATCATGTCTCCTCGGCCTAGCCGCCACCGTCACGTTACGGGAAGTGAAAGATGCCCTCTTTAGCATGAACCCTTACAAAGCCCCGGGGCTGCAGACCTGATTTCAACCTATATTTTTCTGAACCTTCGGCCACATATCAAGGATGATATTACACGCATGGTAGCTGAGATCTTTGCCACAACCTGTTGTCCCATCCCAAATGACTAACACTTTGATAGTTCCCATTCCTAAGTCGGAGAATCCCACGTCCATCAGGGACTTCAGACCGATCAGTGTTTGTAATGTTCTATTCAAATTGGTCTCCAAGGTCTTAGTGAATCGCCTTCGGCCACACCTAGATTCTATCATTGGTCCCCTTCAAAGTAGCTTCATCCCCAAGAGGGGAACTTGTGATAATGCCATCATCGCCCAAGAAATTGTTCATAGTATGCATAAGAAGACTGGAAAGACTGGATATGTTATGTTCAAGATTGATTTTGAAAAAGCCTATGATAGGGTTGATTGAAGCTTCTTGAGATTGACTCTGAAGGAATTTGGGTTTCCGGACCGCATAATAGATTTGGTTATGAATTGCACTACTACTACGTCCTTGTCCTTAAAATGGAATAATGAGAGATTGCCCTCTTTCTCACCGAGACGTGGTCTTCGTCAGGGAGACCCAATGTCACCTTATCTCTTTCTACTATGCATGGAGAAGCTAGCACTTCTCATTCGGGAGAAAGTGAGTAGTGGGGATTGGCAACCGATTCTGGTCTCCAGAGGTGGCCCTAAGATATCACATTTATTTTTTGCCGATGATTGCCTGTTGTTCACTAAGGCGTCAAAGCAAATCAAGTGCGATTGGTCCAGGATGTTATCCGTCTATTTTGTCTTGCTTCTCGGCTTGAAAGTCAATAGTCGAAATCTAAGTTCTTCGTCTCTAAGAATGTTCCACGTAGCAAAATCCAAAGCAATTCGCCACTATATTAGAGTTCCAATACACTCATAATCCAGCAGATACTTGTGGTTCCCTCTCTTGGTAGGTAGGACCACTAAGGCGGATTTTGCCTCCCTCATAGACCGTGTCAATAGCCGCATTGCAAGGTTGAAAGGGCCAACTCCTTAGCCGTCTGGGCAGAGTAACTTTGGCTATGTCAGTTATATCTGCTATCCCCTCCTACTCTATGCAAAACCTATGGATCCCGGAGGGAATTTGCAATAAAATTGACTCTAGGTTAAGGTGCTTCATCTGGGGAGGGAATCACAATCATTGGGTAGATTGGTCCACGATCTCTAAAACTCGTGCCAAAGGAGGTTTGGGCATTCGTCGATGTCGCCAAACTAACATTTCCCTACTTGGCAAGCATGTGTGGGATATTTTGCACGGCAAGGATAAGTTATGGGTTCGCTTACTATATGCGAAATATATTGGCCAAAAGAATATTCTTCACCTTAAGAATTCCACAAGCAGCTCGTATGTTTGGTCCTCTATCATGAAAGCCTTATCTCATCTCAAACAAGGTTTCACGTTTAGGATTGGAGACGGGAATTGCTCCTTTTGGTTTGATCCTTGGTTAGAGGAGGGACCATTGTATGGCATGGTAGATGAGGTCCATGAAAGGGACATGCAATTACGCGTTAAGGATGTCTATTTTGATGGCTATTGGCACTTTGACGTCCTTACTACAACCTTGCCCCAAGACATTCGGAACACCCTTCCGTACTTGTTTCTTAATCCTTCTATGCCGGATATTATTAGGTGGAGTGCATCTAGCTCGGGAAGGTATGATACCAAGTCCGCCTATGCGTGGTTGAGCCGAGAGCCTGCTTTTCATCTTACTGTCTTGGAGTGAGTTAAGTGGTGGGTGTGGAAGTCCAAGCTACCTGAGAATATTAAACACTTTATTTGGCTCACCTATAGAAGGAGTCTTCCTACTAACTCTTTCCGCTTCATGCGGCATATTACTACTAATTCTTCTTGTTGCAGGTGTGGAGATGCCAATGAAACATGGATTCACATCCTTCGCGATTGTCCCTATGCATGTAAGGTGTGGCAATACATCCGGTTGCGGTATGGTCTTGATTACTTCATTGATGATGCCGCACACTTGGCTCGAAAGTAACATTCAAGGAAATTTTCAACTCTTATTCGGCATCACTTGCTGGATGATTTGGCGTGCGAGGAATGAGGTGGTTTTTAACGATATAGTTTGGCCAGATTGGTATATGCATAACCAGATAAGTTCTCTTTTATATCTAGCCAAAGAGACAAGCTCGACCACCGATTCGACCAGCTCATCCTCAATAGATAGGACTCTTGGTTAACCGGGAACCTCCTCCGCAAAACTACATCAAGATCAATACGGACGGTAGTTCCTTTGGTAATCCCGGCTTGTCGAGGTTTTGTGGCGTTCTACGAGATTTTTGCGAGGCAATTGGATCACGGGTTATATGGGCAATTGTGGTTTTACTTCAAATACCACCACCGAGTGTGTGTGCTATTTTCCATGGCATTAAACTTGCCCACACAAAAGGTTTCTCTAATGTTATTTGTGAGACGGATTCCACCACTTCTTTGAAATTCATCATTGAAAAGCTCGACGTTGTTCATCCTCATGCAGGTGTGGTTTCGGCCATTCGTGATTACGTACAACTACCTTGGAACATTAGCTTCAAGCATACGCTTAGGCAAGGAAATAATGTGACAGACATTCTTGCTAAGTCAGGAGCCAAATCCTCCTCTCCGTTTATTTTATTAAATTCTTGTCCAGCTTGAGCTTCAAATTACTTAGTTGCTGATGCTTCAGGCACTCTCTTTTGTAGGCCTTAGTGCCATTTTTTTTAATTTCTTTATTCATAAAAAAAAAAAAACCATATGAAGTAATCCTAGGAATTGGCAGTGATTATAATATATTTTGTTGGGAGAAAAGAAAATAAAAAGAAAGAAACACACGAATAACTGAATAACGATACATTTTCTTTTGTTTGATATAATTAGAGAAAGCAAATAAAAAGAAGGGAAAATTTGCGTTTTTAGTATTTTTTTTTTTTTTTTTGGCAGTGAAAGGATTTCACCCGTATGATTTTACGATTTAAATTTATAATTTATATCAACAATTAAACAATTCACTTCAATTAATTCTCTCATCAATAACAAATCGATCACTACTTCAATAAATTTTCTCATCAATAACCAAAAAATTCACTTTAAAGGAACCGAATCTAAATTTGGACTCGGCATCAGGGTGTGAAATGGTTTTAATCTAAAAAAATAGGACACTATTGAGTTTAATTTGCAAAATTTTGATTGCTACTATTGCTCCCTTACAAGAACAAACTATATGCAAAGTTAAGCATTCCTTTTGATTTAAACATTTCGAGCTTGTAATGTTGTTGATCCAAAAGCTTTGCACATTAACTGATAAACCACGCAAAAGAATCAAATCCAAAAATTTTCGCTAAGTTTATATATAACGCATCTGGAAACAACAAAATTATTGGTTTAGATGTTCATAAAAAAAGCAGTTCCCAATGGGAAATCTGACAAATTACTATACCATTTCAAACTTAGGCATTCAAGAGTTTCCTGAATCCTGCTTTTTGCTCATCAGTGAGCCTAGCTGGGAACTTGATGTTAAACTTGATCCTCAAGTTACCCTTCTTTGATGGATCTTTTGGAAGTGGCATTCCTTCTCTTGGAACAACCTCTTCATAACTGGGATGAATAACATTGGTGATTGGAATGGTCAAGTTTCTTCCATCTAGGGTAGTGAGGTGAACTGTGTAACCAGTTAATGCCTCTGCAAGAGAAATCTTCTGTGTTACAACAAGGTCATTTCCGTCGCGGCTGAAGACTCCGTGCGGCTTCTCGTCGATGATGAAAACGAGGTCTGCAGGCGTCACGTTAGGCTGTTCGTTTCCCTTCTCCGGGAATGTGATCTTGGTTCCCTTCTTCCAGCCAGGCTTGACATTGATGGTCAAGATCTCCTCCACTGGCATGGATTTTCTGCACCACAAGGAAAGAGAAAGTGTCAATAATCGGTTTGAGACAGAATGAAAATTAACAAGAAATTATCAAAAGAAACTTCAAGTACATTTTGAATGACATTAAAATAATCCTCCAACATCACAATTTCATTCAAAAAGATTATGTGTGAACAAAAAAGTCTTGGGAACTTGGAACAACTATAAGTACCAAAAATATGTAATTAATTGAAATAAAACACTAACAGAACATCCACCATCACCATTCCTCAAATACCTCACAGACCAACTGAAGTAATTTTTGTATATTTAGATTTAGAAGTAAAAATTGGAAAATTTTCTATATTAAAAAACCCAAGGCAAGCTACTTAGCAACTAAAACAGTGTTTCAATTCAATTCTTAACCATAGTAACCGCTTAAAGTATGTCTTGAACACAAAGATGAGAGGGTGTACAAACTTTGCTGAGTAGAATGGATAAACTGCAGTGTGTTTCAAAGTACACAGAGCATTGTTGATTATAATTACCAGAGAGTAGCAGGCAATTTTCTTCTTCATACAATACAGCAAATGACACCAACAAAAAAACAGTTTATGCATTAACCATTGTGTAAACTAAAACAGCTATCAATCAAGCCTTGAACATTGCAAGCAGAAGATGAAATAGATGTGCTGAAAAATAAAGGGGAACCACTCAATAGCTAAAATGGAATTAATAAGGACATCCAATGAGCAAGCATTAGTTCTCTAGTGTAAATTCAGGCCAAGCAATCAACATAGTCATGTTTTGGGATCAAATGGTTTCAACCTTTTCAGTCATGCACAAAATTGGCATATTAGTGACCACTCATATCACATACACAACAACAAAAACTAACAAAGCTTCAGAGATCATATCACATACACAACAACAAAAACTAAGAAAGCTAGAAGAAATAGCAAGGCAATAACTTCTACTCACCCACTGGCCTCAGCAATTTCTCTAGAGATCTTCATCTTCTTTGTAGTCCCTTTATATATCTCCTCAAGAGTGCAAGGCAATTTGTTCTCAATGGGAGGAGCTTTCCTAGGAGCACCTTGACTCATATGTACTGCTCCTTCACCAAAAGATGCAAACATATCATCACCAAACATCCCACCAGGGAACCTTGATCTCATGCCACCGCCACCGCCACCGCCACCGCCACCACCACTGCCACCACCAGGACCACCTCTCCCACCCATTCCACCAAATGGGGTTGAGAACCCAAAGAACTCTGCAAAAATGTCGTCAGCATTCCTCGGATTGAACTGATACGATCCTGGGATATCTCCTGTGGAGAAGAAAGTAGCTCCAGTTCCAGCACCACCACCACCACCAGCATTAGGAGGAGGAACCTGACCCTTAAGACCCTCTTCTCCATACTGATCATAGATTGCTCTCTTCTGAGAATCACTAAGTACCTTCAATAATCACAGCACAAAACAAAGTAAGCATCACCCCCCAGACCAACCTCTTTATTAGATTTCACTGTTTCACTTTCAGAAGAAGCAAAAAAACAATTTTTTTGCAAAACCTAATGGAAAAAACATTAGAAATCACAATAGCAGATGAATTAATTTAATTCACTCCTAATTTCAGAAAAAAAGCTTAAAGCTTTGCAATACCCCTATGGAATACTCTATCGAATTTCACTATTTCACTCCTAATTTCAGACAAAGCTAAACAATTTGCAACACCCTTATGCAAAAACATTGGAAATCACAATAGAAGAAACATAAGTAAGCATCACCCAGATGAAATATTCTATCGAATTTCACTATTCCACTCCTAATTCCACAAAAAGCTACAAAATCTACAACACCCTTATGAAAAACATACCTCATACGCTTCAGAAATCTGCTTAAACTTAGCTTCAGCCTCTTTCTTGTTGTTGGGGTTCTTATCAGGGTGCCATTTCATAGCAAGTTTCCTATAAGCCTTCTTCAAGTCATCGTCGCTGGCGCTCCTATCAACCTGCAAGACCTTGTAGTAATCCACACCCATCGTTGGTGCTTCTTCTTCTTCTCTATTTCTCTTCAGGTTTGCGGTTGTTAATACTTAATACACCTTCTTCTGTTATGCTATGAGCTATTACTACTATCTCACAAAACAACTCAGAGAACTTGTTGTGCTTAGCATTTGAGGTTGGTGAAGGAATTGGCGTTTAAATCCATTCGGGTAAAGGAGTCAGTGTTCTACAGGTGTAGCCTTGTAGGATCTCGATCGTGGTGGAAAGTTCCAGAAACCAACAAGGATGTTTAATGTTTTTGGAAAAATCATTAATTGTTCTAAGGAGAGGAATAAATACTTTCAGAGGAAAATATTAATTTTTTTATTTTTTTGTGCAAAGAGGAAAATATTAATTATAAGAAATTAATATTACCATCTCTTTATGAAATCTTTTAATGTTTTGGAAAAAAAAATCATTGATTGTAAACCGTTTCGTAAGGAGAAAATTTATTTTGCAGTGTAAATACTTTCAGAGAGATGTATAAAAAAAAAATACTTTCAGAGAGAAATATACATTACAAAAAATTATTATTACTATCTTTTTAGGAAATCTTTTAATATATGTAAAGAAAATATATTCTTTTAATGATATAAAAATTGTTAATTATTGGAATAAACTATGAGATGAATTATAATCCAAACTTAATTTTACAAAAATTGTGTTTGTATTTTAAAATTATGTTGAAATATACTCTCTCCGTCATAATCACACACAAAAAAAAAGTACTCTCTCCGTCATTGATTATAAGACATTATTGACAAAATTAAGCTTATTAAAAAATTGATTGACTTGTTATAGGTATTAAATTGGTTTGTAGTTATATTATTTTTTTCAAAATACTCCTTAAATAATGTGGAGAAAAAAATAATAATAATAATTAATGTAAAGATTGAATAATTTATAACAATAAATAGAGATGATATCATTTTTTTATTTTCATTTTTATTAGATAATTTTATTCATAAATAATATTGAATTTCTTTCTTTGATATTCATATTCATAAATAAAATAGAAAAAAAATAAATTAAATTAAAAATAAATACACAAAAAGTGAGTCAATTAACAAAAATAACTATCCAATAAATATAAATAATTATTTTTTATGACTATCACAATTTAATAATATAGAGAAATTTTCTCTCTCCACTCACTAGTAATAATAGTAATTAATGTGGAGATACAATTAATATCATTTATTATTAATACTATTTTATTAATTAGAAAAAAGTAATTAACATGGAGATATAATTAATATCATTTATTATATATTAAGTAAATTAATTAATTAATGTTTATCACAAATTAATTAATTGTAACTGTTACGGGAAAAAAAATATTCGATACAATTCTACACGTACCAATCCTGGGGCTGTTTGGAGATGTGATGACATTGGTGCCCGTGACCAAAATAAAAATTGAGAAGGATTTTTTTTTTATTGTAATAATTTAATTTTATCATTTTTTTAAAACCTTTCAATAGTTAATTTCAATTTATCTAAACATTAAAGTTAACAAAATTATTTTCTTCCAACAAAAATTTATATTCGCATGTAACATTTTATATTTGTATATTTTTATTAATATAGAAAATATTTTGTATGTAATAAAATATATTATTTTACTAAAATTATATGTTTATTTTTTATGGAAAATGTGTTTATATTTTATTATAGGTTTAAATATATTTCTAATTCTGCAAATTGGATTATTGTTGTGTTTGGTTGCTTAAATTTATTTTTTTTCTTACGAGTCCTCAATTTTAAAAATACTCTTTTGAATTCGTTTTTATTGATTTTTGTGACTTTGAATACGCAATTTGTGATAATTTTAAAATATATTAAAAAATTAACAAATTAAAAAAGTAGACAATTTAATGTTTAAGGTGGTCGTGAGTTTTTAAATTAAAATTTTAAAAATATATTTAAGTCTTTACCATATTTATATACAAAGAGCATCTATCATGATTCGTCATGAGTACATAAACGGCGCAGATTCTACTGTATCTATTTTACAATACAATCTAAATTTTCAATTGAATTCATGGTTAAAACTTAACTAGAGAATTACATAAATTATAATTAATGAAGTAATTTTATGATTCTCTCATCATTTCCACATGTTAATTATGCAATCAAGCTATTTACTAAAAGCAGTAAAAAACTAGGTGTTACTAGAATCCTAACAATTTTTATAAGTTGTCAAAGAATACTCATTGATGAAAATCTAAAGTTGTCGGGGAACATTTATTGATGAAAATCGATCTTAAAACAATTGTCTTATCCAAAAGAAAAAAACTTTCATGAAATTAAATTTAAAAGAAAAGATTCTAGAAGTTAGAATATTCAAAAAGTCAGTAAAAAAAAAACTATTACAACGAAAGTGATGATAAAACATGCAACTTTTAAACAACTTTGGGTTGAGCTTTCAACAAATAAACGATGAGCTTGAAATCTGGGCTCCTATACTACCCCCCCATGAAAGAGGTTGATAAAGGGAAAGAAAATAACAAACTTAGGCATCAAAATTGCAAAGAAATAAATGTTCATTCTTACGATTTTCTAATCCGCTTCAAAAACCTACACTCAATCATGCAATGAAATAAAATAGTGGCACAAACCACCATCGCATGTCACATATATAACATGGTAGCTTTTTTTTATCAGCCAAATAAAATATATATTACTAAAAAGGTAAAAGAAGTACCCATATAGTTTGTTACAAAAATAAAGGAGAAATAAACCAGCGACATGCAAAACATCCAATCAAACCCAACAATATGTAAAATTGACCAAAATGAAAGAGTAACCAATGCTAAGTTCATGGCACCAAAGGAAAACAATCTGATCATATGATAGCCCAGAACTAGATCCAACCCAAATCACTGAGATTCTACTACATTGAAGCACAACTAAGGTAATTAAGGAGAGATCAAACCAATATATAATTCTAATATCATCCATTTGTGCAACACAAATATAATCAAGAAATGATCATCCACGACATTAGGATATGTCAAACAAATACTAATGCATGAGATCATCATGACTCTATACTCCATGGAATTAACCCATATCATCAAGCATTATAGTTAGACAAGTCCCTTGACATAGTAACTTCGATCATAATGTTAATAACGTTTTAAAGCTATTATCGGTGAACACACTAAAATTGATCATGTTAATAACATAATTCACATCAATCAAATTCAATCACACTATTTTATCTCATTTAGATGTTTTAAGCAGGGACGGATATAAGGGAACAAGCATGGACTTCAGTCTCTCCCCTTCCTTCACAATATTTATTAAATTACAAATAATATTTAAAATTTTAAAAAATATATTAATAAATAAAAAAATGTATAAAATAGTTTTTTGAGTTAAAAAATTGTTTTTTTTTTATTAATAGACCACATATCTGATTTTATATATAAAATTAATAATAATTTTTTTGTTAAATTTATTATTTATTAAATAATTTTATTAAAAATTAAATATTTTAAAAATTATATACAAAAACTTTTGCCCCTCACTCTTACTCTTTCACGTTCTGGATTCGTTACTGATTTTAAGTGCCTCATAAGTAGAAGGTCATGAAAATATTTTAAATTCAAATCATAACTTATTTATCTATAAAATCTTTAAAAAATTTACTAAACAAAAAATCAAAAATTTATTTTATCATATTTTAAAATATTTCAAATTCATTATCATTATCATAAATTTAAGTGTCACTGTAATTATTATCACGATTATTATTGTTGTCATTATTTTTGTTATTAAGTATCCACTCAAGTATAATGAGAAACTAAAAAATCTATAATTCTTGCCTTTTTGGTAAAATGATTGTTTATAGTATAATTTTATTTTTAGAAAAAATAATTACCTAAAATAATTTGATAAAATAAAATAGTTGTAGTATCAGCATTCAGCAAGTTATCATAATATGATTGTCGTATTATTTATCTAAATAGTAATTAATTTGATCTCTTTAAATAAAATAATGAATTCAATTCTTATGGCAAAAAAAAATATGATCGAATGAAAATTCCTTTCACACGTGGACCACAGTGGAAGCCTCGTTGGCAGAGAAAAACATGGTCATTTGGTTTTTCTTTCTTTGTGACAATTTTTCATATTTTTTGGTGTGAGATGGCCTACGGTACTAAGATTAATCTAATGTTAGGAATCATGGTTCACAATGGACCATCTTTCAAACCTAGAATTGGTCTATATTGTAAGTATAAATTTACAACATTCATATCAAAATTTTAATTTTTGTTGGAGAACAAATATTTTAATGTATAAAAGTTAATCCCGTGTTTAATCATTCGAAAATGATAATTTTTTCAGTGAATCGATCTAATCAAAGTTAATATAATAACTTCATATGAGTTGAACTAATAATTGGCTAAATGCCATTGTAATTTTATGTTTTAGTTTTTTTTAATTTAATATTTTATACTTTAAAAACATCAATATGTTCTTTTATGTTTTTAAAATAAGTAAAAATGATATTTTTGAAATAGAAGTTTGTTTTTTTTTTTTTATATCTTGTAACATGATTTTAAATTATTTTTTTGACGATTTTAAAACGTAAAAATTATTTTATTAAATTTATTAGTATGGAAACTATAAAATTCAATTGATTTTTGAATAAAAACGATATCAAATATAATGAAAATTATGTGAAAAAATGAGTTTCATGAATAATTGAAAAAGAATTTAATATTATATTATTCATTAATTTGATTGTTTGATACATTTTTCATGTAATTTTTATTATATTTTTTTATTCAAACATTAACAATGATTCATTATCTTCATTTAAAATAAAATAATTTATACGTTTTAAATTTGTTAAAAAAAATGTTTAAAATCGTGTAACAAGATCATAAATCATCTTTTAAAATATAAAAAATATAAATTGAAAAAAAAAACTAAAACATAAATTACGTTTTCAGTGTTATTTAGTACTAATAGTTTAGATATATGTATTTAATGAGACTTACATAAACTTCATGCACTCAGTAACAAATAGTATGTCAAAAGAAATAAGATTAAAAGTTATAAGTATAACTAATAAACATTCCTCTTGTAAAAAGAATGAAAGAAATATAAAAAGCAAAGTACACCAAAACAGGACAAACTAATTACTATGGCTACAATACAAAGTACAAACATTATCCCTATCCCCTAGGCCCTAGCTAGCATGGAATTCGGTCAATGAACCATTTAAGAACTCCAATTGGAAGCTTTACAAGACTCACACCCACATTCGCCAATTCCCCGCAGACTTTCAAACATGGACACAAGCAACTCAACATTGACCTGCATTGCCATCATATATTCACCAAATAATGGAATTCATTAATCAAATCAAAATCAACAGCTTTTAACTAATACTAACAAATTATGGTAGATATCCGATTATTAAGCTAGTTATTATAAAAATTAACAAATTTACTTATGTATAACAACATATGATGGAATGAAAGTTAAACGCAGAAAATGAAAGTTAGAAAAAAGAAAACACAGAACAGAAACAGAAGAAGCATGGAGAATTTTGACATACCCAAGAAGCCAGATGATTGCACCCACTGGAGAAAAAACCAACGAAAGCAGAGCGAAGGGAAACCCAATCACGAAACCCAATGGCCTGCACTCGCAAAATTCACCTTCCATATTTATTTATTACCACTATATATTTTCTCTGTGTGTGTGTATGAGTATTGAGTAGTAGTGTTTTTCTGATAGTTTTCTCTATTTGCGATCTGAATCTGAAGAAGAAAAGAATGAAGAGAAGTGGAATTGGTTTAATAATAAGAGAGTCTTGATTGATTTCGATGTAATTTCGTTGGAAGACCCAGCGTGACGAGAACTCCGATGACTTGCTTTTATTCTCACGTTGACCTTCAGTTGGTATATATATATATATATAAACACTCACTCTCAGAGAAAAACGAACAGAGAATTTTTAGAGATTTTTAAATTATAAAAATTTATAGGTATATGTTTTAATTTACAATAAAATCATTAATTATACGTTTTGATTAAGGTTTTTTTTGGGCTGAATGGGTTGGACAAAAAGTCCCAACCCCAAAAATAGATTAATGACCACTTAATGAAAACTCTAATAGTATATTACAATTTAAAATTCTTAGATTTTTTTTTTAACAGGAGAGTGTTGAACTCACATCTTTCCTTTTCTATTCTCCTTTTATAATTTTATATTGTTTTTTTTAAGGAATTATAATTTTATATTGTTATTTAAATCATAAATTTTTTTATTTAAATTTGTGATTTGAATAACAATATAAAATTATCTTAAAATTATTTTATACGATTCGCATATCATGGTTAAACTCTTAAGATTGTAAAAAAAAAAAATTATAGGTAAGAATGTTGCCTTAAATTATAAAGTATATTTATAATTAATAAAATCTTCATGCATTTAAATTATCAGGAAATATATTTAATTAACAACTTTCAATAGTCATAATTTTCATTAAGCAATTGTCAAATCTACATCAGTATAAAAGGTAAAAGATAAATATTAAAATTCCAATGCAGATATGTTATAAATGAAAAAAGATATAAAGTAAATAAAAATAATGAATAAAATAATTGAAACGAGAATATGTGACAAATTTATGTGTATCTAAGAATTTAAGTAAAAATAATTGGAATGAGAATAACAAATTAGACCATAGTAAATAAGGGAATCCAATCACACAATCTATCATTTATTAATACATTTATGGTTAAATTACAATTTTTGTCTCATTAATTTTAATAATTGATAATTTTTATTCTCTTAATTTTTTATCGTAATATTTTGGGTCTCTAATTTTAGAAATTAGTAATTTTGGTCCTTGATTATTGATTAATAGTTATGATTAACAGAATTATTAAATTAATTATAAATTCATTAAAAATTATTAATTTATTAAAAGTGATTTTTAAAATTTTATTATTATTTTTTAATCATTAGTAATTTATTTATTTTTTAACATTAATTTTTTTTGTTAATTATTTTTTCTCCTTGGAAAGATGATTAAAGTTTTTTAATAATTTTTAATTAATTTAATAACTCTTTTAACAATAAATTATTAGTTAATAATTGATAAGGAAACAAAAATCACTAATTTTTTAAACTAAAGAGATCAAATATTACAATTAAAAATTAAAGAAATCAAAATTGTCAATTTTTTTTAATTAAAAAAATTAAAATTAAAATTTAACCTAAATTTATTTATTTTTATAAAATTATCTTATAAACTATAAATCATGTGAATGATTTTCACGGCGATTGTGTATCATCGTTTAACTCAAATATACGATAAATGACAGGATATGAGTGGGGGAAGCACTTCAAGCACAGTCGTCATATATAGGATCTATGCCAACGCCAAAAGACTCATTATTCATGAAAGTTGTTATAGTGATATGCACTAACCAATAACCATCCATTGGGAGAGGGGTAGAAGAAGAAAAAAGAAAAATATATTTTTAGTTTTTGGCAATTTTATGCCGTTAGTTTCAGTTTTGTAGCGGTTTTAAAATATCCGGAGGCTCAAGTGACTTTAGATGGAGAGAACTAAAATGGATAAAAAATTATAAATTATAAAGACCAAAAGAGATGTATTAAACTACAAAGGGTAAAAGGAAAAGTAAATATAACTAAACCATGTCAAAATTAGTTTATCTGTGTTGGAAATTGAGTGTATATTGTATAACGAGGAAAAGTAACCTAATCTTGAGGTTATTTTCTAAGAAGCTTCAACAAATTTGTTTAACCTTAACTCGTGATCAAATATGCATTCAAAGTTATTATTTAAAACTTTAGACGATTTTTTTTTAACTTCAAATAGTGTACTTGTCATTTTTACTTAACCCACCTTAAATACTTGTTTCGAGAAATGTTTATTTCATTAAAAAAAAATCAAGAAATACAGTATTTCTCTATATCTTTCATAAATAATTATTTCCTTAATTTTGAAGACAAAGAAAAACCTCCTAAGAAAAACAAAGATAAAAAAACTCATTATTACTCTTCGATTGTTCACACACACACAACAACAATACTACAATATAATGCATGCAATCATCCTTTCCAATACTAAAAAAAAAAAAAAAACTTAACCAATTTATCAACTGATAAAAAAAGTTAACCAATTAATCACAGTAGTATATATCACAACTTAAGGCTTCATTTTGATACCTAATTATGTTAAACAAGAAGAATAAAATTAACTAAAGAGAAAATGAATGAAATATTGAAATAAAAATATTCACTCCATATTTAGGTATTTTCTAATAGAACGAAATAAAATTACAAGTTATATTTTTTTTAGAAAATAAACCGAAATACATAAGTTATAATTTTTCTCTTTCAATAACATTAACCTTATTTCTATCTATTAAAAAATACTAACTTTCTTTCTAATAATTTTTTTATTAATAACAAAAAATCACCTTTTCACTTCAACTCATCCCATGTTCATAAAACATTATTTTGTGCCTCAATAGAATAGAAGATTCATCATTTTTTAGCTTCTTCAAAGTTACCGTTGTCAAGCTGTAAATATGGTGTAAGCAAGTAACTTTATTTATTTATTTATATATATATATATATATATATTAAAATGAAATAATTATATATTGTTCACCGTTAATTAATCATAATACACTGTTATAATAAATTTTAAAATATTTTATTACACCAAGCACATATCTTTACCATTGAAAGAATTGTAGCATCATTAACAGTGTAGCTAGAAACATGATCAACTCAATGTGTGCGCTCAATTTTAATATGGAGTGGAAGATATACCTTGCAAATACCTTATTTTAAAATGGAAAAAAAAAATTACAAGTTTTATGTCATCGATCTGTTGAGAGAAGGTAGAACAAGGGTGGGTCACATGAGAGGAATGAAATTGGAACAAGCAAAGTTGCACATGAACAAAAAACAGGGTTCAGAATAGCATAACTTGTTAAGTTGCATATATCTATATCTTCATAAAAATATTAAAAACTGTCAAAAATATAAATTTTCTTCTTCTTTGTTTTACTCTCTCTTTCTCTCTTTAATTTATTTCTCTCTTTGATTTTTTTTTAAATCGTGCAAAGCACGGGCCTGCACCTAGTTATAATAATAAAGTAATATCGATTTATTACATGCCAATTGGAGGAATCATATTGAAACAATAAGTTCCATAAGATTACTATAGACAACAAATTTTCACTTTAAATACTTAATTCAATTGTATATCTAAACTTGGATTTAAGATTATTAATTGATTAAGGATGAATAATCTTGAGCTGATTTGTTTAAATTTATTTGATGAAATAGATACTTATTTTAATAAAATAAATAATTATTTATTTATATAATGTGTTTGTCTAAACTGTTTATATTTAAAATAATCAATTTTTTACTTATTTAAATAAGTAAATTCTATTTATTTATAAAATAATTACTTATTTGATAATCAGTTATTTTATAAATATTTATTATAATTTTAAACAAACTAACCCCTCCCTTATATTACTTGATGATCCATGCACACGATTCTCATCGACATTAACGTTAAAAAATAATTGAAAATTAATTCTAAATCTAAAATTGATTCTAAACTGAAGTAATTAATCTGCGTTGATTAAAAAATTTACATTAAAATATTTTACTATAAAATCAATTCTAAAAAAAATTATCCAAATATAACTCACATAAATTCAAAATCAATTATAATTCAAATCTAATTTTACAAAACTAATTCTATTCACAATCAATTCTCTTATATTAACAAAAAACCTAACACAATAAAATTCTATTTCCATTAGTTTCCTTACGTGGTTCGGTTGGCACCAATTGTAGCATAAGAGTTGGATTTTACACCTTGATCTTGGGCCTATCCATGAATTCTTTAGGCCCATTTTGTAAGCTTTCTTTCATAATTTGTAAAAGTACACCTACTATTCTATTATTACGTGTACCATCCACACATCTCTATGAAAGACGCTAACGTTGCTCCACTCAATTCGCACGAGTCAACCACCGTTCGCTGCCGTGTCAACCTCAGCCACCGCTGTTGGGTGTTGATGTCTCGTATCGCATGACCAATTCTTCTCTGTTGTCCGTGAACAACCCTTCATACCTTCTTTTTCCTTTTTTTTTTATTGAGTCTTTTATCATCATTGTTATTTGGATAATCATTATGAAGAAGAATTCAAATTAGACCAATTTGTTGATTTGGACGGAATGAGATATAGCCATATAGGTTTGAAGAATCAATTAAGTTGATGTGTTAATTAAGTATGGATCCATCGAATTTTTATTTTTTTATATTTATAGGAATCGAAGTTACATTAATGATATTTACAACATTCACATGTTTGACTTAATTAAGAAAGATAAATTCTAAAAAAAAATATAGAATATAATAAGAATAAATTGACAAAAAGATAGTGTATTTTACTAAAATAAATAATTTAAACAAAAAAAATAAAAACTGGTCAATCACATCATCTATATGGAGAAACTTTAATTGTAACCGTACTCTCCGTTTTGGTAGTGTCTATTTTTTCAAACTCTTTTCTGTTACAATTAATGGAGGACAAAGATTCTCTATATATGTATCAAATCACACATGCATGTCAGCTACCTGATTCACATGCAACAATGTAAAACTAAAACTTGTGAATAATGAATTGAACACGTACATCAAAATTGATATAGCAGTGCTGAGAATCAATGTCACATATCATTCATTGATGCTACAAGTACCTTACGTCCTTTCTTGCATCAAAATCATGTCTCATCGCTGTTAGTAATTTAGTATCTTACGTACCTTGCTTGACTCCTCCATATGTGAAACTTTACGACGTGTTTGCTTCGGAATCATTCATGGGATTTGTGGCCTAAAGGGAAAACATGCATGCTCATTGTAAAGATTTGGACAGAGTCATGCTGATACTGTAATTAATTTCAAATAAACTTTAATGAAGCAAATGTACAATTAATTGAATGTATATGTAGAGGAGAAAATGATGAGTTAACTTTAATGATAAAAGAGAGAGAGAAAAATGTAGGAATACTAAACAATGTGATACGATAAGAGAAGATAAATAGAGAGAAATGAATTGTAAGTGTTATAATGAAATGTTTGAAATGGTTACATTGCATATAAAAATATCATTACTGATGTAAATGTTAGATAAATTGTTTGTTGTCATTCAATCGAAGCTGGTCCAGAGCCATTGTTAATCAAATAAAATTTAGAAGAGTACATTGGTTTTATGTAACTTGAGATTAAATATTCATTATTAGCGGATTTTATCTGCAATCCCAACCAACCGTAACACTAAATTGTAAAGAATAAAAAGGTATTTAAACCAAAAAAAAAAAAGAGCTCCGCTAATTATAGTTAGGTCTTTCAACTAAGAGTATATATAGTGAAAGAAAGAAATATTAATCACTAGATCTTTATCTTAAATGGTTATAATTAAAACGTACCATGTTCAGGAATTTTATAAAAAGTTAGTGCCATTTTATTCATTTCTAGTTATATTTCAGTTTTACAAGGTATTTGCTCAACCAAAAAAGTTATATTTCGATGGCTTCATGAGCCTTTAACAACGGGTTTTGTGGCAAAAGGGTGTCACGGGAGAAGTGGGTTTCGGTCCTATTTAGATATTGTGCAGGTTTTTGAAGAGTGTTTAAAATTGATTTTGTATTGATATGAATTATGTTTAAATGTTTGTATTATTAAATTAAATTAAGTTAAAAATAAAATTTTAATTTAACACAAAAATTACTTTTAACAACATTAATTCAAATTCAAATTTATTAAATCACGTTGAAATGTACGAAACATTTTACTGAAAATTAAAATCAGGTTTAATCAATTATATACTCAAATTTACCGATCCAAACAATAAACTAAAAGTACAAGCAATAAACTAAACTAAAGAATCCATTAAATTTATTTTGATACTTTATCAAATATGTTTTAGTTATATTTTGATATATAATATTTTAAAATTTTTATTTTGGTACTTAAAAAAAAACAAGTTAACAATCTTAAAATCTATTAAAATATGATTAAAACATAATTTAAAATATCAAAATGTAACTAAAATATAATTTAAAATATAAAATAAAAATTTTGAAACATTATATGTCAAAATATGATTAAAATATATTTTAAAATTTTAAAATAAAAATTTTAAAATATTATATATCAAAATATAAAAAATATTAAACTTAACTAACTAAAACTAAAAAGTAACATTAAACCTAACGAAACTAAACTTAAATCTTTTGAGCTAGTTTAGTTTTCAGTTGTAGAGTAGAGCCAGTGGCATTAAAATCACAACCTGGGTTAATTTTTCAACTACAACAAGTACTGGTGGGCCAAGTGGCCCAATTATCCACGGAACATTTTCTGTCCTTGTCTTGTGCTCGCCACAGTTTAACAAGACTCGGTGCTACTACAATAATTACGATGCTGCCACACTGTCCTTCTTTTTCTATACATAGATCTATACGGATTTGTATACTACCAAACAAACTCATTTCTATACGAATTCTATGTCCAAACAAAATACTTGTCACCACAAAAACCTCTATAATACTATAAATTATTAGGTATAGTACAATGCTACTACGTTATCAGTATTATGTGATTTTAATAGAGAGATACAGGGTTAATTTTTATTTATTTAAAATTAAAATAAATATTTATAAAATAATTAATTATCAAATAATTGATTATTTTATGAGAAATTTACTTATTTAAATAAACAAAAATCTATTTATTTTAAACAAAAATAATTTAGACAAACATACTATAAAAATATATAATTATTTATTTTATTAAAATAAGTATTTATTTTATTAAATAAGTTTAAAAAAACCACTATAAAATAAGTTAGATGTAGGAAAAAAAAGTAAAAAGAGAAGAAAGAATAACATATAAATAAAAAATTCGGATATCTTTCAATAAATTTTTTAAATAAAATTAACAAACTAACATTTTTTCATTAAAAAAAGTATATGATTTCAATTAATAATTATATATCAATTGATTATGGAAATTAATTATGCACGAAATCAATTGATAGACAAAATCAATTAATAATTCGTATCAATAATATAATTAAAAAATTAATATAATGTATCACGTTGGATCACAACATCTAATAATTTATTTTATAATACTTCCATAATTTCATTCATCAAAGACAAAATGTTATTCTCCACGTATACCTTACACGAGACTTGTTTAAAATATCATTTCCAATTTTTCCATAGATGATCACCATGGACACATTCATTGGACTGTGCCTCTCCATATCTGGTATCATTTCGCCTTTTAAATAATTGCCAATCTATCTATACACGCAACTGATGTTCTCAGAAACTGAGTCTTTCAATCATTTGGGTGTTCAACTTTGCTCTTGTTTGTGTGTGGATCGATTTGTCTATAACTATAAGAGAAACGTTACTAACGTAATCATATCTATCATGCATTTCCTCTTTTTTGTTGACATATCAAAGCCAACATGGTCCATGGGATTGGTGAAGTTGAAGAAAACACATTCCTAGCTAGAAATGAAAAAATGAAAAAAATAAAAATGGTTCAGGATTGGTTCTAATTAATAATTAGGCGATGTTATATGATTTTTGACCGGTTTTAATTTGGTGGATAAAAAACGAATACTTAATTTATTAAGATAATTAGAAATAGTTAATTTTAATTAAAAAGTATAAATTAGAGGTATAAGGAAATATAATAATATTTTTATTATATTAATTATTTCATATTATTTTTATTCTATTTCTTTGTCTGTTATATAAAAATAAATAAAGCTATATAATTTCTCAAACCATACTATTGGATTTTAAAACTTTGTCAAGGATTGGGGCTGCTAAGCTATCCGGGGTAGACTAAAGTACACTGAGTGGACTTGACCAATACATAGTGAAATTATTCTTTTGTAGTTTGTTTTGTACAGCAAAGTCTTGGAAGTTGGAAATGGAATTTGGAATTGGATATACTCTACATTGCCGTGTTGCCTGTGCAAAACAATATTAATGTAGAAAAACTTTTGAACATTAGTATATTATATAAATATTATAATTTAACAATAATTCACTACTAATATAAATTAATACTCTTTTTTATAGATGGAAATTCAAGTTGGTCCTACTAATACATGTTACTACTAAATATGTATTATATACAGTGAGGTTAAACAAATGTTGAAAAAGTGAAAGAATGTATAATATTATACTTATTTACAACAACAAGGAAGATATACAAAATTACATAAGTTATAGGATAATCAAACTCATGAGTCGCACAAACAAGACTTTAAAATCTTGAAATAAAAAAAAAATCGGTTTTATTTAATTTAAAATGCAAATAATATATATCACACGAAAAAATTTAAAAAAATTATACACCAATTTAAACTACAGTTATACCTAAATATAACTGAACAACTGTTCCAAATGCATGTCCTCTAATTTGTTTTCTTGTTCTAGCCATTCTGAGTATCCTAAATACAGAGAAATTGCATCGAGTAATTAATTAAGATTGCCACGATATATCATTGTTGAATTATTGAGGTTGGGTGGGTCTATATCACTGCCACGGTTTTGGATATGAGCTTAGTCACTTAGTGTTAGTGGATGACAAACTGTGGGGTCGTGGGGCATTGAGAATGACACACACACACACACACTCATAGTTGATTGAGAAATTCAGATTCCTGTTTACAACAACAAAGTAAAATTAATCACCCGCAACAATAATCGTTGTTAGGACCATTGAGTTCAATAGTGACACTTTGTGTGTCATTTTTCATGTAGCAGTGAAAAAGCATGCCGCGTGTAGCTCAAACAAAAATTAATGTTATCCCCTCTTTGTGGTCCCATCATCCATGAATTGAGTACCTGTTGAAAGACCCAACTCCTACTTACTTAGGGTTTAGGGCTATGAATATTAATTAGGGCAAATTACGATTCTTCTTCTTCTTTTAAAGCTGAAACTATATTGACTCACTTTGACCTTCATCAACCACCATTGTCTCCAACCACCATTTTGATGACACACATTTCTCAGTTTTGTAAGAATATCACACAACTATTTATGAAAAATATTTGAGTAAAGATATATAAATATATTTATCAACTTGTGTAAATTTATTTTAGTAGTGTATACTTGAAGGGTTATACACTTATACTACTAGCTAGGTAATCAATAACAGCGTGCGTAATAGAAATGCAAATACTTAGGCGTGATAGTCTGTGTTTTTACTGGTATATATAAAATTGAGGTTGGTTTCCATTTTTATTAGGATAATTTTATCCCTCAAAACTTTGTTTATTGTATTTTTAAATTTTATCCTTCAACGAAAGAAACGGCAAGACACCACAAAAAATAACTGCATTCAATTATATATTTTTTTAACTTCTTTTTTATTTAAAATTAAAATACATAGAATATGATGTGTCTCTCTTTACCCTAGTAATAATAAATAAATATATTTGAACATATAATCATATTTTAGATTTATGGGAAAATAATTTATACATTGTAATACAAGGTTATCTTTAACTATTAATATTTTTAAAAACAATATATATATATATATATATATATATATATATATATATATATATATATATATATATATATATTTTGGAGTTACTATGCCTTGATTTATTTCATATCTTAGAAATCTTATCTTAATTTGAGCTATTTTCATTTTCTTTTTAGATAAAACTATTCCATTTGCTTTAATTATATTTTTAAAGGTATTTAAATTTTTTTACGTGTTGTTTTACTGAAAAGGAGTAGATTAACACGTCATCTAAATAGACTAAAGCAAAGTCTAAATAGGGATTTATGATTGAGTTCATAATGTTTTGAAATTTATATGGGACATTTTTAAGTCCCATAGGCATCATATTCCATTCGTAATGACCAAATGGAATTGTAAATGCGGTCTTATATTTATCTTCGTCTTTAACTTGGCAAAATAATAGGGACAGTGGACATAGTAACTACAACAGTTGATCATTTTAGCAATACTATCGTATATACCAAGAAAATACCAATTCGGCTATCTAACCAGAGGCAGTTGGCAGACCTTTCCATCAAAGGTCTTCTTTAAAAGAAATAATAGGGTCCACAACGTTACTTCTGTCTTCACAAAACGACAAAGGCAGCGCTAAGTTAAATGCTTTTAAATTGTAAATTGAAATCCGTCTAAGAAATCCGTGTCTGGATTAGATTTCAATAAATTGTAATTTATAATTTTGGCATCCGTCTATGTTTTTCATGCTATATATATATATATATATATATATATATATATATATTTTATTTTTTTTTTGAAATTCAATTTAAAAATAAATAAAGATGAAAATAATAGATCGAAGGAGATAAGATATTAAGAAAATACCTTTAAATGCTATAATTGAAAAAAGAAAAAGAACTTTTAAAAGCACTCTCATTCCATAATAATTATAAAAATGCTCTCATTAAATAGTTATTATAATCTATGGGTATATTTGATTACATTACTCCAGCAGTATTTTTAAGAAAAAAAATATAAAAAAAATGAAATTAATTTTTTTATAAATTAAAATTATTTTTTTCAATAATTAATTAATAGAAATTCTCTCAAATAACTTTATTAATTTTAAAAAGATAATTTTAACTTATAAAAAACCTAATTTCAGTGGCAGCAAAGTTACATATAAGAAGTTTAACGGACTTGGATTGTATATATACCAATTCATTAGGATTTGGAAGAAGAGAAAAGAATTACTTTGGCAAACTAGATTGCTTCATACGTAAATTAATTGAGGTCAATTCTAGCTCACATTGACCAAATCATGCATGAAAATCTAACTAAATAGACCGAACTTTAAAGAATATCGATCTTGGACGCGGAAAAACGGACACCATGATATATCTTCAGAAGCATGCAGAGCCATTATTATTCATCAAGCAATGCTGGCCTTTGGTATTGCACACGATAACATCTTTGAAAAATATATATAATATTTATCTGAAAATCAGACCAGTCACTGGTTAATTTGTCTCTACTCTGAACGTATACATGCATTATTATTATATATATTATATTATCTACAAGGTACTCGTGTCATCAATTTGTTGAAATTTGATATTCACTTGGTGTGTATTCTTTTGTTGCAAAGTAAAACTAATCAAAAAACAACTACAAATAAGACAAATATGAAACAGTCCACCAACGATCGACATTGGTTATTGTAGCTAGGCAACGGAAAATTTCTGGTTGCAATTCATTTGTTGCATGCAATATATCATGCCATGTGCTAGAAAAAATCCATGAAAACAAACAAGGAGTGAATAGTGAATAGTACACATTATTACAAAGTTCGTTTCAGAGTTCAGAGCGTGGTGTACTTACTGTCACTGAATAAGACAATGCCACTTTGCGTTTCGTGGCTATAACCATGGTTATAACGTCTTAGATGACAGGTACACGTGGTAGCTCAATGGACACCAAGTTACAAAGTTATGTTTTGCATAGGGTTTATTATTATTTTTTCTCTACACATTTTTATATTTTTTTACTTTTACTTCTCAATTTAAATTTTGAACAAACTTTTACCGTCAAGTATCTATTAACTAACAATATAACAACAATTCTTGACAACTTAATAATGATCAAATTTTTCTTTTGAATATTTAACAAAACTGTATACCATACGTTCTTGCAACGACCACCTCTGCAACTCCAACATTAATGTCGATGGAAACTTTCCCTTTGCGAGCACCAAATTCTCCCTACTGATTATTGTCTTAAATCTACCCTCTTTGGCTCTGTGCTGCCTTTTTTTTTTTTCTTCTGAAAATTACCTACAAGAAACCACTTTCTAGAATGTGTTAAAATTTTAACACTTTTGACAAAGAGTTTCTTAATTAAAAAGGCTATTTTTTTTTATAAAAATAGAAATAGAAGATATATTATGGGGTGAAAATAACAATTACCTAATACTTATTTCTTTAATTTTCATATAATGGGTTTGTTAATTATAACTTTTTTAAAATATTAACTTTTTAAAAAATCATGTGTTTTTTTTCAAGTTTTCATAATAAAAAATAAAAAAAAATATTTAAAATCACAAGCTATTTTGAATAATTTCTCATAAAATCATTTTTTTAAAAATATTTTTTATGATTGTAAATTAAATTAAATTAAATTATTTTTTTCTTTTTTTAATCTCTAAAAAACAATTACTAAATTTTATTTTTTATTTTTACATTAGAATCACTTTTTATAATTCTCTATGACAAATTGGGCATAAAACATCTTCTTATGTAATTGGGTGAACATATAAAATGTTTCACTTTGTGTTTTATGTTTTGGTTAAAAAAACATCATTAGAATTTAGTATTTTTTCAGTGAGTAATGAAAATTTAGTTTAATAAGTACTACAACATATTAATTATAATACTTTTTTTACTTTTTAGACAAAATTATTGCGTCTTTGAATTCAACTTTTAGTGGGCAAAAATATGTAGTCGTTGGATTCGGAGCTGGCAAATATCTTATCCGGACCCTCATAAGTCATAACCATAACACGGGTTTATGTTGAAATTATGGGCCCAGCTACAAAGAAAGACAATTTTTAAAATTGTTCAAATAAATTAGATTATGACATGTACATTAGCTAATGTAAGAGGTTGATATAGTTGTTCATATAAGATATTTTAATGGAATGAGAAATTAGTTTAGCTATTACTTATTACATTTTTTTTTTATCAATAAGTAGCAAAGACAATATCATTATTGTATTTATAGCACTCACGCACATGTACTGATCAATCAACTTAACTGAATTTTACTTAGTTATTTATTACATTAAGACTTAACATGAGAGTGTTAATGAAAATACAAATCTAACCGGATATTGGCTTAATGATGATGCGTACTTACCATGGCCACAAATTAATTATAAAATAAAACGTAACATAATCTTTATAAACATTTTAGTCTGGTCATGTCTTTAACTGAAAAAGATAAATTAATTAATTATGATACATGTAAGTGGATTTAAAGTTTAAACACTGCCTAATTATCTACACACAATAAAAACAGAAAAAACACTGCATAATTATAAATTATTAAAATTAATATATATATACACACACGGCGTTTCATGTGAAAATAATTTTTAAATAAGAACAAACAATAATAATCATTAAATTAAAATTAAAAAATAATAAACGTATCAGGTTAAAACCTCAATTTTATGCATCACCATGAGATTTTATCTCTTCTTCTCTCTCTCAATTAGTTTTTTTTTCTATATTTTTTTTCAATAGCACAAACACATAGGCAAAACACCCCCCTCATCACCATGACCATTGCCACCCGTTGCCACTACCACCACCACCATCAACATGGTTACTACCGCTATTTTTGCCATAAGGTGGTGTTTTGCCTATGTGTTGTTGAGAAAAAAACTAATTAAGAGAGAGATAGAATCTCATGGTGATACACTCAAGGACGAATTCAGGAACTTAAGTAGGGAGGGGTTAAAATTTTTTACAAAAATTGAAGATAAAATTTTAAAAAAATATATATAATGTAAAATTTATATAAAAAAAAGACAAAAAATGGATATTAAATTTGTCAATTTTTAAAAAATTGAAAGTAAAATCTGCAACCATGTAATATAAAAGTAAAATAATATAATAAAATTTATAAGATTTTAAAAAATTATAGATGAAAAATGTTAAATTAATTTATTAATAGTAAAACTTGCAAAAAATAAATAAAAATATAATGAAATCAAATATTTAGTAGGTATAAAACTAAGATATGATGTACTAATAAAAAAAATTTAAATAAATACTAACTTAAAAAAAAAAATTTAATAATTTTTTTTATTTTTTATATATATTAAAAGAGGGAAGGGGAAGGGGGATAGAGGGGCTAAAGCCCTGCTTCCCCCCACCACATCAAAATCCGTATTTGAATATACTTAAAATTGGAATTTTAATATGATATATTTATTATTTTTAATTTTAATTTAAGAATTATTATTATATTCTTATTATTCTTATTTAAAAATAATTCTCACTTGAAACGCTCGCTATATATATTATTTAAAATTTATTATAATAATTCAATATTCTCTATTTTAAAAAATAAAAATTTTCTCTCATTCATTTTAAAAACATGTACTTATAGGTTCTCTTGTACTTATGTCTAATTAAAAAATCACTTACGACGTGAGGGAGGTGTCATGAGAGAAATGTGTAAGAGGTGGCATGAGAGATGCGAGACATAAATTAAAATCCTAGCTACTTGACCTGAGAGATGTGAGAAAAAAAAATTATTCTTAATTTTTAAAATAAAAAAATATTGAATTATTATAATAGATATTAAATAAATAATTAAATAAAAACATAAATAATATATTTTTATCTTCAAATTTTGATATTATTTATTAATATCCATCAAATTAGGATGATTTCTTTTTTCATCTATGAATTCCTATCTAACAATACAGGACGTCATCCAAGATGTGAAGAATAAGAAAAAAGTGGATTATGTGTTTTTTCTGCTTGTGCTGGATTTTGAAATATTTTAAAGATTTTCTCTATTTTAACATCTTTAATTAGTAAATAAAAAAAAGAAAACAAATAAGGAAAAAAAGAAACTAAAAATAAATAAATTATCATATATATATATATATATATATAAATTAACACACACGTATGTATATATATATATATACACACGTGTGTGTTAATAACAAATGAGTCAAGGGAACAATATATTCATATTTAATTTCTCCATCATTATTTAGCAAACTCATTAGCTATATATAAAAAATATAAAACTATATACTTCCTTCCTTCTAAATAATTATATATATCATTTTAGAGTTTTTCATAAAGATTAAAGAAATTATTAATTATCTTTAAAAAAAAATCATATGACTAAGATTATATATATTTGACAAACATTTTAAGCTAACTTCCAAGTTTTTTATTATTAGCTCAAAATTTTGTTTGGTCATATTAGTAATAATCACTTGAAAATATGATTTTAGTCATTTCTAGTATTTTGTAAGATATTAGTTGAGATAATTTTTAAACTAATTTATAAATTAGTAAAAAAAAAAAAAACTTATAAACTACTAGAATGATTTATCAAACACATTCTGTATAAATTAAAGTTTTTCTATACTATCTTGAGTGAGATTAATTTTATTAAGTTATCCATCTACAAATCCTCAATATTAATTGTCACTTGAACAATCATTGTGAGTTGATAGAGCATTGATGTAAACCATGTTTGTTTGTTTTTCCTTAAAATAAAAACTGAGAATTTTTAGAAAATTATATATATATACTGAAATAATTGTATAGAAAAAAATCTATCATGATTTTTTTTTTAGGATGCGGCCTAACTTATCCTTTTAAACTTCATCATGTTTAGATTGAAGGTTAGAAGTGTTTTTAACCATTTTTCTAGTGAAAAATGTATTATATTTTTAATAAAAAAGTTCTAAAAAATATTTATATTTTGTATCCAAACAAAATCTAAAAAAAAGAAAGCTACCAAGTTTCTGAATTAAAAGGAGACAACTTTGTTAAGTCACGTGTAAGATGAACAATGTGACTTTTTTACGACAAAAATCAGTATGTACGGATTGTGTTTTTCATGTTTTTTTTTTCTCCAATCAAACTGATATTCAATTTTAAATATCTCCTTCTATTTATTACAAAAATAAAACACAATAATTCACTTAAACTAGTGCAATAATTTTTTTCAAACATACAAATGGATCCTAGAATAAGTCACAATAATATGCAAATCCA
This sequence comes from Amphicarpaea edgeworthii, assembly GCA_014843725.1. Taxonomy (NCBI): domain Eukaryota; kingdom Viridiplantae; phylum Streptophyta; class Magnoliopsida; order Fabales; family Fabaceae; genus Amphicarpaea; species Amphicarpaea edgeworthii. The sequence goes on along the minus strand of CM026323.1, from coordinate 6,743,006 downwards.
CCACATAAAAAAAAACATTCAGTATAATTTTTTTTGTGTGATGAAATTATGATATCCTTTAGAGGAGTCAATGACTAATTACTTGAAATTCATTTAAAGGAATAATAAACTCTATCAATAAATGTTTTTTTATACTCAAATTAAAAGTTAATATCTGAACTTTCATTTAAGAAACAAAACTATCTATCCGTGTAATTCAGTAATTTGTTGTTGCCAAAACAAATCCTAATTTCAATGTCGTACGGAACAGACGTTGCTTGGCTAATTAAAGAAAAAGAAAAGATTAACTAACGTGGCTAACAAACCCATCAGAAAAAAGATCAAAGAGTAATTGACACGAGTGTTGAGAACAAATGGTACTACGTGTACAAAACAAATATAAGTGAAAGTGTGAAACGGGTGTAGCTGCTGCCTGCTGATAAGTTAAGAAACGGTATAACCGTATAATAACGTGATCAGTTTCTGTTTCTGTTTCTCCAACGTGAGCTTTCCAATTATGTAATTATCATGGAAGCAATAAATTCACACATAGCTGTTATTATACATCTAAAAGTGCGAAAAAAAATACAGTGGTCAATTTTGGCAACGTCAAACATTAACACAACACACATCACTTTCACTCACTGTTCACTGTGAATATCAGACACAGACTACCTACCTTATGACACCTCTATGCTTTTCTTTTTCTTTTTAAATCATAATATGGATACGAATGTTACTAATACGAAATAAATTATCATAAATAAAAATTAATACGTCAAAAAACTTAAATACATATGATATAATTTTTTTTCAATATAATTTATTTGACATTTAAAGTTAAAATTGCCCAAAGATTTAAATGTCTTTATTAAGATGCTGCCTATTGTTCCCTCTATTCATTTAGAATAGATTTTATATTTTAATATTATAAATATTTAGATTTTTTTTCTATTTCTTTATTTTATTAAATTATATCACTTATTATATCTATATATATTTTTTTCTATATCAAAATGTATACTAGTACGTAGATGTTCTTGAAGAATACCACTCTGCACACATAATAATTACAAAAAGCTCACGAGCACTTGTGAAATTTTGAAAAACAAAATAATAATAGGAAAAGAAGAAAACCCTTTTATTTGAATGTTCAAAAAAAGGACAGCCACAAACCAGAATAATGCAATAAAATATATATAATGGATGATGCAGAGTACCAACAGTGCAAGTAGCACACGTACACTCCCAAACGAAAAGCATAAAAACAAACCTCTTTTAAAACACGACCAAAGCAAAGTTGTGGTTCAGATCCAATCTCTCTTTCCTTCTTCCACAGCACTTCCAAAAAGGGCACTCCTTATAAACACAGACACACCATTTTCTCTACTTCAGATTCAATATTTCAAAGCCAAATTTCCATATAATCCATTCTTTTTATATATACATCATCATTGCCTCATCTTTTGTGAACTATAGTTTAATTTCATGCACGTGAGCTATAATACTATATGCATAACTAGCAATCACTGCTTTAGAAGGAAAAGGGTTGGTATAGTTTTTTCATAACGTATCATTAATTATATTTAGCGTAACATAGAGTGTTGATTTGGGATTGATGCTTGCGGTGTCACCTTTGAGGAACATCAAAGATGAAAAGAACCAAAGAGAGATATCGATGGAGGGTTTCTCAATGGCAACAACAACAACAACCGATGATGATGTTGATTTTTGTGACCTTTCTGAAGGGAACTTGTTGGAGAGCATCAACTTTGACGACCTCTTTGTCGGCATCGACGTTGACGGAGATGTCTTGCCGGACCTCGAGATGTTCGGTGAGTTCTCCGTCAGTGTCAGTGCCGGCGAGGAATCTTCGGAGCTGAATTCGCCGACAACGGAGAATGTTATCACCAATATTTCTTCAAAGAAAGAAGAGGAAGATAAAACTTCTTGCAATGCTTCGGGTCAAGACATGGGGTCAAACCGAGGAGAAGAGATAGTGAGCAAGAGAGATGAATCATCAGTGGTGGTGAATCCAGCACCAAAGGATGGTGGAAAAGGAAGAAAATCTTCATCGGCTCAATCAAAGAACAATAGTAGCAGTAATCATCCTCATGGGAAGAGAAAAGTCAAGGTAGGTTTATACTTTGAACTTATCTTCTATCTAGTTAAGTTTTTTTCTTTTTTTTTCTAATTGGGGTATTAGTTTCAGTGAAGCTAGCTATGGTTCATGTCATGAGACATGTGCCACTGAGCTAACTCCCAAGGTTCTGTCACTGTCTCAATTATGGGTCCTGACAAGGTTCCTAATTAGTGTCAAAAGAACTCACGGGTACCCTAGGGTTGGAGAGAGAGAGAGAGAGAGAGAAAAAAGTAGCAGAAGAGTAGCAGTGTTAATTAGAAAAGCAAGAAACTTAGAGATTTAGTTCTGTAAGTGTTGTTCTCTAATAAGAATTAGTGTTTTATTTTTATTACATGAATTTTGTGGATAAAACTCCAGTTCAAATTAAATATATATATATATATATATATATTAAAAGTATTAAAAAAAACTGCATGTGTATTTATGTTTTCCTTTTCTGGGTTGTGTCTAGGTGGATTGGACCCCAGAATTGCACAGACGATTCGTGCAAGCTGTGGAACAGCTAGGAGTTGATAAGGCTGTGCCTTCAAGGATTTTGGAGATTATGGGAATCGATTGTCTCACTCGCCATAACATTGCAAGCCACCTTCAAGTAATTAGTCTTAGTCCAACTTGTTAATATTCTTCCCTTTTGTACATATTATTTTTAATCTTTGTCTGAATAAATTTCAAGCTCCAATTAAGCTTACAGTTCTGTGTTTGTTTTCTACGCAAATTAAGCAATATTATTAAAGCATTCCAGTCAAGCTCCATTTATTAAGCTTATTATTGTTATTCCAAACTAGTACATTCAGTCACATCAATGGTGCTTAATTATTACTACATCTTTATACGCAAACAAAGTTGCATTTAAATTTCAACTTTACATCATATATGCATGTAGTGGCCAAAAGCTATGTCGAGGTATAATTAAGTTTGCTTGGATTTTGTGTTTGTCTTATGGGTCGGGTAAGATACTTAGTATGTGTTTGATTCGTCGGTAGGGAAACTTCAGACTCATACAACACGACGTTCATCACAGAAGTACGAAAGATGATGTATTGAAAACTAAGTTTGGATTTGTGAAAGGATAATCCAAACACTATTTAGACTATTTAGATTAATTTGATTTGATTTAATCATAATTAATTCAAAAGATTTTTTTAGGGTAGGATGCTAATTTTATAAATATATGTTTGATTAATGCAGAAATATAGATCCCATAGGAAACATTTGCTAGCTCGTGAAGCTGAAGCAGCAAGCTGGAGTCAAAGGAGGCAAATGTATGGTGGTGGAGGGAAGAGAGAGGGGAGTAGTACTAGTCCATGGATAGCACCAACCATGGGTTTCCCTCCAACAATGAATCCAATGCACCATTTTAGACCTCTTCATGTATGGGGGCACCCTTCTATTTCTATGGACCAGTCCTTCATGCACATGTGGCCTAAACATGTTCCAACACCACCACCACTCTCATGGCCGCCACTGGCTGCACCACCACCTCAAGATCCTTCATTTTGGCACCAACAGGTTAACTCTCTAAACTTTGACCTACCGTTCAAACCTTTGATTTTCTTGGATATATGTGGGATTAACCATGAAAAACTTATATGACTAGTTACTTTCAATAGAGTTTCTCTTTCGATTACGTTTTCAATTTTAGAAATATTTTCTATTTTTGTTTCTTTTTTTAACCAAATAATACAAAACTATTGTTGTTTTTTTTTTGTCTGTGACTCATTGATTGGTATGTGTTTAACTTGACCTTTCCAACTTTCAAGTGACAACTTACTAATTAATATCTACACTCTATTATATCGTTCAACATGTTTTATTTCTTAAAAAAAAGTTAAAATATAGTACATGGAGTATTATTTATTTATCTTGAAATGAATGTTAAAGATAAAAAAAAATATGATTTCAAATTTTGAAATGATAGAAAATAAAATAAAATTATAGAGACCAAATAAAAATTCACTTATTTTATAGGATTAAAAATAGTTAATTCAAATTTTAGAGAGATGGGAAAAAATAATTACAAAAACCAAAATCAAACTTGTTTATTTTATAGAAACTAAAAACATATTTAAATTTAACATTTGTTTTCAAAGTTTGATTTTAAGATGTTATTTGCCTTAATTTTTTTTAAGACATTAATGAACAAAATATTGATTACACCTAATAAATCAACAACTGATCATTTGAGTCCTATTCAAATTGAAATGATCTGTTTGTATTCTTTTCTCATTTTCTCCATCTCTCTTTTTAAAAGAATAACACGATAATAAAAAGTATATATGCCTTTTATTTTTAGAATATTTTATTAAAAAAAAAACTAGAGATCGAGACAGAAAAAAAAAAACACGTACTGATAATTAAGCTTCTTGCTTAATTAACACATCATGCATAAATCAAAAGTTAAATTTATTATCAAATGATGATCATCATAAAAGTTATTCCATTTTAAATAATTAAGCCATTTTTATTGAATTAAATCTAACTATATATATAACCTTTTGTTATCTTGTTTAACATGCATCTCATGATTACTTGTTTGCTTGAAACAGGTTCCTCCTAACGCACTAATCCCAGGAGGAGGAACAGCTTGTTTTCCACAACCTCTGACACCAACGACGGTAACCACTCACCACTCATGACAATCCTTACTATTTTGGACCCATGCAATTCGTCTTCACTTTTCAGTCTTGGATCCTTTTCAAACAACAACAGTATAAAATCCTTGTCATATTTACTAGCAACCACACGAATACAAACCATGTCATATTTTTACAATTGCAACCGCAAACACAAACTATATAGTATTAAATTATTGTCATATCTAGTTGCATTCACAAACACAAACTATATAGTATAATAATTTTGGCTCACTTACCATAGAGAAATTTATTAAATACAAATATCATTCATGCAGAGATTTGGAATTCCACCACATGCCATGTACAAAGCAGATCACGGCATTGGCGTCCCTGGTCCCCGTCCCCTATTCGACTTTCATCCGGTAATAAACATTTTTTTTTTTGTATTATCTATTATTTATTTATTTGTTTTTAATTTCCTCGCACAAATTACACAAACATGTTTGCATGTGTATTCAAAAAAAAAAATGTTTGCATGTGTATTGAATTTTGTATTAGGTTCTTCTAATAAATTTTCTTTTGTACAATAATGACGCTTAATTAATGTACAAGGTTATAATTATGAAGACCACCTGATATATACAAGATTCATAGTAGCACTTATTATCTTAGCACTCCATTACTTTTTCCAAAATCACATGCATCATTGTTCGTATATGTCTATAAATAGAAAGTTTTGTGTAGGTTCCCATGGATTCATGTTTCGTTTTCTTTGGTAAATGTTAAATTGGGACTCTTGTATGAAGTGGTAGGATATGGACATGCAATATATACTATTTAAACTTTTTTTCACGCTTCAATTATTACATTCTCTTCGTTATATATTATCCCTTTCTTCCTTTGTTTTTATACACATTATTATTATTTTTTTCCTTTTTCTTCTTATCACGTGGGGGTGTATTAGTTTATATATTCTGAAGAGTAGAATTACATCATGAATTAACAATTAATACTTAGTTTGTAATTTTTATTTTTTTCATTTTGCAGTCAAAGGAGTGCATAGATGCAGCTATTGGAGATGTTTTATCAAAGCCTTGGCTGCCACTACCTATTGGACTTAAGGCTCCAGTGATTGATAGTGTGATGAGTGAATTACAAAGACAAGGAATTCCAAACGTTCCACCCTCTAGTGCTTGAAAGCTGAAACCAAACCCTTCATTCATGGAAGAGAGGTTCTTCAATTCCCTTGAAGTGAAGGCCACTTAACCCTAATTCGACGACTTGTCATCCATTAGATGTTGCATTGCGTATATGTTGCATCTAATAAGCTACTATGTGAGTGATTAGTATCTTTCTTTCTTTTGCTTTTAACAGCAAAAGGAAAAGAAGAAGAAAATTTCAAAGACCTTTTTTCTATTTTTCATGTGCTGTAATGCATGAGTTAATGGTTAATTTCAAGTCGTAGTCATTATAGCCATTTTGTATATCTACGGTTGTAAAGGCAGTTATTTTTGTATTAGCTGTATAAGCTGAGGAAATCCCAATAAAAAAAGTACTTTAATCAAATATTTCTTTTTCTTCGGGTAAACTTCTAATTTATAAGTACTCACTCAATCTAGGCTTTCACATTGATATTCTCACACTTCCTTTACACTATCATTCACATCCTACATTTGATAATTAATAATATGAGGTGTGAAAAAGAATAAAAACAAAATATGAATAAAAAAAATCTTTTTGAAATTACTACAATAAAACAATAGACGCCCGGGTAGTGTATAGTGTATATAACTATATATAGTGTTGTATAAGAAAAGAGAAAAAAATGCAAATATGTCAGTTTTTTTAGTGTTTTAACTTGCATGCATATATAAAAATAAAAATGATATATTTTATTCTTTAAGAGAAATAAACTAATTAAGAGATTATATATCACTTTTAAGGATATCATAGTGTATTCCAATTTAATGAATGGAAGTAGATATGTAGGATTTTCCAATGTTTTTTTAAATTGAATTGGTTATTGAACGGGTCAAAATATATTAGTTAAAGGTTTAATAATTAATTGGTTTTCATTTAGAATAAAAAAGAAAATGACAAATAGTTTAACTTAAAAAAAATGACAAATAGTTAAATTGTGGTTGCAGTTACAGTTTCATCACAATCCTTGATCCGGTGAAATTGCGGGAAAATCCGACAGATATAGCTACAATTTGCTGTGACAATGGAGGTTGCAATAAATCGAAAAACCTTGATGTTGTGGTCGTAATTGCGGTTAATTACGAACCACACCATGTATGTGGTAGCTTGTTGCTGTCATGTATGGAATGAAGGAATAGTGTAAAGGCTTGTTCTTTACACAGTTAATTATGTTATGTGTGTGAGGGTTCTCCTTAATTAATTTATGTCATTCTGTGTGTGATATACTGTACTTATGAACTCTTCGTGTGTTTTTGGGTGGGACTGTGTTATAATGAGAACTCTGTAATGTACTTATTATTATGTTTCCACTCCTTGCATCTCTGGTGTTAAGGTTTGATGTTTTTAATAACATTTATTGATTTATAAGAATAATTAATTAATTAGCTGATTTGAAAATGTTTCTATGAGATTAGCATAAGACATATAAAAGTTACAATATGTCCCAAACCAGTACAAAACAAGCATCTAATCACTCACAGCCACTTGTGCATGAATCATGATATACGAATATACAGCATGGTATATTCCTCAGTCGCAAAGTCACGAGGGTGCAGTGGTTAAATTTTTGGTATATATGGACCCCTGTGAATTTGAATTGGAAGGTCCAAAATCCAGAGTTTTGAAAACTTGAAAAATGATAAGAAGGAAGGAGACCCAAAATACAGTGTTTAATTTGTCGTATTTAAAGTTTATGTATCTAAATGTACTCAAGACTTTCAAGTTGGTGATAATTGTGAAACCATTGTCATGTATCTACGTGTACTCAAAGATTTTCAAGTTGATGTACATGGGTTTGAGTACTATCTCTTATACTCACTTTTAATAATTTTTCCTTGATTATAAAAAAAAGAAGAGAGTTTATTGTCCTTCTTTAAAGATGTTTTGTGTGTAGGAATCGATCTAAACTACCCACAAATAATTAATTCAACGTGTATAATTAAGTAATTAACATATAAAGGCCAATACGTACTGTAACGTTAAATAAAGAAGAAGAGGAAAGGTGACAAGAAGTAGAAGCTAGAAACTATCAAAGAGAATAAAAGAAATTCAAGGAATGACAAATTGATAAAAAAATAAATAGAAATACCTACACTATAAAAATATTTGCTTATTACATATTTTAAGAATAGTCAACCGTTGACAACAAATATATAGTACCTAGCTAATAAAGTAAAATAAATGTTATAATAATATATATCACTTTCATATAAATGATAGAACAAAACCTATAGCTAGCAGTATACTCTTTTGAATGTTTGTTACGTTAGTTGGCCTTTCTAATCTGGCCATCTAATATCCATTTTTCATGGTAAACTAATACAAAATCCAAAGTTTGATTCGTGCTTTTTTGCATCTACCAATTAAATATGATATCTTCACAACTTGCTGGTTCACTCTGGACCTTGTATGTAATAAGTTGTGAGATATATATGTTGCAAATTAATGATGCCATGGATATCTTATCACGTTTTAGTCATTTTCTCAAAATTTTGCTCATCAACGATTTTCTTGAAATCAAAAATGCTTTGTTTCCTAAAGTACTTAAATGATTAAATTCAAAATAGTGAAAGAAGGGACCACGCCTCATGGATTTTCTTTTTGAAGAGGAAAATTGCCTAAATTTGAGAAACAAACATGCACTAAGATATTCAAAATCCACGAGTACGTTGTTAGATTTGTAATTAAAAAGAACACAAATTCAACAAGATGCATGAATTTGATAACCATAACATTATTTGCTATGGAGAAATTCATTAGCTTTCTTGTTTTTCCGTTTAATTTCTTCATTTCAGTTGAAAGATCAAGAAGAAATTCAAGATGACAGATTTTTTTTGAGAAACTAACAACCCAACGAGCCGCAAGCCCACAACCATGGATAATGCTTTGGAGAATGCAGTGATGTTGTGGGCTCTAAACTAGATTATGAATTGGGTGCTACTATATACACTTCCATTTATACTAATACACGCCTTTCTGAAAAAAAAAAAAAACACATCCTTTCCCTCTGGTATGAATTCAGTAACTATATGCTGTTTTGGAATAGCCTTTCTTCAGAAGGCTTGGCTCTATTGTTTATGTGTTTTTAGTGTGGCATTTTGTTGAACAGCTGTTTGTGTTGTTCCATTTTCGGTTTGAAGTATTTTTCACGATTTCACCTCCTTCCTTAGTTTCTATCTTTAATTAATACTCTTATTTTATGGTCTTTAATTAATTAATGATTTTACTTAACTCGAGTTCCAATAAATATAGTAACTTAAAAAAAATAAAAGCACAACGGCTGGGATTGTTTTTTCATTCAGCCAAAAAAAAACTGGGATTGTTTTTTAATCTGGGCCCAGTGTTTAGTGAGGAGCCCAAAATAGTTTATAATGGGCCAATGCAGAAATGGGTGAAGGCCCATTAAAATGAGAAAATCCTCGGCAACAAGAAACCTTTGTTTCTGCGTTAATATGCTCCAAAGTGGTTCTTCCTTTAGTTTCTTGGCACCAGCAACACTACTCTCTCTACTCGCGAGGTTTTCTTTTTCATTTTCCGTTCGTAGTTCAATCCCCTTTCGTTCCCACTTTTAGGGTTTCCAATTTCTCCGATGGCGCCCGATCCTAACCGTGCCGGCACTAGCGCCAGCGCCAACGCCCCCAAAGACAACGCCGTTACGAAGAAGAAGGTCGAGAACGAAGATCTGGTGAGTCCAAAACCCTTCCTTCGAATTTTCATTCGTTCCGGAACTCAATTTTCTATTGAGCTTTCTATTGCAACAAAAATGGAACAAAATCGATTGTTTCCGTGGTAATTTGTGCAGTCCGATGAGGATTTGGCGTTAAAGCAGCAGCTGGAGTTGTACGTGGAGAGGGTTCAGGATCCCGACCAGGGATTGCAGAAGAATGCACTCGAGAGCATGAGGTAGACCTTGTTTTATGCTCGAACTGAACAAGTTTTGATTTGAATGGGGATTTTTAGACATTCTTTTTAGTTGTAATTGTGTGTTTGAAAGTGGAATATGTGATTGTGTTTTGTAGACAAGAAATTCGAACTTCGACGAGCTCTATGACTTCAGTTCCTAAGCCGTTGAAGTTCCTTCGCCCGCATTATGGCACTCTTAAGACCTATTATGAAACTATGGCGGAGTCTGAGTTGAAGGTATAGTTATTCGTGTGTTGTGGATATAGTGCTGCCTTTGCACAAATTAGGAGTATGGTGTTGTGTTGGTTAACCTGTTTGTCTTTCCTCAATGCAGAAGTACCTGGCGGATATATTGTCGGTTTTGGCGCTCACAATGTCTGCTGAAGGAGAACGAGTAAGTTTTCTGTGGTAAAAATTGAAAACCTTTTTGTTGGTTTGGAATGGTTGGGTTCTGGCTTGGTGATGCTCCTTCATTTAGACGCCTTTTAAGGCTTGTACAATTCCGTGTTTGTATTGAATCTTTCCTTTGGCTCTGTCAGGAAAGCCTCAAGTATAGATTATTGGGTTCAGAGGGTGACATTGGTTCCTGGGGCCACGAGTATGTTAGGTAAGAATAATGCGTTTTTGGGACATCTTTTGTTGTTTGTTAATGGTTATAGAAGGTAAATACTAGGAAAATTAGAATTCTGATTGAGGAGTTATCTCAATCATAATCTTACTAGTTATGTTTTCTTTTGTTGTTAGGAATCTGGCTGGTGAAATTGCACAAGAATATGCAAAACGACAGGTTGGACATCTGGCTAATTTAAATGTTCATATCTTCCTCCTTCAAAATGCTTTAACTATAGAACTTTGTGCCTTCCAAAAAAAAAACTAGGGAACTTTACTATTAGCCCAGTGAATAAGCATGAATCACCTTCTCTAGTTCATTTAATAATTTACTATGTATGTCTTCAACCATAGTCTATTTTTTGGAATTGGAGAAGTAGGATTGAAGTATAACTGAAGTATTAAATCTATTTGCAAAGTTGAGCCCGGATCCCCATTCTTATAAATTAATAATTAATAGTGTGTGAACTGGTTGGTATAATATAATAAGATAATATTGATGCTTTGATACTGAATAGCTTTTGTGATTTGGATTTGTCTTGAGTGGTGTTAACTGCTAAAATTTATCTGATTGTTTCTGTTTAGTCTGAATATTGCTGTTTCTTTTCTTGCTTGTACAGAGTGAAGAGGCCCCCATAGATGATCTCATGGAACTTGTGCAACAAATAGTTGCTTTTCACATGAAGGTTTGATATATTGCATTCATTTTACTCAAAAAGTTGTACACTATGAAATATAAATGCAGCACAATGTTTTAGAAGAAGACTATTATTTTGTATTTATTTATTTTAATTAATTAAAATTGTGCTGCAGCATAATGCAGAACCTGAAGCTGTTGATCTTTTGATGGAGGTAATATGCAAGGTCCTTTAAGGTTATTGCTTAGCTTATTGGCTACTTTAGTTGGTGAACTAAACTCTTATACATTTTAATGTTAGGTTGAAGACCTTGATATGTTGAGTGGACATGTTGACAAAACAAATTTCAAAAGGACTTGCTTATATCTCACTAGTTCGGCAAGGTAAGTGCAAACAGGGCTTGGTTAATGTAGAGATAATTCAATTGAATTCATAATAATAGTGACTATGAAAGAAAAAATAATATTTTTTTATTACATACGAACTTTAATGAGATTTTGTTTGTTTTGCAATCGTGAACTCTTTCATTTGATTTTCTATTTCTATGGTTTCTCTACCTTTCTAAATTCATATGCTTTAATTATTTAATAATTAAGTGATCTCAGTTTTTGATCCTGGACTCTTCTAGTTCTAAGTGATTAAACAATATGATCCTTTAGGAATGAGAACTGCTGTTAGGTTAATTTAGTTGGATCTCTTACTACAGTTGTGGCTGAGAATACTGAAGATTGGGAGTTCTTTGTTTGACAGAATAATTTGTAGTCATAGGCTTGGCTCTGAAGCTTTCTAAGTTTGTTTTTGAAAACTTATTTTAGAGTGATATTTTATATTGTATATTATAATGTAAAGGTTTACGGATGTATATTAAGGTTACGGATGTAATTTGACTTGCAATGGGAGTGAATATTCTAAAGATTTCTCTAGGAGGAAGCTATGCTGACTAGTAACCATTTTGCATGGTAAATAAGATGCTGCTGTTTTGGATTTTTCTGTATATGTTGGCTGGGGTAAATTGACTCTCTTTCTCTGACAAACATGTTACATTTTATATTTATATTTTATTTTTATGTAATTGTGCAGATACCTCCCGGGACCAGATGATATGCTAGTTTTGGACATTGCATATTCAATCTATAAACAATTTGAAGAATATCCAAATGCACTTCAAATTGCATTGTTCATGGATAACATGCAGGTGTGACACTTAAATTCTTTGCAGTGTCTTTTTTAACACTGTAGTTTGTGTTCAATTCTCTTTTAAGGAGTGCATGTGTGTGTGTTTATAATCCATGAAATAGTTTCTCTCTTCTGTATATTCATTTCTTGTTGCTTGAAACTAACTAGTTGCAGTGTTGTTGACAGCATGTGAGGGACGTGTTCACCTCTTGTAATGATGTGCTGCGAAAGAAGCAATTCTGTTACATGCTTGCACGTCATGTAAGTTCTGGATTTTGTGTTAGTACTTTGTGTAGTTATCTTGGCTCATGTTTCTTCGTTTGTGAGGTAGCTGTGCACATAAGTTTTTTAACAGTGAAGTTATCCATAAAACTCTTTTTAGTTTATGGTGTTGACACAACTTAGAGGGACATAGATACTGAGAAAATTACACTATCTGATTTATTTGTAGACTCCCTTTTGATGGTTTTGTGACATTTTATTATGCTGATTATAATTTACATGCAGGGTATTACTTTTGAGCTTGATGAGGAGATGGCTGCAGATGATGAGGACAGAGAAATGTTGCAGGATATCATAAACAATTCTAAGTTAAGTGAAGGATATCTCACCCTTGCTCGTGATATTGAAGTCATGGAGCCCAAGTCCCCTGAGGATATATACAAGGTTTGGTTTTGTTGATAATTTTACTTTTGCTATAATGAACTCTTTTCCAGATATAACTTCCTGTTTATGTATAATTTTACATCTAATGTCGAGATTTAATTTCTTACTTAACTAGGGTTCAAATTGATAAATTTCCTTAAGTTGATAACATACATATTCACATTTATAAATTTAGGCATTTGGTACACGTTACTTAATCATTTTCTAATAATATAATATTTTGTGAGATTTGTTGCTAATTTATAAATGGAACAGTTATTCTGATGTGCTGGTTTCTGTCAGTCAAATTTGGAACCTTAGTATAAAAAGGCCTAGGTTAGTAACTGGAATAATTTATTTGTTGGTCATCAATGATGTGACATAAAATGTTTGAATTAATTGTTTGAGGTGCCTTCCATGCTATAACTGCATCTTCTGATACTACTTGTATGTCAGAAAAAGACGCTTCTTGTACTGGATTGCTTTATGTTGAAAGCAATTGTATTAACAATGAGAAGACTTTGGTTGTGCTTCTATTCCATGTATCAGGAAAAAAAGTTTCTAGATGTGCTAGTTTTTGTCTCAAGTGTGCCATTTTGTTGATTAGCTGTCAACCTTATGTTTCACTCTGCTTGGTTTCTCCTAGGCACATTTGCTTGATGGCCGGGCTAGTGCTGGTGCAAGTGTTGATTCAGCCAGACAAAACCTTGCTGCAACTTTTGTTAACGCATTTGTAAATGCTGGCTTTGGTCAGGTACAATGTGTTTTATATTTCAAGATTCTGTATGTTGTATTTGTTGTGATTTTGAGTTAATGATCTCATTCTCTTCTATCCCTCAACCTTTTACTTCTCTCACTTCCCATTATCATTGTGCAGGATAAATTAATGACTGTTCCATCAGATTCTTCAACCAGTGCTTCTTCTGGGAATTGGCTTTTCAAAAATAAGGAACATGGCAAGACTAGTGCTGCAGCTAGTCTGGTATGCATTTTCTTGCCAACGCATTTTTTCTTACCTGTGTGTGGACCATATAAATTTCATTTCAACACTGGTGTATCATGACAGGGTATGATTTTACTGTGGGACGTTGACTCGGGACTTGCTCAACTTGACAAGTACTTCCATAGTAATGATAATCATGTTATTGCTGGTGCATTATTGGGAGTTGGAATTGTCAATTGTAGTATCAAGAATGACTGTGATCCTGTGAGTTTCTTTTATCCTTCCCTTTGCTCGATATGCGAATGAGTGTATGACATATCTTAGTTTCTATATTAGATCTTATTTTAGTTTTACTCCTTTCCAGGCAATGGCACTTCTAGGTGACTATACAGATAAAGAAGACACTTCAATCAGGATTGGTGCTATAATGGGTTTGGGAATTGCCTATGCTGGTTCCCAGAATGAACAGGTGTCCTGTTCTCTCTACATTTTTTGAAATCTTGTTAGTGATATTATTTCTTGAGATACATATTACTATTTGTAAAAAGTTTTAATTTTTTCTTGCTTCTTTCAGTTACGTGAGAAATTGACAGGTGTACTGAATGATTCTAAAGCTTCACTTGATGTGCTTGCTTTCACTGCTATTTCTTTGGGCTTGATCTTTGTGGGTTCTTGCAATGAGGACATTGCTCAAGCAATTATATATACACTAATGGACCGGAGTGAGTCAGAGTTGGGAGAGCCCCTTACACGACTTTTACCTCTTGGTCTTGGTCTTCTATATCTTGGAAAGCAGGTAAGTAGATGTTTGACGGTCTATTGTCTCTGTTTTTCGAATTACAGATTATTTATTTTCACCTCATTAATCTTATTTCTTTAATTTCTGAATAACAATTTATAGTATGGAGGGTTCTGCTATTGTTAAGGTGTAATATTCACTTTTTACACTGTTCTTTGTTACTGCAGGACAGTGTTGAGGCAACTGCCGAAGTTTCAAAGACTTTCAATGAAAAAATTAGAAAGTATTGTGACATGACACTACTATCATGTGCCTATGCTGGAACTGGAAATGTTCTCAAGGTACAATCTTGTGATGAAGTAGTTATGAAGTTTTTTCAAAACAAAATTTCTGCTGCACCTTTCTATTGTTTATAATTGCTGTTTGCTGATGGATCTTTTTATGATTATATTTGCTGATGCTTCTTTGTTCCAGGTTCAAAATCTCTTGGGTCATTGTTCACAACATCTTGATAAAGGTGAAACTCACCAAGGCCCTGCTGTGCTTGGAATTGCTATGGTAGCTATGGCTGAAGAATTGGGACTTGAGATGGCAATTAGATCATTAGAACATCTTCTACAATATGGAGAGCAGAATATTCGCCGAGCAGTTCCTTTGGCACTTGGTCTACTCTGTATATCAAATCCAAAGGTAAAATGGACTTGTTTCCCTATATTTTATCACTTTGGTAGTGTTAAATATTTAACTGTGTGAAACACATTACCTTGCTCTTGCTCTGAAAAAATAACTTAGGGGTGCAGGATGATTTTTAATAACTTTTGCTAACATTTTAGTGAGTCTTTCCAGGTCAATGTTATGGATACCTTGAGCAGACTTAGCCATGATACTGATTCAGAAGTAGCTATGGTAAGATGTTAGAGTCTCTTTACTTTGAACATTTGGGTCTATATCTTGCTTATTTGTAGCTAAAGCAATTTATATGCTTCAGGCAGCAGTTATCTCCTTGGGTCTAATAGGTGCTGGAACAAACAATGCCCGAATTGCCGGCATGCTTCGCAATCTGTCAAGTTATTACTACAAGGATACCAGCCTTCTATTCTGTGTAAGCTTTCTCTAAGTTGTCCTCCTTATTTTCTAGTTTCCACTGTTTCTATGGTCACTCATTTTCTTTTACCTAATCTACAGGTGCGGATTGCCCAAGGTCTTGTACATTTGGGAAAGGGCTTATTAACACTTAATCCATATCACTCTGATCGCTTCCAACTATCACCGTCAGTAAACTTTTATCAGCCTTTCCGACCGAGTTGGTGAATTTAAAATGACTTTCTAATCCACATTCTGTATCACTTTTACAGGACAGCACTTGCTGGACTAATTACCATGTTGCACGCATGCCTTGACATGAAAGCTATTGTGTTGGGGAAATACCATTATGTTCTCTACTTCCTCGTTTTGGCAATGCAGGTTTGTTTGAGTTTCATTTCCACTTCCCAGCCATAGACTCTTCCCCCTCTCCCTCATTTTAAGCCATTCCAAGTTATATTTTTGTAATTTGTTGCAACAGCCAAGGATGTTGTTGACTGTGGATGAGAACTTGAAGCCTCTATCAGTGCCTGTTCGTGTCGGTCAAGCAGTAGATGTTGTCGGACAGGCAGGTCGTCCCAAAACAATCACGGGCTTTCAGACCCACTCCACCCCTGTTCTCCTCGCTGCTGGGGACAGGGCAGAGCTGGCAACGGAAAAGTAATTCATTCACCTATGCCTTTAAAGTTTGAAACTTGGCTTGTGCTGTATTTCTAATATTAACACCTTTTTTTCTTCTTCAGATACCTTCCCCTATCGCCAATTCTCGAAGGTTTTGTAATTTTGAAGGAGAATCCAGATTACAGGGAAGAGTGAGAGGACGACGACCCACGGTCATGTTTTTTCTTTTGTTCCAAGTGTCTGATCAGTAGTTAGTTATAATGTATTTGAAGTTGTGTCAAAATGTAGAAGAAATTATTTAAAATCATTTCTTCGTTTGGATAAGATGGTCAGAGAATCTTTTAGCACGACAGCTTTTAATTTCGATTAATTATGAGCATATTCTTATACGAGTACTCTGGTCATGCATAACCCATGATATCGATTGATTTGAAAGATGGTCTTGCGGTGCTGATTTTTTTTTTTTAATCCTAATATTGTCAAATTATCCTTGTGTAATTTACACGAAAAACATTATATTCAACTAAAATTCATAAAGTAACGAAATATTATTCAGCATGTATAATGCAATGGTAATGGTAGGCACTTATGGTTTGCTTGTTAAGGATAGGGAAGGAGGAAATTTACTGTAGGTGGAGAGGATAAATTTTGACCAAGGAGAAGGATACCTTAGTTCAAATGGAGGAGAGAAGAAAATAAATTTATCATATGTTTATTGGATTATTATGATATTAGTGATTATTTTTTGTCAAAAAAATGTTCATTGCTGGTGGGATTTTTCCATCCAAGGCTCAAACTATGAAAACTGAGTCCAGTACATGTTGATTATTATTAATTTATTATTATATACTTAAAATAGTCACTTAAGTTTAGGTTAATTTGGTTTTTAGTATGCATTTCTCAAGTATAAAATTTTTTTCTGAAATTTTGAAAATATATATATCCTCCTTTTTCCTTCTCTGCATTTCTCTTCAATTAAACTCTACACAAAAGAATGAATATATAGAATGTAAATAAAGATTTGATTCAAATAAGAAATTAATAAAAATAAATAAACGTAATATTATGTACAGTTTTTTTTTTTTTTTAAATGCTCATAGGATATGATCGCGTTAAAAACAAAAAGAGTGAAGTTTATGACTTTTTTTAAAGAAAATTTATGGCCTTTTCTAAAAGCTTATTTTTTAACTTACATATAAGTTAATTTTAACTTTATGAAAAAAACTTGTTTCAGTTTTTTATTTTATTTTCTCTTCTTTTTCTATTAGTGTTTAACTGTATATAAATGAGTTTATAGCCTAAATAGACTCCTACACAAACAAATTTAGATCTTGCTAAAAGCTTCTTTTTGTTGAAGTTTGGGGCCACGGATATATTGGGCCGTGACCCAAGCCCAACCACCGCGTAACATCCAAAGTTTTCAACCACACAAGGTACAGGGTTTTAGACTTCGCAAAACCCTACGCCGATCCCGAACGATTCCGATCACGAAAATGGCATCCGCCGCCGCCAGATCGATACTCCGATCATACTCCGCCGGTCGGTCAGCGTTTCGCGTCGCCTCGGAAGCTAAACCGGCTCGTTCTCCGTTCCGCATGGCGTCCAATAAGCCTGTCTCGCAGTCCAAATCTACCCTCAGGTAATAACCAACACATCCATTCGTGCATTGCATGGAAGCTTCTTTTCTTGTGTTACTCTGTTTAGTAACTAATTGCGTTTGTGTGAATAAGGTTCCCTGTGGAATTGAGTGCGTGTGTAGAATCGATGATGCCGTACCACACAGCCACCGCTTCTGCGCTCATGAATTCCATGCTTTCAATTTCAAGCCGCACGTGCGCTTGGATTCCCGAAGGTATCGTCAATTGTGCTTACACTTTTAGAATATTCATTGCGTTTGTGTGAAATTTTGATTGGCTTTGTTTGGTTAGTGAAATTGTTGACTCTGTACAAATTAGATATGACTCACGACGGGTTATTCTTTTGAATTTGATTTCTCTAGAATGAGAGGTGCACAGAATTGGTAAAGTGGGCAATAGATTATAACAAGTCAACCAAATAGATATGATTTATATGACTTTTAAATTAATCATTGATTCATTGCAAAAGTCAACAATCTTACCATGACAGTTTTTTAATTTATGATTGAATGTGTGTATTTGTGTAATCACAATAGTTGATTTTTTATTATAATCAATGGTCACGTCTCTGAAATTTTCCCTCTAAAATGCACTTGAAAGAGAATTTAAATCTCTTTGCATTTCAATCTGTTTGGTGTATAAGTGTATTCAATGTGGATTAAATATTTTGTTGGAAAGGGATTCAGAAGATATTTTACAGGTTTTTTCTGTGAAAATAATATTAGAATTAGAACTAGGGGGAAATTTATGTTGTGTCCCTCTCTTTAGGTTAACTAGTTTGTGTTCGTAATGATTTCCTGACAATTGGATTTTTCTTCTGAATTAGGTAGCTAGCATCTCTAGGATTCTTGATGTTCTTTCTACAATTTGTTTTCGGGTATGTTTTCTTTCGATTCTTGAGGCCTGATTTTTAATATATGATAATGATGCGTTCAAGATAAGATAAGATATATGCGTAATCTAATATCACCATTATAATAGACAAAAGATTGTATTCTGATGCTTGGCCATGTGCTTCTATAATACTAATCCTGTATGTAGGATTCAGTTTATTCCCTACGTCATCTGTTTGTCCACACCCATTTAACTAAATATATGCTTTGTTGGTTTGGTGGAAAGAAAGTGAAGGAGGAGAGAAAAGTTTGAAATTTAAACTGAATAGTGGAAGGAATTTTTGTTTATGAAAGTTAACTTTTCTCTTTCTTTTCTTTTCATTTTCTCTCCAGCCAAACAAAAAATAATGCATCATTATCTGTGTTTTGAATTTTTGTTTCTAGAAATTAACCTGTCTTCCTTTTTTTTTTTTTTTTCATTTTCTCTTGAACCAAAAGAAAAAGAAAAAGTTTCATTATATATGTTTTCTTTGTTATCTATTTTCTTTTTGCTCATCCAAACATACCACTAGTGAAGCCATACCCACTCCTTTTGGTTGTAGGCCAAAAGCAGACTACTTGAAGATCAGGAAGCATAGATGGGATTGCAGGGTCTTTCTATGATATGATGTTCAGCTTGAAACAAGATTTTGTTGTTGCTAGGAATAATTGCAACACATCTATAACTAATTATTTAACATTATTTAGAGCACGTTTGTGTGCTCTCCTGGGTTTGTCAGACATCATTATGCAGAACACTTCTTTAGATTACAGTGCAGGTTGTTGTTCTCTTTATTTATGAACCATATTGTCCAATGTTTATGAATCTTGAAAAAACCATTTATCATTTATTAAGGAATTTAAAAAGAAACTATTACTTTGTTTTCTTGTGTGTCCTTATTTTACATAAAAACATCTCAATGTACGAGAAATTATTGATGAAAAGGTTTAGATAAAATACTCCTCCATACTATTGTAAGGGATTTTGTAGAATTCAGTTTATTATCCCATACCTTCCCCAATTACTTAATTGCAGACTTAGAGTATTGTATATATCTGTTTTATGTGATTGTGCTGCTGAATATGTTATAATAATCCTATTTCTATATTTCAATTTTTTTTTTATTTGCTTCGGTGTTGTGTCAAGCATTATAGGGTGAATCACTAATTAAAGGGTATAATATACTGATCTTTCTTGTTTAATCAGATTGCAATGATGTTTGATAAGGGTCAAGAAGATTGAAGCAAACTTTTACATACTGCAATGTATGAAAAAGTGTCTGCTGAAAAAATTAGGAGACTTGACTCAGCCGTTGTTGGGGCAAGTTGATTTCCAAAATTGAGCTTAAAACCTAGACCACCTGTACTTCATTTTCTTTCTATTTCAGATGCATTAAAGGCTTGCAATTTTATCCATATGAACTTTAGTGCCTAAAGGCAATTAAGTTGGAAATGTACTGCAAAGTACCAATAAAGTTTCATTTTGTTTTTCCATGTTTATTAGAATTTTTGTATTGAATAGTCTAGGGATGCTTAATGGTTGTTAGATTGGAGTATGCAATAAAATATCTGTAATTCGAATACAATGATGCCTTAAAGTTTTAATCTCAATCTAAGTCAAATATATATTCCTTTCCTTGACTCGATATATACTTTCTCCTTGTCAATGACTTGGATCATATGAGTTGGCTTGGTGCTTTCAGTAATGTTATCTTTCTGTATATAAGGGGTCATGATGTGTGATAACTATGGAATGCAATAAAGCTTATATAAGTAATTTAAGTTTGAATACTCATTCTTAAATTGTAGCCTTGTAGGTTTCTGCCAAATCCCCCCCTCCCCTACGGCTCTTTTAAGTCTGATTCAATCAATTTTTTGCTTGTATAGGTCTGTGAACAACCCTAAAAGCAACCCTGGCTTTCAGAATCATGCTTGTCACTTTAATTTCCAGAATTTGTTTGCCTTCAATATTAGAAGGGATTTGCAACCAGTTATCCTCAGAATAGTGCTTCATAAAGATTTTAGCTTCCCGAACATGCAGGAGATTATGTTTCTTACGCTAGTCTGAACTCTGAATTCTATGAAGTTACCAGATTAATATACTTTTACATCGAAGTTGATTGGTACATGAACCATGGGAAGTCTTTCATTTTTTCTTGTGGTTGCATAGAAATTTAACTCTTGCAGGTATTCTTTTCAACAAGTTTATCATATAAAAAAATAAATCAGGCCTTGGTTCTACCCATTATCTTTTTCAATCTGATGCCTTTGTTATTTAGAAGCTTTCGAAATTAACCATGTACATTCTAAGAAAAATTATTGGCCAAGACAAGTCAGCTTGTTAAGATTATGAACACATAAATTAACTGTTACCGGGATTATGATTGATTAGTATAGTTGGTAAATTCTACTCCTATTTTTTTATCCACCATTTATAGCATACAAATTAAGAAATGTAGTTAATCTAATGTTTAAAATTTATCATTTTTTTATGCATCCAATATTTTCAAAATTTTCAAGATTCTTATATTTTCAAATTTTTATTTTTATCACTTTTTTTTTTTTACATCCAATGCTTTTAAATTTTTGAAGACAATTATTCTAGCTTTTTCATATTTATATATATATATATTTTGCATATGATGTTTTCAAAATTTTCAAGAAATTATACTTGTTTTTTCTTAATTTTTCATTATACATTTCTTTTAAAAAAAGAATTGAATTCAATTTTTAATATATTTACTCTTTGGTTTTTCATATTTTTTTTTATCCAATGCTTTCAAATTTTTCAAGACATTAATTTTGTTTTGTTTTGTCTTTTTTAATTTTAATTTTTTTTTAATCATTATTTTTTCAACCAATGCATTCAAAAATTTTAAGATTATAGTCTTGATTTTTCATATTTATAAGGCCTTACTATTATTTTTTCACATTTACAAAAATTTCAAGATATTACTTTTATTTTATAATTATTTTTAAAAAAATTATTTTTTTCAAATTTATAAGACATTAGTCTTGGTTTTTTTTTTTTTTTATAGTTTTTAAATTTTCATTTTTTTAAAAATTTTCAACTCATTACTTTTGTTTTTCATATTTTAAAATTTTTAAATGCATTCCTCCTATTTCTTAATTATTTTTAAAATTTCCATTTAATTTCAATTTACAAGGCATTACTCTTGTTTTTTCATTTTTTTAAATTTTTTTTAAGACATTACATTTTTTTTTATATTTTTTAAATTATATCCTTTTTTTTAATATTTTTATTTTTTTTTCAAAATTTCAAGACATTATATTCTTATTTCTTCATTTTTTGTAAAATTTTTTAGACATTACTCTTGTGTCTAAGGTTTGGGTTTTATAATTCAAGGTTTTAGAATTCAGGATTTTCTTGGGCTTTCATGTTTATAAGTTATGGTTTTATGGTTTCATATTAATGGTCTTGGGTTCATGGTTTAGTGTTTAAAATTTATAGTTAGTCTTTAATGTTTACCTTTTAGGGTTTAGTGTTAACAATTTTAGGGTTATAGTTCATTGTTTAGGGTTTATGTTTATGGTTTTAATGATTCTAGTTCATGGATCTATGGTTAAGGCCATGTTTTATGTTTATGATTTCATGGTTTCTAGGTTTCAATGTTTATGGTTTATGATTTTAAGGTTTATGATTTATGATTTTATGGTTGATGATTTAAAGTTTTAGGGTTTTATGATTTAGTGTGTAAGGTTTAGGTATTATACTTTCAAATTTTAGATTTTCATTCATTTATAAACCCTAAATATTTAGGGTTTCACTTATAAAATCCTAAATAATAAGGGTTTCAATTTATGGTTTCATTTACGTAAGCATAAATATTTAGGATTTCCTGAATATTTAGAGTTTCATAAAGTTTCATTAATTAAACCCCAAATACTTAGGGTTTCACTCAGGAAACCCTAAACATTTAAGGTTTCACTCATAAAACCTTAAACATTTAGGATTTCATAGAAGGTTATTAATAAATCCTAAATATTTAGGGTTTCAATTTAAGGTTTCATAAAGGGTTATTAATGAATCCTAATTATTTAGGGTTATAGTTATGAAACCCTAAACATCTAGGGTTCCAGTTTATGATTTTCTTAAATATTTAAGGTTTCATAAAGGTTGATTAATGAACTCTAAATATTAAGGTTTTAAATTAAGGTTTCATTAATGAAACCCTAAACGTTTAGGGTTTGAATTCATGGTTTCATTTATAAATCTTAAATATTAAGAGTTTCAATTTAGGGTTTCATTTATAGAGCATTATTAATAAATCCTAAATATTTAGGGTTTCAATTTATGATTTCACTTATAAAATATTTAGGGTTTCATAGAGGGTTATTAATGAATCTTAAATATTTAGAATTTTACATATTAAACCTTGAATGATTTGGAGTTCTTTTATGAAACCTTAAATATTTAAGATTTCAATTTATGGTTTCATTTATAAACCCTAAATATTTACGGTTTCATAGAGTTTGATTAATGAGCCTAAATATTTAAAGTTTCAATTTAAGGTTTCCCATATAAAACCCTAAATAATTAGTGTTTCAACTCATGGTTACATTTATGAAAGCATATATATTTAGGGTTTTAATTTAAATTTTATTCATAATATCCTAAATATATAGGGTTTCATAAAGGGTTTCACTTATGAAATCATAAATATTTAAGGTTTCATAAAGGGTTAATAATGAATTCTAAATAGTTAGGGTTTCATTTATGAAACGCTAAGTAATTTGGTGTTCCTTTATGAAACCCTAAATATTTAGGATTTCATAGAGGTTGATTAATGAACCTTAAACTTTTTAAGTTTCAACTTATGGTTTCATGAAATAATAAAATTATAAGGTTTATAAATGAAAGTGATTAAAGAATATTAAATATTTAGGGTTTCACAAGGGATTTCATAGAAGGTCATTAATGAATCTTAAATATTTAGTGTTTCAATTTAGGGTTTCATTAATGAAATCCTAAATATTTATTGTTTCATTAATAAAATCCTAAATAATTTGGAGTTCCTTAATGAAACCTTAAACATTTAGGGTATCGGTTTATTGTTTCATTTATAACCCCTAAATATTTACAGTTTTATAGAAGGTTATTAATGAATCCTAAATATTTAGGGTTTCACTAATGAAACCTTAAATAATTGGGAGTTTCTTTATTAAACCCTAAACATTTATGGTTTCATTTATAAACACTAAATATTTAAGGTTTCAATTTATGTTTTCATTTATAAACTCTAAATATTTAGGGCTTCATAGAGGTTAATTAATGAACCCTAAATATTTTAGGTTTTAATTCATGATTTCATTAATAAAAACCTAAATAACTAGAAGTATCTTTATGAAACGTTAAACATTTAGTGTTTCAATTTAAGGTTTCATTTATAAATCTTAAATATTTAGGGTTTCATAGAAGGTTATTAATGAATCCTAAATAATTAGGATTTCAATTAAGGGTTTCACTTATGAAATATCAATATTTAGGGTTTCATAGAGGGTTAATAATGAATCCTAAATATTTAGGGTTTTACTTATGAAATGCTAAATAATTTAGAGTTGCTTTATGAAACCCTAAACATTTAGGGTTTCAATTTATGGTATCATTTATAAACCCTAATTATTTAGGGTTTCATAGAAGTTGATTAATGAATCTTGAATATTTAGGGTTTCATGAAACACTAAAAGTACAGAGTTTATAAATGAAAGTGATTAATGAATTCTAAAAATTGAGGGTTTCAATAATGGAATCCTCAATATTTAGGGTTTCAATAATGAAACCCAAAATAATTTGGAGTTCCTTTATAAGACCCTAAACATTTTGGGTTTCGATTTATGGTTGCATTTATAAACCCTCAATATTTAGGGTTTCATAGAGGTTGATTAATGAACCTTATAATTTTAGCGTTTCATGAAACCTTAAATTGAAACCTTAAATATTTAGGATTTATTAATCAAACTCTATGAAACACTAAATATTTAGGGTCTATAAATGAAACTAGAAATTCAAACCCTAAATGTTTAGGGTTTTATAAATGAACTCTTAATTATTTAAGGTTTAATTAGTGAAATCTTAAATATTTAGGATTTCAATATAGTTACATGTATGAAAGCATAAATATTTAAAGTTTTAATATAAATTTTATTTATAATACCCTAAAAGTTTAGGGTTTCGTAAAGGTTTATTAATGAAACCCTTAATAGTTAAGATCTCATTAATGAAATCTTAAATAATTAGGAGTTCCATTATAAAACACTAAATATTAATGAAATTTTGGGTTAAGATCTCATTAATAGTTAAGATCTCATTAATGCAATTTATAAAACCCTTAATAGTTAAGATCTCATTAATGCAATTTATGATTTCATAAAGGTTAATTAATGAATCCTAAATAATTATGATTTCATTAATGAAACCTTAAATAATTAAGAGTATCTTTATGAAACCTTAAATATTTTGGGTTTCATTTATAAATCTTAACAATTTAGGGTTGCATAAAGGGTTATCAATGAATCCTAAATATTTAAGGATTCATAGAGGGTTATTAAGGAATCCTAAATATTTAAGGTTTCATTTATGAAACCATAAAAATTTAGAGTTTCAATTTATGGTTTCATTTATAAACACTAAATATTTAGGGTGTTATAGAAGTTGATTAATGAACCCTATATATTTAAGGTTTCAGCTTAGGGTTTCATTAATGAAATATTAAATAATTAAGAGTATCTTTATGAAACCCTAAACATTTAGGGTTTTAATTGATGGTTTCATATATAAATCCCAAAATATTTAGGATTTCATAAAGGGTTATTAATAAATCCAAAATATTGAAGGTCTCAATTTATGATTTTACTTATGAAATCTTAAATATTTATGATTTCATAGAGGATTAATAATGAATTGTAAATATTTAGGGTTTCACTTATGAAATACCAAATAATTTGGAGTTCCTTTATGAAACTCAAAACATTTAGGGTTTCGATTTATGGTTTCATTTATAAATCCTAATTAGTAAGGGTTTCATGAAACCTTAAAACTATAAGGTTTGTGAATGAAAGTGATTAATGAATCATAAATATTTAAGGTTTTAATTTAGGGTTTCACTTATGAAACCTTAAATATATAGGGTTTCATAAAGGGTTATTAGTGAATCTTAATTATTTAGTGTTTCCATTTAGGGTTTCACTTATGAAATCCTAAATATTTAAGGTTTCATTAATGAAACCCTAAATAATTTAGAGTTCCTTTATGAAACCTAAAACATTTAAGGTTTCGATTTATGATTTTATTTACAAACCCTAAATATTTAACGTTTCATAAAGGTTAATTAATGAACCTAAAATATTTAAGGTTTCATTAATGAAACCCTAAATAAATAGGCTTTCATTAATAAAACCCTAGATAATTAGGAGTATCTTTATGAAACCCTAAGCATTTAGGATTTTAATTTATGGTTTCATTTATAATAATAAATATTTAAGGGTTCATAGAGGGTTATTAATGAAATCATAAATAGAAATCCTAAATGTTTAGGGTTTCATAAAGATACTCTTAATTATGTAGGGTTTCATTAATGAAATCCTAATTATTTAGGGTTTCTCTGATGAAGTGCTAAATAATTTGGAGTTCCTTTATGAAACCCTAAACATTTATAGTTTTAATTTATGATTTCATTTATAAACTCTAAATATTTAGGATTTCATTGAAGTTGATTAATGAATCATAAATATTTATGATTTTAATTTAGGGTTTCATGAAACCTTAAATTTATAGGGTTTATAAATGAAAGTGATTAATGAATCTTAAATGTTTAAGGTTTCATTTATGGAACTTTAAATATTTAGGGTTTCATAGAGGGTTATTAATGTATCTTAACTATTTAGTGTTTCTATTTAGGGTTTCACATATGAAATCCTAAATATTAGGGATTCGATTTATGGTTTCATTTATAAACTCTAAATATTTATGATTTTATAAATTTTGATTAATAAATCTTAAATATTTAGGGTTTCTCTTATGAAACCCTAAATAGTTAGGGTTTCAATTCTTGATTATATTTATGAAAACATAAATATTTAAAATTTTAATTTTATTTATGATATCCTAAATATTAAGGTTTCATAAAGATTCATTAATTAAACATTAAATATTTAGGATTTTATAAAAATCTTAAATATTTAGGGTTTGAAACCCTTAATAATTAGGAGTTCATTAATAAAATTCTAAATAATTTGGAATTCCTTTATTAAATCCAAAATATTTATGTTTTTAATTTATGTTTTCAGTTATGAACCATAAATAATTAATGTTTAAATTTATAGTTTTATTTATCAACCTTAAATATTTAAGGTTTTATTTATGAAACCTTATATATTTAGGATTTCATTAAGAAAATCCTATGTTTCACTTAAAGAAACGTTATATATATTAAGTGAATTTTAGAGTTTCGTTAATAAAATCTAAAATAATTAAGAGTTTATTTATGAAGTTTTAAATATTTAATATTTTATTTAAAATTTTATAAATATTTAAAATTTCATTAATGAAACCTTAAATGTTATTTCGTAAAATTCAAAAATTAATGAATACTTAAATGTTTTGGGTGTGAATAATTAGGGTTTAAGACTTCCCAAAACCCTACACCGATCCCGAACGATTCCGATCACGAAAATGGCATCCGCTGCCGCCAGATCGATATTCCGATCATGCTCCGCCGGTCGGTCAGCGTTTCGCGTCGCCTCGGAAGCTAAACCGGCTCGTTCTCCGTTCCGCATGGCGTCCAATAAGCCTGTCTCGCAGTCCAAATCCACCCGCAGGTAATAACCAACACACCCATTCGTGCATTGCATGGAAGCTTCTTTTCTTGTGTTACTCTGTTTAGTAACTAATTGCGTTTGTGTGAATAAGGTTCCCTGTGGAATTGAGTGCGTGTGTGGAATCGATGATGCCGTACCACACAGCCACCGCTTCTGCGCTCATGAATTCCATGCTTTCAATTTCCAGCCGCACGTGCGCTTGGATTCCCGAAGGTATCGTCAATTGTGCTTACACTTTTAGAATATTCATTGCGTTTGTGTGAAATTTTGATTGGCTTTGTTTGGTTAGTGAAATTGTTGACTCTGTACAAATTAGATATGACTCACGACGGGTTTTTTTCTGAATTAGGTTGCTAGTATCTCTAGGATTCTTGATGTTCTTTCTACAATTTGTTTTCGGGTATGTTTTCTTTCGATTCTTGAGGCCTGATTTTTAATATATGATAATGATGCGTTCAAGATAAGATAATATGCGTAATCTAATATCACCATTTTAATAGACAAAAGATTGTACTCTGATGCTTGACCATGTGTTTCTATAATACTAATCCTGTATGAAGGATTCAGTTTATTCCCTACGTCATCTGTTTGTCCACACCCATTTAACTAAATATATGCTTTGTTTGGTTGGGTGGAAAGAAAGTGAAGGAGGAGAGAAAAGTTTGAAATTTAAACTGAATAGTGGAAGGAATTTTTGTTTATGAAAGTTAACTTTTCTCTTCCTGTTCTTTTCATTTTCTCTCCAACCAAAAAAAAATAATGCATCATTATCTGTGTTTTGAATTTTTGTTTCTAGAAATTAACCTTTGTCTTTCTTTTTTTTTTTGGTTTTATTCATTTTCTCTTGAACCAAAAGAAAAAGAAAATGTTTCATTATATATGCTTTCTTTGTTATCTATTTTCTTTTTGCTCATCCAAACATACCATTAGTGAAGCCATACCCACTCCTTTTGGTTGTAGGCTAAAAGCAGACTACTTGAAGATCAGGAAGCATAGATGGGATTGCAGGGTCTTTCTATGATATGATGTTCAGCTTGAAACAAGATTTTATTGTTGCTAGGAATAATTGCTACACATCTATAACTAATTATTTAACATTATTTAGAGCACGTTTGTTAGATTGGAGTATGCAATAAAATATCCGTAATTATACTTATTTGTTAGATTGGTGTTAGCAATTTATGAGGTTTTCAAAATTTCAAGTAATTATACTTATTTTTTCTTAATTTTTCATTATTCATTTCTTTTAAAAAAATAATTGAATTCAAATTTTTAATATTTTACTCTTGATTTTTCATTTTTTTTATCCAATGTTTTCAAAATTTTCAAGTCATTATTCTTGTTTTTTTTTTCAATTATTATTTTTTCAACCAATGCATTCAAATTTTTTAGATTATACTTTTGATTTTTCATATTTACAAAGTATTACTCTTGTTTTTTTATATTTACAAAATTTTCAAGTTATTACTTTTATTTTATAATTATTTTTAAAAAATTTATTTTTTTCAAATTTACGAGACATTAGTTTTGATTTTTCATAGTTTTTAAATTTTCATATTTTTTTTAAAGATTTTCAACTCATTACTCTTTGTTTTTTCATATTTTAAAATTTTTGAATGCATTCCTCTTATTTCGTAATTATTTTTAAAATTTTCATTTAATTCAAATTTACAAGGCATTACTCTTGTTTTTTTTTCATTTGTTTAAAATTTTTTAAGATATTACACTTTTTAATATTTTTTAAATTATACCTTTTTGTTTAATATTTTTAATTTTTTTTTTCAAATTTTCTAGACATTATAGTTTTGTTTTTTCATTTTTTGCAAAATTTTTTAGACATTCCTCTTGTGTCTAAGGTTTGGATTTTATAGTTTAAGGTTTTAAAATTCAAGGTTTCCCTAGGCTTTGGTGTTTATAAGTTATGATTTTATGGTTTCATATTAATGGTCTTGGGTTCATGGTTTAGTATTTAAGATTTATGGTTAATCTTCAATGTTTACCTTTTAGGGTTTAGTGTTAGCAATTTTAGGGTTATTGTTCATCGTTTAGGATTTATGGTTATGGTTTCATGGTTTCTAGTTTTCAATGTTTATGGTTCATAATTTTAAGGTCTATGATTTATTGTTTATGATTTATGATTTTATGGTTGAAGATTTTAGGTTTTAGGGTTAAATAGTTTAAGGTTTTATGATTCAGTGTTTAAGGTTTATGTATTACACTTTCAAATCTTAGATTTTCATTAATTTATAAACCCTAAATGTTAGGGTTTCATAGAGGGTTATTAGTGAATCTTAAATATTTAGGATTTCACTTATGACACCCTAAATAATTAAGGTTTTAATTTATGATTTCATTTATGTAAACATAATTATTTAAGATTTTAATTTAAATTTAATTTATGGTATCCTAAATATTTAAGGTTTCACTCAAGAAACCCTAAATAATTAAGAGATCCTTTATGAAACCTTAAACATTTAGCATTTCGTAGAAGGTTATTAATGAATCATAAATATTTAGGGTTTCATAAAGGGTTATTAATGAGTCCTAATTATTTAGGGTTTCACTTATAAAACCCTAAATATTTTGGAGTTCCTTTATGAAACCCTAAACATCTAGGGTTTCAATTTATAATTTCATTTATAAACCCTAAATATCAAGGGTTTCATAAAGGTTGATTAAAGTGCCATAAATATTTAAGGTTTCAAATTAGGGTTTCATTAATAAAATCCTAAATAATTAAGAGTTCCTTTATTAAACCTTAAACATTTAGGGTTTGAATTTATGGTTTTATTTATAAACCTTAAATATTAAGGGTTTCATAGAGCATTATTAATGAATCTTAAATATTTAGGGTTTCACTTATTACACCATAAATAATTTGGAGTTCCTTTATGAAACCCTAAACATTTAAGGTTTCAATTTATAGTTTCATTTATTAACCCTAAATATTTAAGGTTTCATAGAGTTTGATTAATGAACCTTAAATATTTAAAGTTTCAATTTAGGGTTTCCCTTATAAAACCCTAAATAATTAGTGTTTCAATCCATGGTTGCATTTATGAAAGCATAAATATTTAGGGTTTTAATTTAAATTTTATTTATAATACCCTAAATATTTAGGGATTCACTTATAAAATCCTAAATATTTAAGGTTTCATAGAATGTTAATAATGAATCTTAAATATTTAGGGTTTCAATTATGAAACGCTAAATAATTTGGAGTTCCTTTACGAAATCTTAAATATTCATGGTTTCATAAAAGTTGAATAATGAACCCTAAATATTTAATGTTTTAATTTAGGGTTTCATGTAACAATAAAATTATAAGGTTTGTAAATGAAAGTGATTAATGAATACTAAATATTTAGGGTTTAACATATGAAATCCTAAATATTTAGGGTTTTAAAGAGGGTTATTAATTAATATTAAATATTTAACGTTTCAATTTAAGGTTTCCTTAATAAAACTCTAAATAATTTAGAGTTCCATAATGAAACCTTAAACATTTAGGGTTTCGATTCATGGTTTCAATTATAAACCCTAAATATTTAAGGTTTCATATAGGCTTATTAATGAATCTTAAATATTTAAAGTTTCAATTTAGGGCTTCACTTATGAAACCCTACATAATTAGGAGTTCCTTTATGAAACCTTAAACATTTAGGGTTTCAATTGATGGTCTCATTTATAAATCCTAAATGTTTAGGGTTTATTAGAAATTAATTAATGACGCTTAAATATTTAGGGTTTCATTAATGAAACCCTAAATAATTAAGAGTTCCTTTATTAAACCCTAAACATTTATGGTTGAATTTATAAACTTTAAATATTTAGGGTTTCAATTTATGATTTTATTTATAAATCCTAAATATTTAAGGTTTCAATTTATGGTTTCATTTATAATCTATAAATATTTAGGGTTTCATAGAGATTGATTAATCAATCCTAAATATTTTAAGTTTCAATTTAGGGTTTCATTAATGAAACCTTAAATAATTAAAAGTACCTTTATGAAACACTAAACATTTAGTGTTTCAATTTACGATTTCATTTATAAATCCTAAATATTTAGGGTTTCATAGAGAGTTATTAATTAATCCTAAATATTTTGGGTTTCAATTTAGGGTTTCACTTATGAAACCTTAAATATTTAGGGTTCTAATTTATGATTTCATTTATAATTCTTAAATATTTAGAGTTTCATAGAGGTTAATTAATGAACCCAAAATATTTAAGTTTTCAATTTAGGGTTTCATTAATGACACCCTAAATAAATAGGATTTCATTAATGAAACCCTAAATAACTACGAGTATTTTTATGAAACCCTCAATATTTAAGGTTTTAATTTATAGTTTCATTTATAGTTGTAAATATTTAGGATTTCATAGAGGGTTATTAATGAAACTATAAATTCAAACCCTAAATGTTTAGGGTTTTGTAAAAATACTCCTAATTATTTAGGATTTTATTAATTAAATCATAATTAGTTAGGGTTTATCATATGAAGTACTAAATAATTTGGAGTTCCTTGATAAAATCCTAAACATTTAAGGTTTTAATTTATGGTTTCATTTATAAATTTCAAATATTTAGGGTTTCATTGAGGTTGATTAATGAACGCTAAATATTTAAGGTTTCAATTTAGAGTTTCATTAATGACATTCTAAATAATTAGGAATATTTTTATGAAACCTTCATAGAAGGTTATTAATGAAACCATAAATTGCGTCTCTAAATGTTTAGGGTTTCATAAAGATACTCCTAATTATTTAGGGTTTCATTAATGTAATCCTGATTATTTAGGGTTTCTCTTATGAAGTGCTAAATAATTTGAAGATCCTTTATGAAACCCTAAACATTTAGGGTTTCAATTTAGGGTTTCATTTATAAACCTTAAATTTTTGGGGTTTCATTCATGAAACCATTAATAATTAGGGTTTCATTAATGAAACCCTAAATAAGCAGAACTTCCATTATGACACACTAAACATTAAGGGTTGCAATTTATAGTTTCATTTATAAATCCTAAATATTTAGGATTTCATAGAGGTTAATTAATGAACCCTAAATAAATAGGAGTATTTTTATGAAACACTAAATATTTGGGATTTCAATTAATGGTTTCATTTATAAACCCTAACTATTTAGGGTTTCATAGAGGGTTATTAATAAATCCTATATATTTAGGGTTTCACTTATTTAACCCTAAATATTTAAGGATTCATAGAGGGTTAATAAGGAATCCTAAATATTTAAGGTTTCACATATGAAACGCTAAATATTTTATAATTCCTTTGTGAAACCCTAAAAATTTAGGATTTCAATTTATGGTTTCATTTATAAATCTTAAATATTCAAGGTTTAATAGAAGTTGATTAATGAACCTTATATATTTAAGGTTCCTATTTAAAGTTTCATTAATGAAATCTTAAATAATTAAGATTTCATTAAAGAGACCCTAAATAATTAGGAGTATCTTTATGAAACCCTAAACATTTAGGGTTTCGATTTATGGTTTCATTAATAAATTGTAAACATTTAGGGTTTCATAGAGGGTTATTAATAAATCCTAAACATTTAGGGTCTCAATTTAGGATTTCACTTATGAAACCCTAAATATTTAGGGTTTCGTAGAGGGTTATTAATGAATCTAATTATGAAACCCTAAATATTTATGGTTTCAATTTATACTTTCATTTATGAACCCTTAATAATTAGTGTTTAAATTTATGGTTTCGTTTATCAACCTTAAATATTTAAGGTTTTAACTTAGGGTTTTATTTATGAAACCCTAAATATTTAGGATTTCATTAACAAAATCCTAAATATTTGAGGTTTCACTTATGAAACCCTAAATATATTAGGTGTAAGGTTTCATTAATGAAATCCCTAAATTTAAAAGCCCTAATATTTAGTGTTTTCTTTAAAATATTTAGTGTTTTATTTAAAATTCCATAAATATTTTGGGTTTTAATTTAGGGTTTCATTAATGATACCCTAAATAATAAGGTGTTCATTTATGAAACCCCAAATATTAATGAATATTTAAATGTTTTAGGTTTCATTAATGAAAGTTTCATTAATAAAACCCTAGCTAATTAGGTGTTCATTTATGAAACCTAAATAATATTGAAACCTTAAATTTTAAGGTTTTGATTTATGGTATAATTTTTGAAACCTTAAATAGTTAAAGTTTCAATTTATGATTTTATTTATGGAATATTTATGAAACCTTAAATTTTTAGGGTTACAATTTATGGTTTCATTTATGAAACCCAAACTATTTAAGGTGAAATTTAAGATTTCATTTATGAAATCCTAAATATTAAAAGTTTCATGAATCAAACCATAAGTCAAAATCCTATATTTTGCAATTGTCATTTTTTTCCAATTTTTAAGATATCAGTGGTGCTTTTACATATCTTAATTTGTTTTTAAATTCAAGTCATCATTCCTATTTTATTTTATTTTTATTTCTTTTCAAACATTACTATTTTTTTTCATATATTTAAAACTTTCATTTTTTTTTCAAATTACAAGTCATTATTCTTGTTTTTTCATATTTTTTAACTTTACATTTTTTTCAAATTTTCAAGGCATTGCTCTTGTTATTTCATATTTTTTTAATTTTAAAATTTTTTAATTATTTTTCAAATCTTCAAAGCATTTACTCTTGTTTATTAGTATTTTTAAAATTTTCCTTTTTTTTTTACAAATTTTAAAGACATCATACTGTTGTTTTTTATTTTTAAAAAAATAAATTTTTTTTCAAAATTTGTTTTACAAATTTTCAAAGGCATTATTCTTATTTTTTCATATTTTTAAATTTTTCGCTTATTTTCCCATTTTCAAGAAACTACTTTTGTTTTTCAATTTTCCTTTTTTAAAAAAATAAAATTTTCAAGACATTATATTTATTTTTTCAATTTTTTTACAATAATTTCAAGACTATATTCTTGTTTTTTCATATTTTTTAGATTTTTTTTTTCAAGTTTTTAAGGCATTACTTTTGTTTGTTTGAAAACATTTAATTTTCCTTTTTAAAATATTTTCAATGCATTAGTCTTTTTTTTCATATTTTTAAATTTTTCATCTTTTCAATTTATTTTTCATCTAATGCTTTCAAAATTTCAAAACATTACTCTTACTTTTTCATATTTTAAAAAATCTTCAATTTTCAATTTTTTTTCATCCAATGTTTTCAAAATTTTCAAGATATTACTCTTGTTTTTTCATTTTCTTTTATATTTAATGTTTTAAAATTTTCAAGACATTACTATTTCTTTTTTAATTTTCAAGTCATTATACTTGTTTTTTTCAATTTTTTGACAAAAATTTCAAGACTATACTCTTGTTTTTTCAAATTTTTTATGTTTTTTTTTTTTTCAAGTTTTCAAGGTATAACTGTTGTTTGTTTCAAAATATTTTAAATTTTCATTTTTTTTTTAAATATCTTCAAAGCATTCCTCATATTTTTTCATATTTTAAAATTTTTCATCTTTATAATTTATTTTGCTTCTAATACTTTCAAAATTTCAAAACATTACTCTTACTTTTTCATATTTTAAAAAATCTTCAATTTTCATTTATTTTTATCCAATGTTTAAAAAATTTTCAAGATATTACTCATGTTTTTTTTCATTTTCTTTTGTATTTAATGTATCAGTGTTCTAAAGCGAATTATTGGATTTAAGAGGAAAAAATAGTTGCAGAAATACATGATTAGATGAACTTAAAAGAATACTACCTAATATCTTGCACGAACCCTATTGTGCTAATGCTACTAATTATTTTTTATATATTTTTATTTTATTTGTTGAATTAATGAATCCTGTATCAACAATTTAAAGATGTGAGAATATAAAGGCATAAGAGCATCATCTATAACAGCAATGTCATCCTTATTTTGTTTATATGCTTCATGTACACAATCATTGTATTTTTGGATTGGAAAAAGTGGCAAGAGGGTTCTAACAGATACAAATATTACAGGTATAGGTGGTGATTATATACTTCCTGCTCTTACATCTCTATATATAGAGAATGCTTCTTCCATTATCTTAGCTTGAGCCAGCAATTCCGCTCTCTGAATTCCAGAAGGATGAGTAGAGAGATAATCCCCAAGAGTAGAATCACTAGCAAATTTTCCTAACTCCTCATACACTTTAGGTGCCACTCGGGGATCATAACCAGCTGATGCAATTAACAGCAACCCGATGTAATCAGCTTCTATTTCCATCCTAATAAAAATTGTGAACAAAAAATTAGGTTGTGTTACAAAATTTGTAGTCGAAAAAAACTTGCATTGGAGATATATTTTCCATTATTAACCCCTCCATAATCAGCAATTCAGCATTGCACCACAAAAAAGGTTTTTTTATAATTACAATTCCATTTCAATAATCTTAAAGGTTTTACCATTATGGGAATCCTATAAACGTGGAGTTAATGCATTGAAGAATTATGTACCCAAGTTAGGTCACACTTCTTGGACACTGAGACCATCTATTTATGACTACTCACTCATTTGCTAAATTCATTCATGTATTAACTCATGTACATATATTGGAGTTACAGTAAAACTAATATAGCAAGCATGCAATTTACATATAGATTCCAACTAGTAATTAAGCTTGAATTGGTTTCTGTTTTTCTTTACCCTCTTCTCCTGTAATGCAATAGAATCTTATCTGATTATTTGATATTATAAGCTCAAATTATGTTTCACATGTAAGAAAAATTTAAGCATAAGGTTCAACAGTCAAATTGAATGAAAATTGCAATAAGCTATTAGTTCTGTCTAGTCTAGCAAAGCAACTTATTTGGAAGGCCAATAACCCAGCAACATTGGTCCACGACTCAACATATGTCAACAAGTTGTGACAGTTGACAAATATTTCTTAGTGATGAAATGAATATACTACAATTAAAGACCATACAGAAAATCAATTGGTTAGAAAGAGACAGTGAACAAACCGCCTGGAGAAAGGTAGGTGCAAGAAAAGGGATGACATTATGTTGACAACATCAGGTATGAAAAGTAGATAAAGTATCATTTGTAGAATAGAAGACCACAGGTTCTTTGTAATCCCCTCTGCATTGTGTCTTGCCACAACATGCCCAACCTAATTAACAAGAAAAACTCTATAAACTGACATGTCTGCATATCCTTTGTGCAAATAACAAATTAGCAAGTTGTAAGGTGTAAGCTATAGGTCCCCTATGCTAGGCATATTAAACTGCAAAATCAAGGAGTTAAACTTAAATCAAGCACAAGAATAATACCTCATGTCCAATAATAGTTGCTATCTCTGCATCACTTTTAAAATGCTCAAACAAACCACTGAACACAACTATCTTCCCACCAGGTAAGCAGAAGGCATTAACAACTGGCTCGTTTACCACCAAAATTTCCCAATTCAATCCAACCAAATGCGATGTAGCAGTCGGTGACCCTCTTTCCTGAGCATTTTTCTGGCTTTGTAAAACCCACTTGTCATAAAGAATCTTATCCTCCTTATGCCAACTCCCTTCAACCTTCTCTTCACTACCAACCAATGCACTCAATGTCTCCCTTCCATCTCCTTCAACTAGTACAGCATGTTCTGATGCACACCCCAAAGCATTCCACACCTGCTCCCTCCTCAACCCTCTCAGCAATGCATTAACTATTTCATTAGCTATCATTGTCACCCTCACACTTTCAGGATGTGTAGGAGGCAATATCTTCCCCTTAAAATCAGTCTTTATTTGTTCAAATTGGGTCTCCCCAAGCATCCTCTCCATGGTTTTTGACAACAGAATCAAATGGGTTCGCTTGGTGTAAGGAACTGTTTCCAAGTTCCCAAAATACACAGTGATTAAAACCCCTGAACCAGCCATCACAGCAACAAAAACGTGTCTAGAATTCTGAACCCAATGCCTTGGTCCTCTTGGCTTGAAATGGTGCACATTGTAAGGATCAACATAGTAAAATCTATTAGCCCCCAAAAGAAACGGATTGTTAACTCCAACAACACCTTGTGCGCCTAGTCTCTGAGAAATTGAACAACACAAAGAGAGCCCATTAAATCTAGCTCCTTTTGAACCTGAATCCAAATACCCAGATTGGCAAACCCTTGAACTATGTTGGAAAATGGGATTTTGAGGCACGGCCCTTGAAGCCAAGCTGCGAAAACAATCAAGAGCGAGCTTTCCCCTTCTGTACAACCCCATGATCTAGAAAACACCAAATCCAAACCAGGAAAAAAAGGGAGGGTGGAATTTGAAGTTTTAGAGAAATTCAAAATCAAGGGTGTGTTGAATTGAATCAAAGCCTCAATATAGCTGAATGAGAGTGGCAAAACAACGAAGGTTTACAAAGACATAAGAACACAGTACTGTCAAGAAATCAAAGAATCCAGACAGAGAGAAACTTGGAATATCATGTTTAGTTGTTTCAAAAACTACCATAGAAGCAAAACCACTCTAACTAGTGCACTACATTCGAATAGCACCATGGCAACACACTCCTAAGAATCAAAACTTAGTCAAATTTGATATAAAAAAATTTTAAAAAAAATTGAAAACTTGAACCACTCCACTAAATTTAAAATCAATAATACAATTTTGGTACTAAAAAAGTCCAATAAACCAGTCTCTACTCTATTATAATAAGTCATAACACTGTTAGAAGACTGCATCTCGTCTTACACGTAGAAGGACCAAACATTAGACAAATAAGCAACCTTCTAACGGTATTCATGGTTTTAAATTGCAGTCAACAACTGCAATTGCAGCTGCAAAGTTAATGTTTTCTTTCAAAAGATGTGATTCATCTTGTGAAGAGACTAAATAGTTTTCGAATTGACCTAATGCTATAATAATGAATAAAGAAGACGGAGTTGGTTAAATAAACTTTAGAGATGAAAATTTATGACGCTAAAGACGATTAGGGAATGAAGAACAGAAAAGAAAAGAAAAAAATGGAAGGAGTAGTACGGTGTTGATTGTGAAGCGGATTATTGAGAAGCGAGATTGGAGAAACATGAATTGGTAGTAAATGAGTTTGTTGTTAATGCCTCTGTTGATCGATCTTCTTCACCACAATCCAGCACTCTCTTTCTACACACTTCTCATTTATCAGCAGTTAGGTTTTCAGCTGATTTCAATTTCAATATACATACAGAGGGTGCATTTATATTGAGAACGGATTTTATGAGAACAAATGGGTAAAACAATCACAATTAAATTTTTGTTTAATTTCTTTAATTTTCTTTCACAATTGTAAATATAATTACTGTTGTTATCATCACCATAATCATTTTAATTTCTTTGTTATCTATTATTTTTGATATTTTTTGAATTTAAATATAATTAATAAGTGATTTTTTGGAATGTATAAATAGATTATTATTTTATAAAAAAAAAGGTGTGACAGGTTTTTTTTTAGATTTTTCTGAATTTGATAAAATTCAATAATAATGAAATTATTTTTAAATCCAATTTAAACTTCATTTGATAAGAATAAGTAAAAAGTCAAACTAACCTCTAACTCATCATTTATGTCTAATCATGATTATCAAATCAATTCACCCTAATGTTTTTTTGTTTGAATTAAGAGTGAAATAAAGAGGGGAAAAGAATTCAGAATGATAGAAATAAAGAAAACAAAATATAATAAAAACGTGTTTTTTTAGATGGATAGAAACAAGAAAGAGGAGAATATGTTTGTTTGAATGACTAAAAAAAGAGTCGAAAGAAATATATTCTATAA
Organism: Amphicarpaea edgeworthii; assembly: GCA_014843725.1. Lineage (NCBI taxonomy): Eukaryota > Viridiplantae > Streptophyta > Magnoliopsida > Fabales > Fabaceae > Amphicarpaea > Amphicarpaea edgeworthii. The sequence goes on along the minus strand of CM026323.1, from coordinate 6,703,648 downwards.
AAAAAAATACAAAATAAAAAAGAGAAATATTTTTCCTCCCATTGCATTTCAATTTACCAAAAAAAAATTGTTCTTTAATGCCTCACTCCACATTCATTTGGTCTTCTGATATTCGGATTCAAGTATTCAACAATAATCCCAAAAAGAAAAATATATAGTCTTCACTCTTGAAAGCTAACACCTACACTATAACTTTTCATATGAAAGTTTTTTTTTTACCAAACTTTTCATATGAAAGTTAAACATTACAACTGTCAGCAATGAAGGGAAAATGTAATTGTTCCTTCATATATATCATAAGCTACTATTCAGCAGGCAAAATCTCCTGCAACTGCAAGGCACACAAATGGTAACATCCAAGTCATAATAACCCATCCTCCAGAACTTTCCTCACCCAAAGCTATTAAACTTTTTGATTAATCTACAAAGACAAAGGCTTGATGTTATAAGTTATACCCATCCAAATTATAAAAGGTGAAAAATAATCATGTATTCATAACATACCTCAATGTAAAAATTGTAAACAATGCATTTTACTTGGTCATTGTTGATGACAAGTAGAAATTCCAAAATATTGAGCCCATTGACATGAAACCCACTCGGGCTTGAAGAGGCACCACCCTGTACATAATACATACACTATAAAAATAGCCAAGGAATGCAAGACTTGCAATCTAAACAATTCAAACCATAAATAACTAGATTATTATTATAAAGATATTTGAAAGGCTGAAAGCTTATGATCGAAATTAGTAAAGTTCATCACAGTTATATTTACATAATCACAAGGCCCCGTAGAATAATATTTCAATCAAGGAGAAATTATTAGGTAGTTCTGACATGTATTCAATCAAATTCTACAATTTACAAGAAATAATTAATAACACTTGATTAGATGTCATGTGGAGATTAATTGGGACCATGATGGTCCGGACCACCTAATAATTTATCTCCCATCAAGGGATTCAAAAGGTGGAACAAGAATTAGGCATACTGATATTGCGACGCTGTTAAACTGGTAACAATTAAAGTCTGAAAGATCTTGATGTTGCCTAACTGGGTAAGATCCTACCACTTTTTAACATGCAATACCGTCTATGAACTGCAACTGCCATACAAAGGGGCAAAATAGCATATCCAACCTATGAAGCAGAAGCACAGATTCTGACCCAAACACTAAACCTAACATGAACTATATAGCTTTCAAGAACTTTATTTCACCTTCTCAAAACAACTTGCTAAATATTCAATACTTCAGGAATTACTTAAGTAGTTTTATGACTTTAGGAACTACTTAGGAGAAAGGGAAATACTTCAAGGATGAAATTGATGGTTTAGTCATTTATGATATATGCCTGCAAAATGCTTGAAACAAGAAAAACTACTCAAAACTCATGATATATTCATAATATAAATATAAAGTCAAATAAATACTGGAATGTGACTGGAACAGAAACAAAATGCAGCCAGAACAGTCACAGTTGCCGAAAAAGGGTCAGTCACTGAATAACAATCAGCAAATAGAAAGCACCCAATGACAATAGGTGGCCATCTTTCTGAGATCAGAGAATGCGGGTGTTTTGAAAAAGTGGTTGAAAAACCGGTAAAAGGCCTAGCTTTTACTCAAGGTCTATAAAGGAAAATCTCATTTTTGCCTCCCTAAAAGACCCCAAAACAATATTGGAATAGGTGCAAAACAGGGTTTTTTTTTAATTCCGTTCCACATCGTGCTGCTACAGAAAAATGCCCAGGCATGGTTTTTCAGTAACGGCCAAGGGCCGCTCTGCGATGTCACTATAGCACTGCTATTGCATGCTATTAATAACTATGAATATGATGCTCAGGTTTAAGATTTTTTGGTTCTAAACAGGTGGAAATGCCTTTCTCATTTGTAAAGCACTTTTTTGTGGCAACTCGGCAAGGGATTTTTTTCATTTTTACATTGTTATTGGGATTTCCAAATGAGCACTTCATAGAAAAGGTAAAACAGTAAACATAAGTAGAAGATTAAACTGAAGGTTATGAAGATGCGCACCAGAAGTTTAGTACGCTGACAGGGATCCAGAATCTAAATCCTGCACAGACAAATTAGACAGAAAGGCAAGCATCAAACCATCAACCCATATGAAATATGCATCAACAAGTTATGATAAATATCAATCAGGCAACAAGGTTTGTACCATAAAGTAACACTGGAAGAGCATCTCTTCTGTATTTTTCTGGAAGTTCAGGGAGCTTCCGTAGCCATAAATTATTCCATGCAAAAACAACAGCAATGACACATGGACCTAACACAACCTGGTTTAGTAAAACCTGCCAGTAGGGAAGCAGAAACAACAAAGGAACATAGAAGGTATCACTATCCTTAACTCCTGCTTGCTCCTACAGATTAAATTAAACTAAATTAAATATAATTATAAATGAAGCATAGTACCTTTAACATTAAGTTCTGGACCGTTGGTTTGGGGAGGAAGTGGTCAAGACACTGGTACCAGGCATAAGAACCAGGACCATAGAGAAGGAATCCATAGGAAGTCATTCGCAACGCACGCAACCAATCATGGTCGGAAAGGTGTTTCCACAATTCATCCTATAACAAAACTTTTTGGTTAATAACAAACCCCCTAAGTATCTTTAGTATGCATTACCATTGCAAAGAAAAACATAGCAGCTCTTATCCACCATCTCAACGTGACCAAAACACATTGCACTAGGTTTCTGACCCCTGAAACACTCATACTTATATTTACTTCATGTATCCATATCTAAAACTTACTTGATACCAATACTTATATTTACTTCATGTATCAATACGTTTCTATAAATTATCCAAATACTATATAAACAATAACACTACAAAGAACGGTAGATCATTGAAACAGCAAAAATAGAACAAATTTCAGTCGGGAACCTGCATGCATTGTAATTTTACATAAAAAAAAAAAAACTGTGAAAATGTAAGATTTCTTTCCATGTCGAATTAAGTAATTAACCACCCTTTACATGAAAGTATCATGATTTTTCAGCTCTAATTTCCACACATTTTACACCCAATATTTTTTCTCTCTCTTTATTCCCTTCATTGAATTAACAATATCCAAGTTACAAACTTTGTACTCACCTGAGAGACAGTGCCACCATCCTCCTTTGCTTTCCTCCAACGGTTGCTGAGCTGAGCGATTGTGTCACCGGTGAGGGCGAGGGAGGCGGCGGTCACCGCCTGCTTCACCGGAAACCGAAAACCTCCTCCGCCGGTTGCATCCGTCGAACCCGAATTGCGGCGAATACGACGCCGTCGAGACTGCGGTAACGGATTCCACTGCCACAACCCCCAACCGGCACTCCCAATAGCGTCCATTCCCCAATACTACCCTCAAAGCACGTGACTTTTTTTGCTTTTATAGCAAAACACCAACATGAGACCAAACAAAAAGTAAAACGCACCGTTTCATGTTCAACTTTTTCCGTATCTAAATTTTTTTTTTGTTGTTCCAAAACGCAATTCAAGAACCAAAGGTCAAAGTAATTAACTAATAAGGTTTCTCCAATTTTCTTTCTGTCAAAATAAAAAAAAGCATACTCCAGTTCCTCAATTGGGCATTTGGGTCTCTAGCAACTAGCATGAGTGGCAAGGTTTATCATGTTGAGCAACAAGCTTTTCTCCAATTCCTCAATTGGGTCTTTAGCATGAGTAACAATTTTTTTGTTCTCTCAGAATTTCACGTCGTGACCTTCCCAAAGTAAAAATTCTCAATTTTTTGTAGTTTGGAACGCAATCGAAGACCAAAAGCAACAATCTTTCTCCAATTCCCCCAATTGGGTCTCCAACTTTCTGTTGTTGTTAGTGTTATGAGTTACTCAGGTGAGTTTTTGTTGCAACTTACACAAAAGTGCAAGAAGCTTCCAAAACAAATGAAGCAAATCCATTCCCTTATAATCACCAATGGCCACCTCATTCATCACCCAAATGCTCCATCATCATTATCCCACCCATGGATGCCTACACTTCTCTACAATGCCCTCATCAGTGCCTATCACATTCACAACCACAATGCCATTCTCCTTTTCCCTCAGATGCTTGCAAACCAAGCCCCACCCAACAGTCACACCTTCCCTCCTCTTCTCAAAATTTCCCCTCTTCCTTTGGGCACTGCCCTTCACTCACAAACCCTCAAGCGTGGCCTTTTGTCTGACCCCTTCATTCTCACCACTCTCCTTGCCCTCTACGCAAGAAACCACCTCCTTCCTCATGCACGCAGGGTGTTTGAGGAAGTTCCCATGTTTTGCATTGTTGCGTGCAACGCAATGCTCAATGCTTTCTCCATGAATGGGGACATGGAGGCTGCTGTGGCACTCTTTCAAAGCATGCCCCAGAGGGATGTGTTCTCGTGGACTACTGTTGTGAAGGGTTTTGCTTTGAATGGGAATTTCAGTGCCTCAATTCGGTTTTTCGGGAAGATGATGACGAGTCATAAGGATGTGGTGGAGGGTTTGGTGAAGCCTAATGTGGCTACTTGTGTTAGTGTGCTCTCTTCTTGTGCCAGTTTAGATGGACAAACAGCTCTTGACTGTGGAAAGCAAGTTCATGGATATGTAGTGATGAATGATGTCAAGTTGGGAGTTTTTGTGGGAACTTCGTTGATACATCTTTATGGGAAAATTGGGTGCTTTAGTTATGCGGAGAATGTTTTCAGAGTAATGGCTGTCAGAGAGGTGTGTACTTGGAATGCAATGATTTCTCTATTGGCTTCCCATGGTAGAGAGAAGGAGGCTCTCGACATGTTTGAGAAGATGAAGCTTCATGGGTTGAAACCAAATAACATTACCTTTGCTGCAGTTCTTACAGCATGTGCTCGTGGAAATTTTGTTAGGGAAGGTTTGGAGTTGTTTCGATCAATGTGGCGTAACTTTGGAATAGAGCCAGTAATGAAGCACTATGGATGCGTGATTGATCTTTTGGGTAGAGCAGGGCATACTGAAGAAGCAGCCGAGGTCATGAGAAATATGCCTTTTCAGCCTGATGCATCTGTTTTGGGAGCCTTTTTGGGTACATGTAGGATTCATGGAGCTATTGAATTTGGAGAAGAAATAGGAAAAAAGATGCTTAGATTGCAGACACAACACTGTGGCCAATATGTGTTATTGTCAAGCATGAATGCTGAGAAGGAAAGATGGGATCATGCTGCTGATCTGAGGAGAGAAATAATGGAGGCTGGAATTCAGAAAATTCCAGCATACAGTATGGTTCACTTAACATAGCTATCCCTTCTCTATCCACTGTGTGTTTTCCCTTACAGTATGGTCAGCTAACAAAGGATGAGAAATAAAGGAAGGAACTACATAAGAAATCCTAATACCAAAATGTTGCATCAGCTACTTGATTGGCTGCCTGGAAAATATGATTCCATGATGATGCCTCCACTTTGAGAAAACAGTGTATGTGATAGACCAACAAGTGTGTATGTCCAAGACTCAATCTATCATGTAACCAATTCCATTTCTAATAATAAAGTATTATTATAGTTTCATTATCATATTTTACTATTTAAGTTAATATGATAATGTCCTTGATTAAAATTAGACTTTTGTTATTATCATAGAGATGATGATAATGAAAAATAAGTCTCTTATAATTTTAATCTAAATTCTTTTTGGTCATATGATTATTGTAAATAGGATATCAATAATCCATATAGATCAATATATGTGTAATTCACATGTGGATGTAATTATTGAACTAACTCAGTTGAGAATTCTTAATAATTAATATTACTTTTAAATTGTCAATAGGAAGGTCTCAAGAAAAAATATAATAGTTTTCTTTTAACTTAGATTATCATAGTACTTAACAAGTTATTTGCTATATCTTAATCCGAACATTGGATATGATTAAATACTTATATAATTAATAACTAATCAAGAAGAAATCCATCGACTCTGGATAATGAGTTTAAACTATATGATATAATTAAGATCTTGGTCGAAACAATTGAATGAAAGAAGAAAAGAGTTTTCTTGAATCATTCATTGATTAAATATAATGTGTTAAGTGATTAAAAGTTTGACAATAATACTATATTCTAAAGTTAACCTTGAGAGGAAGTATTATATTATTCTTCTATTGATTCTTAGGGGTAAAAGATATTACATCTTCATTTTATCTGGACATTAAGGAATGTTGCTAGACGCCTACTTTGATTAATAAATTAATTGTGATTAATTTACTACCGACTTAATATTGAAACTATGGAGTCATACACAAAGAGTGTTCCAATCTTTGCAAATATTTTATTTGATAATTAAATTAGAGAATTTAATCAAATAAATATTATAATGGAAAGCACGAAAATATAAATAATATAAATATAAATAAAGTAAAGCAATTTGAATTTAGTGGAAACATTGAACTTAGTCAAGTTTATTTCAAATGTGTTTGAAAATAATATCAAAGATATGATCAAATCATATTGATTCAATGAATATGATTTAATGATTTTTAATTAAAGGAACATTAGGTCATTTCATAATAGTGATCTCGCCACTAGTTTTGTTTTATCAAGATAGTTTTGTTTAATGATTCTTACTTAAAGAACATTAGGTCATAAGTCATTCTTACTTAAAGGATTGATGACAATAGAGATTGGTGTCAATGTGGATACATGTAGAGTCTTCACTTAATTGAAGAAAGATTTTAAGACTTCAAAAACGCACATTTGTTACACAATTCTTGAATTCCCTTACTTTTATTGTTATAATACATTTTGAATGAAAAATAAATCATGTTATTCGACTGCAAATGTTATGAACACTTCTTTTTAGATGTTATAATTGTTATGAGCCTTCCTCTATAACCAACAAGAAGTGCAAAGCAGATAGACCAGCATCAAGCAAATGAAGAGCAAACTGAGAATCAGATTCAACAAAGATATGTCTAAACCCATGCCTCCATGCAAGATGTATACCAAAAAGAATATCCCAGGGCTCCACTTCTACTATAGAACAAGTGCCTAAATTACATGAGAAGACTGCAATGAAAGATCCACAATGATCCCTTAAACCCCCACCACTACAAGCATCTTGCTGAGTGGTAGCAACCAAGGAACCATCAAAATTTAAAGATTTAGAAAATGGAGATTCCTCCATAATTAATAGAGCCATCACATGCATAGGAGTTACAAAGATGTAAGGAATTGTGAGGAATTAGTCATCACAATCAAGATAGGAGTTACAAGGACTGAATGACATGAGTAGTTACGAGTTTATCATCATTGTCATTCATTAAGGTAGAACAATGGAGAGTTGTATCTTCCCCATCATATAATTGGTTAGACGAATGATAGATCCTCCTATATCATGAGAGACTTTGTAATCCTAATTGCTTGCATGGAGAAAGTTTTCCAAGTTAAAACTCTGGTGATCTATTTTATTTAAACTTATCTCATTTACATTTAATACCTATTTTGAGTTCATAGGGAAAAAAAATTGAATTGCTGATTCTCAACATTTAGTTATATTATTATTGTCTCAGTTTGACTTCAATTTCTTTTCTTTTTTTTCAATGGTGGCTTCAAGATTTTTTTATTTTTTTTTTGACAGCTGGTTGCTACAAGATATTATCCAAACCTTCTCTCACAAGCCGACCCTAATGATTTGACATACATTTCTATTCTTAACCAACATGGAACATGTTCTCTGAATATTGGTTGCAAAGATCTCAGAGTGTATATATGACAGTAATCAATGGTAGTAAAAAAAATAAAAATAAAAAAGACACTGAAAGCAAAGAAAAATAGAAACACAGATCCTTACGGCCTCCATGCAAACACATTTGAAGCTTCTCACTGTTGAGTGTTGAATATCTCAGTCACGCGATAAATTAGACGTCAGGTATTTCATTGTATATGAATTTATATTAATATTAATATTTAATACATCTGTGTGCTAAATTGAATCAATTTGTGCAATGAAAGCTCATTTATTATTTTTCATCGAGCTACAAAGAAATGCCCAGTTTATCGGTGCTAGACACACATTCATGGAAGTGTCAAGAAATGAATGACATGATTTAGACAACAAGCTGGCTATGACTATATAATGCCTTTGATTGCAAATACTGAACAATGGTTGACTATGAAAGCACATTTTTATTGTTAATTTTCTAACTGCAAAGAAATGACCCAATCTGTGGGTGCAAGATACTTATTCGTGCTCAGTGTAAGGAAATGACCGGATGAACAAAGCTTCTAGCATTCATGCTGTTGTTCAGCAACCACTAGTGCGTGCTGCAGCAGCTCCTCTTCCTCAGGTTCTGCCACCACCACCAATGCCTGCTGCTTTTCCTTCTCTACTGCTACTTGTGCTTCACCATCTTCTACATCTTGCATTATATTTTGCCGGAGATATCGGAGTATTACAAGCAATATAAATGCTGCAAACAAAGTTGCATCATAAGAATCAACTCAGAGTCACAAAGTTGCCAAATGTACATGTCACATGTCAATTAAGCAATCTAGACCTTAAGACAGGGAATGAATCTATTTAAGGATCACTCACTATCCACCAAGGAAATAGGTAAGTAAGAGGAGCAAAAATCTTTCTTTAGGTAAACATTGTTTTTATACTCAAGTTAGATGAGACTACTACTACAATTTTGGAGATTGGTGATGTTTAAATAGTCATGCATCTTTTTGAGAAAGGCTGTGAATTATATGGTGGTCGGAACTGAAGTTTGAATTACTTAAACAAGTGGGTTACTGGAGAATTAATTACCTGTGAAGATTCGAGTCTTTATGGTAGATAGATTCCAGAAGGTAATAAGCACTAATGCGATTACTATCTTCTTGTGAGTGCAAGCACTCCATGTGTCCAACAATCGCAATTTCAAGCACTCAACTGCATGACAACCTTATCTTTAGCATAAAATTATAAATGTGGATCAACCTACAAATGTTAATAAGAGGCTGGAGTTATACCTCGCTGGTTTATCTGAGCAGAGTAACAAGAATAAAGCTTTGGTACACTGAAGCTGACGAAAAATCCTGCTCATATATATATTTAGCAATTTGGTAAGATAAGCATGCATTATCAAAACTAAAATATAATGAGAAACATGATAATGCTGAACATAATAGAGCTCATGATGTCCTCACCAATGGCACAGAGCCTCCAAATTGTAATAAGATGACCATACTCCGCTCCTAGTAGAAGGAAAGGGGCTACCTGCAACAAAAAAGTTAAAATACAATCTGATGGTATAAACTAACACTAAAAAGGAAATTTTGCTCACAATCAGGAACAATGATTTTGGTTTAAGGGATTATTACTTTCAGGGTCATGCACGGTTCTCCCGAGAACAGCTCTCTAGTCTTTGAAATTGCAAAATTTAGTGCAGGAAGAATCAATTTTGCAAGATGTAAAATGTCATCTTCTTTCAGCTTGGCAAAACTCCTTTTCTCAACCTGGTTTCTGAACACATTAACAAGTACAAATTCGTTGAGTGCATCCAAATCCAAAACTAGGATAGCTTATAAGAGAAACAGAAACATCATGACAAACTAAACATCTATTACCTTTGACAAACTGAGTTTGAGAAGAACGAAACACCCAACAAGAGAATTGCCAATCGCGATATGGCCGAGAAAATGCTGAAATGACAAGCACAGGAGTCTCAGACTCTTCTACTAGAGAGACACACACAAAAGGAGAAGAAGAACTGAAGAAGCACAAAGAGAGAAGCTGCAGACCTAAAGTTGAGTCCTTTAGTGAAGCAAGAAGACAAGAAACAAAGACACCCGAAACCAAACCAAAGGGTCGATTTCGAAATATCTTTCCACATTATTAAATCACTGATGAACGCACCAACACGATCTAGATCACCCACATTCTCTTCATCAGCTTCTAAAAATCAAAGTAAAACACATCAATCTATATGTTTCAAAATAACATTAAATGAACCCAAATAAACAGAGCAACAAATAAGAGTAATAAACCCCCAAATCTAGCTACACAAAATTTAGCAACGGATATATAGTATAGAAGTAGTATCTTCAAAATCAAAAATCTCGCTCCGTTCTCAAAATCACAAAATTCAGTTAAACTACTTCAAATTTAGCCTCCAAATTTACTGAAATAAATTTAAAAAAATACATATTTAATTAAGATTTACAAAAACTTATTAAATTAGAGTCCAATTTATGAATTTAATTTAAACTTATTCTGACAATGCATATAAATTAGACATTTAATTTATATATAAAGAGAGTATAAAACAGTTTTAGTGTAAAATATTTTGACACATAGTACATCTAATAAAATTAGACCATCTTACTGAGTGAGATATTGTGTGTCTATAAGGTAGTGAATTCTTATTAAATATCTATGCAAAAACTATAGTATTATTATAGTAGTATGTGTATAAATTAAGCTCTTAAAATAAGCTAAATTCATCTCATAAATTCACAACATTTATGGCCCCTAAAACCTAATTAGAGACATTGCATTTATTCATACTTGGGGAAGAAGTTGAAGTTGGAGGTGGTTGAAAAGGCACCAAGCTGAGTCTCTCCTTCCTGTGTCTTCCACTGTGCCTTCTCTTCCTCTGTTTCACAACCTCCTCCACCACCACTCCCTCCTTCTCCTCCCGCCTCCACCTCCGCGAGCTCCTCGGAGATGCCGCTTGGGCCGCCGCCCGGCTCTTGCACCGTCGCCGCACTCCGGCGGCCTCCGGAAGCTCCTCGTCGTAGCGCGCCTTCGACCTCCGCGCCGAAGAAGGCGAGAGAACCAGAAGCTCCTTGATCGGAGATCGGAGGAGAGACAGCGGCGGCGCCGGCGAAGGAACCGTGTCGAGGGAAATTTGAATAGGCTCCACCGTTCCGTTCTCTGTTTTTCGAGCCAAACGCGACGATGACTTTGTTCGAGACCGGTGGTTGCGATAGGGGGAAGAAAAACAATCCATGAATGTGAATGTGAATTTGAATGTCAAATGTGAATGTGAATTGAATTGAGTGTAGTTTATTGAATGAAGAGTTAAATGTAACTAAGCTTGTGTTGGGAGCCGTTGGAGAAAGACGCCGTTTATAGTTGTGACTTTTTTTCAAATGCAAAGGTACGGTGGGACCGTCAGCTTCAACGGTTAATGTTAGAAAAAAGTCAAAAATGTTAGTGTCATAGTTACGTTGGAACTTGCCACTTAGTGGATTGTGACGTCATCAAGTTATGGGTTCGGATCCTCTTGAGAGTGAGTGAGTATTACTTTCACATTTCACAAGTTAACTAGAAAAATTTAATGGAGGAAAAGTAGTACCTTATCCTTATGCCTTTTCTTCTACTGCATGTTAGCATTTGATTGGTTCTTGCAGCTACAAACTTTAATAAGCTTGTTTATTGTAACTTTCGCTTGCAAAACATTGATTGAGATTCAACAAATATAAACATTTATAGCACTAGTTTGTTTAACATAGACCAAAAATTAATACTCCTTAGTATTACTCTAATATTTGTGCTCTGTGGTGGAGATCTCCTTTTAGTGAGACACATTATTGGAGGAATATTACGGGACATTTTAACCACCCAAAATGGTTTGTATTTGTCCATTTTTAGCTTGAACCATATACATTGGCTCTAATCATTGTTCTAATACATTCAGATTTTTTTTCCTGATGATTAATGTAGTGTTTTGTTTATTCAAAACTAATTGTTTAATAAGTCAGATTTGAACTAAAATGAATTTCGTACATCAACAAAGTTAAGTAGTAAGAGTGAATTAAGATTTAAAAGTCGTCATAAATTTAATTTACATGTAAATGCCAAACAAGAACTTGATATCAAATTTTAAATAGTATGATATGAAGTTAAATTTCAAAATACTATTAAGAAAAATTGTTGACACAAGTTGTTTGACACTTATTTAATCAAGATTTTCGTTTGATCTTTGATTTAGGTGCGGAGTCGTAAATAGAGGTACTATTTTACCTTCTCAAAGTGAGCCAATCTAGTGGGAAAAAGATTAATTTGGTGTCAAATAAGAAACTCCTAATACCACCTCTTGATTAAAATATATATATATATATATATATATATATATATATATATATATATATCACAACACTATTTAGATCTAAAATGTAATCCGAAGAATTTGTTACAATTCAAGAAGGATGGTTGCATAGCATTTGCAAGGCCCAAAGTTGTATTACTCTTCCACAAACTGAGCATGACCCAGTTTCAATGGGCCTTAAAACTTGTTTCTGGGATATATTTTTTATGTTGAGAACACAAAAACAATCTATTGGATTCTTTTTAAAATACTGTTAGAAGTTGAATGCCAAAAAAAGATGAAGGAATTCAAATATCATTAAGATCGTGTTTATATACAATTTCTCAACAAGTATTTATAAAAAGGGGGAAAATAGTTTATACAGATTAAAATTATTTAATACATGATTTTAATTTATTTTACCTTTTTTTTTAAGTATTTATTGAAAAGTTTATTCAAACAAAACTTAAAGACAATGATGATTATATATATATGGATTTCCATTTTCTTGACTTTCAAATAAACTCTTTCCTACCGAAAATTTAACTATGTCCAACAAAAAATAATAATAATAATAATAATATATAATGATTTATCGCGACTAATAATAATTAGTTTCATAAAATACTTTACTAATTTGCCCATAGTTACATAGTAATTCTATATTTTGTTTTGAGGGTTTTTACACAGCAACAAAACTGATGTGAGGATTGTAATCATGAGGGAGAAAATTTTGGAAAAAAAGAAATGAAACTCAATTGTGGATTAATTACAATGTTAAAACCGCTAAGTAAAAATTCTCATTAACTAAGAAAAAAGGTAAAATTTATTGATAACAATGAAAAACTCGTATAAGTTGACATGATTAATAAAAATGATGTGGCAATGGAGATGGTGATAAAGATAATAGTGTGGTAAAAATATATATTTTTTAAATTAAAAATTAAATTTATAAAATATTTTTTTATTATTTTAAAAATAATATCAAACTATTTTGAAATTAATTAAAAAATCAACTCATCTCATTATTTTATCAAATGCGTTTTATTTTTAAAATACATTTCAAAATCATAAATAAAAATTAACTATCATCCCAAACATAACCTTACCTGTCCTTTAAATAAATATGCTCAATTTTAACTGCCCCGGCAAAACAAATGAAAGAAGTTTCTTTTCTTATACCATTCACGTAATCCATGTACAATAAAATAAAAATAATAAAAACTTTGGCGTAATCCATGTTAACTTTTCGAGCACCACCCCACACCTAAACAAAAATCCCAATTTCTCAATTACGGTTTTCTACTTTTTTTTCTCTTGGCTTGAGGCTTTTTGCGCATAAATCTAGCAAGATTTCGATTCAGTAGCTCACGACTTGCTTCACGCGCTGTGAACCTCCGTTCCGTTCCCCCTCCCGAAATTGTGCGGCTAGAAACGCCAGATTGAAAAACTGTGGTGCCAGCACGCGACGCTTGGCGCGTGCAAAAGGGAGAGTGGAGTGATAGATAACACTACTACGGCGTGTTTGGTTTTGGTTAATTAATAACGAGAGGGAGAGGGACATGACGCGAATTTGGATGCGAATAGGAAGCACCGAAAACAATGGCTACGAGTTTTGTCAAAGGACGCGTCAAGAGAAAGACAGTGACGCGTGTACACACACACACGTTCCCACTGCTCAAGTCAGGTTCACTCCCCATTCACCAAACTGTCTCAAACAAAGAACCATTCAAAAAAAATAAAAAAGAAATTTTATGAGAGAGAGTGAGACGGCCATGCCATGTACATGTACCCATCAATTAGCGAGTTTAGACTCGGTCATTGCTAGTATTCAAAATCTAAATTAGTACACTATTTTGCCTTTCACTTTCACCCCTTTGTGCAAAAGCGCGTACCAACATTATTTCAATCTTTCTTTATTACAGTACATATTAGAAAGTTGCTTATTTATTAATATATCAGCACAATTAAAGGATATGTTAGAAATACAAACGTATTATTGGGACTTGGGATAGAGATATCAACCGGATTTGGTTCATTTAATCAGTACCGGCAAACTACAACCTTTTGATGGGAAAGCAAAACAAAAATACTAATTCTTTTTCTCTTTTATGTTGTGAGAGATTGTCATGTGAGATTCAAAGTATTTGATTTTAATGTTGCGACAAATTATAATACTAACAAATTGGCGTGCTATTTATTAGTAGCGTCTTAAAGCAATAATAATGCAACATTCTGAAAAAATAATGGAGACCAAAGAAAAAAAGTCACATGATATTCTTAATAAAAATACAAAATTACTTGAACAAAGAAAAAAAGAAGAAGTCAAGTTAATAAATTTAATTATATACTTACCTAGTACTATTAAAGAGCTTTGTAAAAAAAAAAAAAAAAAATAGTAAAGAGGGTAAGCGCGTGGTTGGAAAGAAGAAGGTGGAGTGAGTAGAAGAAGAAAATGAGGCTGAAAAACGGCCCATTAGGTTAAAAAAGCCGGCACGCATAAAAGAAACCCCACTCCCCCACCTTCGCCGCTTGTCTCGAAATTCCCGCGTGCCACGTAACCCCAAAAACACAACACAACATAACATTGTAACATTATCCTCTCTTTCCTTTGGGCGGCGTCTCTCTTTCCCTCTATCACTCACTCACATCTCTCACACGTCACACACCCTTCTTTGACTGCAGCACCTTCCTTATTCTCTCTCTCCCTCATTCACAAATTTAATTAATTAATTAAAATTTAAAAAAAAAAAAAAACCACTCCCCACCGCATGTTTATGTTTAGTCGTAGTATTATATATAACCCCCACCTTCCCAGACTTCCAAACACGTAGCTGCGTGCACTCACTCTCATCTCGTATTCATTGTTCATTCATTTCTCTCTGTTTGTTTGTTCGCATATCATGGCGAAAGAGAAGAGCGCGACGACGCCGAAGAGCAAGAAGCCAAACAATGCTGACGAGGTTCACTTCCGCGGCGTCCGGAAGCGTCCATGGGGCCGCTACGCCGCCGAGATCCGCGACCCCACCAAGAAGAGCCGCGTCTGGCTTGGCACCTTCGACACCGCCGAGGAAGCCGCCCGCGCCTACGACGCCGCCGCCCGCAGCTTCCGCGGCTCCAAAGCCAAAACCAACTTCCCCCCCGACCACACCACCAACAACGTTAACAACACCACCAACGACAGTCCCAGCCAGAGCAGCACCGTGGAGTCCTCCGCCCCGGAGCGTGAAGTCACGCGCCGCCCCGCTGCCACCCCCGCCGCAATCGACCGCTTCCCGTTCCTCCCCATCCAGCAGCAGCAGATCCTCGTGACCCCAGTCGTCGCGGCGCCCATGCGTCCGGTTTACTTTCTCGACCGCGCCCACTTCATGACCCAGCCGTTCCCGATCCGGTTCGAACCGGGTCCGGTCCAGAGCGACTCCGACTCCTCCTCTGTCGTGGATTGTCAGCAGCAGCAGCAGCCCAAGAGAGAGCTGAATCTCGATCTCAACCTGGCGCCTCCTAATGAATATTAATTATTAAAACTAAAAATTAACCTTTTTTTATTATTTTCTCTTTTAATTTTTCATACCGTACCTAGGAAAAAAAGAAAGAAAAAAGCAGACAGCAGAGAAAAAAAGAAAGGACTAAGGAGATGTTTTTATTTTCTCTATCTTTTTTTTAATGGGAAGATTAATCTTCCATTAAATTGTCGTAGATAGATAGGATGTTAATTACATCTTTGATGTAAATATCTCAATTTTTCTCTTATTTTCATTTTTAGGACTTTGATGTTAGCAAAGGACATGATCTGAAATTGTCTAGATCTGGCATAATTTTCATTTAACAGCATCTCAATATCTTATATGTAATTGATCTGGCTAATGTTAAGCTTCTTTTAATACAATACTAATTTCTGTCTGCTATTCACTTTTCTGAAATTTTTTTATCTGAATAGAATTTTGAAAAAAAAAAAAACAGTATTTTAGAGGCGTATATCATCAGTTTTGGTTTTTCATATGTAATCCAAAACGTCAAACTGGGTCTCGAGTAGTTTTTTCTTTTCTTTAATTTTCGTTAAATTTTAATTATAAATTTAAGGTTAAATACAGAAGTTTATTTATATTTTATTATTTTATTTTTGAAAACTTCTATTTTGATTTTAATTACGGACGTTTTATTGACGGTTAATCTATAGATATCACTTTTTAGTAACCACATTTTTATTGAAAATTTTATCATTTTAATAATTTTTTTTATAGCCATCCATCACTTTTTATTATTATTTAAAAAAAAAAAAAGAATATAACATAGAGAGTTACATTACTTTTGATAACCACTTCCAGTTTCCACATTTTTATTGATAATTTTATTATTTTAATAATTATTTATCACCTTTTATCATTTATTTATAGAATCACGAACTGTCTCTCTCTTCTTTAAAAATTATAAGGATTGTATATAAGAAAAAAATTATGGGATTCTTTGAATACGCTGCACAAATAAGGATTGAAAAACTATTGACGATTACTAAAAAAATAAATAAAGAGGATTTTTCTTCTTCTTTTTTTTTTATCTGGGTGTAATTAAGTTTGAATTTATTTGAAATTCTGGTTGAGAGACATTTTTTAAGGTGGTTTTTAGTACTTTAGGACAAATTGAGTAATAGTTGTTATTGTATAAATTTATGGTTTAAGCTTATTTCTTCTGTAGATATTTAAGGAAGTCTTTTACCGTTTTAAGACCAAATTAAATAGTGAATGAAATTAAGATTGAAGCTTATATAAGCGTTAGTTTTGTCAATTAGGATTGAAAGTGTGTCTATATCTTTTTTATCACTTTTATGAGAGTCATTTCCGTAAATAGTAATAGACAGTCATCATAGATTAAATAAAATGCTATAAGAAGCAGCATAGCTTTAATAGGTTTGCAACGCCAGGTTTTACTTATTTTAATTTTCAGCCAGACTTAATTACACACCTATAAACATAATTAATCATAATTGTTAAAATAAAACATGGATTGATTGCTTAAGTATAAAGTTTTACTAAAGAAATGATTGATTTGACTAAAATTTCTTTTACAGAGTTTTTATTTTTAACAAAAGCTATTCGATCAATTTAAATAAAATTATCTCTTTTAGACAATCCTTTAATGAAAAAGTTGGATACATGCAAACGGGGTATAATTCAAAGTCCATACAAATCATCTCAAACAAGTATATGAGGCATTCATTTTCTAATAATTGGAAATATACCAACCCATTCAGCATAAATCACTTTCTTCAATTAGTATATATTTAAGGCATAGTTTTACTTTGAAAAAGTAACAGTAGGTTTCTAGAGTCATCTTAATGATACCCCATAACCCTACTACTGTCTCAGGATTGAAAACAGCCAATTTCTCTTTAATCCTTAATAAGGTATTTATTTCCTGTGGACATGCATGCCAACATCAATACTTTTGATAAAGTTCAAAAGCGACTTTAAAATAGAAAAATTATTTAGACAATTATGGTTAAAATAATTTTAGATAAGAAACAGTTAAAATTATATAACATGACCTAATTTTTATCTATAGTCACGATTGTTTGTGCATTTGATTAGTTATATGCACAGATCCTAAAGCTTGAGAAGACGGATATCGTACCTTGAGACTCACACCACTAATCAAAGGGATAAAATCATCATTCACAAAAGATTATAAATCTTTGATCTCTGGCTCTTAATTACCCTTCTTTGCAACACCAATCATTTACGCATTTATTTAATAAATAATGTCGTTACTCTACTAGATTCTTTTTTTTTTTTTTTGGCAATCAATCAATAACTGTTACATTACTCATTATCATGTCAAGAAGCCTGTAGTGTCACAAAACCCACACGTAACAAGATAAATTAATGTTGTACCTCGAGACTCAATCATGTATGCATTTACATACATAATGTTGTTGTTATGCTAGATTCTAACTTTTTAATTAGCCGTCAATTAAAAAAAATTATGTATATTGTTCTCACTATCATATCAAATAGTGTAGATCCTCGTCATGAAGTGAAATGAAATGAAGCAATATTAAATTTTCTGTTTGAGTAATTCATTGATGAATATAGCATTTTAAACATACATCTAATTATATTAGATCTTTTTTTCAATACACACTCACATTTACTTTATTTCATTTATTTTTGTCTTTCTATTGTTTTTTAACAACACGGCCACAACAATTTTTTATTTCTCGGTTAATCAATAGCAATTAAATGTTTATAATATTAACTTTTAATAAACGCACAAGACAGGAGTGACAGAGAAAAGATCAAAATTGTTCTTTCGAACCTGCATGTCACCCAATGTGTTGTTGATTCTGTGACGAATTATCTAGTTGATGCTAGTAGCAAAAATAGGAGAAGGTGAAGAGAAAGAGAATCCATTTGAGTTTCATATTTTCACTCTTATGTGTGTCAGGATTAGAGATATTCGAGGAGTGAGTGAGGCAGGGGATGAATGAGAACAGCTAAATCATGTGAGTGTGTTGAAAAAATATTCATTATGGTCAGATGTATAGTTAAAACCTTATATTAACCAATAAACTACTTACTGCATTGAATACTCTATATCAAACATATGTGACAAGATAAATGTTTTTTTTTCTCAACAAAAATACTATATTTATATATATAAAAAAAAATGTGTGACAGGATCTACAACAATACCAAAGGTACAATGCATAAACCTTTGTTGCAAACCAACCTTGTTAATGGCTATACAAATAATACCAAAGGACAACAAAGGCAAGTGATAATGATACCGTATTCAAAATTCCACAAAAAAACAAATTCAATCAAACTAATTCTCACTATATGTGTTACTATATTGATAACGTGTCTTTGTACCCACTGAAAAATTATACAATATTCCTATACTAAACAAAGGCAATACAATGGCCCAATATATTATCTTATGCACTTAAAAGACAATCATCAGGATTAAGGTACCATTGTGTGAGAGAATAGTAGAATGACATATCAACAGCTTTTATCGAGCACCAAAAATGAAATAGGATCTCCTACAACAGATTTTGTAAATTGAAAACATTGTTGTTGAATAAAATATCATTTCTACTCTTCCAAACCATCCAAATCATCGCGCATCACATAATCTTCCATCTAGTTTGTTTATCTTTGTTGGCTCCCAAAAGATTGTGCTGGTAGAAATGGTCATCAACCTTTTGAGGGAGGACCATAAATAATTGTACCGATGACCGGATACCAAAATAATAGGTAATCCATAGTTTCCAAAGCATTAAGATAAAATTTACAATTGTAATTTCGTTCCCTTGTATCAAGTTATCGTTTGATGGAATGCAATTCCTAAACATCTTTCACAGTAGAAAACTAATCTTTGGAGGTACCTTTAGTTTCCAAGTAGTCACTAAAATCTCACATTCAGAGTTTTCGCCAATAAATTCATTGATCCCAACATATGCTAACCTTACTGAGTAACAACCATTAATTTCATCAAGTCAAAGCCAAGAATCCCCCATATGTTGTCTCATACTATACCCGTTCATATTAGAAATAAGCCTATTCAGTTGTTCCAACTCCCACAAAAAATACTCTCTACGTCACTCAAAATTCCAAGATCACATATCATCACACCAAACACCCATCTCACACACCTTATATTCCCTTCGAGAAGACATTACAAACAAACAAGAGTATTTAAAAGCTAATGGTTCGCTACCACCCAGGTGACAAGATAAATGTGACTCACGTCATTAATCAAAAAAAAAAAAAATCATTTTTCACAAAAAAAAATAAAAATAATTATAACTCTTTCATCCACTATCTTTAAATATCATTATTTACAAGTTTAATTATGTACACATTTAAAGCACGTTATTAGGATATCTCGAATCGTATCAATCTAATATACTTACTTGAGTATCTTATACTATGTCTAGTGATCCCTCAATTTTATATTACACTTAAACAACTTATATATAAATTTACTCTAATGATAAAAATAGTCAAGTAACCCATATTTGATATTTTTTTTCTAGTTGTCTCACCACTGGTTTTTCCTCTCTTTTTATGCACCACTTTTAATATAAACAATATTTTTTTTATGGTTAAGGAATCGTTTCTTATATAAGAAATTTATCTTAATTTTAAGAAACTTTGAATGTCAATTAAGCATGTTCCAATGCTGAAGAAATGCAAGAAACGGTTTCTTATACACAAACAACTCTTAGATATACCATCTTTAGCCCTTATTACTCTACTAGATTTTAACTTTGAATGTTAAGTCTCCACAATTATACATCCCATCATACACTCATAGTAAAAAGATATCTGCACCTGACAGTTACAGGTCCACAAGTTTGAGGCCTCATTCATTTCTTTAAGATGAGATAAATATAATTACCCTTGTAAGTATTCTTTGAATTTGAAGACTACTAAAAACTAAAATAATGAAATTAAACGTTGAGGGTGAGAGAAATACAATGCATGATTAGTGTTGTTGGCACGAGGAGAATTGATGAGCTTAATTAATTAGGTTAGGCCGCGTTGGTGTTGGTGCACCGACGGCAAGGAAAGAAAGAAGGAAAGCACCAGATCTTGTCTGGGCCCCACAGAAAGCGCTCCGTGTTGACGGCTATGTGTTCGCTTTGGACGCCACGTGTACTCTCCTGCCGTCCAGATCCTGGTTTTCCTTTTCCCTTTTATTTATTTCAGCTAACTTTTTTTTTTTTGGGCCATTGCCAAACTGCGTGTCACTTTTGTACGCTTCGTTCGTTGCGTTGCTTCCCAGCACCTCAATCCATCACATTTATGAGTATATATTATATTAATAAAACTTATTTATCTAGGAAAATAGGGTACACTAATTTGCTAACATTAATATGGGGATAAATAGTCAAATGATATATTGCTGATAAATTTACGATAAATTAAAATTTAATTATTAATATATAAAAAATATGATATATTATTTGACATTATATTAATTTTATTTTGATAAATTATATAAATATATTGATAATAAATATATCATTCAAGATTTATAATAATATTAAAAGTTTTATTTTTTTTATCAAACTTATTTAATTACATTTTCTATAAGTCAATAATTCAAATGATAAATTAATGTTAAAAAAATATGACATAAACATAAATGTTAAACATAATGAATGAAATTTGATACAACACAAATATATCATACTTTTTATATATTCAATAATTAAATTTTAATTTATCATATTTTAGAAAAATTTATCAATATATTATAACAAATTTGACTATTTACCTTTAATAATAATAATAATAAAATGTTAATTACACACTTTTGATACACTCTTTTAATTGATTAAGATTTATAAAAAATCATAATATTAAATAGTCAAATTGTAGACTAAATATTTATTTATTGAGTATCTCCTTATTTTATAATTCTTAATGGATTTTGACCATTTAAAAAAGTTTATCCATATGATGGAGAGGGTAACCATATAACACTTTTCGTATTGAAATTCTTGATGTGTGTTGTGCTTGGTGGATAGCAAAGGAAGAGTAAGAAGGAAGATACAATGATTTTGATTTAGGTGCCGCTTTCGGTGGGACCGGCTGCGTGCGTCAGCGGAATCTGTGGAGAGTTATTGCTTTCCTTTTCTCCTTCGCTTCCTTCCCCCTTTCCTCTCGACACGCATGTATCTTTCCATTTATTACTGTAACTTCTTTTACAATTTACTTATTATTACTTTCAAAATAACAAAGAAAAATACTAGTACTAGTATTAGCTAGCATGGTTCGTATTTATGCGTGTAGGAAAAAAAATCAGCGTTTTCAGAATGTTCTGGAAGTATAACGGAAACAGGCAACCATGCATGTTAATTCACCAGAATGCATATATGCAAGGTTAAGAGAAATACGCCACTTTTATATTAAAATGATCAATTTTTATAGATTTTATATATTATTAAATGATTTTATATCACTATATTTTTGTTACAATAAATATTTTCTTAGTTTCTTTATATTTTTTAACTTTTTTGTGTTTTCATACTTAAGATTGAGGAACTTGTGTATAATTATATGTAATTTGTTGTTGTGTGATACATTTTTTTTTTAATTTCTTGGGACTAAAGTCTGGAAAAAAAATAATTATTAAAATTCATGAAGGAAAAAAATATAAAAGGTATCTGTCCCTACTTTGAGCGAAGTAAACTAAGGGACATAGTAAAAAAATAAAAGAGTCAAGCCCCGAGCCGTGTTTGGCAAATGTATTTACAATTTGGTTGGCTTAATGAAAAATGTGACTCTAAGAATGAACATTAGAATTAGTTACCAACTATTGAATAGTCTCCATCAAATGAATACACACATGAGTATCTGTACATCCTTCCTCTATGAATTTGATGGCAATTCAAGAATTCAACTCCACTTGGAAATTGGAAAAGCCTTTGGCAATCAACAGCTTGGTCCCCAAGCTCATCGCTCACAACTTAGTTTGGGTAATGTAAAGGGCTCAATTCTAGAAGCAAGAGTATAGACAAAGTTTTTCCATTGATCACAAAGGACACCCCCTAGGTAGACAAGTCCGACTTGCTCAAAGTAGCATCACAATTGAGCTTGAGCAATTGGGGGGGAGGGGAAAGGGTTCCAAGAAATCTCGCTCATCTTATAATCATGTATAAGAGGAGAAGGCAAAACAACACTAAAATTGATTGCAGTATTAATATCAGAAACTTCCTTATCAATTTTGACAATTAGGGAGTCAACTATATTGACCAGACCTAAGAAGATGAAATCATTTCAGTTCCTTTAGAGTAACGATATGACCACCGGAAACAAAATGCTCCAATTTTTGCTGGTCATGGAGTTGTTAGGGCCGAAGGTTCCCTATCATCCAATCTCTAATGTCATGAAGGAAGAAATTTACATTAAGGTTATACAATTTCTAAGGCAATGCAAAATAGATTTAGAGTCGTGATCACATAAATGACATAAATCAAAATTAGTCATTCATCTTCTATATTGATTGAGATTTGTCAATAAAACATTTTTTTGAGTGTGATACATTTTATATAATACGATCGAACATGTTTATATACTAGTTAACCATATCATTTTCGAGTACACTTAGATATAATCATTATTACAACCGACCAGTAACAAAAAGATGAGGTTAATAATTAATGAGTTTAATGACATCATCTTACTAACTTTAAACAAATCTCACAACACAACGCTTATACAAATAAAAACTAACTCTAAACAAAGCCATGACATATTTACTATGGTATAAGATCGTGTTCATGATTAATGACATCTAAATAATTCAGAAACAAATTTATTAACTAGTCAAAAATTTTCAATTTTTTTAACTTAAAAGAAACACAACTTTAAAAAAGATACACATGGTTATCCTAATAACATGACAATTGACAAATAAATGAATTTGCAATGTCGTTGTTACGTTATTATATGTTTTTATGTAACATTGACTAAAAAAATAAAAAAATAAAAACTACAAATACCTTAATTACTAAACATGAATATTTAAGCCTTTATTATATACAGGTGACAGGTGGAATAAAAAAAATTCATAACATATTTGAATAACCTTTAAACTTGCTATACAAAAATTTTAAGTTAAAATTCAACACATAAAAAAAAATCTTTTATAAAATGTCTTTTGTTTTTCCTTAACACCAAATATACAATTACAAGTTAACTGAGAATATAGGTGACGGTGGAATAAAAAAAGAAAAGAAAAAGATAGGTGACGCGCGTAGGAGCTGAAGTGAAGCATAGATACGGCGAGAAATTGAGAAGAAGAGAAGAGAGGGAAGTTTGTGTTTCGCCGCCAGATTTTGGCGACGTGTGAGGTGTGACACGTTATTCTTGTTGGTGTGGGACCCAGATATGGTTGCACGGTGTAGCGCCACGTGACGCGGTGCAAGAATATCATTATCAGATGCTGTTGTCGTTGTGGGCGGCGGCTATGCATGCCGTCACGGGTCAGATCAGAACCGCCAATTTATTTATCCATCAATGAATGAATATTCGGGGAAACGACGTTTCCAGCCGCATCTTTTAACATTTAACATTACTATCCAACGGCAACGAGTACGAGTACTGGTGATTAGTGAACGAAGGAGGAAATTTCTTCCTTAGATGACTCGTTTACGTAACTCATTGTACCACTTTTCTTTTTTAATTTTTCAAATATTTCGATTTCGGACACCAGGGTGGACCTCTGTTATCCGTGTAATGCACGCACGTCTTAATTTGTAAGTAACGTTGTCCGTTTTAAGGATGGATGTCTAACTGATGTAAGATTTAAGATTGTTTTATAAATAAAAAATTATTTATTTTAAATATAAATAAGTCAGATAAACACATTAAAAAAAATATTGATTTTATTAAATAAGTTTAAATAAATTGATTAACCTTTTAAAAAAATTGTATTATACTTAATTAACAGTATTGCATGCTATGTTCAAATCGAAGTTAAATAAACAAAGTGTATATATAATATATGAACCTAGTTGCAATTATAAGCTTATAATAATACATAACACATTGAAGCATAGAGAAGGTAGATACAAAGAAAAGGTTACTTGGTTTACCCTTGTGCAGGTACATGAAATAAAGAAAATAATTGTAAGATAATAATAAACAAATAGTTATAAATATGGGTTCTCACAGAGCATGTATAGGGTCAGAATACTTATTCTGACATCAAATGGAATTAATTAAACTCAGAAATCATAGTACAGTATCATATTGCGTGGCAAGAAAGCTTAATTAAATTACTATATTTGAATAGATGTTGAACCCGACAAAGAGGAGGGTGTACAGTGTGCACACATACATTAGTCAAGTTTATAGCATAATTTGACCGTTACAAACTGAAATTTTCGTCACATGCCCGCGTAGTCTACTAGTTTAGCACACAAATACACAGTGGTGTCAGAAAAAAGATTATCAATATCTTAATTCTTACTAAAGAAAAAAAAAAGTCTTACTAATATTTTTTGTTTCTCTGGTAAAGCAATAAAAAAAACATTATTTGGGTTAACACACTGAATGAAAAACGAGGGTAAGAGCATTTGGATTGCATTCACTTTGTCCACATTCCCCCCACTTTGTCAGCATCTTTTTCATTTGATTAATTAAAAAAGCACATATCTAAAACATATAAAACTAAGGGCAAAATACCTTATGCCCCTTCTAAGGCTTCCTATCTTGTTGTATTCATCATTCGATTATTTCACAAATGAACCTATCATACGCACTCTCCTCCATTGTTTTCGCAACTCATAATTCCTTACTTTGTGTTCAAACGTGAAGTTTAGTTGAATTTTATTCAGCTGATTTTCTCGTGAATGAGCACTAGAAGAAGAGTTCATGGATTTTATTATTTGCTTTCTCCCATATACCATCATGAGTTTGGCTAAATATTAGTATTATTTGTTTTCTCCCAAATTTTGAATTCTCCAAATTCCAATAATAACCAACCATGTAAAAAGTAGAAATTTAGCACATGTTTGAAAGGTTTTTCAATTAATTCTTGTTTTTAAAAAATATTTTTAAAGTTATTTTTTAAACAATTTTTAAAAAGAGAAAATTTGTTTGGTATTAAAAATTATTATTTGAGAAAATAAATTTAGAAGATGTGAAACTTGTGTGGGGAAAAGATATGAGACTTATGAAAGACGTGCGACTTATATGTAAAATTATATAAAAGATGTGAGATTTTATAAAAAGAGAAAATAAAATATGTGAAACTTTATTAAAAAAATAAAATAAAAAAGTAAAATACAAAAAAACTGTTTTGATTTTTTTGTTTCAAAAATTAAAATAGAAAATAATTTTTAAAATTAAAAAAAAATTGATTAATCAAATAAATTTTATAATTTTTAAAAATTAAAAAACTGTTTTTAAAAATTGAAATCAAACATATCCATATCCTTAGTATTTATGCCACTAAAAATTATAAATTCGTAAATGGGGCATGTCAATACATTTTTGCCCAATCTGTAATGAACAAGCCCAACTAGTTGGTCTGCTTTTTAGTGCACAAGCCCAACTAGTAACTACCATCTGTTATGTTGGACTCCAAAAAGCAAAAAGCAAAAACCTGTTATGTTATCTGTTATAAACAACAAAACACACATATTTTTTGTTCTGCAAACGATAGCTTTTTTTGCTAATGATACTATTCCTATGGTACCTTTTTTTGTAAACAATTTATAAAAAAAAATCAATATTTAAAATTTAATGCACTCAACTTTTCTTAATACTTGTGAAAAAATTACTTTTGTTGCTCATAATACATAGCACATGGAGTACTTTTTAAGAATATTGAATAATCGAATATGGACCAATGTGCATTATCTCCTCAAATTGATGCATCCATATCTTAATTAACCTCTGCACCAGACATGGTGGAATTAATGGTGAAGAAGTTGGAAGTGAAAAATCCTCAGCTCAAAGAGAATCAGAGAAGTACAGGGAGGCCTTCTTTATTGGCATGCATTTGCTCTTACTCCTTTATAGTGAAACCAATTCAATTTACATTCTAGTGAACTTACAAAATGCTAATCTTAATAGCATGCTAGCTCAAAGGTTATTAATAAATTATAATCCGTTGTAGTGAAGCCAATTTAATTTACATTTGAGTGTGAACTTGCAAAATGTCTAATCTTAATAGTACATATATATTTATTTAGAAGTGGGGTTATGCTACGATTTATAGAAAGAGTAATAACAGCTTATGGTCTTGACAAAACAAGAAAAATTTACTCTCATCAGGTGATGGCAATGCTATATAAAAAATCAATGATAACGACGTGTAAAATACATATGGGGGCAGTTTTATTCCTTGGCAGGTTCTGGAACGTGCAGAGAACAAACGAATAGATACATACAAAAATTGATGACCATTTTGGATGGATGCATGCATGCCATAGAAGGAAAGAGGACAACTCATTATTCAGCCACGATAATAATGTACTTGAACAAACCCTCTTCAGATCTCAACTACAAATCGAATTGAAATTCTAGCATTGATTGAAATATACCAAAGTGCACGAGAAATCTCTAGTAGTATAACATTAAAAGTCGTTGAAACGAGTGGTTCGACACTGATGAAGAAATTCTATATGCAAATAGCACGACGTTCAATGCACTTTTATGGTAGAAGCAAGAAAAAACATACTTTTGAAAATTAAGGTTAAATTTGTCTAACGACAATCTAAACACAAATTTAATCTTTTAATCAGGTTTAAATTTAATTTCTGACTTGGGAATAAAATCTCGATCAAGAGTATCAGTTTATCTAAAATGAACAGAACTAATGTCAAAATAAAAATCCTAAATATCTCGTATACTGCTCGACCAACTTAGTAGTGTATAGCATTATGCATCCATATAGTACATGTTATTTATAGGTCATATATTTCACACAGGTGTCGGTAGTTTTTCCCAAGTGAAGAAAGTCACAACCATAATAAGAGTATGGGCTGGTTGTCCCACAAAAGCTGCTGTTTAAAGGAACATGAAATTGTGACAAAAAGTTGAGGGGACCTCAAACCCCAAAAATGGGTCATTTTAGCATGGGGTGCTCCCCCATCCCACACCATTAGGTATGAGTTTATGGCAATGAGTACCTAACCCAATGCTTCACACCAAACCCCACCAAAAAGCCTTATTCCATACACATCCTTGTGGGTCATTACTTATTCCCTCATCACTTGCCTTACCTGTCTTTCAGATAAGTTTACCTCCTAGGAAACAAATGTTGCACTATCAAATTAAAGAATACCACACTATATATCCCTCTTTGCTCTATGCTTTTAATGTTGTTCTATAAGAGTAATATGGATATAGCAACACCCTCCTATGTTCATTGCCCCACCCGTTTTGGATCTAAATTCAATTAAGTACTTGGGAATAATTGGAAGAGATATAGGGTAGTTCAAACTTCAAATGATCGCGGACAAATATATTCTTCAATATCATATTACATTTCACTTAGCTTGCAAATTAAACTTCAAATTGGCTAAAACCCAACTTAGCAAGAAAACAATTATCTTTAATTGAAAACGGTAATAAGGACTTCCTTTTTAATTTCAACGCTGGTACAATGTATCTGTATTTTTTTTTCTTATACTTTTTAAAATTTGGAAATATGCAATGCAAGTAATGAGTTGAGTGTGATGGGTTATGTGCTTTCCTTGTTCAATCACTTTATAATAGTATAAAATTAATGTTAGTGAAAAGGACGTATAGAAAACATGTACTACTACTTTTTTTTTGTGTACAAATAACATGTACTACTAATGAATTAGTGACCAATTCTGATACTGCAGTCATTTAAAAAAACAGATAATGCTGGAATTGAACAATGAGTAAAACCCAATTAATCAGACTATGCAAGCTAAAATAGAACAAATACAACCATCTTAGGCAAGCTGATAATGTCCACTTTCCACTACATACGAAAATGATTCTTCCAATAACAACCTCTATTATTCATTTATTCATAGCAATGAAGATGATCTCCAACTCAGAGCGCATATATACTATATAGTATTGAAAGAAATTAACTAAACACATCTATAATAATAGGGGGGAATTTCGCAACAAAAATGAATACATACGTACTCTATTGAAATTGCTCTCTATTGTGTTCTCATCGTCATGTATGTATATACTTCCGTATGGCTCCAATTTTCAATAGATGTTTTACGAAGAAGACAAGTATTCACTGTTTTTGTTAAATATGTGTTCAGAATATGTAATAATAGATGCTAAGAAATTCGTTGTCGCTATCCATCAGACCTAATACTAGGGGTGCTCATGGTTTTATAACCAAAACTAATAAATAATTAAATTAAAAATGGTTATTATAATTATAAATAATTTTATAAAGCTAGTTATAATTTAGATTATGTAGTTATTATTTTGTTAGAATATTTGACAAACAAGTTATTATAAAATAACTAGTTATTAAAATAAGTTTAACAATGACTAGTTTTTAAATAAAATAAATTATTTGAAATAACCATAATTATAAAAGACTAATTATAGTTTTATAACTAGTTATTATATGGTTAAATATTATTAATTGTAGTTATTTTTCTTAAAATTCGTTTTCTTTTAGCAGCCCAACCTAAAAACTACTGTAAGAAACTGAACAAAACGAGTTGTGATTAAATGTTCATGGTGAACCTTGTAAAAAAATGGAAGATAATTAATTAACTATCAATCACGCGCGCGCGCGAACTAAAACACTAAAATCTAAATTTATAGAACTACACAAATTTTAAAAACTAAAATTTAAAAACCAAAATCAAATTTAACTAAGGCTTTAGATTTTTTTTTTGCTGAATGAACTAAGGCTTTAGATATGTATGAACCGATAACCCTTTCTTCCTCTATATGCATTTTGTTCTCTTTCTTTTAAAATAAAAAAATTAAAATAAGATATGAACTCATTTTTTAAAAAGAGTCTTTAAGCAAACTTTACTTATAAAAAATACTAAGCAGCACTATAAAAGGGAAGTGGGAATAGTATAAAATAAGATGAGTAATATCTGACTTAAAGAGAGATGGAAAAATTAAGAAGAAAGCAGATATAAAGAAAAAACGTGTGATGTGAAAAAAGAGAAATATTATATATATATATATATATATATATATATATATATAATTAAAGTAAAAATAGCACATAGTGCTAACATTTTATTTGCAGAAAATAAAGATTTTGTTCTTCTCGCTGGGGGTCAAGAATTTCATTTTTAAATCATTTTCTCTTTTAATAGTTGAGGAAATTTTATTTGTATAAGAGAAAAAAGAAAAGAAAAAAGCCAGTATAAATGGAAAGATAAAGAAAAAGAATGTTACAAAAGTTATGTATAAAAAAAAGAAAAATATAAAATAAAATAATGCAACGAAGAGAGCAATATTGCATATAATACATTTATTTATGGAATATTATGTTTTCCTTAATGATTAATTTGGGTGCTCTGTGCCCACCTCGTGTTTCACGAAAAATTCTTTATCTGGGTGAAGAGTGTGTTACAACAATTTTCCATTAATTACCCCCCAAGTTAAAGAAATACAGCATCTCATATATATAATAAAATTTCCGAGAATATTATTATCTTTAATTTGGTCACGATAAACATTGCAATTGCATGTTTGCCATGTGTAACAATTTGCTTAGTTTGCTTTATAGTTCCAAGGGGCCACCACCACAACACAGCATCACAAAATATCTAAATCTTCATTGATTTCACGACACAGAGAATTGAATAGAGCTTAACACACGTAATTATCACAATAGCAAGAAGATCATATGTATAATTAAAGCCAACTAATTAAGAATCCAAAACAGAAAAAGAAAAGTTCAACATCACATCACATTGCATGAATCAGTCTCACTTTCTACAGAATCCACGGAACAAAACAAAAGATCAAATCTAATTAACAATGGACATAAAAATTACAGAATCAATCTTGACAATCTTAAACAAATTAAATTCAGAAAGCAATAAAAACAATAACAATAGAAGCCAAGATATAAAATATGTTGCCAGCTCCAACATGTATTTACACTTGGTAAAATCCTCATCACAATTCTCCACTTTTGGCATCACCATCATCATCATCGTCAAAAGGCATATAATTTACATCAGCAATTCATTCACCCACGCTAGATCTGGGGAAATGACATCATCAATTACAACCCCACTTTCTTCCCTAAAAATTCTTCCATTCCCATTATTGGAAAAGCTTCCACAAGCATTTGTAGTGATGGTTGATGAAAGAATATTGTTAATGAACTGTTTTTGATTGTGGGGCTTAGAAGAAGCAGCCAAAAGTGAAGAAGCCTCACCAAAATTCAAACCCTCCATGGAACACATAAGCTCAGAGAAAACATCCTTCTGATTGTGAGGCTTAGAAGAAGCAGCCAAAAGTGAAGAAGCCTCACCAAAATTCAAACCCTCCATGGAACACATAAGCTCAGAGAAAACATCCTTGTACTTAAACCTAGTAGGGGAAGAAGGAGAAGGTGGTGATAAAGGTGGAGAAAAATGAGACATGCCAAACAAGGTAGAAGTTGGTGAACGAGTAGAAGAAGTGCAATGACAACAAACCAAACAATGGTTGTTGTTGTTGTTGTTACTATGAGGGTTCATATTGGTGCAATTTTTCTTGTTGCTATTGTTGTCGTTAAGAGGCAAAACCCTGAGTTGGCTAGGGGTGTGAGCAAAGAAGCAAACTTTCCTCTTGCAACTCCTGCCATCCTTGCAAGCCTCGGTCCTATACCTAGAAGGGTGCAGCCAGCACTCGAACACCCCGTGAGAGAACTCACATGCATCGCCACGGCCGCACTGGCCGCGGCGAAACTCTGGACAGACTGTCCCGGAATACTGTATCCGGCGAGGGTCGCGACGGCGTGCCTTTTCGCCTGGGTGAGCAAAGGGACAGTCTGTCCAATCATGGCTCCGGCTGCGAGTACACCGCCGGACCTTGAACTCGAACATGCGGAACTGGTCCGAGGCGTACGGGTCGGAGTCGGAGTCGTCATCAGAGAACATATCGCCAGAGCCTCCGTGAACAGAGGCGGAGCGGTGGGTGAAGAGCTTCCTTGGTGGAACTGGGATGTCAATGTCCCTAAGGGATTTCTTGAGGGAGAGAAGTTTGTGAGAGGGTTGAAGTTGGAAATTGGGTTCTCCACAAATACCACTCATATTTTCTGCTTTTTTTTGTTGTGAGAGTGTAGTAAACTAGATAGAGAGAGTGAAGATTGGATACTGTTAGAGGGGAATAAGGGGGTGAGTTATATAGGGTGGTTAGCTAGGTTAAGGTGTGTGATGAGAGAGAAGAATGTAGAGAGAGAAAGAAAGAAGGTGTGATGATAGGGATATAGCTAGCTGATGAGGATGGGCGTGGCTGCATAGCATTTGGTGTCACCATGCAAAAGAGGGTATGTGGCAGTTTCACAATTCGTTGCAGTCATCACTTTTGGCCATGTGTAACACTATGCTACAAAGTTTGTTTTATGCAAAAAATATGCTATGCAGTGTTTTGGATTTTACCTTTTGATTTGGCTTGCCTGAAGAAAATTCTAGATCATATGTGGGGTGCATTATAAGGGTTGAGCCTTCACAGAGGGGATTACTTTGATTAATTTGACTAAATAGCCAAAAGTTAGATTCATTTCACTTAGTTTTTTTCTTTTCGATACATTTATTCACATTTAATTGGTTTAAGTGTAAGAAGGGAAGTGCTTCACATAAAAGGCTGTTATAATAGGGATTTCAAAGTATGAATTATAATGGCTACACTGTTTTTTTTTTTTTTTACAATATAATGCCTACACTGCTATGTAACTCATTTCTTGTGATAATTGAAAATAAGGTGTGCTCATAACATTTTTTTTTTACCAAATTTAAAATAGAATATGCCTCACAAGTAAGACATGATGTGGTATGCATGCTCTCTTTCATGACATAAGTTTATAATATGCAAACAAAATAAGGTATTGAAGTGCGAACCTTGTTAAGTAAATCTTATATTTTTTCAACAAAATCTCATTACAAGTTTTTTTTTTCTATTCAGAAAAATACCAAATAAAAGAAATTAGACTAAAGTTTATCTTTTAAATATTAGGGTAAAAGGAATCATGTTGTAATAAATATTAAAATTTTAAAAAATAGTGACTTTGTTAGTTGGAATTCTGCACTTATTCTGTTATTCTTTCTTCCAAGCATATGAAACTTACCTTAAAAGAAAATGGAGTGCATAAGTAAAAGATTTATAATATTAAATAATTTGGCATAAAAGATAAATCAATTGCATGTATTTAAATCATTTTTTTTTAGTGAATTGAAAGTTGAAAATTCAATTTATAAATAATTTTATACAACTTTTTTTAAATGATAAAAATATGTAAATAAGATGAGAAATACAAAGTAATTAAATAGGTAAAAAATAAAATAGTATTATTTATATACTAATTTTTCCAACTATTCTAATACATTTATCTTTATTTTTTTAATTACGTTATTCATGAGACTCATTAATTATTTTCATTTAAATATAACTAACGTTAGGCCAATAAATTAATCACTTTGCAGTACACTGACCCAAACCAAACCATCATTATTTTTACTTGCACTGTAGATAGTTTCAGTTTCTTTCCTTAAAAAATTCCTATTCAGTCAACGTGAAGGATAATCACTACGCGTGTTTAATATATACTGGATTTATGCTCGATTTCATGTGAATAAAGAGCAAGTTCAAGGTTAGATAATTGCTCGGGAAAAGAGAAAAAAAAAAAGTCAGAATTTTTTGTCATTTTTCTTTTACTCCACCTCCAATTATTCCAAAAACTGCAAAAATAAGCAAACGTGTGTCATCACAAAATTAAATAAATTGATGTAGAGATAAATTTAGCTTAGCGTCATCGTGATTCATAATGATTAAATAAATTGTTGTCTGTGTCGGAGATAAATGATTAACATATTTAATTAATTTTCCTTAATATATTTTTATATATTTTTTTTTTCATTTTCATTTTTTTTTAATTTTTAATTTACTACTTATTATTAAATGTTTCTGTTATGTTAAATGATAGCGTAAATAAAGTATCACATCATTATTTATAAAATAAAATAGACTTTGAAAAAAAAATTAGGAGCACCAAAAATAAAATAAAATTATAAAATAAGAGATGTAAATAATAAAATAAAAATAAAAAACAATTAATTTTAATAAATAATGATTTAATATCAATGATGTGATATTTTATCATTTACTTAATTATTTAATGACAAATAATAAAATAAAAATTTTTAAACGGTAAAGTAATATATGTTAAAGATATTTAAAAAATATAATTAATGTGTTAAAATTTTTAAAAAAATATTAAATAATTTTCTAATATACACTTTATCTTTCTAGTTAATTATTCTTTCATTCTTATTGTATAATATTTTCAAGAAACATTAATTAGGATAATTCGTGAGAAAAAATATTTAATGTAATATATATTTTTTAAAACATTATCTATAATTAAATAAAATATATTTTTAGTTTAATCCATTTGAATTAGTCTAATCCATTTAGGTTGACTCATTACGGGTCAATATTGTTTTAGCCTTTGACATTGCTGAAAATTTCTAACTCAGTCCAATTATTAACGAGCCTCGAGTCAAACAAGAAAGTCCATGATCAGCCAAACATTTTTTTAAGAACAAACTAAAGAAGCTAATTGATGAACCTACACCTTATATGAATTTAATCAATTTATAGAACATCACATGATTTTGGCATTAAGCTCATAGGAAATTTGTGCAAAAATGCATCGATATTGAAAAACTGATGTTTCTAAAGTTTTATTCTAAAATTACATGAAATGTCTTACTTATGTAGTTATCTTCGTTTATATAAGGGTAAATGGATGAGCATGAGACATAATCTACGGGGCAAGGAAAACATTTTTTATTGGTCAAAAGATTTCCCAAAAGTGGATCATTAGTACATTAAAACATTTAATAGCCTTTTTTTTTTAACGTTTTTCAATAAGTAGTATTTTTATCTATTTCTTAAAATAAATAATTTTTATATAACTTTTGATCAGTCACGAAAATTCAAATTCCAAATAACCTTCTTTAAAGTTGTCAAAAAAAAAAACCTTTAAAATGAGTTATAAGATTGAACAAGAGAGAATAGTACTACAAAAAAAAATAACAATTAGCCACTCACAATTGCTTTGAAAAAAAAAACTTTGTTATTGTAATTAGTGCTTCATTATTGATGTAAAATATCCTAGATGTTGACTAATCTCGGTAAAGTCATCTAACTAGTTATTTTAATGAATCTTTAATCTTAATTAAGTTTTTTTTTCTATCCTAAACTCCCTGTATAAGAAAATAAAAAAACATTTTTGGATATTCACCAAAATAAAATAAAATATGATAGTAGTATGTATAAGAAGATAAAAAGTTAAAAACAAATAAAAGTTACTATAAATTATACCCATTATACGCAAGTGCAAACAATGGCTCGAGTTTCTTCCAAACTTTGAAATATATTTTGTTAGGAGAGAAACAAATTTTGCCGTTCATCTTTTAGTTAGAACGACGAAATTTGATGTTAGTGATACGGCCTTTGATTACATACAATAATATATTTATGACACTATTAGTGTTGATATGAATTGAGTTTTCAGTTTGAAAAAGAAATTGGAGTATTCAAAAATCTTTGCTGAATTTAATTCTCTCACCTATCAGGAGAGAAAATACACTTTATACATGGACCACCCTGAAATTGTGGTGGCTACAGCTATTCATTTAGAAGCAAACAGTTTCAAAAATCTGATTGAAAAAAGCAAAAGTTATTGAATCATTTATACATGCAAAACAGTGGTTGCTTGTGAATTTCAACAAGCATTTAGCTTAGGAAAAACATGATAGTTTCATATGAGACAATACATCATCTAAAATTCTAGAGGGCCCTTTTGTTGATTTGGGAAAAGATGCTCTCCACTTATCCACAAACATGTCATCGGAACCTCACAACTATGCAAGATATGTCATCCTTACTTTTCCTTGAAACTGCTTCTTCTATTAAGTGTTTTGCTGCAGCTTGAGCATCCTTTATTTGTCTAATAGATTCCACTGCTTCTTCATTTGACATAACCTGTGAACATCATGGGAAAAATAATTGTTAGTTATAATGGGATTACTAAACTAAAATAGAAAAATGCAAAAGCCCATCCCTTTGAATTTAATAACTTTGATGTTTGGAAATAAGGTTAATATATATTTGAGGCAAAAGAAGTTAGGCCAAATTAACAAAACTTTAAGAAAATAATTTTTTAGAACAAAACCTTTTTTCAAGGAAAATGCCAACAAGGTTTTTAAGAAACTAAAACATCACACCATGATTTCCAATGAAATCCTATCATGAATCCCCATAAAAACTTCTTATTTCTAAACAAAGAAAAATCTTAAAAGTGTTTTAAAGAAAGCTAACCTTCCATATTCCATCACTAGCCAGAATAAGAAACTCAGTATGTTGTTGATCTACTTCCACTACTAACACATCTGGTTCTGAGCTAAGATGCATCTTCAGGCTCCTGTCACCAAAAGCCCTTGCTACTGCCAATTGTCCATCTACTCGTGGGACATCTCCTGCAGGAAAAAGAAATTCAAATGTTCTAATGTAATTCCATTTGAAAGCAAAATGAATATATAGATTACATCATGTCCTTCTAACTAAGAGTTGTAGAAACTCCGAAAACCAAATGATTCTCAAGACTAAAGGAGCATTTGAAAGAGCTTACTTGAACTTAAAACCTTTACAATCAACTTAGAAATAAGTGACCATTTAAGGAGAGTTTATTGAAAAAAGTGCTTAAATAAGTTGTTTGCAGAATCTCACCCAAGAATCCAACATTATAACACATGCAAATGTTGCACTTTGTGTGTTATAACAACCTCAAAAGGCTGGTTTTACCTGGAATGTTTGATACAAAGCCGCCACGCCTCTCGATAGATTTTTTTTCCTTGCTTGGTTCATGATCCACAGATAGTTGTCTTGCCTTTCCATTCTCACAAATGACAGCTCTTGAGTCACCAACATTTGCTACCACAAGCTTCTGACCATCAATAAGTATTGCAGTCACTGCTGTTGACCCTCCTCGTCCCAACACGAGTGCTTTTTCCAATATTTTCTCATCTGTTTCAAGGTAAGCTCTCTTCACTGCAACTTCTGTCTCAGTCCAAAAGTCATTCTGCTTGCAGAAAAAACAGAAGTATGAGTCAAAAAATAACCTCTTGAAGCAGGTTTAGAAGAAGAAAGGTATCATGATTAGATGTGTCAAAAAAAGTGTTACTTATCAAACACTTGGGGGTCTACCAAATAACTATTTGACAAAGCTTAGATACAGATCCATAGACTCTGTTAGTGTTATTCTCTTATCAAAATCGAAGTTTACTTTAGATTTCAACTTAAAACCAATTGGCACTAGGTAAAGTTGACCCACAAATATATAAGCTACATCCCGTGAGTTGAGGCACACGATGTGAGACTTAACAATTTCACCTTAGTAATATGCATAATAAAGATATGTATTTACGGATTATTAAGGTGAAACTTTAATTCTAGTCGAAAACATGACCAACATCTAAAGAAGTGTATCTAAGTTTTGTCCATAACAATTTTCATGAAAATGTGACCAAAATGAAGTAATATGAAACAATGAATCATGACAGTAACCTTACCTGTTTCAAGATGTTTTGGAAAAGGTGGTTCTGCAAATAGCTTGCAACATCATGGCCTAAGTGGCCATCAAAGATTGCAAACAAGCCTAATTCTCTGTCCTTGTCTTGCTTGAATTCTGAAACTAAATAATCCTCCATAGGATGCGCTGATTTGCCCTTCATCAAGTGAAAGCCATGTGTAATGTGTTTTGATATTTTGCCTTTTCCTTTCCCTGTGTCCGGTGTTGATGTTCCAAATGCTTTCACCTAGACAGACACACATCAAAGTAAATTTCAGTCTCATGTTTTTGGAAGCTAGACCTTGAAACTAATAACATGTTTTAAAACGACACTGTCATGTGATGCAATTGAGCAAGAATACAAATCTGAAACAAAATTAATGGCTTGTTTGTTTGTTTCCCAATTGAAAAGTCAACACATCAAAATACCATTTCTGCAATAATCAGTTTTAGAAGCTATTATTAAGCGCACTCCTAATGAATCTCCACACATTTGATGCAATGCATTGAAGATTTTCCTATCTGCGTTATCGCATAAAATCTTTGCATATATACTTTCTAGCTAAGCAAATGAAATAAGTGAACAAAAACAAATTAAATCGTAGCATATCAAGTTCTGTTCAGATAACTAGTTGGAAGAACAAACAAGTTGCATTTCTTGCAAACAAATCAAGATATAAAACACCACAATATTTTGCATTTGCAAAAGACACCAATGAATGAACATAAACTAAACTATAGACTAGTTCACAAACATGTAAATTTTAATTTGGCATATGCTTCAGTGTTTTTTTTTTCTACTTACCTTCATCAAATGGAGGATGTCTTTGCCAGTCATGGTGCTACAATGCTATAGAAAATAGAAAAAAGTTGTGTTGTGTGAAAGAGTTGTTCAATGTTCTTCAGAGTTCAAGAGATTTTGATGATGGAGAGAGAGAAAAAAAATGAGGATATGGGTTTAAATAAGGGGAACTTTGACTTTTGCGCACGTGACTTACCCGCAACTTTTATCTTGTAGCCCACGTTCTTTGACACCAACGCGTTCTTGCCGACGCGATTTTTCTTTTTTTTTTTCAAGTTGGTCCCATCTCTTTCACTTTCAGCATCATTTACCATACTATTACTGTATGTTCCTAATATCAACTTTCCCACTTGATGATGCTCTTTGTTCCCATTTGTATCAATGTGAAAATAATTAAAGCTCCATGACAAGGAAGGAAGGAAAATGTGTATGTGTGTCATTATGTTTTACTAAGTCATGAGGTAACAATTAAGCCTAAGGCTGATGATAAAAGATTAACATCAACTTTGATTGTACTAAACGTGTAGATTAGCGATAAGGAATTATAATGATTTTACTTTAGTCAAATAGGATTGTGTATAGTAAAGAATAATTTTATTTTATAAAAAAAAAATGGAGAGTTTAGTTGTTATATGTGATAAATATTTGTCAATTAAAGACATTTCTTTCAGAAGGAAAAAGGGAGTGAACATAGGGATTTTTTCATGAAATCATCCATCCTAGTAGTGATTAGATTGAAGACCTTGAATTTAGTAGGGATAAATTATAAAAATTAAAACCAATGGATTCAATTATTATATGAATATACATGAAATAAAATTCAAAAAATTAAAGTTTGTTAGTAGTTTTTTCTTAAATTTTTATTAGTTTATTTTAAAAAATTAAGGGATGCAAGTGCATTCCTAAACAACACCTAGGTCCGTCAATATAACTAATAATATTCTCGCCGAAATACTCAGAATTAATTAATTCTAATAATTCTAATAGGATTGGATGTATTAATGTCGAAATGATCGCAGATAAATTAAAACATTTAATTTCTTTTCATTTTTGTTGGAAGTTTTTAAAATGGATACATTGTTGATGAATATATACAGAAAAAGGAACAGCTGGATAGGTGAGAGGGAATATTTTTATATTGAGAAAGGGGAAATTTTTATTGAATTATTATTATTACCAGATGTGGTTGTAACTTGCATCATGATCTTCAAAAAAAAAAAAAAAATCATCATGGGATCTTGCATGATTGATATGAATAAATCGCAACTGAGTCAATCAAGAGCAGCCATACATGTGGTTTGGAATGGATCAAATTCAAAAGGAGTGACTTTAATAAAGAAAAAGGAAATCACTGCTCTGCTGTTCTGTGATTGATGTGCCTAAATTGAATAGTGTGATTAATTAACCATGTAAATTCTATTATAAGGTTGTTTTGTTATAATGGAGCCACGTTTCCCAATTGTATTAAATTGACACGTTCCCACTCATTAAACAACTAAAGTAGAGGTGCAGACTGAAGGAAAACAATTGTTTTTAAATATTAGTGTTATTTATTGATATTTTATTTAAACATGATTGATCAGGCAAATAAAATATAAAATATTAGAAAATAATTGACATGATTAATATTTGTTAATGTTGTTCATTATTAATTGCTTTACTTATCATCTATTTAGTATTAAGGAGTGATAAAACACTTCTAACAATTATTTTTATTATAACAATAATACTAAAGATCATTTTAGAAACTCTAACTATTTATTTGTTTACATATATGTTTGTTTCGAGGAAAATAAGGAAATGAAAAATGGAAATGACAGAGATAAAATAGAAACATCAAAATTGCATGATATGTTTTGGAAGGTAAAATAAGAAAATAAATATATTTTTTGTGACACCTACACAAAACTTCCCACCCAAATTGGCATGATATGAGAGGAGATTATCCCTCTCACTTTCATTTCCTATTTTAATTTTAAAAAAAGATTAAATATTTTTTGTAACACAATTTAAAAAAAAAATCTATGTTAAGAAAAAATAATGAAATCATATTTTTAATTTGGAGGGTTAATTTATTAATATAAAAATATCTTTCATACAATTTATTTATTTCTTTTCATTATCTTTTTTCTCATCCAAACAAGTTAATTTTCCCACTTTTTTCATTTTTATTTCTATCTATTCACACAACACATACTTTATTTTATTTTCCTTAAATCCATACTAATTCATCAATTTCAAGAAGAATATATAAATTGATCGAAGATCGTAGAAAAGTATATCCGGCCTATTGGTAAATAAAGCTTTTGCTATCATGTTATTAGTCCAAATGAAATTGAACTAATTTTTTAAAGTTTGGGATTCAAGCTTTGAGAAAAAAAAATGATAAATAGGATTTTTTTTTTTTATAAAAATAGT
Source organism: Amphicarpaea edgeworthii (assembly GCA_014843725.1). Lineage (NCBI taxonomy): Eukaryota > Viridiplantae > Streptophyta > Magnoliopsida > Fabales > Fabaceae > Amphicarpaea > Amphicarpaea edgeworthii. The sequence continues at coordinate 6,663,107 of CM026323.1, read as the reverse complement.
CAATCAATTAAACTTTCAACAAAAAAATTTAATCAATAAATTTAATGAATATTCCACGTCAAGAATATGGTGACTCAAAAGTTACATAAATGGAAGCATCCATAGAAAATTAATGTAAAACGGATGGATATTGAGTGTAAATTTATCAAATTTTAAAGGAGTGGTAACGTAATATGTCTTAATTTATTATACCTTTTTTTTTTCTACTATTATCTATATTTGCTTATGGAACATTGTCAAATGTCAATAATAGTTTGTGTTTGAAATTTTCAAAATTAAAGTTAACAAAATATTAGTTAAGATAAATAATATTTTAATAAATCCAATAAATTGAATTTATTACTAATTAAAAAAATATTAAAATAAATCAATAATAATAGTCATATTAATGCTTTTATATTTTTTTAAAAAATATATAAAAAATCAAATAAAACTCCAATAAATTTAATTATTTCTTAAAAAAATTATCTAAAAAAGAATTCGATCCAAGTGAGGCCCCTGCATTTGTTTTTACTCAATTACTGACTTCAGTGGAATACCCTCAATGTCTCTCTGCTCAGTATCCCAAATTCATGACATACTCTATAAAAATATTTTAAAAATAATTCTGAAAATTTTTAGTACCTGAATTTTATTTTTTTAAAACAAATAAAGGAGAAGTGGGTCGAGTTTGTCTAAATCCAAGGGCAAGCGCATCAACATATCATCTATAAACGATTATAACTTATCCATAAAAGATCACCAATCCTTCAAGTCAGAATGATGCATTAAATTGGGTTTTTTTTTTTTAGTTGGATGCAAAATTTCAACATTTGGCATTTTTCCAAAGGTTCATTTCATCCATTTTGTAAAACAAGGATCATTTGATTAAACTAAATTTATAAATACTCGCCTAAACTATGCTAGTAGTAAATCAAAATTTGGACTGTGTGTTAGAATACAAAGATTTTGTTATAAGATCCATACACTTTGTTTCTTCCCTGTGGTTAGAGTACGTATTAGTTTGAGTTTCATAGTGTGAAACTTTTTGTATAGTTGTAATGGTCTCTATGCTCCTAAACATTCACGTTATAATTAGAGTGATTTATATAACAGGGATCCATATTGTTGGGGTGGGACAGATCTAACATGGGTACTCTTAGTACCGCTGTATATTTTGATTCTCTTATATTTATTTATATATATATAGTATCTTTGCTAAAAAAAAAAAAATGTTATTTTCACATCATATGAGAGTGTTTAAATCTTTGGAAGAATAATAAAATAATAATAAACGTAATTAATTACACGATAAATAAAAAGTCAAAAAAGTCAAATGGTGAGACCACTCATACTGGTGAACGAGACTCTAAATTAGTCTAATTGAATTATATTTATTGAACATGAACATTTTAGTTTCTAAATCTTTTTTTAAAAAAATTATTAGTTTTTGACTTTTGTAAAATAGCATTCACTTTAACCTTGTGTTTGTGTTACTGTGTATAAAATGATAATAAAAATAAGTTAAAAATAATTAAAACAAATGGCTTTTTATGAAGTTTGAGACTAACGGAAAAAAAATTTAAGTCTTAAAATGTCTCACTTATACAATATAATCTCGAGGAGAAATTTAAGATGCCAACGCCCAACGATTCATACATTTTTAGTGGGTGTTGACTGAGAATTTGTAAAATAAAAATTTGGAGACAAAGTTTATTTTACTTAACAATAATCAAACATCTATTATATTGTTTAATTTTACGCCTAATCATTGGAAACCTGTTAAAAATAAAGAAAGTGTGTTATAGATGTGAAAGTTGTAACTATTTGTGAATTGGATAAAAGTTTTGAATGTTCGCATTTTTTAATTTTCACGTCAAACTCATAAAAATGTAAAAGCTATGAATACTCCTTAAAATTGGACATTTTCACATTCAAGGCAAAAACTAATATTTATAACTTCAGATTTTCATATCAAATATGCATGTTAATTGGAGTGAAAATTTGTGGAACAAAGACGGCAGTTATATTAGAATCACGTTTGAAAGGAACAATTAGCGTGTGTTTAAGAAGACGTTAAAACGAGAATTTGTCATCATCAAATTTCGCTTTTAATATTAGAAAGATGCATAAGCTAATATGAGTAGCTTCTAAGTTTTAACTGAACGTGGATTACATTGACGTGAACGCTTATCTAAACATATGCTTAATTATAAATTTTGAAACGTTAAAACCCACGTCAAATTAGAAGTAACTCTCAAATTAGAATTCAAACACATTGACATTGTTCATCAAAACACTTATTCGATTTCTGAAATATGCCTTAGACCGTCCCTGCCTTAAAAGTCAAACTTTCTCTAAAGAGCAATTTCAGTGTGTAGATATTGTTTAGCACCGTGTACGCAATTGAAATTCAGATTCCTTCTTCATGAAATATCATTTGCCATTTTTTTTTTCCAGAGTCAAACTTCATATGACAAAGAGAATAGGTCATTCAAACAAGATGTTTTATCTTCTCATCACTATTTAACATAATTCTTAGACAATTCACGAGATATATATCACAAGGGTAAGAATATTATAAAGACAGCATGTACATTTAGATAAATACAGATTACTCCTTTATTTGTTCTTTGTAAATTGAAGAATATGTCGTCCTATTAACAAATCTATTTGCTAATATATAGATATTTATAATTAGGAAATATTCTTATATTTTATAATATGCGTTATAATTAGAAAAAAAAATATGTGTCCATTTATTTCAATTCTTATATCAAGAATCAATAGAATATTTCTTAATTTGAATTAAAAAAAACTTAAAACAGATAAATTTTAAGAATGAAAATGTATCTTTTTTTGTGCAAGAATGAAAAAAGTATCTTAGTTATTTATAATTATCTTTCTTGCTTATCTGTGAAGTAGAGGAATTGAATCGGTAGCGTGTGTACATATGAAGCTAATAGTTCTGATCTTAACAATAACTAGCTAGGTTCTTACTCTCCCATGATGATTTTATGTGAGACTATTACTTTTTTGACACCAAGTATGGTTACGTGTTCACCATTCCATCAATAATTCAATACAGCATCTTGTTACTTTATCATTATTAACTTCCTTTTTTATTTATTGTAATATATAAATTAAAATATAATTTAAATAGTGAGATTTTTATTCTTTTTATTCTCTTATTTAAATACTTTTATTTTCTTTTTCCTTTATATATGTATTTTATACACTTATCCAATAATTTAGTGAAAAAAAATCTTCTTCATATTTCAAGTTTCACTCGTCTAGTTTCATTGTTTTCGATCGTTATTTTATCGTGTGTCGAAATTGATATATATTTGTGAAGATACCCAACGATCAAATTAATATCACTTAATATAATAAAAATGAACGATCAATTTACAACATTTAGAATCTCAATAAAATTTTCTCCGTTGAACTTTATAAAAATGCTTTTTTTATTTTTTATTTTTTTTACAAATTTAAAAATGCTTTTGAATTAACTACTATAAAATAATGAAAATTTATTAAATAACTGAGCTTTAGAAAAATGTTTTAACCTAAATATCTGGAGTTGGGTAGTAAGTACGGGGAGTACCTGAAAATCTGAAATAATCTAACCTAAAACAAAAGTTTCTTTTTGAATTTTTAATTAATGCAATTGGATTTCCTCATAACTCAAACTTAATTGCATATCACACGCATTTATTTGATCAGTAAATTGAAGTTTTAATCTCGGATGAAAGATCTCATTAATGCAAACAAGTTATATTCAAAATTTAAAAAACAAATTATGAATGTAACTTTTATGTATTTATAATCATAAACACTAATAATCAATTATAATATATGACTTTTAAAATAATTATTATAAAAATTATTATACATATTAATATGTAATTGAATGCCATTTTACCCTATTAGTATATTTTAATTAAATTTGATTTATATTATAAATGATATGCCTTCTCCGTTCCCTGATTGAAGATGCAACATTGGGAAGAAACAGTTGGATGAGCACGTATCCAAATGTGAGGTGTTAGATACCAAGTACATTTAAATTTTAAAATGTCAAATAAAAATCAAATGAATCAAATCAAATTATAAAACAATAAATATTCAATTATTAGCAGATATCAAATCAAATTTTAAAACAATAAATATTCAATTCTTTGAAGATCCTCTTGCATATTTTCTTGAAGCTATGCTTGGTATGGTAGAAAACATAATCTAGCCACCCAGATTTTTTTCACAAAATAACACAGTTCGTGTGTGTTTGAATAAGCGAACATGTTTAGATAAATAATTGTAAAATTAATTTTAGAGTAACATAATTTTATAAAATTGATTTGAGGTAATGTGAGTTTAAAATAACGTAATTTTTGTTTAGTTAACAACTATTAAAAATTGATTTTCATAAAGAATATGTTATTTGAAAATTTACTATCAAAATTGATTTTGAGTATGTAATTACCATAATGGATTTTAGTTAAATCCTTATATATTTGTTTATAATGAAAGGGTAAAAGTGAAAAAATGACACACCAGCAATCTAAAATTGATTTTGGCAGATGGAGAAGCTACTCCATGAGTGAAACTTGAGTTCTCTAATATGATCCACGTTTGAAGTCTATCCCCAAACATCTCAAAAATGATAAAATTGTATCTGTCATAATTAGGACTCACGTTTGATAATTCCAAACACTGATCCAAACGGGTACTTCATCTACATTCTCTTTTACTTTCCAGTTTCCACTGCTTTCTCTTTTTTCATTCTCTTGTTTAGATCCTCCTCTCCAAAATAATGTTGGTTCTTGTTTAGATAGAAGATCCAATAATATTTTTGATTAATTATTAAGAATAAAAAAACCAATGGAAAGGATTTTGAAACTATCAATGGAAAAAAACCTAAGTATCTAAATTATACTTTTTTTTATATATATAAACTAAGTATCTAAGTTATATAAAAGAATAGTCCAATATTTGAATTCGCATTCAACATTTGTTTTCTTATAAATGCAATTGGACATTCCATCTTTAATGAACCCAAAAGCATGAAACCGATCAATACCATTTTTTTGTATTTTTTTAATATGTGTGTACAAGCTAATTTGGAGATCAAGAAAAATTAAGTAGGGGATTTTGGGTGTGGGGGGTGGGGGGTGGGGGGGGGAGAACTATTTGATATGCTTTTCAGGTTGTTTATAAATTTTTAGTAGCAACACTCACGTTCTAGACTCCAGAGAGAAGATAGAAGAAGATAAGGGAAGGACATCAAGTAATTATGAATTAGACCTAAATTTTATTTTTTTATCTGGTTTTTTCTTGGAAGGCTTGTTTTTTATTTGATACTTTAAAATTTTAATAAGCTGACATTATTATCTGATTGGTTGTGTGTATTGGGATTCCTCATTCCCACCACCTGGCACGCTAAAACGACAGCGTTTGAGGCGTGGTGTTGATGAGAAAATAGCCGTTAAGAACATGATCACTCACACCAATCGGTTCGCTTCGGTTCAAAAAATTCGGACCGTTAGAGAAGTGACCGTTACACTTACACTCGACGCCCAAACATTACACACTCTATCTTTCTCTCCCTCGCTCCTTTTTTTTTTTCCTTTCCCAGAAGCACCAAACAAACACGCTCGCTCTCTCTCTCTCTCTTATTAATCGCTCCTCAAATCAAATTCCCAAACGGAAACCCTAATAATCGGAACTGAACATGGCAGTGACTGAGGGAACCGGCGGCGCCACCGTGATCGACGAGACCTACGAGTTCTCGGCGCCGCGATTCTTTGATTTCATCAAAGGAGAGTCTGATGAGGAATCACATAAGACTGAGCTCTGGTTCGACACCGCTCTCTCCTACGCTCCTTCGCGTATGTTATTCTTCTCTCCGATTCTTTGTCGCTTTATAAGTTACATTAATCCCTTACTTTTCATTCTAAGTGATGATAATAATAATAATGCTTCATTAGGGTTAGGAATTAGAATTGAGAGATGTTAGGGTTCCCTTCTTTGTCTGAAAGTTTTGATTCCTAGGTCGAGATTATTGATCAGAAATTTTGGCAAAGTGGAATATGAATTGAGAGTATTATGCTTTCTTAGTGGTTTTGATGCTTTTGTAAATGATCAATGTGAAATTGCCTATTCCCTTTCTTCTTCTTCTTTTTTTTTTTTTTTTTTTTTATCAAAGTGGAGAAACAAAGTTATTTGTTGTGTTAGATTTTGTTTGCAATTGCTTCTCAGTTTGTAGTTGCATGTGGTTCTATGCTATTTGCTTAAGCTGAAGCTGTTCGCTCTAACTTCTTAGCTTTGTTTCGAATTCTGTAATTTATCTGAAAGGAAATTGATACTCAACTCTTTCACTGCAACACAGTTCAATTAATGTGTCTGGTGGTTATATATGCTGTGAATGCTGAATGGCCCTCAGCCTTAACACTGTTCAATTTAATGTCTGGGTTATATTCTATGAATGGTGAATGACTAGCCTTAACACTGTTCAATTTAGTGTCTGGGGCTTATATATGTTGTCAATGGTGAATGGCTCTCAGCCTACACTTAGTGATTTTTCTTCTATATGTTGTCTCAGAGGGTAATCGAACTCTGTCATTTGTTAAATAGGAAATTGAAATTTGACTCTTTCCAACACAATTCAATCAAGTATCTTGGGATTATATATGTTGTGAATGGGGAATGGCTTTTAGCTAAGCTAATTGATTTTTTTTTTCTATATGTTGTCTTAGAAAGTGGTCTAAATTAAATCTTAAGCTTGAGACACTTTTAATTGTTTTGTATTTTATATGAAAGTATTTATTAGTTGAGCTTTTTTGGGTTTTCAAATTGTTGTTGCAGCATTCATGCCTAAAATCAAGACTGGTAGATCTATTACTGTAGATAGCTTGTGTGATTTCAGCGAAGCTGACAAAATGCAGAAGGTACTGTTAATTACTTTTATCTTGATGATATAGATATATACTTTAATTTCAACTCCTTTAACTGATCATCCATTGTTTTAATAGATGTTAGCTAGTGTTGATGATAATATTCTGGAAGACAATACACAACCACAGAGCAACACCACCAAAACAGAGGAAGATGAAGCTGACAAAGTGCAGAAGGTAAAGGAGAATGATGCACCTTGCCCTGGTAAAGAAGGAAGTGAGAATGATGATAAAGGAGCATGCTTAAGGGTTTCATCTGGAGGAGCATCTTCTGAAGCAAAAGATGCATGCACACCAAAACCAGCATTGCTGAAAAAAGTTGCCACATCCACCAATTCCAAGAAGACACAGAATAAGATGGCCACAAACACAAAATCTCAGCTAAAGTCGGCAACAGTGAAGAGCATTGCTGGGACTCCTCACTTGGCCCAGGAGAATCAAGCCATTAAGAGGCAAAAATTGGACGGAGGAAAATCTAGACAGGTAATCTATATCTTCACAGTTTATAGTTATTTTTATCTTCATGGTTATTTTTTTGGGTGGTCTTGAAATATATTCTTATATTCTCTCATTTATATTTTTTAACCTTCCAGATTCTGAATGTCAAACATCAAACTTTGGCACATAATAAGTCAAAATTGGGTTTGACACTATCTTCTAGCACTAGTAAACCTCACAAAGAGGACAGAAAGGTTTGTTTTGTCTCCTTAATTTTCATATATAAATCAAATCCTCTCTGTTTCAAAATTTTAGATGTTTTTTATTTCTTAGTATATTGAATTGTGTATTTACAGGTTTATGTTCGTGAAACACCAACAACACCAGCCTCTGTACCATTTGTATCAATGGCAGAAATGATGAAAAAATTTCAATCTAGTACCAGAGATATGTCATTTCTCCGCACTGTTTCTCATGTAATATATGGATCCAACTTTTCTATCCACTTCATCTTTCTCTTGTGCCCTGCTTGAATTTTTTTTACTAAATATTCATAATGGTGCTTCTTTGATTCAGACAAAACCAAAACTTACATTGACTAGGCCTAAGGAACCTGAATTTGAGACATCTCAGCGGATTCGCCCAGCTAGGGTGAAGAGTAGTGCTGAGCTTGAGGAAGAAATGATGGCTAAATTGCCAAAATTCAAGGCTAGACCATTGAATAAGAAGGTACTGTTTTTCATTCTTCTTTTCTCCTACCTGATTGTTGTGTTCTATTTGTGCAAAGATTTATGTGTTTTTTCTTTTTTATTGTTATAGATTTTGCAAACTGCAACTTTGCCTCCTGTTCCAAGAAGTACACCAAAGCTACCAGAATTTAAGGTAAACCATCACCAAAGAATAGAAGATTGAATTGCAAATTATAATTATAAATACAATATGTATACATTGCAACATTGCAATTGCCAAATGTATATTTTGAATTATTGACGTCTTTCATTTTCTTCAGGAATTTCATCTGGAAACTTTGGCTAGGGCACATCAGAATGCAGATACAGCTTCCATAGCTTCAACAGAGGTATCTCATAAGGTATCTTTTAGAAACAACTGATTCAACTATTCATTTTTCATTATTCACTTTGATCCAATAGTCACTAATTTTTATTTCAAAACAGGAGAGTTCGTGGAAGCCTCATCTTACAGAACCAAAAACACCTTTACTCCAAACTTCACTAAGAGCCCGCCCACCCAAGGTGAAAACCTCATTAGAATTAGAGCAAGAGGAACTCGAAAAGATCCCTAAATTCAAGGCAAAACCTCTAAATAAGAAGGTAATAGTGACAACTGAGATATCTACCCAACTCTAAGAATTTTATTCTTTCTTTTCAATAACTGAATTTTGTTCTTTCAGATCTTTGAAAGTAAAGGGGATATTGGAGTATTCTGCAATACCAAGAAACATGTTACTGAACCTCAAGAATTTCACTTTGCCACAGATGAAAGGATTCCGCCACCACCTATTTCCATGGCTGATTTATTTAGCAAGGTAGTCTAGAATGAAGTGTCTGCTCACAAAGAAGATTCAGTAATATAGAATATAAAAAGATTCTAAATTCTGTTATCATTTTTTCTCCGGTGAAATGTGATCATTTATTATATTTTCTGGTTGCAGCTTTCTTTGAAGTCTGGACCTGCACGTAATCACAACCCAATCCCAAGAAACACGATTCCAAATCCATTTAATCTCCACACAGAGGTTCATTACTTTCCCTTAGTTGAAGAGAATGCAAAAGTGTTTTAGTCTAGTTCTTCTAACACCAACATTTAACCATGACAGGAAAGAGGTGCTGAGAAAGAGAAGAAACTGGTCATGGGACTTCTGCATAAACAGTTTGAAGAGGAAATCGCAAGGATTCCCAAGGCTAATCCATACCCTTACACCACTGATTACCCTGTGGTACAGAATTTTGTCAATTGGTGCTTCTTTCGTCTCTATTTTGCTAACTGAAAAAAATGATTAAAGTCACTGATATCATATGCAGATCCCACCAAAACCAGAACCAAAGCAATGCACAAGACCAGAGCCATTCCAATTGGAGAGCCTGGTGAGACATGAGGAAGAAATGCAAAAGGAACAGGAAGAAAGACTCAGAATGGAAAAGGAAGAGGCCCAGATGAGAGCGTTTAAGGCACAACCAATCTTGAAAGAGTGAGCAACAATCAAGACCTTTTTTTATTGTTAGATGAAAAACTACAAGTGACCTAATTTTTTTTTCCCCATGGATGTTACTAAATGCAGGGATCCAATCCCTGTTCCAGAGAAGGTTCGCAAACCCCTCACACAAGTTCAGCAATTTAGTTTACATGTGAATCATCGGGCTGTGGATAGAGCACAATTTGATGAAAGGGTAACCAAAATTTCCATATCTGTTTATTGTTACTACTCTGGAAAAGAAAATTCAGAAAAGTATTCATGGTTTAAAAAACAGTACTCAAATAATAGCTTCTTTTTTTGTGCAGATTAAGGAAAAAGAAATGATGTACAAACGATACAGAGAAGAGAGTGAAGCAGCAAAAATGGTATGATACACCAAGTTTCCTTTACTATCTCTGCTATTTGACAACTAAAATTGGTTGTTTCATTGCATTGGATGAGACAATGATATATTGTGAACATGAACATGATGCAGATAGAGGAAGAGAAAGCATTGAAACAGATGAGAAGGACAATGGTTCCACATGCTAGGCCAGTTCCTAATTTTGATAATCCATTTTGTCCCCAAAAGTATGTGTTTAAAACCGAACTAAACTTCTCATTTTTTATACATTGTAGAATTTTTTAATGCTTATTATTATATTATTCACTATGTTGCTTAGGTCTTCAAAGGACATAACAAAACCCAAGTCACCAAATTTGCGGGTACTCCATAGAAAGCAGCAAAGAAGGAAGGTATTCAATGGAACTGTGGTCTCGAGTCCAGCTGCTAACATGAGATGACTCAAATTTTCAGTTCCAACTTTGTGATCATCCACAGTGTTCAAGAACTCTTGAATCCTTCACCTCTCCCTAGAGATCTTGTGTTGTGTAATACTACTACTTATAAAGCTCGGTATCGAATCTCAATTCTTTGATGTATATTTTTTCAAAAACAAGTTTAATGCCCATATGTTATGTATTACTTTAAGCCATACAGTGTGATGTCATCATTAGTAGTGCTATTTTTTCGTAGATTAATAATTAATAATGCTAATTGAATTATGAATTACTCTGAATTAGGCTTAAATACCTTTTTTGTCTCCACAAATGTTATTATTCTTTTTTTTAATTCTTTAAATTCTATAAATACATTTGACATGACATTTTTTTATGTGAGTTGCTGACATCATCATTTACTTATGTGACTGACTTTAATAACAGTCACATCAACAGCCATTAGAAGATTTTAACAAAGACCAAAGGCAAAAAAAATAAGGAATTCCAATGACCTTTTAAAAAAAAATGACTAAAATAAAATAAAGAATAAATTATATGACCAAAAAATACATTTAAGCAAAAAAAAAAATTATAATATTTCCTTTCCTCGTACAAAATCCATTGTGTTATCCCTTATTACACTTACTTTTTCCTCATACAAATTCATCTTATTTAACTAAAATTTTTTGACTATTTTTTATTTATATTTTCAATTTTGTCCTTACCTCTCTTCAGACGATTACAATAATTTTTTTTTTCTTAAACAAGTCTTTTCAATAATAGACATTTAAGTTACAAATAATATTTATAAAAGGCTATAATATATTTTTTTTTTCCAAAGTTGTATTACTTCGTATCATTAATACTCAAATGATGAATACAATTTTTTCAACAAAAAAAAAAAATGATGAATACAATTAGGAACTATGTCAAAAACTGTGAGCAACTTATTGATTTGTCTTTTTTACAAATTGTATCAAGTAGTTTGGATAGTGAGAGATGATGCCTCTATAAAGTTGTCTTATTTACTTTATCTACAACTACCTTACAATCCATTTCAAACTGGCTGTGCAACGAGCCTTGTTCAGATAACCAATGCAAAGCCTCGAGTAAACCAAGTACTTCCCCTTCAAAGACAGGAAGGCTTTGCTGCAAGGAAGGGCTCGGATCTAGCAGAAAGAAATCATGTAGGCACCCCTAACAAAGTAGTTTCCATCAATCTCTGAGGCCCAGATCCTCTCATCTAGCCACATCACCATTGATCACCACAGAGTAATTGACCATCTGCACACACATCACATAGACCACCCCACCCACTTGGGGATGAAGCCTAGCTTAAGCATAATATCCTTTAGAAAGTGCCATTCCATCCTATAATACAACATTGTCTAGAATCGGTCTACCAGGGACAAAGCTTGATTGCTCATGAGACACACATTTACCAATAACTTCACGGAGGCGATTAGCAAGAGCCTTGGAAATGATCTTATATAGAACGTTACACAACGAAATCGGGCAAAGATCCTTCATAGATTGAGGCCAATCACACTTCAGAACCAAAACTATAATGATGTCATTATAGTTCCAAGTAAGTCCCCTGTCTCCAGCCATTTCACACACTCGGTAAGCACATCCGGACCACAAAGCTCCCAAAACTTCCGGTAGAAGGCTGGGTTTAAACCATCTGATCCCGACTATTTGTTAGGGTCCATATCCATGAGAGCAGCTCTTAGCTCATTCAAAGTTAAAGGGGCAGTGAGGAACTCATTATCCTTATAACTAATTCTCTCCACTGCACCATTGTTGCTATCTTGACTCCACCAAATCCTTAAGTTCATACTAAGATTCCATGAAAGAGCCATAATCTCTCTACAACTGCAGAATAGTATTTCTCTTCTTCCTGATTGTAGCAGAAGCATGGAAAAACTTGGTGTTTTGTCACCATCCTTCAACCAAAACACTTTTGCTCTCTCCTTCCAAAACCCCTCCTCCTGAACCAGCAGCTTAATCATCTCCTTCTTACGTAGCTCGCACTTAGAAATAGAGTCCGAATCTCCCCCCTAACTCTGTATATCTCCAAATCCCTCTTGCAATTTTCAGTATTCTTTATAAATTTGGATTGCCGATTACGCCCCCAATGATGCAGATTAATAACACAGTTTCCCAGCTTTGTACTGATATCACTATGGTGAAAAGATAGCCCTCCAGCAATATATCAATTAAACCACAATCTCGCACCGACTTCCTGAACCCCTACATCAACCAATTTGGGTGATAAAACTATAATATATATATATTTTATTATTTTTTTCTTTTTAATATGATCACATTAACAATGTGTTTTTGAAAAAAATTCACCAAACAAAAATTAAATTTGTAAAATCATCAATACCATTGATATAGTTAAAATTGCTGTTGACGTTGTCAAGACTACCATTATAACCATCGTCTTGATCACTATTGTCATCACCATCATAATCGCTATTACTTTCCCTGTCATGACTGACGTTACAATCGTCACCGTCAATGAAAGTGGTGACGACAATAATAGACAAGATGGTGACTACAATGATGGTTAAATCGATTTGGTCTTAGGTGACAACCACAATAGTAGTAATTTTGTAGATTTAATATTTAATTAAATAATTTTTTAGAGATATTTTTTTTATATTACCTTTGAATTTGAATTTGAATTTTAAAATATTTAAGGCTAATCTTTTTAATAAATTACATAAATATTTTTTTAATTTGTGTTGATTTAAATGAAAAATTAATAACTTTTTTATCAAAATTTTTTAGTATACATTACTAATTCAATTTTACTTAAACAAAAATAGGTATATGATTATTAACATATCCCTTCTCAAAAACTTAAAATCTATTTTAATTTTTATAAAGTAATTTAAATTACTTTAATCTTTTGACTTGAGTTTACGTATCATATATTTCTACTTTATCTCCTCTTGAGATTGAAAAGCGTTGTTGATTTATGTAAAACAAATTCTTTTATTTCTTAAAAAAATAAAATTATTATTATTTTTCTATTATTAAGTGACACTCGTTATTTACATGTATAACATAAGGTCAAGTGTTTATTTTTTTTTAATAATATAGTATTAATACAAAATAATTCATATTAAAAGTATTAAAATCTCAAGATTAAAGAGCACAATGCAATATCACTTATATTATAATTGTTGATAGATAAGTGTTTATTCTTGACATTTTTGTTTTTATCATATCCATAAAATATGATTTATCCACCTTAAAATAGTTCCTAGAGAGAATATTTTCTATAGAAAATTAAAATAAAATTCACTTGTTTATAAGAATCAAAACCATAATTCACTTACTTTTTATGGGACTAAAATTAAAATTTACATATTTATGTATTATAAATTTTAACTACAATATAAATTATATATTTAAAATATTTATTTATCATAAATTCAACAAAGTTTATTTATATAAAATAGTCATTTATCTTAGTATCTTGCTATATTAAGAATACTTCAATTGTTTAAACACGGTAGACTGTGGAGTACATGGATTTCTTCTAAATAATAATAATAATGATAAAAAAAAAAAAACGAGTTTGATTCCGATGAATTAAAAAAAAAATCTAAAAAAAAAGAGAGGATAAAATCCAATAATGGACGTAAAATTCACCTAACTACATCACATCAGACGCTGCAATAGAAGGAGAGAGAGAGAGAGAGCATCAGAGACCAAAATCACGAATCTCATTCCTTCTTCTGCGTCGCTCGCGTTGGTGATCCTTCTCTCTTCTCGCTGCTCTCGCTGAGTGAGTGAGTGAGTCACCAATGCCTGCTCAGAAGCGTTCCTTCCCCGACTCTCCTCACGATCACCACCGTCACCCCAAACACCACCACGAAGAAGAACCAAGAACAGAAGAAGAAGAAGAACAACAACGCGAAGAAGAAGAAGAAGAAGATGATGATAATAATAACAAATCCGATGGTTCGTTCAGCTTTATTTATATTTCCCTTCCTTCTATCTTCTTCTTCTCACTTAATTTCCTTCTTTCTATTCTCAGATTCTCTCCACGCCGCGTCCTCTCCCTCCGACGACAAATCCGAGTACTCTCTCTCTCTAACTCGCTTCATTTACGCATTACTTACGAGCTTCTACTTTCGATGTCGCCGTTTTGATCCAGCTCGTGTCGTTCGAGCGAGCCACAACGCACGCGGTTTCCGAATTCCCCCGATTTGATTCGTTATCGGTCGTTTGCATGCTTCGATTTACGTCTCCTTCGTGCTTCTGCGACGTCTTCGTTTTTATTCGTGGCGTAGGTTTTGAATCGTAACTGTTTTCGCTTAGCGACGTTAATTAGTTAGCACCGAAGATCTCGTTCGAACTTCGAAGTGGTTTTGGACTGTGTTTTTCTATCTTGAACAGATTATTACTTGTCAGTTTTGCGATAAGGTTTGGATTCATTATTAAACAACATCATAAAAAAAAGTGGTTATAGTTGAATATATAGGGGATTGTTTATTGCTTGTTCATATCATCGGCTATCGTAGGTTATATTATACAGTTCAGGTTTATGATGCCCATAGATTTTACTACGAACAATTGCATGGTGATTTTATTACGCTAATGTTTTTAGTTGGAAAATGAATCAACGCATGGATCCATCCATCCACGAGTTATTGTGTGTTTCAAATTATGAGGGTGGATTTCGTGTTGCATGCTTAGATTGGAAGTGGTGATTCAGAATTTCATGGCGCTGTCTGTGGTTGATGACGTAAATGAGATGCAGGAATATATCATTATCTGCATCTAAAATTAGGTTTTAGTTTTCATAAATTCTTTGTTGCAATGAGGTCAGTTTTGTCCTAATACAGAATTACAGATGTATTAATTAAAATAACAAAGGTAATGCTGTCATTTCCATTTTGGGTTGGAAGCATAGATATGTTCGTTTGAATTTAAAGTTTGTGTCCATTAAGGACTTGTTATAAAAGTGCATTCAATATTTGGAATTCTTTAGTCATAATTGTTATCATTCTTCAAAGGATTGCATCGTTTTTTTTTTTTTTTAAAGAAAAAAGAAGGGTGAAAATGTTGCTGATAATTTAAAATAAGAAACAAATCAAATATTTCAAATGAAAAAAATTGACACCGTGGGTATCTGCAAGTCTGCAACTTAAGTTTGAAAACTGCATTTCTGCCCCTTTCTGGCTTTTTAAGTGGCTATGCCTAGTGTTCATGATTTTTTTTCTTACAATCATATAGAAAGTAAGGCAGTGGGAGACTGGGAGTGCCCAGTATCTAGTAGTATTAACTACAATTAAACTATTAAAAGCTGCTGAATTTACTATTTCACTACTAGCTATAGACTGCATTATTTAGATTTCAGATTTGGAATGTTAATATTGTTTTACCTATTAAGAGTATATAAATAAAAGCTAATCCTCTTGCTTTGTTTACAGGTATGTGTTTGTAGAACTTCTGGAAATACGCAAAGAAGTTCAATGTCCAATTTGCCTTGGTATGTGCTTGTTTTTTCTGGTCTGATAGTTATTGGCACAACTCTTCAATTCAATTAGATATGTGCGGATTTTTTTATTGCTACTGTTGGCGCAAAGAAGGCCACTAGAGGCATCGGTGATGAAACTAGATTGCATAGTTTAGCCTTGTGAAAAAGGGGTAGAAGGAGATTAACAAGAACATTGGAGAATATTATCAAAAAGGAATCTCAGGTGAACCTGAGAATTTGTTTTTTGACTGATACCAATGGTGTTATGTAATGTATGTAGCTGACCTCATCTTGTGGGATAAAGCTATTATTATTGTTGCTATTGTTGGTGCATCATGCTAATCTCACATTCCATATATTCCATTATACTTCTACTTAATTGGAAACCATATGTTTCCCAATCATTTCTCCACAACTGCTGTATCATTTATTTCCTCTCTTGACCCTCACAAATAGGATGGTATCATCTACAAAAAATCATGCATTGTAACATTGCCTCTTGGATATGCTCGTTATAAGCACATCTAAAACCAAGGTAAAATGAGGATCAAAGTTGACCCGTGTTGTATAGTTTAAAGAATAGATAGATCAGTATGCAAGCCTGAACAAACTTTTTCTCTCAACACACTATTTCAACGTGTCTGGGTTTGGATAGAAAAAAAAACTTTATATGATAAAGCTTTTTTTATGCTATGTTTGGTTGGGTGGAAAGAAAGTGAGGAAGGAGAGGAAAGTTTGAATTGAAGAGGACAGATGAATCTTGATGATGATGAAACTCAGGGGGATTGGAAACACCAACATAAATTCCATTCGTCTCATTTACATGTGGTTTAGTTGTTTTGGGTGTCTTTCATTCCAAATCACTTTGTAGTAGAATTGCTTCCTAGTGCCACTGTACTACAGTTTCTGTCTCTTTCAAATCTCCCTTTCCAAGATGCAAATATCTATTCAGTGATTTAAACAGTACCCTGGAGCATTTTATACAAAACCAAAAGGTGTGGATTCCTCGCTAGTAGAGTATATATGATGGTAGCTCAGTTTATTCACACCGTGTGCACACTGAAGTGTCAGCGACACTGCAATTCTGTTATAGCTGAATATGTATAAGAGTGTTATAGAGTTCATTAAGAAGTTAGTGATTGGTTGGTCAGTTAGAAAAGGCATCTGTCTGCTTGTAACAGCTCCTATATATCATATGTACAAGAACCACAGAAGTTCTTTACCAATCATAACAACAATTTGCAATGATCATTCTCTCTCTTGATTCTTTGTTTTCTCTTGCTTTCTATCATTTTCTCTGCAACCAAAATCTCTAATTTTGTATCATGCAAGAGCTTGTTTGGACCCTGAGCCATGTCTTCACCATCAAATTTGTTTCAAACCTCAGCTGAGTTCATGTCCTTCCTGAGTTCTTGCTTCTGGATCTGTGACTTTGTCTTACACCATTGTTGTGGTTTGTCTTGATGAGAATAATTTTCTGATTTTGAAGCAGCCAATTGATGCGGTGATCATGGGTCACTGATTATGATGATTGGTTGTCAATTATGATATTCATTTGTAGTTTGCTTCAGTGGTGGATCGTGATCTTGGCTGACTCAGCGATGCACATCTTATTTGGGAGCAGCAAGATCAGCTTTCATTCTCATGGCTTCTGCTGTCACCATCTAATTCTCTAGTCAAGTGTGTCATTTGGGTGTGTGCACTTGTGGCAAGCTGTGCAAGGAGATTCACTGCTTCAATTCACAGATGTGTGTAATTTCAGTGGGAGCTTCAAAACATGAAAGAAAGGATCTCAATATATCTAAGAATATTTGCTATGCATCAAGGCTTTGGAACCATGTTGAAACTAGAAACCCTGTTTGTTACATAAAATATAAGAGAGTGATTATCGTTGCAGCAGCTCAAGTTTATGAGTGATTAAATGAGCTCTTATTTGTGATTAAATCTATCTTTTGAAACGCATATAACTGCTGAGTCATGATTTTAAAATTAAAATTCCCAAAGATTCAAGATCTCGATATTACTTGAATAGATAAAAAATTGGAAATGTGTTTTTAGAAACTAGGCAACTAGTTTGTTTGATGTATGCAATTTTATATAGTTTTTCACTGTAGATCTAGTGTTTGTATGTCAACCATAATGTGTCTGCTCATTGTTTTTTTGCATCTAGAATCTCAATTATGGTTTTACAAAGTAGTGCTGGATTTTCTCCTTGAAGGAATTGTTTTAAATCTGCAACTCATGTTATGCTTGAGTTTTAACAAACATCCTGTCTGGTTGAGATATAACCAAGTATTCCTGATGCTTAATCAAACAGGTATTATTAAGAAAACACGAACTGTCATGGAATGCTTGCACCGATTTTGCAGGGAATGCATTGACAAGTCGATGCGACTAGGGTAGGTCACATGAAGCTATTCAATCTTTTTCTTTTTTCTCTTTTATTTAATTAATATGGTCCTGATAATTGTTAACTAGGTCTTCATCTTGCTTATTTTTGTGTTTATCAGAAAACCATAGTTGTAATGTCTATGTGCAGCTAGATTTATCATTTATGTATAATCTCAGGAACAATGAATGCCCTGCTTGTCGCACGCACTGTGCCAGTCGTCGTTCTTTGAGAGATGATCCAAACTATGATGCCTTAATTGCAGCTTTATATCCGGATATTGAGAAGTACGAGGAAGAGGTATAAATTCACTTGTTTTGTACTTAATATTTAACTGAGCTGACATAAACTTTCACAATATTTAACTACTTATACCACACTTGCTGCAGGAGCTTGAATTCCGTGAGGAAGACAAGAACCGCAATAAGCAGGTGAATGTTTCTTGATTTAACATTTTTAATTATGCTTCAACTTTCAGATGTATCATGTGTATAATAGTCTCATCGGTAAGGAAGGTTCATCATGGATGTGTTATTAACTGTATATCACACTCCTGGGGTATGAAGGCTCAAATCATAGCCTTTACAGGGAAAGTTCATAGAGCAGGTGTTGATGAATTTTTCTTTCTTTTTTCTTAAAAGCTGATTTGTTGACTATCTGTGTGGCTAGTCAACACCTGAATTCCCATTCATCAATTTATATTTACTTTCTGCTCAGTGTTATCCTTATTAATTTTTAATATTTTCAGTGGTCAACATTCTCTAAATTATCATATCTTAGGATGTTCAAGAGTACTTTTGTTCCTGGCTTGTTATGTAATAGCTTTTCTGACAGATTCAGGCTTCAATTGCAAAAGTTGTTCAACGACAATCTGAAGCACTGGTTAAGAGACGTAGAGATACACCAGGTTCATTTGTGACAAGATCACAGCGCAATCAACGGAATGTTCTCACTAGGAGACAAAACCAAGTGATAGATAATCAAGGATCTGAAGATAACGAGGAGGAAAATGACAATAATGAAAAAGACTCATCTTCTGCGGATGAGCGATGTACAGAAATCAGGCAGAGAAGGCGTAAGAGGCGGACCAGAGGTCGCCCTGCTCAGCCCTCATCATCAACAGCAAGTCCTGATGGTGGATGCATTGAAAGTGACTTGGATATAAGTCGAGAAAATCGAGGAATTTCTTCTAGACCGTCAAAACCTCAAAAGCTAACTTGGGGAAGGGGTGGTTTTAGGAGTCACACACGGCATGGAAGTGGCAATGGTAGCAATAGCAAAAGTTCCCGCAGTAGTCGCGTGGCTAAGTTAGTTGATTATCTCCGTAGCTTGAAGGAAAACACTGATGAGGTATAGGTTACTGCTGAATCGTTATTTAATGGTGAATATGTTCCAGTTCAGTTCAATTCATAGATGCTATATTTATCTTTGCAGTTAGATGTCCATCTCATTCTTTTGTCTTTAGACAAACAAAGTACACCAAGCTTGCAGCAGCCACACCTTTGTTGTCGGCCAACATTGTCTGTGAAGCACCTTTGTGAAGTGAGATTCTCTTTGATCACTTGTTTCTGGCAAAATGAAAGTTTTAGTAGTTAATTTTAATAATGTTGTGACATCAATACCTGACTTTATTGGTTCACATTTACTAGCTTAAGTTGTTGATAATTGATATCCAGGCAACCAACAAAAAGAATGCTTCTTTATTATTATGCATAAAAAACTCTTTTACATTCCTAATGATCTCTTTTGTGGATGAGCCAATTTTAAGCATGATGATGATTTTCTAATACTTGTATGAATCCTTTTTCTGCATAGTATGTTTCTGGTCAGACACCTTTGCCAGTTGAAGAAGTTGAGATATTGGCAGTTAAAGGATGCTTCAGTACAGTGTGTGACAAGTCGTCATTTGATGAAACTTCATCCTCTGTGGAGGAGCTAACTACCCTGGTTATTGATCCTAGCAAAGATGATCTGGAAACTTTGCAAGGGCATGAATCTTTGGCAGGGATTAAATCCAAATGCATATCTAAAAGGGAGCATTTGGTGAGTACCAAGAAGCAAGCGTTTTTTCCCCAATATTTATTGCTTGCTCAAGTATTGTTGACTAAGTTTTATCCTTTTTTTTTGGCTGCTTCAGATTCTGGCATACAGGCGGAAGGAATGAGCACCATTAAAGGCAGTTTTGAGATTTATGAATACCAGGACGTAATCTGTACGTACATAGGATAATTTTCAACTGCAAAACTATATATAGTTAAATAACATGAACCTCCCGAAAAACCATAGACAGTTTTGAACTTTTGATGTTTATTGATTATTGATGTCAGGACTTATTCTGTATATATACGGAAATTTTCTACTAGAAAACTATAGTGAAGTAATATGAACCTCCCGAAAGGTCATTTATATACAAGAGTCTGTTTCAACTTCCGTGTAAGTTTGGTACATTAGGCTGTGCTGTACACTGTAGTACTCTCTAAACTTTATTACAGTTTTGATTTTATTTATTTTCAATCACGCTTAACTTCAAATATCAACAACTGAGCAGAGCTTGACCTTTTGTTACATACGTAATTAACGACTTTCACTTAATAATAAAAACAAAAATAATAATTTAAAATTTTTAAGTGATAAAAATAAATATATTTCTTTTATACAAAAATCAACAAAAGCTTTTCAAGCTCTTTGTAAAAGCTGAGGAGATCAAGTAGAGAGATATCATAAGTGAACACAAGCCAAAATATTAAAGTAATTTAAAATTGACTAAAATATATTTTAAATTCAAGTAAATAATGAATTTTATTGTAGGTTCCTAATAAAAAAAAAATTTATTTTAGATTCTTGCATTACTTTTAAGTTTGTTTTGTATTAATCTATAATAAATTAATAAATTTTATTTTGAATCCCTAATATATAAATAATTTATTATTAGTTCCATTAAATATTTTTTAAATAAATAAAATTTATTAGGATCAAAACATTTTTTTTTTCTTCTTCCTTATTATCCGAACACCACCCCGTGTAAATTCAAAATGGTGCAGTTTTCGCGCTTCAACACTCAGTTTCGAGATTCCGAGTCTCACACACAATTTTAACTCAATGACCACCGCGCTCAGCTACTCACCCTCTCGTATCAAAATCGCCGTCGACGCTCACCACGATCCTCTCTTACCCTTTCTCTGGTTCCTCTCTTTCTCTCTCACGTCTTGCACGCACACACTCACTCACCCACAAAGTTTCACAATCTCATCAATTTTTTTCTGCATTTTTGTGAATTCAGGTCTATCAAGAATGCTCTAGAAGCTTCCAACGATTCCGCTCCGAATCTCAGTAACTTACTCAGACATTGCATCACTAACTTCAAGAACAATGACCGCTACCGAAACGACGTCAGATTCCTCAAGATCTGGCTCCTCTATGTAACTCTCCCTCTTTCTCTCTTTATGTGAACAAATTGTTTCGTTGATTAACAATTCAACGTGTAAATAGTGATTAAAGTAGCTAATTAAAGTGTCTTTAGCCTGTCTGGATAAAGTTCTTGATAGGCAACTATAGAAGAAGAAAATAAAAAGCAAAATGGATTAGGCCATGTTTGGATAAAAAATTTCAATAAGCACTTGTAGGAGAAGAAAATGAGAAGGAAAAATGAATTAAGTTAAAATTAGTTTATGCAGAATCTATGAATCAGCTTTTAAAGAAGTTAAATGAGAGTCTACAAATTAGCTGATGTATAAACTACTTTTAACTTAAAGGAGAAACTTAATTCATTTTACTTTTCTTGTTTTTTCTCTATATGTTTATTGAGAAATTTATTCAAACATGACCTTAAACTTCTTCCACAAGTTAAAAGCAACTTATGCTTATCAGCTTTTAGAGATGTCAGATGACAGAGTTTCTGCAAAAGTTGGAGTGCGTGTTTGGTTTGGCATGTGAAACCAGCAAACTTGAGTTTAGAGTTAGTACGTGTTTGGTTTAGCGTTGGAGAATTGATTTTGAGTTTAGAATTGATTTTAGATAGTTTTTAATATGTTTGGTTTCATGTAGTAAAAAATTTCAGAATTTATTATAGGTTCAAAATTGATTTTGAGGCGAAACAACTAATAGTAGCTTTTACGTTGGATTTAGAAATTTACATTGAAATTCTAACCAAAATCATCCAAACATAACTCACATCACTTCAAAATCAATTCTAACAAAAAGCAATTTTGCATAATTAATTTAATTCAAAATCAATTTTGTTGACACTCATCCAAACACACACTTAGTCAAATTTGATTTTAGCTTTGACCAACATGTTTGACACATCTTTCTCAATGTGAGCCAGGGAGCAAACTTGAGTTTGTGTTGATGAGTGAATAAGTTGATTTTAACATACTTCCTATTTTCTTCTTCTGTAAGTGTTTATGAAGAAGTTTATCCAAGGAAGACCTCAATGCATTTATCTTATCGATATTGCAACTAACATAGTAACTTGCTGTTGCATGCATGTGCATATGCAACAGAATCAATTATGTTGTTGGAAGTTTGGCACAGTTTACAGGCTAGGATGTGATGTGGAATGTTGTTGATTACTTGATTTGAGGAACTTTAGAAAGAGGTTAACTTGGTTCTGCTGGTATCTTTGTGCAGATGGGAGTTAGTGATGATTTTGACAGTGTTTTCAAAGAAATGCTGGACAGTAATGTATGTGCCAATAATTCTTCACTTTATGTGTGGTCTGCAAGTTTTTTTGAGTTGAAGGGAAGATTGCATGATGCTCTCACCATCTATCAGCTTGGCATTTCCAGGTTGGTTTTGTGGATATTGCCAGTTGAATAATAATGTAATTTTGACTTTATATTTGGGTCAATGTTTGATAGGAATGTGGAGCCAATTGAGTGGTTGAAGAAGGCACAGACTTTATTCATCAATAGAATTTCTGAAATACAGAATGCTGCTTCAATTCAGAAGGTATGCATATTGGAAGATTCCCTTACAATTAAAAAACAAATTCTGTATACCATTATTCTTTATGGTCTCTGTCTCGTGTCAGTTCAATTTTGACTTTCGAGATTTCTAATCACTAATTTAAGAAATCGTATATAATATCTGAGTTCAGGTAGATGATGAAGAATCCAAGAAATTGGAAAATAATGACATTAATCCTTGGGGCACCTCCACCATGGAAAGCTTATTAAAGAAGATATATCCTTTAATTATGAAATTTAATGTGAGATGTTTTAATCCTTTGTTATCTGCCTTGATTTAACACATCTGACAAAGATTCAGTTCCCTTATGCTTCTTTAAATACGTTTCAGGGGTATCGTTCAAGCACTAAACCATACACAGGAAAGGTGGCTTTATCTACGTTGAAGAATTCATCAAGAAATAAAGTTATAGAGATAGGTTATACACTGTTTAGTCTTATCATATTTATTATCCGAAATCTGACTATCTTAGTAAAACACCATTTTGGTTCCTGAAAAATGAAAATCACCATTTTTGTCCTTGAAAGATGATAAAAATAAAACAATTTAGGACCTGTTTGAAATTTGAAAGGCTATTCAGTTTTTGTTTTTAAAAATTATTTCTAAAACTATTTTTTAGAACAGTTTTTTAAAAGAGAAAATTCTTTTGGTATTTAAAAATTACTACCAGAGAAAATAAATTTAGAAGATGTGGGACTTGTGTGTGAGAAAGATATGAGAGTGATATGAGAAAGATAAAATGAAAGATGTGAGACTTGTATGCAAAATTATTAGTAAAAGATTTGCAAAAGATGTGGGATTCTATGAAAAGAAAAAATAAAAGATGTGGGACTTTATGAAATGAGAAAAGAGAAAAGCAAAGCACAAAAAAACTGTTTTGGTTTTTTAGTTTTAAAAACTAAAATAGAAAACAGTTTTTAAAAATTGATTAACCAAACAAATTTTATAGTTTTATAATTTTTAAAAATCGAAAACTGTTTTTAAAAACTGAAATCAAACGTGCCTTAGTCTTTTTTTTTTAACATTAATTCAGCCTAGAAAGGGACGCGATATATATTGATTGACAATTTCATCTTTCAGGGACAAAAATGATAATTTCTATCTTATAGGGACTAATATGACCGACCCCAAATTTTTCAAGAACCAAAATGATGTTTCACTTGAATTTTGAATGTAGCTTTGTCTGACTGCTTTCCAGCTTTCTGCATATGGAAGATCATCCTGAAGAGTCCATTTTTATATGAATTTACTTGCTTATGTTTTCTTCTGTCTACCTGTGTTTATCAAGGATTTGAAACACTAACATTAGGAGTAAACTGATACGTGGATTAGTTAGGAATCCAGTGCTCCCCCCCCAAAAGAAAAAATTATGAAATAAAACTACTTGTCATTACTCATTTCCTTTTAATGTTTTACACAAAACGGTATGAATAGCACTTAGATCCTGCCACTAAAACTTTCTCTTGCAATGATAGATGTATATAATATATATTTATTTAATAAATATGTAACATAACTTCAAGTGTATGCTCAATTGAATTTATATTTTGTAAATATTATGGGCTGGATAACTTGTTTTGGGTTCAACAGTTCACTACTTTAATATCTTATAATCACTTTGTGTTGCCAGTCTATCGTTATCCGATCATGTAACAGTTGGCTTTATTTATCAGCCTATGGGCTATCTTTCTTGAATTTGAATTTGAATTGAATTCATTACATCTCCCCAGTATTATTAGTTTTTTTTTTAGATAATCATGTTTCAGAATGGTTTATACTAGAACTAGGTTTACTTATTTCTCTATAAGTTGCTTCCTCATATGTGGGCTTCAATTTGTTTTACTAACGGCACTATTGCTCTTTGTCCTTATCATGACATTAAAGGTGGAATGAAGTACCATATAAAGGGCTGTGCTGGACAGGGTGGTTTTGCCCAAGTATATAAGGCTAATGTCGACAGTGATCCTGACAGTGTTGTTGCACTAAAGGTGATGATGCCCTTTCAAATCATTTTTCTCTGAAACGTAGACCTAGTGTCTCATTGATTAGATTGAATTTTGAAACTTAAATGGCAGATACAAAAACCAGCTTTCCCTTGGGAATTTTACATTTATCGTCAGCTTGATAAGCGCATCTCAGATAGAGAGGTATGCTGTTATCAACTATACTATCAACCTTCCTTTTCTGTGAACATCTGCTAATTCTGAATTTTACTTTATCAGAGGTCAAGTTATGGTTTTGCTCACCGAATTCATCTGTATTCTGACTGTAGTATACTCATCTGTGACTATTTAGCTAATGGGACACTACAGGTCAGTTATTTTATTTCCTTTGATTTTCCTTATTATCTTCAATATCCTTTGGTATTAATGTTCAACTGAAAATACTATGCAGGATGTGATAAACTCATATGTGGTCATAGGAAAATCCATGGAAGAAGTGTTATGCATTTATTACACAATGGAAATGTTAAATATGATTGACACTTTGCATGGTGTTGGCTTGATTCATGGTGATTTCAAGCCTGATAATCTGCTAATTCGCTATGCCAGGTAAATTTAAGCATCTGTTGCAGTTCATGCTCATGTGGCTTATTTTAACAAACTTCATGCTCATACAATCAGAATTCTTATACTTCAAAACTTTCCCTTTCTTTTCAAGTTATCCATTTGTACCTTTCTTTCATTCCTTGTTTTTTTGTATCTTGCAAGACTGTAGTTGTAAAGTTGTTTCCCCATTCATAATTTGAGGGTATGGTTAATTTATCTATTATCTAAAAGTAGAGATATTTTCAACCCATTGTTTGCATCCTGGTTATTTTATACTCAGGTATCTATTACCTAAGGACATACGGACTGAAAATTAAAAGCATCATCAATTAATCATATATACATGCCTTGCCATAGTTACTGACAGAACCTGATTGCAAATGCTTGACAGATGTTTTTTTAACAAGCATTGTATGATGTGCAATGCATAGCCATGCATTGTCTCATGTTGCTTACATGATTTGCATTTGTGGATGGTGCTAATTATAAGAGAAGGTTTTTGAATATGAAACCTTAAATGAATATTATTAATTAATGAGAGTTCCAATTTATAAAGCACATAAACTAACAATAATTCAAATGTACTTATTGATGTATTCAACAATAAACAGAATAGTAAAATAACAACTAACAAGATAATAAAATAACAAGATAACAATATTATGAATTTGAAATTGTAACAGTGATTGATATCTAATACGCCCTCACAAGTGAAAGGTGTGTCTAGTAGTTTGAACTTGACAGTTAAGTCCTTGAATTGTGCCGTAGGGAGTGTGACTTTGTGAGAAGATCCGTCACTTAAGTTTGGTGAGGATGTCCTCCAATTGATCCTGGTGAAGTCGGAGAATATTGTTTGAAAGAAAAAAGCTAGAATGAACATTAGCCAGATAAATCAAGTTTCGACGATAAGAATGATAAATGTTTAACCATCCATGGCAGATGTTTGACACATCTCTTCACCACCATGGAGAGAAACAAATGTGCTTAACCACCTAAGAGAGGCAGAAGCAAATCAATGGCAAATGTTTGACACATATCTTAAACCACCATGGAGAGAAACAAATGTGCTTAATCATCTAAGAGAGGTAGAAGCAAATCAATGTCTTCTTGTACTAGAAGTTAGTATAAGACACGGTGAGGCACTTTTTGTGCCATCCACAGATCCGACGAGGTCGTGATTGTACATTAGTGGTAGGGTCACTAGAGAAATTGTTGTTGGAGCGCCGGTAGTGATGGTGGCGGAGGACAGTAACAGCGAAGAAAAAAAAAATCATTAAAGGAAGAGAGGATCACTGGAAGCGAAGAGAGGTTGTGGAAGTCCACCGGGGACAACACGATTTCCCTTATCCCCTCAACCAGACTAGGGATCGATATTTGTTGTTAAGCTAAAAGCTCTAATACCATATAAGAGAAGGTTTTTGAATATGAAACCTTAAGTGAATATTATTACTGAATGAAAGTTCCAATTTATAAAGCACATAAACTAGTAACAATAATTCAAATGTACCTATTGATGTGCTCAACAATAAACAGAATAATAAAATAACAACTAACAAGATATAAAATAACAAGATAATATTATAAATTTGAAATTGTAACAGTGATTGGTATCTAATACTAATTACATTTGTTGCTATTTTCAGGGGTGACCTTACAGAAGATGGGTTCTTGAACCGAAGTGGTACATGGTGTGATCAGGTCAGTTTTTCTCGGATGATATAATAAGATCTTTGTTTTGTTGGTTTCATTAATAGACAGTACATATTGTTTTATCTTGCAGGGTCTTTGCCTTGTTGACTGGGGAAGAGGGATTGATCTGCATCTCTTTCCAGATCAAACACTATTTAAGGGAGATTGCAGAACTTCTGGTTTTCGCTGCATTGAGATGCTAGAGGATAAGCCGTGGAAATTTCAGGCAAGTTACCTCTTAAATTACACTACAAATGCAATGGAACTCATTATTTACTGCCTTTTGAGTTTCCTTTTTCTATCACCTGCCAACAGGTAGATGCATATGGTCTTTGTGCTATTGTCCATTTGATGTTGCATAATTCCTATATGGAAGTCGTCAAAAAGGAACAATCTGATGGGGGCTACGTGTATCTTCCAAAGCTACCCTTTAAACGGTATGTTCCTGGTGTTATATTGTATGCAATTGCTGCTTTTGTTTAGCACTGCGATTTGTTATCAAGGGATCGTTGTATGAAATTTGTCTCTTTCAGTTTCTTGGTCACTAAAGTCAATTTGGAAAAACTTAAAGCCACAATGGAAGTGCTTTTCACCCTTCCTTTTTCATTCTGATATTTTGCTTGTTGAATACAACAGTTACTGGAACATCGAGCTCTGGAAGACTTTCTTCACTAAGATGCTAAACCGATACCCCCATGATGATGATAGGAGTTTGCTGCAGGACTTGAAGAAGCCCTTCCAAGACTACATGAGCTCCAATCCACAGCTTATAAAGAAACTAAAGGAGTTACTCTCAAAGCAAAGGGCTTCCTTGTGCTCCGCTTAATGTTTTAAGATCACTACACCTCCACTTTTGTTTTAACCTTCTTGCAGCTACTAAGGTAGTGAAGTAAACAAATGCACAATACAACCAATCATGCACAGATTAGAAGGCTTTAATTAGGGAAAAGACAAAGTTTTAGTGAGTTAAGATCATAATGCAGTTCAAATTAAATAAAGGGTGGATACACTCTTATTTATCCACTATAGAGACAAGCTCTGTGTATTAGCCTCTGTAATTCTAATTCTATTTTTTTTCCCCTTGTCTTCTGTAGTTTGAATTAAGGTAAGAAATTTGACCTTTTTAAGTAATGGTGTACATACATGTGCAAATGTAGAGTGTTGTAAGAAGGTGTATGACAGTTGCATATGCCATTATGTTCCTTGTCTAGGCCATGTATCATGTTCAAAACTTCAAATCATCTATGAAGTTCTGAGTTCTTTTAAATCTCGTGTATATTTGGTTGAGTTTTATAATACATGGTTTCTTTTCACGTACGCTATGGTGCTAGATGGAATTTACATAATTTATTACTGGACAGAGTTTTGAGGAGGTTCTTCAGACACAATGAAGTTTCAATTATTGCCTCTTCTAAAGCTTACATCAGAATCGATTTTTTGCTTCCCCTCAGCATTTTATGGATATGGACCAATTCAGCACGTCAACTGAATTTTTTTTTTACATAAAAGTAGTGCACCAAGTGAGATCACTTTTTTTTTTTTTTTTTTCAAAAAATACTTCTTTAGAATCAGTATTTTTTTTTTACACTTTTAGACCAATTGACCCATAATGTTGACTGCACTGCTTATGTGCTCTCGATATATTGCAGTTGACGCTCAATGATTAAGCATTATATAAGGAAAATATCATTTTTTTTAAACATATTTTTATATAAATTGAAATGATAGAAGACATATCTAAAAAAAACGTTAGAAGACATTTACGAACATAATTATCTGAATCTATCAATTGTTTATATGTTCAAGTATACAATACTTTTATAAAATCAAAATATATTAAAAAAATATAAGAAAATATAAAATTGTAAATTATGACCTTACACTGATTGTATTGTATATTAAATAAAAAATACCCTTACATCCCCACGGACAAGGTTAATATTAATAACAAAAGGTTTATGCTAAATATTTGGAAATGTTTTTCTTTTTCTCTTGTTTTTATTTATTTATTATTATTATTATTAGGGGTTTACGAATTACGATACTACTACTCATTGGAGAAGTATACATACAAAATATTGCGGGAGGATGTCGGGCGCAGACGCCCCTCGGTGTCTGAAGAAGACAAAAGGAAAATAGCGGGGGGCAAATCTGTCATTACATTTAAAACCCTAGTGTCCTCCTCGAGTCCTCGTTCGGTGCTCCCATTTATAATAGTCTCACAATTCTTTCATTCTCCTCTCTCACGATCTCAACGAAGGCATCTGTTCAAGTATTCACCTTTTCATCTTTCATTCTCGGCACTTCCTTCTTTTCTTCTCAATGTTTTTTTTTTTTTTTTACTTTTTCCATTTTCTGTGTTTATTCTTAATTTTTGTTCTGTAGTTAGTTCCTCTCTTTGAATTTTAGTTGGATTTGATTTTCTATCTGATCTTCTCTTTGAACAGAGAGAGTGAAGCGAAATTGGAGAAGTAGAATGAGTTTGTGATTTGTGAGAGTGAGAGTAAGAGTGAGATCAACTGTTCTAGAATTTTGTAGTGTTGCTTGCTTTATGCTTACTGCTTAGTCAGATACTCGCATTCTTCTACCTTTGAACTTCAAGGATTTTATAGATTACATTTTTAATTAGTGATGTTGGATTCATGTATGCTTAGGTTAAGTTTACGAAGTATTTTCCCGTATTTGTATAATTTGTGTATTTGTATTTTTGGATTAAGTTTATGAAGTTTTTTGTATGAAGTGTTTGATTGATAAAAGGATACCTGATAGTGAATTTCACTTATCTGTATTTACAGTGTCCCTTCGTACATTCAATATATCTGTACATTTCGTGAATGATTTGTAAAGCATTTTTTTGTGAATATGTGTTTAATTTTAATCGGGGTTGTCAAGTGTGTATTGTGCTAGATTTCGGGTGTATAATGATTCAAATGCATTTGATTTTCTTTCAAAAGTGGTGTTTCAGTAAGGTTTTATTTCAACTCTGGTGTTGTTGAATCTATGGCTTATTATTGTTATGGATGAATGTCCGCAGGTCACCATCTAGACTGTAATCATGGCTGATGGACCGCAGCATCCATCAGTTGTTCAGAAGCTAGCTGGGCAGTCTTACCTGGTGTCCAGGCTTAGCCCCAACTTTAACTCTAGGAATCATTCTGCATCTGGTTCTTACTTCAATGGGGGAATGTACTCTTCTGGGTTGGCTAATGTGTCGCCCGTCTCTCCCATTACTGTGCATGCTCCTGCAGAGAAAGGAGTGAGTGGATTTCTAGTGGATTTTCTGATGGGTGGAGTGTCTGCTGCTGTGTCGAAGACAGCTGCTGCTCCTATTGAGAGAGTCAAATTGCTCATCCAAAATCAGGATGAAATGCTCAAAAGCGGTCGGTTATCTGAGCCATATAAGGGAATTGGTGATTGTTTTGCTCGAACCATGAAGGATGAGGGTGTGATTGCTCTTTGGAGAGGCAATACTGCTAATGTTATCAGATACTTCCCTACTCAGGTGATAATCTAACTTGTGTGTAGATTTTGAAGAGTTCTACTGATGGATGCCTTCGTTATATTTTTGCCTATAGAAGTTATAATGTGGTAGCAGTTATTTTGTCAAAAGTAGAGGCACTGTTAGAACTAGAAGTTATACCTACATTGTTAAAACATGTGACATCTGAATTTATTGTTTTGACTGTCATTTTTTTGACAACGCTTGCTTGTTCTTTTACATTGCCTATTTGCCTGTATTTCTTTGTATGGCACACATAAATCATTTTTATCATAAGATTTTCTTATAGATCTTTGCATTGTCACATCTTTACTGAAGTCCATATGCAATATAATGACTGTTCATTGGTTATCTCTTTTAGCTGTCAGTCCTGTTGCATTTGCTTATATTTTGGAAGGGAAAGGATTTTAGATAATATCTAGTCATAGCTTTCTTGCCGTTTACATCCCTCAGCAAAGGAGAAACTTTATCTGTTTTATTGGATAATGAATGCATTTGACTATTGGTTTTGGAGTTTATCTATATCATTTCTGTAATTTCTAATGTACTCCATTTCCTTCCAGGCTCTGAACTTTGCTTTTAAGGATTACTTCAAGAGGCTTTTCAACTTTAAAAAGGACAAAGATGGCTACTGGAAGTGGTTTGCTGGGAATTTGGCATCTGGTGGGGCTGCTGGGGCTTCTTCCCTCTTATTTGTCTATTCTTTGGATTATGCCCGTACTCGTTTAGCAAACGATGCAAAGGCTGCAAAGAAGGGTGGTGAGAGGCAGTTTAATGGCTTGGTTGACGTTTACAGGAAAACCATTAATTCTGATGGCGTTGCTGGCCTTTATCGTGGGTTCAACATCTCATGCATTGGAATTATAGTGTATCGTGGTCTTTACTTTGGAATGTATGATTCTCTGAAACCAGTACTTTTGGTTGGTGATATGCAGGTATGTACAAATTTGAATCTGAAATATGGTATTATTTAATTTGTATTTTGTTAAGCTAATATCATTCATCTTTGGCTCATTTCACTTTGTATTTATGTTTGTTAAGGATTATTTTGTTTAATATAATGATAAAGAATTAGTTTGAATATGTCAGCTATGAATAATTGTTAAGTTTGTCACCTTGAAGCTTTTGTACGGATTTTGCATAGTTTAAAAATGATACCATTTAGAATAGTCTTGATTTATTAATGTATTTGACAATTGTGAGCATATTTGCATCTTGTCAACTACATTTAATAATACATATTTTCTTGATTTATTTTTATATTTACTTATCATGGCACTCTTCTTGTTAACAGGATAGTTTCTTTGCTAGTTTCCTTTTGGGGTGGGGAATCACAATTGGTGCTGGTTTGGCTTCTTATCCCATTGACACTGTGCGTAGAAGGATGATGATGACTTCTGGAGAAGCTGTGAAGTACAGGAGCTCTTTGCATGCATTCCAAACAATTGTTGCAAATGAGGGTGCCAAGTCACTCTTCAAAGGTGCTGGTGCAAACATATTGCGTGCTGTTGCAGGTGCTGGGGTTCTTGCTGGTTATGACAAGCTGCAGCTCATTTTGTTTGGAAAGAAATACGGATCTGGCGGTGGCTAAAATGATGACGACAATTCCTGGGATAATCATGCCGATCCCCAAATATTGGTATTGATGTTTTCCCAAATTTAGGAACTTGATACATAGAAACCATAGTTTGCGAACAAGAATTTTCCTGAAGTTTGAGACCCCCCTTATCCTTTTGGTTGAAATAATTAAGACTCGTTTTGATTGCTGATGTGTGGTTGAAATGCAATTGTCTCTAGTGGAAGTTTTGTTATATTTAAGCTCTCTAGCGAAAGTTTTGTAAAATATTCAAGCTCGTTTAATGGTTATGCAAATCTTGATTATATGGTGGATGAAATGCGATCTTAATGAGTTGTCCTGTTCCATTGTCTGCCATAAATTTAGCATTCATTGCTTGTGCATTTAGTTTTCTTTTTCTTCTAAATGTTAGGTTTTTTTCATAACTAGATAATTTTTAACACACAGGATTGGCGGCACAGTGATTGAAGAATCTGTGATCAATTTTCTTTGCATGCAAATTTTGGATGGGATGAGTATAGTTATAATCAAGCTAGGAATTTTACAATCGGTGAACACGTTGGGTGCAATCAACGTATGAAAAATAAGTTACATGAAACTTAAGAGTAAGGAACTAAGAACTAAATTTTGCTATCGATACAACATGTAAACTCAAATTCAGGATTTAACTTTATCATAATTTAAATGTTATCAAGACAAGCTTGAATTTGGGATGAAAATTTATACCTCCAAACTATCCTGTCCCCCAGTATTTACATGTTAGATTTTTTTTATCAGTTAGAAAGACAATGGAATGGAATATGGATAGGGTTAGGGAGGGGCATCAAGTTATTCGTCTCCATATTCATGTTTGAGAAAAATCCATGTCCCTAAACTCTTTACTTTTATTTATAAGCTAAATTTTTATTAGATGTTGACCTGAATGGTGCATAAGAATTTCTCAAAACAAGATAAGAAAGAAAATACATGTTTTCCGCAACTATACTCATTTACTTGAGTAGCAATTTTAATTCTCTTTTTGATGTATGCTTTCCCTTTAATAAACTTTTTTTTTTATAATAAACTAATGAAATATAATTGATTATAAAAATAATAAAACAATGATATTTGATTAAAAATATATCTAACTCAATTAAAAATATATTCAATTATATTTCAAACTTTAGTTCTAAGACATATTAATACGACTTAACTCAAATATTCAAGCCAACATAATAAAGTAATAATTAATTACAACACAATTGTAAAGTTTTAACTCAAAAAAAAAAAAAAAAACATGAAACAACCTATTCATAAACACGACAACCCTATTCTCATTGTTGAGTGCTTTAAATTAGTAGGTAAAATGAGAGGATCATTCATGCTTAGATTAGTCTATGTTAAAATTACCAAATTATTAAGTCAATAAATGAAACTAACCAAGGATAAGAATGACGAGAAAAGGATGTAAGAGGATCATTCATGCTTAGATTGGTACTTGATTGTTTTGCTCTAGACCATAGGTATCTTTACTAGAGACAATTTTGTTTGAATTATCTAAGACAATTACATATACATCATTCAAATTTGAGGCCTTTAATTAAGTTGAAACAATGCTAATTAATTCACATGTTTGGTAGTGATTGGTCCTTGTTTTAAGTATGTGCAAGAGACCAAATTGATTGATACTCGTAAAAAAATCAGGAACTAAAATTACTCTTTTTTACTTGCAATACATCAAATTTATCCCAAAGATTTTAGAAACAAAGTTAATGTTTTACTCCATGATAAAATAATCAAAGTAATCACTCATTATGCATCAATAGACAATCTTCAAGCAGGAGTAGTTGCCACAGTGGACTTTGCATAATGCATATTAATTAGAGGCTAATTAATCTTCATTTAACACAAAATACTTCATCATCCCTTTGGTTTAAAGAAATCCCCTATTCTCATTAATTTCTTCTCTTGCTGTCCCTCTCTAACTCCACTCAAACTACCACGAAAATTACCTGTAAGGAGAAAAGTCCTTGTAATGCGCATGGTCAAGTGCATACAGAATCAAGAGCACTGTTGACTTTGTATATGTAAGTACAAACCGTATCTGTCACTAATGCCATCTAGAAACTCATTGGTAGAGAAATAACCTACAACCCAACATTGTTTCGCAGGTTTTAGTAACGGTTAACCGTCACTTTAACAAGTTGTTGTGATAATCTTCTATCTTTGGATCATTTCATTCCCTAATAACCATCTTGGTTTGTACTAATCTCAAACGTGAACAAGACAACATGATTAAACAAAAGACTATGCCTTCTCCTTTGAAAGTGAAATGAAAGAGACCTCTATTCGTCGAGTTTACTTTCTATATAATATCATTGTGAAAACTTTTACATCATTCACCAATCAGAAATTACGATAAGCATGACTTTCAAAATCATTATTGTCAAAGTTAACAAACTTATCTTACATTAAATTTTATGATAAAATAACGGTGCGAGTTTAATTTCTATATAATATCAATGTAAAAACTTTTACACCATTCACCAATAAAAATCAAGATAAATATGATTTTAGGGTAGTTATTGTAAAAGTCAACAAAGTTACTTTACATATGAATTTATGATAGAATGAAAATGTAAAATTTTTAGTGCATATACTTAGACTATTTTCTCTTATTCACTTGCATATATAGTGATTCACTCATTAGCCATTCATTGCCATACATACTCTCTCAAAGCAATGGCTTCTTCTGCTTATTCCTTTACCATTAGTGTGCTATTCCTCATTTTTGTGCACTTGTCATCTTTCATAAACAACCTTAATGCAAAACATACCAATAATACCAACAATCACAACCACCAACACACTCAAAATTTACCCTCAAACCCAAGGCTTCACATGGCTTTGCTTGGGCTCCAAGCATGGAAGCAAGTGATATACTCAGACCCAAATAACTTCACTTCCAACTGGGTAGGTCCTTCAGTTTGCAACTACACAGGTGTATACTGTGCTCCCTCACTTGATGACCCTGAAGTGAAAGTTGTGGCTGGCATTGACCTTAACTTTGGAGACATAGCAGGGTTCATACCCAATGAAATAGCCCTTCTCTCTGACCTTGCAGTGCTTCATCTCAGCAACAACCGTTTCTGTGGCATCCTCCCAATGTCATTCACCAACCTCACTCTACTCTATGAGCTTGACCTTAGCAACAACAGATTTGTAGGACCCTTCCCTTTGGTTGTGCTCTCCCTTCCTATCCTCAAATACCTCGACCTCCGCTACAACGAGTTCGAAGGGCCGTTGCCTCCTCAACTCTTCAACAACACAATTGATGCCATCTTTGTCAACAACAACCGCTTCACCAATACTATCCCTCCAAACTTTGGCAAAATCTCAGCTTCTGTCTTCGTCTTTGCCAACAACAAATTTGGAGGGTGTCTCCCAGAAAGCATAGTGAACTTTGCTGACACTTTGGAGGAGCTTGTGCTAATCAACACAAGCTTGTCAGGGTGCTTGCCACAGCAAGTAGGGTCTCTCTACAAACTAAGAGTGTTGGATGTGAGTTTCAATAGCATTGTTGGCCCTATACCTTATAGCCTTGCAGGGTTGTCTCACTTGGAGCAACTGAACTTGGAGCATAACATGATGAGTGGAACAGTCCCTAGTGGGGTTTGTGAGTTGCCAAACTTGGCAAACTTCACTTTCTCTTACAACTTCTTCTGTGAGGAAGAGGGTATTTGTCAGAACTTGACATCATCATCATCAAAGAGAATAGTGTTTGATGATAGAAGAAACTGTTTGCCAGGGAAGCCACTTCAGAGGAGTGAAAAGGAATGCAAGGCCAAAAATGAACACCCTGTTGATTGCTCTGAGCTTTGCTGTGTTGTTGGGAGTAATAATGTCTCTGCTGTGCCACCTCTTCTTGCAGCAATGCCTGTGTCTGCACCTCTTCTTGCACCAAGCCACACTTAAGAGCAAGCGTTTGTTTGTGTTGATATGAATAGGAAGAATAAAAGTTCAAAGTTGAGTTAGGAAATCATCTTTTGTACATATCAAAAGTGGTGTGTTAAATGTGTCTGTATTCTGTTGTTGTATCATGCGTCTTATTCCTTGTAAAGTCCATAGATGTCTCTCGTTTTGTGGAAGTACTCAAAGGAGACCACTCTATCTGGTACAACAGTTTTCTTTCATCCTATTTTAGAAAATTGTGGTTCTTTCATGTTATATGATAGATTACTTAATGGAAAAAAAGTTTGTATCCCACTGTTTTTTCTTTACACATGATATATTGAAAAATAAAGAAAAATAACTATTTCATACATATATGTATATATATAGAGATGTATACAGTGAAAATGATTTTTTTTTACTTGTGAGAATGAAAAGAATAAATATTAAAGAAAATAGGTAATGTACATTTACAATGCAACACAGTTTTTTTTTTTTTTGAACAGCAATATACATATATTTATCGGTCATTAAACTCTAAAGATTAATTATTAGATCTTATTATAAATGATCAACATTAAAATAATGAGTTATTTAGAAGTCACAATTCTCTTAAGTGACAATATAATTATAAATTTTTATCATCCAGGTTTTCACCATGGTATGTTTATCACGATTGCTACACCATTTTGTGTTTATTGGTCTGTCTTCTCCGGTCGCAAAGAGGAGTGATCAACTTTATTTAAACACTAACTTTTTTACATTTTGTAAAATTGAAATTTTATCTTTATATGGTCCCAACTCCTTTTTTTTAACATTTTGCTTTTTTAAATTTGATATCAATTTTACATAAAAAAAAAAGTAGTTTTATTTAAATTAAAAGTATATAAAACCCATGCGTGGGAAAACAAACTTGTAGTACTAATTGAAAATAAAGAGATGAACCAAAAACTCAGGATGGAAGTCAAAAGATCATCATATTGAATTTCTAATGTACATTATTGATATTGATACATAGCCAGTGAAAGATAAAGGGAGAAAAAAAAGTCTAAAATTATAACAATGCTGCATGATACAATTGTGAGAAGTATCGTATTTCAGTATTGTAGTGAAGGTGCAATTATACGGAATGTGGATTCTATCCCAACCTGCAAAGCAGAAAAAAAAAATTGAAACATGCAAACTTAACAGTTAATATGAAATCATCTTAGTGACTGCTATTGGATTCTAGATATGGCAAAGAGTAGAAGACTAAGGAATAACTGCCAAGTTCAATTTTGAACAGAATCACAAAAGTACCCTTATATTTTCACAAAAGGGAAAAAAATTATATTTCATGTTTTAAAAAGGAAAAGGAAAATAGTTATGTTCATTGTCTTTCAAAATTATGTACAAGAGCAATAGTAACATATGGAATCAGGAGGAAAAATCAAATTGCAAAATTGCTGAGATGAGGTGTCATTCTCTTGCACCAGACTAATTTAGAGTAAATAAAATAGCAATAAATGGTTTAGAGTAAATAATTTATGCATTGATAATGTTAAAGATTTTTACACTATCATTCAATCACAAACTACCATGTATGAAAAATTTATTGACTTTTACAGTAATTATCTTAAAAGTCATACTAACCATAATAGTTTCTTATTGATTAACCGTGTAAAATTATTTACATTGACAATAGAAATTAAAATCAATAATATATATCAGAAAAACAGAAATGTACATCTTCGATGCCACTAAGCATATTACCAAAATTATGTAGTTGGGCAGTGAGTTGATCCTATTGATATGAACACTGGAAATCTCTTCATGCAGGTGGAAGAGGGCGCCGGCAAGTAGGGCACTCCATCTTTATATCCATCCATCTTTGCAAACACCCAGAGTGGAAAAAATGATCACAAGGGGTCACCTGTGGAAGAGTTGGAGCATTAGAATTAGGTTATTTTCAGATTGTAAAGATTAATTTGAATAGACAAAGGTTACATTCACATGCCATGCAATCATTAGATCGTGGAGAAAGATCGATGGCTGTCATGCATATAACACAGTCTGTGGCGCGATTTGTATTTTGAGCAAACCTCCTATGATAGCAGTATTTCTCAGGTAGAAACTGCAAATCACAAAGATGAAGTTAGCTGAGAGAAAAGGCAGCCGCATTGTGATGCGTGTTCAGTTGAGCAAAGCTAGTGGCAAAACCCCAAAATAACGAGTGTTATTACAAATACTATGCATATGCTCATATAATCAAACAAAATGAAACAAAGTAGCCAATGCTATAGAGCAAAAATATCAAAATAAAGAATAGAGCCACCCATATTTGTAGGATGTCTAACAAGTCCTTCAAACAATAAAAGGAACATCAGTTATAACTTATAAGTAGATATGATCATAAAAATTAACTTCAATTAGAAAGTGTTAGATGAAATCAAAAGAGTAAAAGAGGTTAAAAAATATGAAGATATAGTTGGGTCCAACCTGACGAGGAATGAACCACAAGGACCCAAAATAGTGCTGAAGCAAGAGAATCGCAGCTTGAAGTCCAACAAATATAGCCAAACAAACACACCAGCTCTGATCTGGTTCTATGCGCAAGAAGTTGTTAGGACAACCAAAAATATATAATGGGACTGCTAGCCGTGTAATAGTTATGCCTAAGATATAATGAGGATGCAAAGGCTTGCGTGAGTCACGGATAACATTGGTGATTATCTGAGGTATCCAAAAGGAGTATACAAGAAGAAGAATAGGTCTCAAATGATTATGGAATTCATACATGAGCAGTATGCCTCCCAATAGGATCCCATCTGCAAGAGAAGTTAAACAGTTAGATTAGATCTGAGCCTCACTTCATACAAGGAAATCTTTGCACCAATTGAAGTAACTGGAAACATAAAACAGGAGTTATGGATCCTATGGAACCAATGACTCCAGTCCAGGGCATATCCACAGTCATGATATTACAAGAACAGATTGGCAAAGAAACTTTAATTAAATGAGCACTTACAGAAACGGCTGTATAAAACTGACAATTCACGCCTCATTGTCTCCCAACCTTCACCATTGCTCAAAGGCCTACTTGCCTTCCAGATGGCAAGGAGATATCTCATCTCAAATATTGAGAAAACCACAAACTTGAAAAATGCAGCAGTTGCAAAAGCATTGAACAAGGATTCTGCATGGCAGGAAGTGACAGCAATTATTCATCACACAAGCAATTAAAAGAGAATAAATAATCAACCAGTCAAGTCACATATATCATACACTTATTTGGAAAACTTACCAACTAGTATTCCTGCAGTCAAATGTATAAGGCAAAGATAAGCATCTACTATAGCTTGCTGACCAATCATTAATATTGAAACCTTAGCAGCCCCCTGCAAGGATATACATGAATCATATTCATTATAATGAAGCATTGTCCAGTAGATTCATTCAAATAATGAATCATTTGCCTTAATTAAATTCATTAAATCTATAACATGAAATTTCAAGTACAATTTTGAAGCAATTTCTTACAGATTGGGTGTTGCTATGCTCCATTTGCCGAATTAATAGAAGAACTTGCAAAAATGAGATCTGGTATAAGTACGTTAAGGAAATCACACAGTAATGGACAATAACAGAGTGAAAGAAAGGAAAACAAACAGTAATGGACAATAACAGTTTTAAAGCTGAAAGAATGTTGATCACTAAAGGATACAAAAGTAACCATCAAGGTATAGTTCACTGCTTTATTATAGTAGACTTCAATGTTAATAGATGTTGCATTTAACTGTAAAGGCGAGAAGCAGTCCCCATCGTCATCCACAGACGGACTCTCCATTAACCCTTCTAGCTGAAAAGAATCACTCTCCCCTTCTATAAGAAAGCATATAACAGAAATAAAGGAAATTAATTATAAAAAATAATTCCGAAATAAGCCTGTACAAAAACAGAACTAAGGAAATAAATATCTAATGTTACAACATAACATCTGAGTGAAATTTGAAGAAAAGAAAATGAAATATAATGTTCAATATTTATATTAAGAAAGAGAAAAACAAGAAGGAACAGAAAGTATTCATACGCTGAGAGAACTCAACTACCATGTTTTGATGATGACAGGCGTGAAACCTGTGCAGCGATTTCTACATTGCAATGTTTCTCCATGCCATGTAATGAAGCTGTTATAAGGGCAAAAATAAAAAAAAGCAAGTTAGTACTACAATGAGAACCAACAAGAAAAGGGGGGGAAATCTCTTCAAAGTATACTAATGAAGTAGATATATTACAATGCTTTCTTCTCCACATCTTTTGTCGTGAAGAATCTTGGAATACTTGAGATGAGAAAACTCCAAGCTGTATACAGAAAGCCATATATAGAAATTAAGTATGTATAATGCTCATTATACTCCCACACCCCACTCTATAGAACCTAAATGCGCTCCTACTCAAGCATGTTTTTGAGGAGATATGAAGGAATTTACACATTTGGAAATTTTTATTATAGTCAAGATTAAGATTTAAAACTGCAAGAACACACTAAAAAACAGAGGCCTTTTGTAGAGAACATCCTACAGGCCCTGGCAGAAGATATTGCAGCAGATAATATCAGAAATTTCTTTCTTTACAACAGATGAGTTTATGATGTCAAATAAAATCAAGCCCATGAAAAGGATAACACAGATTTGGATCATACCATACTTAAATTCCAGGACTCTATGAAGTGTCAATTATAAAGAATAAAGAGTAATAAACATTTTATATTGAAAAAAGATGCAATACCAGATGATATGGATTGGATAAAATATAATCTCCATCCTGATTTAATCCCCCCTCTTTTCCACTGCAATAAGAGAAAAGAATAAAGAAATCATTCAGCACATTTAAATATTATAGACCTAGCACCACTATTTGAATTGTAAATTATTTTTGGTTATCAAATAAAATACAACTCAACATTCAACAAACAGCATTCTCAGACTCAATGCTGTAGGCATCTGAATGCAATAAGGCAGCATATAAATTGAGCTGCACAACTTATTGGTGTTCACCTGTTGGCTACCATTCGAAGCTGCCTATAAGGCCATATATATACACCTTCTAGTCTGATTTGAGCACCACCAACATTGTATTCATTGTCAAATACATCATGGAATATGACTACCCCCTGATAAATAGGCATAACAAAGAAAAATAATTTGTGAGAAGTTAACATGACTGGATCTATAATTTTTCATCAATACAAAAATGTAATATTGTTTAATGCAACAAAGGGTAATAATGCATTTGGCTTCATGATCTCCAAAATATGGAATTCAACCCTAGATTAAATTATGATGAATGCATACACATACACTAGAAAAATGAAACATTCAAAATGTACATTTTTTTTATGAACAAAGAATTTATCTAGAAAGAAAAGATAAAGTCAAACTCAAGAGGATATGAAATTGTCAATAATAATGAAAACTACGAGAGACTAAGAGCATGAAGCATGAAGTTCACTAACTTAAAGGACCCTTTGATTCCCTTGATATTTCCTCACAATATTAATACAAGTAAATAGAACTTAAACACTTAAGGTAGAGAACTTAGAAGCTTCTTCATTAGAAGCTGGTGTTATTTTAAAATATATAAGAGAACAAATAAGAAATTGCATCACATGTGAAAGCTGACTTCCTTCTGAAACTAGCCATATAGTTCAACAACTCACCTGCACGTAATGTACACCAGTTATCTTTGTGGGCATACTAACTAATTCAATTACAGAATTTCCATTTATTTTTCTGATGTCTGGAAATCTGGTAGAGCCATTTGTAGTATCTAAAAACCTCCAATTCCCTGCATTCAAAGATGACAGCCTAGATATATCATCAGACTGTAACAAGCTTGTAAACTCATTCCAAAATAAGTCAGTGAACAAAGTTTATTTCTTTTATTGTTATATGATTAGTCCAAATGCCATAGGTTTAGTTTGTCCAAGGGAGTAAAGTGTCCATTTTTTTAAACAGATGCTACCCCCTAAGCCATTATATTCTCTATCCACTAGCAGTCAACTAAGAATGTTTATTAACTTAAGCAAGAGGTAAGAAGCATTGTGTTAGGATCCTAACATCAAGGGTGGGCCAATATCAGATCTATGATAGGTTTTGATACCATCTTGAATTTGGGTTGGGCCTAACTCAACCCAAAACTAGCTCGTGAGGTGAGGATTGCCCAAGCTCTTATAAACTCTAATTTGGCCATATCCAACTTCTAAAGTCAATATGTGATCTCAACGAAGTAGAAACTCAGCAGTCAAAAATACATCCAACTATGCAACTATACCCCAATGCTGTTCAATATAAACATACATTTCTGCAAGTAAAGAATACCAACCTCTGTAAGTTCCACTTATGTTCCATTGTGAAAATGGACCTAAGTCACTTTCATCTTTTCTTGTAAAAACCCACTGAAAGAAGCAATGTCAATACAAGTAAATGAATGT
The DNA here is from genome assembly GCA_014843725.1 of Amphicarpaea edgeworthii. Lineage (NCBI taxonomy): Eukaryota > Viridiplantae > Streptophyta > Magnoliopsida > Fabales > Fabaceae > Amphicarpaea > Amphicarpaea edgeworthii. The sequence continues at coordinate 6,620,188 of CM026323.1, read as the reverse complement.
ATTTGACACAAACATTTAAATACCAGTTTATCACTGAAAACAATGTTTAGCTTTTAATGATAAGCCACATTGCACTGTGGAGTTGTGGTAAAATGATAGTCCTAGGAGGAATGCTAAGGAGTAAGGACAACCAGACCACACAAAAAAGTGGTCCTTTGCAATAAATATAATTATAAAAGATCCAATTTGTTTTCCATTTAATGATTCAATGTGTGTCATATATCTCTAAATACAAGTTCTGCAAATGTGGGCAACTACAAAAAAATTGCTTGAATTCCAATCAACGGATTTATGATAACATTTAAGCACATTAAGATAGCAATAATTGGCCATGTGATCTTGGCAAATTTGTCTACCCTCAACCACTTTCAGGGTTGAACAAGAACGATAAGTTCAAATGTATGGTTCTTTGTTAATTGAAATGGGGTCATTAAGCCACTCCAAATATACCGAAGTGCATTATGACACACAATTCTAAGAAAGAATACATGAGTAATATTTCATTGCAAATTCTTACTCCACAGGTCTAAAGCAAGGTGTGTCATGTGTGTCCAATACAAAGCATAAAAAATTAGGTTCAAATTCACAATCAGCATCCACAATTACCACTCCAAAAACCAACATAGGAGCTAATTCTAAAACCAAAGCAACCAAAATTTAATCACAACACAATAAACATACCTCATCACCCCATGAATTAGTTCTATCCCTCAAGGGTCTCAAACCCGCCACTGGACTGAAAAACAACAGAAACAACACCAACCAACCACATGAAATTCTGAGCAAAATCCCCACTTCCCTCTTCTGAAGCTGCAATCTTTGAGAGTCAACCTCAACCATGTCAACCCCCCAAGACACCATCACGCCTCACAGAGACTCCAATTCCAACAACCCAGTTCCCAGATGATGATGATGATGATCACAGGGAATAATCCAAAAGAGAAATCCAAAGCCCATCACAGGAAAATGCTTAAGAAAGACAAAGGGTGGTGGGTTGCTTCAAATGGAGTCAAAGGAACGAATCGCCGGGTCACAACAACGAGTCACCTCACACTCACAGAGAGAGGTTGATTCAGATAAGAGAATGAGAGTGAAAGACCAACGACTAGGAAACAAAAATCGCTTCACCAGCAAGGTCTGCCACCAAATGAAGACACCTTTGTTGTGATTAAAAATGGCAATTATAGGTTAAACTTAATATAATATGATTTTGGGTTTGGAGCAGACAAAAAAAATTAAACTGTGGGGTTTGAGGACAATGACTAGGACTAGGAGCCGTGGTTGACGAGGTTGGGTGTACAGTGTACTCTACTCTGGAGATGGCTGCGGTTTGCTATAGTAGGGAAATATATACGCTCCCTGTTGTACGTGTTTTCACGCGCCAGCAAATAGAGTGGAAATACAGAGAAAAGAGTGAAAACAGACACAATATTTTTTTTTAACCCAAATATTCTAAGAAGATTACTAGCTAATAACATATTTTTTTATTGATTAAAATTTATTAAATTAGAGTCAAAATTAAATGTTAATCAGGTGAGAGTCAAAGTTAAATGTTCAAAGTCAAATTTAATTGTTAAATATTAATTTGTCAAAAATAATTGTTTTATATGATAATTTTTATCTCATCGCGATACTAATCTATCGTTAGTCAACGGTTAGAGAGATAAAGCAATTAATGTATGTGAAATTGATGATTAAATTAAAATTATAAATTTAAGACTAAAATTATTGGGGAAAAAAATAGAAAAAATAAAATTGTGAGGTGAGAAAATGATAATTGATTGTTTATAATTTTATTTTATATATGTGTATGAGAAAAAAATAGATTGTTTTTTTTTACTTTTTTTAAAACAAGAGGATTTCAATGATTTTTTTTTTCCTATGTTTATCTTTCTTATTCTTGTTTATTTTTCTTAAACCATTTTTTTAATTTCCAGTCTATTTGTCATATATTATTATTTATTCAATTTCTTAATTTATTTTTTCTATTTCCAGAGTATAATTTTGAATACCGAGAGATCTAGTAAAATTGATTTAAATGCGTGTGAATGGTTGTAAACTTTTTTTTTTTTATTGATTTGTTGTAAACTTCTTAATACCTCATAGGAAAATTATAAATTTGAATTCTTTCCTTAAAAATAATGGTTTTAACTTTTATGACTCATTTCTTAATAGAAGTTTTTTAACCTTTAAATGAATATTTCTCAAATGAGAATTGAGTCTCATGCATAGCATAGTTTTAAAAATCACCTCGGATTCAACCAAGAATCAATATTGCTATTTGCTCAACCCTAATCGGATTAGGGTAGTCATTGAATCAGTAAACTAGGTTGTATAACTGACGCTAGACTGGCATGTGACAAGTATTGTTATTTGCTCGCTAGTTTCTTAATTGATAATTCATTTCGCGCCAAGTGTTTTCCCCTAACCCCTCAAACCAAAACGCTCAAAACACTTTCGTCGAGCCTTTCTTGATTTTTTTTTCTCGACCCTAACGATGCCCCTATCGATCGATTCATCTTTGTGAATAATGGCTCCTATCTTTGAGCGTCTTGTCTTCTTGTGAGCAATGCCCCTTTCGATTTCCTCAACCCTAACAATGGCTCATCTCTTTCTTGCACGCCACATAAAGCCCAAAGTGAAGAAGGGTTCATCCAACCTCAAGGTCGCCAGGGTTATGCTTCAAAACGAAGGTTTCACTCTTAACTCCCCAAATTTCATTTGGCTATTGAGTTACTCTTGTAATTTGATTCTTCTGACAACTCATAGAGGTGGATGGTGAATTTTAGTCGCGAGCGGATGCATAAGTTATTTTCGTTGTGAACTAATATATGAAACAGCGTTGCTGGTGGTGTTGTTGTCATAAGAGGCTACAAGTTTGAAACTTGAGGAGGCCATTGAGTCAGTAATCGTTTGTGGGTTGCTTTTTAACTTACAGTTCTTTTAGGGAACCGACATAAGACTCTGCATTTGAAAGTATTTGCCACATTGAAACTTAAAAGTAATTGGGGAAACTCTTTATGACTATGCAATGACAATGATGTATATATAAGACTCTTTATGAGTATGTTTTTTTTTTTTTTTCTGATTGTTTTGTTAATTAGCTCAGAAACAAAAAAAGAGAGTTCTGTCTGACAAAGATGCATATTATTATTATTCAAGTGTTTCTATCATTATTTGAATTACATATTTAATAAGCAAATTATTCCTCTTTTTTTTGTATTTGTGAGTTGTGAAATAATGAACAACGAGTTTGATTTTTCTATCATTAAGTGTTGTATTAGCCTTTTTTTTTTTTTCTCTTTAAACACTTTTGGATTTAAATATCTTTGCTTCAATTGTGCAGTGGGAGAATCTTTAGGCTGGTTTGACATATTGAGAAGCCCAATATCAATCACCATAAGTGGTCTTCTAATAAAGAGTTCAATTTGGGAAGTTTCCTCGGTAAGTTTCTTCATGATATTTTTCTACTTAAAATCCTTGTTTGAGTGTTTGTTGTTTTTGAAAGTAATAGTTAAGTACAACTTGTGGAATTTTATTGTTAATGTTTGTGCCTTTTGTGAATATATAACCAAGATCCATGTGTGCCTGTAGTTTTAAGACAATTTCTTATGGCATGAATGTCCCAGTTTCAATTCTTTGACTTGATCTTGTTATTAGGTGTACTCTGTCTATTCTCTTATCTGGGTCTTGCAGAATGCAAGTTTAGTCATGTCATCATGTAGTGTTTAAAAGTATTGCCTCATTCAAAATGGCCCTGTATGCTTATAAAATTCTTAGTTGAACTTTATAAGTTTAGGGAACCAAAGGTTTATTTTTTTGAATGATGAGTAACATCATGAAGTTGTTTCATATCTCATCTTGTGATTTAGAATAACCTGCATAAACCATTAAACCTGGAACAATGGTTATGGATTGGCATTTGACAAAAGAATAAACAAATTATGATATTAATTAAGATAAATCAGGCTTAGATTTTTTTTTGTTTTCAATTTTACTTTTGCTTTACTTCTAATAGTCATCTCACTTTGTTTATCCAGACAGTGTTTGCAACTGATTTGCATTCTTGGGCATCTATCTTTGCGGCTTCTTAAATCGGTGAGTGTGAATATCGATGCCTATAACTAGAAGTTTTTCCTTTCAGGTTAATATTTTCCTTTTTTAGTTTGCTCGTGATCTTGTGTGTGCGATTATGAGGGGGAGGGAAGGTATGTCTTCTTAACATATCTTAATTGAGTATTATTTGTTCATTCATTTAAAAAATCTTTACTCCAACAAAAGAATCCAAAGAATCAACGCGTATTTGCCATTAGAGATTAATGAATATGAATATATTAGTCATTAAATTGCCTTTATTGTCTAATTGTAATTGACTTTCTTTTTTATCTGATTATTTAGTTTTATCCTTTGTATAATTGACTTATTTTTTCTTTGGCCTGGTGATTAATCAATTGGTTCAGCTACTTGGTTATTTTTGCTACTAAGTCCTGCATGCATGAGGCTAGTAAGCTTTTTAGTTTAAATTAAAGGTTGACACATCATTTTGTATTATTATAATTATATATTTAAAATATATTATAAAAACATAATAAAAATATCATAAAATAATAAATTAACTAAGATAAAAATAATCTTCAATTCTTAATAAAAAAAATCTTAAAATTCAAAATGTCTTTATGGTGACCCTATTGACCCAAATTGGAATTACAACTAAACTTTTGTTCACAATTTTGAGTGAATTCAAAAATGTCCCTTTTGTGATCCTAATAATCCAAATCGAAATTATAAGTGAACTTTGGTTCATAATTTTGAATTATGTATGAATTCAAAAATGATCATTTGGTGATCCTAATAATCCAAATCGAATTTACAAGTGAATTTTTGTTCATATTTTTGAACTATGTGTGAATTTAAAAATATTCATTCGGTGATCTTAATGACCCAAATCGGAATTATAAGTGAACTTTTGTTCACAATTTTGAATTATGTGAGTTCAAAAATGTCTTTGAGGTGACCTTATTGACCCAAATCATAATTAAAAGTGTACTTTTGTTCATAATTTTGAATTCTATTTGAATTAAAAAATGTCCCTCCGATGTTCCTAATAACCCAAATCGAAATTTAAAGTGAACTTTGATTCACAATTTTGAATTATGTGTGAATTCAAAAATGTCCCTTTGGTGATTCTAATGGCCAAATTAGAATTTCAAGTGAACTTTGGTTCACAATTTTGAATTATGTGTGAATTATAAAATGTGCCTTCGGTGATCCTAATCACCAAAATCGGAATTACAAGTGAATTTTGGTTTACAATTTTGAATTCTATGTGAATTCAAAAATAGATCTTTGGTGATCCTAATGACCCAAATCAGAATAACTAGTGAACTTTGTTCACAATTTTGAATTATGTGTTAATTCTAAAATGCCCCTTCAGTGATTTTAATGACTCAAATCAGAATTAAGTGAATTTTTGTTCACAATTTTGAATTATGTGTCTTTGATAACCCTAATGACCCAATTTGGAATTACAAGTGAACTTTTGTTCATAATTTTGAATTATGTCTGAATTAAAAAATATTCCTTTCATGATTCAAATTGGAATTACTAGTGAACTTTGATTCACACTTTTGAATTATGTGTGAATTAAAACATGTTCATTTGGTGACATGAATGATCCAAATCAAAATTAAAAGTAAACTTTGGTTCACAATTTTGAATTATGTGAATTAAAAAATGTGTATGTAGTGACTCTAATGACCCAATTTAGAATTACATTAAAATTTGTTTTTTCACAATTGAGTTGTGCGAATTAAAAAAATGTGTCTTTATTGACCTTAATTACCCAAATTGGAATTACAAGGTAATTTTTATTTACAATTTTGAATTTGGTATGAATTCAAAAAAATGTCCAATGACCATAATGACTCAAATTAGAATTACAAGTCAACTTCACAATTTTGAATTATGTATGATTCAAAAAAGTTTCATGTGTTCTAATGACCAAAATCAAAATTATAAGTAAATTGTTGTTCACAATTTTGAATTATATGTAAATTTAAAAATGTCTCTTATGTGACGATAATGACACAAATCAGAGTTACAAATGAATTTATGGTCACAATTTTAAATTATGTGTGAATTAAAAAAAGGTTCCTAATGACCCAAATCAGAAATACAAGTGAACTTTTTTTCAAAATTTATATTCTATGTGAAATAAAAAGTGTCTTTGGTGATCCCCAAATCTGAATTACAAGTAAACTTTTATTCACAATTTTGAATTATTGTGTGAATTCAAAAATACTAATTCGATGATCCTAATGACTCAAATTAGAATTACAAGTGAACTTTTGTTCACAATTTTGAATTCTATATGAATTCAAAAATTTGCATTCAGTAATCCTAATAACACAAATCAAAATTACAAGTGAACATTTGTTTAAAAAATGTTTATTTGGTGTTCCTAATAACACAAATTAGAATTATAAGTGAACATTTGTTTCAAAAATGTTCATTCGATGTTCCTAATGACCCAAATCGGAATTACAAGTCAACTTTGGTTCACAATTTTTATGTGTGAATTCAAAAATGTTCATTCGGTGATCTAATGACTCAAATCGGAATTACAAGTGAACTGAGTGAACTTATGTTCGCAATTTTTAATTATGTGTGAATTAAAAAATGTTCATTTTGTGATCCTAATGACTCAAGTTAAAATTAAAAGTAAACTTTTGATCACAATTTTGTATTCTGTGTAAATTTAAAAATGTCAATTTGATGATTCAAATCGAAATTAGAAGTAAACTTTTGTTCACACTATTGAATTATGTGTGAATTAAAAAATGTTCTTTCAGTGATCCTAATGATCAAAATCGGAATTACAAGTGAACTTTTGTCCACAATTTTGAATTCTGAGTTTAAAAATGTTTCTTCGATGATCCTAATTACCAAAATCTGAATTACAAGTGAACTTTGATTCATAATTTTGAATTTTGTGTGAATTCAAAAATGTCTTTTCGGTGTTCTAATGACTAAAATTAGAATTACAAGTGAACTTTTTTCACAATTTTAAATTATGTGAATTCAAAAGTCTCTTCGGCGATCTAATGACCCAAACTAGAATTACTAGTGAACTTATGTTCACAATTTTAAATTATGTGTGAATTCAAAAATGTTTCTTAATTGATTCTTATCACCCTAATCCGAATTATAAGGGAATTATTGTTCACAATTTTTAATTATATGTGAATTCAAAAATGTCATTTGGATGACTTTAATGACCCAAATTGAAATTACAAGCAAATTTTTCTTCACAATTTTGAATTATGTGTCTTTGATGACTCTTATGACCCAATTTGAAATTAAAATTGAACTTTTGTTTACAATTTTGAATTATGTGTGAATTCAAAAATATCTCTTTGATGATTCAAATTGAAATTACTAGTGAACTTTGGTTTACACTTTTGAATTATGTGTGAACTAAAAAATGTTCATTTAATGATCTAATGATCCAAATAGGAATTACAAGTAAACTTTGATTCACAATTTTGAATTACGTGTGAATTCAAAAATATCTCTTGGGTGCCTTTAATTACCTAATTCAAAATTACAAATATACTTTTGTTCACAATTTTAAATTTTATGTGAAATAAAAAGTGTCTTCAGTGATGCTAATGACCCAAATCAAAATTAGACTTAGATATATTTTTAGTCTTTTAAATATATATCATTTTTTTTTTATCTTCCAAATGAAAAATCATCTTTTTTTAGTCGTTCCAAATGTTTTTTTAATCATTCTCATATAGAATAAGATGTTTGTATTTTGTGGCTTTTTTTAACCTCCACAAATGTATAAATATGTCACAAATTAAATTGTGATAGCTAAAAAACTATCATAAATTATAAATCTAAAAGAAACATTTTTCGATTTTAAGGAACTTAAAAAAGTGAATTTTGCGATTTTGAGGAAAAAAAATATAACTCATTTAAGGGTTTAAAAACATATATAAACCTTGAAATTATGTGCACATTTTCCCACTTTTAATAAAAATCTCTTACTCAAGTGGTTAAGTGAGCAAAAATGTTGATAGGCCATATGTTTAAGATTTTAATTTGAATAATATGTGGTCATTGGTGCACTACTATAACCAAGATTTGCATGCTTTTAGTGTAGTTTTTGAAATGATTTCATTTGTATGTATATTAGTATGATTTATTTATAATTTTGTAATCTGTGGCAGTTTATGGCTAGCCAAGAAAGTCACACTGAAGTCGAGATAGATCAAATTGAACGACTACAAAATTTTGGATATTAAGAATTTTACTTTGCTTTAGAATTTGATTAAAGATCCTCAAAATAGAATCATAGTTATGTCTATACAAGATTCAAAGGCTGTCTTATACACCAGAAGAAAAAGAGATTCAATGATTGATTTAACATTTTGGATTCGATACAAGATTGAGTTAAACAAAAAAAATAGTGATTAAGTTGAGATTTAGTTTTATGTTTCTTATTGACACGTTGAAGTTGAACAATGTGCCTATATGTATTAAAATTTGTGTTTACGAATTTGAGTTATTGATATAAATATGTATGTGTTTTGTAATGTTATTGATTCCTTGTTTTTAAATTGTTCTATTAAATAAATATGTTATATATGGTGTAGCAAGAATTGGAAAGTAAGGAATAAGTCAAAGTTTGGTTGTGAAAATATTTCTATTTATATTTTCATAAAAATAATTTTTTTAATATTTAAGATTTAAAGAATGTGTTTGATCTAAGTTAGTTATGATTTCAAAAAAAAAAAGTTATAATTTTGTAATTATGCACTTTCAAATTAAAAAGCGAGGTTTCTCGGACAAAGTACAATAGACTTGGTTATGAACTGCACTACTATTATGTCTTTGTCTTTAAAATGGAACAACGAGAGATTGTTCTCTTTTTCGTTGAGACGTGGTCTTCGTTAGAGAGACCCAATGTCATCTTATTTCTTTCTTTTGTGTATGGAGAAGCTAGCGCTTTTCATTTAGGAGAAAGTGAGTAGTGGGAATTGACAACCAGTTACGATCTCCATAGGTGACCCTAAGATATCACATTTATTCTTTGTCGATGATTATCTGTTGTTTATTAAGGCGTCGGCAAATCAAGTGTAGTTGGTCCAGGATGTTATTCGGCTATTTTGTCTTGCTACTGCCTTGAAAGTCAATAGTCAGAAATGTAAGTTCTTCATTTCTAAGAATGTTCCGTGTAACAAAATCTAGCAATTCGCCACTATATTAGAGTTCCAACACACTCATAATCCAGGCAGATATTTGGGGTTCCCTCTCTTGGTAGGTAGGACCATTAAGGCGGATTTTGCCTCTCTCACAGATCGTGTCAATAGTCGCATTATAAGTTGGAAGGGCCAACTCCTTAGTAGTGTTGACTATGTTAGTTATATCTGCTATCCTTTCCTACTCTATGCAAAACCTATGGATCCTGGAGGGAATTTGCAATAAAATTGACTTTGGGTTAAGGTGCTTCATTTGGGGAGGGAATCACAATCATTAGGTAGATTGACCTACGATCTCTAAAACTCGTGTCAAAGGAAGTTTGGGCATTCGTCGATGCCGCCAAGCTAACATTTTCCTATTTGGCAAGCATGTGTAGGATCTTTTGCACGGCAATGATAAATTATGAGTTCGCTTGCTATATGCGAAATATATTGGCCAAAAGAATATTTTTCACCTTAAGAATTCCACAAGTAGCTCGTATGTTTGGTCTTTTATCATGAAAGCCTTATCTCATCTCAAACAAGGTTTCACGTTCAGGATTGGGGACGGGGATTGTTCCTTTTGGTTTGATCCTTGGTTAGATGAGGGACCATTGTATGGCATGGTGGATGAGGTCCATGAGAGAGACATGCAATTATGCGTTAAGGATGTCTATTTTGATGGCTATTGGCACTTTGATGTCCTTATTACAACCTTATCCCAAGACATTCAGAATACCCTTCCGTACTTGTTTCTTAATCCTTTTATGCTGGATACTATTAGGTGGAGTGCATCTAGCTCGGGAAGGTATGATACCAAGTTCGCCTATGCATGGTTGAGCCAAGAGCCTACTTTTCATCTTACCTGTGCTGAGTTCTGGTCGTGGGTGTGGAAGTCCAAGCTACCTGAGAATGTTAAACACTTTATTTGACTCACCTATAGAGGGAGTCTTCCTACTAACTCTTTCCGCTTCATGCGGCATATTACTACTGATTCTTCTTGTTGCAGGTGTGGAGATGTTAATGAAACATAGATTCACATCCTTCGCAATTGTCCCTATGCATGTAAGGTGTGGCAATACATCTAGTTACAGTATGGTTTGATTTCTTTGTTGATAATGTTGCATACTGGTTCAGAAGTAACATTCAAGAAAATTTTCAGCTCTTATTCGGCACCACTTGCTGGATGATCTGGCGCACGAGGAATGAGATGGTTTTTAACGATATAGTTTGGTCAGACTGGTATATGCATAATCAGATAAATTCTCTTCTACATCTAGCCAAAGGAACAAGCTCGACTAGCTCATCCCCAACAGATAGGATACTGGTTAATTGTAAACCTCCTCTGCAAAACTACATCAAGATCAATACGGACGGTAATTCCTTTGGTAATCCTGACTTGTCAAGTTTTGGTGGCGTTCTACGAGATTTTGCAAGCAATTAGATCATGGGTTATATGAACAGTTGTGGTTTTACTTCAAATACCATCGCTGAGTTGTGTGCCATTTTCCATGACATTAAATTTGTCCACACAAAAGGTTTCTCTAATGTTATTTGTGAGACGAATTCCACCACTTCTCTGAAATTCATCATTAAGGGCCTCGACACTGTTCATCCTCATGCAGGTGTGGTTTCGGCCATTCATGGTTACGTACAACTACCTTGAAACATTAGCTTCAAGCATACGTTTAGGCAAGGAAATGCTGTGGTAGACATTCTTGCTAAGAGACACTCTCTTTTGTAGGCTTTAGTGTCATTTTTTAATTTCTTTATTCATAAAAAAAAAAATTAAAAAGCAAGTAAATAATTTGTTGTTAGAAAATGTTTTTCAAATTTCTATACTTATTTTTTATAACGTTTTGTTAGAAAATGTTTTTCAAATTTCTACCAAACATGTGTTTTCAAAATTATACGTTGGTTTTTCATTTTTTTTAAATAAAAAAAAAAATCCAAACCAAAAGTCCTAAATTTCTTCATTTTCAATTATGAAATTGGGTTTGAGTAATTCTAGATATTTCAAGTTAAAATTATAAGATGAAAGGCTCTACTATGTTGAAATTAGAAAAGTTATTTGTCTAAACGAGGATGATTACTTCATGTAAGAAAATTACAATGTTAGACACACTTGTTGTATTTATTTGGAGGTTTTTTTTTTCTTTTTCTTGAATGTTTATATGGAGTTATTCACATATTTTGACAAATTAAAATATCCAAAATAAATGTGGAAAATCAAGATAGATTATGAGTAGGAAGTTTGTCAAAATTAAGAATGACAATGGGGAGAAGTGAGTCGTAGTTGAATAATGAGTAAATTATGTTGATATCCACAAATTTTAGAAATATATGTGAATATTTACAAGTATTTATGAATATTTATTAACTTCAAACAGTGCAAAAACCTTAGCGTTGCTGTAGCATAGGAGTAGAAGAGAAGGACTAGTAGGTTGTTGTTGTAGTGCAAGGACCTTCGTGCCTGAGGAACCCTAGCGTCGCCGTCGAGATGAGCTCCATTGGCGACAACAACCCTAGCGCTGCACGCGACCTTGCACGACTCCGCGATGCTTGCAACCTCATGCTTCGCACCGCACGTGACCTCGCGCTTCGCAACCGCGCATAACTCTGAGACCTCGCGCAGCCCTTTATTTGTGAAGATTGGCTTCGCAGCATAGACGAGAACTGAAGAGAGGAAAAGGACTTCCGTTGTTGAGAAGAGATCAGCCGGCGATAACAGCGTGCGCGAGGCCTAGCGCCGCTCGCGACCTCGCCTTCTAATACTGATTTGTTTTGGTGATCTCGATCTGCTTTCCGTGTTGTGTCTCGCTGTGCTCGTTCTTACGCAAGCAATCTGCTTTCTTTGTGTTCCTCACATTACACGATCTTCGACGGTGAGTTTTGTTGTATACAAGGAAAGCGTAAAAAGCAAAGAAGAATTTATATGGCAGCGCCAAGTTCTGCTATGGGTTTTGAGGAAAGCAAGGAAGAAAATAAGAATGCCAAAATCCAGGAAACTGAGGTCTTACAACGTAGCATTAAGAAGTTCAAACGAAAGGCGGATGGAAGGGAAGTGTCCGCAGATAATGCAATGGAGGAAAAGGCGGATAATGCAACGGAGGAGAAGACTAGACTTGATGAGAAGGAGAGATCATACTTGAAAAGCTTGCTGAAGGCTGATGTTGATGCTCCTTTTCATGGATGTGAGGGCCTAAGAGACGAAATAAAGTGAATGGAACAATGCATGGCAGGTTCGTCATGTGTTACTGATGATGATCGAAAGGAGTATCCAGAAGAAGTTTTGGTGGCTGATGAGAAATTCCTAGGATGGTGCAAAAAGTGGAAAGGGGCATTAATGGTCAAGGTGTTGGGAAAGAGAGTGAACTACCATGTAATGGCAAATAAGCTAAATCAAGAATGGGTGCTGAAGGGAAGGATCAAGATTATAGACATGCCTCAAGAATTTTACCTAGTGCAGTTCGAAAGCTTAGAAGATTACAAGCATGCAATGTTTGAAGGTCCGTGGAGGATTGCAGATCACTATATTCTAGTGCAACGGTGGAGGCCAGAATTTCTTAATCAAGCAACGATGGAGAAGAAGGTCGCAACTTGGATCCGCATTCCGGACCTGTCAATAGAACTTTACAACGAGATTTTCCTATGGTGGCTGGGAAACACCTTGGGAACCATGTTGAAAATTGACAAAGTGACATCCATCCACTCTAGGGGTCGATTTGCTAGAATTTGTGTAGAGTTGGATCTAGCAAAGTCGTTGGTGCTGAAAATTATCGCTCGAGGACAAGTGTTAAAGCTAGAGTATGAGGGTCTGCATGCGATATGCTTTCAATGTGGCAAATATGGACATAAGGCGGAAAGTTGTTATGACAATCCAAAGGGTAATGGTACCCATGGAGTGCTACCCAAGGAGAATATTCAAATAAACACAATGGAGAGTAGCTAAGTGGCTAAATCGATGGAAGCACTGTTAGAAACTAAAGCTAATAGAGAAAAAACAATGACATTGGCACAAGAGGGGAATGGAATGGAGGACCTAGATAATAACGACTAGTCCCTTTATGGCCCATGGATGATTGTGAACAGGAGGAATCTTAACAAAAGTTGGAACAGAGATAACAGGTTGAGTAGTGTAAATAAACAAGGTAATGAGAGACCGAGGCTGCCACAAAATACCAAAGGAAACATTGCAAAGACTTTGCAGGACAATGATGATAAGGTGTATTTTGAAAAAAAAAAAAAAACACCACCACCAGAGATAGTGTTTCAATGGAGTAAAAAGGTGGAAACAACTTCATCTGGGAGCTCCCATGTTAATGTTAAGGTCTAAAACTTAACAGGTGGCAAAAACCCTTAACGTAATGGAGTGTTTAAGAGTAAAAGAGGAGGGGTGTTAATAGAACCCTTTAAGGGGGAGGAGAAGGAGAAGAGAAAGGTAGTGAAAGGGGGTGAGATAGAAAAAATAAGGGTGCAAAAAGTAACTACAAATGTTGCTTTGAAACATAAGGATGAAGATGACCAGGAGATGCTTCGGATGATCAAAAGAATGGAGGAGAAAATAGGCACACAAAATATCAATACGATAATAGAAACAATTAGATCAGGAGATTTTCAATTTCGAAAAGGAGAAAACTCAAGGATTGAGCCTGTACCCATTGATGATGGGTTCCAGACAGAAGCTTAAAGGTGCATACAGCAAAGGACAACAGCAGCCGTTATGGAAGAGGACACCCCACAGTCACAGGGAGCTCCCCTAGGTGATAAAGACATGATGATAGTCAGTGAACTGGGTGCATCTCACCAAGGTCTTGAACCCATTGGGGTTCCCAAACCTGCTAGTTCCAAATGAATATGTTGGCATGGAATTGTAGGGGGATTACAGGCAGAGGTTTTGTTAACCTCGTGAAAGATATCAAAAGGAAGTATAAGGTGTCATTCCTTTGCCTATTGGAGACGCATGTGAGTAGATATAAAGCCCCGGAACATATCTGGAAGGTGTGATTTTAATAAAAGTTTTGTTATAGATACACAGGGTCAAGTAGGAGGAATATGGGTATTATGGGATGAAGTGAATTGGGAAGTAGAGGTGATATCTCATGATACATAGTTTGTGCACTTTTGTATTAGATATGGGAAAGGTGCTTCATGGGTGGTTACGGTGGTTTATGAGAGCCCTAGCTATGTGAAGAGGCAAGAATTATGGCACACGCTTTTAGAGATTGCGATAAATGATCTAGGTCCATGGACTGTAATTGAGGATTTTAACGCGCTCTTGCATTCTTTTGAAAGAAACAAAAGACATACTGCGTCATCGACTAGGAGCATGGAGAACTTTCAGAATATAGTAGAGCAGTGTGAACTTATAGATGCGGGGTTCCAAGGATTCCCATTTACTTGGAGTAGAGGAGATCTGACAGAGAGTCTAGATCGCATGCTTATCAATATCTCGTGGAGATTACAATTTCCAGATGCAACGGTGTTCCACCTTCCAAGCTTCAAATCAGATCACAGGCCGTTATTAGTGCAACTTGCAAACAAGGTAGTGATTAATAGAAGACGACAACCCTTCAGGTTCCTAGCATCGTGGTTAATGCATGAAGAGTTTCCTAGCTTTATAGCATTAAGATGGAAACGAAATAGAGATTGGAGTAATCAGATTGGCCAACTCCGGAGGACCTACAAAAGTGGAATAAGGAAGTATTTGGGCATATATTCTCCCGAAAACGTAAACTATTGCGAAAATTGAATAATATTGATAATCAAATGAGAAGAGGGGCAAGGCCATGGCTAGTACAGGAACAACAACATGCGTGGAAGGAGTATGAGCAAATCTTGATCCAAGAAGAGGTACTATGGTTCCAAAAATCCAGATCCAAATGGATTGAGTTTGGTGATAGGAACTCGAAATACTTTCACGGCTTGACATCAGTTCAACGAAAGCAAAATCGGATTGATATAATTCAGAATGAAAATGATAAGTGGGTTGAGAAAAGTACGTCACTTCATATTTCAAAGAAATCTTCTCCAATGATAATATGCGAACTCCTTTTTGCTTAACTGGTGCTTTTCTGAAGTTGGATAATGATGAGATTGAAATGCTAAGGCGAGAGGTGACAAAAGAGGAAGTTCATGTAGTTATCAAGAGTATGGGCCCCTTTAAAGCTCCAGGTTATGATGGATTTCAAGCAGTTTTCTACCAAACACAATGGAGCATAATGGGTGATGATTTCAGTGATCTTATCATGGACGCATGTAAGAACCTTATGGAGATTAAGAAGATAAATGAAACTCTAATCACTCTTATTCCAAAGGTGGAGCCAATGATAAGAATGCGGGACCTAAGACCTATTAGTCTATGTAATGTGTCTTATTGTCAACACCCAATTTTGTCCGTCTAATTATCTTTCATAATTATTATTATTGTTGTTATTATTATTGGTATTATTATTAGTATTATTATTATTATCCCATAATTATTATTATTGTTGTTGTTGTTATTGTTATTATTATCTCACAAGTTTATCTTGCTACATAAAAAAAAAAAATGAATGAAAGAATGAAAGGGGAAAGAAAAAAAAATGAAGGAGAACACAATAATATAATAAGCAAGAAACCCATTTTTTCTCATTTTCCTTCAAGTTACACTTGTTGCAATACTACAAGTTTCTTTAAAAAATTTGAAGAAAGAAGAAAGAATAAAAGAAAAAGGGAAAGGAAGCCACGAGAAGAAGAAGAAGAATAAAAGAAAGAAAAAAAAGAAGAAACAACAAAGCGGCAAGAGTGACTTCTCCACCAAAGCCAGCGGCTTCGACAATCTAGTGGCTCCTCCATCGTGACTCTGTCATCATGCGAGCACGGCGGGGAGGTGTTCATTTTTCAAACATGGCAGCTGCAAAAATAATGATGAAAGGAAAAAACCTTCCTAGGAAGGAAATCGAGCTATAAAGAAGGAAGGAAGATCAAAGAAAAAAGGGGGAGAGGACAGCAAGCATCAAAGAAGATCGGATAAAGAAAGAAAAAAAGCAAGCATGACAACAAGCAAAAACCAAGCAAGCAAGAACAAACAAAGCAAGAATAGAAACCAGAACCGTAAAGCGAAACAACAATATAGCAAACAGGTTTCTCTTTTTTTCAATCATCATGTAACTTTCATGAATATTAGCTTTTTCTATGTTTACTTATAATCAGTGTAATATTATGCTCAAATCCATTTGCTCAAAATGATAAAGAGATATGAGTCTGAGGAGAAAATGCCATGTTAAATTTAAATTAATCAAACTTACCAAAGATGCGAGCACGGCCTTAGAATAAGAATCGAACGAGGGACGAGTGCATTCATGGTGAAATAAAAAATAAAGAGACATATGCAGAGACAATAGACATACGCAGAGACAGAGATACGAGGGGCATGATTAGAGACATAAGCATACGAGACAAATCAAATCACCGAAACCAGAGCAATTGAAATTCAGTCCCACATACAAGCACAAACAAAGCCACCAAAAATCAAAATCAAATCACCATCCCTTTATAAGCAAAAGAAGCAAATCGAGAGAACTCAAACAGAGAAACCAATCAAACAGAGAAAATCGGTTCAAGGCAAAGGAGAAGTAGAAATAGAGAAAGGAAAGGGGAATGAGAAAGAGGAAGGGATGCAACCTCTTCATCCTCGCGCCGTGACCCCCTCTCGCACCCGCCTTGCTCGCGCCTGACCTCGCACTCCCCGCCGTGCCCGGTCGCGCCGTCACTCCTCGCCATCGTGATCTCACTCACCTCGTTCGCCCGGCCGCCGCGCCATCCACCCCCGACCGCCATGCCTCCGCCTCACCTCACCTCCGCCCCGCGCGCGCCAACCCAACTGACCTCTCGCCTCTTCCTCTCCTCTCGCGAACCACTGAGAGCTCAAGGGGCTCAAGCGGCGCAGAATGAATGGGGAAAAGGAAACCCCTAATTTTAATTTCGCGTTTAGGCCTTTTTTTCTATTTACGCCTCCCTACATTACTAAACTGCGACACATTTATCTTGGGCCAGTTTGCTGTTTACACCACCATATATTACTAAATCGCAACACATTTGTCTTGGGCCAGATTTCTATTTACACCTTCATTTTACTAAATTACAGTTTCTTGTTTTGGGGCCATATTTCTGTTTACACCCCCCCGTTTTACTAAGTTTCTTTCCTTTTTTTTTAATTATCAATAGTTGTTTAAATTAAAATCATATTAAAAAATGATAATAAAGATGAATTGACTTGGGTGTACACCTTTGTCAATTTTTCAAATGTCTTTTTAGGATAAATGAGTTGCGACAACTCAAGAGTCCTAAATAATAAAAAATAGTATATCTCATTCTTTCCTTTAGTAAAATTAATTATTTTGTTCTAGTAATGTTTTGGTGAGATAAATGTCTAAAAATTATAAAATATTTTTGCTTAATTAATTAGAGGTAACCGTCTTTGTGACGGATGTTGTAGGGTGCTAATACCTTCCCTACACGTAATGGACTCCCGAACTCAAAATCTGGTTTCAAAGACCATTTTTTCTAAAAAAGGTTTTTCTGATGTTTTCCTTAATAAACATTGGTGGCGACTCCTCTGATCCATACCTTTCGATTTTAATCGTCGTCCCGCCGCGATTCTGGTTGCGACAATGGCGACTCTGCTGGGGACTTTTAGAGAGTCAAGCCTGTCATAATTAATTAAGCAAATATTTTAAATTTTTTAGTATACTTATCTCACCTTGTTTGTTTTTCATGTCTTTTATTGTGTGTTGGTTACTTAATGTTTGTAATTGTGTATGCCATAGGATAGATAACCCTTTGTTATATTATGTGTAAGCTGTTTGTTTTGCAGATTGGGTAGTTTAAGAATTGCTTCCTTCACACACTTCACTTACACGATCTCCACACACTTATGAGTGAGGTCCTATACCCGGGCCTGAGTGCGTCTTATGATAAGTAAGAGGTTGAGTAGTGGTATCCTTCTGGATGTACATCCTCCTTGGATATCATGAAGGCCTCGCCTAGAGTTTGACTATTTCAAGGATATTATCACTTATGATAGTTTACCTATTGTTGTGATCAATATTCCGAGATATGGTCCTTGGCTCTAGGAACCCATTTTAGAATCATAGACCTACCTGTCAGTGAGGATCACATGTTATAAAGCTCCAACGATTAAGAATACCCTTACAGGACACACCATGAGCAACACCTTATCTCAACATTGCAAATAACATAACATATGTGTGGAAAAGGGTGTACTGCAATTTTATTGTTATTTTTCTGTTACGTTATCCATCATTTCATCTCATACTAGACATCATACATTCCACTTGTTAAAAAAAAGAGAGAGAGAGAATAGAGAAATTATGGCATGATAGGAAGCACTTTATGCGTAGAGAAAAAATTATTAATGCATTTTATTTTGCCAAAAAAAAAAAGAAACTATCATGGCATTACTTTTTAAGTTGGAAGGAGTCGTAAGTGCATGAAACTCATTTGAACATTTTTAAGAAACGTGGGATCAGACTCAAGGAAGACTTTGCAGCGGAAGGTTAAAATACTTGACGTGAAGAGTTTGAAAAATCTTAGCAATAAATTATCACGATTTTGGCATACTACCATTTTTGCTCCTAGACTTGGTACTTAGAACGCGACGTTCTAGAGGAAAAGTCTAATCGAGAATACTCACACAGTTCTTGATCCTATGTTTTGTGAGACTTGGTACTTGAGACGTGACATCTTAAGGAATGGTCGAGAAAATGATGTTCAAATGCGGGTCATTTCACTTATGATTTCCTAACAACCTTGCGTTCCTAAAAAAAAATGTAGGGTAGTTGCATCCTAACTTCAGTCATGTTAATCACAAAATAATTTTTAAACAGGACAAGAAATAAGAAAGACCAAAAATTGAAGCAAATAAAGCACCCTTGCGACACCTTTACGGGACACGTGCTAAGACAAAAATCATGGAAGGAATTGTGGATGAACACGAAGAGTTGAAGGAGGAAATGAGTCAGATGAAAGAGCAAATGAACAAGATTTTGTTGATGCTAGAATCAATGAAAGGTGCAGGTGGGAATTCTACGGAAGGGTCTCAAGGTAATCACTCACATCCTACAGGATTCACGCCACAAGCCAATCCAAACGTTCATACATCATTTCCTCCATATGGCCTCCCTTTTGGCTATACACCACCGTTGGCCACCAATACTCTCGAGGCTAATCATGATGTTTCTATTGCAAATCTACCATATGTCATATCCCAGGGTTACATGCCACCTGTGACCATTAATCCTGAAATCAATCCCCATACCTTTACCTCAAATGTTCCAAACCAAACACCAACCACCAATCTGGCACCAGCCATTATCATCCACCCTAAACAATCTGAAGATACCCAATCTAAGGAAAAGTTGTTGTTTTTGGAAGAAAGAATGAGAGCCATTGAAGGATTTGATCATTATGCCTTTAGTGCTGCTGACCTATGTCTAGTCTCAGATGTCGTAATCCCACATAAGTTCAAAGCCCCTGAGTTTGACAAGTATAGAGGAGACACTTGCCCGAAAAGTCATCTCACAATGTACTGTAGGAAGATGGCCTCGTGTGCTCATGATGACAAGCTCCTTATCCATTTCTTTCAAGAAAGTCTCAAGGGGGTTGCTCTGGGTTGGTACATGAACCTAGAGCAAGGACGCGTACATACTTGGAAGGACTTGGCAGAAGCTTTCCTAAAGCAGTACAAATACAATGTGGATATGGCTCCAGATAGAACACGGCTGCAAAACATGACAAAAAGGGAGAGTGAGACTTTTAAGGAGTATGCCCAGAGTTGGAGAGGGGTGGCTGCTCAGGTACAACCTCCTTTATCTGAAAAGGAAATGGTCACGATGTTTATTGATACACTCCAATCTCCTTTCTATGACAGGATGATTGGAAATGTATCATCGAATTTCTCAGACCTAGTTATCATTGGGGAGAGGGTTGAAATGGGTGTAAGGAGTGGGAAGATCACTCACATGCCAACAGGATCAACAATCATGGGAAAATCCCTAACAACCATTGACAAGGAAAAAGAAGGTGAAACAAATGAAATAATTCCTACACCCATCATATCCAATTACAATCCTATCTCTTTCATGCCTAAATACCAACCTCAACTCATGTACAACCCACAAATAGCAACAACTTCCCAACTTCCATATCCACAACCTCACCAACCTGGAACGGCCTACTTTCCTCCACCACCACAAACCTTATCCCCCGTAATGCCTCAAACAAACCAGCCAAGAGCCCCATACCCTAACACCAATGATCCTATAAGAAGAGGAAATGACCAACAAAGAACATTCACCTCAATTCCCATGACTTATTCTGAGCTCCTACCGCATCTAGCAACCAACTCTCTCATTGTTCCTTTCGCTTTGAAGCCTGTCCAACCACCTTATCCTAAAAGCTATGATCCAAATGCTAAGTGTGATTACCATGCCGGTACAATAGGGCATTCTACTGAAAAATGTTGGGGGTTAAAGCATAAAGTGCAAGATTTAATAGAAAAGGGGTTACTGAGCTTTAAAGAAGAAGGGTCGAACATCGAGAACAATCCACTTCCTAGCCATGGAAATGCCTCGGTGAATTCCATCGAAGAACAATCTAATCAACCAGTAATGGACATTTGGAAAGTCAAAATCCCCATGCGACCCTCATCAAGAGCTTCACAACTGGAAGATCCAAGAATTTCCTACGGCCTTTAATTCTCTTTCAAAGTAATCGTAATGCTAATTTGACAATTAGGCCCATGTTTTTAATGTGAACTTTTGTTAAAATGGGCTTGCATGTTAATTTTTGACATATCATATGAATGAAATGCATGTTGCGACTTTCTAGTTATTCCCTTTGTTTCTCATCCTTTCTCTTTCATAAGCTCTACTTCTATTCATTTTCCTTCATTTCCATGTTAACCCTGAAATTGCAAATCTGAAAATATTCACCCTGAGAATAATAGTGTTAGTATCTCATGCTACGATTTTGACCATCTCGTCTATCAAGCTGATGAGAACACTGATGACTTAGAAACCTCGTTTGAACTTGAGAGGTTGGTGGAACAAGAGGATCAGATAATTCAGCCCCATGAGGAGGAAATTGAAACACTCAATTTGGGAAATGAAATTCATAAGAAGGAAATTAAAGTCGATATTTCCATAAAAGGGAATGTGCGAGACTCGTTGCTCAAGCTTTTAACCGATTATGTCAACATCTTTGCATGGACATATCAAGATGTGCTTAGACTAGACCTCAACATTGTCAAGCACAGATTGTCATTGAATCCAGAGCATCCTCCAATAAAGCAAAAGTTGAGATGAATGAAACCAAAGTTGTCATTAAAAATCAAAGAAAAAGTCAAGAAGCAGTTCGATGCAGGTTTACTTGTAATGGCTAAGTACCCTCAATGGGTTGCCAATGCAGTGCCCGTTACAAAAAATAAAAATTAATTGGGTTTTATTGAAGAAAAAAGGTTGATTGCCCTATGTCATGGTCAATTATACAAAAAAAAAAAAAAAAGAATGAAAAGAGCTCATGATAAAAAAGTTTGTCCTCGAGAGTTCCAAGAAGAGAGAGTGGTGCTTAAAAAAATCTTACCAACCCAAAAGGATCATAGAGGGAAATGGACTCCAAATTATGAAGGACCTTATGTGGTAAATAAGGCATTCTCAAGAGGAGCATTGATTCTTACAAATATGGATGGGGAAGACTTGTCCCTTCCTATCAACTCGGATGCGATCAAGAAATATTATGCTTAAAAAAAAAAAAAAAAAAAAAAGAAGAAGCTCGCTAAATTTGAAAACCTGAAAAGGGCAGCTTAGGCAAAAAATTAGAGTAACCCGGTAGGCTGAAAACTCATGAAAGAGCAGTCTAGGCAAAAGATAGGGTTAAAAAAAAAAAAAAAAAAAAAAGAGCTCGCTAAAGTAAAAAAACCCGAAAAGGCAGTTTAGGCAAAAATTAGAGCAACCCAGAGAGGTGAAAACTCGCAAAAAGAGCAGTCTAGGCAAAAGATAGGGTTAAAAAAAAAAAAAAAAAAAAAAAAAAGAAGCTCGCTAAGCTGAAAACCTAAAGAAGGGCGGCTTAGGCAAAAATTAGAGTAACCGGTAGAGGGTGAAAACTCGCAAAAAGCAGTCTAAGCAAAAAGATATATAAAAAAAAAAAAAAAAAAAAAAAAAAAACAAAAACAAGAACAAAAGGGGTAGTCTAGGTAGAAGTTAAAGCAGCTCAAGTATGACTACAACAAAAGACTTGAGACTAGGGCAAGCTGAACGCATTGAAGTATTCAATAGTAGGGCAAATCCTTGAAGGCTAAAATACATTTCAACTCAAACAGTTATAAGTATCTGATGTTCTCAAAAGCTAGTGAAGGGCTCTTCAAAGTTGCAAGCATGAGAATTTACACTATTACTCTAGACATTACCTTTGCTACCTTTGTTGGTCACTTGTGTGATGATTTTGATATATCTACCATTTTGTTTTTCCCCAAACTTGTTCTAACATCTGCAATTTCTTTCTAAAAACAATAAGATATCTTCATCCTGAATTCCTTGTCACAGTTCAACTATGCTATTTTCATTATGTGATATGTTAAATGAAGTATGCTGTTGTGTTAAAAATGTGTTACAATTATTTGAAATAGGTTTGAATTTCATGGGAAATATGGTAATTCCTCAACTAGCTCTACAAACGAGTATTGGAAAATTGTCATAGGATTCAACGTGCCACATGTCAGAGCCAGGGCCCAATTTGAAAACTTCAATCAAAATCTGATTTTGTTTCCTCATCGAAGTTTGAGGAACTCAAAACCTTAAGGGTGTCAAAGGGTTCAAAAAAAAAAAAAAAAAAAAAAACACACAAAAACCTAAAAAAAAAAAAAAGAAGAAAGAAAAGAAAAAAGAAACAAAACAAAAACAAAAACAAAAAATGAATAAAACACAAAAACCTAAAAAAAAAAAAAAAAAAAAAAAAAAAAAAAAACAAACAAACAAAATGTCCACAACATCTCAGGTTGCATCATGCATACATTTCAACATCCACCTTTTACACTTGGAACTTATTTCGGGCATCCACGCCCACTGTCTTTAAACCACGGGTATCCACACCCAAAACTTTTTACACATCACGGGCATCCACGTCCACCGCTTTACATTTCGGGCATCCACGCCCACTGTCTTTAAACCACGGGTATCCACACCCAAAACTTTTTACACATCACGGGCATCCACGTCCACCGCTTTACATTTCGGGCATCCACGCCCACTGTCTTTAAACCACGGGTATCCACACCTCTGACTTTTTTACACATCACGGGCATCCACGTCCACCGCTTTACATTTCGGGCATCCACGCCCACTGTCTTTAAACCACGGGTATCCACACCTTGACTTTTTACACATCACGGGCATCCACGTCCACCGCTTTACATTTCGGGCATCCACGCCCACTGTCTTTATACCACGGGTATCCACACCCACAGCTTTTTACACATCACGGGCATCCACGTCCACCGCTTTACATTTCGGGCATCCACGCCCACTGTCTTTAAACCACGGGTATCCACACCCACAGCTTTATATTTCGAGCATCCACGTCCACTGCTTTACATTTCGGGCATCCACGCCTACTGTCTTTATACCACGGGTATCCACACCCACAGCTTTTTACATTTCGGGCATCCACGCCCACTGTCTTTAAACCACGGGTATCCACACCCACAGCTTTTTACACATCACGGGCATCCACGTCCACCGCTTTACATTTCGGGCATCCACGCCCACTGTCTTTATACCACGGGTATCCACACCCACAGCTTTTTACACATCACGGGCATCCACGTCCACCGCTTTACATTTCGGGCATCCACGCCCACTGTCTTTAAACCACGGGTATCCACACCCACAGCTTTTTACACATCACGGACATCCACGTCCACCGTTTTACATTTCGGGCATCCACGCCCACTGTTTTTATACCACGGGTATCCACACCCAGAGCTTTTTACATCACGGGTATCCACACCTACAACTTTTTACATCATGGGCATCCACGTCCACTGCTTTACATTTCGGGCATCCACGCCCACTGTCTTTATACCACGGGTATCCACACCCACAGCTTTTTACATCATGGGTATCCACACCCACAGTTTTTTATACCACGGGTATCCACACTTACAGTTTTTTACACATCACGGGCATCCACGTCCACCACTTTACATTTCGGGCATCCACGCTCACTGTCTTTATACCACGGGTATTCACACCCACAGCTTTTACATTACGGGCATTCATGTCTACCGCTTTACATTTCGGACATTCACGTCCACTGTTTTTATACCACAGGTATCCACACCTACAGCTTTTTACATATCACGGGCATCCACGTCCACCGCTTTACATTTCGAGTATCCACGTCAACTGTTTTTACATTTGTTAGGTCCTGCATCTTTTTCTATCATCATCGAACAAAATTGTAGTTTCTTTTTCTTTATTTATTTTTACTACAATAAAATGAAAACTAAGGTTATTCATCTTATTTAGTAAAATATAAATAAAGAGGGGCAACTGTCAACACCCAATTTTGTCCGTCTAATTATCTTTCATAATTATTATTATTGTTGTTATTATTATTGGTATTATTATTAGTATTATTATTATTATCCCATAATTATTATTATTGTTGTTGTTGTTATTGTTATTATTATCTCACAAGTTTATCTTGCTACATAAAAAAAAAAAATGAATGAAAGAATGAAAGGGGAAAGAAAAAAAAAATGAAGGAGAACACAATAATATAATAAGCAAGAAACCCATTTTTTCTCATTTTCCTTCAAGTTACACTGTTGCAATACTACAAGTTTCTTTAAAAAATTTGAAGAAAGAAGAAAGAATAAAAGAAAAAGGGAAAGGAAGCCACGAGAAGAAGAAGAAGAATAAAAGAAAGAAAAAAAGAAGAAACAAGCGGCTTCAAGTGACTTCTCCACCAAAGAAGCAGGCTTGACAATCTAGTGGCTCCTCCATCAGTGACTCTCTGTCATCATGCGAGCACGGCAGGAGGTGTTCATTTTTCAAACATGGCAGCTGCAAAAATAATGATGAAAGGAAAAAACCTTCCTAGGAAGGAAATCTGAGCTATAAAGAAGGAAGGAAGATCAAAGAAAAGGGGGAGAGGACAGCAAGCATCAAAGAAGATCGGATAAAGAAAGAAAAAAGCAGCAAACAGACTGGCAAGCAAAAACCGTAAGCAGCAAGAACAAACAGCAAGAATAGAAACCAGAACCGTAAAGCAGAAACAACAATATAGCAAACAGGTTTCTCTTTTTTTTCAATCATCATGTAACTTTCATGAATATTAGCTTTTTCTATGTTTACTTATAATCAGTGTAATATTATGCTCAAATCCATTTGCTCAAAATGATAAAGAGATATGAGTCTGAGGAGAAAATGCCATGTTAAATTTAAATTAATCAAACTTACCAAAGATGCGAGCCTGGCCTTAGAATAAGAATCAGAACGAGGGACAGGTGCATTCATGGTGAAATAAAAAATAAAGAGACATATGCAGAGACAATAGACATACGCGAGAGAGAGATACGGGGGCATGATTAGAGACATAAGCATACGAGACAAATCAAATCACCGAAACCAGAGCAATTGAAATTCAGTCCCACATACAAGCACAAACAAAGCCACCAAAAATCAAAATCAAATCACCATCCCTTTATAGCAAAAGAAGCAAATCGAGAGAACTCAAACAGAGAAACCAATCAAACAGAGAAAATCGGTTCAAGGCAAAGGAGAAGTAGAAATAGAGAAAGGAAAGGGGAATGAGAAAGAGGAAGGGATGCAACCTCTTCATCCTCGCGCCGTGTGACCCCTCTCGCACCGCCTTGCTCGCGCGCCTGACCTCGCACTCCCCGCCGTGCCTGGGTCGCGCCGTCACTCCTCGCCATCGTGATCTCACTCACCTCGTTCGCCCGGCCGCCGCGCCATCCACCCCGACCGCCATGCCTCCGCCTCACCTCACCCCCCGCGCGGCCAACCTGACCTCTCGCCTCTTCCTCACTCGCGAACCACTAGAGCTCGAGGGCTCAAGCAGCGAGAATGAATGGGGAAAAGGAAAACCCCTAATTTTAATTTCGCGTTTAGGCCTTTTTTTTCTATTTACGCCTCCTACATTACTAAACTGCGACACATTTATCTTGGGCCAGTTTGCTGTTTACACCACCATATATTACTAAATCGCAACACATTTGTCTTGGGCCAGATTTCTATTTACACCTTCATTTTACTAAATTACAGTTTCTTGTTTTGGGGCCATATTTCTGTTTACACCCCCCCGTTTTACTAAGTTTCTTTCCTTTTTTTTTAATTATCAATAGTTGTTTAAATTAAAATCATATTAAAAAATGATAATAAAGATGAATTGACTTGGGTGTACACCTTTGTCAATTTTTCAAATGTCTTTTTAGGATAAATGAGTTGCGACAACTCAAGAGTCCTAAATAATAAAAAATAGTATATCTCATTCTTTCCTTTAGTAAAATTAATTATTTTGTTCTAGTAATGTTTTGGTGAGATAAATGTCTAAAAATTATAAAATATTTTTGCTTAATTAATTAGAGGTAACCGTCTTTGTGACGGATGTTGTAGGGTGCTAATACCTTCCCTACACGTAATGGACTCCCGAACTCAAAATCTGGTTTCAAAGACCATTTTTTCTAAAAAAGGTTTTTCTGATGTTTTCCTTAATAAACATTGGTGGCGACTCCTCTGATCCATACCTTTCGATTTTAATCGTCGTCCCGCCGCGATTCTGGTTGCGACACTTATAAGACAATCACAAAAATAATGGCGCTAAGACTTAGACAAGTGATGGAGAAGTTGGTTGGCCCATGTCAGTGCAGCTTCATTCCAAATAGACATGGCAGCGATAATATTGTGGTTGCGCAAGAAGTGTTTCACTCTATGAGAAGCAAGAAGAGAAAGACCGGATGGATGACGATTAAGGTTGATCTCGAAAAAGCTTATGATCGATTGAATTGGGAGTTCGTGAAAGAAACTCTCATTGACATAAAATGTCTAACCAACTTCATCAATATTATATGGCATTGTATATCAATAGTTAGTATGAGAATGCTTTGGAACGGTGAAGCGCTTGAAGAATTCTACCCTTCTAGGGGAGTGCGATAAGGTGATCCTATCTCTCTATACGTGTTCGTTCTATGTATTGAAAGATTGTTCCAGCTAATCAATTTAGCGATTGAGAAGGAAATGTGGAAACCAATACAGATAAGTAAAGGTGGGCTGCGAATATCACACTTAGCATTCGCAGACGATCTTATCTTGTTTGCTGAGGCGACAACGGGGCAAGCGGAGATAATCAACACGATCTTAAATTTATTCTGTAAGAGCTCAGGGCAACGGGTGAATAAAGAAAAAACAAGAATATACTTCTCCAAAAATACCAACTGGAGTGTTAAAGAAGAGATAGTGACAAAATGCGGATTCCAATGTATAGAGGACCTTGGGAAGTATTTAGGAGTACCAATCTTTCATAAATCTTTGTCCAAGCAAACCTTTGGCTTCCTACTGGAGAAAGTGAACAAACAACTTAGTAACTGGCAAGGGAAACTCTTGTCAATGACAGGCAGAGTCACACTTGCAAAATCAGTACTACAATCGATCCCGATCTACATTATGTTGTCCGTAGTTCTTCTAATATCAATCTGTGAGGAGATTGATAGGAAATGTCGAGGGTTTGTATGGGGCGACCTAACGGATGAGAGGAAATTACATATGGTTGCATGGAAAGACATTTGTTCAGCCAAGTATGTGGGTGGACTTGGATTACGCACCACGCGAAGTATGAATAATGCGCTTCTTATGAAGTCTGGTTGGCGACTGTGTACACGCAAGAAAGCCCTATGGTCAGCGATGATTTGCGCGAAATATAAATGTGGAAATAAGGTTGTGCTAATAATGAGAAAAGTGAAAGGTATGTCAAACTTCATGAAGGGAGTCAGCCGGGTATGGGACGAAGTGTCAAAACACATTGTCTAGAAAGTAATGAATGGTACTTCTACTCTCTTTTGGTAGGATCGGTGGGTTCCACAACATGGGAAACTGAGTGATTATGCATGTGTGCAATTATATGAAATTGACAAACAAGCCACACTAAGTGACTTCACCATTCCCCAAGGAGGTTGGGACGTGAACAAACTGAGAAAGATGGTCCCACAACAGGTGTGCAAAACTATTTTGGCGCTAGAGCTTCTAATTATATCTCGAGATAGTGATGCCTCGACTTGGAGTATAACTAGTGACAGGCAGTTCTCAATGACATTTTCTTACAAAGCCATTACCTAGGAAACTGATAGAAAAAACCCGTTATATCATACAATTTGGAGATGGCGGGGACCAGAGAGGATGCGAATACATGCGTGAAAGGTGGCACGCCAAGCCTTGGTCACTAATTCCCTAAGGAAGTCTAAAGGGATAGCAACAGACCACGTATGCCTAGTATGCCTTCTCGAATCAGAAACTATACTTCATGCGTTACGAGATTGCATATTTGCAAGAAGAATATGGGAGAAAATTTCAGATAAAGTACTGCCCACGACATTCTTTAATGATGATATAAGTGAATGACTACAAAATAACATGCGCACAACAAATAAACACCAACAGAGGGAATGACATACTCAATTTGGGGTGACTTTATATTACCTATGGAGGAACCGGAATGATGTAGTCTTCTCCTTTTTCTCAACATCAGTCTCAAGTATTGTGACCAAATCTAAATGAATGATAATAAACACCTTGTACGCATTTGATTTTGAGCGCGCAGTCTATGATAACAATAGCACCTCTTCGAGAACGGGAAGAGTAGTGTGGGAGCCTCCAAGCCAAGGGCAATATAAACTCAACTGTGACGGAGCTGTCAATGCGAGTGGTAAAGCAACGTGCGGACGAAGGTGTTCTACGAGATCAAAATGGAGTTGTATTATGGGTATTTGCGCATTATCTAAGAATATGTTCGATCGTGCTTGCAGAAATATGAATCATTGCTATGCGTATCAAAATTGCATGGGATAAAGGTTTTAAAAAAGTGTGTGTTGAATCTGATTCAAAACATGCAATTGAATTAGTGGAAGGCACGCGTTGAACAACAAGCCCAATGAATCAATTGATTCAATCGGTTAAAGAATTTGTGACTTACGGAGGCAATTACACATGGAGATATGTTAATAGGGAAGCAATATGCTTGTGGATGCTCTAGCAAAATTTGGCTTCACACTTAACGGAGAGTGTGAGATTTTTTATTCGAATCTTAGATTTATCTATAACCTTTTAACAAATAATGTAATTTTTGAATTTTCTCAAATTTTTTAATAATAATATTTTTAGGAGCCCCTAAGCCTCCTTTTTGTACCCAAAAAAAATATAAAATTTTGAACAAGAGGTGAAAAATAAGATAAGATTAAAAATAAATAATTTTGAAACATATTTATACTAAAAATATATAAGCTTAATTAGAGTTGTTGATCTATGGGTATCCAGTAAGTTTAATTAACGTGTCAGCATTTCATTTGATGAGCTAAACACGTTATGTTTAGGACTTTAGGGTAGTGTTTGGGTCCGCATTTGAACGTGACAAGCAAGCAAGGAACGAAGAAGGAGAATGAAAGAATCAACGAAGAAAGGGACTGTGACCTCACTCGCCTCCCTCTTCCCAGTAGAGGAGGCGCAGAAAGCGTCGAAGCGCGCCGAAGAAGCCATTTCCGACAAGCACAGCCAACTCGACCTCCTACGAGGTTTCATCTCCGACAACAACAGCCTCGTCAACCTCGTCCACAAGCTCCCAGAACAGCTCTCCCACGACATCATGGTAACCAACAAACACAAGTGCGGTAACCCCTTTTTTTTCACGTTTCATTAATTAACTCGGTAATCATGGGTGTTTGGTGCTTAGGTTCCGTTTGGGAAAGCAGCGTTCTTCCCCGGTCGTTTGATTCACACCAACGAGTTCCTGGTACGCTTTGTCCCCCCTCTGATTCTTCAATTGAATGTGCGTTTTCTCATTGTCAAGAGGTTTTGGTTGTTAGGTTCTTTTGGGAGAAGGGTATTATGCAGAGAGAACTTCGAAGCAAACCGTTGATATTTTGCAGCGAAGAGCGAAGTCCTTCGATTCGCAGGTTGATGCTCTTGAGGCCAATATCAAGGACCTTCAAGCCGAGGCTTCGTTTTTCAGTGCCACGGCTTCGCAAGTAGCGGTCAGGGTTCACTTCTTCCTGTTTTGTTTTAGGGTCTCCAGAAACACTTCAAGGAGGAGAAAGTAAGAAGAAAGAATGAAATAAATTTCTTCACAAGCTGAAATTAGTTTTTGCATTGGCTAACTGTGGAAGCTCTCTCATCTTTTAGAGAAGTTATATGCAGAAGCTAATTTGAGCTTTTGTATAAGCTCATTTCATTTCCTGTTCTTACTTTCTCCTCCTAGAAGTACTTCTGGAGAAGCTTATCCCAAGATGCCCATACTCTCTCTTGCCACTTTAATGATAAGTTTGAATTTGCTTTATGTTGTGGCAATTTTGACATTGACATCTCTGTTCTGTTTTGAATCAAAATGATATGTTATGAATTTGTGCATCAATGTTTTTAGAATATGCGCTAGAGAATCCTATTCCTGGGTCATGGTTTGTTTGGTTTAATCAGCTAGGCCTTGTTTGAATGAACTTTTTCATAAACACTTGTAGTTGAAGACATTAACAAGTTAAAGTGGATTGAGCTTCCCTCGTAGAGGCTCAACATATCCACCTCAACTTTTGAGCAAGTTAGAACCTTTATTAAGTGTAAAAGTTGATTTTAGTTTATGAGAGAAGCTCAATTTATTTTACTTTTCTTCTTATAACTTCTTATAATTTTTTACGTAGAAGTTTATCTAAATACGACCTTAAAATTGTGGTTGAATTAAGTGATGTTCAAACTGAAAACATAATGGATTCAGGGTTTGACTGGTTCCATTGTCTAGTCTAGTTTTGTTTTAAAAACATTTCTGTTGATTCATTGTTCTCTTAACTTTCTAAGGGTTGTGGTACATGGTTATTGAATGGCTCCATGTGTTATTACATGCATTTTTTGTTGTAGTTAAAAGAGCAAAGACCTTTATTAATTTTTTGTTGTAGTTATAAGAGCAAAGACCCATTTATTGTAAAGCCCCTTTAAAGCCCCACATTCACTGCCATATATAGTTGGATGTATAACCATATACTAAAATTTGCCTTTAAGTTTGGTAGGTACTTTGCAATCACAAATAACCCCTGGTGCCTTTTTCCATTTTAGCCATCCTGCTTGTATACTATGTGTAACATGCCATTAATTTCACCATCATTTTGTATGATTGATCAAATGATCCCAGATATTTACACTTAGAAACTTGTGGCATAACAATTTCTCCCATTTTTACTTCTGAATCATATTTCTCTCGCCTCTTGCTAAAATTGCAATGCATATACTTTGACTTACTCCTACTTAAGCGAAGACCCTTTGTTTCCAAAGTTTGTCACCCAAGTTCAAGCTTAATGTTAATTCCTTCCTTTGATTCACACACTATGCTACATTTCTTAATGATCTTCTGTTTTTGTCTTTGTATGTTTTTGTTAGCACTTGATATTAACATTTTTGAACTTTGTAATTTGGCACAGGAGGGTCTCGTGGAGATAAGGGAAGATTATATGGAGGAAGACTCCAACGAAGGGGAATTTAAATCAGGCATGTTCTATCCTTATATTATTTTTCTTCCAAGATTTAACGTTTATACAAGATGATAGTTGACGTTCATTATAAATTATAAATGGAAGCTGGCAGAGAGAAGGCTGGAAAGTCTAAATAAGTTCAAGTCTTTTGTCTACGATTTTGAATTTATTAAGATTATTCAAATAACAGTAATTCTCATACTCTGACAAGCAAATCAAATAAAATTTCAGTTTTACTTTGATTTTTACATTCTACTATGGTTTGTTGGCATTAGCATGTGTGGTTTAATTATTTTGATGGGTCTGCAGATATTTTGTTTGGATTTGCATGGAACACTTGAAATATTTCATCTTTTATTTTAAACACTGAATTTTTGTTTTCTATTTTATGATACACAAATGTTTTTCTTTCTTTGAACAGTTTTTTCATTGACTTCTAAGTGTCAATTTCTTTTGGACTTCATTGCTCTATATTTGAAGTTGAATGTGAACTGTAATTTATGTTCATCATTTGTGGGAGGCACATACAAAATATGGAACATGGCACATTTTTACATTTTTAAAATAATGGGATGTGGGACATGACACAGCTAGAACACTCAACACATTTTAATAGAAAACCGTAATTGATTTACTATAATCATAAAATGAAAATCTTAAACATAAAGTCCCAATTTTTTAGCATAAAAGTTATGTCTGCCGGTGTCGAAGCAGTGTCCAATGATTGTGTGATGGAAAACATGAAAAACCAAAGGCAGACAGCCAGACACTGCACAAATACATATCCTTGTCTCTGCCATCTTCCTGGTGTTGTGTGTTGGAGACCAGT
The DNA here is from genome assembly GCA_014843725.1 of Amphicarpaea edgeworthii. Classification (NCBI taxonomy): domain Eukaryota; kingdom Viridiplantae; phylum Streptophyta; class Magnoliopsida; order Fabales; family Fabaceae; genus Amphicarpaea; species Amphicarpaea edgeworthii. The sequence continues at coordinate 6,587,310 of CM026323.1, read as the reverse complement.
ATAGCTGCCCTCCTTCAATTGAATTAATTGGCAGATTCATTGGTCATTTAAAAACCAGCAAATTCATGCATAACAACTGTATGTCTAAAGTAAAGAGTATATGTGATTCAGTGATTGTACAGTTGTAACGTTGTAAATCTGTTATTTTTTCTTTAATTAGGCTAGGTATATGTATAGTAGTTTAGCTAATTTATGGGAAAAATATTTTCTTATTAAACAATATTTGCATGAGAATTCTCCACTAGAGCACACAGTTTTGCTTACACTTACTCTGAGCTTGACGTTTCCTGCTGTGTATGTGTTTATTAGATCGTGTCTCTTGTTTTCAAACTTTATTTCATGTCAGTGTAGAACTATGCACCAACCAATGACCATACGTGTAAATATGTTTGCAATTTCGAAATATTGAGTGATGAAATGTTAATATCCTTTTTCAGGTCCACAGCAAGATGCTCCTAATTTGGGAAATGATACAGTTAATGATGAAGAGTATGCTCGTATGCTGGCTAGAATGGATGAACTTGAGAAAGAAGAGCTTGCTGCAGAAAGTGGCAATCACAGTGATCAAAATGATGAAAGTACTGGGGATTTTGATGAGATATCATATCAGGGACATATTGATAACAATCTCCAAAATTTAAAAGTAATATCTTGGATTATTTTGTTGAATTCTGGTTTAGAAATCTTGTTTAGAGGCTATGAGCACAATGGACTGTGATACCTCATAACTCATTTTCTGTGACTGTTCAAACAGGATGTTCATCAAGGTAAACTACTGGACCAGACTAATAATAAAATTGTAACAGCTGAGCTTCCAAAAAAGCATGATCATAAAGAAGATATAACTGATCAGTTGAATGTAAGATACTATCTAGCTTTCTCATAGTTCAGCATCAAAGTTGTTTAGTATGCTATGTAACTCATAAGTGAAGAATCATGCTTTTGCATTCTAATTTTCAAAATGCAGTTTGCTAGCCTGGCAGTGCAGTCTAGGGTCAGAGGTTAGTCCTCAATAACTTACATCTCATTTTCGTCGAGTCTGCATGTTTTGCATTCATTCTGAAAGTAATTTTTCCATAGGGTCTGAAGTATCAGAGAAAGAAAATTTTGCAGAATCCAATCCTAGTGAAAAGATTCCTGTTCATTCTAAAGAAACATCAGTTCAAGCAACTACGGCATCAAAACCTGAGGTATTTTGTTATTGTGATGAAATTTCCATCATAATTCTCTACTTGCTGTGTAGTGGTTTATACTGCTTTGAAACCAAATAGAAATACTGCCTTGCTTTGATTTGAAATAACAGACTCGCGTCTATTTTCTAATTGGAAGCAACATGCAGCTTTATTACTTTTCAGTATTTCTTTAACTGTATGCTGGTTTCATTGTTGTCTTGTCTTATAAATAATACACACCAGAGTATCACCATTTTTCAAGGTTACAAAATCTGCAACAGGTCAGTTGTATTAACTATTGATTATAACATAACACATCTCTGAAGGACTCAAAGGATACTTAGGTGTCAAGTTAAAAGCTTCAAATGAGAAAGCTAGAATTAGGAATGTCTGTTAGGCTTAGAGTAAGTGGTATGGAAACAAAAAGGATGAATTAGTGATTTGACCGTTATCCTTAAATAGTGGTTTAAAATGTTTCAAAGAACTTGATGGAAAACTATTCAGGTGCTTCCACCTTACAGCATGTTGATTTCAGGAGAATTGGTCCTTAACACGTACAATTATTTCCTTTTCAGGTTCGACACCAAACTTCACAACCATCATTTGACAGTCGCAAGGTGTGTTCACACATTGTAGTTTTTACCCTCATTAGTCTTAATACTTACCCTGTAACAAACAGCAGCTGATAATTTTGTCAAATATTTATGCAGGCTTTTACAGGCTCTATTATTGAGCATGGTGAGAACATACAAACTACTTCAAGAGATAAAAATGCACAGGGTTCTGGTTCTCAATCTTCAAAACCAGTCTCCAGATTCAAAATGCAGAGAAGATAACTACAAGAAGATGAGAAGGTTGGAACTTTTTGTATTTAGCGATCTAATGGTGTTGCATCCGTGATTCTAGGATGTGCTGCTTGAGATCAAAAGTAGAAAGAGTGAAAGTGGGATAAACCGTTTTTTTTTTTTTTTTAAATTTGTTTTCTAAGAAAATTCCACACTATTCTACAATCAAAAAAGGATAGCACCCCAACATCCAACGATTTCCAGAAGTGTTTTCAAAAACCAAAAATTCCAGAATAGGATAGCACCCAACATCCAACGATCCTTGTCCAGTCTCCTCTGCTCCACATTTCTTCTCCAGGTCAAGTCTCAATCACACGATTGCATGCAGAGGAGAGGGCGAGAGGGAAAGGGTGGTGGCACGTTTGCAAAGGCTGTGAGGGTGAGGGGTGGTGGAGCGCGTGTACTATTGTTTTTTCATTTTTTTTCTTCTTCAAATTTTTAAGACTAATATTGGAATTTCATTTTTAAAAATTATCATTTTTTTTTTAAATTTCAAGACATCTGTTGGTTTTTCATATTTTCATAATTTTTAAATTTTTATTTTTTTTTAAACACTTTCAACAATTGGCTTGTTTTCTCATATTTTTAAAATTTTCAATACTCTTGGTTTTTCCTATTTTAAAAATTCTCATTTTTAAAATTTTTTAAAGATATTACTCTTGTTTTTATAATTTTTTTTATTTTTTCTAATTTTCTAGACTATACTCTTGATTTTTCATATAATTAACATGATCATTTTGTTTTTAAAACATTAATCTTATTTTTAATAATTTTCAAAAAAAAAATTTCAAATTTTCAAGACATTACAGTTGATTCTTAAAGATTTTAAAGTTTTCAATTTTTAAAAATTTGAGACATTACTTTTGATTTTCATATTTTAAAAATTTTCAAAGACATTAGCCTTTTTTTCATATTTAAATTTTTTTTTCTTTTTTTTATTCAAATTCTCAATATATTTCCCTTGATTTTGCATATTTAAAAAAAAATTAAAAAATTTTCAAGATATTTCTCATAGTTTTTCAGTTTTTTTTTCTATATTTTCAAGATATTACTTATAATTTTTCATATTTTAAAAATTTCCAAGATGTAGCAATTATTTTTCCACATTTTTTAAATTTTCATGTGTTTTTCAAATATATCAAGATACTATACTTGTTTTTCATATTCTTAAAAATTTTCAAACAAATAATAGTCTTGTTTTTTTTTTTTTTAAATCAATACAAATAATTACTCCTAGATTTTAAATTTTTTTTATAACATAATTCTTATTTTTTCATATTTTAAATTTTTTTTCAAAGTTTTCAAGATATTACTTTTTTGTTTTTTCATATTTTTAAATTTTTTTGAGACAATAGTCTTGTTTTTTGATATTATAACAAAATAATTTTTTTCAAATTTTCAATACAATCCTTTTAATTTTTCATATCTTAATTTTTTTTTCAAATTTTCAAGATATTAATCTTGTTATTTAATATTTTAATATTTTTCTTTTTTTTTTTTCAAAATTTTCATAACATACCTCTTTGTTTAAAATATTACAAAATTTTCACCATATTATTTTGTTTTTTCATATTTTTAATTTTTTTTTCAAATTCTCAAAACATTAGACTTGTTTTTTTATGTTTTAAATTTTCTTATTTTTTAAAAAATTTTGAAGATATTACTCTTGATTTTTTTATGAAAATATGAAAAAACAATACTAATATCTTGTAAATTTTGAAAAAAAAAATTAAAAATATTTAAAATTAAGAGAAATGACTTGATTTTTTTTGAAAAAAGAAGAAACAAATTAAAATATGAAAAACAATACTAATGTCTTGAAAAAAAATAATTTTAAAAATACTAAAAAACAAGAGTAAGGTTTTTATAAAAATTAAAAAAAAAAGAATAATGTCTTGAAAACTTTTAAAATATGACACTAGACATTATTTTTTTATTTTTTAAATCGACAATATTAAGGGTTTCAATTTATAGTTTCATTTGTAAAACACTAAATATTAGGTTTTTCTTTATGAACCCCTACATATTTATGGTTTCAGATTATGGTTTTATTTATGAAAACATAAATATTTAAGGTTTTAATTTAGGGTTTTGAATTATGATTTTATTTATGAAACCCTAAATATTTAAGGTTTCAATTTAGGATTTCATTTATGAAACACAAAACAATTTGGTTTTCATTTATGAAATCCTAAATATTCAAAATTTTGATTTATGAAAACCTAAATAAATAGGGTTTCATACAAAACCCTAAATAAATATTTTTTGTGAAATTTAGGTTTTTATTTACAAAATCCTAAATAATTTGGAATTCATTTTTAAAACCATGAATATTTAAGGTTTTAATATATGTTTCATTTTTGAAAATATAAATATTTAAGGTTTTAATTTTGGGTTTTATTTATAGAACATTAAATATTTTGGATTTTGATTTATGGTTTAATTTATGGAACCCTAAATAATAAAGGGTTCAATTATGTATTTTATTTATGAAATCCTAAATATTTAGGCTTTCAATTTAAAGTTTCATTTATCAATCGTCAAATAATTATGTTTTCATTTATGAAACCCAAATAATTATTTTTGAAATCCTAAATATTTATGTTTTTAATTTAGAATTTTATTTATGAAACCATAAATATGTAGAGTTTCATTATGAACCGTAATTATTTATGAAGTCCTAAATAATTAATGTTTCATTGATGAAACCATGAATATTTAGGGTTTCGATTTATGGTCTATATATAAAACCCTAAATATGTAGGATTTTAATTTATGGTTTCATTTATGAAATACTAAATATTAAGGGTATCAATTTATGGTATTATTTATAAAACCCTAAATATTTTAGGTTACATTAAGTAAATAATAAGGGTCAAATTTTGAAACCTTAAATATTTAATGTTTTGATTTATGATTTTATCTATGAAATTATAAATATTTAAGGTTTATATTTATGGTTCTATTTATGAAATCCTAAATTTTTAAAGTGAAATTTAGGATTTCATTTAATGAAAAACCAAGTGAAACCTTAAATATATAAGGTTTCAATTTAGGCTTTCATTTATAAAACCCTAAATAATAAATAATAAACATTAAACATTAAAACCTTAAATACTAAAAAAATGAGATATTAAATCATAAATCATGACACCATAACTCATGCAACACTAAACCCTATCCATAAACCCTAAAATCATAAACATTATATTATAAACCCTGAAACATGAAAAATTTAAGAGCATCGGATGGAAGGAAAACTAAAAAAAACTAAAAAGTCTTGTTCTTTCATATTTTAAAAAAATTTCAAGACAATAGTATTGTTTTTTCATATTTAAAAAATATCATATTTTTTCAAATTTTCAATACAATACTCTTAATTTTTCATATTTTAAGAAATTTGCAATGTTTCAAGGCATTAGTTTTTTTTTTTTTTTTTGTATTTTAAATTAATTCTTATTTTTTAAAATTTCCAACATATAACTCTTTGTTTTTAATATTACAAAATTTTCTAATTTCAAGACATTACACTTGTTTTATAATATTTTTAAGCCATTACTCTTGTTATTTTATATTTTCAATTTAAGGTTTCATTCCTAAATATTTAGGGTTCCATTAGTGAAACCCTAAACAATTAGGGTTTCATTTATGAAATCATGAATACTTAAAGTGTTGATTTATGGTTTCATTTATACTACTCTAAATATTTATATTTTCAATTTAAAGTTTCATTTTGAAACCCTAAATATTTAGGATTTCAATTTTGAAACGCTAAATAATAAGATTTCATTTATGAAATCTTAAATATTTAGAATTATGATTTATGAAATCCTAAATAATTAAGGTTTCATTTATAAAACCTCAAATAATTAGAATTTCATTTATAAAACCTTAAATATTTATAATTTCACTTATGAAATATTAAATATTTGGAGTAAAATTGAGAGTTTCATTAATGAAACCATAAATAGTTAGGGTTTTATTTATAAAATCCTAAATATGTAGGGTTTAATTTACGAAACACTTAATATTTAGGGTGAAATTAGGATTTCATTAATGAAACCTTAAATATTTAAGGATTCATTTATGAAATTATAAATATTTAATATGAAATTAGGCTTCTTTTATGAATACGTAAATAGTGACACCCTATATAATTAGGAATTCATTTTTGAAATCATTAATATTTAAGGTTTTAATTTATAAAACTCTTGATATTTAGGTTTTCAATTTATTGTTCTATTTATGAAATTCAAAATATTAAAGGTTTCAATTTATGATTTCATTTATGAAACACTAAATATTAGGTTTTTCATAACGAAGCCTTAAATATTTATGGTTTCGGATTATAGTTGTATTTATGAAACCCTAAATATTTAAGGTTTCAATTTAGGTTTTCATTTATGAAACCCTAAATATTTGAGATATTGATTTACGAAACCCAAAATAAATAGGATTTCATTTACGAAACCCTAAATAAATAAGGTGTCATTTACAAAACACTAAAGAGTTAGATTTTAATTAAGGATTTAATTTATGAAACCTTGAAAATTTAAGGTTTCAATTATGAATTTCTAAATATTTTATGTGAAATTTAAGGTTTTAATTATGAAATCCTAAATAATTTGGAATTCATTTTTGAAACCATGAATATTTAGGGTTTTAATATGTGTTTCATTTATGAAAATATAAATATTTAAGGTTTTAATTTTGGGTTTTATTTATGGATTTAGGGTTTCAATTATGAAACATTAATTATTATAGTTTTCTCTATTAAATCCTAAATACTAAGGGGTTCAATTGAGAGTTTTATTTTTGAAATCCTCAATATTGAGGTTTTTAATTTAGAATTTTATATATTAAACCCTAATTTTAGGGTTTCAATTTAGAGTTTCATTTATCAAACGTTAAATAATTATGTTTTCATATATGAAACCCCAAATACTTAGTGTTTTGATATATGATTTCATTTATGAAACACTAAATTTTCAAGTTTTCAAGAAATTAGTCTTCTTTTTTCGTATTTTAAAGTTTTTCTTTTTTTTTTCTTCAAAATTTCCAAGACATAACTCTTTATTTTAAATATGACAACATTTTCAGTTTCACTTTTAAATTTTCAAGATATTTTTCTTGTTTTTTCATATTTTAAAATCATATTTTTTTCAAATTTTCAATACATTAGACTTTTTTTTTCATGTTTTTAATTTTTTAATATTTTTTTGAAAAAATTTCAAGACATTACTCTTGATTTTCTTGTTTTTAAAATTTTCACTTTATTTCAAAGTTTGCACGACATTATTATTGTTCTTTTTATATTTTCAATTTAGGGTTACATCCCTAAATATTTAGGGTTTCATTTTTTTTTTTTTTGTTGAAATCACAGTCTAAGAAGCTCAAGAAGATTCTCCAAATCCCAACTAGGTTGGCACCGAAAGAAACAACCAAAGCAACTCAATTGAATATATAAAAAAGAAAGAGAAGTACATCGGGGGGGGGGGGGGGACATAAACCAAAACCCCGAAAAAAAGGAACCTATAATAAAACCTATATTGTGAAAGACCACATTGGTTCCTGGCCAAGCAAAATGAAATGAAACTAGGCTTAATAGGTAGCCATGTAAATACAACCCTATGTCTAAGACCATAATTAGCTAATAGATCTGCACACTCATTCCTTTCTTAGTGGATATGAGAGATTCTAAAACGAAGTTGCTGGCATTGTGCAATCATATTCCTCCATTGTCGAAGAAGCTGCCATGGAACAATGTCCAAATTAGAGAAGGCTTGGACAGCCAGCAAAGAATCACACTCCACCCATAGGTTGAACCAATTTCGACTAATAACTAAATCCACAACCTTAATAATAGCAAGTAACTCTACATAAAGGGCATTATGAATGCCAACATATTCATAAAAACCACCTTTATAACAACCAAAATGATCTCTATAAATCCCTCCTAAAGAAGCATGACTAGGCGAGCCATGGGCAGCACCATTGGTATTACATTTGATATAACTTGTCAAAGGTGGCTGCCAAAAAACTAATTTAATGAGAGTAGGCTTTATGGGCTTGAGAGATATATTGAAGTGCTTTAAGAATTTAAACTTCAGCATGCAGTTTACAACTTGTCCATTTCTTAAAAGCCCAGTCAAGGAAGTGCAAGCCTTAATCGAGGCAATAAGATGGGACATAGCAGGTGTGAAGTTGCAAAAACGAACATAATTTCTGCTCATCCAGATTGCCTGAATTGAATGAATAATTGCTGAAGAAAGGACATACTTGGTCTGAGTTCCTTTAACCTGTTGAGTAGCAAGCACAAGAGTAGAGAGGTTAGTAAGAGCAATAGGGATAGGAGAAATACCTTGCAGCCAGCCTCATATTTTTTTAACATATTCACACTATAGAAAAAAGATGTTCAAGAGTTTCCTCATGATGTAAGCAATGGCTACAAATTGATACTGTAGTTCACCCTTTCCTCTTGAATAAATCATCCGTAAGTAATGCTTTATGAAGCCCTCTCCATGCCACGAAGCTTTTGGAAGGGGGAATTTCCTTGAACCAGACTAGCTTAGTCCAAGGCTGTTTCTGTAGAGTAGGAGAAAGAAAATTATAGGCCTCATGAAAAGTTAGCTTGCCATTTGCAACAAGCCTCCATATAGGAATGTCATCTTCAACAGCACATAGGACAAGGTAGCACTTAGAGAATTTCTAAGTTGTGGAAGGAGGTGCTCAAGCAAAGGAGGGAGAGTCCAAGCACCCTGCTGAACCATTGAGTGAACCAGAGAGAACAAATGTCTTCTATAGTGTATAAGGATGTCTAATTGATCTACAATAGAGATATTAGAATACCAACAATCTAACTCAAAATTAACATTACCATTATTCAAAATCCAGCTGGTGTTATCATAAATAATTGGCAAGGAATTACAGACAGATGTCCAAATGGAAGAGACATTATAAGTGGTAAGGAGTTGACCATTTCTAAAAAATATGGTTCACATGGACTGAGCCCAATCAAGATTAGAAATCATAAATACTTAAGGTTTCGATTTATGTTTTCATTTATAAAACTATAAATATCTACGTTTTCAATTTAAGGTTTCAATTATAAAATGCTAAACAATTCAATTTTCATTTATCAAATCCTCAATATTTAAAATTTTGATTTATGAAACTCTAATTAATTAAGGATTCATTTTTAAAACCTCAAATAATTAGAATTTCATTTATTAAACCTTAAATATTTATAGTTTCATTTATGAAACCCTAAATATTTAGGATTTCTATTTATGATTTCGTTTATGAAACCCTACATATTTTAGCTTTCAATTGATTTTTATTTATGTTCAATTTTTCAAGACACTATTCTTGGTTTTTCATATTTTTAAAATTTTCAATTTTTAAAATTTCAAGACATTTATTTTTGTGTTTTCATATGTTTAAAATTTTCCTTTTTTTTTTTTTTTTCAAATTTCAATACACTCTTTGTTTATCATATTTTTATAATTTTTGTTTTTTGTTTTCAAAACTTTTATAAGACATTACTATTGTTTTTTTTTTTTATATTTTCATTTTAGGGTTTTATCCCTAAATATTTAGGATTTTATTAATAAAATCCTAAATAATTAGGATTTTATTTATGAAATCATGAACACTTAAGGTTTCGAGTTATGATTTCATTTATAAAACTTTAAATATCTATGATTTCAATTTAAGGTTTCATTTTGAAACCCAAAATATTTAATGGGTCAATTATGAAATGCTAAACAATTTGATTTTGATTTATGAAACCCTAAATAATTAGCATTTCATTTTTAAAACCTTACATAATGAGTATTTCATTTATGAAATCCTAAATATTTATAGTTTCATTTATGAAATCTTAAATATTTAGGGTAAAATTTAGGGTTTTATTTATAAAACCCTAAATATTTAGGTTTAATTTATGAAATTTTAAATATTTAAGGTGAATTTAAGGTTTCATTTATGAAATTTTAAATATTTAATGTGAAATTAGGGTTTTTTTATGAATCCAAAAATAATGAAACCCTATATAATTAGGAATTCATTTTTGAAACCATCAATATTTAAGGTTTCAATTTATGAAACTCTAAATATTTAGGTTTTCAATTTATGGTTTTACTTATGAAACCCTAAATATTTAGGATTTTAATTTAGTGTTTTATTTATGAAACAAACTAAAAATTAAGTTTTTCATTATGAAACCCTAAATATTTCAGGTTTCATTTTATTTTTATTTATGTTCAAATTTTCAAGACGTTACTCTTGATTTTTCATATTTTTAAAATTTTCAATTTTTTTAAAAAACATTCAAGACATTTATTTTTGTTTTTTCATATCTTTAAAATTTTCCTTTTTTAAAGTTTCAAGACATTACTTTTGTTTATTATATTTTTAAATTTTCATTTTTATATATTTTAAAGGCATTATTCTTCTTTTTTTCATCTTTTTTTCTTTTTTTTTTTTTTAAATTTTAATACATTATTCTTGATTTTACAAATTATCATTACATTACTCTTACTTTTTCTTTTTCTTTTTGATTTTTTTTAATTATGTTTTGCATCCAATGCTTTTAAAATTTACAAAGACATTACTTTGAATTTTTCATATTTTTATAATTTTCAACATATTCCTCTATTTTTTTATATTTTTAATTTATGTTTTTTTTCAAATTTTTAAGACATTACTTTTGATTTTTGATATTTTTAAAATTTTCATTTTTTTTCATAATTTTTTTGTATATTACTCTTGTTTTTTGTTTTTTTTTTAATTTTTAAGGTATTAATTTTTTTGTCATATTTTAAAAGTTTTCAAGATATTATTTTTTTTAATTTTTTTTTTAAAACCTTACTCTTATTTTTTGGTATTTTTAAAATTATTTTTTTCAAATTTTCAAGACATTAGTATTGCTTTTCATATTTTAATTTGTTTCTTCTTTTTTTTCCAAAAAAAATCAAGTCATTTCTCTTGATTTTAAATATTTTTATTTTTTTTTCAAAATTTACAAGACATTACTATTATTTTTTCATATTTTCATTATTTTCCATACATTACTCTTGTTTTTCAAATTTTTAAACTTTTTTTTGCATCCAATGCTTTTAAATTTTTCATTTTTTCCATTTTTTTATGCAATATTTTCAAAACATTTAAGACATTATACTTATTTTTAAAATTTTCATTTTTTTTCATTTTGTTTCTGCTTTCAATTTTATCGAAATTTTCAAAAGATTACACTTATTTTTTCATAGTTTTAAAATTTTCATTCAATGCTTTCAAAATTTTCAAGACAATACTTTTGATTTTTCATAATTATTTTTTTTTATTTTCATATTTTTCAAATAAAAAATTGCATCCAATGGTGAGGATGATAAAGGAAACAAAAACATTTTAAGGACTAAAAAATAAAACCTCCAATAGTTTGGGGACTAAACATATTTTGCCCTAAATATAATACATTAGTATGTACAAAATTTTACAAAAAAAAAATATTTTGATACTGTTAGTAATGATCCATGATGGAAGACCTTTTGCCATCCACAAGAACCACCTTTCAACCATTAGGTATCTTCTTTTTTCTTCTTGTAGTCAAGAAGCACTTTTTCTCTCTCCAGTGGAGTTGCTGATAGTAACCATTTGCTAAATGCAAGCTCTCCCATGCCCATAAACCGAGCAAGGAGCCTATATTGGGTTCTCTTCCTTTCATCAATCAAAGGAACTTTCTGTTTTTTAGGTACACAATCTGTTTTTTTTCTTTGGTGGTCGTCCAAAGAGATGCTTGGCTTGACTAGGCTATCATCTAAGGGGATGCTGGTATCCATTTTCCCTTGAATCCCTGGGCCTAAGTTGACAATGTCTTCATTGCGATGAGTATAGACAATGCCTAAAGATACAAAACATTAGTTGGACTAAATGGAAAATCCACTGTGCCATTTCCCAAATTAAAAACAGATAAATTTGAAATCTTTAGTCTAATTTCAAGTGCCACCATAAAGCAAGGATTAAATGACTGAGGCTGATGAATCAAAATTCTAGTACTCTTTTGTCATGTCATGGTAAATGAAAATATAAAGTTCCACAAAGTGCCCAGAAAACACTTTTTTTTTACTTTTATGTTTATGTATATATGTAGACATGTTCATGATCACCCAACAGTAATGATATATTAGAAGGCCAAGAGAAATAAAGTTGTCATTTCACTAACTTCCTAATTGTTTTCTCATTTCACAATATCTTTAGGATAAAAGAAAACAAGGAATTTCAAAGTGGATGAGATTTAGGAGATATGAAACATACCAAGGTCTTCAAGATCTGGTTTACTTGCTGCAGCCCTCGCAGATTTATTACATAATCTGGTTTCTGACTCCAGTACTGATGAACATGTTTCTTCTTCTGACAGATTTACTTTTTCTGATTGTTCTGTTTCATGCCCAACTTCTTTATACAATTCAATGATCTCACTGGTAAATAACTCATCAGATAAATCTCGAAATAAATTGGAAATCCCAAAAAGCTCTCCTTGAAATTCCTTGCAGTCCTGCAAGGGCAGTAGTTATTATTTACAATTGTTTAAAAAAAAAAATATTAAGAAAAAAATGAAAAGAAATGCAAAACCAAAATACATAGAATTTGGTACCTGGACACCTTCAAAATATCGTTTTTCCATCTTTCCAGAGACGGCAATGTTTGAGAGCTGCTGCTTGTACACCTGACGAGAGTAAACAAGTTCTTCAAGTGAACCAGCTGCAAGAAGACGGAACACTACGACATGCCGCTTCTGTCCAAAACGAAAGGACCTGTCCTGAGCCTGTAAGTCTTGTGCAGGGTTCCAGTTGGGATCAAATATTACAACACGGTTTGCACTGACAAGGTTCAATCCAAGCCCACCAGCACGAGTTGATATCAGGAATACCTAAAATAATAAACAAGCATCAATAGCAAATTGAATAGGAAAATGCTTAATCACCAATAGGTTTGAGATATACTTGTTTGCTTGGACTTGAGTTGAAATCATCAACCAGAGATTGACGTAAATTAGTTGGAGTGGACCCATCAAGTCTTGAGAAGCAGTAGCCTTTTCGTATGAGAAATTTCTCCAGTATGTCCAGCATCCTGGAAAGTGCAGCTCAAAGTTAAACAGCAGAAAAAAAATTGTTTCAGAAAAAGCATGGCATGCTCAAAGAGCAGTTTACTAATGCCAACAATCATCTTAAGACTGAAAGCCACCATTAGGGCATAAAGGCAATAAATTAAAAGGAAGTCTCTACAGTACAACTCAACTTTTGTATTTAAGTTTGAAAGCAGGAATCTAAAAAAGACATTTGAGTAAAATAACTTTAATTGCAATCACTATTGTGTGAAATCCATCCTAACTTAAAAGGCAACCAGAAATATTATCAAACATGGTCTGAAGGGTGTATTAATTATTCACCTTACAGAATAGCTAAACAAAAGAACTTTGTCACCCTGTGAAAACCATGAGAACAATAGTTTTTCAAGTGCTTGCATTTTGCCACAATGTTTCACATCACTGAGACCCATGAAACTTTCATTTTGTGTGTTCCCACCCACTAAATCAATATCAGGGCCAAAGACAGCAGCAGCAAACTCTGCATCTTTACTTTGTTTGTCAGGGTCATCTTTGGGATTTGGCTTAATCAGCTCAAGGTGGTTGCTTATCTAGCAAAAAGATACATAAACAAGGAACATTAAAATAATGTTAAGATGCATCATGAGCATGATCATAAATAAGTCTGTTCATGAAAGTAGACCATTAAACAATGCAACAGTGCTCCTCATTTTTCAGTCAAAAGTTAAGTGTGGATTATAATTGCTGCAAAATTAATAGTGCATGGACAAAGTGGCTCTTCAAATATATTTTGCAAGGACAATATAATTAAAAATAGAGACAAAAAATTTCAAAGATCTCACTTAACCTGTTGGAGCTTGACAAGGCATGGAAGAACAAGGCAAAAAGGGCATGAATCACAACCATCAGGGTTATCTCTATGCATGTAAGGCCAAATAACTCCATCTGGTACTATCCTCTTGCAACATTCAACTTGAGTGAGAGGGCTACCACAACTACAAGGCCGGCTCTTATTTATAAGGCATTGAATGTCAGGAAGCTGTAACATTCTCTTGTAAACACGTTTTTGCACATCACTCATTGCACAACACACGATGTTATCTTCCTTACCCATCATAAGATGCCCAATAGTCTCTTCCTTTGTTCTTCTCAACATATATTTATGAAGAACTGCCACTAGATGTTGTTTTCTCTTATTAGCAATTTGGACAAACCTATCAGGAGCAGTTGACCTCTGGCCATGCTTAAGGGGTTCATCATAGAACTCACGAAAGTGTTCCCGTGTTCCAAGGGATCCAGGTGCAACCCAATCAAAGAGATTGAACAATTCCATGATCTTATTTTGCATTGCAGTCCCAGTGAGACCATAGCGTCTTAGGGTTTTCATTTCTAAACATGCTTTATAGAGTTTTGATTTCTCATTCTTAAGTCGATGAGCCTCATCGACAATCACAATGTTCCAGTTGAAATCTAACAAGGAACTTCCATGAATCCGGTATGTGTCAAAACTGGTAATGAGTATCTCCACTCCATTTGCTTCCAATTTATCATATATCAGGTCCCGGTTTGCACCATGATAAATGGAAACACTGAAGTTAGACCACTTGGAGAATTCACTCTCCCAGTTGTGGATAACAGAAGTTGGGCCAATTATTAATGCAGGATCTCTTTTCTCTACCTGGTTTTCATTTAGAGTAGAATGTCCTTCTTTACCAAAGACAGCAGCAAGAAATGCTATTGCTTGAATGGTCTTTCCAAGACCCCTGTTTCAAATTTCAATATCTCAAAAATGAACTTCAACTTGGTAATTTACTAATTAGTAATTACAGCTGAAATGAACCAAATTTCACAAAATACCAACAGATAATATAGACAAAAAACAGAATAAAAGTCCAAATATTTATAGGGCTCAAATAGGATCAGAAGATGCAACTTTTGATTCTTTGACTTCGGAAAATAACTCAAAGAAGATATAAAGATGAAAAGTACAAGCATTTGTTGAACTGGTGAATAGGCTAAAGGAACAAAATAGAAAATTTCTCAGTACTGAAATGCCATTAAAATTTTAAAACAAGCAGTTAACCCAAAAATTAAATAAAACTAAAACATTAACCTTTTGCCTTTTTAGTTAAGTTGAAATATTAAATCTTTTTATCTTGAAGTAGCTACAACATAACTGTCATGTATTTTGTAGGATGTGAAGAAATGAACATATAGAGAGGCTCTTGAGTCTTGATACAGAGTTTGAATGAACGTTTTTTTGGATAGTAAGGATAAAAGAACATTGAATTCAATCAGTAAATGTGTTGGAGCAGTAATATCATTACATGAGACATAATAGTATTGGAAAATGCATTTTACCCCCTTAAACATAACCATTTTTCAACTTATTTCCCTAAAGTTTATTTTTTCCTCAGTTAACCCCCATGTACTTTGGTTTTAAATAAAAACATTACATATTCAGTTAAATGGAATCAAATGGAAGCGAATCTACAAACACTTGAAACCAAACTTCAAAGGGATTAAGTGATAAATATACAAACTTCAAGGGGTTAAGTGATAAGGAAAAAAATTGTTTTTGAAATGGTAAGAATATGTGGTGTGAAACAGTCTCATGTTCAGTTTCATTTAACCAAAATGTAACATTTCACTTGAAATAAAATAAAATAAAAATCAAGGGGGTTAACTTTTAAAATAAAACTTTAGGGGTTTAATGAGAAACCAACATATGTCACTATGTCAGGGAGGTAAACTGTACTTTACCCTAATAGTATATACCATGGTTAGTTAGCATGACAGGGTTCTCAAGAGTTTCAACAGTATATTTTTTATAGCTGTGTTCTCTGAGACAAAAAAAAAAAACTCTCCATTCGATAGATTTTTCAAAATTAGACAAATCACACTATGCTTGAGATTGAGAATTACAGAACATACTGATTTGTCACAGACACATCAATATAGATGCATTACACATGTATAAAGCTAAAAAAAAAACTGAAGGGAGTGCCTAAAAAACAAAAGAATAGAAATTCAAGAAGACAAAAAGACGTGGCAAGCCAAGAGGGACCAAAGAGAGAAAGGAGGAGGATACAATTTGCCACTCACATGTCATCTCCAAGTATACCTCCATGATTGTTCTTGTACAAACCATACAAAAATCTCACTCCCTCTCTTTGATGCTCAAGCAGTCTACAGTTTATAGATGCCGGAACCTGAAACAGTGAACAGCTCACGACAACATTCAATCTTGTTTCAAATTTCAGCACTTACATCATCTGTCAAAAATTCAAAATCATTCAATTTACAAAACCTAAACATCTGCTAATAGCGCATTTTTTGACCCACAACAATTTCTATCAAAACCACATCATTAAATAAATTCATAAACATTGTGCAATCTATTCACTACTCAGCACCATATTTTTATTTTTCATTTTTCATTTTTCATTTTTAAATGATATCCAATTATCCTGTGGATACATTAACTAGAGGGAAACAGGCATTCACATTCACAATTGCAAATCTACACCATTGGATGAATATCAAACGATTAAAATCTCGAACACATATTTTAAGTCTGATTTACCAAGATAAAATACGAGTCCCTGATCTTCATCCAGCAGTTCAGTCCGAATTTGCTGACTGCTTGAATGCATTAAATCCCTTTTTGGGAGAACCTAGGGTATCCCCAAGTTGGGAACCAAAGACTAATTTCTCGAGGCACTGATATCCATTTAAAAGCTGACATCTCCTAACAGATGTTTTTCCATACGCACAAACCTATGGATCGAACTTCTAACCACATGCTTAAGGGGCAAGGTTACTCTGCAAATATACCACTATGGTTTAATGCGTTAAATCCTAACTACAGAGAATGAGGGATTAACACCTGAACCACAGGAAATTCTCCATGTGAAGACAAGAGAAGAGGCTCAAAGGGTCCAGTAGGTTCAAATTGAAAGTGTGGCAATTTTGGTGAAGCGAATTTCGCTCTCTTTATCTCAGGTTCTTCTTCTTCATCTTCTTCTTCTTCTTCTGTTTCCTTTTCTTTTTCTTGTTGTTGTTGTTGTTGTTGTTGAAGGGTTTTGGGGTGCGTTTGGGTTAGTGAGTCTTCAAGGCGGCGAAGCTGGTGAGCAAGAGAGGATTTAGGAGGTTTTCTATGAAGTGGAAAAAGGGAATCACTTTCGAGGAGAATTGAATTGGGCCGTGTTTGGGTAATTGAAGAAGAGGAAGAGCTTGAAGAGGGTTTTTGGTTTGAGCAAGATCGCAGAGATTCCTTCAGAGCCTGCAGTGACATGGATTCGTTTCTGATGCACCGCAAAGTTTTCAATTTTTATGATAACAAAAACAAAACCTTCATTTTCAGAACTGCAATTGTTAACCGCCAAACTCATTTTCGCATTCCAATTTCGATTTTCTGGTACCGCTTTTCTCCAACGTTACCCAAGGTTTTTTTTTGTTATAAAAAATATTTTATTATATTTTTTAAGTATATTAATCAAATCAAGAATTTAAGTTATACTCCAAGAATTTAATCAAATCATATAATAAGAATATTATAAAAAAAAATTTGTACCGAGAGGGGCCAAGAGTCCAAACTAAAATCCACTAAAGAAAGAAACAGTCAAAATATATGCCAACATAGAAATCTAAATCCAAATGGGGGATTCATGAATACGTGAAGGCTTTCTAAAAGTAGGAGATCATGCTTCGCAAGCTTGACGGCCACTTGGTTTGCTTCTTGGAAGACATGGCTACAATTCATTCCCCGTGCCTTGTAGTCGAGTCCGACTCTCATTACAGCTTGACTTAGACATTTTTCATTAAATAATTGTAGATCGTAGAAAATAGCCCACAAGTTCGCTTGAACTATCAAGCACATTCCAATATTATAAGAAAACGAGAGTTCAAAGGTACTAAGATGATCCCGGATAATACTTCCACAAGCTCCTTTCTCTTCTTAGATTGCCCCATCATAGTTGAGTTTCAAGACATTGAATACCTAGGCTATTGTCCTAGATGGGTGCCCTAGGAATCTGGCATGAGAACGACTGTTTGGCATAGACAATCTCCCTAGCCCTTGCCTTAATTTCTTCAATGATATTGCTTAGGACAAGGGTGAGATTCTGGAAAACGCATTTGTTTCGCATATGCCAGAACGAGTCGATCGCCACTACAAACATGGTGTTCTAGTTTGAGAACAATGTAATGTTTTGCGTCAAATTCCCATATAGCCAGTCATTTGGCTATCCTGCAAAGAAGGATGTTGGCCTTTGTTGGACAATAAGTAGATTTACCCATATGTCTTTTCCTACCGAAAAATCACGTAGTGCATGTAACGCGTCTTCCATTCTTGCCATGCAGATAGGGCAAGTACAATCATATGACATGCCTCGATGCAGTTTGTCAGTAATCCATTGTGAGTTACCTTTTGGATAAAAGCCCTTATTCATTTTGGACCATTCCATTTACAAAGTGCTCAGAAAATATTCAGGTGACTAATTGCATTCTTTACTTGTATCATATCATAAGCTAACTTAAGTAAGAACCCTCCATCACTAGAGTTGCCTCATCTTATTGTATCCATCATATCATTTTAAGTTGGTGGCGCCATGGACATGATTGCATCCCAAACTCCTACAGGAACTAACTCACAGATATGATTGATGTCTCATCTGCCATTATATCCCAAAAATGTAACTACTTTGTTTCCCTCTTCATCTTCCGGAATGGGGCGAAGGGCCACATCTTTTAGACATGGGACACCAAGTATCCGATGGTTATACCAAAAGTTGATTGATTTCCCATCACTGATTCTCTAGATGAGGTTAGGTCAGACATGGCTTCAAGCTTCACACACTTCATGCCAAAGATTCATCACGTCACTTCTCTTCTAGATGTGAGGTGTTACATCCTCTCCACATCTATATTTTGACTTCAAGACCTTCACCCAAAGCTTGTGTGGTTTCGTACAGATGCTCCAACAATTTTTCATCATTGAAATTATGTTTGCTTGCCTAGCACTCCTCATCCCAAGTCAACTTTTATCCTTCAATTCATAGATAATCAACCAAGATATGGTATGTACTCATCGTTGATCCTTGCTATCCCCCCAAAAGAAACCTTTACACTTTTTGTCAAGATCTTCATAGAGTTAAAGAGGTAAATGAACTGTGTACATAACATATGATGGGAGGGCAGCTAAGATAGATTTTGATAGGGTCAATCTCCCTGCAAATGAAAGGTTATTCGCCTTCCAGCTACTGAGTCTTTGGTTTACTTTTTCCAAGACACCCCAATACATGGCCTGATTCACTCTATCATGGTGTAAGGGGATTCCCAAATACTTCCCCAAATTGTCAGTTCTGTGAAAGCCAAGATCAATACTAATATGTTCCCTAACATTGTGTGAGACATTTTTAGAGAAAAAGATATGCATTTTGTCTTGGTTCACCTTATGTCCAAAGCTTTTGCAAAATAGCTTAAGGCAAGTGTGAATAACATGCACTTGGTCCATTCTCGCTTCTGCAAACAATATTAGGTCATTAGTAAAGGCCAAGTGCGAGAGAGGTAGGCCTCCTCTCGAAAGCTTAATTGGTTTCCAAATCTCATGAGTTAGTGTTAGGTCAATCATATGGAAAAGTCCTTCCATCCATAACACAAACAAATATGGAGATATATGGTCTCCTTGTCTAATCCTCTAGATGGTTGGAACTCCTTTAGTGCCTTTCTGTTCCAAAGCATACGTATTGTAGGAGTAAAGATGTATGCCTAAATCAGGTTGAAAAACTTATTTGGGCACCCAATATCTATGAGGGTTTCCTTAACAAAGCTCCAATTCAGCTTATCATATGCCTTTTATAAGTCCATTTTTATTGTCATCCATCCTACTCTCCCCAATTTCTTACGTATAGAGTGAATAACCTCTTGAGCAATGATGATTTTATCACTATTATGCCCATAAGGGATGAAGTTGCACTAATTCGGATTTACCAACTTGTTCATTATCGATCTGAGTTTATAAGTCAATACCTTGGTTAAGACCTTATAAGAGACATTACATAGCCTAATCGATCTCACATCCTTCAATTGCGTCACATTATCCACTTTGGGAATCATTGATATGAATGTTTGGTTGACTTTTGCAACCTTTATCGAATTCTCCTCGACTTCATGGATAAATTCACATAGGGCCCACCCCACTGTGTTTGATAGAAGATAGCTTGGAGGGCATTCGATCTTAGGGCTTTAAACCCACCCATGCTCTTCAACGCACTAAATATTTTTGCATCGTCAATATCTCTTCTAAGGCTAAGGAGCTCATGGTTTACAAGCGGAGGAAAGCAGTGCAATAGTTCAAAAGGCATGTTAGCACGGGATTCTAAGAAAAGCTCCTTGTAGAATTTCGTGACCATATTCTCAAGGTAATGTCTTATTCATAACCCATTCCCTATTTTCACTATGAAGCATTCTAATTTTATTCCTCCATCTTCTGACAACTATGGTTTTGTGAAAACAACGCGTGTTCTTATCACTACTATGAAGCCATTTGCATCGAGACTTTTGATACCAAAGAAGCTCCTCTCTGACCAAGATTTGATCATATTACTCTTAAAGTTGCTTCTGTAAGTTCTCCAAGTAGGGATTGATACCATTCAGCAAGGATCTAGTTATCCCATTGAGCCATCAAAGGATGCGCTTCTTAGCCCATAAGATATTGCCGAAGGTAGAGTGGTTCCACTCCTTTAAAACTCATTGGAGGTGGTTTAATCTCTCGTGCCAATCTTGGCGACTATTCCATTATCTACTAATCATGCTAGGTAAGGATTCATAGGTTAACTAACGGTCTTCTCTGTCATCAGCCATTTACGTTTCGAGATAGTTTCAGCAAGATGGGACAATGATCAAATTTCAAAGGGTTTAAGTGGACAAGATTCGCTTTCAAGAAGACAAGACACCAACTAGTGGATACCAGAGATCTATCTAGTCTCTCAAAAACCCGACCTCATTGCCATGTAAATGGGGCCCCCTTATATCCCATGTCTTATAGATGACAATTATTGACGCATTCAAGAAAAGCATTGTTAAATTTTCTTAGAAAAGGTTTGTGATCCTCCACTCCTTTCATGGTCAAGTAATACTGCATTAAAATCCCTTAACAAGATCCATGGCTCATTAATATGGTTAGCCATCCAAGTTAGGTCTCGTCACAACTCAAACAAAACTAAGAATGTGGACTTGCATATACCATTGTCATGAGCCAACTTTAATCTTCGAACTAAACCCTAAAGTGTACAAACTAAGGGGGTTTCTCCTTCACCTCTAGCTTCCACTTCGACGAATCCAAAACACATCATATGCCTCATGCTTTCCCATGCATATCCACCATGAAGTATTTATCAAACGTGAGTTTGTCGATAATTCTCCTAACTTTTGTTCCGTTGATATGCATCTCCAAAGGACACAACACTACAATATCATATTCTTTAATGATGTTATTTAGTAGGGATGTGAAACCTTTCCCTTACGTGCCCCTACAATTCCAGCTAAGCACATTCATTAAGACGATAATGTGGTTTTAGGTATTGACACTTGTGTGACGTCAAGTTGACCCTTGCCAACATCTTCATGTAGTGACCCTTCTGGTCGTATCTTTGTTGTCTTGTGAACCACTTTGCTCAAGTCTAGATATTGTTTCATTACTATCGCAAATATCCTTGTTTGCTCATCTTGTCCTATCACACGTTAAACCACTAAGTTTATCGCCATAACTTATGACTCAAGATTTAAATGTGCCTCCATAGACTAGAGAGCCCAGCCATGACCAAATACGTATTAATTTATTGGGCTTTAGCATGTGCCTCCTTGTCCATCTGAAGGCCCACTATCCCTAACTTGTTTCCTTGCAAACTACTCTCCCCTTTCAACAAAGGGCACGTGCTCACACACAATTCTCCTCCTTCTTCTTCCTAACCTTCCCTCCAATAGGAAAATTCTTTCGCTTGCTAAGCTGTGGATTTTTACCTCCATTATTATTTCTCACTTTTGTAGCCCCAACCTTTTTGTTGGCCTATCCTACATCCTTGTCATTGCATAATGATTGATTGGGGACTATATTCTCCAAGCATTTAAAACATGACCCGTTTTCACTGTTAACTGATGGTTTGTCTACAATAATTATGTGTGTAGATTCTGTTGTAGGTTTGGGGCCCACCAGTTGCTTTGTAACTATTTTCCCTTTCTTTACAATCATCCAAGGTCCATACAATCCTTTTTACTCCCTACTTTGGGCTCACTTAGAACGTGTTCATTAGAACTGTTAAGGTTTGTGTCAATTTTCTCGACACTATTCGTTACACCCTCAACCTTCATTCCAACAGTCCTTCCTTGAATCATCTTATGTAGATTAACTCCTCCACCCCTTGTAATCACCCCCACATTGCCCCTGTTTGTGCCCATATTTTTTGCAACCAAAGAAGATAGCGTGGAGTCCTTCATACTTCAACTTGATAATATTCCATAAGACATTTATTTGAGAAACCAACTTTTTCTCAAGGTTAACCTTCACATAGAGGCGCACAAACCTCCTTCTTGAATGGATCGACGTCATCTTGTCTATCTTCAGCATGACCCCAAGGTTGTTTCCCACTCTCCATATAAAGCTATCATTGTATAATTCGATAGGTAATCCCGAAATCTTGATCCATGCAGCAACCTTCCATGCCTGTTTTGCCATGACGGTAAACAATGGTCTCCATCTCTGAACCACAATATAATGGTTTGCAATCATCCATGGCCCTTCGAACAAGGCATGTTTATAGTCTTCCTCCATCGCAAATTGCACTAAGTAGTAATCATTAGGTATATCGACGATCCTTATTGCCCCTACCTTGGCCCAGTCTCTGTGTATCTTGTTCTTGATCGTCTTGAGGGTCACACACTTGCCCAACACATTTATCATCAGGGCATTTTTTCATGGGGCGCACCATTCTTCAAACTTCGTTAGGGATACTTCAATGATAGGGCACGGGTCAAGCTCCTTATCATCCTCCTCCTCGTTTTCCTTATCTTTATACACCTCCTCTTTCGATTGTACAATCTCTTTAATCATATCATTAAAATTTGGAAAGATATTCCTTCCTCATGTGGACAAAAGACTATCACATAAGATTTAGGTAAGACTACCCCTCAATCTATCAAGCGTGTCTTCTTCTCTTATCGCACTTTTAAGAATATTATAATTAAATGTTAAAAAGCAAATAAGTAAATTTTTAGAGTTTGAAAGTAGTATACTTATTGTGAGAATAGTTTGAAATCATCCAAGAATTTGTTTTCTTTTGCTAATTATTAATTATGAAAGGAAAATATGTGTGAAATATAATTCAAGAAAAAAAAATATTGAGATACATTTCACATATTACTTTTTCTTTTCATAAAACAATATTACAAAAATTAAGTTTGATTGGTCCATGGAACTAATTGAGATTGATATGACATTTTTTTATAATTTTTTCTTAAAAAATCGCCATGCTTTTTTCAATTTCTATCTTTTTTTTTTTTAAATAAGTTTGAAGATCTTAGTACGGTTTGTTTTCGGTTTTTAAAAATAATTTTCAGTTTTTAAAAATTATAAAATTATAAAACTTGTTTAATTAATCAATTTTTAAAAATAGTTCTTAAAAATTATTTTCTATTTTAATTTTTAAAATTTAAAATTTAAAACAAGTTTTATGTGTTTTATTGTTTTATTTTTTATTTTCTCTTTTCATAGAATTTAAGGATAAGTATAAGATGTTAATAATTTTAAACATAAATTTCACATCTTCTAATTTATCTTTTATACATAAGTCTGATATTTGTTTCACACTTAAGTCTCACATATTATAATTTATCTTTCTTTAGTAATAATTTTTAAATATTAAACAAATTTTTTCTTTTTAAAAATTATTCTAAAAAATAGTTTTTAAAAATAAAAATTAAAAAAATCTTTTAAATAGACCCTTAATCTTTCAAAACGTCTAATACTTACCAACAAGTTATTGGTCCAAATGTTAACCATCCCCAAATCAACATCTTGTTAAAGTTTTTTCCAAGTCTTAATTCTTCTTTTTTAGCACCCAATTCAATCTCTAGTTTTACTTTTTCTAAAAAAAAATAAAAATTCAATCCATTATTTGCAATCAAAATAAATCCTCAATCATTGTATCTTTCCTCAGATAAACCATTCAACCGAATTTGATTTTAATTAAAGTCCTCAATTATTTCATCTTTCCTTAAGCCAATCAAACGTTGATATCAAAGCACTTCTATTTTCTTCAACGCGACAAAAATATCTGTTAAGAAAATCATATGAACCTTTTTTTTTAAAGAAAAATCATATATATGAACCTAAACAATCTAACAATATTTTCTTATTTTTTACTTACATTTTTTAAAAATATTAATTAATTTTTTTCTTACTTCAAATGTTTTTTAATCATTTTAAAATTATGTCAAAACAAGATTCTTTTTAGAAAGAAATAAACGTCTCAAGTCAAAATTAAGTGTTGATAAGAAGTCTTGTAATTTACTGTTTTTTTAGAAAAGATAAATTTTAAATGTTACTCCATATGTTTTTTTTTATTTGTCAGTCAAGGTTGCTGGTAAAAATTAAGAACTACAAAATAAAATAAAATAAAATTTGATTTTAATGAAATAGTTATAGGCTTTCCTTTAATTTATCCATTTTTCTTTTTACAAAAGTATGATATAACTAAGGATATCACTGATAAAAAATAATTAATGTGATTTTGAATTTAACAAATGATATATAATTATGAATATATTTTTTTAAAATAATAGACAATTAAAAAGAAACAAAGAGTAGTATTATGTGTTTTATAATTGATGAGGTTGGAATGTGGCAATGACTCGGAAAAGGAGCAAATAAGAGTGAACTTTAAAAAGAACTTTTTTTTTAAAAAAAGAACTTATTTACACCTAATTTTGCCAAATATATCTTATATTATATGAAATAAATATTTTTTAGGATGTACTCGTGCGTATCCGTGTCACTTTTTTTTTTTATTTGTATGTACGTCGACAAATAGAATTAATTTTTATATAAAATAATATTTGGATTGAATAAAAGTGAATTTTAAAAAGAACTTGTTTACGGCTATTTTGTCATATATATCTTATATTATGAAATAAATATTTAAGTGAACGGAACAATGATAGAATTCAAAAGAACTTTGTTTGCAACAGCTTATTATCTTATGAAAAAAATAGTTATATAAATGTAAAATTACAAAAATAACTTATAATATATCTATAAAATGTGTTTTTTTGTTGTTGTTAAAGAAACGGAATTAAAAATTAGCAACAAATTAAAGAAAAGAACACTACAAGACGACTGTTTTTCTTAAATATTTAATAATCTTCTTACAATAACAATAATAATAAATCTAAAAAGAAACACACCCTTCAACCTATTTTTAATTTTATTTATTATTAATATTTCTTATTGTTTTTTATATCATCTATCACTTTCTTTATTTTTCTTTCAATCTTACACTTTCCTAAAAGTTTATAACACCTTACAACAATGGCAAAAGGTCAAATAAATATAAATACGTATATTTTTCTTTTTCTTTTTTTTTTCCTATTTCTTATTTATTATATTATTTATTTATTTATTCTTTTTATTATACTAAACATTAAAATTTCTTCTATATTTTTCATAATTTTTCCATCTACTAAACTCAAATCCAAAATCAAAATTGAAAGATCGAGCCAATATACCTGTAACAAGTAACAACGACTAGTTGGTCTTCATTTTCTTTTCATCCAATACACTCTAAGATGAAGTGTATATTTATCATTATCATTATCCCTTAAAATAAATCGATTTTTTTATTTTTTAAATTTTAAACAGAAGGGAGTAGGGTATTATTACCGTTGAGTCTTCTGCATGTCGCCAAGTGTAAATGTAGCATTGCACAAAATTAACCACAAAAACAAACTCTTGAAACGCCCCACTACTTTTCATTTCATGACACAGACTCTATGATTCATTTCTACATATATTGCCAGCAAATTAATACATATCAAAGCATTTTCCATACTCTAATCCCCAACGGTTATATCTCAATCCCCCACTATATATATTCCTTCAACCTTCTCACACATTTCATCACCTCACTCTCTCTTCTTATTTGAATACCACCAATTTAGCAACTAAGCTCAGTTTTAATATTTTTTCTCTCCAAGTTTTTTCAAATGGCAATATCACACAGGTTTCTGATTGGCCTCATGGTTTCAATGATTCCGATGATGTTGGTTCAAGTTGTCGCGGCAAGGCAATATGATGTTGGTGGGAAAGATGGGTGGGTGCTGAACCCTACTGAAGACTACACTCACTGGGCTCAAAGAAACAGATTTCAAGTCAATGACACTCTACGTGAGTACAATCTTAATCTTTCATCGTATATCAAATTTTAGATTCAACTTCATTACATCAAAGTTTTCTCTCTTTGTTGGATAAACCCTACTAGATAATAGATAAACTTTTTTTTTTCTAAGAAAAATAATATTGTAGGATCAGAATTTATTGTTTTGTTTTTATCTATAAACATTAATTAATAATTTATTAATTTTGATGCAACAGTTATTCGAATTCAAGATCTATTTTGTCCACACATTTATTTCTTCAACCGTTATATCTCAAATCAAATTTAAAACACATTTAAAATTTGAGTCATTTGATTTTCATCCAGCCATTAGGCTGACTGCATTGACGCGTGAAAAAAAAAGATGCATGTAACTTTATTTTATTTTATTTTTCTAAAAAAAATTGATGTTATTTGTTTTTACATAAAATAGTTAGATCTATATATAAAGGATTGATATGTAGAATTTTAGTTCTGATTAATTGTTATTATATTTTGTGGTTGCATGCATGCAGATTTCAGGTACAACAAAGGGGTTGATTCCGTTATGGTGGTGAAGAAGGAGGACTTTGATTCATGCAACATCAACAACCCTGTACTAAAGATGGACGATGGTGATTCAACTTTCCAACTTTCCAACTCCGGTCTTTTTTACTTCCTAAGTGGCAACCTTAACAACTGCAAAAGTGGTCAGAAGCTCATTGTTCTTGTCATGGCCGTGAGGCAACCAATTCCCCGTGCTGCACCGCCACCGGCAGACAACCTGCCACCACAGAAGATCCCCGCAGCCGGTTTGACTTCCCCAGCACCGCCGCCATTCGACAAATCGGGCAGCTCAGGGAGGGTTGGTGTGAGTGTTGGGATTGTTTTGATGTTCATCACTGGCTTTGTTGGGTTGGTTTAGTTTGTTTCATTAGTTTGTTAGTTTGGCCTATGGATATGAGACTTTGTGGTTTGAAGTGATGGTCAAAAAATAATAACTGTTTCCCCATGATTTGTAGTAGTACCTAATTTGTATGGGTGTTTGATTTGAAGTACCTTTGTTCTTTTTGTTTAGGATTTTATTGGATTGATCTTTGTTTCTTTTTTATGTTGTGGATTTGGAATGATTGGTGGTGCAACTCACCAATTTTATAGTATTATTGTAATTATATGTAGTATTTTTGTTTTCATATCTTCTATTTTTTTATTTTTTTACAATAACACAGTAATGGAATTTGAATCTAAAATTTGATGGGAATTACTTGATCAAATTCTCTATTCAATTCTCACCTTATGATCAAGTGGTTAATAAAAAGAGTTTATTGACAGCCTTAAGCATTTGATACAAGCAGCATTTTAAAATTCGTGAGTAAATATGAAACTGTTTTTTCTTTATTTTGTATGGAAGATGTTATAACTGTTCATAGAAAACTGATTAAGAAATTCAAACTATTTTTTAATTGGAAAATGTAACAATGTATTTCATTTCCAATGCAATATTAACTTCAAAACTTCCAACTCCTTTTTTTTTTAGTAATAAACTATAGTGTTTTTCAGTTTCAGATATCATAGTTTTTTTAAAATATCAATTGATGAATAAAATTTGCTATCTATAAAAGTAGGTACAAAACTTTTTTTTCATAATAAAACATAATATTTCATAAAACTTCATAAGAATCTTATTTTAAAAAAAATCTCATATTTAGAAAAATGATTTAATTGGGTTTGGAAATGAGTATGAAGCATCATCTTAAATGTTAT
Source organism: Amphicarpaea edgeworthii (assembly GCA_014843725.1). Lineage (NCBI taxonomy): Eukaryota > Viridiplantae > Streptophyta > Magnoliopsida > Fabales > Fabaceae > Amphicarpaea > Amphicarpaea edgeworthii. Next base: position 6,559,013 of record CM026323.1, on the reverse strand, counting down.
AGTAGTGCGTGTTTGTTTTAGCACAGAATTCAACAACATTTGCATCAAATCTTCCGGACATTGTTCGGTGTTAAATATTCGTCAAATCAAATGATAAAAAATAAATAAGGAATTGCCAAATCAGTTACTAGTAATTTTTTTTTGAGAGACAATTACTAGTAAATATAAATACATTAAATTAGTATAATGTGTAATAGTTAATTAATCTCACTCAAAATAATTATCAGTCTTTGAATCTCATAAGAATTTTACACTATTATTTTCGTATATTTATTTAATAAAACTCCGAAGGCATAAAAATATTTTCTTGTTAGTATATGCTGGTTTGGTTTTACCTTTCCCTAGCAAAGATACGTAAAAATTAATGATGAAAAAATGGGAAGCTAATCCACATAAGTTCTCCATTAACATGGAAACGCAAGATATATAATTGTAACGCAACTTCTACATAAATTAATGATTATTTTGTTCTGCAGAAAATTGGCTAACCCAGATTATATGAGTAATTTTATAAAATTATCAATACAAATACAAACTAAAAACAGATTATATGAGTAAACTTTTTTGGGTGAGGTCAAAAGGAGAAAATTTGAATAGATGAAAAATGATGTGCGTGTAATTGTGTGTAGTTAACAGAAGTGGAATAACCTATTTTACATCGCCAAAAAAATTAATAGAGTTTATTTTTAAAATATTTCATATTAAAATTTAGTTTGTTAAAATTGAGTTAAAAATATTTTATTTGTTTGATAAAATAAATACTGTTAAAATAAATAAAAGTAATTTGAGTCTGACACTATATTAATTATTTTTACCATAAAAAAAGTTATAAAATTTAAATTATTTCATAACCATTCTGTTCATTTCAAAAATAAAAAATATTATTAAACTAAACTAATTCTATTAGAATCGATTATTTGCGCACGTACGGATCAAGACAAACAGGTACTAAAATGACAATTTGGGTTCGAACTTCGACGTGCTTGTGGGGATTTCCACATTCCCACCTACCTGTTGGTTGTTTTCAACTTTTTCTTGCTTTTCTTACTGTAAAAAAAAAAAAAAAAAAAACTTTTTCTTGCTTTTCTTTTAGTTTTTAAAATCTATTTAAGCATTTTGGGTCTTCTTTAGTGATTTAAGAAATATCACCGAGCAAGAGAGTTAGGTAAAAAAAAAAAAAAGCAACGAAAATATTTTTAAAAATAAGCAACTAACAAGTAGGTGGACGTAAATTGACCAGTAGGTTAAATGAATATATTGGGTGTACATATTACACATTTACACTCCACCTACTCAAATAATTTTATGAATATGTTGGGGGTACATATTACTTTTAAAAACAATGATTCTCTATTAAAAAAAAAAAACAACATTCTCTAAATTTTTCTTTAAAAGTCGAAAAACCTACTAATTTGAAAGAAAAAAAAAACTAAAATTCATATTAAACCAAAAATCCTAGTTCTCTCTGATTGGATAAATATATGGTCGCAATTTAGAACACTTTTCAAGGCAAAGATTCCCAAACAAAAATTTGTTGTAAGCTAAACAAGTCAAAGTGTCAACCCTGAACTTGTTTATCTAGCTAACTACTGGTTAGACCAAAATGGTAAGTGAAGGGTAGGAGGGCTGATATGAAAAGGTGATGGAACATTATATATTATACATCATGGATTGAGACGCTAAGATAATTTTAATTTGAGACAACTTTCAGTTTGATATTCTGAATTATTAATACCTTTTTTTCAATTTTGGGAAGCAATCAGATTATAATTATTGTTTGAAAGAAGGTTTAATAATATATTTCCTCTTATTCTTTTATTAAATATATGGGATAAAATAAGAATGTCTAAAATCATAGAAAACAATTATCAATTCATTAGTTTAAGTGATAATAAACTTAATTCCTTAAAATTTCTTAAACAAGAATGTTTCTAGTTCAAACATTATGAATAGAAAAAATATAATTAGAAAGAAAAAATCTTACTAAAGATAGTTAAATAAAAAAAAATTTATGAAAATCAGTTCACAAAATTTATAAATATTTCATCACATTAATACATTTTACATTGAATGTGACTATGTGAGTGCGCTAAGCTTTCTAAGAAGGGAGCTTGTAGATATGAGATATATGCTCTTCTACTTCTTTTCTTTTTTTAACAAAAAAAAGGAGGTTGGTTAAGAGGTTGAAGAGATTGACATCCCAACTATGTTTTCACTTAAATTCCTAAAGCTCTAATGAAACCAACCCCGAATATGTTCTCAAAAAGAAGGTAGATACAAAATGTTTGGAAGGACCAAACCATACCCAAGAACCTGAGAGGAAATATATAAAAAGGAAACTCATGTCAGTACCTAAGGAGTTCCTGTGAAAACAAAAAGGGATGGGGAGTCCCACCACATATATCCTATAGAGTTGGCACCAAAAGATGCAAGCCTATTGCACAACAGTTACCCTCATGATATACATGACTAATTATGAAATTGAAAGAAAGAGTTAGAGTGATGCAGTTCCTCCATCTAGTATAAATTGACCAGTGCACGAGCTCAGGATGATCAAAAGCTTGGACCTGCAGGATGAGTAACCGAAGATCATGATTGATAAATAACGCATCACAACCAAGAGTGTTTCCATCTAAGTTGCACTTAATCCAGTTATTTTTAGGCTGAATCCAAAAAAGTTGTTTAATAGCGGTTTTCATTCTGGGGTGACATTCAATCCAGCAGAGCGAACTCAGATAGAGGATTGAACATGGAGCCCGCAGATAAATTCCCAGACAAATTGACTCCGACGGAGATGGAGTTGGTTACAGACACTAAAGATGAAGCAGCATTGTCGAATTTTACCTTGTTTCTGCGCACCCAAATGTGTAAGAAAGCAAAAGTTACCGCTGCTAGAGCAGCATCAGCAAAAGTTATTCAATTCACAATTGACATTAAATCAATGGGACTGTCTTCATAAAATTCCCGGAAATTGATCATCTTTGATGATCTGTCCATGAAAAGATATCTTGATCTGGCACGTTATTGAGCCTTTTTCTCCACAATTTGATGTCGTGAAGGCCTTATATAAGACCCAAAAGAATGAATGGTCAGCGGTTGAATTGATTGTTCTATAGTCACCTCAGTGTTCACTTTATTTTATTGTTGATGGGACATCCAATAACCCATAGCACATGAGCAAACTTTTTAAGGTTAAGCTTTAAGTTCAAACCAAATTCTAACAACTTGTATTGCTTTTAACACCCCAAGTACAAATGATGTGAAAAAATAATAAAAATGTTGAATCATAAAGGAAAGTATCAATTTGAAGTAGAAGGAACAAATTCAACAGTGTGAATCGTATCCTCTTGAGTAACTATGGCATACAGCTTCTTATCCACATCCTAACAATACATACAGAGGATGAGAAGGATAAGAATAATTCGAAAGAGATGCAATTTCACAAGAAATCGCACTGATTGATCAAAAAGATACAGAAAATACACATAGTGCTCTTATAACTCCAATAGAGATTTTTACTGTCCTAATGTATCTACATTGAAAAGCAACAATCATAAAAAAAAAAAAATGTATCTACATTGAAAAAACAACAGCAGCATGTGAACAATGATGATTGATCAGTTGATGTGACGAGGAGGGAGTTGGCCTTTTCTGAGAAACGAGAGAGAGTACTCAGCAGCATCAATAAGATCGGCAATGTTGTGAATTGAGCGTTCATCAGACCCCACCCAGAACATTGCACGCACCTCCGCCTTCTTCGCCATCCTCGCCGCGAACCCCAGCGGCAGCTCCGGCGAGTTCAGGCTCCGCAGTATCTGCCGGTACAGCGACAGCACTCGGGCCCTGTTCCGGCCCAGATCCTCCGCCGTGGCCCATATCAGGCCCATTCCCAATTCGGTGTTCTGCAAACAACATGTAATAAGTTCGTTCGTGCCGCAAAATTATTTTATTTAATTAATTAAATAAATTACAGAGAGAGATGTGTGGTAGTGGGAAAAGAGTGAGTCAGAAAGAACGTAGCGATAGAAATTGGATCATATCAAACACGTAGTGCTTGATGATCACCGTTTCTAATTGTTATGGATTTTTCATCATGTTCACCGTTCCACAACCACACCAGAGAGAGAGAGGAACAAAATGAGAGAGTGTTGGTTTAATCAGAGATACTTACCAGAATCGAAGCTGCGATGAGAGTGTTGAATGTGTCGATGGCGGCTTTTAAAGCCAAACAAACCCTAGCTCTCAGGTTTTGGACCAAAGCTTCTGCTTCTTCATTCTTCAGGGTTACAATTTTGTTTTTTTTTATTCTGTTTTTTGGGCTTTAAGCCCATTTTTATCAGTACGTGTTTGTTGTTGGGCCACTCTGCACCCTGCTTTAAATCAAAAGTTAAGGAAAAAAAAATAAGGCTTGCAATTTCCGTTACCAACTTTTCTAAATCCCCAATTTTGGTTAATTTAAAATTTACAATTTTGATCTCTTATTTTTAAAATCAAGTACCTTGGTTCTTCCTTTAATTTTGAGGCATTAATCTTGACCTTTTTTTTATTGTAATTAATAATTATTTAAATAAAATTAATTAGTTAATTTTTTTATTAATGACATAATTATCCTTTTTTATTCCTACCTTTGATTTAATTAGTTAAATTAAATTAAAAAAATTAAGTGAATTTTGACAAAGTTAGGTAGGATTTAAACCTAGCTTTCTTTAGTTTTCAAATGTTAAAATAATCATGCCAATAATCTAATTAATAATTATTATAAAACATTTATATATAAATCTTTCACATATAATTTATTTATTATTATATATTTATTTATTGTTTCTTGTGTTCTCAACAAGAATTTAGTATTTTAAATAAAAATAGAATAAAGTGAGTGATTTATAAAATAAAAAGTAAAATATATAAAAAAAAATTACAAATTAATAGTAAGAGATGTTAAAAACTAAAGGAATAATAAATTAAAACTCTAACAGAGAGACGTTAAGAGAGATGTCGAGACACCAAAGTTATTTACATTATTCTTCTTTTATTTTTTAACATATTATATTATTAGTTGTAAATTTTTTTTATATATATTTTACTTTTTATTTTATAAATTACTCCTTTTATTTCATTTTATTCAAATTATTAAATTTTGTTTAAGAATACAAGAAACAATAAATAAATAAATATATGATAATAAATAAAATTTATGTGAAAGATTTATATATATAAATGTTTCATAATAATTAGTAATTAGATTATTAGTAATTAGATTATTGAGTAACATTTGAAAACTAAGAAGGATTGAGTTCAAATTCTAGTCAAAATATGCTTAATTTTTTTTATTTAAATTAACTAATTAAATCAAAGGATAAATTAGAAATTAAAAAAGGGTAATTATGTCATTAATAAAAAATTAATTAATTAATTTTATTTAAATAATTATTAATTACAATTAAAAAAAATCAATATTAAAGATAATGGTTAATGTTTCAAAATTAATGGAAGGACCAAAATAACGAGATCAAAATTACAGATTTTAAACTAGATGACCAAAATTATGAATTTGGAAAAGTGGAAAAACCAAAATTACAATTAAGTCAAAAGATAAAAACAACACAGCAAACAACTGATGAAAATGTAAAAAAAAAAAAATAAAGATTATTATTCAAGAAAGAAAATAAAGACATTGTTAAAAACGTTTAATTGAACTTTTTTTTAGTTTAAAATATATGTTATTCTGGTTTCATAAACATTTTTAGTAAATTAAGTTTATCTTTTTTTTAAAAAAAAAACCTATTTTGATCCTTTTTTTTATCAATTTTTTTTACTCTGAATATTTTATTTTTATTTTTATTTTACATTAAAATAGTTAGAGATTTATGATAGATTTAGAATATGAAATAACTTCAAAGTTTATAAGATATATATAGTGGACATTTAATAAAATTTAAATGGTTTAGTGGGATGTAAGACTACAGTTTGGAGAGGGAAATTTTTTTGAAACTTTTTTCATTCTAAAGTGAAAACTTGATATTTTGGCTGATAAGTTATGAATGTGGTATGTCTTTCTTTACTTGACTCTTATGCCATTGGTACTGCTGATGCAGTCAGTATACTATATGGTTCTGAAATGTTCCTAACAATTATTATAATAAAGAATTTCAACAACTTCATATATGTCATTTTGATAAATAAATAAATAAATAAATAAATTAAATAAATTATCTAACCACGTGACAATGATAACTAATTGACACACAACTGCCAATGAGACTATCAAATGCTTGATGACATGTTTATTCTTATTTATATTATTAGATTATTCTAATTAAAATGAGTGGATTTTTATTTTAGTTTTTATATTTTTATTTTATAGGAAACTAAAAATCTATTTAAACTTTTTAATTATATCATAAATATATTTTATACAGTACAACTTTATGATTAAAAATAATTTGAATTTATATCTCATGAGTTATGTTAACTATTTAAATTTAACTTTCTTCTAATTAAAAACAAACAAATACTCTTGTTAAAAAAAAAATACTTAATAAATTGTCTCTAATTCCTATAATGTGAAAAAAAAAAATAGACAGATGATAATTATGCACCACAAAATATGACTAGAATATATTTGAATATATTATTTTAAAAATACTTCTAGAAGAAAAAAAATATAAAAAATAAAATAAAATAAACTTATTTACAAATTAAAATTATATTATCTAATAAATAATTTATAAAAATCTTATATCTTTTAAAGAAAAATATATAAAAAAAAATTATTAAAAAAACAATTTTAACTTTTAAAAAAATTAATTTTATTTTTTTCTTCATTAAAAAAAAACATCTTAGAACCAACCGGACACTTGACACTTATTTTCTGACTCAATGGTTCAGGAATTAGTCTTTGACCGCAATTTTTTTTCTCTCTCTAGAAGCCAATTGATTGGATTGGTAAATAGTGAAAGCTCACAAGTTGAAGAAACTGTGATTTATGGATGAGTAGGACAAAAATGCAGTTCACTTCATGAGAGCTACTGTGGACATTATTTCTACACTTTGGAGTAGCTTTTCCTACTATGAACATATACATCAAAGACATTAACAAACATCCATTGTCATCTTTATTAAGTTATTACTTCTTAGGCTAATACGGTTAGTTGTACTTGTAGGAATTAAATGTTTTTATCACCATCAACAAAATTTTGCGGTTTTTGATCAAACCACACGTCTCAATGAAAATTTTCACACATTATTGATTAAATATGTTATCCAGAACCCTCTTTGATTTCGACTCTTGCAAAAAATAAAACTTAGATGACTTATTTTTGTACACGTCGCAGTTGACATTTATCAAAATAAATGTTAGCAATTTTTCTTCTTTTCTTCTTAACGTTTCTAATCTTTTTTTTTTTTTTTCCTTTCTAAAACACTATTAATAAACATGTTATAAGATATCTCACCTCGCGCGAATGTAACTTAATAAGTCATTTCAGTAACTTAATAACCTACTTTAACTATCTTATTAACTAGTTTAACCAAAATCTAGTCATGATGATCATAAAAAATTTAGAGAATTTTCCCTCTTAAACTAATAAAACAGATTAAAATATTACGAATAATCTACTGAATCATAGATTTATATCTAGTTCTACTAATACTTAATTTCCATGAACGAAAAATTACTTTAACTGAACGAACAAAATATCCAAACTTTGCATGCTTTGACAAATATTTCTGTTGTATATTGAAGATCCCGCATCATTTCAACATAATGTATATAAGTAAAGCAACTCTTACAAGTCGATTTTGTATTGTTGAACTAGATTCAAAAACCCATAATTAATGTATAAGATGATATCAAATATTATTTTTTTGGATCTATCGATATAGGACTGTCATCCATCCTCTAACAAATGTTTAGTCATCGATGTGAAGGAGTATTTTGAAGATTCCATATTTGAGAGTAGTAAAATGATTATACTGCAGCTACCGTACGTAAAAATTAATACACAATTAATGAGAATTGAAAAAAAAATTGATGGGGTATGCCAAAAACAGACCAGCAGCCTTGGTTGTTTTGTAATAACTTGGCACCATTTGTTTTCAATTTTCTCTTGAAGGATCAAGTGTATGTTTCTGTAAGAGTTGATTTGAACGCGACCAAAACCATAGCTCAAGTCTTTCCTCACTTTCGTTTCAATGGAAACAGGACTTCTGCCAAAAATAAATAATGGAAACATGCAGGACTTAAATTTCAACCTATTTTCATCAATTTTTTTGTCTACTTTCTGCCATATAGTAACTCTCATGACTCAGAAGATGTACTGTAAGAGTAACTAGTTTAATGGCATTTAATTGACCTGACAACGTTAAATATATGTCAATAAATGACATACTGTATAGTATTATTTGGTCACTTAACCTTCAAATCAAGGTGAGAGCTCAGGGCATAATACTGGCGCAATCACAATTAATTTATGGACAAATTAGACATTGTCTATAAATTAGTTTCTCGTGCCAAAAAAATTTAAAATTTATGGAGTAAAATATGCCAGCATAGGTAAAAAAAAAAGAGAGTAAAATTTACAAAAATTTAAAAAATTTGAAAAAAAAAAGTGTGAAATTAATTTATTAACAATAAAATTTACCAAAAATTAAAAAAATTAAGATAAAAAATATAATTATAACAAATATTTATTATTAATTTTATGTATAAAATTGAAATATAATCTACTAGAAAAAAATTAAATAAATATTAACTTAAAAAATTATATTTTTAATAATTTTTTCTTTATTTATTTTTCTTAGATATTAAGGGAGAAGTTGGGGGCCGAAGCCCCTCTGATCCGTAGATCCGTCCCTAAATATATGTTCTACGTTTTTACACGAGATTCTTTTTTGTGGCTTTCACCGACAATTATAATTAATTCTTAAAATCAGCTTTAAGATTTTGTATTAATTTATAAAATTGTATATACTCGTAGTATTAATTTTTAAACTTTGATCTGAATATCTTTATTTTTGTTTAATAAGAAGGGATCGTGTAATTAATTTTTTGTAATAAAGACCACAAGTTCCTTAATTTATAAGATGCACTATTCCTCACACACTGAATTACTACAACGATATAATAGTTAAACTGAGTCAATCTCGTCTTATTTGATTCAAGTAATTTATCTTCCTAGTACATGCACAAGACAATTAATATTTAATGCTATATAAGTGAGCATAGACATACAAAATGTTCAATCTCGAAGTAGTCCAGTTAGTTCATACTTTCTAAAACTCATTTCAGTGTAATAATAGTATAATGGACAACAACTTCGAAGATGTTACAGAGCCAGTGAGTCCTAGTGGACGATACTTCAACACCACTGTGCTATGTGCATATGTTTTTGGCTTCTTAGAATCAGAAGTTCCAATTGAATTCTCTCAAGCCAAGTATTTGTTCCAAGATGTCTTTCTCCCCGTCAATCCACACTTCTCGTCCATAATGGTAATTATATTCTCACTCTCATCTTCTATATATAACATTTCTTCCTAGAAAATTTTCATAATATTAATTAATTAATATAACTTGTACATTTATATGTGCTAGGTGAGAGATGAAGAAGGAGAAATGAAATGGAAAAGGGTAGAGGTGAAGTTCGAAGATCACATAAAGATTCCAACATTCCCGGAAAACGAGTCGTTAGAATTGTACGACCAATATTTCGATGACTATGTGACAAAGATACTAATGGAAAAGACACCACAAGATAAGCCACTTTGGGAAATTCATGTGATAAAATACCCAACAAGTAATGCTGCTGGCACCTTAATATTCAAACTTCACCATGCACTTGGAGATGGTTACTCCCTAGTGGGTGCTCTTCTCTCTTGTCTTCAGAGAGCTGATGACCCTTCTCTTCCTCTTTCCTTTCCGTCGCGAAAACCGTCATCGTTCTCACCACCTTCCAAGAAGAGCTTCTTCAGGTGGTTCCCTTCAACTTTGTTCTCCTTTTTAAACTCTATCTCGGATTTTGGATGGAGCATAGTGAAAAGCTCAATTGTTGAAGATGACAAGACACCCATAAGGAGTGGTGAGGAAGGTGTTGAGTCTCTGCCTTGTGTGATATCAAACATTTCCTTTGATATTGACCAAGTGAAGAAAATCAAGTCCAAGCTAGGAGTGGTAAGATAAATGTATCATTTGTTGGGGTTGGTGGGATTATTCAAATTGACTCTACAACTTATTTTAGGGACAAAGTTTTAAAATGACATCATACATGTTATTCAAATGGTTCTTTAAAATTGATATTTTATTTTGTTTGTAATTTTAGGAGAAGGAGATGATATATTTAATTATTAATTCTTTAGAATTACATATGAAAAAGTTATATAGACAACTAAAAGAGATCCTAACCACTTGATTACAAAAATAATGAAAGAATAAAATATGAAAAAAATAAGGGAGATTTAACTCATATTCGTTTGATTATTATTTAAAATATTTACTGATATTGTTGATAGATTAAAAGATAACTGTTTTTTTTTTTTAATGCAGACGATAAATGATGTGATTACTGGAGTAATTTTCTATGGGATGAGGCTATACATGCAAGAAATTGACAACAAGGCAGGGAAAGCAAATTCAACAGGATTGGTGATGCTTAGTACTAGGAACATTGGAAGTTACCAATCAATCCAAGACATGATGAAGGCTGATTCCAAATCTCCTTGGGGGAATCACATTTCTTTCTTGCATGTACCAATACCAAAGCTAAGCCAAACCAGCATATCCAATCCCCTTGAATTTGTTTGGAAAGCCCAAAAAATAATCTTGAGGAAGAGAAGTTCTTTCACTGTTTTTCTCATTGAATGGCTTTTAGATATGGAGCTGAAATTAAGAGGACATGAGGTGGGTACATACAATTTTTAGTTTTTTTTTTTCTATTGATAAATGCTAATTTATTAATTATATTAGAAATATTAGTGAAAAAAATTCGAATTGTAATCTATTCATTTTATTTCCTACTGCTAACCAACCTTATATAAGTACATACATACATAAATGTGGACATTTACTTTTTGCATCTTTCAATTTTCACTAACTTGGGGTGTATGAAGTATTGTGGAGGTGTAGAGAGTAAAAGCCATGATTTGTTCTGATTTGTTTTTATTATTATTTTTTCTTTATTAAAAAAAAATAAAAAAAAACTTATTCTATTGACATTAATTAATTAATTTGTTATAACAGGCAGTGGCTAAGCATATATATGGGACACTGAGAAACTCAAGTGTTGTGGTATCGAACTTGATTGGACCAATAGAACCTATGGTTTTGGCAAATCATCCTGTGAAAGGCTTGTATTTCACAATGACGGGTGGACCCGAGGTAACCATCCATCATCTTAACTCTGAGGATAAAATGAAATTATAATTGTTAAAATAAAAGATGCAACTTAAGAGCATAAAATTAAGTTATAATTGTTAAAAAAAAACAATTATCAAAATAACGATTATGTGTGTGTGAAATTGTTAAAGATATTTGTTTTTAATCAACAGTAATTATGCAGTCCATGACTAAGTACTTTTTTTTTTTTTATTGTAAGTGTTAATTAATTTCTAAGAAAAAATATTTTTTTTAATTTGAAAATAATAATTTTTTTAAAATAAACTATTTTTTTATCCGAAATAAACTAAATTAAACTCACACAAGCTATTACAATTATAAAAAAAAAAAAAAAAAAACTCCATCACTTTGTGATAAACTTTATATGGCTTAAGAAATTTATTTATTTGGATATATGCAAGTACTAAATGATTTTTCAGTTGGAAGTTGAGGTGGGGGACTCATGCATCACTTTTGCTTTGTGTGCATCTGTCCAAGTTTGTAAATTAGTTTACCCTTGAGATATCTAACTAATTTGGATATGGTTAATACTTAAAAAAAATAGAACAATATTTTGTTCAATCTAGTTTTTTACATATTTATTTTGTTTTCTTTATCTATCGTACAAATCATTTATCTTATCACAAATTAATTATCGAAAAAAATAATATTATCTTTTAAAAAAATTAATTTTATATTTTTTTCTCTTAAAATTCATTTTAGAATAGTGTGTTCAAATAAATCATATATTACAAACTTTTATATCTTTTCTTGATAAATACAATAAGTTGACATATATAGTGCATGTTTGATTGTGGATTAGGGACGTGAATTAACGGTTTGAGGTTTAACTTTCACGTATTCTTAAAAATTTAAGTGATTTTTAGATTCTCTTATATCTTTCCAAACATGCTAATAATGAAATAATGAAGGTAGATGGAGTAGAGTTTATGAAGGTGGATCAGCTGCACTATTGTGTAGGAAACTAAATTTTAATGCATAATAAGAACATGCTAGTTATTGACTTTAATTATCTCTTGTATTTACGTACTAACTACGTACTATTACGAGAAATACAATTAGTTAAACGTGTTAATTACCACCATAACATGTTATGATCCTTTGTGGTTGCAGAGTATAAATATTGCAGTTATAAGCTATACAAGAACGTTGAGAATTACCTTGAAAACACATAAAGGCTTTATTGATGAGAAGAAGTTCAAATCATGCGTGGTGAAAGCCTTTGAGGTTATATCCAAAGCAGCAATGGAGTTTTCCAACAAAAGCAAAGGTTAAATTATCTAAGAAGAGGAGATTGTTTAAGTTAATTTGTTGGTGGTACTAGTTAAATAAAGTGATTGTTATTATTGATGTGATGTGACATTAATCTCATGACACTATATGATTGGAAGGGATATAACATATATACTGTATATGTTATATATTTTTAACTTACATCAATTTTAAAATCTTATACTTTTATTAATTGTTAATGTAATTTATAAAAATCGGTAATACAATAAAAAAAATATATGAGAAAAAATAAAATTAATTTATCTAAAAATTAAAATTATTTTCTTTAATAGTCAATTAATAAAAAATTTCTCATAACTTCTTTTAAAATTGATGAAACTTTTATAAATTAATTATTGAATTTGGAAAAAACACTTTTAACTTTTTTTAAGTTAATTTTTTTTTCTTTATTATTTGTTTAGTGTGACGAAAACATGCCTTTAATCAAACTATATAGAAATGGAAGTTTTTAAATCTTATATGATATTTTGATTTTAACTAATTGCTTTGGTTGAGGACATGTGAGTGGTGTGTATTTGAATGAAACTCGGACAAAATTGATTTTAAAGTAATATATTTATATTTGAATATTTTTATTTCTAAAAGTATGTTATTAGTAAAATCAATTATAATTATAAAAGCATGTTTGGAATAAATAAAAATTAAAAACAAAGTTTTTCACATCCACAAGGAAAAGAAAAAAAAAAGTGTAAGCAACAATTAACAACTTTGATTAATACATGATTTTTAATATAAGATGTTAAAAAGGTCAATCCCTCCCCTACGACACCAAAAAAAACCGGGCCGAACTTCTAGTTAGGAATCGTTTCCATTGTCTAGAAAAAAAAAAAGGAATATTTTACAACCATGTTATTAAAGTTAGTAGAATTTAGAATCAGGATTCAAAATTAATTTATTTAAAGTAAATTCAAACATGTGAATTTGAACGGGATAGAGAAAAAAAAAATCTAATAAAAGAAATATTGTACTTAATAGTGGAGATTCTTCTTGCCCTTCATCTATTGTCCAGAACAAGAAACTACAAACCATCTCTTTTTTTTTTTTCATGTTCCTTTTCATCATCTATATGAAAATTGTGTTATGTCTATTTTGGGGTTCAAGTGATGATGCTTAATAAGAATATATATGAATCCTTTCTTACAACTTACATATAGATTACCAAGATTAGTGTGTGGTGTGGTTTGCCCTAGTTTAACTATATGGTCAGAAAGAGACAGTTAATCAATTTAAAATCTTAATTAATCACGTATAATACCTACTTATTCATCGGAATTATAAATGACGTGTGGTCGTGAATATGTAATAATTTTTCCATATTTAGAGGACAGGTGGCATATAAAATTGAAATCTACTTATTTAAATAACTATTTACTTACGCAAGGGTGTCGTATTAATTATGCAGTAATAGAAAAAAAAAAAAAAGTAATGGTACAATAATTGCTCTTTGATTAGTTATTAGTCATTGTTTGGGCATTTACTAATTTTGAAGGTTTTAGTTTGATAGCCATGTGTATCGATTGCAGGAGATGGCAACAACACCACATCTAGCATTCATTTCTAGTTTTGTGTCCACGACAACTGCTTCTCGAGTTGTCTTGTGAATTGTGATTCACCAACAGACGTGTACTACTGTACTATATGAATATAGGAATAGGACTACGTTCATCTTATCATGGCAGATGGCACGTCAAAATATTTTATTTTATTATTTCATGTAAAATATAAATATGGTTTTTAATTTTATATAGTTTATGATCATTTCCTCTAGTCTATATATAAGAAATAAAAAAAAAACAACATTTTCTTAGTTTTAATTATGAGTTTGGACCAACAATAACGATATAAAAGGCCGTTTGTGGTTGCTGGTTGGCTATACCGATCACCACTAGCGCATGCCTCGTGGCTTTCCATTTCATTTGGAGCCTACATTTATAATCATTTCATTTTTTTTTAGTTTCAAGAATTATTAATAAAATTTGGTAAAAAAGAAGAAGTATTAATAATTAACATAAAATTATTTGCAATCAAAATAGTGAAAATACGTGTATATTATATATATATATATATATATATATATATATATATATATATATATATATATATATCGTATATTATAAGTGTTAGCTAAACGGCTCTCCTTAACGCAATTATTATTATTTTTTATTTTTCTTTATCAAGAGTACGTACATTTGAATAAACCTAAAAATAAATAAATCATGATATAGATTTTTAAGGTTTTTTTTAATTACTTTAATAAAAAAATACTAGACGTACTGTTTTTTTTAATTGTTTCCTTAAAATTCTATCAGAGTGAAATATATATTAAATTATTTTAAACAAACGGCAAGATGTTTTTTTTGGACTTTCTAAATTTGAAATTTCATAAATTTATTTAATTTTAAGATAACATTTAATTTTATCCAAAATTACACTAAAGTGTGTTTGAAATAGTTGAAAAAAATTAGAATTAATTATGTGTATAATCAATTACAATAAAAATTTATTTTTGTTTGGATAAATTTGATTGAAATGTGTTTAACAGAACATTTCCTTCAATGAAAGAAAATTTGTCGACATAAGTTTTAGTCTGAGCTAGTTGCTCACTAATTATTGGCCAGAGCTTTAATTCAAACTCCAAACCATATACACTTTTCATCTTCCATGTGAAAGTAAGAGATTTGTGCCACACCATCATTAATTAATGTCTCTCAATAATGGTCAGGTGTAGTTGATCTACATCTTATCTTATACAAACCACAATGCGTGTACTGTTATATATATATATATCATGGATCTTGGTTTTTCTTTGCACCCAAATAGTATTTTATAATTGAACTTTCACTCTCTTTTTCATATTCACACACTATATATGGCTAGCACAATGGATCAGCAACAATTCTATGAAGAGGTTGAAGAGGCAGTTAGTCCTCATGGATATTATTTCAATAGTTCAGTGATATGTTCCTATGTTTATGGCTTTCTTGAAATGGCAGTTCCAATTGATGACTCACAGACTCTACCTTTGCTTAAAGATGTCTTCCTCCCCATCAACCCACGTTTCTCCTCTATTATGGTTCTTTCTCTCTTCCATGCTTTAGTATACTTTTATTTTGTATTTATTAATTTACTAATAATTGTATTTGGAGTCATTCCCTATAAAATGTAACTAATTTATCATAAATGAAAGATTATGATAGATTATTTTATACTGTTGATGACACAGGTGAGAGACAAATATGATAAAATGAAATGGAAAAAGGTACAAGTGAAGCTTGAAGAGCATGTAAAGGTTCCCAAATTTCCTGAATGCAATTCATCAACTGATGAATTATATGACCAATATTTTGATGACTATGTGACAAGGATTCTAAATGAACGTACACCTCAAAACAAACCACTATGGGAAATCCATATTATTAAGTATCCAACAAGCAATGCTGCAGGGACCTTAATTTTCAAGCTTCATCATGCCCTTGGAGATGGTTACTCCCTTATGGGTGCTCTTCTTTCTTGTCTTCAAAGAATTGATGACCCTTCTCTTCCGCTAACTTTTCCTTCTAGGGCATCATCAAATTCACAACATGCAAAGAAAAGCATGTTTAAGAAGCTACCTTCAATTGTCTCATCCTTTTTTAACTCAATATCAGATTTTGCATCTAGCTTAATAAAGACAAGAATGATGGTAGATGACAAAACACCCATAAGGTCTGGATATGAAGGAACTGAGTCTATGCCTTTCACCTTGTCAAACATATCATTTTCTCTTGACAATATCAAAGCAATCAAGTCCAAGCTTGGAGTGGTAAGATTAGACTAAGTTAAGATATTAATCTATATAATGATAAAGATTCATTTTTTTTACCTTAGTTTCTAAAAACATTTTATATTATTGTGAATTTTTGATAAATTTTTATTTTTGTTTAAAGTTATTGTTGATGTCGATACCATCTCAACAATCAATATTAATAATTGAGATTATATCATCTTATCAATAAATACTCATAATAAAAAAAATTATTAGAGATGCATAATAATATAAAAAAAAACTAGAAAATTGAATAAAAAAACTTATATTTATTAGGAATCAAAAAATTATTTAAGCCTAGTTAATTAATTTTTATCTTTTTTTTTTGGCATGAATGCAGACAATAAATGATGTGATTGCTGGGATGATTTTCTATGGGATTCGGTTGTACATGCAAGAGGTTGACCACATGGCAAGAAAAGCAAATTCCACAGCTGTGGTAATGCACAACACAAGAAATATCAGAGGGTACAAATCAGTGAAGGAGATGCAAAAGCCAGAGGTCAAAGGTCTCTGGGGGAATCAAATTTCTTTCTTACAAATATCAATTCCAAAGCTAAGCCAATCCAAAAACTCCAACCCTCTTGAGTTTGTTTGGAATGCTCGTAAACTAATCAAGAGGAAGAGAAGTTCTCTCAGTGTTTACCTCATAGGTCTGCTCTTGAATTTGGAGATGAAATTAAAAGGTCACGAGGTGTGTATATGTAAATTAGGAAGTGTTTGAATTTTTAGAAAAATAGATTAGGATTCATTCTTATAACTTTTTTTTAAACTCATTTTATAGTAAGTTTTATGGTGAAATTTATAACCCAAGTTATCATATAGTAAGTTAATACTTAACTCCCCTAAAAAAAGTTAATTAATACTCAATTAAGTTATATACTCGTAATGATAATGTATTTATTTGTTTTAGATTTTGGTAAAATTTATTTTGAACCATTAATTTTATATCTATATAGAATCATGACCCTTTTTAGTTTGTAAGTTCTCTAATTAATTAATTTTTTGTGTTGGTATTTCAGGCAGTAGCTAAAATAATTTACAAGATTCTCGGAAACTCTAGTGTTGTTTTGTCCAACATATTTGGACCAATTGAAAAGATGGCTTTGGCAAATCATCCTATAAGTGGTTTGTATTTCACCATGACAGGTGGACCTGAGGTATTTATATATATTGATTTTGATTTTGTTTTATAAAATGTAGATTTTTTTTTTATAAATTTTATATATTATATAATAATAATAATAATAATAAAGGTATCAAACAATCACAATCCTCTATTCATCAAAAGTCAATTGAATTTATTAAAATTATAATATAATGAGATGACTGTAATTGTAAGGTAAAACTTTGATGTAGTGTTAGACACTATTTATTCTCTTGTATAATTCTAACATGCTTATACCAAAAATATAACATGCTTGTGCGTGTGGTTGCAGAATGTAGGCATATCAATTATGAGCTATGAGAAAGTGTTAAGAATCACCATGAAAACACTAAAGGGTTTCGTTGATGAACAGAAATTCAAGTTTTGCATTGAAAAAGCCTTTGATGTCATATTCAAAGCTGCTATGGAGAATTAGTTGCAGTATATGCAGATATTGATCATATGCATAATGCATGGGGAAATAAAAGAATATCAATCATTCCAGAACGAGTCACATATTCAAATTAAAACCATATAGCTGATTAATTGTTGTATCTTAATTAGTTTTAAAAACTTGCCACGTTGAACAACTACAAATTTTATTTTGGTAAGTGTGAATGGAGACAATTCAACGCTACCAAAATCACATCTAACCAATCACATCGAAGTCATATTCTGTTGGTTACATAATATACAAATACAATCATCTCTCTAATAAACAAGACTCGATTCTATGTAAAAAAAAAACAAAACAAGACTCACTAATATTATGAAAAATAAAATAAAAATTCATGCCCATTAGTTTCATAATCAAGTTCAACAAAGTACATATTTAACTTTCAAGAACAACCTCTTCTAATCGAAATAATACAAATCCCTAAGGATGTACGTTTCATTTAATGCATTCACTAATAGAAAGGGGCCAGCAAATACTATCTCATAAATCAAACAACTTAAAATTACAGTGCTGACCGAAGTTGGAACAAGATAAGTTCAAAAGGACACGTTTTTTGAATAGCCAAACTCCTACTCTCTGTTTTTTCTTTATGTTTTACTCGTTTGTTTGTGGTATTAATTCTGGACTCATAATTAAATCTGTAACGTGAATCCAACCATGCACTATATAGATATAGATATTTTGAAGCAAAAAATTAATCCAAGATCTCTTTATTGAATCAGCACGAAAGAAAAAACAAAGACTAGATCTGAGACTATGGTATAATAGGAAGCTCAGTTCAAGACCCCCTTCCTTATACAAAAGAATATGACTACAAATGATGAAAAAACTCCTTTTTCCAATTAATAAAGGTTACAAAATAGGCATGTCCAATACTTGCAAGACATCTTTGAACTCAAAATCACGTGTTTCTCTGTTGAACCTCTCAACCAGTGTGTACCTCGCATCATTCAAATAGAAAGACTGAGCAGTTTCCAAAAGCCATTTTGCTTCTGAGTCAGTAAGCTTGCTGGTAAATACAACATCCCCACGGATAAGTACCAAGTCCTTGCTATCTGCAAATTCTGTGTAAAAGGACACAGTAATGTAAGGAGATGCTTGTGTTCCCCTGGCCTTGTAATCTTCAAGACCAGTAAAAATCATGTGCGGCGCTTGGACTGCAGAAAAGAGTGAATACAAATGTGAGACAAAAATGTAAGTGTTGAAAAATAAAACACTCAGAATAATTTCATTTGTTACATGTTTATAATATTACAGTTTTTGCAAGTAGAAAATCTGTTAAGAGGAAGAACCATTCTTGAAATATTCCTCTCTTCATCTCACTCACAAATGTTCTTGAAATATTCCTCTCTTCATCTCACTCACAAATGCCCTCTCAAACCGAAAACAAATATTTTAGGTTTTGGAAACTAGCTTTTGATGCTAGAGCTGCAAATAAAAGGTTTCTCAAAAACAAAAGTGGGGAAATAAACCAACCATAAAAAGAAAAAGGGAGGCAGTGGACAACTATCTTATCAAATATTAAAGATAGAGAAATGCTAGAAATACACTCTAACACACTCCTTTGAACACGCTCTTTTTGATTAGTCAAAATTTATCGAAAATTACAAAATTGGGTGGGTCCCACATCCTATTTACTGACTCTCTCCTGATTTTGTAGTTTCACTCCTCAGATAGAGAAGATAGAAAACCATTTCTTCTGATACATTTATTTCCTTCCAAACTGACAAAACATAAAATTTCAATGTATTCCAAGTTTAGCTTCATCTCAAAATGCTTTTTCGTTGTAGCATTTCTATAGTTGTGTGCAGGCAGAGACTGGAATTTGATTTCTGGATAGGTAATGTATATTCAAAGGGTGTCAAAAGTAGTTATATGAAGTCCAGGACCTAGTGGCAAATTACTAAAATCTTTTTATATGTGTACTTGAAACTTCATCCTTCATCAAATTATTACACATGATTACTTGGGTTCCATCTTTATATATCTTTCCTCTTTTCTAACTAATCCTGCAATGTCAACAACTTCCTACAAGGCTGAAATAACTTCCTAGAGCAATCTGGTGTAACACAGTTTTGATTCAAAACAATTAAAAATAAAAATAACAGAGAGTAATTTTTGTCAAACCTTGAACAAACATTGTTGTGTATCCACTTCCCCTCCACAAAGGAATGACAAAATAACGGCTGCCAAGTATAAAGAAAGCTAAGAACATGAAATCTAGAATAGCACAAATTCATAGCATCAATATTGATAAAAATGAATACCATTCTGAAGCTCTATGCTCCAGCAAGTGATAAAGTTTTGCTTTCATAGATGCTCCAATATGACCTCTTCCTATGTGATACTGAAATAAAACCAATCAAAGTGTCAAACCATATATTTAAAAATACAATAACAGAAATATTAATGAATAAATAATACACTAGAAGAACAACAAAATTAAAATGGCAACTGAAACATGTTGGGACTAATTTGATCCTTCTATTAATGCAAGCCAATTCGATAGGTCTATTTAGATAAAGTTCTCCATCCATGACCATAGGCACTTTGAGGAGAAGGTAATATAAATTGAGTTTTTCCCATAAGTTAAAATCAACTTATCACCACAGCTTATAGAGAAGTTGGATGAAAAAAACTCAATTCATTTTGCTCATTACATTATACTCTTCAAGTTTAAATGATTAAAAGAGCAAGTAATGAAGGCTAGAATAAATGAGACATTATTACATCATCCCAAACCGAAGCAATTTCTTGAGGATCCCGATCCTTCAATCTGTGGACATCTACAATGGAATCCAACGGCTTCGGTTGCAGAGGGTTGAACCCAGAGGCGAACCTCGACGTCCTGCAGAATCCAACCGAACCCCATTTCCGGAAATCGCACGGAATCTCCGGTCGATGCAATTTCTTCGCTGCTGCTGCTACGACGGGAACCGCAGATAAAGAGCGCGCAGCAGAAGAAGAAGGGTCGTCGATGGAAATAAAAAACACGTTTTTTCTGGCCTTGGAGGCTATGGTTCTCCAAATTGTGGAGGCTTGGGACACCCTTTGCATTGCGGAATCGGAAAATGAGGAAAAGAAACGAACTTGAGGAGTGGAACTAGACGGGTCTCGAATGAGAGGGAATGATTCGGTGGTTTAAAGTCTAGTAGCTCTTGCGATGGGTACGCCCTATTTCTTCTTTTTCCATTTTGTCTTGTTGTTCCTGATTTACCCCTTCTTTTTTATTTTTTTATTTTCATGTTCTTCTCTCTGATAATCAATACTCGTGCGTCCCACGCGGGACACTAGTAAATTGAAAAGGAGTAATTAAAACCAGAGTTAAAAGGCAAAAGAACGCAAACAAACGCACATAGGCCAAGCTCGTCGTGGTGAATAGTAAGTCTAAAAATTTCAGTTCCGTTCCGTAGCATTGCTCCTGCACTGTGTTAATTTGGTTGTTGTTGTTATAGGTATTAAGTTGTTCTAATAAAAACAAGGTTGGTTGATAAGCATAAAGATGGAGCTGACTATTACACAACCTGATGATTGGCATCTTCACCTCCGTGACGGTTCTCTTCTTCAAGCCGTCCTCCCTCACAGGTCATCCTGCTTGCAATTTGCTGCTCTGCTGTTTTAGTAGTATATAATATGCATTGCAATTTTAGCTAGAAATTAGAACAAAATGACACAGGAAAAAAAATAGAGATGTCGTATCATAAATTTCTAAGGGCATGTTTGGATAAGCTTCTCTAGAACCACTTCTAGGAGTAGAAAAAATGTAAGTTTATTTCATTTTGAGGAATGCTAAATGATAGTAGGAGATATTGGTGTCACTCCGGTTGAGGAAAAAATGATAGAAAATTGATGAAGGTGGTTTGGATGCATGTAAAGACCACTAGAGGCAATGGTGAGGAGAGTAGATCACATAATTTTTAGCATTGTGAAAAGGGGTAGAAGAATACCAATAAAGACATTAGATGAAATTATTAAAATGGATTTCATGGTGAATAATATCATTAAAAATTTGGTTTTAATCAAACTTAATGGCATTGTGTGATCCATATAGTCGACTTCACCTAGTGGGATAAGATTGTTGATAGACACTCTATTATTTCCTAATCTTTTGTAGGGTCAATGTGAGAAAGGTTTGCACACTACATGCATCTTTGTATAGTTTGACATCCATTTTGTTTATTGCATTTGCACTCCCTCTGAAATTCATGAGTTCTGAATTCTGATTCATAACTTTTCCTCGCACAGTGCAAAGCATTTTGGAAGAGCTATAGTGATGCCAAATTTGAAACCACCCATCATTACCACGGCTGCTGCTGTCACTTATCGAGAGTCCATTATGACAGCAATACCTAAAGATAGCAACTTCACTCCTCTTATGACACTTTATCTCACAGACATGACCACTCCTGATGAGATTAAACTTGCAAGTGAGTCTAATCAGTGGGGTGCACAAATTTAAAAAATATACCTATGAAATATGAAGAGGAAAAACTTTTAACTGTATCAGTAAGTTTAATTTTTGTCTATGTTTTGTATATGTAAGTTTAATTCTGGATCTGGTTAAAATGAAGTTTTTGTTGTCTTCTTTTACATTGTATTGCTCAAGCCTAGTATTTGTTGCAATGTAATTGTCTAAATAATGTTCAATCCAGTAACAAATATCTTTCCCATGGGCCATGAGGCCATGGCAGTCAATGTTAAATTACACCATCCATGCTCATCGGGCTTTGTTCCCCTCACCCCTTATAGTCATGGTACACTACTTGATTATGCTACTTTCATTGACAGAAAAAAGTGGACTTGTTTATGGCGTGAAGTTGTATCCTGCTGGTGCTACAACAAACTCCCAAGATGGTGTTACAGATCTTTTTGGAAATTGTTTTTCTGTTCTCGAAGAAATGGCTGTGCAAAATTTACCATTATTGGTAATTTAAATTTTTTAGTTTTATTTGTGGTTTTTGTTTTGTTTATTTCTTTACATTCTTTCTCCCCACCCCAATTTTGTGTGTGTCTGTGTTTAATGTTCTTATACTGATGCAGTGATGCATAAGAAAGTAATTTATTCTTTATACTGCCATGCTTACTTTCTTATTCAAATCAGCTCTGATAAGTCACATTTTTCATGAATTATTTTATGCAATTCAATAGATTGCACTAATTACATTCTATGTTGGACACTAATGTTGGAGCATGTCAACTATGAAAACATCTACTAAGTACTAACACTTCAACACTTAGGAGTTGAGTGGTGCTTATGGCAGTCAAAGTGCTGCCTAGTGGCATGTTTCCCTTTTTATGTTTGCCCTTTATTTAATATATAAAACTTAGAAGTTTACGTATACTTTTTTATCTGTGAACCACTAAAACAGGTTCATGGAGAGGTTACAAATTCAAACGTTGATATTTTTGACCGAGAAAAAGTCTTTATTGAAACATTTTTAGAGCCTTTAGTTCAAAGGCTTCCACAGCTGAAGGTTGTGATGGAGCATATTACTACTGCAGATGCAGTTAAATTTGTAGAGTCTTGCAAAGAAGGTAACATAATAAATTACTTGCAAGAGATAATTTATCATTGTGTTGTACTATTTAATTTTGAAATTATTCTCATGATTTTCTATATTTGTAAGGTTACGTGGCAGCAACTGTTACACCACAACATCTCCTTCTGAATCGCAATGATTTGTTCCAAGGTGGCTTACAGCCTCACAATTACTGTCTTCCAGTGCTCAAAAGAGAGATACATAGTATGTACCTTTTTTTTGTTCCTGTATGATCTAATAAATTTCAACACCTTTAAGGTGCTATATCAACTTTCTTAGTTTACAGTTTGAACTTTTGTCGAAATTAGAAAAAATTGACTAAATGATTTCAATCATGTGAATTTTATAATTGTCTTTGGTGTTCACTGTCTTCCGTAAATTAGATTCCTGGTTGATTTGATTTGCATGTGAATAGATAAATATGTTTAGCAGTGCATTGAAGGGTCTTTTGAATAAACATCATTATACTTTTATAAATTTTAATTTTGCTGCGGGGTGTAGTGCACGGTACCATTGAAGAGTTTCAGACTTTATTAAGTTGATGAAATGTCACTAGGGACAAGGATCATCATGTTGCCAATTGTTACCAAACTGTACATGTCTTGGTCATCTTACCTTGAGCTCGTTTTGTTTGTTTCTTATTTAGGACAGGCTATTGTTTTGGCTGTCACCAGTGGAAGTAAACGATTTTTCCTTGGAACTGATAGTGCTCCACATGATAGGCATAAAAAGGAATGTGCATGTGGATGTGCTGGCATATACAACTCACCGGTTGCTCTATCACTGTATGCCAAGGTTTTTGAAGAGGTAACACTTATATTATATTAGTAATATTTATAATATAATATGCCAACCTTGGTATTCATGTCTTCATTTCACTAATGTGCATTTGAGTCAGTTTCAGAGTGGGGTTTATATCATTCAATTGGAATGATATGCAGATTTTCTAAGATCAATTAGTATTTACTTTTTCTGTGATTAGAAACAAAAATATTATTACCAAATGGTTTGCAAAACAAGTAATTTTGTATGTTAGAGGTGATGATGATATCTGATAATGCATCCCATGTCGATGAGTCTGTAATTTTCACATGTATTTCTCATGTGTGCTTCATGGTATGGTAATATACTTATGAGTATGTGATGGTATATCATAATTTGCATGATTGCTCCTGAAAGTGTGTGGAGTTGAATCTTATTAATTTGTTTTTATGAAACTGTTGCAATTTTAGGCTGGTGCACTTGATAAGCTAGAGGCTTTTACAAGCTTTAATGGACCAGACTTCTATGGCCTCCCCAGAAACAAGTTAAAGATTAAACTGAGGAAAGCTCCTTGGAAAGTACCTGATTATTTATCTTTTCCATTTGGAGATATTGTTCCCATGTTTGCTGGGGAAATCCTGGAATGGGAGGCATTGCCTATTTGAAAGAAGAGTTCTTACAGAAGTACTTACATTTACTTTGTTTTCAAAAGAAAACAAAGGGCATGTGAATTTCAATATGAACGAGAGCATTATTGGCTGTTGAGATGGGAATTTCTATACTCTTTTAGAACATTGATTAGGAAATTTTGTCATCTTAAATTAACCACTTTGTCAGCGGCCATTGATGCATAGTTTGGTATAGTAAAATGAAATGAAATGGAATGAAATTTAGACCCATCCTAACTATACACAATTCTAAGACTAGAAATATGTAATTGATATATTGATGTAATATCATGAGAAAGGGAAAAAAATGAAGGATATGAATTAAGTTGCTTGCATTGTTAAGGTATTTAAAAATCCCGTTTTATTGTTTTTTTTTAAGAGATCGTGATTCATTGTTGTAAAACAAATAAACATGAAAATAAATTATTCCATAAATACTAAGGAGAAAACGAAATTTCATCCATAGTAGACAGTTACAATAGATATAAAAATTGTTCAATTTATATAGAATTTTCCACACCAGATCATAAATGAGTGTAACGTGACATCTAAACAATTTTGTATCTTCATAATTGCCTTAAAGAACATTAATATCTGAAACTAAGATACAAAAGCAGCTACAACATAATTTTAATTTGAATGTGTCTCTTTCTTTCTGGGATGATTGATATCATGTTATTTTCATCTCACATTCAAATTATAACACCAATAGTTTTCAGCACATGTCCCAATTAATATTTTTTGGGTATATCAGAGACCTCCATAGCAGCCTTGGATATGGCATCAAAGGCTTCCTCAATGCAAAGCTTGAATTTCTGTTCATCTATGAATCCCTTTAGAGTTTTCAAGGTGATTCTTAATTCTCCCACATAGCTCATAATTGCTACGTTTACATTCTGCAACCACACAGCAACAAAGCATGATAGTTATTAGAAACTTAGAATACGTTAATTATTATTTCTTCTCCACTATGTGACGTGGCAGGAAAGACAAGATAATGAATGAAACTTCCAAAAATAAATAAATACCTGAGGTCCACCAGACATGGCGAAATAAACACCACTGACAGGATGATTTGCCAAAGCCATCTGTTCCACTGGCCCAAACATGTTGGATATAAGAACACTACAGTTTCCTAGAGTGTTGTAGAAGGTTTTAGATGCAGCCTGAAACACCAAACCATAAATTATACAAGTTTAATAACATAGAGATAAAATAGACAAGTTACATGGATAATACTCTATATAATATTTAGAGTCTATTCAATACAAACTAAGTGTTTTGAAAACTTTTCTGTTGGAAATGTAGAATATTTTTCAAAAATTGTTAAAAATACTTCTAACTTTATATTCTAACTTTGCTCATAAAACTTATTAAAATAAAATTTTAAAAAAATCACTAGAAAATTATAAATTATTTTTATGAATCTGGATCCTAAAAACACTTTGAAACAATTTCTATATTATATATACACACCTCAGGGCCTCTTAATTTCATCTCCAAATCCAAGAGCAGGCCCATAAGATAAACACTGAAAGAACGCTTCTTCCTCTTGATTAGTTTACGAGCATTCCAAACAAACTCAAGAGGATTGGAGTTTTTAGATTGACTTAGCTTTGGAATTGGTATTTGTAAGAATGAAATTCTATTACCCCAAATGCCTTTGACCTTTGGCTTTTGCATCTCCTTCACTGATTGGTATCCTCTAATATTTCTAGTGTTGAGCACTACCAGGGCTGTGGAATCTGCTTTTCTTGTCATGCAGTCAATCTCTTCCATGTACAACCGAATCCCATAGAAAATTATCCCAGTAATCACATCATTTATTGTCTGCATTCATGTCACAAAAATAAAGAAAAGATAGTTAGATTAACTGTAATACACTTATCTGTAAAATGATGAATTGTGGTGGAACGATATTGTAAAACTATTTTAAAGTGTCAGCATCAACGTAAAACTCTAATCAAATAGAATAAAAAACTCTCTACATGATTAATATAGAGTATTTTCTTCATAATCAATCTCTAGATTGATCTAAAATCTTACCACTCCAAGTTCAGACTTGATTGCTTTGATATGATCAAGAGATAATGATATGTTTGACAAGGCAAAATGCTGAGACTGGTGATCAGTTCCTTCATATCCAAACCTTATAGGTGTTTTGTCATCTTCAATCATTCTTGCCTTTAATATGCTAGATCCAAAATCCAACATGGAGCTAAAAATGGAGGATATAACTGAATTTAACTTCTTAAACATGTTTTTTGACTTTGCATCATCATTGTATGAATTTGATGATGCTCTTGAAGGAAAAGTTAGTGGAAGAGAAGGGTCATCAGTTCTTTGAAGACAAGAAAGAAGAGCACCCATGAGGGAGTAACCATCTCCAAGTGCATGATGAAATTTGAAAATTATTGTGCCTGCAGCATTGCTTGTTGGATACTTTATAATATGGATTTCCCATAGTGGCTTGTTCTGAGGTGTTCGTTCATTTAGAATTCTTGTCACATAGTCATCAAAATATTGGTCATACAATTCTGAAGAATTGTTGCATTCAGGAAATTTAGGAATCCTTACATGCTCTTCGGGATTCACCTGTACCCTTTTCCAATTCATTTTACCATCTTGGTCTCTAACCTGTGGTCAACCACTCAATAGAATAATTAAAATAAAAGGTCAACATCATGAATGAACATTAATTCAAATTTGAAGTGAGTGTTGCTAATTTAGTTCATATCACTAAGCCCTTATGAGTTGGCTAGCCTTATAAATAATTAAAAGCAACTGCTGATGATGTTTGTTTTGTGGTTGGATGCAAGCGTTCCAAAATGTCATTTTTGTCAGAAGTCGGATTTGTAGCTTTCCTTTAAAAGTTGGTTTGGAGGTCTTTCAAAGTTGAGATATGATGTAAATTGTAATATTGTTCTCAAATTATCAAATTAATTCAAAAATTAACAAAAGACCAATCAAAAAATCAAAATGTATCTAAAATATAACTTAAAAGTATTAAAATGACATTTTTAAAATATTATGAACTAAAATTAAAAAAAAAAAAAATTAATCAACTAAAAGTGACACTTTAAGCCAATTAGAAAATGCAAAAGTATAGTAAAAGCATGGAAGAGAGAAAGAACCATAATGGAGGAGAAACGTGGGTTGATGGGGAGGAAGACATCTTCAAGCAAAGGTAGAGTCTGTGAGTCATCAATTGGAACTGATGTTTCAAGAAAGCCAAAAACGTAAGAACATATCACTGAACTGTTGAAATAATATCCATGAGGACTCACTGGCTCTTCAACCTCTTCATAGAATTGTTGGTGATCCATTGTGCTAGTTTGTTTGTGTGAAAAAAGCGAGTGAAAGTAGCACTTCACTCGGAAAATATTTTCTGGCTGCAAAGCCAAGCCAGGATCGATCATATATATATAGAGCACTATAGCAGTATGACTAATGACAAACGTGTCAGTGGGTTTAGTCACCCACCATCTATATTAATTACGTTGTTTAACTAATTTTATACATTAAAAAATATATTTTTTTACTCACAAAATTAAATTAAGTAATCACTTTAACAATCTTAATATTGGAATAATTTTTTGTTTTAAATTTATGTGACATTATAAAGTCTATAAAATTAAGATAAATAACTTATTTAAGTTATTTAAGAAATCATGCATGCTAAATGATTCAAATACAATGTGAACTTTGTATGATTTTTTTGTGGAGGGAACCTTTGTATGAAACTACATTCTGGAATCCCCTTTTTTTATCCATCTCACATTAATAACTCTACTTGTACTGTATGTATGTGAGTAATTTTAGACAAGTTTCATTTTGTGTGGATACCTGTATTTCTATTTATAAGACTATTACTATTCACGGATGTTAAAAAAAGTAGTTTTTTTGTCATAAGTTCGAGACCATGATTGTACCAACTTATTGAATCATCAAAGATCAATAGTGATGCGTGGTTGTAGTTGGTGTTCTCGTATGTGTACGTAGATGAGATTTTATATTACTATGTGAATCTTATAAATTAAAAAGTTATTAATTTAGTTGATAGCAACAAATTTATTCTTTGTATATATATTTTCAAAAATATCAGGGATATTTTTCTCTCTTCTAAAAATATCATGGTTCCCCATGAAATCTTATAACAAAAAATAAACATCATTCTAATTTAGGTCATATAAATAAAATTTAAAAAAAATATAAATGATTCATTGCACATCTCCTTTATGACATAAAGGAGTATATGGTTTGGAGTTGGAAGCTCCGGCCAATAACTATAGTGAGAAACTAGCAGACATTTATTTTGGGTGAATCTCTTGATCATGATTAATAAAAATGTACGTCTCTTTTTATTTCTTTTTATGGATATATTCAACTAATGAATCGTGTAAACTGTATACAAATTGAATGACCTATTACAAGTGTCTTTTCCTATCAAAAAAAATTACAAGTGTCTTTTTTGGGTACTGATACTAGGTGTCATTTTAGACACTATTATTGGTGGGGATAAATTTTAAATCCAAAATAAACTTATGAAAATTTCAAATTTGAAAGTCCCTAAAACTTTTAGGCAGCTTTGTTCACGTTATTAAATTTTGAAAATATTTTTATTTTTCTATACCTAAGAATCAAAGACTCAAATAATTCACAAACACCCATCCACAATGCTTATCAAACCGAGCTAGTTCCTATGGTATTTAAAAAAAAAATTCAAAAGTTTTAAAATACACTAAAATCTTCATACTAAAATTAATTTAAGGAAGCAACTGAAAATACAGTGTAGCATTGGTTAACCGGTACTACCTTATGACATAATTAGTTAACTAGTATCCCAAAGACAATAGTTATTAGGACACTAGTTAGCTAGATTTTTATTATAAAAATAATTAAAGCGAGAGATATTATGAATTTGATATTATAAGAAGAAACAAGCATTGATTTTTTAAATAAAAATAAAAGTAGCAATAATTTAAGCAAACTACAATAACAACATAAAATTTTATCAAAGTATATATAATTTTTTTTTCTATACTAACATCATTTTAAATTTAAAATCATTATACTAACCCCACTATAATTATTTTAATTTTGGTAATTTCAATAAAAAAAATCGATTCATTTTCTAATGTATGATAATTTGCAACAAGAAAAAAAGTGATTAGAAATAAAACTATAATTAAATGAATGAGATTTTGAAGATAGAAGTATCCTTAATAATGAAAAAAAATAGTTAAAATTGACTTATTTTTTAATCTTTCGTACATTTATTTTTTGTTCATATTTGAATCTGGAATGAATATTTTTTGTTAATTAGTACATAGTGGTGTAAAGTGAAACATTTATTATAATGTCGGCTGCAAGCCTGCAAGTGGTGATCGATATAGCCAACAACACACGTTGGTGTGTGGATACCAAATTAAATACTCACTACTCCCTGCTCACTACTCACTACTCCTATCCCTTAAATAATTTGTGCACACAGCACATGCTTATTTTTTTTCAAAACAACTGTTAAATATATTATTGATTTTAATTATTAAATGATAAAGTGCAGTCTGCAATTTCTTTAAAATGTTGTGTGTGCGTGGCCATCTCAAACAAATGACACGCATGGCAATCAGACCTAAAACTATGACCTACCAGTTTCAAACCAATTAATTAGTTTAATGGTCCCTTTTTTTCTTTTTTTTAAAGGTTCAATGGTCCCTTTTTTGGTTTTAAAAGGTTGAATGGTCCCTTGGCCTTCAAAATTAATGGCCAAACGGCGCCTATAATGACTACTCTGTATGTAAAATACTTCTTTCAATATCGAGTACAAGAAGAAAAAATTAATTAATTTAGGAAAGTTAGTACAGTAATTCAAAAAAAAAAAAATGCCATGCACCAACCCTCTTTAACCGTGTAAAATATCATTATCTGATCACAGTTCATTGTGTAGAGTAGGTTCATTGATTTTTATTATAACTATTTTAAATTTTTTATCAATAATAATTTGTTATTAAATGACATTGTAAAATTATTTTATATTATTATTGTATAATTATTAAATTAAAAAATAAAATATTTTATTAAATGAATTATAATTTAGCGACACTCTCGTTAATTAAGACAATATTAGTTGAATTTTGTTTATATTTGAGATAAACATACAAGGTTTTTTTTTCTTATATTTGAGAATAGAGTGGAGTAATAGTTTTTAGATAATGATCTAATTTAAGAAAATGAAGTTCAATTTCGAGATTACTTACTTCAAAGTTGTCCACTTTGGAAGAGTCAATTTTGGGAGAGATTGGTCTTTTTAAGTAAAAGTTGGATATTGTAATATGGTTGAATGGAAAGCAATAAATGAGGAAAGAGACACAAATTATGTAATTAAGGAGTGATGAGATGCTTCGGGATGTAATCCATTTTGCTTACTTAAAGAGAAGGATTTTTTTTTATCATTAAGAGAACTAAGGATGTACCTATTCAACAAATGACAAGGTTGAAGCATGTTGTGCTTGTCCTAACGATGAAATAAGTACTAGGGAACGATAATGACTCAAAGGAGGGGTTTGGTGATGTTTTCAATGTGGAGACTATGCGATCACTATGGGTTGTACGTGGTCACCAAGACATTGCCACTCATATTGAGAACAATGTTACAAGAATTGTCTATCATATAAAATTGGTTTATTAATTAAAAATAAAACTTAAGAATAAAAAAAGTTGGAAATTTGAATCTTTGACATTCATAACAAAACATAATCAATTAACAAAAGAGTCCAAGTGTCTAACCTAAAACTTGAACTTTAGTTGATTCATTCTTTAGTCAATCATGAGTTTTTACTCTTGCATTGACACCAAAATTCAAATTCACGTACTTGTGAGATATGAGTTGAAACATTCATCTCATTCGTACAACGTAGGATTGACGAAGCAATATTAATCATAAGTTTATCACCCCTTTCTCTTAATTTCAACCTGTTTCATATATACTAGATTCTACATTACATGCATGCAACATTTTATCCAAAATGAAAGGAAACAATTACCCAAAAAAAAAAGTGTTTTTAGTCTCTCTATCCTCAAATTTGATCCTTAAACTTTAAAAAGCATTTGTATTTAGTATATCTCTTCTCTAATAGTTCATCATGTTTTTGTAAAATTAGAAAAATGTTAAATTTACATGCAGCTTTTAAAGTTTAAGGATTGCTTAGATATTCTTGCAAATTGCAATGAAATATCCAAGCATTGCTTAGATATTCTTGCAATGATGGAATATATCCCATGCTAGCTAGACCACGTATAATGATTTCCAAGTCTATCTATATATTGAAAACTTATTAACTAGTTCTGCATGCACACCGTGTACCTGATTGAATAATTTTCTCTAGAAATCCTCCTTTTAGATAAGAAAATAAAAAAAAATGATTTTTTTCATAAATTAAAAATAACCTTTATATGAGACAATTTTTACAAATTAACTAATGAAGAAATTAATTTTAACTTATGAATTAAATTTTTTTATTTTCTTATCCTAAAAGTATTTTTTTTAAAAATTGTTCAAACTGATATTTAGTCTATGATCTCGATTAATCTTTTTTATGGGACATGTATCGTGGCTGGCATGTGAACAATATAACAAATTAGAGTGTTGGTTGATGTTGATGGAACAAGGAGATAAAAGCCTCCTTGAGAGAATTTATTGCACAAGTTTTGGCTGCTCATTCAAGATATTTTCTCCTTCTAAACCCAAATGTGAGGTGAGGTGAGGTTTCAAGAAGAAGCTTTCCTCGTCACTCTACCATATCTGAGTTTTGAAAATAATTAACCAAAAGTTTATTAGTTAACTTGCTGGATATGCGATGATGACCGATAAATTATGAAGTAATCCAGAACCTTAATTTATGTGTGTATAGTTTTAACTAATTTTTTTATTTTTTAAATGACATGTACTCAATTTTTTTTTATTAATTTAAGAGTAATAGTTAATGATTAATACTGTAATAATCAATTGCATATCATGTAACAATTATTGAAGACTATAATAATTTCTGATGATGACCAAATTCTTATGTCACAAAGTGAGTTTGAGAGAGACAATTTATTACCCGTCTCAGTTCATTGTATATCCATGCTGTCTTAGAAACCTGAAGCATAGTGCAGATGCATGTAAGTTTTGTTCTACACTACTAGGATTAATGTTGCTCTTTTTGACATAGACAAGTTTAGATCCACACGTGTCACGTCCTTAGATTTTGGTGTTGAAGCCCTTTTCTGTTCATCTTAGGACAGGTTACGTGATCCAACTATCATCATTGGGTTTACTGGCCAACAATAGTTAGTATCCATTAAATTTGAATCCAGTTATTATATTAATTTCTGTGTAATATTACCTGACCAAAGAGTGTGAAAGGACAATTCAGCCGTAAATAGGTATGAAAATTGAAAATTATTCCACTCACCATTACTATTGACTTTATATGCATTTTCATATTTGATAAGCCTTGTAGAGTTTATCATTAAATATACAGCAACAAAAGGACAACTGAAGTATATTTCGTAGTGTGGCAATATATACGACTTCTAAGTCAGAATATAAACAAGATAGACAATTACGTTTCATCACAATCGACAAGCCACAGGTTAGTTTTCATGCAAAAAAACCATAATTAAGTGAATCCATAAGCTGTAAATTCCGTGGTATTTCTCTTATAGAAGAAAAAATTCAATAGCAATTAATTAATCATATATACTTAGGAAAATATCATACCAGTATCTTAATTAAGGTGAAACTATATAAGCAAGAAATTATATATGCTTATTATTTATAAAAGGCTAAATATCAATTTTGATTCTTTATATTTTAGTTTTTTTCAATTTGATACTTTCATATTTTAGAAGTTTCAATTTGGTCAAAATGACTTAATTTGTTCTTTTATGTTTTATAAATAAGTCAAAATAATTCTTCTAAAAATAAACATAATTTTCAATTTTTTGATGTGATTTTAAATCATTTTTTGACTAATTTAAAACGTAAAAATTATTTCATCAGATTCATTTACGTGAGAGAATTATGAAACCCATCTAATGTTTGAATAAAAAAAAAAAACGATAAACATAATATAAATTTTATGAAAAGTGTATATAATGAACAACCGAATTAATAAAAAATATAATATTATTTTTTTTTATTTTTCATTAGACTTATTTTTTTACATGATTTTTATTATGTTTAACCTTTTTTTTATTCGTACATCAGTTGAGTTTCACATCTAATAAAATAATTTTTATATCTCAAATTCCTAAATAAAAAATTTAAAATCACGTCACAAAATTAAAAATAAACAATTTTTCAAAAAAATCATTTTAACTTAGAACGTAAAAAACAAAATTAAGATTTTTAAAATATAAAAAACTAAACTAAATAAAAATTAAAACATAGATGACAAAAAGTAACATTTATCCTCTTTATAAAATGGTTGTTGAGAATATTACATGAGCTGTGCTTCACTCTCGCATTTTATATGAAAAGTCTAATTGCTGACGTGCTTGTGAAAACCTTCATTTTCTTGATGAATAACCAAAGTTATTTAGAAGATGAAAGGTGAACGTGATACTTGAAAGATATGACAAGCAAAATATATATATATATATATATATATATATATATATATATATATATGATTGTATGATTTGTATTTATAGTTATTACATTTTTAAAATAAAAATTATTCTTAATTACCAGATGTATATAACTATAGTTGTGAAACTCTATACAATATGGTATGGGAATTTAACTTGTGTCATCTTTCTTGTAGACATACTTGTATATATCAGATACATTCTAGATATGTTTGGTATGGGAAATATAAAAGTAAAAAATCATACTACTAATTAAAATGATTTGACAGCTCTACGAAAGACTTTGAAATATCCCAAGAGAAAAAAGAAAAAGTGACGCCAATGCAAGTCTGAAGTTGGAAACATCAGTAGAAAAATAGAAAAAAAAAGTTTTTTTTTTTTAAAGTTAAAATTATATTTTTTTTAATAATTAATTAGTAAAAACTTTCTCAAATAGATTTATCTAAAAGATGTGAAATTTTTACTAATTAATTATTAAAAAAAATAACTTTAACTTTTTAAAAATTAATTTTATTTTTTTTAATATTTTTTTCTCTTAAAAGTCTTTTCAAAATAATGTGTTTACACTAGTACTTTTATTGCATATAGTCTTTAATTTGGGCTTGAATATGAAAAAGTTAGAAATTAACTAGAAAACATATTTTACCTGCGCTGAAATTAGTTTTAAAAAATAAGGGTGCTAGCTCCAATTTTTATTTCTAACCTAACAACATTAAAACTCCATAAAGCATTACATGCAGAACCCTATGAAGGATGTAAGAAAATAACATTTAAAATGGCTTATGCTCAAGAAAACATAAGAGTTGGGTCTAGCTTGCATTACGTACACCACAATTCTGATATATGTTGAGACAGAATACCTTCAATTAGAACAATTTACCTGTTTTTCCTATTATTTCCTGCAAAGAAAGGTCTGTTTGAACAAAAACCCTATGAACAGAAAAGACTTCCTGTTGAGTAAATTTAATTTCTAATAATTAAATGGCTTTGTTTTCAGCTATCAAATTAGGGGTCTATTTTATTAGTCTCATATAAAAAATTACATTTTTTAATTCTTCAAATTCAAAAAATATTCTTTTTAATTCTTTTCCTCAAATAAAAAATAATATTTATTTTAATCTCAAATTTTGACGGAGAATTAAAAAGAATTTTTTTAAAAAAAAAACATTGAAACTAAAAGATACTACAATTTTTTATTTGGAGGACTATTTTTTTTTTTAATATGAGAGAGATTGAAAACATAATTAAGTCTAATTAAATTTAGGTTTCTATCGGGTGGTTTATTATTTTTAGTTTTAAAATTTTTTAAATTCAAAACTAATTTTAGTTTTGAGTTTCAAATTATTATTGATTTGAATTTTTAAAGAGTTGTTGTAAAATGGAGACAAATATAATTTACAAATAAAAAAAAATCAAAACAATTAAAATATGCTTCAACAAAGATGGTGACATTGACGATTGTTAAATAATGATGACAAACACAACGACAATGATAGTAGTGATGACAACAATAGTGTGGTGGTAGTACAAGGATGGTGATGACGACTGTGACAACGATAGTAACATTGGTAGTGGAACAATAGCGATTGCGACAACAGTGGTTGAGTGGTGATGAGGAAGACAACCACAATGATAATGTAGTGATGACTATGTGGTGGTGACGATGGCGACAACGATGGTGGTGTCGATGGAAGTAATAGTATGACGGTAACGATAACAGTAATGATAGCGATTATAATATAATGGTGGTAAAATGGTAGTTGCAAAGTTAATTACAGTAATATGATGGTGACAATGGTGGTGTGGTGGTGGCGACAACGATGTGATGGTGGCAATGGCAAAAATGGTGGTGGTGTTGGTGGTAACGACGGTATGGTGGTGGCGACAACGATAGTGTGATTGTGATGATGGTGATAACAATGATGATGTGATGGTATTGGTAGTAACGGTAGTGATGAAATGGTGATTATAAAGATAATGACGATAACAATGGTATGATGGTGATGGTGGTGGTGACAATGGAAGCAACAGTGAGGTGATGGTGGTGATAGTGGTGGTAATAGTGTGGTGATAACACTAGTGTGGTGGAAGTGATGATGAAAATATATTTTTTTAAATTAAAAACCAAATTTATAAAAAAAAAATTATTATTTTAAAAATAATGTCAAGCTTTCAAAATTAAATAAAAAATTAGCTTAGCTCACTTTTTTTTTTTTTTTTTGCTAAACACATATTATTTTAAAAATATATTTCAAAATCATAAATCAAAAACTTACCCCTCTCTCCAAAGTTAGCCAGCTAGTTATGATGCTTGATTACATTATGTTAAGTTATAACAAATTAAAGGCCAAAAAGCTGTGATGCAAGATGTGTACAGCATTGGAGAAGTACGAGGGAAGGAAGATGAACTCAGCAGGGTTTTATTTAATCTTCTTTGTGAATTGTTTAATCCACAGAGAAGCAACTAATATCTTTATCTGCACCCATCTACTTATTAAATCACTGCCTTCTTCATCAATTTTTAATTTTCTTATTGACATAAAAAAATCACTTTTTTTTGGTTATCATATTATATTATTGATACCAAGTAAGAGTATATACTTCATTTCTCGATGACTAATATTTATTGAAAAATTTGAATTTTACTGACTATTTTTATTTTTAGTGGAATTTCTCCGTCCATAAATATTATATTTCTCAATCATAAATTTGAATCTGAAACTTTGTTGAAGGGATCAAGATTCTAGTATCACTCATATACCACTTGTTGGTAAAAGAATATCTAGAGTTTTAGAAGAAGCTAATGAAATTTGTCATTAGGATGAGTGCAATTGATGATCCTGACATATAGTTCATATGTGTGTGCTTTATGGTTTGGGCAACCTGATTATGGTTTCATATAAGACAGTCAATGAAACTGACCACCGTCCACCACTTAATTACGTTAGGTATCAACTTAATGTGAAGAGGAGAATTTTATTTTCTCAATTAATGTTGAAAGTTACAAATCATAAAGCAAAAAAAACAAAAGAAGATGATAAAATAAGTAAAACCATCTCATGAGTTAATTAATTCCCGTCAAAACCTGTTGGAACACGGGCAAAATATTTGTTATATGTAGTATTAGTTAATAGTATTATTATCCTCTTATTTTACAAAACTTTTGATAAATATATGCATCCCTGCATATATTAATGTCTAGAAACCCCACATATCATCAATTCCAATTTCAAAATCCCACAACTCGGGTTGTGTCTCCACGTCACTGCAGGATCCACTCACAAACCTTTTCAATCTCTCACTTACTTTGGTGGCTCCGAATTGAAGAAAAGATTGAGGAACCTGCATATATAAACCCATCAAAATTAGAGGAAAGAAGAACAGATTAATTAAACACATGAATATGAAGGAAAATTAAATTAAACAACTACTACACATACCTCAGCATGCACAACATGAAGCACTGAGTCTCCAGCGAGTGAGGAATTAGCGCTTCTAACCTCAATGTTCTCTTCATGCAGCATTCGAATGATCTCATAGAAAATGAACTGGTGGTCCAACCCACAAGTCAGAACAACTTGTAGAGTGGAACCCACTTCGTGAATCTCAAGTTGTGGCGGTTTTGATAAACCAGACGAATTAGTTGCAGCAAATTTGGCACTGTTGTTATTATTAGAGGAGAAGCTGCTGCAACCACGTGATCTCTTTCTAATTCCCTCTAAACTCTCTTTTTTCTCACTTGCCATCTTCACCTTTGCCTCCAAACTCTTGATGTAGTTGATTGCCTCATCCACTTGGTCAGGCAGTGGTACTGCTTCCTGCGTCATCAACATCACCCATCAATAACACCATTCAAATTCAACACACACAACATCATTCTAAGACAAACGAATACACAGTTAACCAATCAGAAATCATAACAGGTACGACTTTTAGAGTAGCTATCCTTATAAATTAATGAACAAACTTATCATACATGAAATTTTATGATAATGATGGTGTAAAAAGTATTTATTAATTTATGCTAACAGAGTTAAAATGATTCTAATTGGAATCCATGCATGAAATTATATGTAACCTTGGGGTTATAGGTAGGGAGAAGAGAGTTGAGTTTGTTGTAGAGGATCTTCATCTGGTTTCTTCTGTTTTTCTCCACTATCCTTCTTTCAACCTTGGTTGAAGAATTAGAGGGTTGAATAATTCCAAGCCGATCCATTGAATTAATTTTAATTTCTCCACCAACCTGTGAGTTTAGGAGGTTATAGCTAGATGGATGAATTTGTGAATGGTGTTTGCATGTGGGTATATATATACGTGGCATATAGTAGTGAGAGGATGTGTGTGATTGATGGCAACAAATGAATTATGGAATGGTAAGAGGAAGTTGAGAGAATGGAAACGTCACTTTAGTGATGTCACCATGTTGACTCTGCAGAATGCGAGTCAAATTTTTTTGCTACTCTAATTCTATTGCCGTCCAAGCACACGTGACTTTATTAACGACGCACTTTCCTTGTTTCTGTCGTGAACGGTCTGCGTTACCGCGTAACCGTAACATATACTTTTTTTTTAGTTTTTATACTGTCCAATAATGATAATGATGCTTTTGTCAACTTTAGCTATTTTCCAATTATTATATTATACATTTATACTTGAAAAAATATATTTTTTAATTCTTAAAACAACGTTATTTTTAGAAAAATATTTTAATTTTCGTAACAAAAATTAAATGATTAAAGAGAACAGAAATAAATGGACGTAGTAAGCTGAAGAGTGAAGACACTGTCAAATGTCAATTTTCCCTAGCTAGCTTCCTCAACTCAAGTTTAGTTTTCATTGGATTATTTAATTAGGGTTAATCTTATCTGAATTTTTACTTTGAACCTGATCCAATCATAATAAAGCTAAAGGATTTTGTAAACTACGTTAAAAATAATAATCGAGTGCTTTTGCATTTAAATAAAATGTATAAATTTACATATTACAATCAAGTAAATAAATTTTAAGGATAATAATATTTATTATATTTTAAAATAAATTATACTAAAAATTTAGAGTTATAATAAATTAATAAGAGCTATTGATTTGAATTAATTAAGAAGGTTTAATATCGTTTTAATTAATTAAATTTATAATATTTGTAAGTTTTATTTTATATAATCCAATGATATATATTCGATTTGAATATTGGGTGCATAAATATTCATATTGCTATCTTCAAAAACAAAAATCTTCATATTGAGTAGAATTGTGAGAGAGAAGTAAATATTCCCATTCCCACCAAATAAATAATAAAAAAAATATTAAACTCATTATAAAATTAAGCGCATCATTCTTGCAATCTAGCTAAGGATATAACTGTGAATGTTGTAAGTGTTTGATACTATTTTCGATTTGTATGAATAAATTTTTTTATTATTACATAATACCTGTTTATTTGTTTATTTTCATATTAGACCAATTAATGAGAGGGGTGCTGAGTTGCTGTCAATTAATTAGTAAAACATTGTAACTAAAGAGTAAATAATTCAATATGATCTAGTCTACTATTTAAATGGATTATACTAAAAAATTAACAAGTGAGCCTGTTCGTGAACTGTGGCACATTCTCAGTTCTGATAATAGTTCTCACTTCTCAATCTGACTTCTACTCTCTGAGTTCTTTTTAATAGTCAGATTTGATGATAAATTTTGTTTTTATTTACCTATCGTTTACAAAATTTAAGATTATATTAATTACTCTTTTATCAATTATATTATTACTTATTTTTTTAATTTTTAATTAATTTATACGTATATTTA
Source organism: Amphicarpaea edgeworthii (assembly GCA_014843725.1). Taxonomy (NCBI): domain Eukaryota; kingdom Viridiplantae; phylum Streptophyta; class Magnoliopsida; order Fabales; family Fabaceae; genus Amphicarpaea; species Amphicarpaea edgeworthii. Next base: position 6,518,511 of record CM026323.1, on the reverse strand, counting down.
TTGTGAAATGAAAAGAGAAAATTAAAATAATAATGCCATCATTATTTTACTAGAATGAACGGATGTAGTAGTTTTCTTAAACAAACATACAGTTTTGGAAGTTTTCTCAGACCCATAGAATGACGTCTACCTCAGGTTTTTAATTTGGTCTTGGCGGGTGGTCAACTCAGGGTTTGAAAACGTTGCATATTATAATTAACCATATTATAAATATGAAAGGACAGTAATGTAAATACACCTTATGTCCTTATCTTACAAGTTTTATCTATAACTTATATCAACATTTTATGTTAGTTACAACATTAAAGAAAAGTAGAAGAAGAAAATTTTAAAAGACACTAATGTAAAATTGTAAATACAACATATATGATATTCTCTCCGGACTAAATGTAAATGTAAGTAACAAAAAAATATCAATGAACTTTTTTTTTTTTTTAATAAATATCAATGAACTTAAAAGTAAATTTTAACTACTTGATCGGTGATGTTATTTAGGGATGTTAATAAATCAAACTAAATTGAATTAAACCATGAAATCATTAAAAAAAAATTATAAATCGATTAAATCGAAAAATCGTATAGATCAAAAATCTCAAAAATCACATATTTTTTGTGATTTGATTTAATTTTTGGATTTTATTATAAAAATTGAACTAAATCACATACTTTAATTATATTGATTTACTTTTAGATGTGTAGTATTATTTGACTAACAATATTTTAATTTTTTATGATTATGTGATTTATAATATAATTTTTTTTATAATAAATTTGTAATATATGATACATATTTTACTTTTATATCTTACAAAAAAGATATATTGATATTACTAAATAACATTAAATATAAAGTAAAACATTATTTATTATTATGTTAAAAAAAGTTGATAATATCATTTTATAATAATGTTAAATAGAAGTAAAAATAGTATTTTTTAAACTAAAATATGTAAATCAAAATTTAATAAAAAAAATAATATAACATAATAATTGTGTAAGTTTAATTAAAAAAATTAAATTATGATAATAAATTTAAAAAAAATCGTCAAATCAAACCGAACCAAATCGTAAAAAATTGATTTAGTTTGGTTTGGATTTAATATTATGTTAAAATCGAACCAAATCAAACTGCAATTTTATTTTAGATTTAGTTCAGATAATTTTTTGTCCAAAAATCAAATCAAACCACACCACAAATACCCTTAAATTATCCCAAAAATATCATTTAATTAGTGATGATTTTAGTTTGAATGACTTTTTTTTATCTTGATATCAAATTTCACTTTAAAAAACCTTTTAAATATATCGATCAACAAATTAAATAATCTTAATTAATCAACTTTTTATAAGCACATAAAAGAATTAAGTTACTCCTAAAGTAATTTTAAGAAAATTATATTTCATCATCATTTATTTTTTTAAAATCTAGTAATTAAGATTAATAAATCATTATATTTAAAAAAAAATAGTAAAGATGAAGTGTAATGCAAAATTATTATACCATTTATTGAATAATTTTGTCTCAAAATTTTTGGGTCCATTGAAAATTTTATTTCATATTTAAAATTTTGTGGTGAAACTTCAGGTACCTTCTGCTTTTTTATTTGTTATTAGTGAAGCTTCGGTGAGACACACTGGGATGTTTCGGGGGTTATTACATGACACCAACGTTCGCGGCTTCTTGCGAATCAGAACAACAATTATTCAGTTTCACTGTTCAAATTGCGGTTTGTTCTGTTCACATTCTCGTGCCCACTTTGTCTCTTGTTTTGCATGTACTACTAATTTTCTTTGCTAGTTAAGAGATTAGAGACACGACGTAGGCGTAGACTGGACCAGTTTTATTTTCTTTCTTTCTAGTTTCTACTAATTCTTTTATTTCGTCATACCACATTAATTGTACTCCTCAGGAGGAACATCACTTTGAAGTTTGAACATATTATTTCATGACTGTAATATAAATCTTATTAATTAAAAAATACATGCTTTATTTAGGATAAATAAATAAATCATTTTATTTTATAATATTTATATGATTTTAATAATTAATTAAGAAAAAATAATTTTACTAATTATTAATTTCACATACAATTAATTATCTAATGTTAAAAATTTGAAAATCTTGCAAAACAATAATTATATAATGTCGTATGCCGTGTAATACACGATTGACGTCAGTCAAACAGCACCACTATACGAAAAAAACATTTTATTATAATTATTTTTATTCTTTAATTCTTTTTTTTATTTTTTACTTTCATACTAAGACATATGAAAACATCAGAGTCATTAAAAATATTTTTTTTTATAATATTTATAAAAATCATATTTATTTTTAAAATAACCATGTTATTAATTTATATGTCAAAATTTGAGTGTCAAATTAATTATGCATACCCGAACCTCCTACTAAGTTGTTGGGTGTTCATGAGTTAGATTAAATTAAGTTAAAATTATTAACTAAATCCGATCAATTTTTAGTAAGTTGGATTAAGTTGGATTTGTATAATTTTATTTTTAAACCTAACCTAACCCAATCATGAACAAGTTGGGTTGGGTCATTGGGTTAGTGATATATTTTTTTTAAAATAAATTAAAATTTTCTAAAAATCAAAATAGATTTTTAAATTTTGCTCAATTTTTTAAGAACAAAAATAATTTTCAATCATAAATTAACATAATCATATATTAATACACAAAATAAGCTAGATATAATAATACTTTCAAATTTAATTGTTGATTTCTTCGACCTTAATTCACCTAATCCGAAAATTTCAAAATAAAATGATTATCAACTCAAATAGCAAAGTTCACTTAACTTAATATAGTTGAGAAAATTTAAATAACATTGTAACACTAATACAAAATAAACTAAAAATAAATTTACATTTTCTTAAATAATTGGTTAGTTGTAAATTCCATTGTTAAAGCACTGTAAGTCAAATTCATTAGTCTATTATAAATAGTGTAGAAAGAATAAATATGTCTAAAGTTGCTAAAGAGACAATGCAAAGTAGAGCACAATGGAGGGCAACACAACAGAGAGCAAGAGTAGCGGAGGGTCGTGCAAAGAGTTATATTGGCGCATGGATGACCGCGGTAATGCAACAACAAAGGGAGGTAGTGATTTGCGATGATGTAGTAACGGAGAGTGATGGTGATTGTTTCTATTTTAATGGTTTTTTTGAAAGTGAGGAGGTATATTGAGAGGGTAAAAGTGTTCAGTAAGTGAGAGTAGATTTTTTGTTTTATTATTATTATTATATTATGTAGTTTGAATTTGGTTTGATGTAAGTTATCGAGTTGAGATTGAATTGAGTTGAATCTAACTCAAATACTCTATTAACTTGTTCAAACTGAATTGAATCGGGTTGGATTAGATTCGCAGATTAAACACTCCAACTACTACTAATATGGTAGTCACAATACTTATTTAATTAAAGTATATATTATCAACTTTTCATATTTGTTGTTGATTAAATCACTGTTGCTTATATTGCTTTTGATCAACTTCATCCATGATTCCTCGTAGTTTCCACGAAATTGTAAGAGCCCCTTTTAGAAATAGGACGAGCTCAAACTTCAAAAATCACACTTAAAGTTGAGAGCCAGAGTGCATAACGAAGAAGTTCTTAATCAAGCATATGCGTAATTATTAATTAATACTTAGAATATTTTCCAGAGATAAAGGTTTTTTGAGATGGTAAAACGGGAAGCATCAAAGATTTTGCTCATGTTACGGAAGTGCCCAAGTGTGTTCATGCGAAATAAACAAAGGTGCTTTTCTGCTTCAACTTTTGACTTTAATAAAAGTAGTATTGAACAGACTTCAACTCCATCGTTGACCCATCTCTTGAACCATAAACTATAGGACAACCATGTCTCACCTACGTCACAACTCACAAGAGTGCAATCACTTTAAACTATTTAAAAGAAATAGTTATATTATAAAAAAGGAAAATCTCAGCATATATTACAGTAACCCTTAATTGTTTAAAATACATTATATTATCTTATTTATCTATTTTTTTAAATTTAAAATGTAAACTAATTTTAAATCGTAAGACAATTGCACTAGATTTTTATAAAATTATTTTTAAAATTTTATAAATTGATAATTGTGATTACCTGAATATATAAAATTAACTTACATTTTTACTATTATCTTGTTATCTTATTACTTTAAAAAAAAAAATTCTACTTATTATCTTATTTACCTTTTTCCTGAGAAATATATTATAATATGTACTCTAATAAAATAGTAAAATAGTAAATATTATCTGATTAAATAGGCCTTAATTGCTTTTTAATCTGACTTGGCTTATCAAGCTGGGTCAATTTGCTCTCATTTAATTTGTTACACATAAATTGCAAGATCCATCTTAATCTTATTTATATGCACTAGCTATTTAGAGGTTAAACCTATTTTGTCATAGGAGTTACCTCCAAATGATTATTGAGATGGTTAGGACATCGAGTTAATAAAGAATAATTTGATAAACTAAAAATATTTTAATTTATTTTAGTTAAGAATATACTCCGTAATTTTTTAATAACGTTAAATTCAATGAATTAAATTATATATTTAAACAGTAAAAATGAAATTCAGAAATTGTAGTACAGAAGCCGCTGTAACAGCATATACATGTGTCAAATATTAAAATAGTGCTTAGTGTTGTTTCATCAGATGCAATCATTTCCCTTACAAATTTTTGGAGTTTTCTAATTATTAATGAGTAGATCCATTATAAGGTGTCTTTAAAAAGAAAAAAAAATCCATTAAGGTGGATTAATAGGTAGATTGAAAAATCGTTTTCAAACCACAACAAACACGTGCCCTCTCTTTGCAAATTAACACTAAACATGATAATAAAATCGAATCATATTGTTCATATATGATCATGAGGGGTACGAGGGTGGAAATTTTAAACCTTTTTAGTACTTTCACAGCACTTATTTTCTTTCTTTTAAGTAAATTATTAATTATTAATATTAATATGTATGGTAATTTTTTTTTCAAATAAAAATAAGAAAAATAGTTGAATAAAATTTATATATTAGTAAACAATTATCCACTGTTTACCAAACAAATTAACATTAATCAATCAAACCAACAGCCGCATAAGGTACTGTTAATTCGTATGACAGTGGAAAATTACTTTTTTTTTTTTTTTTGACGTTAAAGATACTAGATTACGATTGAAAAGAACCAATATTTGCCTAGTTTTGATATGTTTTATTTAAGAAGATATTTCTCACTTTGGATAAAGATATTATACCATAGAGATTGAACCTAGGATCCTCGGCGTGGCTTAACTAGGCTTAGACTTTCCACTCAACTAATAAATGTTATAATTTAATTATTTTCATGCTTCTTATAAGTTTGTGCGATTTGCAAGTCAATGTAGCGTGGTAGTTTTTGGGATCACTTTGAGATTTTTAGAAGTGGTTTCTCACACTATATTGGTAACACCACGATCTTGCATATTGAGTTTATTGTAGCCATTGTGGCTATCGAGCAGGCAACCCCGGATTGAATGGCCCCGACTTTGGATTGAGAGTGACTCACAACTGGTCATTGCTGCTTTCTCTAATTCATCTCTGGCGCCATGGTCTCTTTGTAACAGATGAAATCATGCCATGCTGATGGGTCGGCATATCAGTTTGCTCATATCACACATATTTCGGGAGGGGAACATTTGTGCTGATGGTTTGGCTAACCCATGTGGTAGATAATAAATTGACTTTTACTTGATGGTTCTCTATCCCACCTTTTATTGCTTCTTGAATTTGCCTAATCATTGTGGGCTGTCCAATTTTCGTTTTTGCTGAATTTTTCATGGGTTTTGGTCTAGTCTCCATGTTTTTCTATTGTATCGTTTTCTTTTTATTTAATAATACAGGTCCCTAGAATAGGGTGGGATCGAGGAGTACCAACTTAATTGGAATGTCTCTCTTCCCTTTGAAAGTGTTCTAATATGCAATTTTAATAAATAAAAAAAAAAAGTAGTGTGGTAGTTCTAATTAAAACAAATTCTTATAATTATTCTTTTTTCTTGATTATGACAAGCTAGCAAGTTTAGTGTTTCGACAAACTAGCTTATTTCTCATCGATTACATGATGGCACTTATAGTGGAGATTTTGAAAGAAACAATTAAAACAATCAAATAAAACCTCCATGTTTAGAATAGTTATGTGCCTATTTTCAAAAACGTTAATTATGATTGAAATTAAGAAGTAATTTACTCAAAAAGAATGGCATGCATATGCATGCATTCTTAATTTATAATTAATAAGGAATTATGCTAGAGAAGAGGTCTACTTATTCCAAAAAGTAAATATAATAGACTTTTACCTTTTATATCTATCATTCGTTCTTTTCAAATCTAATGATTATTATTAGTTATTCATTATTATTATCATTAGATTTCAAAGAAATATAGATATATTAATTGATAAGAATAGTTAAGATTTTCATTTATTTAAGAGAGAAGAAATAAAAATAAATAAAAGAATTACAAAATTTTAATATACATTTGTTGTCAAATTAAAGTCGAGTCCAATAATCTATTTGAACAATTCAATTAATAAAGTCTCTTTGGATTCTTAAATTTTTAGGCCCTTAGGTCATTTTTGTTTATAAAAATCTATTCTAAAATAATTGTTTTAAAATATGAAAATCATATTTTGAAAATGTATAAATGTAATAAGAAACCTATTTCAGTATATTTATTTTCAAATAGGATGACAAATTCTTTTAAACCCATTTTTCTATTTTTTTTTTCACACTAAGGTTGTAAATTGTTTTAAATTTGAATTCTACAAATATTAGAGAGGACGATAGTGTACGAAAGAGGAAAGGGGTAATGACACCAAAGAATAAGCCAGGGGAAGGGAGTAGTAGTGGGTGAGAAGGCAAGAAGAAGGGGAAAGGGGTGGTGATGGAAAGGAGGAGATGTGGTGGGTTATGACTTGTGAGTGTTAGGGTTAGGATCATTTTGCTTACACATACAAAAGTGGAAGGTGCATGAAATAAATCTGCATTATTTGAGTTCAAAACCACTCCCACACTATGATCATGGCCCCAAAAAGGTAAACACATTATACATTCACATTGTATTCAAAAGTTAAAATTGTTAAAACAGGTTACGTTGATTCACTTTTTTGATAAATTGATCCAATCTAACTCATCTTTTGGTGAGCCTTAATAAATTAGCCTAAATCAACCTATTATGAGTTGATGGGTTAAACAAATTTTTTCACCAACCCATCTAAAATTAAAATAAAAAACAGAAATCAAATTTTTTTTATTAAAAATATAAATAAATTAGAACACATTCGATTTTTTTTAAAGTAAAATCTAAAAAATATAACATTCAAATTTATTATTAGTGTAGAACTAATAAGGATAAAACTAAGAATTAAAAAAAAAAGTGGATTTGAGAGTTGAGAATGGGTTGAACTCTAAAAATTGAAATGACCTACTCAATTAATTCAATATCCGTAAATTAAATTTATTTCTTAAATTCACTAAAAATCTTTTATTTTTTCAATCCACCTCGACCCATAAATTTAGACCACTTTTGACAATTCTATCGAGAATACTCACATAAACTGAACACATCCATTCATTCCTTGACACTAAACACAAATTAAAAGCAAATATAAAATTGAGAGTGAAAAAAAAAAAAACAAGAAAAGAAAAGGGACTAAAACCTTTTAGCCTAATTTCCGCTGCTTTTTTTTTTTTTTCAAGTCCCCTTTGATCCTTTTGTTTGAATGTGTTTGGTAGAGAAAAAGAAACGAGAAATGAGAAAAATAAAGAATTGTAAAGCCTACTAATTATTTCTACTATTTCTCTGTACCTATTTTCATTCAGTTATGAGCATTGAAGCCTTAGCTTTTGGTTGATGAGTGGAGTTCATTATGGGAAGTGATTCCACATTGGACCCTTCGCACGTGCTGAACCACTTAGCTAGCATGTACTTGTGTTTCCTCCATGGTCCAATGTGCATTTTTTTCTCCTTCATGCATTTCTTAGATGCTGAGCACATAATCTTGATTAGTGCTCTTAATCTCTCTGATTTCCCAACAAATACTTCGGGTAATCGATTAACTAGTTGGTCGTAGTCTTCATTGGCCCGTGCCATCTCGAATTCGGCTCTAAAGTTCAATTCAATCACCACTTTTACTACTGCCCCTCGTTTGGTGTTTGATACAATATTAGCTGTAACATCCAAATAAGCATGCTTCCCTGAAACAAATGCAGTTAAGTTTCTACCGGTAAGCAAATTATATAATTGGAGTGATATGGTGTTTAGATAATTGAAAGTATCAATGAGAGGGGGAGTGAGAGGGACTCATTCTCCCTTAAAAAATTAACAATTGAACTGTTTACATTTTGTAGATAAGAACAAAAAAAGTAAATCATGTCCCATCAATAAAGAAATTGTCAATTGAGAAATTTTAGTAGCACGAATAACTTTAACAAAATTATCTCACCCAATATTTTTTATACATATTAAATTTTATTAATTCAACCGTTAAATTAAAAAAAATTATTAAGAAAATCAAGTTTGTAATATTTTTTTTATAAAATATTAAAATTGTTTAATACTTTATTAAATAAATGTAACTTAACAATTAGTCTATAATAAGTTTCTTCTTTGGAGATACTTTGTGTCCAAACTGAAAGTTATCAAGTCCTAAACATTGATTAATAGACACAAATATCGAATATCTTATGGCTGATCCATGAGATTATTTTTTATGTCAAGCTTTTAAACCGCGAAGTTTATCTAGTCATGACAATATCACAACTGCAATATACACTACTGTGATATTGCATATTTATTTTTTTATTGATTCTAAGAGATTCACAAGGGTCCATGACAATCAAAACCATAATCATGATGCAACCACAATAGTAATTTAAAACCTTATCGGATATACATATATAATTTGATTTCCTTAACAATTTGAATCATGGGTTATCAATTTAATAATTAATTATGGATATACCTAATGGGAATTCGGGTGAACTTCTCCATTTAGATTTGCAAATAGCACAATTGTAGCCAAGCTTCAATAATCGACTACATATTTCTCTCAGTAAGCAATTCCTGCAACTCTTAACCGGATGCTGGCAAATACATGATACCATCTCCGATTCGTTCAATTCTCTTAGAACCCCCTTCGTTGCTTCCCGAACTTTTGTCTCACATGAACTATTCCTGCACAAAATTGCCTTCGCAAATGGAAACAAAATATATAAGAGAATTCAAATTATCTATTAATTAATTCAGTCCAATCAATTATAAAATAATAGTATTATATATTCGGGACATGAAATTAAACAACGTTGTATGTTTTTTTAGATATATCCGATTTGAGGAACAAAGTCAAAACTTGGTTCATTTACATTGTGGAAGACTAATCTCTTTCGCTAGAATTCGTATAATAATAATTTGCATACCTTGAGAAGTTGGTCTTGCTCCTCCCAAAAGGATTTATCACTTTCCGTAGTACAAATACTTTCATCGCCGTCACTGTTGCTATTGTTGCTGGAATGGGATGAATATTCCCAAAACCCAAAAACTGTATCAGCAAAACTGACCTCGTCGGAGCTCCGGTCAATTGCCGGAATAGTGGAGAATTGATCTTTGTAGTCCATGAGTGTGCAAATGAATGCCAATTGCATCTTTATATAGAGAGAGACCCGCAATCTAGTGTGAGCACTTTAACTCATAAATTAGTAAATTAATTATAGTACTAACTAAGTTTCACATGCATGACGAGGTATTATATATGGGATCCAATTTGTTTCAGTTATCCGCATATTCCATCCTTATAGCATGTTCTTGCCACCATGGGAATGATTAACTAAACAGTGAACATATATGGTACATTCCCAAATGAAATGCGAATTTGTTTCCCCCTTAAACTGAACCTTCAGGTCCTACAATTTGCCTTATATATAATTCATTTTTAAATGCTTTTGTGCATCATCAGTATGTTTATTAATTATTAATTTATTTTATCACGGAAAAAGGTTGAACAGAAAAAACACATAAAATAATATTTATTGATTAGAGAATATTCGTATCGTTTCAATAATTAATGTTTTGGTGGATGTTTTATAAGAGTAGTGATTATACATAGGGATATTTTAATATATGAAATATTAATTTCATCAATATTTTTTTTTTCTAACATAATATCAATAATATACTCAAGGCCACTTTATTCCACCCTTCATATTTGTTCAATCTAAGACACGAAAACTAAACTATAATAAGACAATATATCTTAATGAGTGTTAAAACATGGAACAATATACATATGTGCATCATATCAATGAACTTCACTTAAACAATTAAACAATTGCATAATCATAGTCATAAACTTAATTATATATACATGAACAAAAGGGGAGAGAAGGAGATGAAAAGGAAGCACTCATGGTGATGCCTAGCTTGGCTAGCTAGGTATAATTAGGTGTATGGGTGTTTTGATCTTCTCTTCCTCTTCCTCTTCCTCTTCTTCTTTTTCTTTCTCCTTTCTCCTATTATTTCTATTCTAAGATTGTGGGTGTGTGAAGGGTGATTGAGTGTCTTATAAAGGGGGTTTGGCTTTTCTTAGGCCTTATGAGATTTCCTTCAACTTAATTATTCTAATTCTAATTTTTCCTTAGTATCCTCATAACATATAGCAAAATCTTATATTATGCAAAAGCACCCATAAAACAAACAGAAAAAAGACATTTAATTTAAGAATTTTCTATATGTTATATATGAGACAAACATATAATAGCTCTTATATAAACAAACATTATTATTATCACATAAAACTTACTTAACATGATAAACCATAAAGGAAACAAAAATATAGAGTAATTGATAAATTAATATATAAAAAAAACATTATGTGATTATTTAGTACCATTAAAAGCCACTGGATAACATAATATTGAGCAAAAACTTTCTTCACTATTTATGGAATGATTTGTTTAAGTTTATTTGATAAAATAATCACTTATTTTAATAAAATAAATAATTATATATGTTTTTAATATATTTGTCTAAACAGTTTTTATTCAAAATAAATTATTTTTTGCTTATTTAAATAAACAAATCTTATCAGCTTATGAAATATTTAATTATCTAATAATTATTTATTTTATAAACACTTATTATAATTTTAAACAAATTTATCCTATATTTGACATGTATGGTTATTTAGTATTTTCACCAGATAACACACATATAACTAAATATTAAATAATCATTTTATCATTAAAAGCCATCATTTGACATGATATGATGATAAAATGATTACACAATATATATAACTGCAACAATAGTCACTTTCTTCATTGAGGATATTCAAGAGCTTCACATTCCATATGATAAGTCTCTATTTTTCCGATGAAAGATGCAGAAATATTGGCTTTGTTTATTTAAAAGATAGCTTTGAATTTGAGAGTCATCTTGAAAGTGAAATTTGTGTTAAACTGATATGGTTTCTTAAACCAAAGCCTTTTTAAAAAAGTATATATAAAGTTATCATCCCCATCCATCATGCACATATGAGACAAATCCATTAGAAACAAAACTAATTAAAAACTATATGCACTGATTAAGGAAGTATCAACAAACAAACATAGAATATATGAAACTTGCTGCCACTTCATACACATGCATATATGTTTTCCTACTTTTACATGTTTTGCCTGGGGGAAAAAATAGAACATAAAATGCGGTGAACGTGGATCGAACACGTGACCTTCAGATCTTCAGTCTGACGCTCTCCCAACTGAGCTATCCCCGCAGATGACATTTCTTACAAGAACTAGAATCTGCAATCTTGACAATGTATAGGAGTTTTAAGAACTAGAATGTTATGATGTTGCAAAACTAAACATGAAAAAATGACAACACGTTGTAAAATTAATGACAGACTCAGTTATAATGACCTTAACCAAATGACAGATTCCTAAACTTATCTTCCATGTCACTTTGACTTGTGACTAATTTTACAACAATCTTCTTGTTTTGTATCTAAAATCATATGTACTTGGATTTTAACACCTGAGAAAATAAAGATAAACCTATTAACAAACATTAAAGTATATATAGTACTAGACAATTTCAGGAAGATAATAAAACTTAAAACACCTATGCACGTATCATATACAAACATTGATACATACATGGATTAATATCGATGTTTTGAATTTCAAGAATTGAACTAAACTCCTTATTGATCCATTTATGTGTATCCTTTTTAGCATTCTTAGAATATAGCATTAGCATATCTTCAATCATAAACACAAATTTGAATTATCTCATATTTTTCTCCTTAGTCTCTCTCATTTTGCGAAAGGAGAAAAAAACAGAAGCTTAAAACAATCCTACACAAATAAACATATATTAAGGAGTTTAAGTCCTTTCTAATAATAAGAGAAAAAGGGTGTTGACACACATTTGGAAATCTTATTTGATTTGTGAACTTCATATTCTTCAATCTCTACATTATCAGCTCCGTTCAAACTTCAAAGAACCATCAGAACTAAGATTCAGGTGAGTTCTGAATTCCTATAGTTAGGTAGAAAAAATGACTAGGAAAAAGAAAAAAGAAGGAAAAATGAAAAATCAAATTGCACCAGCCGGGAATCGAACCCGGGTCTGTACCGTGGCAGGATACTATTCTACCACTAGACCACTGGTGCTGATTAAAATATTATTTTTTAAGTTATTTTGAGTATTGGAAGACGTGTTCAATAATTCTGATAAGACAAAAATAGGTACGCATGATCCAATTTTCGAGTGATCCCGTCCAATAAATCTGCTGCCTTTCACGGCATGCGGTGAGTTAAAATCATTTCAAAGTTGACAAAATAGAAAATGGTAGCCTCGGCTACTCATAATTAAGCAATATTTGAATAGTAATTTGATTTTATATTACTTCTATTTCATTAATTATTTTTTTAAACCATCACAATCTTTTATTTATACTGACCATGTTATATAAGATAATCATTCTCTTTTATTTATATAATTTTTAAAATAATTTAATAAGAATCAATATCATATCAAATAATCATTATCATTTATTTAAATAATTTTTAAATTAATTTTATAAAAATTAATTGATTTATTATAAATATAAGATATTAATAAGGATATTCTCTTATTTGTTTGGATTATGATTTTTTTATTCATAATATTTAAATTTGAGATATTATTTAAAAAATTTGAATCTAATATCTCTGTTACCAACCGCTTGTCGGTATTTCTATTTTATTAGTAATCAGGATAAATGTTGTTAAAATAAATTGATTTTGTCGGGATGTTGAGCATTTTTGCCTGCTCTCATAATGGTCCAAGTGTCCAACCAACCAAGCATATCATACTCTTGTTGACTTTGAAGAGCAATTCTAGTTGCCGAATCTCATTTGAACTTTGAAGTCGCCATATCACACATGTCGGCTCACTCAAAATCTGAAACTTTCCTCTTTGGGGGTGAATAAAAAAAAAATCTCATTTTTCATCTTGTTTTGACCTTTGAATATTGCATAACTTTCCTTTGATCACTGCCATATTTTTTCTTAATTATCAACAAAAATCTTAAGCAATCTCTTCCATTTTCAATGTCTACCCTTCTCATCTCTTCGCTTCTTTTCATCATTACAAACCTTACCCTTCTTCTAACCTCAGTTTCATGCACAGAGTTCATCTACAACACCAACTTCACCTCCACCAACACCCTTGTACTCGGCAACGCCACCATAGAATCGTCCATCCTCAGCCTCACCAACAGTTCCACCTTCTCCGTTGGCCGTGCTTTCTACCTTTCCAAGATCCCCACAAAATCTTCCAACTCTTCAACCCCTTTACCCTTCTCAACCTCCTTCATCTTCTCCATTGCCCCATTCAAAGACCTTCTGCCTGGCCATGGCTTTGTCTTCATCTTAACACCTTCTGCAGACATCACTGGGGTGAGTTCTGCTCAGCATCTTGGTCTCTTCAACTTGACCAACAACGGTGATCCCAACAACCATGTCTTTGGCGTTGAGTTCGATGTGTTTGACAACCAAGAGTTCAATGACATCAATGAGAACCATGTTGGGGTGGACATAAACTCTCTTTCTTCTTTTGCTTCCCATGATGCTGGATTTTGGGGTGGGAAGGATGGTGAGGAGTTTGAGGATTTGAAGCTTAATGATGGTGAGAACTATCAGGTGTGGATTGAGTATTTGGATTCTAGAGTTAATGTCACAATGGCTCCTGCAGGCCAAAAAAGGCCTCAAAGTCCCTTGATTAGTGAAATTGTGGATCTTTCTGAAGTTCTTTTGGATGAAATGTATATTGGATTTTGTGGGGCAACAGGGCAGCTTGTGGAGAGTCATAAGATTTTGGCTTGGAGCTTCAGTAACACTAATTTTTCTATTGGTGATGCTTTGGTTACTACAAATTTGCCTTCATTTGTGCTTTCCAATGAGTCTATTTTGAGGTCAACAGGCTTTATTGTAGGGATCATTGTTGGTGTGTTGTTTATCATTGGTAGTGCTGTTGTGATACTTGTGCTTTTTCTCAGAAGAAAAAGGAGCAAGAGAAAGGACGTAGAAGAAGAAGACATTGAGGATTGGGAATTAGAGTATTGGCCACACCGTGTAAGGTATGAAGACATATATGCTGCAACTGAAGGATTTTCAGACGAAAATGAAATTGGGTTTGGAGGGAATGGGAAAGTCTATAAAGGGCTTCTGCAAGGAGTGCAAGTTGCAGTGAAAAGAATTCCCTGTGACAGTGGACATGGATTGAGAGAGTTTTTGTCTGAGATTTCAAGTTTAGGAAGGTTGAAGCATAGGAATGTGGTTCCATTGAGAGGTTGGTGTAAGAAAGATAGGAGCTTGATCTTAATCTATGACTATATGGAAAATGGTAGTTTAGATAAAATAATATTTGATGGTGGTGATGAGAACACAACTTTTGGGTGGGAGAAGAGACTAAAGGTGCTGAAGGATGTGGCACATGGAGTATTGTATTTGCATGAGGGTTGGGAGGTTAAGGTGTTGCACAGAGACATCAAGTCAAGCAATGTGTTACTTGATAAAGACATGAATGCAAGATTGGGGGATTTTGGACTAGCAAGAATGCACCATCATGAGCAGAATTCTCACACCTCACAAGTGATTGGAACTGTTGGTTTCATGGCACCAGAAGTTATCCATACTGGGAGAGCCTCGACTCAGACCGATGTGTTCAGTTTTGGTGTGTTGGTTTTGGAGGTGGTGTGTGGGAGAAGGCCAAATGAAGAAAACAAGCCGGCTTTGGTTACTTGGTTGTGGAGGCTAAAGGAGAGAGGAGAAGAGTGTTCTGGTGTTGATGAAAGATTGAAAGAGAGGGGTGAATGTAGTAATAGTAATATTGATGAGGTTAAGAGGGCGCTTCATCTTGGTTTGTTGTGCACTCATCCTGACCCTCATGTTAGGCCAAGTATGAGACAGGTTGTGAAGGTGCTGGAGGGAGAGAGTTTAGATATGACGTTGCTTGACAAAATCAATTCAGCAGCTGGATATGTTGGGAGCTTTGTTAATAGGTTTCACCCCACAATTGAGGATGTTTACTCCTCAAAGTACTCTTTCACAACTCTGAGTGACAATGAGGGCAGATGAGTAGTCTAGATTGTCGTTCCATTCCTTTAATCAGCAATAGTTGAATTGTTTGTATGAATTGCATTCCGTGTATGGTTTAAAATTGTGTTCTATTTGATGTATATAGTACATATACACAATAATTGACTCGAATGTAATTTTTTTATTTTAAATAATTTTGGTATTTAACCAACTATCCATTATCATTTTCATTTGCTGGATTACTGTGCCTTTTATAAGGAAATCATATAAGAATTTGATATTTTTTCATCTTGTCCTCTTGTATTTTGTTTTAGTATATATATATATGTAAAATATCTATAAATAATTATTTTTTTATTGGATAACTTAATTGATCTTTTTATAAGTAAAGGGCCAGTTTGTTTCTATCTAATAAGACTCTGAACACAGAGATCTTGTTGGAGTTGAACCAAGTTACACTTACACTCTAATTAATATAAAATTAGAGCAATAGTAAGATGTCAGAATGTAAACTTCAAGACAAAGGTGCAATAGTAAGATGTCGGAATGCAGTTTTCAAAGACTCCAAATGTTATGAAGATCGTGTACTGTGACTATCCTACTACTCCAGCAGAGCATCTACAACTGACTACAATCCAACAGATGAAATAAATAAGTTCTTCCAAAAATGGGAAACTTGTTAGCTAAAGAGAAAGTAACAATTCATGGAATTGACTTTTCTGTAATGTCCATTCAGTTCCAAATGCACAGTAACATTCTAAACCAGCCTTGAATGTTGCAATTCATTTTCCTCCAAAGTGGAAATTGGTGCTCTGGATAGTAGTACATGCCTTGGAACACGAAAGGGTTCCCATATAAGTTTTTAAGATAGTTACCATAGGGGCAGGGGCCTTCAATTTCTCTACAACCTCAAGTCTTTTTTTCCTCATAATAAAACCCTTTTTTTTTAGTTTTGTAACCTAATTTATTCTAGATCTCCTTTTCTAGTTCTTTATGAAACTTTTTTAAATTGTCAATGCCGTGTTTTACCTTGTTGTCAATAATTGGAAACAGAGGATGTTTTCAAGTCAAGTAGATGTTCCCATGTCATGATAGGTTTTAACTCAGTGCAGTTGGAATTGACGACAATGATTGTGTTTTAGTTTGAAACAAATGTTGAGAGTAAGAGTTACATGGCCCTCCATAATTACCAATTTCAGAATCCAACCTAAATAAAACCTATTTTTCAGCAACTGAACATATTTATAATTATCACAAGAAAGTAGAAGAAATCCAGCAGCTAAAGCTTGTAATATACAGGAGGCATAAGCAACAAAATGGAAGACACCATCAAGTAAAATGAGGAACTTGATTTACAAGACAGATTTAGTGAACCACTTAAGTTAACTTGTTTTGAGTTGGTTCAGAACTGTTAAACTAGTTTTTTTTTGCCTATAGTTAGTTTCAGAGTCAAGTTTGTTTCATGCTTTGAAAACTTTTAGCAATGAGTTCCGGAACTGATTTTAATCAATATCCCTTCACTTCAGACTTCACAGAAACATTATGAATCATTGAACATTTTGACACCTTTGTCTTCAAGTTTACATTTTATCCACCCATGTCCAATGCAATTCTGCTGTGATTTGTGATTTGGTCTCTGCAATGGAGACAATAAAAATACCATTGCATCAATCAAATCAATAGGATTAAT
Organism: Amphicarpaea edgeworthii; assembly: GCA_014843725.1. Lineage (NCBI taxonomy): Eukaryota > Viridiplantae > Streptophyta > Magnoliopsida > Fabales > Fabaceae > Amphicarpaea > Amphicarpaea edgeworthii. The sequence goes on along the minus strand of CM026323.1, from coordinate 6,501,180 downwards.
TATTAAACTAGAAAGATGGATATGTTAAATCTGAAATATTTTGTACCTGATATTAATAAGTGACTATATAACTTGTTTGTTTTTCTGGCCAGATAAGTTTTTCAAAGAATGGGAGCTGACATTGAATACAAGTAATTAAAAACAAGGCAAGCTAGTGTGCAATAGTATTGTAGTCCAACCCCTTGAGACCTTCTTTAATGATGTCTACTGCATATTGCAATTAAGGTCACAGGATGAAAGATAAATGAACAGAGACAAATTGTCAAATTTGACAAATCAAACAATATTTAGAAAGTGAGTAAAAGAAGCTTACATGGTGAAATCATCAGAAACTATATCGGTAATATCATTGATCAATTTTCCTTTGAAGCAAGCGACGTCAGTTCTTAGCCCTGGCTGTGACATGATAGGCAGAAAGCAAGCACAAGCATTACGGTAATTACCAGCAATCAGCCCTCCAGAGTCCAAAAAGAGGATTTCTGTGGGGGAAAAGAAACTATAGCAAGCAAAGCATAAATAAAAGACTAGTTGAGAGTGAATGAAGAAGTTCAAGATCATGCAATGACAGCAGTTTTGAATCATGTATGAGTAAAAACTAAAGATGCCAATAATCACTTTACTGCATAGCTGATCATAATAAATGTAATAATTGAATGTGAAAGTGTTCACATCAAGTATATTAACAGTTGCCTCAAACTAAAAATCCATATCCGCAATGGCTAATGAAGCACATTATAAAATAATATTTACTGTATTTGCCCACATACTCCTCATTCTTGGATATTCTATACTGAATCCTCCCACCGAGAAGCTTTAACTGAATACAATCCAATAGGTGTGGTACAGTTCTGCCAAAAATGGGAACCCAGTTAGCTCAAGACCAAGTAAAAATTCATAAATTTGTTTTTCTGTCATGTCCATTAAATTCCAAATGCAGAGTAACTTTCTTTTTTCTTTATCAGAGAAAAATAATTTTTGATTAAAAAAAGGATCATCAATATATCAATAGAGAATAAAAAAAAACCAACAACTGTCAGCGGTTTGTGCTATTTAACAAAGAGATTCAAAGATTCGAATCTTGATTAGTTTAGGTGTCCAAAAAAATTCTATTGAGAAGAGAATATCACATTATATAAGCTTAAAATTTTCGACAAATATTAGTTTCTAGTTTTGGCGTAAGTTACTTCGTATCAATTTTAAAATTAAATAAAAAAAAAATTCAAAACATAGTATATAAAATGTACCTTCATGTATTAAATCTTACCTCAAATGGATTAGAATTGGTGGTTGAAAAGAAATTACTACGCTTTCGGTGAATGAACTCAATGATGCGAGGCTAATCACTTGTTAAAAGCTTGTGCTTCCCAGATGAAGAATATCCTCTGAACATCGTGTCTGGGTTTAATTGTTCAACATCATCCTTAAATACCCAACGATACCCACAATTTTTCGCCACCAAACGCAAACCTTTAGGGTGGTCCCATATGAGAGCTATGAATCTCCTTGTATCAAGATCATACCTTTTGTCTCTGTATGCCCTTGGATAATGAAGGAATTCTTCCCGAGAGAGAAACCATATGAACAAGTGATCCAATTCACCTGTGACCAGATCATTCTTCAAATGTATTGGAAGTAAACTATATGCTGTGGGCAAATCCTGTTTATTTTGAAAACTGAATCCAATACTTCCATAATCATAGAGACGATTATCATTATCCCATCTTTGACCAAAATGAGTAGGTTCATCATGTGCCACTAATAATGCACAACAAGCAACACCTATCCAATTTTCATCTTCAATGACAGGAGACAGGTCCATGCTTATTGAACGACCAACATTTTGTATACTAAACCACCTTGGAATTTGAGATCCAGGAATAACAATATTAAGACATCTGAAGGAAAGAGAGGATTGCCAGTATACCTGATACCAAAATTCAATACGTTACATTACATATAACTAGAGTAGACATAGAAAAAACTAAGATAAAGAGACGAAGGATGATGGAGTCGTTACCTTAAAGATTTGTATCATCCAAGAAAAAATCATGCGATAACAATGTTCCATTTCACTCAAATTGGGGCAGTTAAAAACATACAATCCCCCAAAATATTTGTCAGTTGTTTTTTCTTTTGTTGTTGGAAGCTTGGGCAAGTATTTCAGCTGTTTGCAGTGCTCCAAGTTCAAACGTTGAAGTTTGGAAAGTTCCTTGATGGTAGTAGGTAGTGTCACAAATTTGTTTCCTCCCAGCTTTAAGCTTTCTAAAGAATGTAAGCTCCCAATAGCATCGGGGACTTTAAATAGATTGCAGAAGCTAAGATCAAGACTAAGCAAACATGATAAACGAGACAAATAAGGAACCAACAAACCAAGTGAATCTTCATATTTTCGAGAGGAGAAAAAATAGAAAGGCAGCTTTAGCATTTCGTATACTGAGGATGTTGATAATTGGATGACACTTGCATTTTCATCAACTTTCTCCAAATATTCTGTCTCCCTTGGTTTCTTTAATAGATGACTATTAAGTAATTTTAAACATCCCGATACATCTAGACATTTAAGAGAATTAAGCCCCAAAATAATATTGAGATCAAGGAGAAGATTTTTACAATTTCTCAAGTTTAGAAAAGTAAGTTCTTTTAAAATACCAATGGATGGATCAATCCACATTATTTCTACACATCCTTCAAGATCAAGTTTCTCAAGATGTGGGACCCCTCTTAAGTCTGGGATTTCAAGAAGATTTGTGGAGTAACCGAGAAGTAGAACTCTTAAATTAGGCAGGCACTGCAAGAAATAAAACAACAATAAGTACCTAAAAAAATAATTTCTTTTTTTCAATTTGGTCAAAAGTAGCCAAAAAAAGACAAAATTATTGACATTTAAGCTTTCTCGTGTTTCTTTAACTAAATTAAAGAAAGTTGACAAAATAAGAGATTATTTATCTTTTTATTTGTTCATTCGGAGACAAAGAAAAAAAAAAAAAAAAAAAGAACAATTTAGTACCTTTCTACCTTCCCATAACTGTTTGATATTGCTGCAACGAAGGTTCAATTCTACAAGTTGTTTTGGATGAAAAGTTGATGATAAAGAACTGTAAGGATATTCTTCCCAAGATAGATATCTTAATTCATTATAATGATAATTGAAAATTCCTGATAAATTCACATTCTTAAGTATGAGCAACTTAAGATGATTCATTTTTGTCTGAGTATCAACCTTCATTGTTTCTTCCAAAAGCTCACTTTTATCATGTGTATTAATAATTATGACTTCGAGAATTTTGGCCTCCTAAACCATAGCAAAAAAAAAAGAAAGAAAAATGTTAGATTTTTAAAAATAATTTGTAGATTTTTTTAAATTGCACGAAAGTCTAAGAATTTATATTCAAAATATATTTTACCTTATTTTCCATCATGACTTTATGAAAATCTTTGTAGTCCCATAACCTGCTCCACTTTCTTGGTTCCTTGGGATATTTTTCTTGGACAATGCTTCTACCCAACTCTTTCAACAAGTCATGCATATGAATACCCCCCCAATTAGTATAACTTATGAGTGATTTTTCACTTAGAATTTTCAAACCAATATCGGTATAAAATCCACGAATAGATAAAAGTTTCTTCACTTCTTCCCTTATTAATTTATCGAACGAGAAACAAGCAATATCTAAAAATATTTCTTTTTCATTTTTCTCCAATCCATCAAAACTTGTTCGCAATACATCCATGATATCTTTGTTTGGATTTTCTTTCAATTTAATCAATGCACTTCTCCACTCATAAATATCTCGATCAAACAAAAATGACCCCAACACTTTAATGGCCAAAGGAAGGCCCTTAGCATAATTTAGTGCATCATATGTCAACTCTTTACACTCTTTCACAACAACATTAGATTTGAAAGCATTTTTACAAAATAATTGAAGAGATTTATCCATATTTAGAAGTTCAACATTATAAACTTTGTCTGCACCATAATTTTTTAAAATACGTTCATCTCTAGAGATTATGATGATCCTACTGCCTGTACCTAGATATCTAGGATGCAAAGCAAATTTCTCCAATTGTTCAACTCGATCCACATTATCAAGAATAATAAGTGTCTTTAAGTGACATAGCCTAGTTCTAACCAACATGGTTCCTTGAAAAAGATTATGTATCTCAATATTTTCTAGTTTTAAAACTTGACAAAGAAGTTGTTTTTGTACACTTGTCGGTCCAAAATCCTTAAAATTTTTGCTTACATCATCGATGAAACAACAAGCATCATATTGTTGAGAGATTTTACTAAATAATGCATTAGCAAGTGTAGTTTTTCCTATTCCACCCATTCCACAAATTCCTATAACTCGAACAACATCATTTGTATCTAGATCTAAAAGCTCTTCCAATTGTTTCACACGAAAATCCATATCAACTAAATTATCGTCAAAAGTCAAAATTTGATTATGACCCAATAGGTTGATTACCTCTGCAACAATTTTTTCAATTTCTTCGTGTTGTGACCTGAAACATGAAATCGTCACTAAACATTAAGTCTTTTAAAATCAAAATTATAACACAAAAAAATATGGTCATGTACTTACTTATTTTGCATATCCCACCCACAACGATCGGTAATTGATTTAAGAGTTGCTCTCCATGTTTGTATCATATCTAAATCATCTTTAAACCTTTCTTCATATTTAGCAAAAGCTTTTTCAAACTTTCCACTCTGTTTTCGAACCTCCGAAGGAGTGACATCATAGAAAATAGGAATTACACTTCGACCAGTTTCTTCAACCCAATCAAGGATTTTTACCAGCTCTTTCATGCACCATGTGGATGATGCATAATCCTTTGAGAAGACAATAATGAAAACACGTGATCCTTCAATTGCCTCCATGAGCTCAGGCTCCAAGAGTTCTCCTTTCTTGATCTTCTGATCATCTCTGAAGGCAACAACACCTTTCCTCTGAAGAGCTGCAAAGAGGTGACTAATGAAACCGTTGCGAGTATCCGTACCTCTAAAACTTACAAACACGTCAAAGTTCTTTGTGTGTGATGATGAAGAAGCACTTCGGATACTACTACAGGCCATTACAAAAGGTGAAAGCTTAACGCCTGAAGATGCTGTGTAATGTATAGAGTAATAGAGTAATGGTCTCAAGGTAGGAGTGGTGGAAGAGTCTTCATAAAACAAATGACAAAGCGTGTGAAGAAGCACACGTCTCAACTATGTGAAGGAATTAATTAGAAAGACTTTGAAGAAGCACGCGTCAACTGGAATCAATTTTCTTTGCTTTGCTTTCCATCTATGATAAAATATTTGTTGGGAGTGCATGACAGACAGTTGCATATCTTGTGAAGATCTGGTTTATATTATTCTTCTAATCTCTCATCTCAATTATTGTCCACTTTAATTTTGTTTATCACAAAGCAGAAGGGGCATGGGTTATTTTTAAAAGTATGAGAAAACAAAACAGGTGACAGTGCTTACGAATAAAAATACTCAACTGTGAAAATTGATAAAGCAATATGGGAGACTTCCTGGAAGCTTAAAATATCATTTTAGTTTTTTTATATTTCCCGGAGGCATAAGCAACAAAATGGAAGACACCGTCAAGTAAAATGAGGAAATTGATTTACAAAACAGATTGAGTGAACCAGTTAACTTGTTTTGAATTGGTTCAAAACTGTTAAACTAGTTTTTTTGCCTACAGTTATTTCAGTGTCATGTATATATTTTCGAGCTTTGAAAACTGTTAGCAAGAGTAATCTGCACTCCTATAAATCTACTATCAAGAAAAGCACAAGGTATTCTCGTAATTGTGTTAACAAGAGTATCAGTAATTAGCTATATGGCTGCTTTTAACACTGAGAGTTCTGGAACTGATTTTAATCAAATATCCATTAACTTCCAACTGCTCAGTTTATCAGTCAACCATCTTGAATCCTGCAAGCCATTCGGCCCATTTTTGCTCTTGTTTCTAAAAGCAGAACATCAACGAATCTTCGTCAAAGTGTCACGAAATTTACACTCAAAAATAACTATTCTAGAATAGAATAAGTAATCCAAAAACCTATTCCAGAATAATTATTTTGGAACACAGAAATTTACACTCTAGAATAACTATTCCATAATAGAATATGTAATGGCCATTCCGTAATAGGGAATGCCTGGACGAGGGGCAATTTTGTCCAGTAGGACGCATAAGAAGCAATGTGGGAGGTGCAGGAATCAAAACCCTATTATGGCTGTAGCAAGGAAAAAGGCCTTTGATAATTGGGCCTGTTAACCTTCCTGGGATTTTATTGGATGAAAGAAATGGACTTGGGATTTTCTGAAAAATGGTGACCATATGTCTTATTAAAACTTTTCAATTTGTTTGGTGATGCTTTGCTGACCAGATATTCTTTGCAATTTTTTATTTAACTTTTGTTCAATGAAATGCAAACGCATGGCCTTGGTATTGGTTTGTGACGATGCATCAATGCTAGTAAATGGTGTTAGTGCTCGGTGCTCGGTGCTCGGTGCTGGTGGACACTTTCATAAGTACTAATTAATACTAATTAACAATCTCCTTTTAATTTTGTAAGGACCACACACAAAATACCCTTATTAAAAAATAACAAGGAATTACAATTTCCTAAATAAGGGTCTAAGGATAAATAATGTTAATTTCAAAAAAGGTCAATCTAATAATTCCTATATTAACTATTTTTCTAAACAAATCATGCAAAGAAGGAAATTGATGTTTGACAAAGACAAGAATGCAATATTGGAGGATTTGAGGCTAAGCCAGGCTGCATCACATGGGGTAGTTGCTTTACACAACTGGAGTAACAGGGACTGAGAGGCATACACAACTCCACAACTAGATAAAATTTGCTAACCATCACTGATATTTAGTTTTGAAATATTGGTTTTAGAAGTGATGTGTGGGAAAAAGACTCATTGTGGAAGATAAGACACCGGTTTTATGGGGGTATTGTTCCTTATGGACAGTGACAAATTGTATAGTGACCTTGATGAAGTTGACACACCATTGACATTGAGGAAGTTAGGAGAGTTCTTGATTAACCAACCATTTGGGTTTGTCATGTGAAACCTTGAGCCCTATAGCAAGTCGCCAAGTTATATTTTTTGAATCATGAATTATAAATGGCAAATCACATCAAGTTCCAAAAGATTTAGATACATGATGAAAATAATAACATAAAATATCTTATAAAAAAAATATAGCATTCAATGTCAAAATTTTGAAAGATAACATGTATACCAAATCTCTAAGTGACTCATATCCTGTCCTAGATTCAAGTTTATCTTTGAAGGAATAAACTGCTTCATACTTTCAACATCCATGTTAATATCTTTTCAGTAAAGATATAGAATCTCATCACATGACCCTCACCTCATTGGTGGGGTAAATTTGAATCACAGTTAACATTAAAGCCAACATAAACTTTACTTTTGCACTGCTACATGTCCTTTTTATTCTGCTCTCTCCTCGTATTGGGAATGATTCTAATATTTTCAGCAATGATTTATCCCTCTCAACTTCATGGGATAAACTTTTCTTCTTCCTGACTTTTACTTGGGAAAATAAATGTAGCACCAACATAAACTAGTTTGCCTCTTTAAATCTAAAGGTGAAACATGAAGGGAAGAAAGAACATAATAAATTGAATTGCTTATATATTATATAAGGGTGAAACATGAAGAGTTGAAGAAAGATCAATCTCTTCTTATAGAGCCTGCAATTTACATGACATAATATGCTACAGTAAGATTGAATGCACTCTCTTCCTCTCTCCGCTCTTTTCTCTCCTTGGGTTTGACATAAATAAATGGTGTCATAAAATTATGTAAGCAGCTGAACAATCAGAGATAGTAGTTATGTAATTCGACTACTTCCGCTGTGCACGAACATTCTCACCTCTTGCTCTTGACTTGTCAATTCTTGCTCGTCTTGAAAACTCTTGGATCTTTCTGTCATGATCTTTGAGCATCTGATCCATGTTGCCTGATGAAACCAATAATGGACCTGAGAGGTATATCTTGTTTCCCATGGACTCGCGCCCACCCTGAAAATGAAATAGTGCCCCACATCAAAATTCAGTTATTCAGCAAGACTCAAGCAAACAGAAAAAACAGTGTTGCCACACTTAGTTGTCAAATATTAATTGATTGGTGATTCTAATCTTAAGTGTTTGGACTTTGGACTCCTTAATTATAAGCAGTGGCTATAAATGTTACATTAATATTAAAAAAATAGAAACTTGAGAATTTCATAGAAAGAATAGCACAAATTTAATGAAATTTGTGTCTATCTCTCTCTAATATTCAATCATGTAACGAGAGAATTCAAATCCCTATGGATGCCTGGGGAAGACTTCCACTACCAAAGAATAAGAACTACTAATAAAGCAGAAAGAAACAAGAAATAACAATAACAACAGCAACTAACCGGAGTGGATTTTTCAGCTGGGGTCCTTCTACTTTCAATTTGATTGAGATCACCAATCCGTTTTTGATCCTGCCTTCTTCTTGACTCTGATCCATTAGTTGACTCCACAGACTTTCTTACTCCAGTTGGTTTTCTGTGGTGCAAGTGAACAGGTTTAACCTCCTGATCTTCAGACACAGTTCTAGATGCCACTAGCCCAGATAGTTTTGATAGGTTCACTCTGTTTGAAACAGGAGGCACATCATCAACTTCCTTCCTGCCTTTTGCCCAGACAGAACCAGGAACCAATGGGCCTGAATGTGAAGGCCTCTTATAAAGATGCCCAGAGAAATTACTATCTATTTCTTTAACATCTTCTGACTGTTTGTGAGGGAAAACCAGAATTCCAGACACCGGTCTTCTATGAGGGTTGGATAATTCACTTTGGTTCCTTGAGCTGGAATAACGTCCTTGCTGCATAAGACAACAGTAAGATAAGCCTAGTGGAAGAAGAGAAAAGAAAGTAGGCCAGTTGAAACAACATATGTGAAAAGAGCACAAGAATACTTAGGTTTAGTATATAAGGTTTCATTTCACTTAGTAAACTAGTAAAGCATGTCTGCAGTTTTACAAAAAATTATGTATGAAATAAGCAATAGGCACTCAAATCTACAATTTTTAGTTTTAGAACTAGCAAGTCACCAACACACCAAACTGTTTCAAACCCACGGATTCTCATAATAAAAAACAGAAATGCCAATAGATTCAAAACTCAAAAGCCAGTTACAAGTTGCAACAACCCAAAATGTTTTAGGTGTTATAACACAACTACAGGATAATTAGCATGGGGTAGGTCTTACATAAAAAAAGTGATAAGCAGAGGCATAAATCCTTTGGCTGACTGTAATAAAAAGAACTAGTGATTATCAAACTAATAAGAATTTTTTAATTTTCACAACAGTCCAATCTATGCCTAAAAAAATGTTGAACAATTTCCAAGTTGAATCAAGAGACAGTTCAGAGTAAAACAGAATTTACACAATGCCCCAAGGTATCCCATAGAGGCAAGTCATACAATAAAATTTGAAACTTGTTTGGATTACCTGCACTGATAAGCCAGTGTCAGCATTGTCTTTCGCTGTTGTGACATTTGCCCTGTGTCCTTTTTCTTGTCTAACTCCTGAGGCAACTTTTTGCTCCCTACCTCCAACAGCTCCTTGCCTAAGACAGTAAACAAAAATGAATATTGCATACATAATTACATGATAGTTGTAACAGTTGTAGCAGCATGGCATGGCCCAAATGTTTTAGAAGGCCCAGATATAACTATGTATTCAAGGCTTCAACCACCAATAATATGCATATTTCTTCTACTATAAGTACACAAGAGACCCCATAATTGATGCTTTGGTTCATGGCAGAGATGTCAACATTCAAGTTAATAATAAACAAGAAACCAATTTGATTAAATTGAAATTGCTCAGATTAAGCCATATAATTTATATTCCTAACAACAGATTCCATTCTAGAGATTGGAGCCACTATCATAATATTAATTATTACAAATAAATATCAATGTTTTTGCCTCAACATAAATACAATCAACCTATATTGGTACCTTCTGGCTTCATCCCGTAATTTAGCATCAATCTCCTTGCTGGGAACATATTTTGGTAAACTTGATGGATCACAAGGCAGAGGCTCAGATGTAAAGAACTGCCAATAAATGGGGGGAAATATTCAAATGGAGAATCACATGCCTATAACAGGTTAGAAAGAAAAAGGATTCCTAGAATATGTTTGCCAGAATTGCGTGAGAAATTTGATTATTTTGTCCTACTTCACAACATAGAAGTATAGTGACAAAAAATATATCTCATGATTTTGTTTATTTGCAAGCTGACTTCATCATTTCATTAAATGTAGAAAAAGAAAAAGAACAAATGTCGAATAGTATGACTTTTAAAGTGTAAAAGAACATATATTTACAGATGCATGTAAATAAAGAACAGCTAACATTTTCCCATTAAATGGAGTAGAATACAAACATGAATCAATGTCACTGGCTTCTATAAAAATTGAAAAACATGTAAAGAGAGAACGTTAAAAGAAAATTAAGATTGAATTTTTTTTTATAATAACTAGCCTGCAGAATATTCATTTTAGCAGGTGATCATGTAAAACAATATTTTGAACTGATTACATTAGAGAAGGATGTCACTTGATCAGAATATAAAATTACTTGCTGTGGAAACATAAATCAGCATACCTCATTTTTCAGAGCAGCTGCTGCAGTCCCACGATGTGCTGGCTCTACAGAAAGTAGAGTCTCTATAAGCTTTACCGCAGTAGATGGGTAGTCCTTAAATGTATCTGCAACACATCGCCTATAATGGTGTGGCGGCCTGAAAACTGTTGAATGCAACAACCGCAATTTAAGCCAATAGTCGTCAGATGGTGAGCCACAGAGTTTAAAAATCCGATGCAACTGCTCTACCTACAAGAAAATAAAATTAACCTTCAGATACATTGTATATACCTTGATTAACACAACAATTTATAAATTTGAGATCAACAGTCTAGACTGGTATACATGAGTTTGGAAACTAGAATTATGCATAAGGTAAGAAAAGCACAAGATATAGAGAATCCACTCAATAAAAGCGTTAGTAATTTAATATAGAGAAACAAAATCATTTGCATCATGTAACTGAAGTACAAAAAAAAAATCCTTATCATGAGTGACAAATGATGGAAACTAGATTCATAAGCTCATACCTCGGTTTTACCGGGCAAAATTGGTCTTCCAGTATATAGTTCCCCCAGTATGCAACCAGAACTCCACAAATCCACTGCAACCCCATAATGATTGGCTCCAAGTAAAAGTTCTGGTGGTCTATACCACAGAGTTACTACTCGGCTTGTCAATGGAACATTGTGGTGGGGGTCATAAAAACTTGCCAAGCCAAAATCAGCAATCTTTAAGACTCCATTATTGTCAATGAGAAGATTTGAGCCCTTTATGTCACGATGGAGGACACCATGACTATGGCAATGATCCAATCCACTAAGAAGTTGCTGCATGTAGCATTTCAGCTGGCAATGACATACAAAAAATATTGTTGTTTTAGGAGTTTTCTTATAAAAAACAGAGTAGAAGGCAAGCATAGTTACTTTCCTATACTTATGCCAGACGCATATGCACAAAAATCTCAACTCCATGTAAAACAGAGCTTGAGTAAATGAAAAGAAATCATCATTACCTGTGGTTCAGAGAACTTAATATCAGGATTTGATGCAAGTCCTGTAAGATCATGCTCCATATACTCAAAAACAAGGTACAAACTGCGAGACATCTGTGATGTTATCAAGCCCTCCAATTTTATTATGTTTGGATGGTCAAGCCTACGCAGAACATGGATTTCCCTTGCCATAAATTTGACACTCTCGGGATCAAGATTGTCAAAGCGTACTTTCTTCAGTGCAACAAACTTTTGGTTAATCACATCCCGTGCCTTATATACAGTGCTGTAAGTTCCTTGCCCAATCTGCATAATAGAATCTCATAAAATCATTCATTCAAAGAAAAAGACTACTATAATCAATGAAAAAGAATATCCAAGTACATATACTCCTTCCTTCACCAATATAAGAAGTTTATACTCACAGAAACAAGACAAAATTAATCCACTAGTACACAAAATCTGGCCACACACTTTCTATATTCTAAATAATCAAATTTCATTGACCAATTCCTTTTCTTTAATAAAAGCAAGAGTGTGAACACTATCCAACATCAACACTCATCCATACTTTGTTTGTAAAACAGCCACATGATTCCTACCGGAAGCATTATTATGTAATAAAGTTCACTGTTTTCTGAAATGTTAATATCAGGCTACCAACATTTCCAACTCCCTCCCATCCACTCAGCCATGACTGGTTCATAAACTTTGAAGTACACAATGCATGGAAATCCCAATTAACTTGAATCGTGCTTTAAAAAATTTCCATTATTTAACCATTCCAGCAAAAGTGCATGCAATATCTGTTACATGGCCAGTGTTCAAAGTATTTTGGCACAAGCATTCGTGAGACAGCAGTAAGAATCACATAACAGTTCAACTATAATACAAACACAGACAGAGCAGACAAGGCAGTAACACTTACTTTATGCAACCTCTCAAAAGTATTCGCACTCCGTGGTATCCATCCCTTGATAGCTTCACCAGCAACAGAAGAAAGCCATGCCGGCCATCCTGCCGTGACTTGCTCTCCTTCTATAGCCTTTGGAACCCTTCCAGGGTCAATATGATTCACAATCATCAATTCCGGCTTCTCTAATTTCTTCTTTACATCGTGATCACCATACAACTTCCCTGAAACATTGGCCTTCTTGTCAATCAATGAACCTTTCACATGACCACCATCTATTAACACATCTTTTACCCGACCCTCGTCAACCCTCCTAGTTGAATTCAACCGCAAAACATTCAACTCTGAAGGCCTTGTGCTATACGATTGAAATTTCTTAGTGACACCTTCCTTGCTGTCCTCCACAGCTGAACTCTTAGAACATAAGCAACCCATGTTGAAGCACAAAGATATCACATCAACTATACAACAGTATTATCCTTTAAAAAGTAGGATCACCATTCACCGGTAACACATCTTCTACCAACTCCACCAAAACTCATAAAAACTAAAAACTCACCCACTACACAGTACTTGTTTGTTTTTTTCTATTCAAAGGCAAAGATTAGAACTTTCCTTCATATACACATACCCAATTAAAAATCAGATACCAAAACTCCAAAACTGAAATATTAGTATATTACAAACCGACCCAATTCCAAAGCAGCAAACTTGAATCAAACCCACAATTCATAACCCTCCCACAACAATCTCTAACTGTCATGAAGGAATCATTGTTCAGAGGAAATTCAAGCAATAAAAACGAAAAGCCTGAGATGAATGGAGATGATAACACTCAGAAACAGATGCAATTTATACAAACCAAGGAATCAAGTAAAAAGGTGGACCTTTGAATTGGGATTAAGGCTAGGGGTGAAAAAATGGATCAGAAACTTAACTAGAAAAAAAGTGTGGTGGTGGGTATGTCTGAAAGTTCAACGCGTATTCAGACATTAAAAAGAACATTATCATGAAACCAGACAACAACGTTAGACGGCTTTTGCCGGCTAGGCTCAGTCAAAAGACTCCACTTTCTCTCTTTCTCACTTTCTCTTTCTCTATCACAAAACAGACACACACTTTCTCTCTCTATTTCTCTATTCTCTAGTAGTGATGCATGATGATTCCATTTAGTGTTATGACTCTCTCTCCCTCCACCATGTTCCTTCCTTCTGTCAAAGAACGATTGGCGTTAGTTGTGTTCAAAGCCTCTGTGCTGGTCGTTGAGTTCTGTTTGGAGTATCAATGCTCAGCATTAAACGCGTTTTTAATTTCTCTCTAATTTCTTTTTAATTTTTTTTTTTCTTTTCTCTCCTTCTCAGTGTCAGTGCAGGGTAGTAGTGTCATTTGAATTTTTTAAATTAAAGGCATTCCGCATTCCTTCCGGTGGTGTTTCTATACGCAGGATTCCATAGATCTTGTATGTTAAAATCAATTTATTTTATTAAAAAAAAATCAATTTTTTTTTTTTTTGGTAATTTGTTAAAATCAATTTAACATTCTTGTGTAATTTAATAATATAATCAATTTTAGCTAACTTATACAGATTTTTTTTTTAAAACATTAATGTTATTTAACTTTTTTATTGGTATTAGAAAAAAAAATAAACTGACATTCATTAGAATTTGAAAAATATTTTTGGGATGATAATATTAAATAGAGTCAAAGTCAAAGTAGTTAAAATTTAATTATATTTAAATCTTAAAGCATTTTTGGTGTTGTTTATATTTAGGTACAAAGTAGTATTTATTAGTCAAAAGTTTAAGAATCAATCTTTTATTTTGCTCAAGTAATAAAAAAAAGTTAGAAACTATGTTGAAGATATCTTAAAAGTTAAAATAGAGAATATTAATAATACTTTAAATTTTAAATGAAAAATAAAAACTTATTTTTTATATAGTCAATGTAAGAAAATTTAGAGGGTCGATTAATTAAATTATTATTTACATGATTTTGGAAATAATTATTATAAAAGTTAATAAACTTATTGAACATAATAGTTTATAATTAAATATTCCAACCCTAAATATAAACAAAAAAAATATTATTGATGATGAAATATAAGAACAAAGTTAACTAAACTTACGTGAGGATTAAAAAGTTTGTTATTGTTATTTAATTCTTCTAATGACAATTTAAAAAATAACACTTTTCCTAAAGTGTGCTTCATTGAATCTTGATATTAAAGAATAAAAATAGTCATTAGAGTTACTATTATTTGAATGATATTTTTTAAATGATGTCATTAAATAAAGCTAAAATAATTTAAATTTATTTATATTTAAGTCAAAAAATATTGTAATAAATAATGTGATAGTAGGAGATATATACCAGAAAGCATCATTGTATAAAGTTATTAGAAACTAACTTTAATAAAGTCATGGTTACAAAGCTTGGATTGGGGACTTATTACTAAACCAAATGTTCTAAGAGGTGTGGGCTACCACTAATGAATATAGATATGGTCATGTCAAATTTGTGCACTTTTAAAAAAAAAAAAATTAGACTGATATAATTAACAAATTATACTTTCAAGAACTTATTTAGAATTTCTTCAGTTTCAACTACTAATATAACAATGTTATACACTTTTAGAGAATAAAATGGTAGTTTAGTCTCAAAAAAGTGTAGCTCAATTAACACTTGTGTGAAATCAAATGAAACATGAACGGAATGGAATTGACAAAAATACACTAAAATAATTATTCCGCGATTCATTAGTACTTTGTGCTTAAAAGATTAATTTGTTAATTATGAAATTGTAATTATTATTACCATTTCATTTATTTTTATTTAAAGTGTATACTACAAATTTTATAAGAGAAAAAGTGCATTGCCAGCAAACTTTTCAATTACATATTGTAGTTTTGTTTAGCACATTAATTAATATAGTGAATGATATTAACAAACTAACATTTCTAAATAAATAAAAAATAACAAAACTAATATTCGTCAATAAAGAAAAAAATATATAGTGAATGATATTACCAAACTTGTCTTACATAAAATATTTAAAAAACGAAAAAGAAGAAAGGTTAAAGGATGAAAATGAAGTGAAGCAGGTTGGGAAAAAGCATTAACTGTTATCAAGATATTATTATTATGCATGAAATGAAATATCTAAAATCGTTTTCGGATGATTTGGACTGGTAAATCAGGCGTTGAATATTGATGCTTCCAAAAGATAAGAGTTAGAAAACAAGGGGCTTGTGCAAAACAAAACAAGGATGGAATATAACATTAGTTAAATTTTCACCAAAAAAAAAAGAATATAACATTAGTTAAACAATAAGTTGTTAACTAGGTAAAGGAAAAGTTAGAACTAATTAAAAATACTTTATAAATAAATTTTTAATTATAATTATAGTTTTTTCTTTATAATATTATTAGAGAAGAACATCAAAAACATATAAATAATTACATCTAAACTTAAATAAATTATATCGTGTTATTTTAAATTATTTATTTTAAATTTTAATCTATCTAATTTTTCCCCTGCTGATGCTTAAATAAGTCCTAATTATTTTTTTTTTATAAGTGTAATAATCCGTGTATTATTATGTAATAAAGTTCACTGTTTTCTGCAATGTTAATATTTTAAAAATACATTAAGTTTACACTTCATATTTTTAATGTATTTTTAATTTTTTAAAATTTAATTATGAGTATATATTAACATATATGCATATAATTTTTTTTAAATATATTAATATTGTTA
The DNA here is from genome assembly GCA_014843725.1 of Amphicarpaea edgeworthii. Lineage (NCBI taxonomy): Eukaryota > Viridiplantae > Streptophyta > Magnoliopsida > Fabales > Fabaceae > Amphicarpaea > Amphicarpaea edgeworthii. Next base: position 6,484,836 of record CM026323.1, on the reverse strand, counting down.
AGGATATTAATATATATATATATCATATATTATTTGATTTATATGCATATTTATTTCCAAAAATATCATCTCTATTAATGTATTTATATTTGTATACAATTTAAATTTAGATATATTTTTAAAATAATTATTAATAATAAAAAAAAATATTATATTTTAAAATTAATAGTTTTCTTTAAAAATATTTTAATTATAAAAAAATAACTAATATAAACAAATAATATAACACAGTCATATGTAGTCACTCTTTGATTATACAATTATCTTCTGGTGTCAGAGTCAAAGTCTTTTAAATTGCCCATTGATTATTATAGACTTTTATTCCTGTGTTTTGTCTTTAGCTTATTGGATCAAGACACAACAAATGCTTGGTGAGTCTTGGGAGTAGTTGTTCATACAAACTAATGAATATTATTCTCACACAATTAACTCTATGAAAAACAAAAACAATAGCAAAGTCTTCAAAATTTGAAAATAAAATTTATAATTTTAAAAATATGAAAAAAAACAAAAATAATGTTTTAAAAAATAAAAAGTACAAGAACAAGAATATTTCCTTGAGAATTGGAAAAAAAAAAATAAAAATAAAAATAATGTCTTGAAAAAAATATGAAAAAAAAAAAAACAAAATTAATGTCATCAAAAATTAAAAAGAAAATGAAAAACAAGGGAAAGTCTTCAAAATTTTGAAAAAATTAAAAAATACAAAAACAACAAGGATAATATCTTGCAAATTTTTAAAATTAAATATTTCAAAAATATGAAAAAAAAAAGTAATATCATAAAAAAAATTTAAAATATAAAAAAATAAGATTAATGTATTGGAAAATTTTAAAATATGAAAAAAAAAGAATAACATCTTGAAAATTAAAAAAAATGAAAAAACAAGAAGCATGTGTTTGAAATTTTTTTTTTTTTTTTTTTAAATTTCAAGACATTATTCTTATTTTTTATTTATTTTCAAAAGTTCAAAACATTACTATTATTTTTATAATTTTCATTTTAAAAAACTTTTCGAGACCCAACTCGTGTCTTTCATACTTTTTAAAAATTTGTTTTTATTTATCCAATTTTAAGACATTAATTTTATTTTTTCATAATTTTTTAATTTTTTTTTAAAATATTTTCAAGATGTTATTATTGTTTTTTCATATTTAAAAAAAACAGTTTTTTAAAAAAAAAATCAAGATATTATTCTTCATTTTTTATGTGTTTTTTAAACTTTTCATTATTTCAAATTTTCAAGATTAAACTCGTTTTTTTTTTTTTCATGTTTTTCAATTTTCAAGACCATACTTTTCTTCTAACATATTTTTAAAAAATTTCATTTTTTAAAAAAATTTTAAGATATTACTCTTATTTTTTTGTACTTTTAAAATTTTTCATTTTTTAAAATATTTTCAAGACATTATTTTTGTTTTTTCATATTTATTAAATTATTTTTTAAAAAATTTGTAAGATATTACTCATGTTTTTCATATTTTTTCAATTTTTATTTTCTTCAAAATTTCAAGATATTACTCTGATTGTTTTTAATATTTTTTAAAATTTACATTTTTTAAAAAGTTTCAATACATTAATTTTGGGTCATTTATTTAGGGTTTAGGTCCATCCTTTAGGTTTTTATGATTAAATGGTTTAAGATTTTGTGGTGCATGATTTAGGGTTTCATGATTTGATATTTAAGATGGCATGATATTTGATTTAAGGTTTCATGATTTTGGATTTTATTTATGAAATCCTAAATATTTAGGATTTTATTTACAAAATCTTAAATATTGAGGATTTTATTTATGAAACCAAAATTATTTAGGGTTTTAGTTGAAAATCCTAAATATTTAAGGTTTAATAAATGAAATCATAAATCACGAAACTCCAAGGATTTAGGGTTTCATTTAATGGTTAAATATTTAAGGATTCATGATTTATAATTTCATTTATGAAACTCAAAATATTTACTATTTCAATTTATGATTTTGAAACCTTAAATAATTATGATTTCAATTAAGGGTGGAATTTGGGATTTCATTAATGAAACTCAAAATTCCACCATATATAATTTGGTATTTCATTAATGAAACCATAAATATTTGAGATTTCATTTATGCTTTTATTTATGAAACCCAAAATATTTAGGATTTCAATTTAGGGTTTTATTAATGAAATTTTAAATATTTAGTGTGGAATTTAATATTTTATTAATCAAAATCTAAATATTTAGGGTTTCAATTTAAGTTTTATTTATAAAATCATAATTATTTAGGGTGAAATGTAGGAATTCATTAATGAAATCCTAACTATATAGTGTTTTAATTTCTGATTTCATTTATAAAATCCTAAATATATATGGTTTCAAATTATGGTGAAAATTAGGGTTTCATTAATAAAACCCTAAATATTTAGGATTTCAATTTTATTTTTTATTTATGAAATTTTAAATATTTATGGTTTATTAATAAAACCCATAATAATAAGTGTTTCAATTTAAGATTCAATTTGGGTTTTATTAATGAAAACATAAATATTTGGGGTTTCATTTATGCTTTTATTTATGAAATCTAAAATATTTAAGGTTTCAATTTAATGTTTTATTAATGAAATTTTAAATATCGATGGTGGAATTTAGGGTTTCATTAATCAAACCTTAAATATTTAGGATTTTATTTATGAAATCATAATTATTTAAAGTGAAAGTTGGGGTTTTATTAATGAAATTATAAATATATAGTGTTTCAATTTATGATTTTATTGATAAAACCCTAAATATTTTTGTTTCAAATTATAGTGCAATTCAGGGTTCCATGAATGAAACCTTAATTATTTAAGGTTCCTATTTTGGTTTTCATTTAGGAAATTCTACATAATTAAGACAATTATTTAGGGTGTCATTTATTAAATGATAAATATTTATGGTTTATTAATAAAACTCAATAATTGGAGTTTCAATTAATTTAGTATTAAATTTAGGGTTTTATTAATGAAACCATAAATATTTAAGGTTTTATTTATGCTTTTATTTATGAATCCCAAAATATTTAGAATTTTAATTTAGGGTTTTATTAATGAGATTTTAAATATTTAAGGTTAAATTTGGGGTTTCATTAATCAAACTATAAATATTTAGGGTTTCAATTTGATGTTTCATTTATGAAACCCTAAATATTTAACATTTTATTTAAGAAATCATAATTATTTATGGTGAAATTTAGGATTTTATTATTGAAACTCTAAATATATAATGTTTCAATTTATGATTTCATTTATGAATCTGAATATTTATGGTTTCAAATTATGGTAGAATTTAAGGTTTTAATTTTGATTTTTATTTATGAACTTCTAAAAGGTAAATATTTTGGAGCTTCACTTATGAAATCCTAAATGAAACCCCTGAATATTGTGGGTTTATTAATAAAATCCATAATAATTAGTGTTTCAATTTATGTTTAAATTTAGACTCTTATTAATGAAACTCTAAATATTTGGGGTTTTATTTATCCTTTTATTTATCAAACCCAAAATATATAGGATTTCATTAATAAAATTTTAAATATTTAGGTTGGAATTTGGGGTTTCATTAATAAAATTCTAAATATTTATGGTTTTAATTTGGGGTTTCAATATGAAACTGTAAATATATAGGATGAAATTTGAGATTTTATTAATTAAACCCTAAATACATAGTGTTTCAATTTATGATTTCAATAATAAAACCTTAAATATTTATGATTTCAAATTATAGTAAAATATAAGGTTTCAATAAGTAAACCATAAATATTTAAGGTTTTAATTTTACTTTTCATTTACGAAATTCTAAATATCAAAGGTAAATATTTAGGCTAAATATTTTGGGTATATTAAAAAATCCAAAATAATTAAAGTTTCAATTTAGGATTAAATTTGGTGTTTCATCAATGAAAACATAAATATTTAGGGTTTCATTTATGTTTTTATTTATGAAACTTAAAATATTTAGGATTTAATTTAAGTTTGATTAATGGAATTTTAAATATTTAGTATGGAATTTGGGTTTTCATAAATCAAACTCTAAATATTTAAGATTTTATTTATAAAATCATAATTATTTATGGTGAAATTAAGGGTTTCATTAATAAAATCCTAAATATATCGTGTTTCAATTTATGATTTCATTTATGAAACCCTAAATATTTATGGTTTCAAATAATGGTGGAATTTAATATTTCATTAATAAAACTCTAATTATTTTGAGTTTCAGTATTGGTTTTTATTTATGAAATTATAAATATTTAGCAATTATTAATAAAACCAAAAATAATTAAGGTTTGAATTTACGATTAAATTTGGGATTTCATTAATGAAACCATAAATATTTGGGGTTTTATTTATGTTTTTCTTTATGAAACCCAAAATATGTAGGGTTTTATTTATGAAATCATAAGTATTTATGGTGAAATTTACGATTTCATTTATGAAACCTTTAATATATAATGTTTCAATTTATGATTTCATTTATAAAACCCAAAATATATGTGATTTCAAATTATGGTGGAATGTAGGTTTTCAATATAAGGTTTCCTTAATGAAATAATAAAATTTTATGGTTGAATCTGGGGTTCCATTAGTCAAATATGAAATCTTAAATATTTAGGATACCCTAAGTTTCACCCTAAATATTTATGGTTTCATAGGTAAAACCTTAAATATATACAATCTTATAAATAAAACTATATCGAAACCTTGAATATTTGTGCTTTCATAAATAAATAATTTAATTGAAACTCTAAATATTTATGATTTCATAAATGCAACTCTAATTATTGAAAGTTTCAATAAAGAAACTCTATATTTTGCACTAAAAATTAAGGATTTCATTAAGAAAACCCTAAATTGAAACCCAATATATTTATGATTTTATTCATGAAACCCTAAATATTCAAGGCTTAATTAATGAAATCCTAATTTATGAAACCCTAAGGATTTAAAGTTTTATTTCATAGTTAAAAATTTGGGTTTCATGATTTATAATTTCTATGAAACCCTAAATATTTAGTTTTTCAATCTAGGGTTTCATTATTAAATGAAATATATTTGGGGTGAAATTTATCATTTGATTAATGAAACCCTAAGTTATTAAGGGTTCATTTATTAAAACCTAAATTTTTAAAGTTTCATTTATGAAGTCCTAAATATTTAGGATGAAATTTGGGGTTTCATGAATGAAACCATAAATAAAAACCTTAAATATTTAGGATTTTTATTTATGGTTTCATTTATGAATTAATTTATGAAACCCTAAATATTTAGAGTTTTAATTTAAGGTTGAATTTGGGGTTTTAGTGATGAAACCCTAAATATTAAGGGTTTCAATTTATAGTTTTTTTTATGAATCCCTAAATAGTGAGTTTTAATTTAGAGTCTCCTTTATGAAATTATAAATTTTAAGGGTACCCTAAACCCACAATATTTAGGGTTTAATAAATAAAATTTTAAATTGAGACCTTAAATATTTAGATTTTCATAAATGAAATTATTAATCAAAATTATAAATATTTAGGATTTCATAAATGAAATCATTATTATTTAGGGTTTCATTATTGAAACTGTAAGTTTCACCCTTCAAATATAGAATTTCATAAATGAAACTCTAAATTAAAACCCAAAATATATAGGTTTTTATTTACGAAACCCTAAATATTTATGGTTTAGTAAATGAAATCCTAAATCATTATGAAACCTTTTTTTTTTTTTTCAAATTTACAAAACATTACTCTTATTTTTTTTCATATTTTTTAAAATTTCATTTTATTATCAAATTTTCTAGACATAATTCATGTTTTTTCATATTTTTTTAAGTTTTCATTTTGTTTTTCAAATTATCAAGATATTACACTTGTTTTTACTATTTTTTTCAATTTTTCAATTTTTTTAAAAAAATTTCAAGATAGTACTGTTTTTTTAATATTTTTGAAATTTGCACTTTTTATATTAAAAAAAATCAAGATATTAATATTATTTTATTTCATATTTTTATAATTTTTATTTTTTTAAAATTTTAAAGATATCATTCTTGTTTTTTCATAGTTTTTGAAATTTTTATTTTTTTAAAAAAATTTTCAAGAGATTACTCTTGTCTACTCTTATTATTAAAAAAACAAAATTAATTCAAATTTTCAAGACATTACTCTTGTTTGTTGATATTTTTTATAATTTTAATTATTTTTCAAAATTTCAAGAAACCAATATTTTTTCATATTGTTTTATTTTTCAAAATAATTTCAATTTTCAAGATATAACTCTTCTTGTTTTCAAAAATTTTCAAATTTTAATTTTTTTTTCAAATTTCAAGGCATTTCTCTTGTTTTTTCATTTTTTTTTAAAACATTATTTTATTTTTCAAATTTTCAAAATATTTCTCTCATTTTTTCATTTTTTTTTAATTTCAAATTTTAATGTTTTTTCAATGTTTGAAAACATTACTATTTTTTTCATATGTTATCAAATTTTTATTACATTTCTTTTGTTTTTTCATTTTTTTTTTACAATTTCATGACATTATTCTTTTTTCTTGTTTTGTTTAATTTTAATATTTTTTTTACAATTTTGAAGACATTACTCTTATTTTTTCAAATTTTTAAAACAATTTCAAGACATTACTCTTATTATATATAGTTTTTCAAAATTTCAAAACCTTAATTTTTTTTTCTATTCTTATTATTTAAGATTTTCATTTTTTTCAAATTTTCAAGATATATCTCTTGTTTATCATATTTTGAAAAAAAAAAATCAAATTTTTAAAACACTACTCTTTTTACAAATTTTTAAAATATTATTTTTTTAAAAAAATTTCAAGACATTACTTTTATTTTTTCTTTATTTTTTAAATTTAATTTTCATACAATTTTCAAAACTTTGACCTTATTTTTTATATTTTAAAAAATTCACATTTAATTTCAAATTTTGAATATATTACTCATGTTTTTTATATTCTTATAATTTTAATTTTTTTTAACAAAAATGGAAGAATTTAGTCTTGTTTTTTCATGTTTTTTAAATAAAATTATTTTTTAATAAAATTTTAAGACATTACCCTTGTTTTATATATTTTTTCAAATTTTCAAGTTATATTTCTTTTTTTCATGTTTTTTTTGTTAAATCGAATTTTCAAGATATTATTATTGTGTTTTTCATAATTTTTAAGAATTTTGAATACATTAGTCTTGTATTTTATATTATTAAAAAAATTCATTTTTTTTCAAATTTTTTAGAAAGTATTCTTGATTTTTTAAGATATTACTCTTATTTTTCATATTTTAAAAAACTTTCATTTATTTTTCAAATTTTGAGGAAATTATACTTGTTGTTTTATATTTTTTTTTTTAGTTTTCAATGTTATCAAATTTTCAAGATATTATTATTTCTTTTTCATATTTATTAAAACTTGCACTTCTTTTTTTCAAAATTTCAAGATATTTTTCTTGTTTTTTTTATATTTTTTAAAAACTTCTTATTTTTTTCAAATTTTCAAGAAATTACTTTTAGTTTTTTTATATATTTTTATAAGATTTTAAAGAAATTGTCCTTATTTTTTCATATTTTGTTTCAAATTTTCAATACATTACTACTGTTTTTTCATTTTTTTTTTCAAACTTTCAAAGTATTACCTTTTTTCAAATTTTTATACTTTTTTTTAAAAATTTTGAAGACATTTATCTGATTTATCCTTTTTTTTAATTTTTACTTTATTTAATTTTTTAATACATTACTCTTGTTTTATTTCTTTTTTAAAGTTACTATTTTTTAATTTTAAGATATTACTCTTATTATTTAAATTTTTTATATTTTTTTTTTCAAATTTTCTAGATATAAATCTTGTCTTTATATATTTTTAAAATATCTTTTTTTCTTTTAAAATTCTAAACACATTACTTTTATTTTTCCATATTATTAAAAAAAATTATGATATTACTCTTGTTTTTTCATATTTTATAAAAACAATCATTTTTTCATATTTTCAAGACATTATTCTTATTTTATATATTGTTTCCAATTTTTAAGATATAACTGTTTTTTTTTTATATTTATTAAGATTCTTTTTAATTTCAAGACATTATTTTTGTTTTTTCAAATTTTTTCACATTTTCAATACAATACTCTTCTTTTTTCTCCTCTTTTTCTTTTTTTTTTTTTCAAATTTCAAGACATTATTATTGTTTTTCATAGTTTTAAAATTGGATTTTTAAAAAAATTCTCAATATATTACTTTTTTTAATTTTCTTTTTTATAGATATTTAAAATTTTCATTTTTTCAAAAATAAATTTGCATCCATTGTTTAATAATTTTAAATGCATTATTCTATTCATAAAAAAAAATGCATTATTCTTATTTTTTCTTTTTTTTTTCAACTTTCAAGATATAACTCTTGTTTTTTCATATTATTTTTTAAATTTTTAATTTTTTTTCATTTTCTTAAGAATTTGCTCTTTGTTTTTTCTTCTTTTTTTCACATTTTCATGGCATTATTCTTGTTTTTTCATATTTTTTTAATTTACATTTTTTTAAAAAAATTTCAAGACATTATTATTTTTTTATATTTTACTTTTTTTTAAAATTTCAAGGCAGTCCTCCCTTTTTTCAAAAAATAATCAAGACATTACTATTATTTTTCATAATTTTTAAATTTTTTTTTTTTATGAATAAATTTTTTTTTTTTTTAAATATACTACTCCTATTTTTATAATTTATTTACTTTTTATATATTTAAAAATTTCTGTTTTCAAAAAAAAAAATTGCATCAATTATTTCAAAATTTTAGAGACATTAATCTTATTTTTTTCATTTGGTACTTCTAAAAATTTCATATTTTTTGGTACTTCAAAATAATATTACTCTTCTTATTTGGTACTTCTAAAATTTTCATTTTTTCATTCTGTTTGGCTTAGTACTCAATTTCATCTTTTATTTGTAAAGTACTTAATTGGATCGTTTAACTTCTATTTTTTTTTAGATATGCAATTGGGTGTTTTTATTGCTACATACACTCAATTATGCTTCCTACATCTTTTTTTTTGTTGTATGCATCATTATAAAACCATGAAGCTCTTATTTTTCATGTGTTTATCGTTTGGATTTTATGAAAGTGCAAACGATAAAAAGGAATGCAATAAACAACATGATAGTATATGTACTCATAAAAGAATAAAAGAAGTGAATAGTATTTACTTAATGTTCGTTTGTTCAAAACTTCAAACTCACCCGAAGGATATAATTGGATAAATTTTTAAAATAGAAGGATTCAGTTGCATATACAAACTAAAGAACTCAATTAAACCAACTTGGATATTAGGCCTATTTTTACTACTTTTAATGAATTGTCTTTTACGAACAGAAGTGAGGGATAGTGGATAGCATAAGAAGGAATGACCATAGTCTTTTTAAGGATTAATTAATACTCCCAAGAGAAATCCGACCGCATAGAAGAGTGAGACACGGTTGCTAACTCCATAGAACAAAAACACAGCAAGGTAAAAATTCAAGCTTTTTCATTGTCAATGGCAAAAGAAGAAGAACCCACATCACCGATGCACCCACCTTATGCATACACCTTAATTCTGAACATCTTCAGCAAGAGGAGAACATGGGCATGTCTATTTCTCTTGGTCTACGGTACCCTTTTGGCTTCTTCATGGAACTTTCTCAAATCCACGCTTTCATGGTACAATCTTCAGGTTGAGTCCTCCACCTCAGCGTGGCCGGCGCTCTACGCTTCGGTGCTTCTGGGCACCGTGTTTGGGGTGCTTTCCATGGTGGCGGCTCTGGTGGTTATGGTTCCCGCGGTGGTGGTGACGTGGATCACTATTGTGGTGCTTTTGGCCTTCTTTGGGAAGCCTAAGAGGACCCTTGTGGTGGAGGGGAGGAAGATCACTAAGGAGATTTTCGGGTTTGTGATGAGGACTTTGCTGAAGGAGGGGAATTTTGTTGCTGCGGTTTGTGCTGTTTTGGGGTACTTTGCTCTTGTTAGAAGGAATCATGGGACTCAAGAAGGGGTTGTTGTTGGTGAATCGTGAGAGTGATTTGGTGTTTGTTTGGTTGTTACATGGGGGTTTGGAAGATCGTTGTGATTTGGTAAAGTGTCTTAATCTCTTTCTTTTTTTGGGGCTTAGAGATTAGAGAAGGAGGTTGATAACATAGGTGAAAGATGGAACTTTGAAAATGTTACTTACTTACTTACTGAGATGTCTAGATGCTTAACTTCTTTATGATGACAGGATAAATGTAAAATCCCTTGTGTATGCTCTTGCTGATTCATTAATTTTTACTACCGCTTACAAGCTTATTTGTTTTTCTGAATCTATAATCTATAGATATGTGATTGTGTTACTGAACTTGTTGTACTCAATTTATCTCATTTTGATAAGTTTGCATCAAATGTTTCTGAATTTGGACTATTCGATCAAGCAAGTGTTCGTGCCTTTCAGGTTTGACGCTTGAAGGGTTGTGGTTAGTCCAATTGAGGATGATTGGATTGGACCTCTAATCCTTGGGTTCAATATAATGGTTTCTAGAGGACATATTCAATAAATAGGCTCACTGAGGTTTCTTGAGTTCTTAACCGATTTTAAGACTCCTCAGTGAGTGAGTTCACTAGGGTGAATAGAATTTGAAACTTAGAACCCCAAAGGAGGGAGGGATGAAAATAGTTGAGGTGTGGGGAATCTTTGGTGTGAGTATAGAAGTCAAATTAGGGAGTTGAGTGAAAAAGACTTCATTGAGATTGAGAATATGATTAGAGTCTTCTAGAGCTTTCGGGTTAGCTAAACCTATTGAGAAGACAAGGGGGTGTTCCTTAGTTGTCATGCCTAGACAACAGAAATACGATGTTGTCTGTAGCAAAACATGAATTATTCAGAAACAACTTCTATTGGAAGTCAAGTTTTGGTTGGAACATCCTTAGAATAGCAAAGTTAATCATTGAACCATTGCCAAATTATTTGGTGATAACAAACAACCACCCTGCTTTATGATTTCACATTTTCACCAAAGACATGACCAACTGCTAGTCAATGCTGTTATTATCAGTATCTGAAAAGAAATGTTTCTAACAAAGAAATGATTCTGTGCATGGACCCTAGGCATAAGATATGTGGGCTATTTTGATATAAGGAAGAAAGAGTGAGGGTGAAATGGATGGTTGTGAACTTGCGATGAGATGTATCATGTATGTGTAAACAACATATTTAGCATCTGAATTCTGAATATTTATTATTCTAAATTTCTGATAGGTTTATTTCACTCATATTTGGATCAATGAAAGTTGTTTTGAAAGTTATCTTCCACCAGATTCTTTTCTCCCAATTGTTGCAAACATCATGAAGAAACACCTTCCATCTCATCATCACTTTATTTGTCTTCAATTTTCTTCTTTGCTTTACTGGCCCAAATACACCCAAAAGGAGTAGCTATAGCTAAATTACTTGGCAAATAGGGTTCAAATCTTATTTGAAAAATCATATAATAATATTTGAATTTGGAATTTGGAATTTGGTGTCTTCTTGCACATGCCCAACCAACCACACTTTTGTTGCAGATTATCTTTTCTTGCTACTTCTTCTGCAAGCAAGCAAGACAGACAAGAAAAGATTCATTTGCTCCACTTAGACTCCAAATTTTCTTTTTCCCTTTTCTTTTTCAATTTTGGTCAAAAAATTGATAATCTTATTCTTATCAAACAGTACCTTTCTACAGTTCCATCAGCACTAGATTCATTGTATGTGTTTCTTTCTTTTAAAAAAAAGTTGACATAACGAAGTTTACCTTCATGTTTGACAATAACTTAATTATAAAAAAAAAAAAAAAGTACTTGTCGTTTTCTGAAAATCCTTTTAGAAATAAAAAAGAAGTAATTATAATGTTTTTTAGATAAGGAGCACCAAATCTATCATAGTATATATAGATTAAACATAAGTAAATAAAATAATGCAAGAATGAGATTATTGAGTCAATTTATTTAAAATTAAATAAATATTTATAAAGTAAATGATTATTTCATAAAAAAAAATATAATTTACTTATTTAAATAAGTAAAAAAAGTGTTTATTTTAGACAAAAATAGTTTTGACAAACATACTAAAAAAAAATTATCAATTTTATTAAAATAAATATTTATTTCATAAAAAAAAAGTAAACAAATATCCATATATATTCTGTATTTAATTAAAGAGTGGAATAAAAGAATCTATTTATCTGCAAAGAAAACAGCCATATATAAATAAGTACAAGTAATTGTATTCCTTTCTTAAACATCAAGATCTGGAGAAACATTATACTGTTATTAATTGTTTCTTGCTTCATTTAAGAGGCAAGTGGCTCAGTGGCTGTTGTCAATACAATATACAGGGGCAGGTAAATTTAAGCATGTGGTGTATTGCAGCTTTACCGACACTCCCTTATTTCTGCAACTTTTTTTCTGTTTAAATAAATTTCTCAATAAATATTTATAGAAGAAAAATAAAAAGGTAAAATGTATTATATTTATATTAGAAGCTAAAATCAACTCTTTAGTTTTTGGAGAAGCTAAATGGGAGTTTAGTTTCTTTTCTATAAAAAAAAAAAATGAGTGTTTGAGTTGATTTAGCTTAGGAGAGAAACTCAATTTATTTTTTATTATCTTATTTTCTTCTTTTATAATTATTTACGGAAGTTTTTTTTTATCTAAATAGGACCAATTTATAAATAGGTTTTGTTAGAGTTTAGAAAAACAAGCCTGAAAATGAAAGGTACACTACTACTAATAAGTCATAACTAATAGTAACTAATAGAAAAATACAAATGGTCATTTTTGTTTATTTAATAAAGCGGTTTTTTAGTTTTTGGTTGCTTTTGGGGATCCTTATGAATTTCCTATGTTCGTTGGACTAGGGAGTTTCTTTGAAATTGTTTTAGACATTAATTTTTCCCTAAAGACCCGCAATGCAATGGTCAAAAGTCAAGCATATGAATATGATCACTCATAGTCATAGACCAAGATGGACATAGAGCAATGGCTGCAATGTTATTATCACGCGGTGTGAATTCAAATAAATTATTACTACTTTGAAAGCAATGGCAACAAGTGAAATAGAAGGTCTTCTTTCTGAAATTGAAGTGAACACTACGGTCAACACATGTCATTTGCCGTTGAAAATGTGAAGATGACCCTAATAATTGAGCTCATTCTTTTAACCAATGAAGAAAACGGGAAAACAGTAGAAAAGAAATGGTCTAAATTAAAACAGAATATCCTAAATGATACCAAGAGATATTAAGAAATAATTTTCATCTTATCAATCAATTAGAGTTTGTTAGCAGAATATGCTGACATTCATTATTTGATTGTCATCCCTGTCATATCCCACAATTATACAATTTCCTCATTCCTCTCTGTTATGTTATTCTTATTATATCCTTTGATTATAATACTTTTCTTATATTTATTGAAAAAATCAGGCTATGTACTAATAATTGAAAAAATGGAGAGAAACTTTACTCGTTTGTGCTATCTGATTCATGAAAACAAAAAATAGAGTGTTGAAGCTACTTAATTATATAGTTGGCACTATTGGTAGTAACAAATTAAGAAAAAAAAATGTAAAAAAATAAAATAAAGATGGTTAATACTTAATAGCCAGCAATGGAGGTTGTGACTTGTGAGAGCTTGGTTCTAATCTAAGGAGAGGAGAATGCATATGCTTCAAAAGGTTAATTAATTTGGCCGTCGAAAAGAAATCAAGATTTTAAGGGAAGGATAGTTTAGTAAATAAAAAAAATTATAATATATATTTTTAATTAAAAAAATACATTTAATTAACTGCATTAAGTTAGATGGACTAAAATATTTATTTTAAAATAATAAGAATAATGGCCCGTGTCTATTAGTAACAAGGAAAATGTAATACACTTGAATATTTTATAAGTCATGAATCAAAGTCCAAACAAAAGTCATAACTAATTTGCTTCTCATACTTTGTATAATTATTAATCATGCAGGAAGGAATATATCGATGCTGATGAAAGGTAATCATCATTCAAACCTTTGTAAGTACCATAAAAATAAAAATCATATTAACCTTTATCCGAGAGGTAATTGGAAATATAATTATGAGATAGTTGCATGCCCATATATTATTATAGCGAACTGAAGGTTGGAAATTGACTTGATTCTATATATCAAGAATATGATAAACTTTATAATATACAAAAAAAGAAGATGAATCATTATCGTTTTTATCATATTTGATGAATCATTATTAATTCTACTTGAAAAAGAGTACTTGAACCAAATGCAGGTATGAATATGATTGGTCATGAATAATATGAGGCAGAAAAGTGATGCATTTTTGTTTCACTCATGGTTGGTCCCCGGTTTTGATCAATAACGCAACCTCAAACTCATCATCACACAGATAGATAATGAATAAAATGCAACCTAAGATTATACGATGACAGATGTTGAGAAATAAGAACAATGTATAATGTAGTATTCATGGGCCTGGCTTCCCATATAAGACGCTTCTCAAGTTCTTTCTTTCTGACCTTACCTTATCATGTTATGTTATTATGCTGTCCTTTTCTTGGTTTGGATCACGATTCACGAACCTCCACTCCAACGTACTCTATGATCATTCGGATCAGAGTCACCAAACTTTTTTGATTCGACCTATAACCACTATTCTAAATATATCATATATCATATATATATATATAATCTTTATTATTTAATGTAAGTTCATTAACTATTAGTATTAACATTACTTTATGTATATTAATTGTGCATTCAATTATAGTAATAGAGGATTTTATTGCATGATCAAAATAGAATTATTTTATTTTATCACCATATAAACTCATCATTGTACTCTATCAAAACTAGCTCATACGGTGGTCAAGAAGATAATTGCACATTAAATTATACTTGGTCAAACTAGCTTATAATTTAGTTAAGGAAATTTATAAACTTTCCAAGTGTCTTACCAACCACACTCAGCTAGCAATGCCCTGTACCAATAAATAAATAAATATTAACAATGCGTATATATACTATCAGATATATTTGTGTCAAAACAGAGAAAAAGTTAAATCAGAAAAATTATGAAAATGTACCAGCATTAATTTTTTTAGGGGGATTATTATAATCTACAGTGGTCCTTTTCAATCAAAGTAGGATTGCCCCCCTCTTTCTCTCTCTATATAGTATATACATGCACATTGTTTATATTAATTATTTACTTTTAATCAGTATACGAGTTTTTTTATACAGTGAACTTCTGAGGTGTCTTAGTAATTATAACAGTTTAAGCTTAATTGTAAAAGTATTAATATGAAGATTGATATTAGTCATTCTATAAAAGTTACTGGATTTTTTCCCCTTTTGTTACTTGCTAGTTTGTAAGAAATGAATTCTCAAATCAATAAAGATGGTGACGCGGGATCATATCTGATTTTGGCCATTGGTTTGGTTGGAATTTTAGTTGATTAATTAAAAATTTAATTATATAATTGGTCGCTTAATTATTATAAAAAAATCAATTTAGTGTCAGAAAAATAAAAGTAAAAGTAATTTAATGAAAATCAAAAGAGCTAGGTATGTGTAAATGGAAAATGTTGATACTATTAAAAACAGAAATAAATTTAATTATACTGCATTTTGATATTATTATTAGAAATAATTTTATAATAATATTTTCAAATTATATTTAAAATAATATCTAATAAGTTAAAAAGTGTACAAAATTTTACATTAAGAATACATAAAAAAAAATAAAATTGTACTACAAATTAAGAATACACATACACCTATAAAGTACAAACATTTAGAATTTAGATTACACAAATCTTACACGCACGCACCGGCTAAAATTGAGCCATTAATGTTTACCAATTCATCAATCAATCATTCCTAAACGGAATCATTGGAGCAATTTTCAAATACAAAAAAAGGCACCTATGATTTAGATGTGCTGACCTCAATGCCAAAGGACAAAATCAAATTACTCATTACTCAACCATACCATAATTCATGTATCAAACCGCAGACATCCAGTGAATTGAATACTAGAATAATTTTCTCTTTAGGGAAATAATTGTTTTTTTTTTTTTTATCAAAATCAAGTAGTTGCATACCTGTTTGTGGTATAATGGAGTATTAAGTAAGGTTTTGCAATTTGTTGCATAATAAAATAAAGAAAGAAAAAGAAAAAGAAAGAAAGTGGTAGCTGTCAAAAAATAAAATTGGGCATGCTTACACGTGGAATGTGCCGACATCCGCAAACAAAAGAAGCAAGCTAAGTCTGACGAATATTAAATGTGACTTTGTACAGAATCTGTACCAAACCAACATTTAAGAACACTGTCTGTAAGAACAATTGGTTTTCTTTCTTTCTTTCTCTCTTCTTCTTTGGTACTCCTATTACTTCTTCTTTTTTAATTAAATGTACTTTTTTGTCTTCTTATTTTCTTACTTTTTGTGAATTTTGTCTCCCATTTTTTTTTTATAGCAAATGTTAATCGGGTTATTGCTACACATTTAGTCTCATTTAAAAGTGTCTTAAAAACATTGCTAAAAATAAAATAATTTCATTAAAAACGAACATTAATATATATTTTTTCTTTATTCTCAACCCCATTGACACAACTACCTATTCAAAATTTTGATCTATATAACAATTTGATTGTTATTATTTTACTTATGTAATTTTCTTCCATTTATTAATATAACTTTAATATTTAATAAAAATATTGATGTAATACTCTAATGTATGACTTACTGTTTTAACATAAACTATATATATTTTAAGTATGAAAATATTTTTTATGAGTAAAATATGATTACTGTGGATGGTATTTTTTTTAGTTTATAATGCAATTATATATTTAGAATTCATACTCAAAATTATTGATTAAACTAAAATATCTGTATATTAATTGATTTATGAGTTGGTGTGTAATGTTCAAATTTAACATTAAGTAAACAAAATTTACAAAATTAAATTTGAAAGTAAATGTACAAAGAGTGGAATTAAATCTTTTATTTATTTTTCTTGTTTTGTATTGCTGAATGGTGAATGCTTGCTTACCATGTGAAAAGACTCAGATACAACAAAGTGGCCCACAGTTATTGAAAGATACTCTCTCCTTAAAGTATTAGAAACTGAAGGAAGGTTCACACTCACACTCATACACACTCCCCAGATCTAAATCCAAACAAACCTGATACACTGATACAAACATTTCACCACACTCTCATCATCTTCATCACCTTTTTTTTTTTTTTTTGTTCTCTTCAACCTAATTAATCACCTCTTCTCATTTTATTTTGACTGAAAAGTTCTGAAGACATGTGAGTCTTTTTCAGTCTTCTCTTTTACTACTTCTTTCTACATGGTTGAAGCGTAGGCACTCCCCCTATTTTCATGAATAGCTATAAAAATAAAACCCTTTGTTTCAGCAAGCTGCACTTTTGTCAAAGTTGAAGTCTTCATGCACTTAGTTTCATAAAGCTAAAGCCTTTAAGGTCCATTCACAATCTTCCCAGAGAGAAAGAGAGAGATCTATTCGTTTTGATCATTTGGGGTGTCGGTAACATTCACATTCCCATCATCTGGGTCTGAAGTTTGGGAATTCAGCAACATTCATCTG
Organism: Amphicarpaea edgeworthii; assembly: GCA_014843725.1. Lineage (NCBI taxonomy): Eukaryota > Viridiplantae > Streptophyta > Magnoliopsida > Fabales > Fabaceae > Amphicarpaea > Amphicarpaea edgeworthii. The sequence continues at coordinate 6,467,186 of CM026323.1, read as the reverse complement.
GTGCTAGTAACAAAGTGACCCTTTGGATAAGAGTTCAAAAGGGTATCCTAGGATCTCCGAAATTTGTTGAATTTCCTTGGTTCTATGTTGCATAAGGTGTGCAAGAGATACAGAATCATGGCGAGTGGAAATGGTTTGTTTTATCACGTTGTGGGGTTTGCATCGATCGTGTTGTTCATTTACATGTCTTTTGGAGAAGTGAGGTTTGGTTTTGAGGAACAACCGGAATTGGCTTTTGTGGAGAGAAATGGGACTCAGTTTATGGTGGATGGAAATGCTTTCTATATTAATGGGTGGAACTCTTATTGGTTAATGGTGCAATCTGTGGATGGGTATTCCAGGCCAAAGGTGCGTGAAATGCTCAGGGCTGGGGCCAAGATGGGGCTCACTGTGTGTAGAACTTGGGCCTTCAATGATGGTGACTACAATGCCCTTCAGAGTTCTCCTGGTGTCTTCAATGAACAAGCTTTCAAGGTAGTGTTTTGTATATTGTTGATTTTGTTCCTCGGATTTTTTTTTGGTCTTGGTGTAATTTTATTATGGTTTTTCTGTGCTTGACTATGGATGCTGACATAACTAGATTTTGATGAATGTCCCAGTAGTGGGATGTTGGATATTTTGGTTTTGATTTGTTTTGTTTTATGTATTGTCTTACTCACTTTTTTTTTTCTTTTTCCCTGAAATTGAGCATTTGTGGCTGGAGGCTTTGAAAATTAGGTTTGTAACTTTGTGTGTATGATTGGTGTCCGCGATTTGTGCATGTAATTGCTGAGATTCATTGGGGGCTGGGATTAAACTTTGCAGAATTTGTGGGAGGCACTTTTGAATTGTGACATGAACCATGACATGCTTGTTGTAGCTGAGCTGTATGGCCACGGTTAACATTGTTCTTGAAAGTTGTTTAATATCATATGTGGTAGGATACTGACAAATATTCTATGCATGATCTCAGTCTTAGTAGAATAAAGTTGAAGATTGTATTTGTGTTGTTTGTTTGTATGCCTCGACAATTGCACTCATGTTTGAAAGTATAGTGTGCCAGACTCATGTTACTTCTTCTTGCTTACTCCATCCATGATCAATCTATCACATGTGAAAAATTCTCCCATGTGTGTATGGTTGAAATCAGTTTATGATTGACATGCCAAGATTGAAAGTTTTATGTATGCTTATATTTTGAAAATTTTCAATACATGTTTTTTTAATATAGTCATTAAAAGTCCCTGCCGATTGTCTTGGATGCTTTTGTCTTGCTCAATCTACCCTATAACTCGTGCTTGATCGAAATAAAAAAAACATTGCTTTATGTTGCATTACTGCTAATGCTTTTTTTCCATGGATTAAGCAAGTTGTTTATTGTTTAACGTTACTGTATGATGAATGAAGCGATGTTGAACTTTGGTTGGGTAACAGGCCTTGGACTATGTTATAGCAGAAGCAAGGCAACATGGAATTCGGCTCCTCCTTAGCTTAGTAAATAACTTGCATGCATATGGTGGGAAGACTCAATATGTCAAATGGGCATGGCAAGAAGGGGTTGGGTTAAGCTCGTCTAACGATTCTTTCTTCTTTGATCCATCAATCCGTAGTTATTTCAAGAATTACATCAAGGTATGATATGTCTATATTTCTACCCTCTTTTTTTAATTTCTCCCTGTTTGGAGAGACACAGCTTTAGCAATAACACTCTCATGCTGATATAACTCTGATGCATAAAGTCAGTATACCAAACTTTTGATGTTTGTGCTTGAAGAATTGTATTAGTAGCCCAAACTGTTTACAATTTAGTCTTGAAGAAGAGGGTAGACAAGTTGATCGCATATTAGTCTATTCTAGTCAAACTTGCTCTTAGCCCACGCCTTTTTTTTAATCAATTAATGCTGTTGGGTCTATCAAAAACCAAGTTTTTTTCAATAAAAATATCTATCCACTTAGAGTAGCATCTTTTTTTTTATCATTAAGATCAAATTATAAAAAAGAAAATCAAAGAGAGGATTAATGATGAAGTTATGGAATATCTATATTGCATAATTGGTTTTTCCCCTTCATAACATACTATTGCTGTTTTGTCATGCCCATTGTTTTAAAACATGATACTCCTATTTCCGGCTCATGTGGGTCAAAAACAATGATTATCTGTAGCCTTCTTTGCTTTGCTGGGCATTTCAATTTTAGCTGTATGTTTGCAGCCTTTTTGACCGGTCTTAGATAAAGTAATTGTTTCCTTTCAATTTTTCTACAGACAATTCTGACAAGGAAGAATACTATAACTGGAATTGAATATAGAAATGACCCCACCATTTTTGGTTGGGAATTGATTAATGAACCTCGGTGCATAACTGATCCTTCTGGTGATACTCTCCAAGTAAGTCATGTATCTGTGCTTTTATCCCGTGAAATATTTATAGAAATAATATGCCAGAAATGTTAATGAGTAATTCAAATATCTTTATTCTTTCCTCAATTTTGTTGTTTAATAAATTATTATACTCTCAATTGATCCCGTGCTTTTATGGAAATTCCCTCTCCGCCATGCAAGCTCGCCTATTTACACAATTGCTTGGCTAATTTGATATTATGGTGTACTCTGAATTTTAGCCATCATTTTAATGCTTCTTATGACTACTTAAACAATAGTGTTGTCACTACATGTAGGTATATCTGCGTATAGTTGTGTGCGGTTTACTTATTTGTCATAGAACTGCAGGATTGGATAGAGGAAATGTCAGCTTTTGTCAAATTGATCGACAAGCGCCATCTTGTGACTGTTGGACTTGAAGGTTTCTATGGTCCTAATGATCCAAAAAGATTGACTGTGAACCCTGAGGATTGGGCATCTAGACTTGGATCTGACTTTATAAGGAACTCCAAAATCTCAGATATTGACTTCACCTCTGTCCATATCTATCCTGATCACTGGTAAGCATTATGTAACTGCTATGTCAGTAGTTTTGAATTATCTTAATGCATGTTTGTTTTCTCATTGCGTCTAAGTTGATCCATGTTCAAAGACGCTACTAATATTTATAGCTTCTATGTATTTAGGCTTCTTTTGACATTTTTTTTTCTTCTTTATTGCACATACAAGATGTTATTATACTAAACAGGAAGTTAGACTCTTAAGAAAAGGAACTGAACTTCGGAAGTTCCAAATAACTCTCATGTTTTTGTCTTGATGTAATAAACTATCTCAGCATTAATTTGTTTGTAATTTGCAGCTAAGACCTTTAAGATATTACTTTTGATTTTTATTCAGAAGTACACATCCTAAATCTTATGCTAATTTCCTATAGCTTATTCTTTTGTATTATGTCCTTTTATTAACTCCTTTTTTTCTTCATTAAAAACCTATGCATAGGTTTCATCATCAGGTATTTGAAGACTACATGAAATTTGTCTCCAAATGGATGCTTTCTCACATTGAAGATGGCGACAAGGTATTGAACAAGCCAGTCTTGTTCTCTGAATACGGATTGTCGGACATAAATTTTACAATGTCTGAACGAAAAACGATGTACAAAACAATTCTAGACATAAGCCACAAATCTGCAAAGAAAAACAGGTCTGGAGCAGGTGCTCTAGTTTGGCAATTCTTAGTTGGAGGAATGCAGGAGTTCACTGATGATTTTGGGATCACCCCATGGGAAAAGTCACCAATCCCTTCACTATTTATTGAACAATCATGCAGAATAGCCAAGGTCAAAGGATGGCCTCACAAGGACACAAGTTTTAAACAATTTTGTTAGGAAAAAGATGTGCAAATAAAAGCCCTTGGTTTCAATTGGGGGAGATATATGGGTTCTCTTGTGATTTAAGACTCTTGCTAAATAGGTGCATGACTAGTTTTGTACAATATGCTCCTGTTTTCAATCCCACCAATGCTAAAGTTGGTTAGTGGCGTATATATAGTGTGGTAACATAGAATAGATATATTACTATATAAACAGTTGTTTCTGAATTTAAAGATTGTAATCCACATGAACAAAATCCAGCATCAAGTCTTTTGAGATGATGAGAATTTTTTTATAAGATCACTCTGCCATTTGTTTTTGACTTTCATGAGAGTTTGTTTCTTAAAGCTCATTTTAACTTCAATACTCCAAGATACTTCCATTTAATCCCGAATCTTAAGCATGATATATAATTTGTAATTGTAATGAATGTTACTTCAATAATTCTAGTGTTTTGTTTAATCACTAGAACAATCCTAGTGTCTCCACAAGTGGTTGAACTACCAGTCTACCACATGACATTTAAAATATTATTCTACATGTTAGGTATCTCTATTTCAGCATATGCGCTTTCCCACTTCAAAATCTCTCAAGATCCCACTTTTTTTTTTTCTTTTCTTTTTTAATCAATTTGTTCATACTATTTACTCTAGCAGCTGTTTGTCAGGACCATATAAACATTCCTCTAGAACTAGAAGGTTTGGGGGTTCCTGCTTGTCAAACAGTAGTATTCTACCACGCGTTGTTAAGACTTTTCTGTCTTTATTTTTAAAATATTAAAAAAAATAATAATGTAAGATAAAATAAAATAAAATATTTTAATCATATATAATTTTTGTTTTTGACACAATGATTAGTTGCTACTTGCTACCTGAAATATGTGGCAATTTTATGGCATATTATCCATTTATATGAAACTATATACACCTTTTATTTCATTTTGAACAAATTCTTTTTGGATTTTGCATTTTTTTTCCTCATGCAATAGTCGCATATCATGTGTATATGCAGTATTTTTTTTTTTTCATTTGATTAGGTATTATTTCTAGATTCTAATATCATCCGTGCAATTTGATTTACATTAGGGCAAAAATATATTGTATACAAAATTTTATCCTCTGCAAAGGTTTCGTTGCAAACTATTTTTTTATCATATTCGTTTTCTAAATAATTTATAATATAAGTTGTATGCAACGCAAAATCCTTTTTTACGATATATAGCTTATAAGCTGTATACAACACAAAATTTTGGGTTATGATCCTCTCCATTTCTTCCATTACCAAGCTTTTAAGAAAATACATGTTAAACTTTATAAAGTGTGTATCGTCTCCATTTTATTTATTTACCAAAAAGCTTATGAAATGGAAGAAATGGAGAGGGTCTTAATTCCAAAAGGGTATACAAAAACCAGGTTACTATTAACATGTTTAGTGCAGCAGCTGAAATTGAAAGATATTTTTCAAAAAACCAATAAGGAAACTAAGAAAAAAAAGATTTTTTTTTTCTGAATTAAACATGCACTATATATTCAACTATGGAAATAAGCTATAACAAAACTGAATCATGGTACTACTACCTATCATTCTGCCAGGGATATGTAACACATAATCAGAAGATCACTGGCAAAAACCAACTTTAAAAAAAAACGTGAGAATTGACTAATTACAATAAAAAAATATGACCATCAAAGGAAAGCAAAAAAAATAATCACAGCCACCAACTCAATCAACAACAGCCCTCACATACCCAGATGAAAATTCGGAAAACAAATGAAGTTTGTTTCAGTCTTTCGTCTTCTATGGCCCTCTCTACATATCTTTCCAGCATCAATCCTGCAAACATAATAAAACAAACCTTTTAGCTAGAAGGATAAAAAACACAAACATAGGGTAGACTCTAGTTAATTCAGTCCAAGTGAAAGAAAGGAGGTACAGGTACACATACATGAAAGACACCAGAAAGCATGAATCAGATAAAAGAACCAACAATACCTTTAAATAACAATCAATATTGACAAGATAATGGGATGATTCGAAAATATAGCCAGTGATTTCAACAGCACCTCCTGCAGGCTGCAGAAATAACCCAAGGGCTGAATTTAACACATTTATTTTTAATATTTCAACATAAAACAAAAAAAATAAACCAAGGGCAAGGTTGTCAGGATCCTGTGAGATGACAACAAATGCTCAGTGAAATTGGTATTAGGAGATTAATTCACACAAGGCAGACAAGCATCCAGAAAAATAGAGAAATAACCATAAAGTTGCAATAAAATAGTTCATCTTCATGGTATATGCTTATTGCTGAACCACTTTTATTTATATTCTTCATGAGTTCTCGGTGTAAATATAATTTTAGTTTATTAAAGGTGCTTCATTAGAAACATGGTATCTTGATCATCTCATTAGGGACTTCATACATACCACAGGCATGAAATCAGAAGTCATACATATCTAGTTATGGTCGCTTGGATAGTCTCATTGATAAGAAACCCTCCAATTTGAATGCAGCTTCCCCCCGGCAGCCCCGCCCCAAAGAAAATCAAGAATACAGTGCAAGAACAGAACCAAACAGACCCAATATGGAACCAACTCAAGTTGTGATCCGCTATTTAGGAAAACAAGTATATAGCACTGGCCACTGGCTGTACTAAATAATCTCAACATAAATAGGCATTTAGAACTTGACAGGAAAGAAACATACAATATTATAAAAGGTCTTTAATCGTATCATAAATACCTTAAGATCCCATACAGTAAAAAGTTTAAGTAAACCATTTCTTGCGGAAATTAAAACGAAATCATAAAAATTAAACATTAAAATTGACCCTTGTTTGCCCAAATCAATTCCCATTTCCTTTTCTCTCAGAGAAACCCTGTCCATGCGTTTTAAGGCTGATTCTGAAATTGTACCTCCATGTAATCAGAAATTCAGAATTATGTTCAGTTATTGTAAAAATCAAATTCAAAATTGCCAGGAAAATAAACAAAACTTATATAATTCATTCTATTTCAAGCAGTGACATATTAAAAAAGCCAGTAATCGCATGAAATCATCAGCAAATACAAAATCATAAAAAGACACCAATCAATATCCATATCAATAGCAACTGACCAGCTAAATACCAAACACAAGGCAGAAATTCGCAAAAAAAGAGTGACAAATAAAGGGTTCATGTCACCACAATGTAAGGTGTAGGAGTCGTCATTGTCTGCACTTCATTTAATCGTGATGAGGAATTTCATTGCCTGATTAATCATGCATGCAATCATGTCAATGAGAATTGAGAAATGAACATTCCCCAGGTGCATGACACTGAATCAAGGATATATTAGTCACACAAGGGAAGAAAAACAGGAACAAAAAGGATGCCATTTTGTTAGCTCAACAGCAGCCTTGTCTTGTTAATCTTGTCTATTAGCAAATGATTAAAGTAAAAGGACATTTGAAAAACAACTACACCAAAAACACAGTCTGAAATTAACTAAAAATATGAATAGAAATTACCTCAATTCACAGTCAACTCTGCGAAAACTTTTTTTCCCTGTAACAATCTGGAATATCCGGAGACCCCTGCTGAATGCATCATTGAAAAGAATTCTGGTTTGCATATTTTGAAATCCAGGCAACCATGATAGTAGTGCCACAGGGACCATGATAATGACTCCGAACATTATATCATACATACGAGCCACTGAAACAACACCATCCCAAATGATAGTGGACTGCAAAAATGGCCGGAACACTTGGGCAATTGATATCAGGCCCCAGCCTGTGGGAATGAATGCCAACAGGCTAGTAAAAATATCCACGAATTTGAATTTAGTGAATTCCAGCAAAGCAATTATCACAAGTATTGCAAGAATTATGACAAGGAACTGGACCAGTCGATAATAGATATGCTCTTTGGCTGCATATTTGTTCCGGGCATACACTACCACGGTGTAAATCCCAGATACAACTAACACATAAATCCAGGATAGCAAGTAAACAGCAATACTGGTATTATGATCAGAAATGCCTAGCTGATAGACAATTCCATACTGGAAAAAGAAAAACCGAAGGTCTAAGATTATCTCCAAAAGCTTTCCCCAGAGGCCAGTTACCTTTAGATGATCCTGCTCTTCATACCACCACCTTTCCCAGCTCTGTTCAGCTTTAGCAAACACACTTCCACTGTACCAAATCCAGTTCATAAAGTCATCAAAATCATAAACAGTTTTTAACCAATCAAAGCCAGAAGGATTGAACACAAATGGTGCCATAATCCATGATGCAACTAAGAACCAACTAGTGATGGTCAAGGCTATATAAACAAATGTGTCAGTTGCTACAGGACTATGTGATGCATAAATTATAAGTATCAGCCCCAATTCAATCGCTTTCACAAAATGGCTACGGGCAAAGAGTCTATAGATTTCAGCAAAGCTCTTGTGCTCTACAACAAATCCGCGTCCAGTAGCTCGATATTTTGCCCCACCATGCAGAACAGTCTGTCCAAAGAAATGACTTCGAGTGCCCATTGAGAATGTGTAAAAAACTGAAGAAAGCTGGAGCTGCATTGTCAAGAAATCCCAGATAGCTTGAAGGAACCCATGCTCAAGGGAATTCTGTACAATCATTGGAAGGGCAGTGAAAAGTCCAAGTTGGATGATGAACTGCTGATTCAGAATGGTACCAAGTGCTTTATTGTTATTGCTGTTACTTTCCATTCCCCCCTCAACACCACTGAGGGCAAGATATAGCCGACCCCATAAAAAGGCATATACAGTCAGAACCACCATCATAGTGTTGAAGAAGAACCCCACAGTAGTATAGAAGAATGAGAGCATCCGGAAAAAATCCAGCCTATGGCCCAATCTGTACACATCTCTACTTAGGACTTGCTCCCCATTTCCACTGGCAACCTTTGCTTCAAACATTGATACTTGATTGAACCCAACATCCCTTCCCTTTCCAACCTGAATGTATTCATGGTGAGTGACATTACCTCCACGAAGAGTGCAATTAAATCCAGCAAAGATGTCCTCACTTATGTTGATCACTCTGGAAGCTTTACTGATACCACCTCTAGTCAAGAACCAAAACCTGTCAAACACGTCTGGGTGACCGTAATGCATTCTAATCTTCAAAGGATTTGCCAAAACCCTCTGTCCTAAGGTGACAAAACTTGTTTCCTGAGCTGACATGAACCAAGCAAGAGAAGAAACAGAACCAGTAAAAATGTGTTCCCTAACTCCCAAAATAGTGGGTTTCCGGATACCATAGTATCTCCTGTATTCTTCCAAGAGATTTCGCATTTTAAGTGCCTCCTCAAAGTAGTTGTCCTGATTCATGTCAATAGTCTGAACTGCATCACCACGAGTGAAGATGATGGCATGATTTTGATTTTCTGGCTTTCCTTCCCCAAGCTTCAAGGGCCCAGGCAACTTTACTCGGTAAATTTCCACCTCCTTCTGCAACTGTTTGTCATACTTAACAAGAACAGAGTAATACTCCTTCTCATCTCTTCCAGTGGTTTTTTCATCAACATAAGCAACTCGAAGGGCCTCATTGTTTTTCATTAGATACAAAATTTCATCAGCACGGGGATCCTTTTTTTCCTTCTGAGTTCCATATATCTGGCAAGCAATCACATATGTGAACTTCATTAAAGCAGTCCCATACTCATGGCCCTTGAATAACAAACTAACTGAACTGCTTGCTCTACTCAAACTCTTAGAGGAATGTGAATTTGAGTTGGAACTCTCTAAATCATCTCGCCTCATTGAAACAAGTTCACGGGCACCTTCTCGAATATCCATTTCTGATGCAGAATCCAAAAAAGTCAACATCTTCAGTGCACGGTAGTAGTACATCATTCCTCTAACTGTCCGTGATAATGTCTGGCCTCTGTAGGAAGCCCAGAGCCTCAATTCTCTAAGGTTGTCAGTCCAAATATCATTGTCTTTTGCCATCCCCTCCCGACGCATCCTCTCCATAAAATTTTTCCACTCATCATCATATATAGTCTGCAAATAGTACAGGATTGAAACACCATCTTCATTCTCATTTCTGAGCTGTTCTTTGCTGTATAATACTTCTTCACTATAGTAAGGCGTTAAAACACTGAAAGCCATCATTTTCTCAACTTGGGGGGCATGGGGCATGTTCATAAAAAGTGAGTTACTGAAGAAAGCAATTCTCCGTCTAGCTTCCAAATTTACTGGGATGTTTTGCATTGAATCATTGGATGTAAGAATTGTGTACAATCGCCGAACCTGCCGATAGAAGTTCTCATTGTTGATGTCAGGCAAGCGAATGGCATTCTCAAAAAGTAGACCTGCAGCAGGATTCTGTTGAGCCAGACCATCCTCCTTTAGCTGTTCAGGATTTCTTTGCTCCTTGAAAAAGTCTCTGATAGCAATCTCATAAAGAGCTTGAAGGGTATTCACCACTTGGGTAGGATCTTTGACAGGCTTGTTTAATAACTGAACAAGTTTTATCAACTTGTTGTGGAGCCTAGGCAGTGCAGTTGTTTTGAACATTTTAGTGAATTTCTCAATCTCAAGAGAGTGACCAATTTCCTGAAACAGAACAGTCACAATAGAATGCTCTTCAGTGTTGGGTTTGATAATCTCAAGAAGCAAGTGCTTGACACTATCATAAGCTTCAATGACAGCACAGCGTCTGTACTCACTCTTGCATATCTTCTTATAAAGCCTTTTATCACTATCATCAACTAGTTCTTTGGCCTGACTGAGTGCCAACAGCAGCTCATTGCAGAGAAGAAAACATGGCCAACGGATCACCCTGACATTCCAAGAGTTTTGTGGCAGCTCCAGCAACTCAAACTCTTTGTCAGATATAATATCCTCCTCCCTAAAAGACAGAATTATCTCATTCCATATCAAAGCAAACTTGTTGGCCTCAATCTGATTAGACTCAAGCTTCCTATAGGGGCGACCAAGCCCATACCTGAGCTTCAACCTGTTGATGGCATCCTTAAACCTGCTCTTCAATGTTCCCCTTGTATTCAACAACTGCTCCTCTGGCATGAGATTAAACTGAATCGCACTGGCAAAAAACTGGAACCTCAATTTCAGCTGTTGCATATTTCTAATCTCACCCAAGTGTTCAAGCAACCCCACAAGAGCCCCTGCAAAAGATGAGTATATCGAATACCAAATCTGTATATCCATCAGATATATCAAAACAACCGGAAGCCACAACAACCCAACAGCAAACCGATTGCTATTATGAAAAAACTCATGCCACTCATACTGAACATCTGTCAAGCCCAACACAGCCTTTGTCGGAGCAATCATCGGTTTCACCTGCAAAAAGTAACTGAAACAAAATTTAGTGGCCAGAACCACTATCCAGAACAATGAATAAAGCACATTGTCCACAAGCCCTTCTCTCAAACCACGCCCAACAAAACTCCTGCTCTGAAACCACCACGACAACATGTAGAAAATCTTCCAATTCCTGTTCTCAATGAAATTCCTAATCCAAGGAATCACAAAGAGAGCCAAGGCCAGAAGCTCAGGAATGATGAACACAAACACAGCCTCCAGAAAGTTCCAGACCCGATTGTTCGCAGCCGGCGACCACCTCCTATCATGGTTCCTCTGCGTCCAAATCCTGACATAAAACACCACAAAAACAACAATCCAGCCAGCAGCCACAACACACTTCATCACCATCCTCACACCGAGGCCGACGGTCTCCCTCGACACCAACCTGTACTGCATCCCCACATCAAGCAGACTCTGCAAGAACCTCATACCACTCCAAGTGAAAAAGATGGTCAGAACCCTAACCTGCACAGTCCTATTCTCCAAAGCCTGCCAAGGGTAAGTCTTCTGCTCCCAAGCCACAATAATGGCAGCCTGAAGAAACAGTATCAACATCACCCAAACCCTATCGAAACTCCTAAACAAATTCCAAAACGACCTCTGCTCCACAAACCCAGTCTTCCCCACATGCTTCCCTCCATCACCAGCAGTAACAAAAAAGTTACTCCCAATATCAAGGGGCCACTTCAGCTTCTCAAAACACCTCCTACTCCAAAAATACTCATTTAAATCATCATAGTTCCTCCAAGCACTATGAGGAGCAGTGCCGTTCCTACTGCTATCAACCTCGCGCTTAATAGTCTCGTAAATAGGCTTCACTACCAGGTTTAAAAAAGCGTTCTCACCGGAAACCGAAGGCATAACCGGTTGCCCGGTGTTCTCGTCGATGAAATCTTCTAAGATTCTGTTCAACTCGTTCGCCATGTTGTGGAAGATGTAGCAGATGCACTCCGGCATGAACCGGAGATTCGCGGCCTCTCCCCAGATCAGGAGGTAGAGGGAGACGTAGAGGAGCTCCCGGCGGAGGTCGTCGCCGGCGCCGCCACGGCGGTTGTCGGAGATCCAGATGTTTGACTTCTTCCCGAGGTAGGAGCACCACGAGGTGTAGTTTTTCAGGAGCTTCTTGCGGAACCGCCGGAGCACGGAGGCGTCGAGCGTGTCGATGTTGTCCGGCGGCGGCGTGAGGCGCATCTGAGCATTGGCGAGGTGGAGGACGAGGTGCTCCCGCTGGTTGCGGACGTTGTCGCGCTGAAAGCCGAAGAAGAGCGCGAGCCAGTCGAGGAGGTCCATGCTGGATCGCCATTGCCCGAACGGCGGTCGACGGAGGTCGCCGACGGAGTGCAGCGCCGCCGCAGCCGCGCGCACCTCCGGGAAACGCAGCGAAGGGTGATCAGCGAGTAGGTTGTGCACGGGGATGATGTTGAACGGCTCTTCGTCGCGGCCAGTGGCGGCGGAGGCCGCCGCCGGAGCTTGACGGTGGCGGAGACTCATAGCATCGGAATCAAAACCCTAGAAGAAGCTTGTAACTGTAGTAGAAGAAGTACAATACAGTAACGGTTTTTGAATTTTTGAAGTTGAAGAAGGAGCCGAAAGTGTGAGTGGAGATAGTTACAGAGAGAGAAGATGGTGAATGGTGATGGTGGCTAACGTGCGCATTGGTGAAAAACAGAGAGAGAAAGAAGAAGAAGAAGTAGAAGAAGAAACAGCGCGTTATGAGCGCGTTTAGAACGTTGAGATTTTATTTTTTTTTACATTAATTTTAATTAATTACCACTTACTATAATTAATCAAACCGATGAAATATTGTGCTTCCCACTTTCTTTGTCTCTACGTTGTGTCTTTCTGAATTTTGATTGTCGATGTCGTAGTCAACTAATGGATCATTGGATCGTGATTCGCCATTTTATTTTGATTATTTACTAATTAAACGGTTAATTTTTTTTGGATAACCTATTAATTTCACCTATTGACCTAGCATTCTGCTTCTCTTTCACCGTCGTTGTCTTTTCTCGTATATTTTTCAATTTTTGTTGTCGTAGTCAATTTATGGATAGTTATACGTCAATTTTAAAAATAAAATTGCAAGAAAGAAATGTTTTTAGGAGGTTTAAATGAGTATTGTTGACTGTCGAATCAAAATTATTTTTATATGAAAAAATAAAGTAAATAAAAATTTAGGTAGTCAGAAAAAAGAAAAAAAAAACTTTAGATTGACGTGTTCACGTGATAAGACAAGATAAGATAATTAGCGTCTTATACGGTAAAGTAGAAAATGTAATTTAAACCGTATCAAAAGGAGTGGTTTTTACTTTTTAGGGATCCTCCGTTACGTAAACATTAAATTACAGTATGTTTTAAGAATTTAGGGCTTACAAGATCAACCTGTTACGGTTCAGTCAATATGACGGATTTATTATATAATTAAAAAAGTAAATCTGTGACACAAACATATTTAATTTTAGGTTTCAACTAATTCAACTTTTTTTAGCAATAATAGGCATAATTTGAATCTAATAAAGATGACTTAAATGGATTATATATTTAAATTAATTAATATGTTAAAAAATTTATACTATTGATTAATTAATTAAAAGGATTATCTTCTGTATAATCTTAAAACAATTAAAATAATAATATAATCTTTTTAGTTATTAATATTATTGAATTTAGCAATACATGGTTTGAAAAAAGGAAATGAAGTATCTTTACTTCCGTAGGAGCCATGAGGTCTTGTTGGGTATGGTGTATCCGAATTAGATATTTTTTTTTTTACTAAAAAAAAGTAAGATTCTCAATCAATGGTCAACAACAATGAAAGTTTGTTTACTTTCTCTTATTTCAAGGATTCTCCACTCTTTTAAATTTTAATGCTCATTATCTTTTACTTAACAATTGTTAAAGACGATTTATTTTAAATTTAGATAAAATAAAAACAGGAACTAAGTAATTATATGCATCAGTGGAATTAAGTAATTTGTAGCACTATCTTCTTTATAATAATAATAATAATAATCAAGTAGTAGTAATAATTAATTGGATTTTTCTATTATTATGTTGAAATGGACAAATGGTGGGTGTTGTTGTTCTCGAAGGGGAACGCAACTAAAGAATTTTGAGTAGCGGCAATAAAAAAATGTGAAGAAAAGTGAAAGCGGTAACGTAACGTGCAATTTGGGTGGCAGAGGCAAATGTAAGAGCACGCTACGCGCTTTTTTATCGTTTGAATTGAAAAGCAAGAGGGCGGGTTTAAGCGACACGTCGTTTTCTCCTGAGAGGAGTCCTGGCAATACACTTTCCTTAACACATTCTCTCTAGTAGTCTAATTAAAAAAACATGAATAAAATTTGTTATATGAGAATTAAAACTCATCTTTTAATAAATTTCAACTAATAATAAATATCTATTAAAAAATGTATTATGATTTTCTCTTAGTTTAATGATAATCACGAACTGTCTATTAAAAAAATATTATCACTCAATTAAAAATTATCATTAATATAAAATATAAGATTGTTTTGATAAAAAAAATCAATAAATTTATAATATATATATATATATATTATTGATTGAATAATAATATGAAACTATGTGTAAGATTTTTTATCCGTAATTATATTTAAAATATTATTTTCTCTTTTTTTTTAACAGCATTCTTAATTTTTATGAATATTTATATTTATATTTCTGACGGATATTGCGAAGTTGTTGAACGTGGGGTGGGACCCACTAGATTGGACCATAATGGTGTGTTGGTACTAGGTAGATTGGTAGCGCCTGTGCTTGACATCCATCGAAGCAGATCTATTCTTAATGGTTAAGAAAATCTTAACTAATTGATAAGAAAACTAATTAAAAGAAAAGAAGATGAATCCAAACACTAAACAGAGGATAAAATTCCTTATTCATTTTATTTACAATAGTAAATTAATAATCTAAATAAATTAACTATACTATGATGAAATAATTTTATTTGGCTAAAATATCTTCATTCCCTAAATAATGTACACAATAGTTATGCAAATAATAATAATAATTAATTAATTAATTTTAAGTTCAAATATTGATAAATAAAAATTAATACTTTCGTTGAAAAAATAATTAATACTTTCTGGATATTTTGAAATGAAAATAATAAAATGAGAGCAAGTGAATATTACCAGTATTACAAGTTTTTGCTGTAAAACATTATTTGTTCTTTATTATATCTCACACTTTTCTATCTTTTATAATTTGTTACTACTGTATATGATATATATGATATGAGTCATTTATACAAGCAACATTTTTCTATAATTTATTACTATATAATAATAATAATAATAATTTTTTAAAAAAAAACCCCAGCAAATGGCATTGAGGTAGAGACTTTACTTTAGTTACCTTTTTTTTGTTGCTGTCGAGCCAGTGAGTGGGTTAGGTTAAGTTCTTCGAAATTATCAACCAAATCCAATGGGTGCAAGTGCAATGTAAGGAACCTTCTAATCATGCTTTTCACTCGTTTTGACTTTTCACAAAGCAATAAAAGTCCCTTCATACATAAAATCATTATAAAAATACAGTTTGTTTTAAAATATCCAGATGAGAAAGGAAAACTTTGATTTTCAATTAAATAGTAGTAATTATTAAATGTCGCAAGTTTTATCTCTTACCCTATAAATCATTTTGACCTAACAAGTGATCAAACTCGCTACATTTTAAGATATAGTTAATAAAATCAATTCTTACTGAGACTTAAAACACAATGTATCCCTAAATTATTTTCTATTTGTTATAGCTTATAATAAAATATTAAATATATATTGAGTAGATAAAACTCATTGATGTGAGATTACAAACGAGTAGATCTCACCATAATCTAAAGTGTCATATACTAAATTAAAATATAAGTTAAAATAGAAACAGAGAAAAAAAAAAAAGCAAGTGAGGGATTTTCTGCATAAAAATACTAGATAACCCTCACATCTCGACAAATTTATACATACGATGGTAAACCGTCACATTACATAACTTTTATTCCATGCATAATAAAACACGCAATGATTTGAGGGTTTGAAGAGAGTTTTTTTAGTTTGGTAGAGACAAAGTAGTAGCTGTTCAGAAAAGTGGTTGTTCATCACCTCACCCAGACCATCCTCTCTGAGGACCCCCAGAGCCATGCACATTCAACCTATCAAGCACCGAGTTGAAATCAATGGCCTGTCCACTCTCCTCCATCCTCTGGATCACACTTGCAACATGGTCACCCCTGAATCCCATGCTCACCAATTTCTCAATCAACTCGTTGTAGGGATGGTTGCGGACATATTGCGACTGGTTTGGATTTCGGACCATGTGATTAGGGTTCTGAAGGGAAGCACTTGATGGGGGATATCCAGCTTGAGCAAAATGAGGAGGTTGGGGTTGATGATGTGTTGTTCTTCCTCCCTCACCGCCATCATACATCATGTATGCACTACTAGGTGGAGGAAGCGCCGGGAGGTTCCCAGTATATATGTCGCTTGGTGGTGTGGGAAAAGAGCTCTTCATCTGCTGGGGTGGAGGCTGCTGTGGAACTGTTCTGCCAGCTCCTCCGTATCCATATGGCATGGCATCGACACGGCTAGATCCTGGTGGTGGAACTCCCGAGTATGGCATTTGCATGGCCATGCTGTTTGGCAGTGTTTGTGCTTCTGTGGGTGATTGGTTTGTTGCTTGATTTGGCTGGTATGGAGGGTACACATTTGGAGAGGGGGGTCTTACTTGAGATTGCATTTGGGTTGGCTGTGGATGCTGCACCTGCTGCGACCATTGCTGTTGCTGCTGCTGCTGCTGCTGCGGCGGCTGCTGTTGTTGTGGCTGTTGCTGTTGATAGTGAGAAAATTGTTGCATGGGTGGAGATGGGGTTACTTGAGACGGTGTTGGTTGTGGAGCCACAAGTTGGGGTGTTCGATATTGTTGATCGGATGATAAATACTGATTCTGGGGGATGGCTGGATTTGGCAGAGGGCTGGGTGGCATGTAATAAGAAGGCTGTTGAGGGGCTTGAATCACATTTGGTGCTGGAGCCTGAGCCGAGGGCGCTGCAGGCTGTGGCTGAGGCACAATTTGATGAGGGAGGGCAAGAGCCAACTGCTGGTTGTTTGCTTCAGACGCATTGTCAGGTTTTTTGGGATCTGTGGTAGGTGAAGATCTCTCTTCATTGGACTGTGAATGGCTGGAGGAAGATGATTCTTTCTGACCATGTTGAAGCTTGGCTAGTTCTTTCTGTGTGTCAGACAGCTCTTGCTTGTCTCTTAAAATTTGTACAGACCTGTGAACCTACATAAGCAACACAAGCAAATGAGGTTGGGACCATTGTACGACTATTCTAGCAGTAAGGTGTCTATATATAGTAGACCCACTTTCCCCCATGGGGTTGGACCAGCAGACCCACCCTCACTACAGACAGAGGAACTGATCCCATGGGCCTACAAGTCCAGGGCTGCAGTTGGGTTTTATACTAGAGTACGGAAAAAAAAATTACTACAATTAAGTGAAATCTTAAAAAGGATTTAGATCTAAACATACTCTCTGAAGAGTTGGTTTTGGACAAAATACTTATCCACACCTGACCTTGGTAAATGGTTTTGGCTGTTGATTACATTTCCCCAAGGAAAGATTTGTGTTTTGAAATATAGCTAGGAAGCAAAGGTGTCACTCTGGTGGTGATGTTATATGCATACCAACCAGGTACATATTAAATACAGGCATGTTACAATATACACATGCACCTGACACTTTTGTTTTTTAATTTCAAATTTACATACTAAACTTCATTTGAATATCTAATGGTGAGCAATGCAGAATGGATTAATAATGGAACCAATTGAGTAAATCAACATAAACTAAATTGTATCAGTCATGAAATGATGCATTTGGACTGGACAGAGTTGCATTAAAACTAGATATTATGGTATATCCTTCTTAAGAAATGGCCCTACCAACTTTTCAACCTCACATGCAAATACAGACATGGAGTCATTTCACACCTCAATACTTGAATAAGAAACAAAAAATCTGGTAAGGAAGTTGATTTCCTCTGCCTCAAAAAATGACCATATGTGTGTTAGTGCATGAGATTAAGGATGTCAAATATCACTAATTATCATTTGTATATATGTTTCTGGTGCCATTTAATTGCTTTTTCTTGTACTTTCCTCTGTATTCACTTGGTTGTTGGTGGCAAAATAATCTATATGTCCATAATTTAACCAATTCATTCATACTTCAATCCAATCCAACCATTCATTTTAGCAAACCAAAGTAAATGGGTACTTTATCGTGATTAATAACGATCCATCCATTTTTATCCAATCCATTGGATTATTATGTTATTGAAAATAGATCAAGTGGTTCTTCCTATTGCTATAGAAGGATTGAAATGAGATAGGATTCATGCCATTAGAAACCACTGGAATCCATTGCAATTTTAGTAATCCAAACAATGGAACATAAGAAAATACCACTCCTTCCCATCTCATACCACCAATCCAAATGAAGCCAACAACCTATACCACCTTAAAACTGAAAAACAGCTTTATGCCATCATCTACCTGGCCCAAAAATAAATACTTCACTGTTAGACTTCATACTTCTTAATGATCACTAATCCTGGTGGTTTATCTTTACTGTTCATTGTGTACACAACTATGACAGGGTTTAATGAACACTTTCATCATTAGAAAATTTACCATATTCCATATCCATATATATACTAGTATAATATGAGAACACATTGTGCAACTGCAACCTGAAGCTATAAGATTGATCAAGCACATCAAAATGAGTGAAACCACACAGTATAACCTGAACACTAATATGCTATTACAGATATTACAATAACCAATTAAAGTTATGACTTACTTCTTGAAGATGCTTTTCAAGAGATTTCAGCCTTGAATCTTGCTCCACATGGTCACGATTTATATCAGATTTCATTTCTCCAATAGATTTGTCAAGGTTGTAGCAGTATAATTCCAACTGTGATAGCCTTGAACTAATTCCCTCAAGAAACCGCATCAGGTTGTCAGTATATTTTTTCATACTCTTCTCTACAGTCACAGTCACATCTTGACTTAAAGAATCTTCAGGTGGATTATAGGCAGTAGTAGGAAACATTGATGTCCTTGCCATCCTTGATTTGTGAAAATCCTGCCAAAAAGTTTGTTGATATGAGATTCAATTTTTTTACCAGATATTTATAAAAAGGCACATGCGCCAATATACATGCATATAAGAAACAATAAGCTTGACTGCTTGAGAATGATCAAGAAAACTCAATAAAGCAAGAAAAACAGTTCTGAGTAAACAGAAAACCTGGTAAGTGGTAACCCACAATAAGCATTAAGCAATTTAACTAAATGGGATAATTTCACTATACACATAAAGATAAGGACATTATTATCAGCCTCCTTCCTCCTAAACTGAGGTTTTCTGTAATTTTCACCAATACGGCAATACCTTGCTTGATAAAAGTGGACCTATTACTTACACCCATCCTCATATAGTCATATATCCAAAACAAAGAAAGCCAATAACCGATTACATTTCTAGTTTTAGATGTGAGGATTGATCACTTATGTTCCAAACATACAGTGAATCATGTTCATCAATCTATTAGTAAAGGCACCTGTCTGTACAAATTAAAAGTATCACGCTATCTGATCCACCAAAACACCTGGCACACTTGGACACAATTCCTTATTGACTCTCAACTGTCAACCATGTTAACTTCATTCAGCTCATATCAATCAGCATTTTCAAATAGATTAGAATAAAAGAATCAAGCGCATGAAGTCATGAACATAGAAAACCCAACACTCAGGATACAAATGCACACTACACCAGCTCATTCATTTTTCCTCTCATGATCATCCAGTTCATACACTTCTCTTCTTTCAATATTAAACAGCTCGTGCAATCACGCATACCACAACAGAATCCACATCTCCTGAAGCAACTCCAATACCTTGAGCCCATCCACATACCACACTCATATGTCTGTCGCACCAATAAGTCAAAGCAACTTCACCAACCAAGACAAATTCTAAAACCCCAAAAGAAAAAAGCCTAGCATTTCATTGACCATAAAATTTATTGAAAATGATAAAATTTTGTAAGTCCCACATCATATTTACTGATTCTCTCGCCTATGTTAGATAGTGTATTCTTATAGCACTCCTCTTCACCAAATTTAGCAAGCACATTAAAACATTCAATCACAACAGCGAACTCACATCCTAAGATGACACAAAACTCAGTAAATCACTCCAATATTTTTTTCTCATTCAATTCTAAAACCCAAAGAATTGATCCAAGCTCAACAAATTACAACCAAAACGACCATCAAGGATAAAGGGAATTGCAGCAAACAAACAATAAAAGAGAAAAGAAAACCCTCCACCGTCAATATTTTATCTTCATCACTAAAAAAAACGTAACTTTCCAAAACCCTAGCAACTTTTGCTCAAAAAGACCGAAACCCACGTTCTGAAATCACCCTCAGAGGGCAAAAACGCGCGAGTCAACGCGCGAAACGACGCGAAGGGCACATGGGTAAATATGCGTTAGTTGAATTAGGAGCAATTACCGGATCGGTGTGATTGCCGTTGGAACTGGAATCGCGGTTGGCGTAGTCGTCGTAGGAACAGAGGATGTCATCGGAAGCGAAATCGAAGCCTTTGGAGGCAGAGTTGCCGCGACCCGAGGATCCAGACGCCATGGCCGGAGCTTGAAGAGAAAAACCGAATTCAGTGAAAGAGAGACAGATAAGAGAAAAATCTTTAGAGAGAGAGAGAAAGGAAGAATAATGTGTGTATCGGATGCTGTGTTGTGTTGTTTTGTGTTACTTTGCTTTTCCGCAAAACCAAGTTTCGTATTTGTAAAACTTTTTTAAAAGGGAATATTATAAGAGGGTTTTTTATACGATTAAAAAAAAAAACTCGTGTAGTTATAGGATATTGATTAAGAAATTATCAATAACGCAATTTTATGTATTTTATATAAAAAAAATAGTTTCTTAGCCAATACTTTACTAATGTTTTAAAATCTTAATAAAACACTGTTAAAATAAAGACACTTGTTAGCATTTAGTTGAGGGAAAAGAAAAAAAAATGAGAGAGAGAAAGAGGTGTGTGAAAGAAACGTTTTAAAAACGAGGTGTTGGAGAAGATGAGAGGATAAGGATGAGATGCACCGACCAGTGGTTTTTTAGTTGAGGGGTTCTCGATTTTGGTGTGTACAGTACTGTGATTCATTTCAATATTAATTTAATTCTCTTAATTTAAAATCTTAAATGGCAAGCTCATGATTGACTTTTGTATTATTAGGGTGCCAATGTCCAAAGAGCATTAGATACAAAAATACTAGTATTTAATACTATTTTCAGTCTTCACTCAAAAAATGCTTAATACTAAGTACTGGTATATTCTATTAAACTTTTTAAATGTTTAAAAATTAAACGACTCATGTATTAAATAATTTTTACAGCTTTAATATAACTATTATTTTAAGTTATGTATTGTATAGGATCAGTTTTTGTTTTACATAATTAAAATTCAGAGTAAATAAATAGTTTTTAATATTACATATTATACTACAATAAAATTTCTAATAAATTGAAAAAATATTTCATTAAAGATCATCAACTGGGTTTTCCAATTTGTCTACCAAATAAGAGACAATTGCTTCCTTTTTCATATTTATCAAACTTAATAAGAAACTATTTTTTACTGGACTAAATAAGAGAATTTTTTTCATCCTTATTCTGTCAGTTTTTTCTCCTTTAAATCAAATACTAGTATAATGTAAAATTTTGTTTTATCTAATGTTGAAAGCTAGTCCTGTAAAATACTAATAAGATAAAGTAAAGGATATGACAATTCACAAGTTTGAATATTTTATTCTTTTAGAATAATTTCCGAATAAGATAAGAGTAAGTTCTCTTTAATTATTATTTGAACAAAGAAAACTCCCTTGGTTAAGTATTTAATATATTATAATGTTTGATTAGCCTGTATCTCGTGTTTTATATAATAAGAGTTTGATAGTTATTTTTTCATAATATAAAATAATTTTATATTATAATTCAATCATAAAACAGGTTAATATAATTTTTAAAATAATTGTTATAAAAAATAATAAATTTTTTATGATGTAAAATTATTTAAACTTTCAGTTCATAACCTATTTTTTCATATATATATATATATATAGTCTATGTCTTTATCTCTATTTAACATTTACATCTCCTGAATTATAGCTAAAGACAACACTTGAAAACTCCTATAGGCACTTGTCAGATATTAAAATAGTCTTCTCTGCCCAATACTTTAGCATGATGATACGAATAAAAGTGGCCTCACACAACAATAATAATAATGATTAATGAGAGAGTAGGTAGATGTTGATTCAAAAAATAATAATAATATTAATATTAATAAACTTTGTTTCAACACTGAAAGAAACAAGGCTGCTTAAAAACAAACTAGTTTCAATACTTACTGTTTTTGTATTATTTTTTAATTGAAATTAGAGTTTTATCAAAATTATATAAACTTTTAATGCCCATTTTATTTTATTTTTTTCGGATAACTCCCATGTTATTATTATTGAAATAAAACTAACACCTATGATATTACATTTCCATTCTAACAGTTAAGAAACTAACGCTACAACTTACAACTACAGTACAAAGCGGAGTGAAGTTATAAAATCCTCAATCTCACTAATGCATTGAAAAAATAGGCTAAATTATATATTTGATCTCTCACGATATTACAAATTCTTATTTGGTGTTTTATTTGTCAAAATTTGTTAATATTTATTTCTTCAAAGATATTCTTTTTTTCCATCTCCATGTAATCCTTTTGTTAAGCTTTTGCTTATTTTGCTCTTAAAGTGTATAGGTGACTCATTAAAGAATTAAGAAGACACAAAATAGAAAAGCTTATGCATGCGAATCTAAAATTAAGAGACTAAGTAGAAAACTTATGATATTAAACAGGTTCTAATAGAACATTGAAAAAAACACTTCAGCTAAAGAAAACATTACAAGAAATAAGAGGGAAAAGTGAATGGAAGCATGATGAAACTGTTGGTTGAACAACTAATGACCTACCACAAACTCTACTCTCAAATGTTCTAACACTTTGACTATGGAAAGCTGCTCAACTTTTTCTCAAGAGGAGAGGGTCTATGACAGTGTGAATT